>CAMRHE010000477.1:0-1309869 GCA_947044405.1 Leptodactylus fallax | reverse complement strand
TTGTGCCTAACCCGACCATAATAAGGACATCATGGCTGGTTATCAGGAGAGACACTACATGTATGAGAAGATAACCCGGCCACAATAAGGACATCATGGCTGGTTATCAGGAGGACACTACATGTATGAGAAGATAACCTGACCACAATAAGGACATCATGGCTGGTTATCAGGGGGACACTACATGTATGAGAAGATAACCTGACCACAATAAGGACATCATGGCTGGTTATTAGGAGGGACACTACATGCATGAGAAGATAACCCGGCCACAATAAGGACATCATGGCTGGTTATCAGGAGAGACACTACATGTATGAGAAGATAACCCGGCCACAATAAGGACATCATGGCTGGTTATCAGGAGGACACTACATGTATGAGAAGATAACCTGACCACAATAAGGACATCATGGCTGGTTATCAGGAGGACACTACATGTATGAGAAGATAACCTGACCACAATAAGGACATCATGGCTGGTTATCAGGAGGGACACTACAGGTATGAGAAGATAACCTGACCACAATAAGGACATCATGGCTGGTTATCAGGAGGACACTACATGTATGAGAAGATAACCTGACCACAATAAGGACATCATGGCTGGGTTATCAGGAGGACACTACATGTATGAGAAGATAACCTGACCACAATAAGGACATCATGGCTGGTTATCAGGAGGACATTATATGTATGAGAAGATAACCTGACCACAATAAGGACATCATGGCTGGTTATCAGCTACTAGTTAGTTAGTTATTTATTATTTTCATTAATTGGTTTTTCATTGTCTACAAATTCATATATGGTGATGTCCATAGGAAAACCCTCTTAAGATATCTGAGTAGGTTTACAATCAGTCCTATGGAAAATCCCAGCCATGCACAAGCTATTTTGCAGGTGATCAATCGCACTTCCCAGCCTTCCTCTTTCCGTGCTTTCCATGGCTCTCCTCTCTCTTTCATTATTGTCGTGTCAATAGAAGTTATGTCACGTCTCTGAGGATCTCTGTGTAGCCTGGAGCTGCATGTAAATATATCCCCCTGAGCTCAGCGGGGACGGGCGCGCTGTGGGTCACTGTCAGAACAGATTGCAGGCTGCTCCTGTGAAACACAGATGGACTGAGATTCTGTTTGGCTCACCAATACTTCAGTGATGCATGTGAAGCAATCCCCTAGATAACTGATAGGAGCCATCACCGAGCTCTTCGGCCGCCCTTGGGCTTTCATAGCAGGAGTGCAAATATGTGATATCGGGTCAGAGTGAGTAATGAGAATGCAGGAAGATGAAGGCTGCGGCGAGGAATCCTGTAAAATCGCTTGTTATGTAGGAAATTAAGCATCATATACAGGCGTCTCTATGGATGGAAAAGTTCCATAACCTTCTAGACTACAGACATACAACTTGTGGCTTTCCAACCGCTAGAAAACTACAACTCCCATCATGCAGAACTGCTCTGCTGAGACCTTTGTATGTATATCATCCCCAACAGCACATACAACTATAACCCCAAAAATGCGCCCCTGGAGAGACTCTCTGCTATTGTGCAGCTTGTAGATTAGTTGGAAGAAAAAGAATTAAGATGGCCTGCACCATATAATGCCTTTTTATAGGCTCCCACGCAGTATAATGTCCCCTCAGTGGCTTCCACACAGTATAATGTCCCCTAATTGTCTCCCATGCAGTATAATTTCCCCTTATTGGCTCCCATGCAGTATAATGTCCCCTTATTGGCTCCCATGCAGTATAATGTCCCCTTATTGGCTCCCATGCAGTATAATGTACCCTTAGTGACTCCCACAAGGTATGATGCCCCCTTAGTGGTTTCTAAACAGTATAATGTCCCCTTATTGGCTCTGATGCAGTATAATATCCCCTTAGTGGCTCCGACATGGTATGATGCCCCCTTAGTTTTTCTTACATACGTAGTATAATATCCCCTTATTGGCTCACATGTAGTATAATGTCCCCTTATTGGCTCCCATGCAGTATAATGTCCCCTTAGTGGCTCCCATGCAGTATAATGTCCCCTTAGTGGCTCCCACATGGTATGATGCCCCCTTAGTGTTTCTTACACAGTATAATATCCCCTTATTGGCTCCCATGCAGTATAATGTCCCCTTATTGGCTCCCATGCAGTATAATGCCCCTTTATTGGCTCCCATGCAGTATAATGTCCCTTAAGTGGCTCCCACATGGTATGATGCCCCCTTAGTTTTTCTTACATAGTATAATATCCCCTTATTGGCTCACATGTAGTATAATGTCCCCTTATTGGCTCCCATGCAGTTTAATGTCCCCTTAGTGGCTCCCACACAGTATAATGTCCCCTTAGTGGCTCCCACACAGTATAATATCCCCTTATTGGCTCCCATGCAGTATAATGTCCCCTTAGTGGCCCCTACATGGTATGAAGCCCCCTTAGTGGTTCCTACACAGTATAATGTCCCCATATTGACTCACTCCTAACTTCTTCTCTATTGTCACGTCAACACTCTGCACCCGGAGCAGAGACAAAGTGTACTTAACACAGCTTACCACTCGTTCCCCGGGGCACCTGTTACTGCAATGAGCAACTCCAAAATAGTGATGGAAGTGCTCATTGCTCCTGCAAACTAAGGAAGGTGCCTGCAGGCGTTCATCTTTGGTGGGGGGAGTGCAGATATTTGAGAATACCTCAACTTGTTGTATATAAAACACCTCATTCCTACTATCCGTGTTTCCATTTGGCAGATTTTTAATGGGTCATGATTCATCTCCAGCTACTCCCGGAAACTGACTAATATGGATTGGGTATAATGGGATTCACACTAGAACATTTATGGAGTAATTATTGGACTGGTGGAGTTAGAGTGATGGTGTGGGGAAGGTTTTCTTGGCAAATTCCAGATCCTCTGATACCTTTGTATTCCACCATGGTGCCGTTCTAGATGGTAGTCTCTCTTAAAATAGACAATCAGTGTATTTACAAAGGTCAATGTTGTTAAAGATGGTTTACTGAAGAGCCCCTTTAAAAGGAGTGTTTTCACCAGAAACCAACAGATAGGTTAAGGTCACCTGAATCAAACAGTGTTTTCCCCTTGTCAATCGGTGCCTCCGTTGCTGAGATATTGTAATTTTTGACAAGTTCTTTGGAACAATGGCAGCTCCCTTGTTCCTTAAAAGAGCTAATTTTTTTATTGAAAAAAAGTGATATCTCGGCAACAGAGGCTCCGATTGACAAGGGGAAACCACTATTTGGTTCAGGTGACCCTAGTCTATCTACCTGCGGGGCTGGAGTGATATGCTGGATTTCGGTGACAGACTCCCTTTAAGATTACATTGATTGATTCCTTCGAGTATTCGAGGATTGCGCAATTTGAAAGTTGGTGAAATCTGAAAGTTTGACAGAAGTTTGGTATTAAAAACAGCATGTTTCCTATTTCCTATATATTTGGGGTCTGCAGGGCAACTTTCTCACGACTTGTAATATTGCATTCACTTAACATGCTAGATCTAATGTTAGGTAACTGTTTTGTTTCTGACTCTCAGGTAATGAAAGCTAGGTAGGCAATCCCACAACCGGCAGGCTCGGCTTTATTGGCCTTGTGTCTCCAAGTAAAACAAATAAGTGCAGATCAGTTTTATATTACTTTATGGTAGAATGATATGAAATTTCCCGTCTTTCATTTTATCTCCTGTGTTTGCACAGACTTAGGCCCTTCAGTAGTGGCGCTGCATTGTGACTTCTGTAATTTCCTATGAAGAACAGAGCTATTTTCTTCATATTAGGGAACATTTTCTCTTGTGTTTCTGTCTCTTCTCGCCGTGGATGGAATTTCTGACAAGTTATTTTAGAAATGATTCAGTGTGGATGTGTCTTAAAGGGAAGGTATCGGGAAAATTGACCCTTATAAACTGATTATTCTAGATTTTTCTAGTTATATTCATAAGGTTAGGGTTATCCTGCAACTTTAACCACAACTCCCATCATGTGACCAAAGATCCCTGTGTCGCCCTGCGTCATGCACTCACATGGCAACCCTAATGGTGCTGTGAGCAGTAGCAAAAAATCCAGCAGTGCTCGATCTGCACAAACTAAGTCAAGCCTATTAGGCCCTGTCTAAGGTAACATCAAATAGGCTGCTTGTCAGTATTATACATAAATATTGTAATGTATTATAGAAGCAATCAAATGACTGCATGGTCATTAAAAAAATAAAAGATCAAAAATGTTCCAAAAAATGTGTTTTCTTCCCCTACTAACTTTACAATATGGCAAAAATTAGTTGGGGTTTCCGCATCTCTAACAACTTTAACTATAAAAATATTGCATAATTATTGAATGTCTTGGAAAAAAAAAATACCAGAACATCATTTTTTTTGTTTCCACAACTCCCAATAAAACAGAATAAAAAGTGTTCAATAAGCCAAACATACCCCAAAATGGTACCAATAAAAACTACAGCTTGACACGCAAAAAACAAGCCCCCATAAAGCTAAATCAGTGGAAAAATAAAAATGTTATTTCTCTTGGAATGCAGTGACACAAAACAATTTTTTTAGATTATTTTATATACTATATTATTATTATTATTATTATTATTATTATTATTATTATTATTATATTTTATTTAATTTTTTTATTGTGTAAAAGAAAAAAAAACATAAAAAAAAACTGAACATAAATGTATAATATTGGACTGTAATAATGATAATAATCCACACATTGCCACAGTGAATGCTGTAATAAGAGAATGAAAACACAATGTCCCACAAAAAACAAGTCCTCATACACCTGCGATAAAAAAATTTTTTTAAAAAAAAAGCTATGAGAAAGTTTTTGAAATCTGGACCTGAAAAAAAAAAATTGCTACACCCTTAATTCTCAAAATAGCTGCAACTATAAAGAGTTAAACTTACGGGTGTCCCAAGAGGTTTCAGCACATTTTAATAGTCCATAAATTTCTGTCTGGTACAACAGGCAGGACGGCGGCGTGGATTACCGAGTTTCTCTTGAAACCAGGTTATGAGTGACGGCCGAGTCCCAGGCACAAGACAGGGAGCGGAATAATCAGGCGGCTCATAGAACTAGGAGATTCATCAAAGCACTACGTTTCCATAGAAACCACTTTTTGTGTCAGGGGGCAGGTGGGAAAGCTGGAAGGGAGACGTAATCTCCTCCATCAGATCACTGCGGTTATTGTGCTGGACGGAGGGCAATGAGGGGCAGACACATCCTGTACTTGTGATCCTGTGTGCGAAAATCCGTTATTAAAAGTTTAAGATAATTCAAAAACAATAAAAAAAATTATATTCTATGAAAAAAAGCATAAAAATAACACTTCAAAACAATGGCTAAGAATACAAATGCTGTCAGGCCCTGAAGCAGGCCTGAAGGCCTCTCTACAACATGAGAACAGTATTATAGATAGCATATGGTAAATGGGGCCCCATTACAGATTTTGGGGCCCCTGATCTTCACCTCTGACAACCAAGCTAGCCATTTTAGCCGATAGAAATTGAATGGCGTAGCCTCGTGCATGTAAAAGGTGACGTAAGACTCCTCCCCATTCTTATCAACTGTCCTGCAGATAGGTAATAGATTGTAATTCTGGGCAACCCCTTTAAGCTGGCCATACACAAAAAATTTCAGATGCCCATTTTCTGTCTCATCCATGGTCGGTGTGTGACGGTTTTCGTTCTAGACAAGTTAATATCACAAATCGCTGATCTACCTCGTCTTTGATTTGTGACCTAGACTCAATTTCTATTGACTAGAGACTTTTTATAATTTTTTCTTACTTTTTAATTTCCCAATAACATTTGAAGGGGTTCTTCTCAGTGTGGGGTCTGATACCCGGGACCCTGTTGATCAGCTGTTGCGCTCATGAGCAATGCGGCCTCTTCCCTGTACTGATGACATCACGTTCACTGGTCACGTGGTACAGCAGCAGCTCAGTCCCATTCCAGTGAATGGGCTGAGCTGCAATACCAAGCACAGCCACTATTCATTGTATGGCGCTGTGCTCGGTATTCGGTGCAGAGTCCGCAGCGATCACCCGATCACTGTAGCATCTTCGACCAGCTGATCTGTGGTGGTCCTGGATGTCAGACCCCTATCCTAGGGCCCGGAAAACTTTGTTAATGCTACATGTAGGATAATATCAGCCTACTAGCAGGACTCGCTCAGTATACATCTGCCTATAGATACTACACATGACACCAGAATCACATGACATGATTGGCTCTTGGATAGCGTGTCTTTCTCCCCAGGGCCTGGAAGTTACCGCACCGCCCAAGCCTCCGGCTCTGTGTTCTCACTTGACTCACTATCAGGATTTTTCTCTGATGTGAGCTTTGAACCATGAACATATTATTAGCACAGCGAGCACAGAATATTATAGATATCTGACAGGAGTGTCGTGTTTACACGGCTTACATAAAGACACGCAGTTCCTGTATCACTAACCAGGACATGTAGCAGAGCTGTGTTTGTCAATGTGGTTAATCTTATTATCTATTGTTCGCTATAGGATTGCACAACAGTATAATAACAAATTCAGCTCAGCTACATCTCATCTGTACCGACCTACAAAGTGGATGTTTAACCTAAGTATTAAGTCAGAATCTGGTCATGTAATGTAACTACTAATATCAGTCCGCAATTTGTTAGAAAACATGCAAAAAAAAAAAGCACATATTGTGTTTACAGAATACATTTTTCAATCACAAATGTTTATTTTGTGGCACAGAATGTTATTTTGTCACATAGAATTTTATTTTGTGACAAGACCGGCGAGTCGTACATGTGAGTGATTTGTCAAGAGGTTCCGGCCTGTGTTGTAATGGAGATCTTTTAGGAACTGATGTGAATTATAATGAATATGCGTGGCCGAGAGATCCCTCGCCCGCACCGCTCCACCCACATTCGCACAATGTGGCGAGCCAGACGCAGAACAGGCGCAATCTCATCCCTCTATGCCAAAATACATGCACAGAGGATTGATAAATCTCCCCCATTATGTATTATTGGCTTTACAAAATGCATTATGTCTTATGAAATAACATTCAGTGCAACATTGTGTGACAAATAACATTTTGTGTGATCAAAATGATTTCTGTGTGACAAATAGCAATTCTGTCTGACAAAATGACTTCTGTGTGACCAGATCAATTTCTATTGACACAAAAATTGTACTTTGTGCCACAAAATGACATTTTGTACTCAAAAATTATATAGACACAAAATGATTTTGCGCAGTCTGTGAAAAAGAGAGTGATTTTGTGGGCACAAGACATATTTTTGTGACTACAAAGTGGATTCTGTGACCACAAACCCCATTTCTATCACTTTTGTGACACAGAACACACTGTGGACAATGGCACCCCATAGTATGTAGATAGGGGGGTCTCTGGGGTGAATCCCACAGTATATAGGATATGTGGTATTGGTGGGTCTCCCCTTTTAACCCTGATTTCATTTCTTACAGATATTCACACGAGTTCCACAAACAAATCTGAAGATTGGGGCCAATTCATGAATATCTGCGATGTTATTAACAGCAACGTTGATGGGTGAGTTCACCGAAGTCTTAAAGGGGCACTACACTACACTATACTTGGTTTCGGCAAGATAAATAGGCCACTCCTGGGCAATGTACATGGGCAGGGATGTATCACTCAGAGGCCTAAAATAGCTAGGTGATGTCTCTACAACCTGATGATGCCGCATCCTAGTGCTGAAGACTACACCACGGTTGTGACCTCTATTTGGCTTGTAAATTTTCACTATGAAATGTTCACGGTCACAATTTTCGGTTTCAGGCCACGAGACGCAGTCAAAGCTTTCAAGAAGAAGATAGGCAAAAACTACAATCAGAAAGAAGTCAGGTATTCACTTTCGGTAAGTACCACTTAAGAGATCCAAACCTCCTTCTCATCGTTTTGGCCAGGTGTGCATGTGTTCTCAAAGGGACTATAGACCTCTGTAGATGCATGCGTTGACAGCTTATGTCCAATGAGAACAAAGGGGTTGGGTATTGAGATTTTTCCCATCATCATCTGTCGGAAAGAGTTGGAAGTCAACCAAGTTAGTTGCCCAATCCTGCCAGAATCGGTAAGACAAGACAACTTTGCTTTAATGTGTATGGAGGTACAAGTCGAGGAGTAGCCATATTCTCCACAGTGCCCCTGGTAGGAACAACCACAAGCTAGCCATAATGCCCCAGAGAAGGTCCTGATGTAGTGATTTGTGATAGAGTGCCCCTACCGAATCACAACCATTGTGTCCTGGAACACCAGGAATTTCCTATACCGGACTTCATCAAAAACTGAGGGCCACCTTACAGCCCTGGACAGTGTCAGTGGACACTTGCAAAGATGCGTCTACTTGGTTAAAAATTGGTTAAGGATTCTGGGTTCTCATGAAACCAATTCAATGCAATAGCTGCAATTCACATAACCTCCACTGGGTGGCCGTACTTTGAAACCTGTACATATAGCATATTAGCTTGTGACAAAGTATCGCATAATCATGTTCTTTTGAAAATCTGGTCATCTCGTGACGCATATATGTAGACATGTTCATACATAAAGAGAGGTGAGGAAGGACACATCTGAAGGTACTAGATTCTCAGATTTTTTGTGGTCAATATTAACTGTTTGTTAACTGTATCCGTATGTTTACTTTGTCTGAAATTCAGCTTCTGGAAATGTGCATGCAAAACTGCAACACAACATTTCAGTCCTTGGTGCTGAGGAAGGAATTCTGCAAGGACGTGATGGTCAAATTGTTAAACCCCAAGTACAACCTACCGATCGACATGCAGAACTGGATCCTCCGCTTCATCATGGTAATGTATATGTAAATGACCATAGGGGATATTGTAAGATATTATATATCCTATAGAATTTGTATAGGGATAAAATAAGAATTTAAGAAAAGAAAACACTTAAAGGGTCGGCCCTCCATTGGTCTTTAATTTTATTGAGCATTTTGTTGTTTGGTTTATCCAAATCCGTTCAGCCATTCCATAGATATAAGCCCTGTTAGTGTTGTTGTAAAATAGGGTTATACTAGCCAAGTGGGTGGTAACACTGTGGTCTCTCTGGGGGTGGGATCTATGTATGCTGTATGCTACTTGGCTAGTAGACTCTAATTTGCATCAACACTAACAGGGCTTATATCTCTGGAATAGCCGATTGAATTTGGATTAACAAAACACCTAAAGCCCAATTATATACCTTATCTGATCGCCTCTGTCACACCGAGCATTTCGATGCTTTGCTTTTCCAAATCCATTGAGCTATTCCAAAGATATAAGCCCTGTTACTGTTGATACAAATTAGAGTCTACTAGCCAAGTGGGTGGTGACACTGCATGACTTACAGCCCACAGTGTCGCCACCCAATTGGCTAGTAGACTCTAATTTGTATCAACTCTAACAGGGCTTATATCTTTGGAATGGCTAAACGGATTTGGATAAACAAAACACCAAAATGCTCAGGGTGACAGCCCCGATCAGATGATCTATGTCATTGGGTTTTTCAGACCTGGGAAATTCATTGTAGCCGTCCTCGTTACTTCTATAGGCCAAATAGAAAGGCTCCAGGAATATGATATCTTAATGCTGGACGCTGCTCCTAGACATGGAGTATAAATGGATATAATTACGGGTCTATGCACAAGACGCATCCTAGGATATAATCATTTTCATTATATTTTTCCCACCAGACCTGGTCTACACAGTCACGGGGGAACGTCGACAATACAGAGGTCAAAGAGCTGTATTTGGAGATGATTAAAAAAGGAATCCAGTTCCCTTCCTTGGATGCTAATGAAGAAACAACCACAGAGACCCAAAGGGTAATACAAAGCTGACATTACGTATCTGTATTACAGAGCTGCATTTGCAATTCTGCATTCTACAGAATGGAAATTTCGCAGCTTATTCCGAGTCTGTCGAGAGTATGCACACATCATTCTAATTTCGGGCAGTATACTCCTCTGATGCAGGTCACATTCCTGTCTAATATAACAGAAGAGCTCCGCTAAAATTTTTTGACTGTGCTTATTGACTGTTTCCAATTTTAGACAAGAGAATTATAAATGCAGCTCTGCAGTATAAATGTAAACTGTAACACACTCTATGAGACTATTAACATAAACATTATCCAAGTAGCAAAGTAAAAAAAAAATTCTCAAAAAGAGAAAATCAAAATGACTAAGAAATAAGGACTGATTAGTTTTCAATTGTCACCAAAACCCAACATGTCAACCCAGCCCTGCAGATAGATAGGTTAGAGTCACCAGAACCAGCATATCACCCCAGCCCTGCAGATAGATAGGTTAGTGTCACCAGACCCAGCATATCACCCCAGCCCTGCAGATAGATAGGTTAGTGTCACCAGAACCAGCATATCACCCCAGCCCTGCAGATAGATAGGTTAGTGTCACCAGACCCAGCATATCACCCCAGCCCTGCAGATAGATAGGTTAGTGTCACCAGACCCAGCATATCACCCCAGCCCTGCAGATAGATAGGTTAGTGTCACCAGAACCAGCATATCACCCCAGCCCTGCAGATAGATAGGTTAGTGTCACCAGAACCAGCATATCACCCCAGCCCTGCAGATAGATAGGTTACTGTCACCAGAACCAGCATATCACCCCAGCCCTGCAGATAGGTAGGTTAGTGTCACCAGAACCAGCATATCACCCCAGCCCTGCAGATAGATAGGTTAATGTCACCAGACCCAGCATATCACCCCAGCCTTGCAGATAGATAGGTTAGTGTCACCAGAACCAGCATATCACCCCAGTCCTGCAGATAGGTTAGTGTCACCAGAACCAGCATATCACCCCAGCCCTGCAGATAGATAGGTTAGTGTCACCAGACCCAGCATATCACCCCAGCCCTGCAGATAGATAGGTTAGTGTCACCAGAACCAGCATATCACCCCAGCCCTGCAGATAGATAGGTTAGTGTCACCAGTACCAGCATATCACTCCAGCCCTGCAGATAGATAGGTTAGTGTCACCAGAACCAGCATATCACCCCAGCCCTGCAGATAGATAGGTTAATGTCACCAAACCCAGCATATCACCCCAGCCCTGCAGATAGGTTAGTGTCACCAGAACCAGCATATCACCCCAGCCCTGCAGATAGATAGGTTAGTGTCACCAGAACCAGCATATCACCCCAGCCCTGCAGATAGATAGGTTAGTGTCACCAGAGCCAGCATATCACCCCAGCCCTGCAGATAGATAGGTTAGTGATACCAGACCCAGCATATCACCCCAGCCCCGCAGATAGATAGGTTAGTCTCACCCGAACCAGAATATCACCCCAGCCCTGCAGATAGATAGGTTAGTGTCACCAGACCCAGCATATCACCCCAGTCCTGCAGATAGATAGGTTAGTGTCACCAGAACCAGCATATCACTCCAGCCCTGCAGATAGATAGGTTAGTGTCACCAGAACCAGCATATCACCCCAGCCCTGCAGATAGCCCCCCCCCATAGGTTAGTGTCACCAGACCCAGCATATCACCCCAGCCCTGCAGATAGGTTAGTGTCACCAGAACCAGCATATCACCCCAGCCCTGCAGATAGATAGGTTAGTGTCACCAGAACCAGCATATCACCCCAGCCCTGCAGATAGATAGGTTAGTGTCACCAGAACCAGCATATCACCCCAGCCCTGCAGATAGATAGGTTAGTGTCACCAGAACCAGCATATCACCCCCAGCCCTGCAGATAGATAGGTTAGTGTCACCTGACTCAAGCATTTGTGAATAATTTTTTCCATTATCAAGATATCATGTCACAATACACATGAGTGCCTTGGAGCAATGAGGGCATTATTTTTTATCCTTTTGGAGCAAAAGAGCTAATTTGCATATTGACAAAAACCGCAATGTCTTGGCAACGGGGACACCAATTTACAAGAGAAAAACACAATATGATTTAGGTGACACTGACCTTTCTATCTGCGGGGCTGTGCTGATATATTGGGCTCTGGTGACACATTCCCTTTAACCCCTTAACGCTCAGCGCCGTAATAGTACAGCGATGTAATGCCGCGAGCACAGGAGCTGTGCCTGCGACATTACTTCCAGCTCTCAGCTGTGTTACATAGCCGAGGGCCGGGACCAGATGCCGAAGTCGGAAGATACTCCAACGACGGCGGATTAACCCCCTGGATGCCGTGATCAATAGCGATCACGGCATCGAAAGGGTTCAGGGGCAAGATGGCCTCCTGACTGCCTATGCATAGTTCCGATAGGAACTACTGTGCAATGTTCTGCAATACTATGTATTGCAGGACATTGCCCAAAGGATCTGAGATCCCCGCTTCAAGCCCCCTATGGGGACGTAAAAAGTGAAAAAACACAGAAATAAATAAACAATAAAAAGAAAAAAAAACTATTTTATATTTAAAAAATAAATAATATAAACAATAATAAATAAACAAACATGTTAGATATCCCCATGTGCGGATAATCCCCCACTATCCAAAAATAGTGTTATTTATCTCATATGGTGACCGCAGTAAAAAAAAAAAAAATATATATATATATATATATATATATATATATATATTGCAATGCGCAAATTAACGTATTTCAGTCACTTTGCTTTCCTAAAAAATAACAATAAAAATTGATCAAAATGTTATTTATAGCAAACACTGGTACCAATACAAAGTACAACTTGTCCCACAAATACAGAGACCTGACATATCTCCATCAACAGTACGGTAAAAAAGTTATAGGCGTCAAAATACGGTGACCCCAGGAAAATCCTTCATTTTCAAAAAGTGACGTTTTATCTGTAAAAGCGCTAAAATGTTATAAAACCGATATAAATCTGATATCACCGTAATAGTAATGACCCGCCTTTCAAAGCTGCCATGTCATTTATAATGCAGAGTGAACGCCGTATAAACAAAATGCAAAAAATTTGGATAGAATTGTATGTTATTTCACATGGACCCCCAAAAACCGTAAATAAAAGCTAATCAAAACATTATATGTACTCCAAAATGGTGGCAAATGAAGGTACAACTCATCACGCAAAGAACAAGGCCTCACATAGCTATGTCGACTGAAACGCGGAGGTAAAATATGAAAAAAGTACTACCCTGTGTCATTAAGGGGTTAAACCTTTCTTGTATAGTATTATGGTTTTCATCTAAATTTCTAAAATTATTTGAGAATTCATGAGATAATGTCTACTCTATTTGGTCCTCCCCTTATTTCAACCTATAGGAGGTGTCGGGGATCCCCATACTGTTCAGATTGTCAGCAGATCCCATCAAAGATGACAGGATCTGACTATTGTGTATGGACTGGAGTCATGATAATGTCCGCTCTGGGATATTCCTATTTGGGACATAGCCGTATAACATTCCTTAAAGGGAGTCTGTCATCAAAATCCAGCATGTCAACCCAGCCTCACAGATAGATAGGTTACGGTCACCTGACTCAAACGGTCTTTTCCCCTTGTAAATCGGTGCCTCTATTGCCGAGATATAACCAATTTTGTCAATGAGGGTGTTGCCGCTTACTTCTTTGTAACAATGGCGGCGCCCTCATTGGTAAAAAGAGCTCATTTGCATATGACAAAAACAGCAATATCTCAGCAACAGAGGCCACGATTCACAAGGGGGAATCACTGTTTGATTCAGGTGACCGTAACCTATCTATCTGCGGGGTTGGGTTCATATGTTGGTTCTGGTAACAAGCTCCCTTTAAGAGGAGTTGCAGATATATATTGTACTGTATATAACCCCACATTTGTGTTTTGTATGTGAATGGAGAATCCCTCCGGGTGTCGATCTCTGCCTGTTGCGTTGAACACATTTTCTCTCGTTCGCAATGTTCTCACTTGTAGAGGTTATCAGAAAGTTTCTTTAATTCTGGCTCGTTGAAGCGGTTAATTACGGCGCCGATGTACTTGGATGTAATTAGATCCTGTTTATCTTGTTGGTCCAGCTGCTTTGTTTCTTCCGTGTAATACATCAGCCGATGGAGGCAATGCAATGGATTCTTCTTATAATAATTGTGTATGACAAATCACCGGCCGCTGATGCATATTCTAAATTCTGCTCTACAATTATAGAGGTACTCTACCTAAAATTCCTAATATTCCTGAAAAAAGGAAAAGTTTTCTTGTAGTCAGTACTGCTGTCCATACACGTGAGATATTCGCTGGGTAATGTCGTCGGAATGGTCTTTTGTCTCCTCGATCATATGGCCGATTGTCTCAAACATAGAAACTATCTTAGAGATGGTCATCCATCTACCCCAAAAATGTACAATGTTAGGCCCACAGGGTGCGAATGCTTGCTTTTCTAAAGGGAACCTGTCAGGATTATTTGGGACACTACACTACTCACAGTTCCTTAGGGACCAGGAGTTTAGTGTCTAAAATTAATATACTCACCCAGCCGCTTTACTCCCTGCGCTGGTGCAGTTCTTCACTAAAGTCCGGCGCATGCACCTCTGAGGTACACTGAGGTCTGGCGCATGCGCAGTGAAGCCAGGGTATATGTTCCCAGTTAAAGAACTGGCAAGTGCCAGGAGCACCAGAGATGATTCCAATGAGCCTCATCAGACTCATCCCTAGGTAAGTATAAAGTTGTTTTTTTTTAAATGTGGGCATGAGTGGCTTTAAAACAGTGCGGATTGGGACTCTAAATCCCCAGTCCATAAGGATCTGTGGGTGGTTTAGTGTCACATAACGACCTGATAGGTTCTCTTAAAGAAGCTGTGAAATCCTGTTTTCCCAGCCAATCCCCTGTACCAGTCGGCTATTTTGGTTAGGTTCACATGGCCAAATTTTTTACAACAAAATCCACAGCAGAAATTCCACCTCCCATTCATGTCAATGGGAGGCAGATTATTCTTTTCAATGTGCGCTAACTATCCAGACATCTCCAACCAGTTTTTCTATTGACTCCGGGCTGCTTTGACCCCTGCCCTGTTTACCTTGTTGAACAAACTCTGCCTGCCCAGACCTCGAATTGTCTTCTGACCATGTCCCTGCCGATTCCCTTCAGGTGTTTCTCAACCCTCCTGGGTCAGCCACTACTTATCTACTAGAGGTAGCCACTTAGTGGTTCCTTGCAGTAAAGACCAGGCCCCTGTGCACACAAATGTTGTATAACACACCGTTTTCCATCCATGTGCCAAATATTTTCCATCCATTTTCTAGATGTCTGTCCATCTGTAACATCCATATGTCATCTGATTTTAACTGTCCTATAAAAAAATGGATAAACTTTATTGGTCTTTTTTTTCACCCAACCCAACGATCCAGTAGTAACGGCCATTACTGAGATGCAAATCCATTTTGGTGGAAGGTAAAGATGGACCCATTGACTTGTATTCATCCATATGGCGGTGAAAAAAGCCAAAAATAGCACATGTCCTGTTTTTTTAGTGCCGTGTGAATATACCCCTTGACTTCCATAGTTCTGAAGACGGATGTGTGACAGCTGTTAAAAGAAACATCCATCACTGTCGTGTGCACGAGATCATAGCCTGTCAGTAAAACTGGGTGTGGATAAACAGCCCGAAGCCGTACAAATGGCTGGAATGCTGATATCAGGTGTTTAGATCTTGTCAGCAGAACTATGTACTGTAATAAACCTGCGTAGTAGTCCTGACTTCCCGGGCACTGTAGTATTCACTGACCCTGAAAGAGGGAAAAGTCTACAGTCCTGCTGCCCTTAATGTCTGTATTACTGGTTGTAGTAGAGTTTGTAGATCGGGGCAAGAACTATGCAAGGCCAATGGGAACAGATGCTGAGTTTTTGGCGGTTCTGAGCTGAACTTGTAATATTCCTTATGACATATATATAGTCAGAGGTGGACACTTGGCGTAAATCTTTAACAGGGACTATTACTTACCTTGTAATGTCTGCTGATGTGTCTAAGGAGCTTTGGGCCCCTTGAGGAACCAGGGCCCGGGTGTGCTTGCTACCATTGCATCTTGCATAGCTACACCCTTCATAGGAGGTGTGATTGTTATTACGACTTATAGTACATATGTAGTTTCAGTGTCCGACTAAAGTTCCTTGGGTCCACCAAATAAATTGATTCTGGGGGCCTAGCTTCCAAAAATCCCTAGGAAATAGGCCATAGTACCCTTCAAATTTGGGTGTCTTCTGCTGGACCATTATTGTGTTAAGAGCCTGGGCCCACCAAGGATCATGTGTTACTCTGGTGGGGTGTATACTGAAGCTCCTGGGCCTCAATGCAAAATAAGTATTGGGGCCCCTACCTACCATGTGGCACTTAGAATAGTGGTATATTCTATGTAGCAGAGGGACCTTTGGGGCCCCCTCAGAGTCCAGGGCCTGGTAGAGACTGCTACCTCTGCACTCTCTATAACTACACCCCTGATTATGTGATGGTGTCGCTAAGCTGATATGAGAGGGCTCAGTATCTAATCCTGTCCCAATCATGGCTGGTAACCCTTCAGACACCTCTGTCAACTGCAACT
Source organism: Leptodactylus fallax (assembly GCA_947044405.1). Lineage (NCBI taxonomy): Eukaryota > Metazoa > Chordata > Amphibia > Anura > Leptodactylidae > Leptodactylus > Leptodactylus fallax. Next base: position 1,293,371 of record CAMRHE010000477.1, on the reverse strand, counting down.
GAGGCACATAAACAGGAGCGGCACGTGAGAGCCGCCATATTGGTCCTGATCATGACAGCTGGAGCCAGAAGCTCCTGGACCTCAATGCAAAGTCTGTAATGGGGCCCCCAATTCCCATGTGCTATCTATAATACTGGTGTTTTCTTACATCGTAGAAAGGCCATTGGGCCCCCTCCAGCTCCAGGGCCCGGTAGTGACTGTTACCTCTGCACTCCCTATTATAGGCTCCCTAGCCTGTCAATACTAGGGATGAGCGAACCAGTTTGGATTGAACCAAACTCAACCCGAATTTTCCAAAACTTTCAGGTTCAACCTGAACTCACGGGAATTGAAATAATTACACTTTGGGATCTCTTCAGACCCCGGAGTATAATAGGTGGAGGCCCAGGGGAGATAACAATCAGTTATTCTCACTTTCCTCACCTCTTCTGGGCCTAATCGTGACGTCCGACGCTCTCTCTGGATCTTCTTCTGGCTCCTTCCAGCCTCCTGGGTGACACCATGCGCCCCCCTTAGTCTATGTTCACACGGCAGAAAATGAAGAGGAATTTCTGGTCATTTTCCGCCGCCGGCATTTTCGCCACGGTCTAGCTGCGACGAGATGCTGATGCAGTGCATCAACATTCCATCACGGCATCCCGCTCCTGATTAGGCCCGGATGAATGGGACTTATCAGGAGGGAGTCTCGAGCCACGGACCCTGTGCCACGGAATCCGCGGCAAGATCGATCAGGACGCTTCTTTTTTCTGCGTCCTGCTGCAATCTCTGTCCCTCCATTGAAAACAATTGGAGGCGGATTCCGGGAGGAATCTGCTCAGGATTCGGGGGCGAAATCCGCAGCAAATTTCTCCGTGTGAACAGATCACCCCATCCTTGCCTAGGTTGCATATAAATATAAACAAAAATTAACATAAACCCATTTGGCATCTCCACGTCCGAAAATGCCTTGAATATAAAAATATTTATCATACAGCGAATGACGTAGCGGGAAAAAAATCAGTATTCGTAAATTGCCATTTCTCATCATTTCACCTGCAACAAAAAATGTAATAAATAGTGATCAAAACATTATATATTCTTGAAAATGTTATTAATAAAAACTACAACTTGCCTTGCTAAAAAAGACGCTTTACACAGCACCGTACATGGAAATATTAAAAAGTTTGGGGTGTCACGATATGGCGACAGAAAGACATTTGTAAATTTTTCAAAGTTATGAATTTTTCTAAACGTGTAAAAACTTAATAAAAACTATATAAATTTGGTATTGCCATGATGGTACCGACCCATAGAATATAGGCAATATTTATTTTTATCACATGGTGAATGCCGTAAAAATTAAATCTTTAAGAAAATTGTGTAATTGTGCTTTTTATTCAATTCCACTCCGTTATGAATTTTTTTACAGCTTCTCAGTACATTGTAAGGAATATTAAATGGTGCCATGACGAAGTACAATTTGTCTCTCATGTGCCCTTTTGGAAAGTGGGGAGGAAAAAAGTGGAAACAAAAAGTTGGAAAATCACTGTCTTAAGGGGTTAATGTGGAAGGTTTCTGAATAACTTTATCCATTTGTTCTCTGTATGACTGAGACGCCATGTTTCCGCTGTATTATACAGTGATTGCAGGCAATAACCCTTCTGATACCTCGGTCAAACATGACCGAGTCATCATTTTCCCGCCGGCACACAGTGCCACCATTTTGGGGAGGATCACTGTTCCCGAGATCCAGGGGCAGCGATCCATTACTATGACAGCCGTGGGCCTAATAAAAGCTCCCGGGCTTGTCATTACCTTATTTCTATTACAGACTGCTAGAACTATGGGGATTTCACATTATATTGCAATGCATTGGCATTGCACTGTATTGTAGAAGTGACCAGACCTCCATGGAGTTCAAGGCCCCTAGGGGGACTTAAAGAACCGGACGGTCATCTTTTCACCGTTGTGCTTCCCATAAAAATTGTAATAAAAAAAGTGATAAAAACATCAGAAATTCCCAAAAAAGGTGTAACTAAAAAATACATCTGGTCCTGTAAAAAAAAAGGATGCCAAGTTACAAACATCAGAATATGTCGACTCCAAGAAAAAAATTTTTTTAAAAGTTTTGGATTTCTTAAAGTTATTAAAACATAGCAAAAACTATATGAATTTGACCCAGAAAATACAGATAACTTGTCATTTTGCCTGCACAGAATGTCACAAAAACAAAGCCCATAAGAAAGTAACGCAAACGCAGTAATTAAATCCCATTCTGAATTGTTTTCAGCTTCATAGTCTATTGTATGGAATACTAAATTATACCATTATGAACTACAATTTGTCCTGCAAAAATTAAGCCCTCATAGACTATGCTGTAAAGCGTGTCACTAAATGCTGTTAGAGCAGAGAAGATGGCCGCCCCCATAATCATATACAGAAAATTAAAAACAAATTATAAAAAAAAATGATAGATATCACTTTTAATCAATAAATTTAAAATATTTAATAAATTAAAAAATTGGCGACACATTCCTTTTAAGGACTTGTAATAGGGTAACTGAATAATAGGGTTAATGGGTGCGGGAACAGAAGTCCTGGGTGTGTTGTATTGAGGAGCTCGCTGCAGTTACTGACCCTTAGCACCAAAGTAATAAACTCTCAGCTGTCGGCACATTCACTGTCCTCATAACATGGTCTGGGAGGACCCAATCTTCTCCGAGCAATCATTCCTGGATGAAATCCTTCACCTTTCCGGCCCTATATTTATAGTACAAGCTGCTGGAGAAAATTAGATCAGTAAGTAATTTATCGCAACGTAGACGTAACACAACAGTCTCTCTGGATGGCAGAGCAAAATTTTTTTGTAATTTTTTTTCTTTGTGTCTTGTTATCACAACCATACAGTGCACTATTGTTTTACGGCACGTTTTATGTGTTCAGCTTCCGAGGTTTCCGGCGTTGGTCCCTAAGCATTTTTCGACATGTACTTTTGTGATTTATAGAGAAATAAAATGTTTTCCGGCACTTCTCAGCCTATGTACTTGATGATTTGAAGAAATAAATTCTTTAAAGTAGATACTTTAGCAGAATGAAAAGATTTTTCTTGTCCGCCGTGTAGCTTTATGAAGTTGAAAGGGCTTTTATAAAAATGAGACATTCTCACTGAAATTTTTGCTGCAAATGTTTATCTAAAGGATTCTTTATTGCTTATGCCACAATCCCCTTAAGGACCCCTTTAACGTATTACAGATTCGTAGTACCTTGTGTATACAATAAACCCTAATAATGGAGGGGGGGGGGCTATCTCTATCCACATGCTCCAGAAAATATCTGGACAGATTTTTGTCTGCCCCACGGGAAAAAAAAAACATCTGCCACATCCCACAGAGGCCTATATGAAAGAACTAAAGAGTATGATCAAGAAGTTCCCAATCCAGATCCAGAATCAGGTAAAAGGACTTATCCCACAAGATCCCAGGCCGGGCTGCTTCTATATGCTCCCAAAGATACACAAAGATGGCAACCCTGGGAGGCCTATCATTTCTGGCATTGGGACACTGACAGAAAATATCTCAGGTTGGGTGGAAAATCTCCTAAAACCCCTTGTCAGGGATACTCCAAGCTATATCCAGGACACCACTAACCTTCTTAACAAACTGAATGCCCTGAGCCCACTACCTGAGGGTACCATTTTGGCCACCATGGATGTGGAATCCCTGTATACTAACATTCCCCACAAGGATGGAGTTGCAGCATGTCGGGTACACCTGGCAAAACAAAACCTCCCAACAGAACCAGTAACGCAGCTCATACAATTCATCCTCAGCCACAACCATTTTACCTTTGGAGAGGATCTATATCTACAGCGAATGGGAACTTCAATGGGGACCAGATGTGCACCCCAGTATGCAAATCTCTTTATGGCAGAAATGGAAGGAGCAGATTTATCAACATGCGCCACCAAACCTATGATTTACCTTCGTTATATCGATGATATCCTTGTCATCTGGACTGCAGGTGAGGAGGCCCTACTTCAATTCCATAATGGCTTCAATCACTTTCACCCTACCATCAACCTTAAACTTAGCTATTCAGGGAGTGAAATTCACTTTCTGGATACCACAATATACATTAAAGACCACCGGCTACTCACATCAATATACCACAAACCCACAGACAGAACGGCCTACCTGAGAAACGACAGCTTCCACCCCAAGCACACAAGACAATCTATAATCTACAGCCAGGCTATACCATACAATCGTATTTGCTCTGACAAAACAGACCTGGACAAGCACCTCCTGGATCTGAGGACGAAATTTCTCAGATTGGGATACAAACCAAAAGTAACAGACAACCAATTAAACACAGCGGCAGCCATTAACAGAGACAGTCTGCTCACATATAGAGAGACACAGAAAGAAGCCCGAGTGCCCCTAGTTGTCACCTACAACCCACAGCTGGAGATCCTACGAAGGATTGCCAAGGAGCTCCAACCTGTGCTACATAGGGACAACAGACTCAAGGACATATTTCCAGTCCCCCCTCTCCTTTCCTTTCGACAACCACCAAACCTGAGGCGTATTATTGTCCGGAGTGCCCTGAAGGCCCCAAATGAAAATGGCACCTCACCTTGCCTACATAAAAGGTGCATGACCTGCAAGCACATCCACACCGCTGACAGTGTACCTATCCCACAGTCACAACAGGTGCACAGAATTAGGGGGACATTTTCCTGCAGGTCTTCCAATGTGGTGTACCTCATAATGTGTGTGCAATGTCCCACCACAGGCCTCTATGTGGGGGAAACAGGGCAGAGACTTAGTCAACGCATGAACTCACACAGATCCACCATTAATAACAGCAGAACCGATCTCCCAGTGGCCGCACATTTCTCCGGAGAAAACCACTCTATTGAAGATTTGCAGGTTGTGGTTTTAATGGGACATTTTAAGACGCAGGAAAAAAGGAAAGAATCAGAATACAAGTTTATGGAAAAATTTCAAACTCTGCAATTTGGACTTAATATTCATGCCAGCTTCATGTCACAATATGTATGGACTGTGAGGGTCATAAATCACCTCCTGATAGCAAACAGATAACAGCAAGAATTACTGATCCCTCCGTCACGCACCACAACTCTCCAGATTGTTTTTTGACCTGTTGTAAATAACTTCTCTACTTAGATTGCATTTTGTTTTGGCTTTTTTTTAAGGACTCTAAAATGCTTTGAAGACCATGTGTATAAAAATCTGTGAATTTTCAGTTCTTGTATCACACCATGTCTGATGAAGGGAGCGAGTACTCCTGAAAGCTTACTTATAAATATACTCAGTTAGCCTCTAAAAGGTATCGCCTGATTTCTTCACTCTTCCAAAATAATAATCATGCTTACAGGCATAGACGCAGGAAAAAGTCAAGGATTAGCCCCATTTAATGAAAATGGGGTAATTGGTGTCAGAATGGCCCAGCAGAGTATCAGAAGATCCTCCAGTGGACCAGGCCGTAGCACAATAATGGCCCAGCAGAAGACACCCAAATTTGAAGGGTACTATGGTCTATTTCCTAGGGGTCGTTGGAGAACCATTTTATATGGTGGGCCCAAGGAACTTCAAGTGGATCTTCAGCACATTTGAATGTCAGCCTCAGATTTCTGCTGCAAAAGTACAAGACATGTGAACATAGCCTTAACATTCTTTCACATGTGCCCAATGTCATGGGGTGTAACTAAAGGTTCCCGGGCCCTGAGGCAAAAGCTCAGCCTGGACCCACCTGCGCAACCTCTCCTCACAACCATCAGCCATGTCCTATCCGTACATTTTAGCAGCATTTACATTTGCCTTTCCTTCTCTATCCAGTCCAGACCACCATGAAGACTTCTCCACAACATGTCTGTATACACAAGCTTCCTATCATTCCTATACTGCCATTAAAAGTTTTTTTTTTTTCCTTTCTGACAGCGGTAGGCTGTGTATCATACATCTTCTTCCCCTATTTCTCTCTAGTGCACCAGGGGTAATACATTTATGATGTACAGACTGCCAGTCATCCAAGGAAATAAGGAGATCAAAGAAGATGAATCAGCTTTAGCGTGGTGAGGGTGAGATGTGGCCCCCGGGGTTATGGATCTGGTCACAGCTGAGACCACGGCCACCCGTATAGTTAGGCCAATGACTGTTTTCCATTTACCACAGATCAAAACTAGGCCTGTAGAGGCGGCAGGCCAAACCGCTGACCAGCTGCCCAATTCCGACTCCTCTAATTGACGAAAAATCTAGTGATTGAATTCCTAAGAAATTAAATATGTAACAATGTTTCTAATTCATTCTATCAATAACTGTATAATATAATTAAAAATAATTGTTTTATTTTGAAGTCAGAATCGGTAACTTTATTCCAACGCCAACTTTGACTCCACCCAAATCTAGCCCCAATTTCGACTCTTCAACTCCACGGCCCTGAGCAAACCAGATGTACTTTACCCCCTTTTACTCCATATTTCCATTGTATTGCAATGCAGCTTTCTAGTTCTTTCAATATATTCTTCCCTAAATCAGATATTTCTAATCCAATTTAATCTGATGTAGATTGGTTGCACATGGGGTTAAAGGCCACGACTGGCGGAGATGACCTGCAGAGACGAGATGTAGTTACTGCAGATTATTTCTCTAGATGAAGCAGATATTACAATAAGTTACTTCCTACAAGGACTTTCCATTGTAATAAAAGATTTCTGCTGCTCGGCAATACTTTACTCTAAAGGTTAAGGAATCCATAAGTTGAAGCCCCCGGTCCTCCTGACCCTGTCAGTGCCGCCACTGGACACGTCCTATTTAAACAAATGCATTCATCTTATAGATTTCTTCTGGAGCCGGGCACTCGTGGCTTGTTTAATAGCCAGAAGCTGCTGAGTCGGCAGGAACATTTTTATGAGCGCAGCGGCTGCCATCATGCATAGCATCATAATTTTATTACATGGCTTCGGAAACAAAGCCAAGGAGCTTCAGACGGCATCTTAGATACAGAACGTTACACGTGTTCGCTCTGTTGAGACACGATTAGGGCAGGTTTACTAATTAGTAGGATCCGGACTGGAGAAACCTATCGTTGCCCATCCTACTTGGACCACCTGGGCACTAAAGATAAGTAAGTTTGTGGTAGCCACATGTAGACGAAATCACCCACATGTGGATGGACGCCAATGATCGCACAATTTTACAGGTAAACACCTATGTTATTGTTTCATCATTGTCGGTAACATGCAGGCATGATTTGGTCTACACCAGTGGTTCTCAACTTGAGGTATGCATACCCCAGGGGGTAAATCCCGGAGTCCCTGGGGGGTACGTGCCGCGGCTGATAATGGGTGGATGTCTGTGCAATGGTCTACATAACCATAAAAGACAGCCATAGAAGATTGCAGCAGAAATCTGAGGCTGACGTTCAAATGTGCCACAGTGTGCTGAAGATCCACATTAAGTTCCTTGGGCCTACCATATACAATGGTTCTCCATCGACCCCTAGGAAATAGACCATAGTACCTTTCAAATTTGGTTGTCTTCTGCTGGGCCATTATTGTGCTATATGGCCTGGTCCATTGGAGGATCTTCAGGCCATGTGTAAGCTGTATTTACCAGCATGAACACTATGCAAGGACGTGGACTCCCACCACCTTTGACACCAGGAGCCTCCCTGCGAAATACTGTCCCATAGTAATGACGGTACAATAGGAGGGGACTCCTAGCATCATACGTAACTCTAATGGTAAATCTGCATCCCCGCATAGTGTTCACCTCGGGAAATCCCGCTCATATACACCAAGACTCAGTGATCTGAAACCAGCCTGAGATTTTGCTCCATTTTTGTGAGCCAACGCTAAGAGTGGCTTCAAGAGGAATGTGCAGTATAATAGAAGCTCTTCTATTTCCCCATTCTTCTAAATCCACTCTTGGCTTTGCAGAAAGCTAAAGGATCTGCAACGTGTGGCTTTTAGCCTAAGGGTGTATTTTTATGAGCATTTTGTGTTGCAATTACAAAAATCAAGACAAAACCACAACATTTTTGTAAAAAAAAAAAAAAAAGAAAAGCTTCTTTATTGTGGTTTAATACAATAGGCAGCACATGAACCATCAGTTCCTGAAGTTGATGTGTTGTAAGCAGGAAAAATGGGCAAACATAGGCAAATGAGCAACTATGACAAAGGTCTAATGTCCCATCTGGGTCGGAGCATCTCCAAAACAGCAGGTCTTGTGCGGCATTCCCAGTATGCAGTGGCTAGTACCTACCTACCTACCAGAACTGGTTCTAGGAAGGACAACTGGTTATCCAGCAGCTAGGTCATGGGTGCCTAAGGCTCAGTGAGGTGCTCAAGGAGGGAAGTGGTTACCCTTTATGGTTTAAGAAGAGCTACTGGAAAGGTTACTGCTGGCCATAAGGAGTCAGGACACAAAGTGCTTTGGAGCTTGCCACCTATGGGCTGTGTAGTCTCAGATTGGTCAGAGTGTCCACCATGCTGAACCCTATCCACTTCTGAAAGCACCTACTATAGGCACTTGAGCATCAGAACTGGACCAAGGAGCAATAGAAGAAGGTGGCCTAGTCTTATGGCCGGGGGCTTACCTAGGGAAATGATGGCACCAGCCAGCGGAGGAAGCGTGAAGCTCTGGACAGTGTTCTGCTGGGAAACCTTGACCCTGGCATTCATGTGGATGTTACTATGAAACGTACCACCTACCTTTATGGCAGTGGTACTATCCCCCTTCATGGCAGCGGTACCCCCTAATGGCAGTGGCCTCTTTCAGTAGGATAATGGCCCCTACCATCCTGCAAGAATGTTTATTATTGGTCTCTGGAATATGACAAAAAGTTCAAGGCGTTGACTTGGCCTTCAAATCCCCAGATGTCAATCCGATCGAGTATTTGTGGGATGTGATGGAAAAACAAGTCAACAACAAAGCCAATCCAAGGAGCAACTTACAGGTCTTGAAAGATCTGGTGCCAGATACCACAGGATACCTTTACAGTTCTTTAGGACTTAACATCTTGATGGTCAAAGCTCTTAGGCAGGTGATTTTATTGTTATGGCTATTCGGTGAAACAATTAGACAAGCAAATTAACTATGAGCCCTTCTAATGTTGTTTTTGCTTTTTTTCTTCAGGTCGACAAGCCAGCTACATCTGACAGACCTACAACAGAGACGTCCATGCAACAGCTTTCACCTGAGCAGGTATTAACAAAGTATAAACCTAAAGAAACGGGACGTCTACTTAGGCCTCATTCACATGGCTGTGCTATGGCTACAGGTCGTAGAAAGTCGTAATAGGGCTGGCATGGAGGTGCTTGGGGCCTCCAATGTCATACAAGGTAATACGGAAGTTTTTAAAGGGATTATCCAGGGAGTCTATCATCACATACTTCCTCTGGGATTTTTTATCAACCCAGAGCTCCCAGGCTAGTTCCGACCTCGGAGTCACATGATCAGAACCACCATATGACCCCTGAGTTTCTCCACCTTCTCCCTCCTCTCCTGTGCTCCCTGCTAGTTACCTGTATCATGGACTCTTGCTGTATAAATTATAATAGTAATGCCAGCCCCCATGGTACAGGAATCTAGTAGCGGACACGGGAGAAGAGGGAGGAGGCGGCAACCCAGTGTCAGAACTAGACCAGAACTCTTGGGTTTTATCATATACAAAACCCCAGAGGTGATGATAGACTCCCGGAGAACCCCTTTAGGGCCTGTTCACACAGCAGAATCTGTCTGTGATTTTGAGGCAGATGTCGCTCTAATTCTGTCTCCCATTGTTTTCAATGGGAACCAGAGATTGAAGCCTCCAGTTCGATCTCGCCATGGACTCTACAACTAATTCAGCCAGGTCCAATCCTCCGGGTTACTCAACGGTGGAATGAACATCTGGTGAATGATCATCTGGGTTGGGGGTCAGAAAACGAAGAGGAATCTGAGGCGGATGCCCACCTTAAATTCCTCTTCATTTTCCGAAGTATGAACAGGCCCTTAACGTTTGGTTCCAGGTTAGAATATCTCCAATTAGTTGTGTACATGAGGCCAATAGTAATCCCTAATTTAGTAGTAGAAAACATACTTTCCAAAAGACTCAAATTTGCCCGGATTTTCTTGACGTTGTAGTAACAATTCCAGTAACTTCTGCTCATCCTGGCCCAAAAATGGACAGGATTTGTGGGCATTCCCAGGCAACTCTGGGCCATCATGGATTCACGACTTAAATGTCTAAATTTTTACCCACAAAAAGTTGTTAGGTATGTAACAAGCTGTTCTCTTTTGGTCCCAATGTGAGTGTTGCACGCTCCTGACCATATAATGTGGTCTTGGTGAGGACAGGGACTAAGTGTCTGGTTTTGTCTAGATCGGTAAACTGTACAGTGAGCTGGATGTGGTGAAGATGAATGTGAGAGTCATGTCGGAGATCATGCTCGAGAATCTCGCAGGAGCGGAGCTGCAACAAGACATGGACCTCTTGCAGGTATCTTATTTTTGGTTGGTGGCTAAATGGGAATGGTTGAAGGTTTGTGGATAGCCTCCAGCACTAATAGCGAGAATTGGAGAAAAACTCTCATGACAGTCATTTAACCCATTGTGCACCACAATTATTGCCAGAGGGGCTCCACCACCACCAGCCCTGGCCTAAAGGAGGGCCCCAGAACTGTCTATTATAAGCCCCTATAGGAGCCTGCAAGATGCCTGTGCATTTTGCAGGCTTTATTGTAATGTCATATAGATATAGAAAAATACATCACATAAAAAAGAAAAAAAAAAAGTAAAAATCTTCAAATGGGACTTCAATTTAAACAAAAAAAATTAGAAAAATGTTAAAATTCAATAAATTAGCAACGATAAAGAAAAAATACAAAAAAATGATATTTTTTCATAGATCAAATTTTATTGTATAAAAATGATTTAATAGTAAAAAAAAAATGTACAAGAATAAAGATATCCCCAAATGTACAATAAAGTTATAAATAAAATTACAGATTAAAAAAAAAATCTTTGGCAGAAATGTATTTTCTTCATGTATTCTGCCATTATAAGAAGCAGGAGTGAAATTCAGAGTATATTCTGACTTCTAGGACTCTAGGAGAGACAGTGAGAGTCCTGCTTGCCCCGCCCACACAGGATGACTGACAACTATCCCTATATCAGTGTCTGTGCGTGACCGAGAGCAAGGCAGGTGGTTTGGACTCCGCAACCAGAAATGAACGCACCGCGGTAGTTCAAGAAAAAATATATTTACTATAAGTTAATAAGCTAGTTAAAGGTAAAATGACAGGGTAACACAATATACAATATAGTGACATTTCAGGCAATTCTGCTGGTTTCTACTTTTCTCTGTCCCTTCTGCGTTGGCCTGTGACATATACTCAACTATCCCTACTGCCCTGTTCCTTTGGGTGCCCCCCTTTTCTCCGTGGTCCGTGGCCGCTTCGTCCGTGGCGCGCGGTGGGGCCCGTCGGTCCTTTCTTTTTGTGGCGTCCTCTCCTCCTGTTATCGGTCTTGGGAGTGGTCCTCTTTAACAGACAGGGAACCATGATGCAATGTAATCCCGCAGTTCCCTCGCCCTGACGTCCTGCCGATCCATCCTGGCTGGGTGTGCGGGATTTGCGTTCTGTCCAGTCGTCCAGCACTGCGAGTCTCTTCTGTGGTATCCATTCACGTCACAATGTCAGTCTCACTGATCGCCACTGGCACGTTCCTTTCACATGGACTCACTGTCCTGTTGTCTCTTTACACTCTGTTTGTCTCTGGCCGTCAGCTTAGCTGTACAGAATCTCCACACCAGTTCAATACAACACTTGCCAAGATGGCTGCTGCTCTTTGTCTCGTCACTTCCTGCTTCTCTGCTCACACTCTGTCTGCAGACAGGCAGGCTGACATGGGGGGGGTCTCCTCCAGCATCATGTCACATTCTGGCTGCTGTCTTGGCAGATCACGTACATTCACTTACGTTTATACAGACATGGCTTAGGACAACATTGGCTGTCTCTTACTGTGCACGGGCTGTCAATCCTGTGTGTGTGGGCGGGTTCGACTCTCACTGTCATTCGTGTGTGGGTGGGGTTCGGGCTTTCCTGTCTCCTGTGTGTGTGGGGGGTATTGGACTCTTACTGTCTCCGTGTGTGGGTGGGGTTCGGGTCTTCTGTCAATCCTGTGTGTGGGCGGGGTATCGGCTCTCCTGTCAATCCTGTGTGTGTGGCGGGTTTGGACTTTTATTGTCAATCCTGTGGGTGGGTGGGGTTCGGGTCTTACGTCAATCCTGTGTGTGGGCGGGGTATCGTACTCTCCTGTCGTCACTGTTTGTGGGCGGATATCGACTCTTACTGTCAATCCTGTGTGGGCGGGGTATCGGACTCTCACTGTCAATCCTGTGTGGGTGGGGTCGGACTCTCACTGTCTCTCCTGGGTCCTATCGGTTTACTTTGCTTTATATTCTTCCTGCTCCATGTATCCTATATATAACAGGCCAATCCTTTCCCTCTTTCATACCAGCACGGGTCACTTTAGGCCATACTAGCCAATTCTCTCAGAAACTTCAGGAGGCTCCCGGGGATGCCTCCTGGATTCCCAGAGGCAGGACCCTTTTTGTGCCAGGCACATTCGGGGCATGGCCATCACATTTGGTGGCCGTGGTGTATCGATACATAAGGGTTGTGGTGTGTGCTGAGGGTCTGCTTGTCCATGGCGCTTAACTTCTGCATTCCCCTGGCCGGCGGGTTGCTTTGCCATTGGCTCACTCCTATGTCAGTCTTTCAGGGCTGAGATGTGAATAGCCCTGTCTCCGCTTCCCTGAAGTGGTCAGGAGTCACAGAGACAGCCAAAGGCAGCTTCCATAGAGGTTAATGAGTTACAGAAACTCCTGACATCGTGACCATGTTTGGCCAAGATGCGAATACCCCTTTAAGGGTTTGAATGGCTGCTATAAAAGCTGGGCATGAAGTATAGCATCCCTTTAATTCCGCTCTTCTCCCACACCTCCGCTTCTTACTTCTACCTTTTATCCTTTATTCATCTCCCAACCTTTTGAGCTCCTGAATTCCTTCCATCTCTCCCTTTTCTTCTATATTTTACCCCGCTGATTCTTCTCGCTTCTTCGGTTCCTGGCACATTTCTTATCTCTTCCGACTGCAGTCTTCTCGGTAACAATGTAGGAAGCGCATCGTCTTATTAATACTCAGTTTCTGGCCCGGCATTGCCTCCCGTCCGCTCACAGAGAGTCTAGATCAATGGTAGTCGCAGTGCTTTGTCAGCTTACATGAGGCGCTCTCACTTCTGTACCTCCAGGCTCTACAAATGAGAACAGGACAGGAATTCCTATCAGACGCCGTGATATACGCCGCCTGCATTGTCAGCAACGAAACTGTCCCATTGTCATCTCAACCGTTATTTACCTTGTGCCCAATGACATCCCCTAACAAAGCAATCTCTACGTCGCTATCATGTCACTCATTAATGGCGGATCTCCATTGTAACCCGACAGGAGCTGGAGAAAGTGTGCCGGGAAATGCAAGGCAGGATCTTACAGCTTCTGGAAATTGTACAAAATGAAGACGTGATCATCGAGCTGGTGCAAGTCAATGATGATCTGAATAATATATTCCTCAGACACACAAGGTAACACAGTTACATTTATATTATTTTCCTTCCTATCACTGTTCCTCTGTTACTCCTCTTGGAAATTGATACATAAATTAACATCTGGGTGTTCCCCTAGTCAATTGGGCCACTCCCCAATCAGAGCTGACCATATTAGACTGCACAGGAATACTGTTTCAGTCACATACCAGATCTAATGTGGTCTCAAGTCTAAAGATTTCCCTGTATCACACTTAAAGTGTACCTCCATGTATAAAACAACTTCTCATAAGCGAATAGTCCAGGTGAATATAAGAAATTTTGTAATATGTCTTATTAAAGAAATATGCTTCCTTCTCCACTTATCAGGCTGTTACTTTTTACATAGAAGTCTATGGAAAGGAGGAGGGGCTGTTGGAAAAGACTCAAAAATAACTACTGCTACTACACTGTGAGTGAGAGCTCTTCCGACACTGCTGCATCTTCAACATAAGACTCATACATAAGACTATAAATCAATTAATAGCCCTTTCTGTAGACTTCTGTGTGTGAGGTCAGTATAGAGACGGACTCTATATAAATAAACAGACTGAGTGAAGATAAGGAGGAGAAGAGAAGCCAAATAAGTGGAGAAGGAAACAGATTTTTCTTAATAAGATATATTACAAAAGTTTCTTATATTCACCTGGACTATTCATTTATGAAGAGCTGTTTTATAATTGAAATTACACTTTTACTAGAGATGAGAGAACTGCTTTGTCAGATTTGACCGGATTCGTTATTCCATAGTGTTCAGTTTTTAACAAAGCCAAACAAATGGTAATTCAATTTGGACAAACAAAAAGGGCAAAAATGGCCTTCGCTACATGTTTGACCAGGAAATACAGTGTAGACGTAATGTACAGTGTATGACTCAGTCACTGTCTGTGAGTCACTGTGATGTTGTAGCACCACCTGACAACCTTTCAGCCAATAGACAATGGTAGATGGACCTTATAGTGCTGATGTCATATGAAGTATAAAAGCTTGTACATTTATTCTCAGCCTTTAGTTGCTGTAATGGTGGACATGCAGATAGATCTGTGATCCATCTCACGGCATCATAGGCTATAGCATAGTTTAGGAATTTCAGCAATAGTTAGAGGACTAGGAGAACATAGAGAATCAAGCAATTACACAGGCAGATTAGTGCTAGAATTCAATAGAGATAGAATAGGCTCACATAAACATAGTAACTGGGGGAATATGTTCTTCTGATTACACAGAGAGACAGTTAACCCTTTCATTGCCAATAATCTAATTTGCCTGTCTGTTGTGCAATAGATCAGTTTCATCTCTACACACGTTCTTTAATCATGCTTTTTACTGACAAGACAATCCTGTTAGTGAAAAATGTTCTGTAAAGGACATTTTTGTGCAAGAGTTTACATTTTTTCATTAAATACAAACTGCTATTCTAACAGCAAAATGCTGATTTTGCCTGTGCAAATCTGAAAAAAAAAACTCTATTATATGCTACCGGATTTTTGTTGTTGACCTAATATATACTCTAGCCTGTGCTAATCTGAAAAAAAAGCCACAAGTGTCTAAAAAAACCACAGGCAAGCAACTCTTCCCCCCCAAAAAAAATGTTTGGAGGGTTTTAAAGGTTAAATGCGTAAATGCAATGTATGGTTAAACTTAGAGTTTGTATACTCTGTTTACCATCCATTTAAACTTTTATATGTTTGCCTTAGAGAGCTAGAAATTGGATAGCTAGATTTCTTGGAGCCCTAAGAGTATTCTACACTATGTTTTATAGATAGGTTCCTAGGAGCCCAAAGAGCATTCTACACTATGTTTTATAGATAGGTTCCTAGGAGCCCTAAGAGCATTCTACACTATGTTTTATAGATAGGTTCCTAGGAGCCCTAAGAGCATTCTACACTATGTTTTATAGATAGGTTCCTAGGAGCCCTAAGAACATTCTACACTATGTCTTATAGATAGGTTCCTAGGAGCCCTAAGAGTATTCTACACTATGTTTTATAGATAGATTACTAGGAGCCCTAAGAGTATTCTACATTATGTTTTATAGATAGGTTCCTAGGAGACCTGATAGTGTTCAACACAATGTTTTATAGATAGGTTCCTAGGGCCCTAAGAGTGTTCTACACTTGTTTTATAGATAGGTTCCTGGAACCCTAAGAGTATTCTACACAATGTTTTATAGATAGATTTCTTGGAGCCCTAAGAGTATTCTACACTATGTTATAGATAGGTTCCTAGGGGCCTAAGGTACACTACACAATGTTTTATAGATAGGTTCCTGGGAGCCCTAAGAGTAGTCTACACAATGTTTTATAGATAGGTTCCTAGGAGCCCTAAGAGTATTCTACACTGTTTTATAGATGGTTCCTAGGGGCCCTAGAGTTTCTCCTTGTTTTATAGATAGGTTCCTAGGAGCCCTAAGAGTATACTCCGCTATGTTTTATAGATAGGTTCCTAGGAACCCTAAGAGTATTATACACAATGTTTTATAGATAGGTTCCTAGGAGCCCTAAGGGTGTTGTACAATGTTTTATAGATAGGTTCCTAGGAGCCCTAAGAGTATTCTATACTATGTTTTAAGCCAGCTTATGGTTTATTTTGTACCAAACTTGTTCGACCCGAAACAAATATTGGACCCAAGCCAGAAAAATTCCTAGATTGTGGTCAGTGTTGGGGTTGTCAGAGTTAGTTGTATTCAGGAACAGAGCCAAGGATTGTCACCAAGAGAGCAGGGAAGGTACCAAATACAGTCCTAAGGTGTAGAGACAGAAACATATTCAAGGGACATGTTTTTCTGATCCTAGACAACCCCTTTAAGTAGTATACTCTTCGTTCTGGGGATTATTGCATTCCCAGCATTGTAATTTCTTTCGTATTTTAATCTTATAACCGTTCATTGCATATTTCAGGTTCTTACGTAATAGAAGTAACCAGCCGGCTGATAACAGAGAGGATAGAAGTGTGGTAAGACATGATTTCTGAGTCCATTATGCCTTATTGGCACACTCTTGTTTTGGGGTGGATTTCGGTTAGAGGAACAAGATGTATAGTCCTGTACTAAAGTTTTAGGCAGTTGTGAAAAAACATCCCAAAAAAGAAGTATAAAAATTTGTTTTTCCAATTAAAATGCAAAGAAATATAAATCCTATTAATATTTGGTGTGACCTTTGCCCTTTGCCTTCCATCAGTTCTTCTCGGTACTTGCAGACAGTGTTTGGCAGAACTGGGCAGGGAGGTTGTTCCCGCCACCATCTTGGAGAACTAAGCACAGATCTTCTGTGGATGTTGCTTGCTCCAATCCGTCTGTCTCTTCATGTTATCCCAGACAGACTGGATGATGTTGAGGTCAGGGCTATATTTGGGAGGGCCGGATCATCACTTCCAAGACTCCTCCTCCAAAGGGCAAAGGTCACACCAATATTGATGGGGTTTACATTTCCATTGCCTTCATTCATTTCATTTACTTCATTGACAAAATTAATACATGATTAACCCTTTTATTTCTGAAAGCATTCTTACTTTGTAGCATTTTTTTCCCCAAGTCTGCCTAAAACTTTTGCACATCACTGTATAAATGGGTTGTCTGGTTGCTAAAAATGTTTTTTAAAAGGGTCAGAACACTTTAAGGTTTACCACCTGTCTCCACTTCCGGGTTTCTCTCCAAACAGGAAATGTGTGATCAGCTTCACTTGCTGAGGCGGGTGATCTGTCTTCCTCTTGAAACAAAGTCGTCCAGCAATCAGTTGATCAGATATATTCTGGTTTCTGATACACTTCTGACACTATTCTCTGATGTACATTATTATGAAGATATGGCCCATCATATCAGAAAGCACAGGCTACTATGCTGACGCTGATGTGTACTGATCTGAGGGAGATCAGAAGGACCTCTGTCGTGTCACTGAAGCCCTATGGATACGTATGACATATGTGGGGACACAGTGTGCACAGGGCCTTACTGTGGCTTTGTTGAATTGGAAGCCAATACAAAGATGTGACCGTCAATGACTTTACATTGTCCTTTCAGACTGGGATCAATCAGCCTTCAGCACCTTCAAGTGAACTCATTGACCTTGACCCCCTGCCCGGGCACAACCAGATTAATGGGTACCCTCCGCATGCTGCTGCCATTCCAATTCCTGAGCCAAATGGCAATCCACAGCAAGCTCCCAATTTTGGTAAGAAACTTTTGTTTTTACTTATTGGTGAAGAGTGATAAGCTGGAATCCCTACTGAATCGTAGAGTAAAGGGTGCAGGCGATTCCCCAAATAATACTTCAGTGTTAACGGAAAACTCATGATGTTGTGTGACCACACCCTTAAGGAGGACCTTTCACCACCTCCATCAACTCCAACCCTGAATCCTTTAATAGGATTCCAGCACAGTTGGAATTTTTTTTCTAGCCCCAACGATTCCTGAGTAATCGGTGCAAGTCCTCCCCGTGTTTGATAAAGTGTTTAACCCTTCTAAGCCATGTCAAAGTTTCAGCACTCTGAGTCGGCGAATGAATGAAGACTGGCATAAGAATCACCAATCTAAACAAATTCCCCCCACTATGTATCAAAATGACCAATCCAAAAATAGGGAACCCATTCTAAGACTTTACGTGTCAATTTGAAAATGTCAATTTTCGCGTCAATTTTTTTCTACATTTTTTGAACACTTTGGCCCACATGTCTCAAAACGCTATGAAAAACTGTCCTATCTGTCTTTAAAAATATTTCAGAACATTTTTGAAAAATTTGGGCCCTTAAATAACCACAAAATCGCTAAAGATGTGGCAAGTGAACAAGAGAAAAAAAACCCTGTTCATTAAGAGGTTAACGACTGCAAGCAGAGGTCTTGAAAGCCATAAGGAATTGGAAGAATCCTATGAAAGGCTTCTGGGATCTTTAAGACGTTCCTTCCCAGCCTCCTCCTATACATAATCAATAGAGTTCTCTGTGTCCTCTTCAGCAGGCCGGATAATTGGGCCCCTTAGGGCAGAATGACGGCCTGACTTACTAAGTGCGCGGGGAGCGGGCGCATAGATGCTGAGTAAGCCGGCACGTAGCTGGAAGCGTAATTAACCAGCACCTACCTGTCACATTACCGAGCGTGAATCCCTTGTCCTTGTCACATTGTGGAGGATATACCATACAATAGCTGTCATAGAGCGGAACTTTTTGTATGTAAAAAGGACGTAGTACAGGGAGTTCTGCGGATAGCTCGCAGGCAAGACAGGGGGGAACGTAAAGAACTAGCTTAGAATTTCAGGCTGAATTTTAATAGGTTGTCACAACTTCTCACTTATACACCTATTTAGCTGGGACCCCGGCGATCATGAGAATGCGGTGTAATGTCCAGTTGCACACGGATGCTGCTGTGGATACTGCGCATGGTCCACTCCTCAGGGCTTCTGCAGCGACGATGGGCCCACAGTAGTGGTAGTAGTATCCCTGGGGCATTTCCCTGTAGTAAGCCTTCCTGAGCCTGATGGTGGTTGAAGTGCCCTTGATGGTAGTGAAGGATAAAGGACTGAAAGAGGGATAAAATATGTGAAAATATGCAAATTTAGGTATCGTAAGCCACTCCTCCAGTCCCACCCATGCCTCCTACATTCCCAACCATGTCCTTTAGTAACCCCACACAGTACAAAAATTGCTTTTTGTCTCCCTGACATGGTATCATTCTCTCATTCTCCTTGTGGTATCATGCTCCTCGTTGTGACCGCCACAGTATAATGCCCTGCTCATTGTGGTCCCCATATAATAATGTCCCCCTCGGTGTGGCCCTGCTGTATAATGTTTCCCTACAGTATAATGATCTTAATGTAGCCCCCACAGTATACATATATATATATATATGTGGCAGTGCTAGGACCAGACACCCTGGGCACGTAGTTTCGGTCTCCCGCCCAGTGCCTAGGTGACAACAGGACCAGCGTTTCAGTGTCATGGTGAGTGGCTGCAGAAAGATCTCCTGGTTTAGTAAACATAGTGTAGTGTTGTGCTGTATTACACGCTCAGCACTGCTACATCTATAACCATTATACCATCCCCCACATAACCTTTATAAAACGGCCATTTATAAGAACAGCTCGGCTTCTTCAGGAGTCTCTATCTCGCTCTCTTGTCATTGTGGTGAGTGCTTTTGCAGCTACCGTGCACATTGCTATTGATCCATGTGAGTGAGTGCTCAGGCGGAATGACCTTAATGTAAGTGCACACACCTCTCCGGCTTGGCGGTGTTATCTAACACAATGTCCGCCTCGCTGCTCCTGTCTATCACATCTACAAAGTTCAAGAAGAAAATGAGTGATCGATACAAGTCCTTTTATTTCTTACCGGCTGTTGTAGCAGGGACGAGAAAAGTGTCTCAGCCTGGACTATATATCAGTTAGATCACTGGAATCACACCACGATGATGATGATGATGATGATGATGATGATTATGAGGCTCTAAGATCTGCCCACAATATGAAGAATGATCCATTTTCAAGAGCCATATAATATCTGGATATCTAAATAATACTCCCATACACTATCAAAATGCTATTCCTGTATCTAAATAATACTGCCATACAGTACCCAGATAATACCCCTGTATCTAAATAATGATGATATACAGTGCCAATATAATATACCTGTATCTAAATAATACTGCCATGCAGTATAAAGATAATGCCTCTATATCTAAATAATTCTGAGATACAATGCCAAGATAATATACCTGTATCTAAATAATGCTGCCATTCCATATCCAGATACTACACCTGTATCTACATAATGCTGCCACACTGTACCCAGATACTATCCGTGTATCTAACAAATATGCTATACAGTACCCAGATACTATCCCTATAGCTAACTAACACTGCTATACAGTGCCAAGATATTACCCTTTATCTAAATAATACTGCCTTACAGTATCCAGCTAATACATTTGTATCTAAATAATGCTGCCGCACACCACCTAGATACTACCCTTGTATCTGAATAATGCTGCCATAGAGTTACCAGAAACTACCCTCTATCTAAATAATGACACACAGTACCCAGATACTACCCGTGTATCTAATATCTATATCTCTATACCTAAATAATACTGCCTTACAGTACCCAGATAATACCCCTTATCAGATTAATATTCCAATATAGTACCCTGATACTAGCCCTGTATCTATACAACGCTGCCACACAGTGTCAAAATTCTATCCCTGTATCTAAATGATACTGCCATACAGTGCCCAGATTTTAATCCTGTATCTAAATAATGCTGCTATACAATACCCAGATAATACCCAGTATCTAAATGATACTGCCATATGGTAGCCATATACTACCCCTTTATCTAAATAATGCTGCAATACACTACCCATATACTACTCCTGTAACTAAATGATGCTGCAATATAGTATCCAGATAATAAATACCCCTGTATCTAAATAATGCTCCCATGCAGTAACCACATAATACCACTTTATCTAAATAATACTGCCATACAGTATTATATAACACCTCTGAATTTAAATAATGCTGCCAGACAGTGCCCAGAAACTAGCTCTGTATCTAAATAATACTGCTATACATTATCCAGGTACTACCCCTGTATCAAAATAAGTCTGCCATATAGATAATATCCCTGTATCTCAATAATGCTGCCACACAGTACACAGAAACTACAGAAACTACCCTGTATCTAAATAATGTTGCCACACAGTCCCAAATACGACCATGTATTTAAAAACTTATGCCATACAGTGCCACAGATACTATCTCTGTACCTAAATAACACTGACACACAGTTTCAGATACTACCCCTTTATCTAATAATACTGCCATACAGTGGCACGATTCTAGTCCTATACCTAAATAATGCTGGCAAACAGTACCCAGATACTACCCTTGTATCTAAAAAATGCTGCCACACATTACCCATATACTACCCTTGTATCTAAATAATGCTGCTATACAGTACTCAGATACTATCTGCGTATCTAAAAAATCATGCAATGCAATATCCAGATACTATGTCTATACGTAAATAATACTGACATATAGTTTCAAACACTACCCCTTTATCTAAATAACCATGCCATACAGTGCCAAGATTTTAATCCTGTATCTAAATAATGCTACCCAGATACCACTCATGTATCTTTTGTAATGCTGCCACACAGTGCCAAAATACTATCCCTGTATTTAAATAATGCTACCATGCAGTGCCCAGATATTACCCATGTATCTAAATATTGCTGCCATAGAGTACTCATATACTACCCCTGTAACTAAATAATTCTGTAATACATTAAACATATACTATTGCTGTAACTAAATAATGCTGCCATACATTACTCATATACTACCCTTGTATCTAATAAATGTGGCCATACAGTACCCAGATACTATCTCTCTATCTAAATAATGCTGCTATATAGTACCTAGATGATACCCCTGTATTCAAATAACACTGCCATACAGTACCCAGATGATACCACTGCATCTAAATAGTGCTGCCATAGAGTACCCAGATGATACCCCTATAGCTAACCATACAGTGCCCAGATTCTATCCCAGTTTGTAAATAATGCTACCATACCGTACAAAGATACTACCTCTGTATAAAAATAATTCTGCCATACATTACACTTGTACAATATCTAGATACCACCTCCCTATCTAAATGACAATGCCATACAGGTACCCAGATGATACCCCTGTATCTAAATAATCCTTCAATATGGTACCTATATACTACTACTGTATCTAAATAATGCTGCCATACCATACCCTGATACTACCCCTGTATGTAAATATTATTACCACATGGTGCACCTATTGGGGTGGGATGCTGTAGGTCCCAAGGTGGTGGAGTCCAACGGGTAATTGCCCCTTGTGCCTTTGCTTTGATCCAGCATTGGTCAGGCTCCTACCCTCTGACCTTTACCTAAATAATGTTCCGACCCCCCCGTGACATTTCACGAGAGCCCCTTTACAATGTAACCCTAACAACCCTCACTTACAGAGCAATCGCCCCGATCATTGCTCTTAGTATAACCTGTCGAAGCAGAAGGCAGAGTGGACTAGGGTGTCATTCACACTCACATCTACTGCAGTACCTTCCCGCACGCTGTGTTGCTCCTTAAGCTTTCATTGCACATTGATAGTTTCTTAGAGAAGGCGATAACGTTTTGCCCATCTTTTCCGTGTAGCCGGGTACTATATACTTGTGTAACTCAATATAATACGTATACGGTATTATAGCTCCAGATATACTACCTAATGCTACGACCAGGAGGGGTTCACCTCACACCCCTTATAGAGCAGATGTGTTACAGGTCAGACGGGCGCTATAACCTCTGTTGTCAGGGTAACCAAGGTGTCAGGTCTAACAATTACCAAACTATCGTAGATGGCCCAGCCATTTAGATCTCTCCTTATCTGACCCTAGGACTGGTTACCCAGGAAACCAAATTCCCTTTATATTATGTTTAGCACTTATTATTATATGAACCTTACCGCGCCAAGAATCATGTTGATGAAATGGTTAAAGTGAAGGTTATTGGGTATGTCATGAAAGCATCATCGCCATGGAAACCTTACGTTCAGTTATTACCTTCAATGTGAATTTTTGAAGAAATATCCTCAAGTCTCCCGTACCTTCATCAGTCACCACAAACTCAAAAATGAAATATCCTGTGTCTGTGTGGCAAAGTCCTCATCTCTCCTCACCTACCTCTGCTAGGAAAACCACTGTTCTACCCGGCCACAACCCTCCAACGACACTCTTTTATGAGTTGATGTTCAGTGGGACTCTCAGCGAGTGAAGTTAAGATCTTTCCTGACCTGTGTGGACAGGTCTTACTTTCACCCACCTCTGGCGTGGCTGCTAGGAAAACCACCGTTCTGCTAGGTCGCAACCCTCCAAGGACACTCATTTAGGGGTTGGCGATCAGTATTCCTCCAGTAACTCTCAGTGAGTGAAGTTAAGATCTTTCCCAACCTGTGTGGACAGGACTGACTCCCAATACCTCTAGCTCCAATGCTAAGAAATCCACTTTTCTATCAGGCCACAACTCTCCAAAGAAACACTCTTTTAGGGGTTGGCGATCAGTAGGCCTCCAGAAACTCTCAGTAAGAGAAGTTAAGATCTTTCCTGACCTGTGTGGACAGGTCTTACTTATACCCACCTTTGGTATTGCTGCTAGGAAATCCACAGTTCTGCACAACCCTCTAAGGACATTCATTTAGGGGTTGGCGATCAGTATTCCTCCAGTAACTCTCAGTGAGTGAAGTTAAGATCTTTCCTAACCTGTGTGGACAGGACTAACTCCCACCTACCTCTAGCTCCGCTGCTAGAAAATCCACTTTTCTACCAGGCCACAACCCTCCAACAACACTCTTTTAGGGGTTGGCGATCAGTAGGCCTTCAGAAACTCTCAGTAAGAGAAGTTAAGATCTTTCCCAACCTGTGTGGACAGGACTAACTCCCACCTACCCCTAGCTCCACTGCTAGAAAATCCACTTTTCTACCAGGCCACAACCCTCCAATGACACTCTTTTAGGGGTTGGTGATCAGTAGGCCTTCAGAAACTCTCAGTAAGAGAAGTTAAGATCTTTCCTGACCAGTATGGACAGGTCTTACTTCTACCCACCTCTGGCATTGCTGCTAGGAAACCATTGTTCTACTAGTCCACAACCCTCCGAGACTGTTTTATGGTTGGAGATCAGTATTCCTCCAGGAACTCTCAGCGAGTTAAGATCTTTCCTGACCAGTATGGACAGGTCTTACTTCTACCCACCTCTGGCATTGCTGCTAGGAAACCATTGTTCTGCTAGTCCACAACCCTCCAACGAGACTGTTTTATGGTTGGAGATCAGTATTGCTCCAGGAACTCTCAGCGAGCTAAGAGCTTTCTTGACCTGTATGGACAGGTTTGACTCCTTTATGATGAGTGTTTTTACAACCCGCAGGTCAAAAATTTCTCTTTACTTCGAAACACTTTAACTCCCTTTATACTAAGTCCCTACAAATGATAAGCAGGAATAACCTATATTCACTCCATATTATTATTACACTGTATTCAGTCCTTACATGCCCACCTGCTCCATCTCTATCTGATGTGGGGCAAATTTTGGCTCCAGTCCCACCCCTGGACGATGGTCATAGACATGGCCTTCCACTTCTAAATCCATCCTCTTGAAAAAAAACTTACAAGGTGCAAAGTGCTAGTTCCTACAGTAACCCCCTGCAGGGTGACACAAGCAGTTCCTATTACTGTTTCTGTGGTTGTCAACCTCTAGGCCGTGAGCACTCTATCTGGTTGACCTATCCAAAAGTTGTTCACCCCTGAATACACACCTGGGTGTAAGACCCATGGGAGACTCCATTAAACAGACACATGATATTTCAAAATCAATCCAAACCTTTATCTCATGTCCCCCACGCCACCAAGCACACTATAGCAGTTGCTTGGAAAAAAGTGGGCGTGGGACTTCTCTGACCTCCAGAATAGAAAGGAGAGATTTAGGTAAATCTGGCCCCCCTGCTACACCCACACTCAGCCCACTCCACAAGCAGCAGCTTTGTTACGACTTTGATGCTCTCATTGGGCTATTCCACTAGCTTTCACATTTTACGAATGCCTTCCCACCCTCCATTCCCTTCCAGTTTCCTATCTGCTCCAGCCCAGGACCACCCACCTAACAGTAGAGAGCCTAATAGGTGCTGAAATTAGCAGCAATGATTGCTCAGGAATGGTGGGGGGCTAGAGAAAAAAAATTCCAACTGTGCTGGAATCAGTGGAGCAGGGCCCAAGAGTTAGAGTTTGTGGAGGTGGTGAGAGGTCCAAATTATTTCGAGATGGTGAATTATTTTATTGCTGGGAAAGTACGGATGACATCATCAGTCCATGTTATATTTGCATATCCTGTCATTTATAACCAGGCTAACTTTACATTGCAGATACCGGCAGCGTACCGCCACAACCTCCTTCGTATGAAAAC
The DNA here is from genome assembly GCA_947044405.1 of Leptodactylus fallax. Classification (NCBI taxonomy): domain Eukaryota; kingdom Metazoa; phylum Chordata; class Amphibia; order Anura; family Leptodactylidae; genus Leptodactylus; species Leptodactylus fallax. The sequence goes on along the minus strand of CAMRHE010000477.1, from coordinate 1,267,764 downwards.
CGTAACTTTATGTATCCACAAATGGACCTACTGGAACTAAGGGAGGCTGTGAATACTCCGTAAGCAAAGATTGTTCTTATACTAATTCTTAAAGACCCAATATTAAAGGGGATGTCCAGTACTGGAGCAACCTGTGGGGCAGCTAGGGGAGGTATAAAATTAAGAAAAAGTATAATCACTTGTCCCTGACGCTCCTTTGTCCATGTCGGTGCCCCTTCCTCTTGTGCTGGGGCCTCATTGCTTTAAGCCCTAGGGCTGACATGACTGCTATGACCAATTGATTCAGTGGTCATGTCAGCCCTGGGGCTTTCAGCAGCGAGGCCCTGGCACAAGAGGAAAGGGCAGCGGACAAAGGAGAGTCAGGGACTGGTGAGTATGCTTTTTGTTTTTTATTATATACCTCCCCAGCCACCCAATGGACTGCTCAAATTCCCGGACAACCCCTTTAAAGACCTAGGATAGATCTTTAATTGAAATTGGTGGATTAGTCAACTGTTTTGTGCATAGCGTTTGGACCCATCTTCCTCCGGCTCTGTATACTGTGTAAATAACATCTATTAAATGAAGGGTCCGGACAACTCCTTTAAGTCAGTTATCAATATATTCATAGTTATTTAAACAGACCCAAAAATCACTTAAAACAGTCTTCTAGAACTTAGATAATGCTGGTCTAGCCTTAGAATAGGCCATAAATGTTCGCTCGATGAGGGTCTGACCATTGGGACCACTGACAATCTACAGAACACGGGGGCGCCAGTGGTCTACATGTTTGCTACATGTATAATTTTAGCTCAGCTATATGTTCTCATTATTCTATCAACTTTTTTAATCAGATTTCCATATGGAGGACAGAACCAGCTACCGATTCTCCCCCCTCGAAACCTGTATGACAATGTAAGTCCATGTAATGAGTCAATCCAAATGTGACAACAAGTCAGGGTTATTTTTGCAACACATCATCTATATCAGTACGGTGGTTATCACTTTCTTATTTATGAATCTGAATTATACCTTATATAATTAACCACTTCAGAACACATTTTTGGGTTTTTTCATACATGCGATTTTGAGGGTTATAATATTTTTTTCATTCGGATTGCTCAAGTAATTTTTGCAATTTTTTTGGTGATAAATAGGCCTTTATTTCACATTGTTTTTATTTTTTCATGTTTTTTTTATTTATTTTACTATCCAAGAAAATTGAAACAAAAAAGGAGGAGAAACTTGTGTTTTTCACATTTTTCGTGTTTTTTTTTTTAATAACACGAAGCGCTACTAAAAAATTTATTTTTCCTCTTCCTTACGGTAATTTTTATATAGGTGATACATAGTGTTGTGTCATCGGGGTCGGGGCTAGAACCTGTGATGTGGGAGTGTTTTTTTGAATATTTTTGGTTTATTTATTTATTTTTTTAATAAATTGTGTCCCTTATAATAGACCTTTTGGGGACATTTTAACATAACTTTTGCTTTTTTTTTTCTTCTGATTTTCTGGTACATTATCCCCAGTTACAGGAGGAATGCAACTTCCTGAGCTACACTTAAGATCTAGGTTCAGAATATAGGTTCAGAATGTAAAAAAAAAAACTAAAAAGTCATACTTATCTCCATCCCCCACCACTCTTCTCCGATACTGCACAAGTGCTGCCCCGCTGGTCTCTGTTTCCTGGTCCTTCTCAAAACACATGAAATGACTGCTCAGCCAATCACTGGCCAGAGCTGTGACCCGCCTTAGAAACTGACTAGCAGGGAAACCAGGAAGCAGAGACCAGCAGGAGACCCAGGCAGAATCAGAATGGGACCAGCAGGGGACTGAAGAGGCAATTCATTTTATAGCATTGTAAGTCTATTATTAAAAAATATTAACCCCTTTTAGGAAACAACACCCCAATTATATCAGATATATAATATTAAAAATAAAGATTTGTCACACTAAATGTATCCAGCGTAGTATAATTCCAGGCACCTCCTGCATTCAGCACTCTCAGCGCCGTCCTGTGCAGTCATGGGCATTTTAATCAGCTGCTACCTATTGGATTATTTCAACAGGTAGAAGATGATATTTTACTCACCTATCCCTACTCCTGTCCAGGCTTGTCTCTGCTTCAGCCTCCAGGGGGCGCTGCACAATATGTCCCAATGCTATTCAATGTCAGGACTTCACATCCAGTGGGACATCATGTGCAGTGCCCCCTGGAGGCCAAAATGGAGGCAGGCCCGGACAGGAGCAGGAATGGGAGAGTAAAATATCAGATGCTACCTGTTGAAATAATCCAATAGGTAGTGGCCTAGCATGTCGATGTGTGGGGGGACGAAAAAAAGGGGCAGTTACAGTATGGGAGCCAAAAAAAAAGGATAATATTATGTGTGGGGGCCTAAAATGGGAGTAATAGTATGTGTGGAGGGCATATAAAGAAGCACTATAGTGTCTGGGGCCAAAAGAAGGGGGCAATATTGTGTGGGGGCCAATAAAGGGGGCAATTTACTGTATGGAAACCAGTAAAGGGGGCGTTATACTGTGTGGGCGCCAATAAAGGGGTATTTCTTGACCCGCAAATTGGGGACAGTACTGGTAAAGTTGGGGCATGGCCTAAAAATTTTAGACATAATTTTGCATGGAGCCCCCTGTGTGCAGTGCCCATATAATAGCGCCATACAACTCTCATGGTTGCAAAGTCTGTTAGTGGTGGTGCAACAGGGACTTGTAGCCCTGCTATACCAGAGGGGTAGAAATAATAGCGCATGCCCTGAGGCCCTTGATTTTTTTCTCTTACAGGCTTCGTTCCCTCCAGCCCTACAACCTGCAGCCAGCCCTTTCTTCCCAAGGGTTCCAGGTTCAACGCCTTTATTCCCATTTTCTCAGCCTCCAACTCGAATCTTGCCCCAAATTCCAATAGCAACACCTCTTGAACCTGCAGAAACAAATCCATCTCTATTTCCTGCGGTCCCGACTCTGAATCCTACAGTTGTGCCCTTGGCAAGAGAGTCCACTAAAAAACCTTCTGAAAATTCAGGTAAGATCAAGGAATCATTCAATGTCTATGAGGCCGATGGATTTGCTTAGGCTAAGTGTTGTCTCCATCAGCATAGTTTGGTCCGCCCTACTTTTAGAGCATAACAAATAGTGCACCCCTGTAGTCAATAAGGGGAGTGCTCCATCTGCCCCTTGATACTCTCAGCAATAATATACAAGAGCCGGTCAGTCCCTGCTGATGAGGCGGAAGAGGCGGGGGGAACAGGGTACTGTTCCATTAAGAATACAGCCATGTCCGCCATATTCTTTATTCTATATTTTTATGTGCCCACATTACTTTACCTGTGGTCCATGCTGCTTGCTTGCTTCATTTAGGCCACCTTGGGCAAGTACCACGTCTATGACACGAGATTCCCATCTTAAAGGAAATGTTGATATGTAATAGGCAGGAGACGTGACAATACAATCCCCATCAATCTCATTTAGCGCTCTCCGATCCACTGATCATATATAACACACATATATACAGTATTTATTGTAATGTATATTTCAGATTCCAGTTACGGCACGCCACTGCCCAACTACTACGAGCTCTTGGAGTTTGATCCACTTGCTGACGGTAACAAGGCAGAGTAAGTACCCGACTACAACATAAGTGGAGTGGTAGAGGGGGTGAAAGGTCTCCTTTAATTAGTCAGCCGAATCCACAGAAATCAGTGATCCGCTAATGTGTATGGAAACCTTTACAGGGACTAGGTGTAGGTAAAAGGAAACAATCTCATCTTCTCATAGGAGTAACAGGGATCTTCTCACTTGAGGCAAAAATTATTATTTATTAATATTCTCACCAACTGTTCTTACTCTTACTAGTACTCTTACTGTAAAGAAGCCTTCCCAATACTGATATCAGAGCCACCGTGTTTTTACTATTACCAGTACTCTCACAGCAAAGAAGCCTTCCCAATACTGATATCAGAGCCACCGTGTTTTTACTATTACCAGTACTCTCACAGCAAAGAAGCCTTCCCAATACTCATATCAGAGCCACCTTGTTTTTACTATTACCAGTACTCTCACAGTAAAGAAGCCTTCCCAATACTCATATCAGAGCCACCGTGTTTTTACTATTACCAGTACTCTCACAGCAAAGAAGCCTTCCCAATACTCATATCAGAGCCACCTTATTTTTACTACTACCAGTACTCTCACAGTAAAGAAGCCTTCCCAATACTCATAACAGAGCTGTGTTTTTACTACTACCAGTACTCTCACAGTAAAGAAGCCTTCCCAATACTGATAACAGAGCCACTTTGTTTTTACTATTACCAGTACTCTCACAGCAAAGAAGCCTTCCCAATACTCATAACAGAGCCACCTTGTTTTTACTATTACCAGTACTCTTACTGTAAAGAAGCCTTCCCAATACTGATATCAGAGCCACCTTGCTTTTACTATTACCAGTACTCTCACAGTAAAGAGCCTTCCCAATACTGATAACAGAGCCACCTTTTTTCTATTACCAGTACTCTCACAGTAAAGAAGCCTTCCCAATACTGATAACAGAGCGGTGTTTTTACTACTACCAGTACTCTTACTGTACAGAAGCCTTCCCAATACTGATAACAGAGCCACCTTGTTTTTACTATTACCAGTACTCTCACTGTAAAGAAGCCTTCCCAATACTGATATCAGAGCCACCGTGTTTTTACTATTACCAGTACTTCACAGCAAAGAAGCCTTCCCAATACTGATACAGAGCCACCTTTTTTACTACTACCAGTACTCTCACAGTAAAGAAGCCTTCCCAATACTCATAACAGAGCTGTGTTTTTACTACTACCAGTACTCTCACAGTAAAGAAGCCTTCCCAATACTGATAACAGAGCCACTTTGTTTTTACTATTACCAGTACTCTCACAGCAAAGAAGCCTTCCCAATACTCATAACAGAGCCACCTTGTTTTTACTATTACCAGTACTCTTACTGTAAAGAAGGCCTTCCCAATACTGATATCAGAGCCACCTTGCTTTTACTATTACCAGTACTCTCACAGTAAAGAAGCCTTCCCAATACTGATATCAGAGCCACCCTGCTTTTACTATTACCAGTACTCTCACAGTAAAGAAGCCTTCCCAATACTGATAACAGAGCCACCGTGTTTTTACTACTACCAATACTCTTACTGTAAAGAAGCCTTCCCAATACTGATAAGAGAGCCACTTTGTTTTTACTATTACCAGTACTCTCACAGTAAAGAAGCCTTCCCAATACTGATATCAGAGCCACCTTGTTTTTACTACTACCAGTACTCTTACTGTAAAGAAGCCTTCCCAATACTAATATCAGAGCCACCTTGCTTTTACTATTACCAGTACTCTCACAATAAAGAAGCCTTCCCAATACTCATAACAGAGCTGTTTTTACTACTACCAGTACTCTCACAGTAAAGAAGCCTTCCCAATACTGATATCAGAGTCACCTTGTTTTTACTATTACCAGTACTCTCACAGCAAAGAAGCCTTCCCAATACTCATATCAGAGCCACCTTGCTTTTACTACTACCAGTACTCTTACTGTAAAGAACCCTTCCCTATGCTGACAACAGAGACCTTTAATGCCTGGGTCAAATGTATATATCCGGAGAAGCTCCCAACATACACACCTAACAGAAGGCTCTGACATATGCCACTGTATAGGCACACAATGGGATATATTACCCAGAGGACCTGTAGTCCAAAACATATACTATGTGCTATATATTGTTTTACTGTATACCTCCGCATGGAATACTATACAATGCCATACAGAAAATACTGTCACTGCAATGCAAAGGGTGAAAGTTGAGCCTGCCACTTGGGAAGCTGCAGCAAAAAAACAGATGATTTTGGCAAATTTTTGCCACTGTGGGATGTACATAATGGAAATCCCACAACGGGCCCATCCCACCCTAAGGTATCATTCTTTCGCAGACTGATCTGTGACACCCCCTATCCGGTGCCCATTACCACCCAGCTTTCCTAGTGTCAGACAGAACTAAGGTACAACTGACAAAAATTTTAACAAGCATTCCGATAATTTTATATGTATACACTCGGTGGGTTCCTGACCAGGGTGGTAATAATATCTTTCTTTCAGGGCAATTTATGAAGAAATTGACCCCACAACATGGAAACCAAAAACGAGTTCCTGCTAGCGCCCCCATGTGGTAAATATCAGTATGTTTTTTCCTCAGTATTTACGACAGTGATATGGGATTACAAAAACAAGACCAGTTCTTTTGCTGTCTGGTATTGCAGTCTATGAGATCTGAAGCCCTAGCGGGGGCTTTAAAAAAAAAAATTAAAATTTTTTTTTTTTTTTAAAGTTTTTAAAAGTATATAAAAAAAATGTAAAGATTTAAATCCCCCCCCCTTTCCTATTGATCTCAAATAAACAAAAATAAGCATAAACAAGCTATGCATCCCCACCGTCCTATTGTTGGGCTGCAGTACCAGCCACAGCCATAGACTAGGGGTGGCGCTGTTTCATCTTCTGTGGTATGAAGATGCAGATCCAAACAGAAGCAGGGGGCGATATTACCTGACGCCATGTTTGCTATAGATTAATTTCTATATGAGATCATATTAGATATTCTGAGGACTAGAACTGGCCTATTAGGCCAAGTTTCAAGTTTTTGATGCAGTTTTTGAAGACAAAACCAGGAGTGGATTGAAAAAAAAGAAGAATTACAGTCTGTCCATGGAATGTTATCTCCTAATTTGGTTTCAACTTCAAAAACTGGATCAAAAAGCTTGAATGTGTGAACACTCTTTAAGTAATCCTCATAAGTATAGGGAGTGACTCCGCCCCCGAGGAGCCTGCCACAAAAGAAATCGCAGATTACCAGCTTAGCCATGTTTCAAAAACACCCAATCTGCCCATTGTGACTATAGGATAGGGATTTTTATGAAAATAGGAGATATTTCTGGACATTTTCCAAAATTATATAATATTGGTCCACTGCTATGCCCTGGGAGGCGCCATAGGAGAATCCAAAAACTCATCCTCTGTGCACCAGAGTTGGAAAGAGGATTCAGAACTTGGTGTAGGCCACCAATAATTTTTCCTATCCAGGCCATGGAGTGGATGTCTTTAAAGAGCGATGTATGTACATCAAGGCAAGTCATACAACTGCTTTGGGGCCCCTGAAGAAGGAAGGGCCAAGCCAAGTTGGATGGGGTAGTCGTCGATCTAATGGCAATTTTGCACACACTTTTTTTTACAGCGCTACAAAATCCAGTGAGGAGTGTGTATATCTCTAACTGCCAAAAATCTCTGTTACAGACCAATCCTCACATGTATAGGCGATGGCTCCGCCCCCGAGGAGCCTGCCATCAATGAAATAGCAGATTAACAGTTAAGCCATATTTTAAAAAATTGGGAATTTTTATGAGAATGACAGACACTTCTGACCAAAACCCCATGAGGAGTGTATATTTCTAATTGTCAAAACTCTCTGTGACAGGTTGTGACCATACCTCGGAGGAAGGACAGATGGGTGTGAAAAAAAACAACCGATTTCACAGATCTGACGTTGACAGAAATCCACAGATCGTCGACAGATGGAAATCTTCCTTGACACCCTACCCTGGAAGAATCATGCTCCAGACAACCCCTTTAAATATTGAATCAATGCTGTAATTCTTCCCAAATCTCAAGATACCGCTACAACTAGACCCCAATGCCAAGACGTTGTTGGGCTCTGTCCTGGCCACTAGCGGGAGCTCTTTAAAGACAGACTAATATGGCTCCTATGGAACTTAATAACAAATCTGTATACAGCTCGCTCTTGTGCTCCCTCTAGTGGTGACTTCAGGTAGTCAGAAATTTTTAATTTAGCTTTATGGCCATTTAAAAAAAATAAATAAATTTTTGAAAAAATATAAAAAGATCTAGTTAAATATAAAATATAATATAAAAATAAAATATACACTACTGCATTCAACTTGTAATTTATTTTTTTTTTAATTAAACCGGCCATTATTGGATTTTTTTTTTTTCTCTATTTTTGGGAACGGAGAGGGCGTTCCATGACTAATATCCCTCCGATCCGTTCTCTTTATTCAGCAGATGTCCTCGAATGAAAATTTGATTAGTTTCAAATGAAACTTTTACTGTTCCTCATCTGTTTAATTTTAGACTTAGTGAAGCGTTGCCGCAATTAACCTCGCCGCCATAGATTTCCATTTTTTAATGCGGCGGCAACGGAGGGAGTCACATTCTTCCGAAATTAAAACCTTTGCTTGTTCACCGGCACGGTCGGTAATAGATGGAAATGCAGAACTACAGTAGTTTTATTTTCTTTTGCAATTAAGAAAATGTACCACAAATGTTACGAAGACGGAGGAAATTTCTTAACCTTTCACTGGATTACATACAGGGGAGATGTTTTTCGGCATGTCCCCGAATGCTGCAGGAAAGGAAAATACGACGCTTTAGTGCCATCTAGTGGTCAACGGTGTTAGTACATATCGTAATTATTTTAATAAATATTTTTGGTTTCTGACATAAGAGATTTGTGCAAATGTGAACAGAGTCTTAGATAAAGTATTATGAGCTGGATGTATGCACTGAAACCACTTTTGGGTCTCCACACACACTATTTGCAGGGTTTTTACAGGCCATAAATTTTAGCCATTTTTTTTTTTAATTTTATTATTTTCATTTTGAATCATTTTGTAAATTTCTCTTTTTTTTTGGCTGTTTAACAAATACTATAGGAAAAATATATGTGAATACAACCTTACAGTAGGCTTACCTATGCAGCAATATCGTTCCCACCTTTGCCATTACTATTTGCTCATTGTGGTCCGGCCCTATGGATACATAGAATATGCAGCAAATACAGCAGTGTAATGTGAACAGGGGCTTAGTCATATCTGATGTGTAGTAATGTCAGTGAGGATATCTTTATAGCTTTCTCTACTATTGCAAGGTCTTGGGCACATCAATGTGTATGTGCAGATATAGCAGAGTGGACTTTGTTGTGATTTACATGGGACTGCAGGTGAATTGGGAGTACTCGTAATTCGTATCACGGTACTGGAAAGTAAAGCAGCGATTGACCGATTTAGAACGATTAGATCGGTTATAGGCATATTGTGTATACAAATGTGTGTATGTATCTTGTATGTGTGTATATATCGTGTGTGTGTATATATCGTGTATGTGTGTGTATGTATCGTATATGTGTGTGTATCGCGTATGTGTGTGTATCGTATATGTGTGTATGTATCGTATATGTGGTGTGTATGTATCGTATATGTGGTGTGTATGTGTGTGTATCGTATATGTGTGTATGTATCGTATATGTGGTGTGTATGTGTGTGTATCGTGTATGTGTATCGTGTATATGTCGTGTATGTGTGTATTTATCGTGTATGCGTTTGTATGTATTGTGTGTGTGTATCGTGTATGTGTATGTATCGTGTATGTGTATCGTGTATGTATATCGTGTATGTATCGTGTATGTGTGTGTATCGTGTGTGTGTGTATCGTGTATGTGTGTATGTATGGTGTATGTGTGTATCGTGTATGTATGTATGGTGTATGTATCGTGTATGTATGCATATTGTGTGTGTGTGTGTGTATCGTGTATGGTGTATGTGTGTGTGTATCGTGTGTGTGTATCGTGTATGTGTGTGTGTATCGTGTATGTATGTATGTATGGTGTATGTGTGTGTGTATCGTGTGTGTATGTATGGTGTATGTGTGTGTGTATCGTGTGTGTGTGTATCGTGTGTATGTGTATCGTGTATGTATGTATGGTGTATGTGTATCGTGTATGTGTGTGTGTATGGTGTATGTGTGTGTGTATGGTGTATGTATGCGTATTGTGTGTGTGTGTGTGTGTGTGTTGTGTATGTATGTGTATTGTGTATGTATGTGTATTGTGTATGTATGTATGGGGTATGTGTGTGTGTATGTGTGTATGTATGCGTATTGTGTGTGTGTGTGTATCGTGTATGTATGTATGGTGTATGTGTATCGTGTATGTGTGTATGGTGTATGTGTGTGTGTATCGTGTGTGTGTATGGTGTATGTGTGTGTGTATCGTGTATGTATGCGTATTGTGTGTGTGTGTGTGTGTGTATCGTGTATGTATGCGTATTGTGTGTGTGTGTGTGTGTGTGTTGTGTATGTATGTGTATTGTGTATGTATGTGTATTGTGTATGTATGTATGGGGTATGTGTGTGTGTATGGTGTATGTATGTGTATGGTGTATGTGTGTGTGTATTGTGTATGTATGCGTATTGTGTGTGTGTGTGTATCGTGTATGTATGTATGGTGTATGTGTATCGTGTATGTGTGTATGGTGTATGTGTGTGTGTATCGTGTGTGTGTATGGTGTATGTGTGTGTGTATCGTGTATGTATGTATCGTGTGTGTGTGTATCGTGTGTATGTGTATCGTGTGTATGTGTATCGTGTATGTGTGTGTGTATGGTGTATGTGTATCGTGTATGTATGCGTATTGTGTGTGTGTGTGTGTATCGTGTATGTATGCGTATTGTGTGTGTGTGTGTGTGTTGTGTATGTATGTGTATTGTGTATGTATGTGTATTGTGTATGTATGTATGGGGTATGTGTGTGTGTATGGTGTATGTATGTGTATGGTGTATGTGTGTGTGTATTGTGTATGTATGCGTATTGTGTGTGTATGTGTATCGTGTATGTGTGTATGGTGTATGTGTGTGTGTATCGTGTATGTATGCGTATTGTGTGTGTGTGTGTGTGTATCGTGTATGTGTGTGTGTGTGTATGTATATGTATCGTGTACGTGTGTATCGTGTATGTGTGTGTGTATGGTGTATGTGTGTGTGTATCGTGTATGTATGCGTATTGTGTGTGTGTGTGTATGGTGTATGTGTATCGTGTATGTGTGTATGTATGGTGTATGTGTGTGTGTATTGTGTATGTATGTATGGTGTATGTGTATCGTGTATGTGTGTATGGTGTATGTGTGTGTGTATCGTGTGTGTGTATGGTGTATGTGTGTGTGTATCGTGTATGTATGCGTATTGTGTGTGTGTGTGTGTGTGTATATTGTGTATGTATGTGTTTCGTGTATGTATAAACAGGCAGAGAAGTTGCTTTTAACAAGCAATGGTATAATAAGGCGACATTCACTTTTGCACCAGAATCTCCTTCACGGACAACTTTTAGGGCCTCCGGTGTCAGTTTTAAAACGACGGACCCCAATACAGTCGGTGTCTGTATGTAACCACAATTGCATCAGTCCACTTGTCCGTGTCCTCCGATGGACCAGAACAACAGACAGCCCAACGCTCGTATGAACTTCACATCAGTCGATCTGCAATATTTCTTTTATATTTTGCAATGATTGTGTGTGAGGTTTGCACAAGCGTTTGTATGATTGTGCACTAAAGACTAGATATGCGCGTGCGCCATTGTTACATACATGCCCTGTGTACTGCTCCGTCAGGCTGCATGTTATTGGTATGTATAGTGTGTAGGTATAGGATTGATTTTCCAGCTATTAGACACCCTAAGTACACGGTTGCACAAAGAGGTAGAGGCGCCATTCAAGAACTGAGAAATTTGGGTGTCGCCCCCTGCTGGACAGAGAAGCAGCTGCATACAAGTTTCAAAGCACACTGCCGTGATACGCCATGGCGGAGGCATTGTGCATGGACGCCATAGATAGCAGCCCATCTGCGTCCATAACATGCACTCCATGTACTTCTTTGAGACACCGGGGGGGGGGGGAATTTATTAGTACATGCGTTTCCTATGGCCCAACTTAATGATCAAGGGGCGCCAGCCTCTAAGTAACTCAGGCACATGCCCATGCCCAAGTATACAATCTGGCATAATATAATTCACTCCAGAAAACTGTCCCTACCCCATTCCACCCACATTGCAGAATATGGAGAGTGAGGCGCAGAACGGGGGTGCGCTGCATGCTTTTGGGACAGATGGGAGGTGCCGTAGGACAGGTAACCACACCCCCCACCCATCAATTGTTTGCAGCGTTTGGACAAGCAGTGCGGCCTCTTCACTACTTACCAAGCAGAGCGCCGCGCATTGTATGGTGGATGTGCTTGGTATTGCAGCTCAGCCCTATTTGCTTGAATGGGGCTGAGCTGCAAAGAAGCCACACAACCAACGAATATGATGTTACTGTCCTGTGAAAGTGTCGCTCTGAACAGCTTATCTGTGGGGCTCCCATCAATATTTTAGTCCCAGCCATCATGGTTAGTGTTATCCAATAATGCCCTATATCGCGTCTGGTATTGCAGCTTTTAACCCCCCTGGCTGAGACCCTAACCAACTCCTACAAGGATGGGGCCACAGCACTATTTTGAGGAAAGTGTCTCGCTTTACTCCTTGCCGTGCTGAGCATTTATCTACCCTTTCTTAGGCATTGATGTACCAGGGTAACACCTAGATGGCCCTTGTATGTTTCTTGAGATGTGATCGGGACTGCCTTGGTATTTCCCATTGTTCTTTGCGGTCATAGGAGCAAAACAACAAAAATGTGGGCAGTGCCTGCCGGATCCGGCGCATGACAGACCACGCCGACTATAATTGAGTCTACCTAGTTTGTTATACCGTCTATCATTTTACTGGACAAAAAATAGTGCTGCACGCTGTGATATTCTGTCCACCGTTTTTTAAGAAATTTGCAAAGGAGACTCCAAATTCGAAGGGAACTCCTCTCCAATTCCACCCCATTCTGAATTTTTCTCCAGCGTCTTAGTAAATCGTACAGAATACTAAATGGTATCATTACCATGTACAATTTGTCCCATACATATTAAAGGGGTTTTCCGGGCAAAGAATGTTTTTTTTTTAAAAAAAAAGGTCTGTTAGTGCTATTAATGGGTTAATAAGTGCACCCATATACCCTTAGCAGTGTTTTGTGTAATTTCTGGATTTGTCTGGGAGCTCCTGGCATCTTCTGCATTTGTTTACATGGTGCAGCTTCCTGCTATGTAACTTCCTGTGTACCTTCCACACTACCTTAGCTAATGCATCAAGGTAGGCTGACCTGTACTATCTCTCTCTCACACTCCCCATCTCCCTAGCTATCCCGCCCACTACTAGCCCTTCCCAACTAACTCAGCCCACCCCTCTACCCTATCATACTTACCTCTCTTCTTTCCAGACTTCCTCCTGTGAGACGGCTCCTCCCTTTTTCCTGACTCTGCCAGCGCATGCAATATTCCCAGCCTGTAATCCACCTCTACTGCGCAGGTGTGGGAGGCTACTGCTCCCACGCCTGCACACTAGAGGTGTATTGTCGACTGTAGCGCAGCGCCAGGACTATTGCACGCACTGGCAGAGTCAGAAAAAAGGGAGGAGCCGTCTCACAGGAGGAAGTCTGGAAGGAAAAGAGGTAAGTATGATGGGGTGAGCGGGGAGTATTAGTGACGTTCCATTTCCAGAAACAGGGAAACGGAACGTCACCGGACAACCAGAAAATGTCCCTGGGGCGGTCCAGGGATATGGGTAAATACACATTTTTGATAAATTATGTCATTTAGAAAGTAGGCGGGGGAGGGTGTTTAGATTAGTGTTACATTTTATCCCGGACAACCCCTTTAAGCTCTCATACGGCTCTGCGAATGGTAAAATTAAAAAAATTATGGCTTTTGGAAAGTGGGGAGTAAACAAGAAAATGCAAAAAAAATTTACAATGGTTGCGGCAGCAAGGGGTTAAACAAGAAAGGAAAAATGTTCACGATATACAAGCACCCTAAGGGGTGAGGCCATCTTATTAAATTAGCTCTTGTAAGTCCCTGGTAGTAAAACACACGATTTCTGAAGTATTCAGAGAAAAAAAAAAAAATTATAGATATCTATATTTATAGGGTCTTCAAAAAGTCTCCACACTTTTTTTTTTTGTTGGAAACGGTGGGTGTAGGAAAAGTAGTGATTGGTCGTGTCAGTGTCATGTGACTGGCTTGTCCGGCAAACCAGTTGATACATGCATTTTGTTTTTGAAATTTTTAATAAATCGAGAGAAAAAAAAAAGCAGAATGTTTTTGAAGACCCCTTGTACATACAAAGTATATGAACTACCCTGAAAAGTAAAGTGCAAAGTTAAAGGGGTTTTCCGGGCAAAAAATCTTTTTTTTTATAAAAAAGTATGTTAGTGCTATTAATGGGTTAATAAGTGCACCCACATACCTTTAGCAGTGTTTTGAGTGATTTCTGGGTTTCTCTGGGAGCTCCTGGCATCTTCTGCATTTGTGTACATAGTGTACCTTCCACACTACCTCCCTGTCACTCCATTACTCCCCCTCCCTGTCTCCCTAGCTATCCTGCCCACTACTAGCCCTTCCCAACTAACTCAACCCCCCACCACATCATACTTACCTGTCTTCCTGTCTGGGAGACAGCTCCTCGCAGGCTGGAGACACCTCTCTTCCTCTCTGCTAGTGCATGCACAGACCGGAAGTAGGTCTGACGCCTGCGCAGTAGATACGGAGTGCCATCTCTACTGCGCATGTCTCACAGGCAACTCCAGATTGCGCAAGCACTGGCAGAGAAGAAGAGGGGAGGAGCCATTCCCGGAGAGGAAGATATGTAAGTATGATGGGGTTGTGGGTAGTAATGTTGACATTTCGTTTCGGAAACGGCGAAACGGAACGTCACTGGATTATCAGAAAGTGTGTCTGGGGCGGTCACATATAGGTAATTACAGATTTTTTTTTAATACAAGTAAATTAGAGGTTAGTTGGGTTGAGGGGGCTTAGTTTAGGGGTTAATTTTTATTTAATCCCGGACAACCCCTTTAAGCCATCAATAAAAAAAAAAAAAATAAGCCAGACCAACCACTTAGCCCCCATACATATGGCAAGTCCTGATGGGCTCTGGGTCGCCACAGACGAAGCGGGTCACATATATAATTTTGTTTAATTTAATTATAAAAATTTAGAAGTTTCTATTGATTTGTGAACATTCTAGAGAGTCCATAGCGAGCAGCGGTCGGTAGACACAGTTCAGTTATAGCCGGGCAGCGGTAACTTGTGGCCTTCCTTGGCTTCAAAAAACGTATAAGACAACATAATGTTTTCTACGGCCGCCATCCGAGGGTCTTCTGCAAACTCGGGGTCTATGAAGAAAAACACCGGCATGTCCACCTCTTCGTGAGGGTTCAGTCTCTGCTCTTCGAAGCAAAAGCACTGCAAAATAACAAAAAAATATCAAAAAATAAAAAAATGTGAGCTCGGCGCAAAATAACCGCATTCCTGTAAGATAGATTAGACTTGCTTCACACTTTATGTACAGCTCAACGTCAGTCAGCGGCTTGTAATGCCAGCCAGAAGTCAGTGTATTAACCACTTCATGACTAGGCCCAATTCCCTGGATCATGATCGGACATATTTTATATAATTTTTTTGAAGGCTGTAACTTTTTGTTTTTGGTTATTCAAATAATTTTTGCACCCTTTTTTTTAATATCTGCGTAAATGTAGAAAAGAGGGAGGAAATTGTGCCCATTTTTCACATTTTTCTGTGTTTTATTTATTTTTTTTACACCACAAAGTACTAGTAAATTTTTTTTTTTAAAACCATTATGGCCACAGTTTTTTCTCGCCAAGGGTAGGGCTAGAACACGTGATGTGGACATGATAGCGGCGCTGATATATTAGCGGAGGAATAGTCTACCATGCAGGGCTGATATGGGGCCTCTAGGACCCAGCAGATCCTGGTGGATCACATGACAGCCGGGTTGGGAGGAAGTCACTTACTTCATGGCCACAGGATCGGTCACCAGGATGTGATCGGCGAGGGTCTGACACCAGGACGTCACATCAGCTGTTCTAGCAACCTCCGAGTGCTGGAAGCTGGTGCAGCGAACGGGGAGTACGTGCAGTACTATTCAGATAACAGGAGCGGCACAGCAGCCCCGCCCACTGCATGGTGGTGGTTTAGGGGAAGTGCAGCGTTGCTCCTATTACTTAAATGGGAGCAACCTACATACGCTCCCCGTCCACGGCAGCAGCTTTTGGCAATTTTCATACTGATGCTCTATCCTTGGGATAGGCCATCAGTATCTGATTGGTGAGGGTCCCACGCTGATCAGCCCTTTCAGATACCTTTGGGCACTAGAAGCTTATAGGGAACCTTGCCAGAAGTAGAGGGCTCCGTACTTGCCGCAGTACTGCACTTATTCAAACGGAAGCAAAGCTGCAGCACCGCCCGCCACCGTACGCTAGATAGAGCTTCTTGCTCCGACTGGCGCATGGGGAGTCAGCCATAACAGCTGATCGGTGCAGGGCCCAGGTGTCGGACCCCCACCGCCCAGATACTGATAGCCTAACCCGAAGACAGGACATTAGTATGAGAACTGCTGCTTGAGAATCTGCAGAGCCCCAGTGACAACCATTACAGTTCTCTAAGTACCAAACTTCCCAGACTCCTGAATGGTCAGTCTGCCTAGATACGTACTGACGGTCCATTCAGGAGCCTAAGAAAGCTGGATAGGCACCCATGTGAGAGCTGTCATAGGATCATACTGGAGATCTCCACTTTTCCTGATACAGTATATATCTTACAGGTGAACAGTTAGAACTTCTTTAAAGGGGTTGTCCGGAGAGTTAAATATCCCTTAAAGGGGTTGTCCTGTTAATAGAGTCACACGAGATCATGAGGAGGTTTTGGGGGACTTTCGGTGGACCGACCTGAAGATCAGAAGCTGGCTCTAGTCACGTGACCTGGACTCATCATGAAGAATCCGCCAGATAAATTAAGGTGAATTTGACTCCCCGGACAACCCCTTTAACAACCTGATTGACATTTACTGCCATTTTTTGCAATGTAGAGGAAATACCGGACTGTCTTGTCTTACCTGGATCTTGTTGAAATACTGCCCGGCCTCGTACGGGATGACGTTATACGTAGAGATTCCGATCACCGGCTTGTCCGTTGAATTTTTCGCTTTGTAAAACGCTAACGCCGTCTCACCGGGAACCAACTGCAGAGACATAAAATACACGTATGTGATAGGTGTGCTGACATACATGTACAAGTCACATACATGTACAGGCGTTGTCGTAGTCAGGTAACCCAAGGAGAGCATTTATTAGGATCTGGTAAACTCTCCTCACCCAACAGCAGAGGGCACAATTGTGCTGACAGCAACAGAACTGATTGCTCAGGAATGGTGGGGGCTAGAGAAAAAAAATTTTCCCCCCACATCATTCACATACTTACATAGATTTCAGTCTGCTGCGGCCTGAAGTTCCAGTGTAGACTGGCGTGTACATCTGCATTGAACGTGACTTTAATAACCCGGTCCTTCACCGGCTGCATGGACTCAATCTGGTCGGAGTTGTGTCCAGCGACCGCCGTCCCGCCAAGGCCTGTGGCCTAAATAAAGGAGGACAGGATGATGGTTAATCAATACCTGGCTGGTAGGCACCGCACAGATCAGCTGCCAAGACACTCGGCCTCTTCAGTCCAAAAAAGTCCCAACATTTTAATCACCTAAAAATTTACACTGTGATATTAACTGAGGCTGAGGCGGGTCACACACGTGTCACAGGTAACAAAATGTCTGAAGGGGCTGAGGAGGAGCAGAATGTGCGGGAGAAGAGCGAAGAGTGCGGGGGGAAAGAGGGAGCGCGGGGGGGAGAGAGGGAGCGCGGGGGGAGAGAGGGAGCGCGGGGGGAGAGAGGGAGCGCGGGGGGAGAGAGGGGAGCGCGGGGGGAGAGAGGGAGCGCGGGGGGGGGAGAGAGGGAGCGCGGGGGGAGAGAGGGAGCGCGGGGGGAGAGAGGGAGCGCGGGGGGGGGAAAGAGGGAGCGCGGGGGGAGAGAGGGAGCGCAGAGAATGAGACAACTGTCTGTCTGTGACACAGACCAGGCCCCAGACCCAGCCTAGTGATCACTGAGCCTCAGGGTGACCTATGATGAATGACATTATACAGACAGACAGTATATTATATAGGTAGATACCGGACAGTACAGGGGTATATTATATATAATAGATAATGGAAATACAGTATATAGGTAGTATATAGTATACAGTAGTTACCTGGCAGTACAGGGGCACTGCCGCATATGACATGTACAGTATATAGGTAGTACACAGTATATAGATAGTATACAGTAGCTATCTGGCAGTACAGGGGCACTGCCGCATATGACATGTATATAGGTAGTACACAGTATATAGGTAGTATACAGTAGTTACCTGGCAGTACAGGCGGTACAGGGGCACTGCCGCATATGACATGTATACAGTATATAGATAGTACACAGTATATAGGTAGTATATAGGTAGTATACAGCAGTTACCTGGCAGTACAGGCGGTACAGGGGCACTGCCGCATATGACATGTATATAGTATATAGACAGTACACAGTATATAAGTAGTATATAGGTAGTATACAGCAGTTACCTGGCAGTATAAGCGGCACAGGGGCACTGCCGCATATGACATGTATACAGTATATAGGTAGTACACAGTATATAGGTAGTACACAGTATATAGGTAGTATACAGCAGTTACCTGGCAGTACAGGCGGTACAGGGGCACTGCCGCATATGACATGTATATAGTATATAGACAGTACACAGTATATAAGTAGTATATAGGTAGTATACAGCAGTTACCTGGCAGTATAAGCGGTACAGGGGCACTGCCGCATATGACATGTATACAGTATATAGGTAGTACACAGTATATAGGTAGTATATAGGTAGTATACAGCAGTTACCTGGCAGTATAAGCGGTACAGGGGCACTGCCGCATATGACATGCCCACCATTCCCACAGCCGCAGCGGTCACGTAGGTCAGCACCGTCTTGTTCCGCGTCCTCCAGTCTTGCTGCTGTTGGTTTTGGCTCCTGAACCCCCGGGGCCCCCCAGGGCCACATCTCCCCGGGGCCCGCAGAGCCCACACCCCGGGGCCCCGGCACCCGAACCTCCACAGTGACATCACGCACGGCGGCGCTGACAGCAGGTCACGTGGTCCGGAGAGGCGAGATCTCGCGATCCTTCCCCTCACCTCAGTCTCCGTCCGGTCTGTGAGGGGGAGAGCTGCTGAGACCGGCGGTGACGGAGAGGTGAGTGCGGCAGAGTGTGCACAGGAGCCTGCGGATTATTACCGCACAGGGAGAGAGAGAACGGACTTTGAGTGACATTTATTATGTTCACATGACTGAAAACAATACTGCGATATTACCAAGCGGCAAATACACAACTACTACACCAAAACACTGCCCGGCTCTGCTGTGTGCCAGGCCACGCCTCCACATCGCCCCTGTGTGCTGGGCTACGCCTCCTACAGCTTAGTTATCGTTCAGACTGGGCGTTTGAGGCTTCGTTTCCACGGTGCCGTTTGTTTATGTTTTTGTGGCGTTTTTCAAAAACGAAACGCCAAAAAACATAAACAAAACACAGCCTAAGGGAACGCGTATCAATGGCGGGTTACGCCTGAATATTTATGGGGGAAATTCACAGTGTATTAGTCGATGGGATTTCTTTTTATGGCTGCGTTCACACGGTGCAGTGAAAACTGCGTCTGAAAAAACTCCATGCATCTTTAATTCAGTTTTTTGGTGGAGTTTCTTCATTTTACAGGTAAATAAACGCGTTTCGCATGTGAAATTAATCCCTTAACACCCTACGCCGTACTATTATAGCGTGCTGAGCGTATAGTTAACGCTTGGTGCCATAACAGTAAAGCACAGGGGCTGCGCATGCTACATGGCTTCTGGAGATACCGCCGGGGCCCTGGGCTAGCTACAGGAGGGGGAAAATGCTCCGACATCGACAGATTAACCTCTCAGATGCCATGATAAATAGCATCCACGGCATCTGGGTGGTTACCTGGTGGAGGCGCCCTTTGCCGTGAGATCACAAGGTTCTGGGGTAGTCACCATCTCACATAGGCAAGTAATGTACAATATACTGCAGTATTACAGTACATGGTACACAAGTAATGTGCAATATACTGCAGTATTACAGTGTATGACACACAAGTAATGTACAATATACTGCAGTATTACAGTGTATGGTACACAAGTAATGTACAATATACTGCAGTATTACAGTGTATGGTACACAAGTAATGTGCAATATACTGCAGTATTACAGCGTATGGTACACAAGTAATGTACAATATACTGCAGTATTACAGTGTACAGTACACAAGTAATGTACAATATACTGCAGTATTACAGCATATGGTACACAAGTAATGTACAATATACTGCAGTATTACAGCATATGGTACACAAGTAATGTACAATATACTGCAGTATTACAGTACATGGTACACAAGTAATGTACAATATACTGCAGTATTACAGTACATGGTACACAAGTAATGTACAATATACTGCAGTATGACAGTGTATGGTACACAAGTAATGTACAATATACTGCAGTATTACAGCATACGGTACACAAGTAATGTACAATATACTGCAGTATTACAGCATACGGTACACAAGTAATGTACAATATACTGCAGTATTACAGTGTATGGTACACAAGTAATGTGCAATATACAGCAGTATTACAGTGTATGGTACACAAGTAATGTACAATATACTGCAGTATTACAGTGTATGGTACACAAGTAATGTGCAATATACTGCAGTATGACAGTGTATGGTACACAAGTAATGTACAATATACTGCAGTATTACAGTGTATGGTACACAAGTAATGTACAATATACTGCAGTAGTACAGCGTATGGTACACAAGTAATGTACAATATACTGCAGTATTACAGTGTATGACACACAAGTAATGTACAATATACTGCAGTATTACAGTACATGGTACACAACTAATGTACAATATACTGCAGTATTACAGCGTATGGTACACAAGTAATGTACAATATACTGCAGTATTACAGTACATGGTACACAAGTAATGTGCAATATACTGCAGTATTACAGCGTATGGTACACAAGTAATGTACAATATACTGCAGTATTACAGTGTATGACACACAAGTAATGTACAATATACTGCAGTATTACAGTACATGGTACACAACTAATGTACAATATACTGCAGTATGACAGTACATGGTACACAAGTAATGTACAATATACTGCAGTATTACAGTGTATGGTACACAAGTAATGTACAATATACTGCAGTATTACAGTGTATGGTACACAAGTAATGTGCAATATACTGCAGTATTGCAGTGTATGGTACACAAGTAATGTACAATATACTGCAGTATTACAGTACATGGTACACAAGTAATGTATAATATACTGCAGTATTACAGCGTACGGTACACAAGTAATGTACAATATACTGCAGTATTACAGTGTATGGTACACAAGTAATGTACAATATACTGCAGTATTACAGCGTATGGTACACAAGTAATGTGCAATATACTGCAGTATTACAGCATATGGTACACAAGTAATGTGCAATATACTGCAGTATTACAGTACATGGTACACAAGTAATGTACAATATACTGCAGTATGACAGTGTATGGTTCACAAGTAATGTACAATATACTGCAGTATTACAGCGTATGGTACACAAGTAATGTACAATATACTGCAGTATGACAGTGTATGGTACACAAGTAATGTACAATATACTGCAGTATGACAGTGTATGGTACACAAGTAATGTACAATATACTGCAGTATGACAGTGTATGGTACACAAGTAATGTACAGTATTACAGTGTATAGTACACAAGTAATGTACAATATACTGCAGTATTACAGCGTATGGTACACAAGTAATGTACAATATACTGCAGTATTACAGTGTAAAGTACACAAGTAATGTACAATATACTGCAGTATGACAGCGTATGGTACACAAGTAATGTGCAATATACTGCAGTATTACAGTGTATGACACACAAGTAATGTACAATATACTGCAGTATTACAGTACATGGTACACAAGTAATGTGCAATATACTGCAGTATTACAGTACATGGTACACAAGTAATGTGCAATATACTGCAGTATTACAGTGTATGGTACACAAGTAATGTACAATATACTGCAGTATTACAGTACATGGTACACAAGTAATGTACAATATACTGCAGTATTACAGCGTACGGTACACAAGTAATGTACAATATACTGCAGTATTACAGTGTATGGTACACAAGTAATGTACAGTATACTGCAGTATTACAGCGTATGGTACACAAGTAATGTGCAATATACTGCAGTATTACAGTGTATGGTACACAAGTAATGTACAATATACTGCAGTATGACAGTACATGGTACACAAGTAATGTGCAATATACTGCAGTATGACAGTGTATGGTACACAAGTAATGTACAATATACTGCAGTATTACAGTGTACGGTACACAAGTAATGTGCAATATACTGCAGTATTACAGTACATGGTACACAAGTAATGTACAATATACTGCAGTATTACAGCGTATGGTACACAAGTAATGTACAATATACTGCAGTATTACAGTGTATGACACACAACTAATGTACAATATACTGCAGTATTACAGCGTATGGTACACAAGTAATGTACAATATACTGCAGTATTACAGCGTATGGTACACAAGTAATGTACAATATACTGCAGTATTACAGTGTATGGTACACAAGTAATGTACAATATACTGCAGTATGACAGTGTACGGTACACAAGTAATGTACAATATACTGCAGTATTACAGTACATGGTACACAAGTAATGTACAATATACTGCAGTATTACAGTGTACGGTACACAAGTAATGTGCAATATACTGCAGTATTACAGCGTACGGTACACAAGTAATGTACAATATACTGCAGTATTACAGCGTATGGTACACAAGTAATGTACAATATACTGCAGTATTACAGCGTATGGTACACAAGTAATGTACAATATACTGCAGTATTACAGCGTATGGTACACAAGTAATGTGCAATATACTGCAGTATTACAGTGTATGGTACACAAGTAATGTACAATATACTGCAGTATTACAGTGTATGGTTCACAAGTAGTGTACAATATACTGCAGTATTACAGTGTACGGTACACAAGTAATGTACAATATACTGCAGTATTACAGTGTACGGTACACAAGTAATGTACAATATACTGCAGTATTACAGCGTATGGTACACAAGTAATGTGCAATATACTGCAGTATTACAGTGTATGGTACACAAGTAATGTACAATATACTGCAGTATTACAGTGTATGGTTCACAAGTAGTGTACAATATACTGCAGTATTACAGTGTACGGTACACAAGTAATGTACAATATACTGCAGTATTACAGTACATGGTACACAAGTAATGTACAATATACTGCAGTATTACAGTGTATGGTACACAAGTAATGTACAATATACTGCAGTATTACAGTGTATGGTACACAAGTAATGTACAATATACTGCAGTATGACAGTGTACGGTACACAAGTAATGTACAATATACTGCAGTATTACAGTACATGGTACACAAGTAATGTACAATATACTGCAGTATTACAGTGTACGGTACACAAGTAATGTGCAATATACTGCAGTATTACAGCGTACGGTACACAAGTAATGTACAATATACTGCAGTATTACAGCGTACGGTACACAAGTAATGTACAATATACTGCAGTATTACAGCGTACGGTACACAAGTAATGTACAATATACTGCAGTATTACAGCGTACGGTACACAAGTAATGTACAATATACTGCAGTATTACAGTACATGGTACACAAGTAATGTGCAATATACTGCAGTATTACAGCGTATGGTACACAAGTAATGTACAATATACTGCAGTATTACAGCGTATGGTACACAAGTAATGTGCAATATACTGCAGTATTACAGTGTATGACACACAAGTAATGTACAATATACTGCAGTATTACAGCATACGGTACACAAGTAATGTACAATATACTGCAGTATTACAGCATACGGTACACAAGTAATGTACAATATACTGCAGTATTACAGTGTATGGTACACAAGTAATGTGCAATATACAGCAGTATTACAGTGTATGGTACACAAGTAATGTACAATATACTGCAGTATTACAGCGTATGGTACACAAGTAATGTACAATATACTGCAGTATTACAGTACATGGTACACAAGTAATGTACAATATACTGCAGTATTACAGTGTACGGTACACAAGTAATGTGCAATATACTGCAGTATTACAGCGTACGGTACACAAGTAATGTACAATATACTGCAGTATTACAGCGTATGGTACACAAGTAATGTACAATATACTGCAGTATTACAGCGTATGGTACACAAGTAATGTACAATATACTGCAGTATTACAGCGTATGGTACACAAGTAATGTGCAATATACTGCAGTATTACAGTGTATGGTACACAAGTAATGTACAATATACTGCAGTATTACAGTGTATGGTTCACAAGTAGTGTACAATATACTGCAGTATTACAGTGTACGGTACACAAGTAATGTACAATATACTGCAGTATTACAGTGTACGGTACACAAGTAATGTACAATATACTGCAGTATTACAGCGTATGGTACACAAGTAATGTGCAATATACTGCAGTATTACAGTGTATGGTACACAAGTAATGTACAATATACTGCAGTATTACAGTGTATGGTTCACAAGTAGTGTACAATATACTGCAATATTACAGTGTACGGTACACAAGTAATGTACAATATACTGCAGTATTACAGTACATGGTACACAAGTAATGTACAATATACTGCAGTATTACAGTGTATGGTACACAAGTAATGTACAATATACTGCAGTATTACAGTGTATGGTACACAAGTAATGTACAATATACTGCAGTATGACAGTGTACGGTACACAAGTAATGTACAATATACTGCAGTATTACAGTACATGGTACACAAGTAATGTACAATATACTGCAGTATTACAGTGTACGGTACACAAGTAATGTGCAATATACTGCAGTATTACAGCGTACGGTACACAAGTAATGTACAATATACTGCAGTATTACAGCGTACGGTACACAAGTAATGTACAATATACTGCAGTATTACAGCGTACGGTACACAAGTAATGTACAATATACTGCAGTATTACAGCGTACGGTACACAAGTAATGTACAATATACTGCAGTATTACAGTACATGGTACACAAGTAATGTGCAATATACTGCAGTATTACAGCGTATGGTACACAAGTAATGTACAATATACTGCAGTATTACAGCGTATGGTACACAAGTAATGTGCAATATACTGCAGTATTACAGTGTATGACACACAAGTAATGTACAATATACTGCAGTATTACAGTACATGGTACACAAGTAATGTGCAATATACTGCAGTATTACAGTACATGGTACACAAGTAATGTGCAATATACTGCAGTATTACAGTGTATGGTACACAAGTAATGTACAATATACTGCAGTATTACAGTACATGGTACACAAGTAATGTACAATATACTGCAGTATTACAGTACATGGTACACAAGTAATGTACAATATACTGCAGTATTACAGCGTACGGTACACAAGTAATGTACAATATACTGCAGTATTACAGTGTATGGTACACAAGTAATGTACAATATACTGCAGTATTACAGCGTATGGTACACAAGTAATGTACAATATACTGCAGTATTACAGTGTATGGTACACAAGTAATGTGCAATATACTGCAGTATTACAGCGTATGGTACACAAGTAATGTGCAATATACTGCAGTATTACAGCATATGGTACACAAGTAATGTGCAATATACTGCAGTATTACAGTACATGGTACACAAGTAATGTACAATATACTGCAGTATGACAGTGTATGGTTCACAAGTAATGTACAATATACTGCAGTATTACAGCGTATGGTACACAAGTAATGTACAATATACTGCAGTATGACAGTGTATGGTACACAAGTAATGTACAATATACTGCAGTATGACAGTGTATGGTACACAAGTAATGTACAATATACTGCAGTATGACAGTGTATGGTACACAAGTAATGTACAGTATTACAGTGTATAGTACACAAGTAATGTACAATATACTGCAGTATTACAGCGTATGGTACACAAGTAATGTACAATATACTGCAGTATTACAGTGTAAAGTACACAAGTAATGTACAATATACTGCAGTATGACAGCGTATGGTACACAAGTAATGTGCAATATACTGCAGTATTACAGTGTATGACACACAAGTAATGTACAATATACTGCAGTATTACAGTACATGGTACACAAGTAATGTGCAATATACTGCAGTATTACAGTGTATGACACACAAGTAATGTACAATATACTGCAGTATTACAGTACATGGTACACAAGTAATGTACAATATACTGCAGTATTACAGCGTATGGTACACAAGTAATGTACAATATACTGCAGTATTACAGTGTATGGTACACAAGTAATGTACAATATACTGCAGTATGACAGTACATGGTACACAAGTAATGTGCAATATACTGCAGTATGACAGTGTATGGTACACAAGTAATGTACAATATACTGCAGTATTACAGCGTATGGTACACAAGTAATGTACAATATACTGCAGTATTACAGCATATGGTACACAAGTAATGTACAATATACTGCAGTATTACAGTGTATGGTTCACAAGTAATGTACAATATACTGCAGTATTACAGTACATGGTACACAAGTAATGTACAATATACTGCAGTATTACAGTGTACGGTACACAAGTAATGTGCAATATACTGCAGTATTACAGTGTATGGTACACAAGTAATGTGCAATATACTGCAGTATTACAGTGTATGGTTCACAAGTAATGTACAATATACTGCAGTATTACAGTACATGGTACACAAGTAATGTACAATATACTGCAGTATTACAGTGTACGGTACACAAGTAATGTACAATATACTGCAGTATTACAGCGTATGGTACACAAGTAATGTGCAATATACTGCAGTATTACAGTGTATGGTACACAAGTAATGTACAATATACTGCAGTATTACAGTACATGGTACACAAGTAATGTGCAATATACTGCAGTATTACAGTGTATGGTACACAAGTAATGTGCAATATACTGCAGTATTACAGTGTATGGTACACAAGTAATGTACAATATACTGCAGTATTACAGTGTATGGTACACAAGTAATGTACAATATACTGCAGTATTACAGCGTACGGTACACAAGTAATGTACAATATACTGCAGTATTACAGTGTATGGTTCACAAGTAGTGTACAATATACTGGAGTATTACAGTGTACGGTACACAAGTAATGTGCAATATACTGCAGTATTACAGTACATGGTACACAAGTAATGTACAATATACTGCAGTATTACAGAGTATGGTACACAAGTAATGTACAATATACTGCAGTATTACAGCGTCTGGTACACAAGTAATGTACAATATACTGCAGTATTACAGCGTATGGTACACAAGTAATGTGCAATATACTGCAGTATTACAGTGTATGGTACACAAGTAATGTACAATATACTGCAGTATTACAGTGTATGGTACACAAGTAATGTACAATATACTGCAGTATTACAGCGTATGGTACACAAGTAATGTACAATATACTGCAGTATTACAGTACATGGTACACAAGTAATGTGCAATATACTGCAGTATTACAGTGTATGGTACACAAGTAATGTACAATATACTGCAGTATTACAGTGTATGGTACACAAGTAATGTACAATATACTGCAGTATTACAGTGTATGGTACACAAGTAATGTACAATATACTGCAGTATTACAGTGTATGGTACACAAGTAATGTACAATATACTGCAGTATTACAGCATATGGTACACAAGTAATGTACAATATACTGCAGTATTACAGTACATGGTACACAAGTAATGTACAATATACTGCAGTATTACAGCATATGGTACGCAAGTAATGTGCAATATACTGCAGTATTACAGCATATGGTACACAAGTAATGTACAATATACTGCAGTATTACAGTACATGGTACACAAGTAATGTACAATATACTGCAGTATTACAGTGTATGGTACACAAGTAATGTACAATATACTGCAGTATTACAGCATATGGTACGCAAGTAATGTGCAATATACTGCAGTATTACAGCATATGGTACACAAGTAATGTACAATATACTGCAGTATTACAGCATATGGTACACAAGTAATGTGCAATATACAGCAGTATTACAGTGTATGGTACACAAGTAATGTACAATATACTGCAGTATTACAGCGTATGGTACACAAGTAATGTACAATATACTGCAGTATTACAGTACATGGTACACAAGTAATGTACAATATACTGCAGTATTACAGCGTATGGTACACAAGTAATGTACAATATACTGCAGTATTACAGTGTATGGTACACAAGTAATGTTCAATATACTGCAGTATTACAGTGTATGGTTCACAAGTAATGTTCAATATACTGCAGTATTACAGTACATGGTACACAAGTAATGTGCAATATACTGCAGTATTACAGTGTATGGTACACAAGTTTGAAAAAAATAAAGAAATAATAAAAAGTAAAAAAAAAATCTTATTTCAAAAATAAATAATCTAAACAATAAAAAAATATATCAGGTATCCCAGTATGTGCATAAGTCCGAACTATCCCAAAATAATATGCTGTATCCCGTACAGTGAAAGCCATGTAAAGAAAGTGCAAAAGTTTGAAAAAAAAAAGTCTAAAAAAAAAAAAAATATAATAATAATAAAAAAAAAACAATTAAAAAAATAATAATTTTAACAATGAACACATTAGGTATAGCAGTGTGTACATAAGTCTGAACTATCCCAAAGAGGGATGTAGTGGGGTTATTTATCCCGTGTGGTGAAAAGTTTCAAAAAAGTATAAAAAATATATGATAATAAGTATTTTCCCCATTTCAAAAATAAATAATGTAAAAACAAAAATAAAGAAATATTAGCTATCCCTGTGTGCATATAAGTCTGCCCTATGGGATGCCCCATGTGGTGAACGCCAAAAAAAAAAAAAAAATCTGCAATGCACAAATGAATATGTTTTGGTCACTTCACCTCCCTTAAAAAAATCAGTAGAAAGTTATCAAAAAGTTGTACATAGAAGAAAATGGCACCAATAAAAATTACAACTTGCCCTGCAAAAAAAAAAAAAAAAACAACAAAAAAACCCCACAAAACTCTGTCAACAAAAAAGTTATAGATGTCAGAATACAGTGGCCACAGACAAATTGTGTATTTTTGTAAAATGTTTTTTTTTATTATTTTATTTTTTTTGTAAAAGCTGTAAAACATTAAAGGGGTTGTCCAGGCAAAATTAACTTTTAAATCTGCTGGGGGCATTGAAAAAAATAAAAAAGAATTCCTACTCACCTGTCCCCAATGCTCCGGTGTCCTTCTGCCACGTCCCGGTTGTGGGTTTTTTTCACACGGACCCCCAAAAACGCATAGAACTCGGTTAACATCAGTTAAAAACGGATCCATTGATTTCTATTGGCCCCGCATGTCCATCAAAACGGACAAAGAGCATGCTAGTTTTTTTTGACGGCCTTGAAAAATGGTCTTTCAAAAAAAAAAAAAAACAGACATGTGAATAGACCCATAAACGTTCATTGTTATTAAAACAGCCGTTGTGTGAATAAGGCCTTAGGAACTTCTGTTATGTAATGTGGCCGTGTGTATAATCAGTTATTACAACCCTGTTCACACCAGTAGGTTATTGATAATGGTTTTCTCTGTCTCGTAGGTCTGGTATAACGGCCTCTTCATGGCAGACGCCATCGATATAAGGTAAGAGAGAGTGACATGGTCTGCAGTGATGTATAGGCAGTAGTAAGGGACCCTGCAGAAAAAACAAATATCCCAGACCCACCCTACACCCCCCGAACCCTCCACCATCTTCACCCCCTTCTATGCCCTGTGGTGTTTTTGAAGGTCTTGTCACGAGAGCTTCTTGGGTTCTCGTGTATAAGGGATATATGTATTAGCTCCATGATTCTTTTTTTTTTTTGGGGGGGGGGGGGTAGATCTGTAGCAGGGTACTTACCACTATGCACAGTTCGTAGGTGAATCAGTTTTATTCCTTGTTGCTTTCTCGTAAGCGAGGACGCCATTCAGACGATCGCCATCGAGAGAGAAACCAGCCTGGGCCTGAGCCTTATCGGGGGCATCAGCACGACAGACGGACCCTTAATCCAGATCAAGAGCCTCATTCCTGGTGGAGACTGCCACAAGGTGAGTGTCCTCTACTGAATACAATTCGAGTAGCTGATTTTTGAAGTATCAGACGTTTAGGGTTTATTCAGACTATGTGGTCAGGTTGGGGTGGTTTTTCTAAGTGTGAAACACAGTATAATGCCCCCTTATTGTCCATACACAGTATAATACCCCCTTAGTGGACCCTACAGAGTACAATGACTCCTTAGTGTCTACACACAGTATAATGACCTCTTATTGTCAATACATAGTAAAATACCACTTTTGTGGACTCTACACAGTATAATGACCTCTTAGTGTCCATACACAGTAAAATGCCCCCCTTGTCCATACACAGTATAATACCCCATTAGTGCTCCCACAGAGTATAATGCCCCCTTAGTCAACCCTGCACTATATAATGAACCCTTAGTGTCTACACACAGTATAATGCCCCCTTATTGTCCATACA
Source organism: Leptodactylus fallax (assembly GCA_947044405.1). Taxonomy (NCBI): domain Eukaryota; kingdom Metazoa; phylum Chordata; class Amphibia; order Anura; family Leptodactylidae; genus Leptodactylus; species Leptodactylus fallax. The sequence goes on along the minus strand of CAMRHE010000477.1, from coordinate 1,237,101 downwards.
CAGTATAATACCACCTTAGTGAACCCTACACAGTATAATGACCCCTTAGTATCCATACATAGTAAAATGCCCCCCATTGTCCATACACAGTATAATACCCCCTTAGTGTTCCCACAGAGTATAATGCCCCCTTAGTCAACCATACACAATATAATGACCCCTTAGTGTCTACACACATTATAATGACCTCTTATTGTCCATACACAGTATAATACCACTTTAGTGGACTCTACACAGTATAATTCCCCTCTATTGTCCGTACACAGTATAATTCCTCCCTATTGTCCATACACAGTATAATTCCTCCCTATTGTCCATACACAGTATAATTCCCCCCTATTGTCCATACACAGTATAATTCCCTCCTATTGTCCATACGCAGTATAATACCCCCTTAGTGGATCTTATACAGTATAATGACCTCTTAGTATCCACACACAGTATAATGACCCCTTAATGGCCTCCTCATGGTATGATGTGCTTTTGGTGCACAAACAAATTTTCTGCCATTTGGCTAATAGGAGTGCTAAAAAATCTTCTGCATACATGAAGGGGCGCTTCTTCTGCTTCTCTCCGTCCCTCAGACCAGTGATTGACAGGCTGCTGTATATATATATATATATATATATATACAGTACATATAGAGCTGCCTGTCAGTCAGTGCAGTGAGGGGCAGGGACAGGCGGGGGACACTCCCTCATGGTAACCATGCAGAGGCCTACCTCTTGAAATGCATTATTAGCTTTGCCACTGATCTACTGTAGTGCTGTGTGCTTTACCCCTATACCTTGTGGCAGCCACCATTTTGGACCTCCATTTTTTTCTTCTCGCTTTTCATTAGGATGGACGACTGAGACCCGGAGACCAGCTTATATCTGTGAATAAAGAACCACTGATCGGGGTGTCCTGCGAGGAAGCGAAAAGCATATTAAATAGAGTAAAATTAAGGTAGTGCTATTAGTGGCCAAAGTATTCGAAGGAAATATTAAGAGTAACATCATCAGAATGGCCGCCATGTAATATTAGAAGGCCTGGGCTACACAGTGCAGACACGCTGCAGAATTCCCCACACAGTGTTGTCCTGCAAGCGGCCAAGGCAAAAAAAAACACCAGAAATCTGCAAATTTCTCTGCAGGCCCCCAGTGGCTTTCACCCTTCGCTTTGTAAAGGTTGGGTTTTCCGGCCTCCTAGTGGTTTTTATACTGATGGCCTATCCACAAAATAGGTCATTAGAATCCGATTAGTGGGGGTCTGACACCGGGACCCCTACCTAATACGTCTGGTTGGCTGTGAATTCACCCAGCAAATGGATTTCAATATGCCTGATCCTTTTGTTCTCAGGGGTAATAAGCCACTACCAGGGGGATCTCAAAGAGCTTTCCCCCTTTCCACATTCAGAATACATGCATACTTGGCCGAACCAAGCAGTGTGTACTGGGGATTTGGCAGAGATAGATGAAGGCTGAGCGCGCATTGACCAATGTATGTATGTGGCTGATGGATATGTTTTTACACTGCAGGAAATGTTCCTTTTGGGATATCTGTTTTATCAGACCTGGAGACCACAGTGACCCTGTATTACCTACATCCAGAGGTCAGCGGGCAACCAACCGATCGCCGGCCGTGTCTTCTGCACCAAATTCTGCTAAATCTAATGTACCTGTAAGTTCGTGACTGCTCTTCAGTGTGACGCATAGATTGCCCTCTTGTTGTATTAGGTGCGATGTAGTAGTGCAGAATTTCCATCTTACAGATGTAGCAGTCACCGAGCATTAGTGTTTGTTTCACGGCTGCTATGTCTGTGTATCACACCGCTACGTGTCACCATATCCCTATCCTTAGGTGAGATGTAGTAGCGTGATATTTCAGTCTTATGTCACATGACGACATGTTGCCATGTAGATTCTGTACGTGTCAGTCTTACTGAGACTGTCAGATAGATTTCCTAATGTCCTCCGTAGTCAAATGGTTTCTTAAAGGGGTTGTCCAGGGAGTTAAGATTAGCTTACCTGATCCGGCGGACTTTTGATGATGGACCTAGGAGTTTCCTCCTGATTCCGACCCTCAAGTCATTAGATCGGAACCTGCGCTCTGACACCTGAGTCGCTCCTCCCTCTTCCTCCTTCATGTACTGCAGGGGGGCTGGCTGACTATAGTAAAGAACCTGTGAGATCCGAGAAGGAGGGAGGGGATGGAGCGACTCATTCACTGGTTCCAATCACATGAGCTGGGGGTCCGAACCAGGCCAGAACCCTTGGTCCATCATCAAGAGTCTGCCGGATCAAGTAAGTTAATCTTAACTCCCTGGACATACCCTTTAAGATGGCTATACAACCTGGATAGATGTTGGCCAAAAGTTAAAAAAAAATATATTTCTGTAGGTTTCAGCTTTTTTATGCTTTTCTAATAAATTCCTCCTTTATTGTGTCTGAACAGAGCCAAAGTGGTTACATTAAGGAGCAGCAGGTAATGGCCGCCCTAGCCAGGAGTCCGTCAGACGCGTCTGTGTCAGGTAACCTTCTCACCGTTTCCACACCGCATAATATGGCTTTTATGGACTGGGGAAGATGAGCTGAATTGCCTTAGAAACTGGATATAAAGAGAAGTCTTTAAAGAGAAGTTCCTAAAATAGACAGCTCCAGCAGATTGTATGTGAGAGCTCAGAAATAGGCGAGAGGAGCGGGCGAGCATTCTGCGAGTGACTGGAGAAATCCGAAAACACATAATGAGATTAGGTTACTATGGCTGCAACATGTGCTCAGTCTAAGGACATGCTGAAATTCTGAAATTCGTCAGACCCTCTGGAGGATTCGCCTTCATGACAAGTGTCGAGGCCGGCGTAAAAACGCCACTTGAGACTATTTTAGTTGCAAACCACGGGTTCAAGTGAATGGACTGAGCTGCAATACCAAGCACAGTCTCTATACCAGGGGTAGGCAACCTTAGGCACTCCAGCTGTTGTAAAACTACAACTCCCAGCATGCATACTTACTCTGCTGTTCTTGGAACTCCCTTGGAAGAGAATGGAGCATGTTGGGAGTTGTAGTTTCACAGCAGCTGGAGCGCCCAAGGTTGCCGACCCCTTCTCTATACAATGTACACTGTATACAGGCCGCTGTGCCTGGTAGGTAATGAAGAAGCCGCAGTGCCCACCCCAAAACTGAAGAGCCTTCAAACAGATGACCAGCTGGGGGCTCGGGTGTCGGACCCTCGCTAATCTTTAGTTGATGACCCATGCTAAGGGTATGTCATCAATGAATAAGTCACAGAAAACCCCTTTAAAGGCAAGAGCGAAATTGGGCAGGTGACTCATGAGAAAATTTCCAAGGTGACCCCAAAAAATATATCTCGCAAGGCATCTACCTACAACTACTGCGACCACTTAGGATGTATTCACACGCAGCAGATTTGTTGCAAAAATGTCCATGAAGCTTGCGGAAATCCATGTGCATCCTGCAGAAATCTTTGCAACAAATCTGCTGCATGCAGATATATTCTTAAAGGGAATATTCCATAAATTTAAGGTATCCGCTATCCATAGGCTAGTGAGTAGGTGTCTGATCGCAGGGGGTCTGACCTCTGGGACTCCCAACTGTGAAAAATACAGGGGCCAGTGGGGAGTGTCAGTGCAGTGTGTGCGCTGCCGCTCCATTAGGGGACTGTCAAAGAGTAGCCAACTATAATGCTCAACCATCTGATCGCTGGCGACTCCTACCAGTCAAGAGAACAGGGGGCTGAGCTGCCATTCCAGGCACATTCCATGGATACTCCTATTGCTCTTTCGGGGGAAAAGTAAAGCATGTTTTCTCATCTAAAAGGACTCTTTTAAGCAACTTGTAGAGCATGTCGTGCCCTCCATGTCGTACAATCGGTCGTGAGTGGATCATGTGACCTAAGTCAGTAACGTGTGCCCCCGTGTCTTTTATTTGCAGCAACTCTTCCAGAAAACAGCCAGAAAAAGCTTCCTCTCAATTCTGGTGACCGACTCAAAGTAGAAAAGCTAGAAATGGTAAGAGAGTGTTATTCACCCTGTAAGGGTCCAAACTGGAAAAATGTAATGTTATTATCACATATGTGTGGCTTAGTCATCAGCCCAGAGCCTTCCAGCACTCACTATCTGTCAGCGGCAGCCTCCTTCATTTCCACCTTTCACTGCAATTCCAGCTCCAAGTCTTTCGGGCTCGGTCTCTACCAGGTTTGCACATCTAGAGATGAGATTTCTGCCCCTTCTTCTTCTTTATTGCAGCCAGATTGGATGGAGCGTCTGTGAGCAGCGATTCTCATGTCTTGCCACAGATGCTCAATGGGATTTAGGTCTGGACTGTGACTGGGCCAGTCTAACACCGGAATATTCTGTGATCTAATCCATTCCGGGCTGTATGTTTGGGGTCATTGTCTTGCTGGAAGGTAAATCTCCTTCCCAGTCTCAAGTCTTTTGCAGCCTCCAACAGGTTTTCTTCCAGGATTGCCCTGTATTTAGCTCCATCCATCTTCCCATCACCTCTGACCAGCTTCCCTGTCCCTGCTGCAGAAAAGCCTCTCCCCATCATGATGCTGCCCCCTATGTGTCACAGTGGGGATGACGGTGTGTTCCGTGTTACTTTTCTGCCACACATAACACTTTGCATTTAGGCCAAAAAGTTCACCTTTGGTCTCCTTTGACCAGAGCACCTTCTTCCACATGTTTCGTGTCCCCTATTTGGCTTGTGGCAAACTGCAGACGACACTTCTTATGTCTTTCTTATAACAATGGTTTTCTTCTTGCCACTCTTCCATAAAGGCCAGATTTGTCAGTTTAGGTGGACGGCCATGTCTTGGTAGGTTTGCAGTTGTAGAATACTTTTTCCATTTTTGGATGATGGATTGAACAGTGCTCTTTGGGATGCTCAAAGCTTGGGATATGTTTTGTTTTTTTTTTTTGTAATTAACGTTTTATTAGATTTTCAAATATCGCCAATGAATATACATAGTTAAAGACAAGGTGTATGACACAACAATCATTAATCAGACAATCAGATGCGCTGGTATATTACAAACAACTGTTAACTAATAACACAATAATAAATGGAACGTGGGTGGTGGAGAAAAGACTAAGAGTCCTTAGGGTGAAAGGCCAAGGGTCTCAGAAGGTAAATTTATCAAACAGGAGGTTCCCACAGATGCGTCCAGGTAGGGTCTTTAGAGAAATCGTACCATGGCGCCCAAATAACGCTAAACTTCTGGTGGGTACGAAGTTCTAAGTGGGAAAGTTCTTCCATCCGTGCTACTTGAGAGACTTTCCGTAGAAAGTGGGATACTGCAGGGGGGGATTCGGATGCCCAGTATAGAGGAATCATAGATTTGGCGATAGCCACTAGTTGAAGCCAAAGACGTTTGTGAGATCTAGGCGGGAAAGTGGGCCACAGATTCAAGAATATGCCTACAGGGGTCAGAGGCTCAGTGAATCCACAAACCTGGTTCAGTACCTGCTGAACAAGTGACCAGTAAGGGGATACTTTTTCGCATTCCCACCAAATATGCAGGTAGGAACCTTAGGTCTTATGGCAGCGCCAACACAAAGGGGATACATCCGGAGAGTACTTGTGGACTACAGTGGGCGTTCTATACCATCTGGTGACCACTTTGTAGCTTGACTCCTGCAAGCGCACGCATCTGGAAGGACCTGTGGATCGCTTGAGTACAGATGATACCTCTCCAGGGGTAAGGGACATTTGAAGGTCAACCTCCCATTTTCGTACGTATGAGGGGAGCTCAGTGCCTAGTTCGCTCAGAAGGTTGGAGTAGAGAGTAGATAAAGGTCTTGGTGTATTTTGCTTCCGGAGTGGGATATGTTTTTATGACCTAACCCTGCTTTAAACATCTACACAACTTTATCTCTGACCTGCCTGGTGAGTTCCTTGGTCTTCCTGATGCTGTTTGTTCACTAGTTCTCTATCAAACCACTGAGGCCTTCACAGAACAGGTGTGTTTATACTGAGACTACATTACACACTGCCGGACTCTATTAACACATTAAATGACTCCTGAAGTTAATTGTGTGCACTGGATTTTATTTAGGGGTATCAGAGTACAGGGGGCTGAATTCTTTTGCATGTCACACTTTTCAGATTTTTATTTGATTAAAATTTTGAAAATCAATGCTGTTAGTTTCTGCACCCAATATGATAACTAGGCTCCCTATTCACAAGTGGGCGGGTCCCAGACTATCTATTCCAGCCAACACCCGCCCACCTAACAGTATGGAGCCTAGTTAGGCAACACCAACTGCTCAGGCACACTAGGGGCTATAGAAAAAATTCCAACTGCGTTGAAATCAGTGGAGCAGCGCCTATGGGAGGGTGCAAGGAATTAGAGGTGCTGAAAGGTCCTCTTTGAAGGGGTTTTCTAAGCCCCCCCCAGGCATTCTTCATACTGATGACCATACCTGTAGGTTATCTGATCAGTAGGTGTCCCACACCCAGACCCCACACTGATCCAACTACCTCTGCTTGCCAGAAGCTGTAGTGATGGACAGAAGCAGATCAGCTCCTTTTCAGGTAAGCAGAGCAGAGCTGCAGTGTCATCACTATACAGCAGATGGTGCCGTCGTACATTCAGCAGCTCTATAGCGCCACAGTATGCATACTCCAACGCTTGAGACCCCCCCATTGAATCAGTGGGGATTCCAGCCCTGTCCTGCGGATAGGGGATAGGCCTTCATGGGACAACCACTATCTATATCTATACAAGAGGTTCGTAGTTCTGTCACTAATAGCTGTGACCTCTATAAGGTTAATTCCATGTTTCTTACCTCGTGCAGTGTTGTGAAATTCACTGAAATATGGTAAGTTATGATATATTCTGTGCTATTAGCCTGCATGTACTAAGCACATAATCTACTTCTTCTTTTACGCAGGCACTCAGGTATCTGGGAATTAACCTGACGGAGGAACAGAAACAGTTAATGAGAAGCCACATGGACTTGGATGTGAATGAGACGGTGTGTTTTGGAGGTAGGGTATTACTCATATGTGACAAAGGAGAATCTGGGGTGATGTGTTCACTTACTGTCAGCAATACTACATACCTGACCACCATACAGGACTGGGTGTGCGCCCTCAATCTGGTATTAGTGGAATCACTTTATCTGCACCTCCTGACAAAGCAAAATAAATGTGAAATTCTGATGGGACTACAAGGCAAAATGCATCATCCTGCAGGCGCCATGGTAGACTGATATAGGTGCATGATCACTTGATCAATTTGTGTGAGCCCACCTGCCACAACAGGGCGAACACAAATAGATGGGCCCCTACACTACATAGTGTACCCCTGCCAAAAAGCTTCAAGGGACTCTGTTACCAGGTCTGGTTATATTAAACCAATCTCTCCTTTACGGTGCTCAAGCTCACCTGGACCTATCACTATTTTCCCCTTCTTTTGTGAAGCTCCATTCCCAAAATATTAACTTATTTCCGAGTATGCTAGTGAACAGACACTCGGCTGGAATGGGCAAGATGAGAGATAACTACAACCCCGGCCGCTTAACTCCCCCTTTAGATAATGCAGTCAATAGCAACTGCAGCATCTAAAGGTGCCCAGACAGATATTCCTTCTGACTTCCCCATACACATGCACACTTTGCATGTGTTTTCAATGGGGAGTGGAGAGTAAGCTGCTTCCAGACATCTCTGAGGACAGTTTTTCTCCTGTGGGAACAAAAAAACCAGACATCATCCTAATGTCACCCTATGTTGGGAGGCCCCCTGTGCACGAAGATAACTAAGATAGATAGTATGTGGTCCTTAAAGGTTGTTCAAGAGTAAACTACTGATAACCAATCCTTAGAATAGTCACCAATAGCAGATCTGCAGGAGTTCAACACCGAGCACCCCCGCCGATCATCTGTTTTCAGCAGCCGCGTTGTAACAGAGCTCTGTATACTGTGTAGTGTCCAAGAAAGGTACTACACCTTCAGTCCCATTTACTTGGATTTTGCTTGCCGCATGTTTACAGTATACAAAGTTATAACCACGTTAATCCGCGGTTCCGGCAAACAGCTGCTCTCCATCTTCCATTGATTTCAGTGGGCGGTTCCCATCCGTTCCAACGCATTTTCACGGATCTGCTGCATAAATATTGGAACAGCACATAGCATCAGAACCCTTGTCATGTCACTCGGTCATGACATGGGCCACCGCAAGATGTACCAGAATTATTAAGCGCCATGCCTCTTGTTTATGATGCCACTCTGGCCCAGCCCATCATTGTCTAGTCTAAGTGTGCATTGTCTGAAAAGTAGACAAGATCTTTCCTGTTACGTCTAATGTGTTATGTCTAACCTGTCCCATATACGGTAGATTATATTCAGGCGGCCAAAGAGATGTTAAAGTTACAGTTAGAAGAAAGAGATTTTGGACAGGACATCATGTCGGAAGAATCTGAAGACGCTCCCTCTATAGACAGTGTCACTAGTCAGGTAAGATGTCCTTATAACCCTCCTGCTCTAACACTGAAGTACTGGACGTACGTTATAAGCAGGAAATGTATGGACCATACATTAGAAGGATCCCCCCCCTACCATAAGCTGATCACAAGGCGTCCGCTGCGCTAATTGCCAGCAGTCACCTGGAATCTGTGATAGAAGGGGCAGCAACAGCAATGAAAGGGTTATTTCCATAGGATATGCCATAAATATTTGATCCATCGTGTCCCCAAGCCCCGGCTGCTGGCCACCACATTGAGGCAGAGAATGGATGGGGAAGTGACTGCCCATGTATGTTTCAAACTTCCCATAGAAGTGGAATGGAGAGAGATGAACACCTAGGCCGTCACCTCCTCATTCATTCTCTGCCTGGACGTGGTGTCTTCCTCACCAGATAAGAAGAGATACAGTGCCTTGCGAAAGTATTCGGCCCCCTTGAACTTTTCAACCTTTTGCCACATTTCAGGCTTCAAACATAAGGATATCAAATTTTTAATTTTTTGGTGAAGAATCAACAACAAGTGGGACACAATCGTGAAGTGGAACGAAATTTATTGGTTATTTTAAACTTTTGTAAAAAATAAAAAACTGAAAAGTGGGGCATGCCAAATTATTTGGCCCCCTTAAGTTAATACTTTGTAGCGCCACCTTTTGCTGCGATTACAGCTGCAAGTCGCTTGGGGTATGTCTCTATCAGTTTTGCACATGGAGAGACTGAAATTCTTGCCCATTCTTCCTTGGAAAACAGCTGGAGCTCAGTGAGGTCGGATGGAGAGCGTTTGTGAACAGCAGTTTTCAGCTCTTTCCACAGATTCTCGATTGGATTCAGGTCTGGACTTTGACTTGGCCATTCTAACACCTGGATACGTTTATTTGGGAACCATTCCATTGTAGATTTTGCTTTATGTTTAGGATCATTGTCTTGTTGGAAGATAAATCTCCGTCCCAGTCTCAGGTCTTTTGCAGACTCCAACAGGTTTTCTTCCAGAATGGTCCTGTATTTGGCTCCATCCATCTTCCCATCAATTTTAACCATCTTTCCTGTCCCTGCTGAAGAATAGCAGGCCCAAACCATGATGCTGCCACCACCATGTGTGACAGTGGGGATGGTGTGTTCAGGGGGATGAGCTGTGTTGCTTTTACGCCAAACATATCGTTTTGCATTGTGGCCAAAAAGTTGGATTTTGGTTTCATCTGACCAGAGCACCTTCTTCCACATGTTTGGTGTCTCCCAGGTGGCTTGTGGCAAACTTTAAAGGAGACTTTTTATGGATATCTTTGAGAAATGGCTTTCTTCTTGCCACTCTTCCATAAAGGCCAGATTTGTGCAGTGTACGACTGATTGTTGTCCTATGGACAGACTCTCCCACCTCAGCTGTAGATCTCTGCAGTTCATCCAGAGTGATCATGGGCCTCTTGGCTGCATCTCTGATCAGTCTTCTCCTTGTTTGAGATGAAAGTTTAGAGGGACGGCCGGGTCTTGGTAGATTTGCAGTGGTCTGATACTCCTTCCATTTCAATATGATCGCTTGCACAGTGCTCCTTGGGATGTTTAAAGTTTGGGAAATCTTTTTGTATCCAAATCTGGCTTTAAACTTCTCCACAACAGTATCACGGACCTGCCTGGTGTGTTCCTTGGTCTTCATGATGCTCTCTGCACTTTAAATAGAACCCTGAGACTATCACAGAGCAGGTGCATTTATACGGAGACTTGATTACACACAGGTGGATTATATTTATCATCATCAGTCATTTAGGACAACATTGGATCATTCAGAGATCCTCACTGAACTTCTGGAGTGAGTTTGCTGCACTGAAAGTAAAGGGGCCGAATAATATTGCACGCCCCACTTTTCAGTTTTTTATGTTTTACAAAAGTTTAAAATATCCAATAAATTTCGTTCCACTTCACAATTGTGTCCCATTTGTTGTTGATTCTTCACCAAAAAATAAAAATTTTATATCTTTATGTTTGAAGTCTGAAATGTGGCAAAAGGTTGAAAAGTTCAAGGGGGCCGAATACTTTCGCAAGGCACTGTAAGTGCAGGTCCAACATATATCAGACATTTATGACATATCCTGTGTATATAGGAAGTTGGTGGATGACCACTTCAGCAGAACGTCACTATAAATACTGAGGTATAGCACATGAAGCAAGGCTGTGTTGTGTAATTCTGTGCTTGCTCAGTGATATCTGTGTAGTTCAGACTCCCTGCAGAAGTCAAAAACTTGTCCAGTGTAAAGCAGTGCGGACCTATTGTGGATGATTTGACTTGGGACAGCTCCTGAGTGCATGGTCATGTTCCCCTGGTACCCACCAAGACTCTAGGTGTAGTCTCAGTTGAGTGGTGACTGACTCAGGTGGGTCAAGGGAAGGAAGCACAGGGCACTGAAAGGACAGGCAGAGATGTGGTAAAAAGACAAGCCAAGGTCAGGGCAGCTGGAGTATGTTCCTAAAGGAATACAGGCAGAGGGCAGGCAGCAAGGATTCAATATGGTAATCAGGCAGAGGTCAGGGCAGGTGGAGTACGTTCCTAATGGAATACAGGCAGAGGGCAGGCAGCAAGGATTCAATATGGTAATCAGGCAGAAGTCAGGGCAGGCGGAGCTGGTTCAGAGTCAGGTAATCAGGCAGAGATCAGGGCAAGTGGAGTACATTCCTAATGGAATACAGGCAGAAGTCAGGGCAGGTAGCTTGGATTCAGTATGGTAATCTGGCAGAGGTCAGGGCAGGCAGAGTACGTTCCTAATGCAATACAGACAGAGGTCAGGACAGGCAGCATGGATTCAATATGGTAATCAGGCAGATGTCCGGGCAGACTGAGCAGGTTCGGAGTCAGGTAATCAGGCAGAGATCAGGGCAGGTGGAGTACGTTCCTAATGGAATACAGGCAGAAGTCAGGGCAGGTAGCTTGGATTCAGTATGGTAATCTGGCAGAGGTCAGGGCAGGCAGAGTACGTTCCTAATGGAATACAGGCAGAGGTCAGGGCAGGCAGCATGGATTCAATATGGTAATCCGGCAGAGGTCAGGGCAGGCAGAGTATGTTCCTAATGCAATACAGACAGAGGTCAGGACAGGCAGCATGGATTCCATATGATAATCAGGCAGATGTCTGGGCAGACTGAGCAGGTTCGGAGTCAGGTAATCAGTCAGAGGTCAGGGCAGGTGGAGTACGTTCCTAATGGAATACAGGCAGAGGTCAGGGTAGGCAGCATGGATTCAATACGGTAATCAGGCAGATGTCAGGGCAGGTGGAGCAGGTTCAGAGTCAGGTAATCAGGCAGAGGTCAGGACATGGGTGATCAGAATACACAGTAGAGTAAACACCTTCACATGACAGCTAGAAACCATGGTCCTCCTGTGAGGGAAGTGGTCTTATATAACCTGGTGACAGTGGATTGGTTGGGCACACTTCATGGGGGTGTGCAAAAGATATATGCAGGATGCTACGGAGAGGAGACCATTACTGATAAGAATACTATGTGTATATTGTAGGTCCAGTCATGTGATCTCTCCGACGTGGAGGACGTAAATAGATTGAGGAAAGAAAGGGATGAGTTACGTGTCGAGACGAAAACTCTGAAGGTAAGGTGTGAACAGGCAAATATAAAACGGGCTGAACAGTGATATACTTCAGTTATATACTGTTCACCAAACTCTCCAGCTATTCTCCCCATACACGTGCATGCTTGGCCTAGCTGAGCATGCATGTTTTCTCAAGGAGAGAAGGGAGTAAGCCATAGGCTGGATGAAATGTTAGCCATAGGCTGGATAAAAGTCTAAAGAGTGTTTGATACTACCAAGAATAACCTATAGTCCAACTTAAAGGGTATATTCACACAGTGCTGACATGTTGCATTTTTTGCAGAAATTAGAAATTTGAGTGCACCATCCTAATACGATATTATGGAAACTGCTATTCAATATAAAATGTGTTATTCTTTACAGGAACAACTCTTGGAATCTGAAAAGCGCAACGCCCAGATCTCTGCCGAACTTCGTAATGTACAAAAGGTAGGTGGGAATTATAGGGTGACGAACTTAAGGGGGAAATTTATTAAGACTGCGTTCCCTCCACCAATCTTAATAAAGTCTCCAGCTAGTGCAAGGTCCACCTGAATTAAAAGGCTCCAGATAACTCCACCCACTTTCTCAAAATGGGGCAAGTGAGGCACAGAATGAATAAGTGGGGATAAAACCCCATGCACACTGGGAAGTCTGGAAAATGTGGTCTGTACATCAGCCGGATTTCACCTAGTCAGGAGATCTGTAGTGATCTACAGGGATCCTATGCTGCTGGGAGTCCCTGCCTGCACTTGGCTCTACTGGCCCGTAATGTATATAGTTCAGGCAGGCAGGGACTCTCAGCAGCATAGATACTCTGTTCGGATTGGGAAAACCGGCCAATTTACAGGCCAGATGTCGCCTACAGACTCTCTGTAAGTAGAGCTGGGCGATTATGACCAAAATAATAATTGCAGTTAATCGGACATTTTACCTCGATTACGATTAATGGCGATTATTTAGGCCATGCCCCTTTTAAACCACTAACAAAACTGCAAATATTGTAATATTGAACCAAAATAACCAACGTGAACAAAATCATCGGTCATCCAGGTTGACATTCGCTTTCGGTTATTTTTCGATTACTCGCCCAGCCCTATCTGTAAGTATGTCCGCCATAAGTCTACCCAACGTTCTGTCCACACCTCCAAAACCAACAAAACAATCCTGTGGTCTGAGTACAGTGCCCAGAGCTGTTGATGTAAAAGACAATCCCGAATTGTTCTATCCTTGTCCCATTCACTTCTATGGGGCTGCGGGCACTACCGGAGATGACAGTCCCAGCAGTTCCATAGAAGTGAATGGAGCACCGATCACACCAGCGCACTGGCGCTCCATTCAAGGAGGTCTAAAAGGGACTTTCGGTTCCCTGTCCTACTGATCACTGGGGGACCTGGCAATCGGGATCCCAGCAATCGGACACTTGTCCCCTGTCCTGTGGATAGGGGATAAGTGTCGACAGCGACACAACCCCTTAAATATCCCCATATTCTTGCGCCATGTGGATAGCAGCCATGCATAATGTCCATATATACCTTTATAGGGAATGGAGAGACGATAAATTACTCTGTCTTAAAGTACCAAAATGGATCTTAAAGGGATTGTCCAGGAATTGGGGCAAGCCATGTGAAGGCCAGGGAGGTGTAAAATAAAAAAAATAAGCATCTCCACCTGTCCCTGGTGCTCCTTTGTCCCTTTCCATCTCATGCCGGGGCCTCGTTGCCCGAATGGCTCCTCTTTTAGCCCAGCAGTCATGTGATCCACAGGGGGCTGGCAACTGTATGAGCTGATCAGCCCACATCAACTTTGGAGGCAAAAATCTGAATAAAAAGAAAAGAAGTAATGGTGTAATATGACCAGTAGGCTTATTATGACCTTATGGGGGGGCACAATGTATAAAAAAAAATAAAAAAAAACACTACTACCATGCTCACGGCACAGGTTCTAGCCCCGCCTTTGGCGACACAACTGTGTGTCACTTATGTAAAAATTTCCATAAAGGAGAGGAAAGACTATTTAAATTTTTTTTTTTGTAGTAGCAATTTGTACTATTAAAAAAAAACATGAAAAACTGATGAAAAACACACATTTTATTTACATTTTGGAGAACAAAAAAAAAAAGAAAAGTATAAACAACATAAAAATAAAGCCGCCTGTAATGAAAAAAGACACAAAAATTATTCAAATTGCCCAAAGGAAAATGTGATAGGCCTCAAAACCACATGTACAGTGGGGAAAAAAGTATTTAGTCAGCCACCAATTGTGCAAGTTCTCCCACTTATAAAGATGAGGCCGGCCTGTAATTGTCATCATAGGTAGACCTCAACTATGAGAGACAAAATGAGAAAAATCCAGAAAATCACATTATCTGATTTTTAAAGAATTTATTTGCAAATTATGGTGGAAAATAAGTATTTGGTCAATAACAAAAGTTCATCTCAATACTTTGTGCTATCTCCTTTGTTGGCAATGACAGAGGTCAAATGTTTTCTGTAAGTCTTCACCAGGTTGGCACACACTGTGGCTGGTATGTTGGCCCATTCCTCCATGCAGATCTCCTCTAGAGCAGGGATGTTTTGGGGCTGTCGCTGGGCAACACGGACTTTCAACTCCCTCCAAAGGTTTTCTATGGGGTTGAGATCTGGAGACTGGCTAGGCCACTCCAGGACCTTGAAATGCTTCTTACGAAGCCGCTCCTTCGTTGCCCTGGCGGTGTGCTTGGGATCATTGTCATGCTGAAAGACCCAGCCACGTTTCATCTTCAATGCCCTTGCTGATGGAAGGAGGTTTGCACTCACAATCTGACCATACTTGGCCCCATTCATTCTTTCATGTACGCGGATCAGTCGTCCTGGTCCCTTTGCAGAGAAACAGCCCCATACATGATGTTGCCCCCCCCCATGCTTCACAGTAGGTATGGTGTTCTTTGGATGCAACTCAGCATTCACTCTCCTCCAAACACGACGAGTTGTGTTTCTACCAAACAGTTCTACTTTGGTTTCATCTGACCATATGACATTCTCCCAATACTCTTCTGGAACATCCAAATGCTCTCTAGCAAACTTCAGACGGGCCCGGATATGTACTGGCTTAAGCAGGGGGACACGTCTGGCACTGCAGGATCTGAGTCCCTGGCGGCGTAGTGTGTTACTGACGGTAGCCTTTGTTACGTTAGTCCCAGCTTTCTGCAGGTCAGTCACTAGGTCCCCCCATGTGGTTCTGGGATTTTTGCTCACCGTTCTTGTGATCATTTTGACCCCACGGGGTGAGATCTTGCGTGGAGCCCCTGATGGAGGGAGATTATCAGTGGTCTTGTATGTCTTCCATTTTCTAATTATTGCTCCCACAGGTGATTTCTTCACACCAAGCTGCTTGCCTATTGCAGATTCAGTCTTCCCAGCCTGGTGCAGGGCTACCATTTTGTTTCTGGTCCTTCCACAGCTCTTTGGTCTTCACCATAGTGGAGTTTGGAGTGTGACTGTTTGAGGTTGTGGACAGGAGTCTTTTATACTGATAACAATGTCACACAGGAGCCATTACTACAGGTAATGAGTGGAGGACAGAGGAGCCTCTTAAAGGAGAAGTTACAGGTCTGTGAGAGCCAGAAATCTTGCTTGTCTGTAGGTGACCAAATACTTATTTTCCACCATAATTTGCAAATAAACTCTTTAAAAATCAGACAATGTGATTTTCTGGATTAGTTTTCTCATTTTGTCTCTCATAGTTGAGGTCTACCTATGATGACAATTACAGGCCGGCCTCATCTTTATAAGTCGGAGAACTTGCACAATTGGTGGCTGACTAAATACTTTTTTTCCTCACTGTATGAAAAAACCCAAAACTGTCCAGTCCTGAAGTGGTTAAAGGGGTCCACGTAGCTTACCCTGAATTGTTAGTAATATGACGTGAGATATACTGATCTACCAGAGTGCACCTTCTGTATAGGAAGCCAAGGCGGCCATTGACGAGACGAGAGCGCTCCGTAATAGAATTCACCTGGCGGAGGTGGCGCAGAAACAAGCACGGGGCATGGAGGTGGACTATGAAGAGGTCATCCATCTCCTGGAAGCCGAAATCGTGGAGCTCAAGACCCGACTGTCCGATCATTCTGGCCAGAATAATGTAAGCCTGTCCGCTCACGAGTGCTGTCTCCAGGCTTCACTCGTACAATTAGGGTATGTTCACACACAGAGGGTTTTGGGTCAGTTTTTGAGGTGGATGCGGCAGAATCACCATGGCCTATGACATCACACTTGTTAACCCATTGTATGAGGCTGATCCATGTGCACACCCACGACAGAAGACCAAGGTGGGACAGCACCTCAGAATCTGCTCCAAAATCCTCTGTGTGAACTGACGCTTACAGTAGGTCTACTCAAGGAATCAACATCTGAACTGGGATTGGATGTTTTTAACCCTTTAAACACTGCAGTGGGTGAGCTCTGTACACTGCCTACAGCTTCCTGTCTGTACACTGTAACGGTGGCATCTGGAACTGCAGCCCCGCTCCCATTCACTTCAGTAGGTGCAGAGCTGCCCTTGGCCGTAGACCTTTCTATATGGCTTCCAGGGGGCCGAAACTGATCCAGCTGATCAGACCAGACCATGACTGATCTGATACTGATGACCTATTTTGTGGACAGGTCATCCGTATCCTATTTCCTTAGCTATTTGACAACCCTCTTTAAGACCCGCTAGGTTTCTCCCCCCTGCTGCTCACTTTTGTAATCGAAACAGCAAAAAGTTGCAAATTTTTTGCATAAATGAGGCATAAAAAAGCCGATAATAACTTCCCCCCATGTGTAAGATAACTCCTTGTATTATTACATCTTGTGAAATACCAAACTCAAGCGTCTTTCTTTGCATAGGACTGCATACAGGATCTGAAGCGCAGGATCACAGTCCTCGATTGTCAGCTACGCAAATCCGAGACCGCACGAAAGGCGTTTGAGATGTCAACATTAAAACTGCTCCAGTTTGTAGAGGTAAGCGGTGGGTCATCACTGAATACCAAGCACAGCGCCGTGTATTGTATAGTGGCTGTGCTTGGTATTGCAACTCTTCCCCATTCACTTGAATGGGACTGAACTGCGACCAGGCCATGTGACAAATGAATGTGACCGTCACTGGCCTGTGAAGTGGCAGCCGCACTCACTTGATCTGTGTGGGTCGCAGGTATAAGACCTCCACTGATCACATATTGATGACCTATCTTAAGGTCATGTATCCTATATTTAAAGGGGTTTTCTAGGCTAAACAATCGATGACCCAATTAGCTGTTTGAGAAGGCTGCCACATTGGGGTGAGCTCTGCAGCTTCTTCAGTACTTACCAGTAGCTGTATTAGAAATGTTCTGATAGATCTTTGTGTGAAGACGTTGACAAGAGTTTCTGTTTTTCCCCTGCTGTGATGTATTACCTCCTACCTGTACTGATACAACCTTACAACAAAGCATGTTGACCATTGATGTGTGCCTATATACATGTCATTGTGCACCTAGTGGCAGTGGCCGATTATTACTATTTTTATAATTTTTTAACATGTAAATCTGTTTCCTTACAGAACACCCATGAGGTGCTGGTAGACAATTCAGGCTCTACATTAAGTCTTTGGTAAGATTTTACACCAGAAAGAAAGAGTAACACATAGTAAACCAAGTTATATGTTCATAAGAGAAAACTGAACAGCATTCCTATGTATAAGCATCTAATTGGGTCTGTCGGAGTTGTCAGTCAGTAGGAAAAGCAGAGCTGCATGCGGCTTAAAGTGGACCTCCACCAACACCAACTCTTTGTATCCTTCCATAGACGCAGCTCCACTGATTCTGGCGCAGTTGGAATTTTTTCTCTAGCCCCCACCATTCCCAAGGAATCATTTATATTAGTTTCAGCACAGTTATGCTCTCTGCTGTCAGGTGGGCGGTCCCTGTCTTTCTGCTGCAGCCCAGGACCGCCCACCTGATAGTAGAACTAATAGAACTAACTGCACTGATTGCTCAGGAACGGTGGGGGCTAGAGAAAAAATTCCAACTGTGCCAGAATCAGTGTAGAAGTGCGCATTGAAGGATGCCAAGAGTTGGAGTTTGTTGAGGTCTCCTTTAAGGTATTCAGGTTCTGCCAGTTATATTTATTTGAGACGTGAATAAAAAAATATACAATAAAAAGTGACTATTAGAGGGTTAAAGGGGTTGTTGAACTGGACAGCCCATGTACCTATGTAAGCCAATCGGGGGCAGCGGATGACCTCTAGTCCTGCTTATGGAGCTGCAGGTGGCCATACATTCCCCCCTGAGTCAGGGCAGAATTAACCTCTTCCATGCCCGTTCGCTGTATACATTGAGTTATTATTTATTTCCTGCTTTTTTCACAGTGACCACACCTCAACGCTGTCATCTCAGATGAAAATCCTGGGCAAGAACAGACTGGGCGTCATGGCGGCTTTAGCGGCAGAAGCCAAGGAGCTGTCAGTGTTTGTCCGGGCACTAATAGAAGCGGATTGTGAGTTTTCTGCTATTCGTTTGTATACATATACAATCCCAAAACTACAATTCTATTTGTAAATTTTTGCTAGGTAATTTTTTGAGTCGCGTTAGATGTAAACCCGGCCACAACAGACAGCAGAGGGTGCCGGCTTATCCTTGGGAGCTTACAATACAGTACCTGATCAGTGTGTACATGTGTCTATGTCTCCTCAGGTCTCCCTTATGGATGGGAAGAAGCTTACACAGCGGACGGCATCAAGTACTTTATCAAGTAAGTAGTTGTGTAAAGTTGTGTGACCTCTGTGCAGTGAGGGTGCCGCTCTGAACAGAAACTCAGTACTCCGCTAACATGGGAAATCTGACACATTTTATTACACGGCTCCAGCCGCATCCTTACTGTGAGCTTTAACCCTCTCAGAGAGAGTCTGTCAGCACAAAATTGAGATATAAGCTAATGACAGTACCTTGTAATGACAGTTTACAACGATGTATTACTTGTTCAGGACTGTTGCTCTATTCTTGTAAAAATCGTCCTTTTATCCCTATGCAAATGAGCGAAAAAGGGCATTAGGGGCGTGGCTTTCCATCAGTGGGCTTTACTATCTGCTGCTACTAACTGTCGCTCAGCTCCGCCCCTACCTGTTGACTGACATCTCTCTTTTTGGCTTCAGCACACAGTACTAAAGATACCCCACAGTATAATAGCGGTTTAGGTTCGGCCTGAACAAGACTGCAAACCTTGTAATAATGAACAAAATCATGTTGGTTATCCAGGTTGACGTTCAGTTTTGATTATTTTTCAATTAATCGCCCAGCCTTAGCATTATCACTGTACTGTAACATCACTGTATGTATTATCCCTGTACTGTGACATCACTGTGTGTATTATCTCTGTACTGTAACATCACTGTATGTATTATCCCTGTACTGTGACATCACTATGTTTATTATCCCTGTACTGTGACATCACTGTGTGTATTATCTCTGTACTGTGACATCACTGTGTGTATTATCCCTGTACTGTGACATCACTGTGTGTATTATCTCTGTACTGTGACATCACTGTGTGTATTATCTCTGTACTGTAACATCACTGTGTGTATTATCTCTGTACTGTGACATCACTCTGTATATTATCCCTGTACTGTGACATCACTGTGTGCATTATCTCTGTACTGTGACATCACTGTATGTATTATCCCTGTACTGTGACATCACTGTGTGTATTATCTCTGTACTGTGACATCACTGTATGTATTATCCCTGTACTGTGACATCACTGTGTGTATTATCTCTGTACTGTGACATCACTGTGTGTATTATCTCTGTACTGTGACATCACTATGTTTATTATCCCTGTACTGTGACATCACTGTAAGTATTATCTCTGTACTGTAACATCACTGTGTGTATTATCCCTGTACTGTGACATCACTGTGTGTATTATCTCTGTACTGTGACATCACTGTGTGTATTATCTCTGTACTGTGACATCACTGTGTGTATTATCTCTGTACTGTGACATCACTGTGTATATTATCTCTGTACTGTGACATCACTATGTTTATTATCCCTGTACTGTGACATCACTGTAAGTATTATCTCTGTACTGTAACATCACTGTGTGTATTATCCCTGTACTGTGACATCACTGTGTGTATTATCTCTGTACTGTGACATCACTCTGTATATTATCCCTGTACTGTGACATCACTGTATGTATTATCCCTGTACTGTAACATCACTGTATGTATTATCCCTGTACTGTGACATCACTGTATTATCTCTGTACTGTAACATCACTATATGTATTATCTCTGTACTGTGACATCACTGTGTGCATTATCTCTGTCCTGTGACATCACTTTGTGTATTATCTCTGTACTGTAACATCACTGTATGTATTATCCCTGTACTGTGACATCACTGTGTGTATTATCTCTGTACTGTGACATCACTCTGTATATTATCCCTGTACTGTGACATCACTGTGTGTATTATCTCTGTACTGTGACATCACTCTGTATATTATCACTGTACTGTGACATCACTGTGTGTATTATCCCTGTACTGTAACATCACTGTATGTATTATCCCTGTACTGTGACATCACTGTGTGTATTATCCCTGTACTGTGACATCACTGTGTGTATTATGCCTGTACTGTGACATCACTGTGTGTATTATCCCTGTACTGTGACATCACTTGTGTATTATCTCTGTACTGTGACATCACTGTGTGTATTATCTCTGTACTGTGACATCACTGTGTGCATTATCTCTGTACTGTGACATCACTGTGTGTATTATCTCTGTACTGTGACATCACTGTGTGTATGATTCCTGTAGTGTGACATCACTGTGTGTATTATCTCTGCACTGTGACATCACTCTGTATATTATCCCTGTACTGTGACATCACTGTGTGTATTATCCCTGTACTGTGACATCACTGTGTGTATTATCCCTGTACTGTGACATCACTGTGTGTATTATCTCTGTACTGTGACATCACTGTGTGTATTATCTCTGCACTGTGACATCACTCTGTATATTATCCCTGTACTGTGACATCACTGTGTGTATTATCTCTGTACTGTGACATCACTGTGTGTATGATCCCTGTAGTGTGACATCACTGTGTGTATTATCTCTGCACTGTGACATCACTCTGTATATTATCCCTGTACTGTGACATCACTATCATTCATATATATACAATATGTGTACAGCAAACAGTTTCTATAACATATAATAATCATTACTGCAGTATTTAGCTCCCGGGGTATCAGATATTTTATTTATCTTCCATACAGAAGGTATTTCTTCTTCTCTTGCAGTCACGTCACTGAGGCCACATCATGGAGTCACCCGGTCATCAGTGCACTGAGCCGGGGCGGAGTGGAGGATGACGCTGACCCCGATAGTCCTCGGGATTTATTGGAGCTGACAAGCTGTTGAAGTGTCTCCTTCTGACCATTACTACATTGTTTAGGAGATATTTGCTTTCCAGACACAACAGACCAAGCACTGCAGGAGTTCATCTATTGGTACTTGTAGTGCGCCAGACACTTCAGCTGTTTCATTGCTGGAATGAGCCACAATTGTATATATTATTAACCACTTAAAGGGGATGTCCTATAATAACAACTTATCCCCTATGTACAGAATAGGTGTCCGACCACTGGGAGCTTCTCTGCTGAGACCCCCAATAATCACAAAAATTAGGGAACTGACGCAACCGTTACTCATGCCTGCTGCTGCTCCAATTAAAGGGGTTGTCTGGCCCCAAATTGATATTTCATACTGTTGAAAAGGCCGGAGATCCCCTTTAATCTTTGTGGGACTGACAGGTAGCTGGATATAGTGCTCAGTTATATAGCCTTCAGTCCCATATCCGTTATATAGAGTGGCGGTCACACATCAGGCAGCCACAGGACCCCGTTCTCGTGATCAGTAGGGATCCAAGCGGCAGAACCCTCGGCGATCAGACATGACCTATGGGTAGGTTATAAGTTATTATTTTGAGACAACCCCTTTAAGGTTTTTAACATTAAGGCACAACTTTATATTAGCATTTAGCCAAGTGTTAATATATGTTTAGTTTATATAAATACGGTATTTTTTATTAATCACTGCCACCTTACAGACTGTTAGCAGAATAATACTGTATACACTGTCTGGTTGGGCTGTGTTCACACGACCGAGCCTAGACTAGCATCTGTTTTTTTTCCCGGCCCCATTCCCCTCAATGGGCGAATCAGATCCATGGAAACAGACCTGATAGTCTGATCGTGACATCATAGAGCATGCTCACAGATCCCGGCACCACACGGCCAATGAATTTTGTAGTCTGAATAGGTTCTTTCTTACTGTTACAGGATTTCTCTGAATGTACATGTATATTGCCAAAAATTCCCAATAAACTATATATTTATAAAATGTCGCCTTTATTTGGTCATTGAGGAGTTTTTCGAGATTTTTATATAGTTTTATATGTTTTCGAGATTTTTATATTTGACCTAGGGCATCAATATAGTGGAGGACCAACTCCCGGTACCCTGCTGATCAGCGCAGGAAGTCCCAGGATAGGAAAGAGCACCAGGGATTGGTGAGTGTAACTTTTTTTTAATTTATGGCTCAGTTAAATATTCCTGGCACGTAAGTTTGGTTCCTTATGTACATTTTAACCCTTTGGTTAGGTGCACATCAATTCTAGCATCTCATGGGTTTGTTATGTAGAATAAATTATATACTAATTTTATTTTAGGAGTTGTTATGGCTGTAGTGATATAAGTTCTGTGTTTTTTTTATTTTTCATTGACAAGGGAAAAAAATTGTCTATATTTACTTTTTTCTATTTAACCACTTAGGTGCTGCAGTCAGCATCTAAGGAGTTAAATGGCAAGTATGATCTCTGATTTATACTGTAATTGGGAGGTGGGGAAGAAACCATGAACAAAAGCCCATGTACCCACTCCCCGGGAGTCATCTGAAGTCACAAGGACAGGAGAATAAGAAATCAAGTATTGAAACATGTTAGGCGAGGTGACGGTCAGGGACTGGCGTAGACTTCCTGTATAACTCACACCAGAAATATAGTGAGCTGAGGCCTCCCTCCTCCGCCCACGTTAATGGAATGTGGTCACAATATCACCCATCTACATGTTAGAGGGGTTGATAAATTTCCCCCAATATATCTTCAGACCTATTTAGATTATAGAGATATTCACTTTAAGGGTGAATTCACATGGAAAGGAATCGCCGCAGATTTTACCTGTGGATTTGTCCAGATACAATCCATAGCAAAATACAATGCAAGGGGATAAGATTTCACAAAATCTGACCCATGTGCTGCGGCAAGTTCCCGCCCACAATTGACTTCAATGTAGTGTAGTCATGGGCATTTTGCTGTATATGATCCCCTGAGCCATAGAAAAATCTGCAGTTTCAAATTTTAAAATCACTTACTTTATATTTTATGTTATACAGGAAAATATATAGAAGAAAAACCACATGAAAAGTTATTCTGTGCATATTTGCCATGCTTTTTTTTTTTTTTGCAAATTGCAGGCAGAAAATCTAACATACATGGATTTACTCTAATGGGATTGATCTCCTTTGTAAAGCTTTACATGTATAATCTATATAACACCATATTTTTTACTTATAATAAATGAAAATGGTAGAAAACATTATGCCACATTTTGATGTAAGTTTTAAAAGGGACCTTTCATCACCTCCATCTCTTTATACCGTTGAATAGACTCCTCTCCACTGATTCTGGCACAGTTGGAATTTTTTCTCTAGCCTTCACCATTCCCGAGCAATTGTTGTTACTTTCAGCACAATTATGCTCTCTGTTGGGTGGGCGGTCCCTGTCTTTCCACTCCACTCAAGCCCCACCCACCTGAGAGTAGGGAGCATAATTGTGCTGAAACTATCAGCAGTGATTGCTCGGGAACGGTGAAGGCTAGAGAAAAAATTCCAGATGTGCTCGAATCAGTGGAGCGGAGCCTATTGAAGGATGCAATGAGTTGGAGTTGGTGAAGGATCCATTTTAAGCGCATGAATTCTTTGTGATAATAATAATTGCCACAGATGGTACAGTAATAATTATTAACACACAAAAAGTATATATATATATATATATATATATATATATATATATATAATTAATACTGCCTGGTAACAATAAGAGATATTTACATCCTACTGCAATCTTATTTTAGTTCTATATATACATAATGGGCTCCGGATTGCCAGAATTTTCTAGGACAGTCTTGGCAGAGCTTGTCCATTTCAGTAAGACCATACCCCGGGAAATGCAGTCCACCTGGAGCTGGCCACTACAAATACAAGCATAGGAGATTGAAAGGGTAAGGGTACTAAGCGGTGGTCCATACATCTGGCTCCTTCCTCACCTTTCCTTTGGCTGGACACGTCCAGATATATGTGTCACGAGATGACCAGCTCTTCTAAACAACATGATTTTGCGATACTTATAAGATGTCTATGTGTAGGCATTCTATATGTGTCTGTGTGGGGCCAACCAGTGATTTTGTTGTGAACTGCAGCCTTTCAAGGATCTTATTAACATGTCACAATGTTGTACTGAATTGGGTTCATGACAATTTGGAGTCCTTAACCAAACTCGAGCTCAGGTAAGGGTGGACATATCTGTACATGTGAGCCCCAACCAACTACCTCAGCACTATGGAGGCCCTCCATTCATCTTACATATTCTGCTCCATTCTCGTCTTGCTGTCCTTCGACCACCATTCAGGCTAGAAGATCCAAGAGTTTTTGCATATACCTAAAAGGTATGTTAGATAGTATATGGGACCACAAGATCTTATAAATACAGGTAGTCATTTATATACCAGAAGAACAGGCCTCGTTACCCATAGCAACCAGTCAGAGCTCGGCCTTCCAGTCGTTCTACTGTAGTGTAAACATGAAAGTGGTTGCTATGGGCAACAAGGCCCTGTGCACTGCTAGATGAGTCCTATAATGCCCACATAATAGCACAACACAATTAAGTCCATGTAGTACAGTAGTTGCCATCAGTCTCAGACTGGCCCACCAGAGTATCTGAGGTTCTTCTGATGGGCCCAGGCTCTAACACAATAATGGCCCAGCAGTTTGAAGGGTATTATGGTCTATTTCCTATGGGTGGTTGGAGGCTGAGCCCCCAGAATTATTTTATGTGATTGGGCCCAATGGCTCCATGTGGTGTCAGACCGATCCAGCACTTGGTCTTGGTTCTAACACAATAATAGTCCAACAAAAGACACACATTTGAAGGGTACTATTTGTGGTCTATTTCATAGGGGACGTTGGGCCCCTAGGATCATCTTATATGGCGGGCCCAAGGAATCTCAGTCCGACAGTGGATAGATTACTTTATTGTGGTTATGTTTTTGGGTGTGTGCACCATGACTGCCCTGCTGGTGCTATAGCTGTACTTTTTGGTACCTTTTGTTGTTTTTCGAAGTACTTTTTATATGTATGTGCTTACTAATAAGATTATTTGTATCATTTAAATGTTTTACTTTTGCTAAGTTCCCTCTTCTTTTGTT
Organism: Leptodactylus fallax; assembly: GCA_947044405.1. Lineage (NCBI taxonomy): Eukaryota > Metazoa > Chordata > Amphibia > Anura > Leptodactylidae > Leptodactylus > Leptodactylus fallax. The sequence continues at coordinate 1,211,508 of CAMRHE010000477.1, read as the reverse complement.
GTTTCTTAGTTATTTTTGGTGTGAAGCATCTCAGCAGTACATTTGCAGGTGGTACCAGTCTGTATTTTTGTGCAATTCCGTATGTATGTCTAACGTATTCATCCACAAGTCTAATTGAGAGTTATGATAAATAATAGCCATACAAAAAGTTTTGAAGGATGAGGTATCAAAGTAGTCAACACTCGACTTTTTGGCAGTAAGTGGCTATAAGCACACTTTTTGTGGTTTGGAAGGTTCTTTGTATTCATTGCTCTTGCGGATCCGTCCATTCTCTGTTCGATTTATATGGAAATTCAGATTTTGGTCCTGAAAAAAGTAGGAAATATTCGCAATGAGAGGACATAACAGATTAAGTAAAAGAAGAAGCAATCTGACAAAAACTATCAGGGAAGGTAAGACGAGGGCACAATGTCATATAGGTTTTTTTTTTTTTTCACCTATTTGCATCCAATGGGAATGATGCTTTAAGTGTTGCTTCCAATCAGTTTTGCCATACCATATGAGAATGCATAAATGAAATATATTGTGCTTACATGTGGAATACCCTGACCCACACACAAGACCTTTGGTTTACATTAGGCTGTGAGTAGATGGACAATAACATGTATGGAGGGAGAGGGAGCTGTATAAAATTAGACATTGGTCAGCGTAGTAAAATTAACGTTTTAACCCTTTAATGCGCTCTGCTCTTCAAAATACTTTATCAGCATTATAGTTATCTATGATGTCAGGAATTCCGTCCTCCCAAAAAAATGCTGTCCCATATTGATTACAATACGGTACAGTATTTCAGATGGCAAGGACTCCTAGCATCAGAGAGACCTATAATGCTAGGAGTCCATCTCGCTGCATACTGTTCAGGCCTGTAAATCCATCACACACGCAGGCCAAGTTTCACATCCATTTCGGTCACATCTGGGAACATAGAGGAGCTTTTCTTTTTGGGAAGGGTGCACCAGTACATGACATGTCCCCGACAGACCGATTCTGGTCTTTAGTAGCCTAAATCTCTCTAGATAATGAGATCTAGTAAGAATGTATAGGCAGATGTAGGAGAGACTGACCTGCAGCTACACATAGATTATGGCTTCCCTAGGTTGTCCATACGATGTTCCTTTCGGCTGCCTGACAGGAAAAAAAATTGTCCGTTAGTGCCAGAATTTAGGGCAATTTGCACCTTACATATCACTTTGTAGAACTGAGCCTGGCATTAGATAAATCTATAAAATCTCTACTCTACGGCCATATTCACACACACAGAAGACATCAAATGGTTTGCGTTTAAAAAAAAAAAAAAAAAAAAAAAGCCTAAAAAGTCACAATTTTTTATCGCAAATTTTGAATAAGAACAGTGCATGCAGGAGGCACATGACATCAGCCAGAGGCTGGAAGAGGAGGTCGGGGAACCGCCAGACACTGCGAAGATGACCAGGAGAGGTAAGTATAACTGTCTGTTATGTTGCCACACCTCCACTTATACTCTGAGGTGTTTAATGGGTGAGGAAACCCCAAAATTATAGGGTTCATGTTGAACCCAAAACTTTTGGAAAATTCAGGTCAAATCCGATTCGGTGCAAACCTGTTCATTCATCTCTACTTGCGATGAAACACGTTACTGTGGCATTTGACCATGTAACCCTAGACTACATCATCAGTCCAGTCATTTTAGCTTCACATGTCAGACTAGATTCTAAGGGCCTCATTTATGTACCAGGTGAATAGGCCTTGTTACCCATAGCAACAAGGCCTCAGTTGATAAATATGGCCCTTTGCACTGCTAGGTGAGTCCTATAATGCCCATGTAGTAGTGCAACAAATTTATGTCCATGTAGGACAATAGCTGCCACCAGTCTTGGACTGCCCATCAGAGGAACCATCGGTGGTCCCAGGCTCTTGCACAATAATGGTCCAGCAGAAGACCCAAATATGAAGGACACTATGGTCTATTTCATATGGGTTCTTGGAGGGTGGGCCGTCAGAATCATTTTATCAGGTGGGCCCAAGGAACCTCAGCCCGAGATTGGCTACCATATGGTATAAAAGCGTGTCACGGTAGAATTGATATAGTATCTGAAGGCTTGGTGTCCATGCTGGGGCAACCGCATGTGTCCAAGGCACCGCCAACCCATGGTGACTAATGACCACACTGAATATTACCCTCTATATCGTGCGGCCACTACACTATGCAGCTTCCACAGTCTACAGAGTAAAATCAGGACTCACGGAAATATGAAACAAAGATGAAAATGAGCAAGACTACAAGCAAAATGGGACCACAGATGGTCAGCACCAAGATGTTCCTTGCTAGAACTTCTGGGGTCACCGATGTCAGGATATACTGTAGAGGGATGAGATGTTCAGGCCCAGTGTCTTTATCCTTTTTCTCAGTTTCGGTCTCTTCTGATGAGACTCCGAAATCTTCTGGATCTCCTGTAGAGCGATACAACCAGTGTGAAACCCAATGTCACTTATCTCCTCAAAATATACAGATATCCACATGTAAGATCACACTTTTCAACTTTGCAGTCAGAGATATAGGGATGTTTAAGTCCGACCCCGTAGGGCAACCCCAAACTGGGCCAGTATACCCATTTTGGACTGGATTTGGGCAAACTCCACCTCAAAAACTTCATAATGGGGTGGAATTAAGAGTGATACTGAATTGGCACCACTTTCTTATGGGTTTTGTTTTTATGGCACTCACTGTGCAGCCAAAATGACGTCAGCTGCATTCTGTGGGTTGGCACGATGACAGCAATACCAAATATTGGTAATTTTTGTTGTTTTAACACCTTTAAAAAAAAATCCAAAACTTTAAAAACATAAAAAATTCATGGAGTCGCCAACTCCGTAGCTTTTTAGATTTCCATATTTGGGGCTATATAAAGCATTTTCTTTTTGCGGGGCCAGATTTACTTTTTGATTAAACCATTTTGGGGAATGTCTGAGGTTTAGATCGCTTATTCTTCAAATTTTACGGGGAGGTGAAAAAACGGTCGTCCGGCGCTTCTGATTTATTTTCTCTGCTAAGGTGTTCACCGTAAGGGAAAATATTTTTACAAGTCTGTAGTTTAGGTTTTTTCGGAGACACAGGAATACCCAATGTGTATGTGTTATACTTTATTTATTTTTATATCTGATCTAGGGAAAGGGGGCAATTTGAACTTTTAAAGTTTTTTAACCCCTTCCACTGGTGGTATTTTTTCGATTTTCGTTTTTGACTCCCCGCCTTCCAAACCCTATAAATTTTTGTATTTTTTCCATTCACAGAGCCATATGAGGGCTTAATCTTTGCAGGACAAATTGTACTTTGAAATGGTACCATTTATTATTCCGTACGATATACTGGGAAGCTGGAAAAAATTCAGAATGGGGTGGAATTGAAGAAAAACTGCGTTTGTGCAACATTCTTATGAGCTCTGTTTTTACGGCATTTTCTGTGCAGCCAAAATGGCATGTCACCTGTATTCTATGGGTCGGTACAATTCCGGGGATATCAAATTTAGTTTGATTTACATTTTAAAAATTCCAAAAAACTTTGCATAAAAAATTATTGGAGTCACCATATTCTGACACCTGTAACTTTTTTATATTTCCGTGTATGGGGATGCATAAGGCGTCTTTTTTTGCGGGGCCAGGTGTACTTTTTAGTTATACCATTTTGGGGGATGTCTATTGCTTTGATTTACATACAACACTCGCTGACTGGTTGTGCGCATTACTACATAATCCTACATGGCAAGGTCCAGTGGAGCCAGGGGCGTAAATATCGGGGTAGCAGCGGTAGCGGCTGCCACAGGGCCCGGGACTTTAGGGGCCCCAGAGCCCTGTAGCAGCCGCTACCGCGAACCCCACAATCCAGTAACGATCGCGGTCGCAGGGGTGCGACCGCGAACAGACCCGGCAGGGTACGGAGCCCGCGGCCAGCTGGAGATGGCCGGGGCCCCGGACCATTATGATAGCGGTCGGGGAAAGCCTGGTTCCCCGACCGCTATACATACTGTTATTGGAAAGGAGTCCTGGCATATTGCAGGCCCCTTTCCAATAGATGGCAGCCGAGGGAAGGTGACTGAAAACAATAAATAGATATTCTCACCTCTCCTGGGCACAGCAATCTCTCCGGCGCTCCTCCGTCATGACTGAGGCCTGTGATTAGGCCCCAGCAGTCACATGGGGCGCGGCCGCGTAATGACGTCAGTGCGCCTCCACGTGACCGCTGAGGCCCACTCACAGGCCTCGGTAGCGACGTCGGAAGAGGGCCTGAAGATGGCAGGATGGAGCGAGGATGCCAAGGAAAGGTAAGGCAAGGTAAGTATGAATGTTTGCTATTTTTAATCACCTTCCCTGGGTCTCCGATTATTATACTCTGGGGTCTGAGGAGACCCCACAGTATAATAATAGCACCGAAGTGGAGGGGGCTGTTGGGAGCTTATACTACTGTGTGGGAGCCACTGTAAAAGCATATAATACTGTGTGGGGGACACTGTGGAGTATATACTACTGGGTGGGGGCCACTGTGGAGCATATAATACTGGGTGGGGGCCACTGTAAAGCATATAATACTGTGTGGCGGCCACTGTGGAGTATATACTACTGGGTGGGGGCCACTGTGGAGCATATACTACTGGGTGGGGGCCACTGTAAAGCATATAATACTGTGTGGCGGCCACTGTGGAGTATATACTACTGGTTGGGGGCCACTATGGAGCATATACTACTGGGTGGGGCCACTGTAAAGCATATAATACTGTGTGGGGGCCACTGTGGAGTATATACTACTGGGTGGGGGCCACTGTGGAGCATATACTACTGGGTGGGGGCCACTGTAGAGCATATAATACTGTGTGGGGGCCACTGTAAAGCATATAATACTGTGTGGGGGCCACTGTAGAGCATATAATACTAGGTGGGGCCACTGTAGAGCATATAATACTGGGTGGGGGCCATTGTAGAGCATATAATACTAGGTGGGGGCCACTGTAGGGAGCATATAATACTGGATGGGGCCCACCATGGGGGGCATATAATACTGGGTGGGTACCACTGTGGGAAGCATATAATACTCGGTGGGGACCACTGTGTGGAGCATATTATACTGTGTGGGGCCACTGTGGGTAGCATATTACACTGTGTGTGGGGGGAGCAATGTAGACCATATAATGCTGTATGGGGCCACTGTGGAGCATATAATGCTGTGTGGGGGCCACTGTTGAGTATATAATACTATCTGGGGCCACTGTTGAGCATATTTTACTATTTGGAGACCCGTAACCGGTTCGGGGGGGTGGCCCATGTCAAATGTTCGCCTTGGGGCCCAGCCATTCCTAGTTATGCCACTGAGTGGAGCGGTTATCTATACCAACCAATCCGATTTCCACTTTCATTTTCAGGGACATCTAATGCTTTTTGGACACCTATTAAAGTTTTTGGTCATAAATCTTGAGGAGGGGCCTTGGCTGCTGCCCGGTGAACTGACCTGACTTCGGTGCGATCCTTTGGAACCACACATCATACCTGGAAAACCCTGGATACTTTCTCTAGTGATCAATATATTGCATGAAGAATAGACCAAAATTGGATGAAGCAACAAAGAGTCAATCGGCACATATCCATACCTCCACGGAGCGTCACATTTTTACTTGACTTTTCAAGTCGGAGGGACGGACTTATTGCCTTGCAGTTGAGATCGATTTGTATTCCAGGTCTCATTGGAATGGTGAAGTTTGCAGATTCTGGTTTATGGACCGACTTCTCCTCTTGCATATGGCCATTTATGAACAGCTGGTACCGGATGGGCAGAGGGCCAGATTTGGAGAAACAAGTTATATGCACCGCTTTGCTTTCAACAAGACTGTACTGTATGATTGGTTCTGACAGAGAATCTGTAAGAATTAAAAACTAAAATTAAAGAAATCCATGGTACGATCTCCTTAGGAGAGACCATTAGTACCTGATCGGTGGGGGGTCCGACGGCCAGCCCTGCACCAATCATCTGTACGTCATTGTTCGCATGAGGATGTATGGAAGGTGGGGAGAAAGTCTTTAAGGGGTTAAAGGGGGTATTCATGCTTAGTAATTGATGACCAATCCCTAGGATACGTCAGCAATTGAAGATTGTCAGAGATCTGACACCCCAGACCCCAACAGATCAGCTGTTTAAAGCAGTGGTGGCACTCCGCTTCACAGGCCATGTGACGCCATGTTCATCTGTCACATGGCCTGTTCACAGGTCAGTCCCATTCAAGTGAATGGGGCTAAGCTGTGATACCAAGCACAGCCACTAGACGTTACCCTGCACTCCATGCACTTAGTATCTGTATATTCATAGATACCCTCAGAAGCCCTCTGACCTCTTGAGCCTCCCCCATCGCCTCATAGATTATAAGCTCTCGTGAGCAGGACCCCCGCTCCTATTATTTTATCACACTGTAATATCTAATATTGTCTGTTCATGTCCCCTCTGATTTGTGTGCGGAATATGTTGGCGCTATATAAATAAAGTTGTTATTATTTATTGTAGTGCTGAGTGGATGTCGAACCACCACCAATCCAATATGGATGGCCTATCCTAAAATTCACATCTACAAAACACCAAATAGCAGCGCAAGCTTCTGTATACACGCATGTACATGAATACAATAACTGAGATAATGGAGGAAACCTACCGAGAGTCTTTGAGGTAATCGTTTGGTCATGAGGAGGAAGAGCAGTATGAGTCCCTTATAAAGAATGAGAAGATTATTAGGATTTATAGAGACCTCGTATAACAGGTGATATTGGAATATACTGGAATATTATACATTCTTCTTAAAGGGAAATCCCACTGAGTAAGTGAAAACTGGGCTGCGGAGTTAGAGCCAGTTTTGGGTGGAGCTGTCACAAGGTTACCGACTACGACTACGAGTAATTGTTTTTAAGTATATTATAGAATTGTTAATATTGTGTAGGGAACTGCCATTTCTACTGGTGTATAATGTATCTGGCTTCTTTGCCCCTGCAGTTTGGCTTCAGAGACCCCAGGCATTTAGTGCAGGTTTTGTTTTGTAAATACAGTGAGTCAGACACATGTGAGGCAGAGCTGCTGGGGGGAGAGATGTGAGCAGAGCTGCTGAGACAGACATGTTATGTCTGGGGGAGTCTAAGAGCCACTTGTTCCTCTTTACTTCACAGTATATAGTGTAGGGAACTGCCATTTCTACTAGTATATAATGTATCTGGCTTCTTTGCCCCTGCAGTTTGGCTTCAGAGACCCCAGGCATTTAGTGCAAGTTTTGTTTTGTAAATACAGTGAGTCAGACACATGTGAGGCAGAGCTGCTGGGGGGAGAGATGTGAGCAGAGCTGCTGAGACAGACATGTTATGTCTGGGGGAGTCTAAGAGCCACTTGTTCCTCTTTACTTCACAGTATATAGTTAGGTATGTGTTACCCCCTATATACTCACAGGACCTAGCTAGTAACTGTAGTTAGGGATCCATATATATATAAGTTCAGGGCAGTGATAGGTTAGGCTTCCGAAGGCCAACTAGCTAGTTAGAGGCCCGGTGGCACTAGTAGTTTAGCTGGCAGGTTAAGGACTCAGTGTTAGGGTAGTCAGGCCTGCATCTACTGCCGTCACCGTCGCCCTCTTTGCTGCCTGTGAAGAATCTCACCATCATCATCATCATCTCCTGATCGGCTGTCTGTCATCTCCTGGAAGAATCCGAGGATCCACAGTCATCCACAGGGGCCCCTGCATCTCTTCTGTTGCCTGGAGGTATTGTGCACTGGACTCTTGCTATATATCTATATATATACCCGGGTATATAACCTAAGACGGTTGAGGACTTGCTGGTTGTTGTAGTATTGCTGTGTTCTGAGTATATTTTATGTATGTATTATTACCCTGTTGATTCTTATAAAGCTACTGTTATAACCTTATGTGGTATCTGTATGTATTCTTCAGACTGTGAGATTAGTACAGTGATCCTTGTTAAGGCTACTAACTGTATCTCATGGGTAAGTCCCAGGAAGAGATCCTCCCTGTAATACAGAGGCTCTATCCTGGGTGGAGGCACTGATATATTTCATATATGTTCCCACTCTTCCCTTCAGCGAAGGCTTCAGGTCCCATTATACACACAGGTCAGCGCCAGAGTCTGTTGCGGGAGGGATAACACTCATACCCCCCCCCAAATAGGGCTACATTTGGAGGCACTGCTGAGATTTAGAAGTGGGAATAATCATTGATATGGAGAAGCGATATAGCTCAGAGGGGAACCTCCCACTAGCTACTACATGGGATTACCGACCGCCTGTTCCTCCCCTGGTTCAGGTAAAGGAAGAACCCCGCTCAGCCAGTTACCCCCCCCAGTATGGCCGTCGCTAGCAGTTCCTCTAGTGACAGTGCTATTAGCACTTTAGCCAGGCTGACTGAAATGTTAGCTCAGGGCCTGCAGGCCACTCACTACAAGAAACTAAAAGTATTCTCTGGTAATGTCCCAGTACCACAAGGGGAGGAAAACTTTGAGATATGGAAAGAACATACTCTCCAATGCCTGAAGGAATGGTCTTGCTCTGAAGAAGGCAAGCGGCAGCGTATCAGTGAAAGTTTGCGGTCTCCTGCTGCAGAATTGATCCGCTTGTACAGAGACTCTCATGAAGGAGTGAGTGCATTGGACTATATACAAGTACTGTCTGATCACTTTGAGCCATACTATGACCTTGCCCAGATGGTTACTGATTACCGAATGGTTCGTCAAAAAGAAGGGGAAAATGTCTCTACTTTTATTAACCGTTTACAGCTACTTCTTTCACGTCTGGTGTACCACGCAGCTATATCTACTTCAGAGGTAGACGCTATGAGAACCAGTCAGTTGGTGAGAGGGTTACAACCTCATCATCCTCTTGCTCAAGTACTCAAGGTCTTACTATCTGATAGAGTCCTTCCATTTCCTGACTTAATGAAGTTAGTGAAGAAACAAGAAGCTGACATTAGTTTTAGTACCCCTAAGAAAGCGAAAAGCATCTCTAAAGAAGATGTTGTTCCTAATTCAAACAAGGACAAACCAGCGGAGCGGTCAGAACTTAGACAGTCCGCCACTCCACCCACTGCCACTCAATGGAGGAAGGATGCTAGAACCTGTTATAAATGTGGTCAGACGGGTCATACTGCCAGACAGTGTACGGAGGACAGTGAGGGATTGGGACACAGTGCTGTCTTCTCTATTCAGAATCAAAGACACCAAAGGAAGGCGGGCCGAGTAAAGACCAGAGGCGCTATCGCGGGCTCCAGGTCCGTTGTCAAAGTCACTGTCAATGGTCATGCCGCTCCTGCCCTGTTTGATACAGGATCTCAAGTGACCCTGATTTATCGCTCGTTCTACCAAAAGTATCTGAGGGATATACCTCTTCAGTCTACAGGACAAATGAAATTGTGGGGGCTTAATTCAGGATCATATCCTGTAGATGGCAGCCTACAAGTAGTTATAGCTGTCCCTGAATTAGAAGATCAGAGTGTCGCTCCCATGAAGATTACGGCTCTTGTCTGTCCTGATACAGGGGATTCTTGTGCAGCTCCTGTGATACTTGGCACTAATTGTCCCGCAGTGCATTATGCTTTTCAGAAGTTTCTTGGAAGAGATTGGAACCCTGCAGCTCAGCCGGTGAATATATCTTCTGATCTTAGAGAACTCTGTGATGCCCTGTCTACTGGCTATCGACATGGAATGGTATATCATATCGGTGAGAGAACCGTGGAAGTTCCTGCCGGCGGGGAGAGAATTCTGAGAGTAGCCTCCAGCATTGCTCCCGATTTGCTTGAAGGGGGGAGTTATGTCCTTATGGAAACCCCTGAAGAAATGATTAACCAGAATGGCTGGATGGTGATCCCAGAGAGAAAGGACTGGAGAAATAAAGTGGAGTTATCTACCTGTGTGACAGTGAGGAACTGTTCACCGCATCCGATTGTAATTGGACCATACCAGAATGTGGCCCACTGCTACCCTGTGCTTGGAGTAAATCCATACGCTGAAGTGTGCAGGATTCAAATCCGAGATGCAATCCCTAATCTCAATCTTGACTTGAGTGATCCACATTTACCAGAGGCCTGGAATCAGCGACTGACACAGAAGTTGTCTGAATTATCGGAAGTGTTCTCCATGGATGATATGGATGTAGGTTGTGCTAAAAGTGCTCAACACACTTTCCGATTGACCGATTCTACTCCCTTCCGGGAGCGACCACGGAGAGTTGCTCCAAAGGATGTTGATGAGTTAAGACAGACTCTACAGCAAATGAAAGGTCAGGGGATCATTGTGGACAGTAAGAGCCCCTATGCCTCACCTATTGTGGTGGTAAGAAAAAAATCTGGAGCAATTCGCCTATGTGTGGATTACAGAACTCTGAACCGGAGAACCTTACCTGATCAGTATACACTGCCGAGAATTGAAGAAGCTCTGGAAGCTCTGAATGGAAACTGTTGGTTCACAGTGCTGGACCTAAGATCAGGATACTATCAAGTCCCAATGGCACCTGAGGATCAGGAAAAGACAGCTTTCATATGCCCCTTGGGTTTCTTTCAGTTCACTCGTATGCCGCAAGGTACAAAAGGTGCGCCAACAACGTTCCAAAGGTTGATGGAAAGAGTGTTAGGTGATTTAGTGCCCCGGGAATGCCTTGTATATCTTGATGACATTATTGTGTTTGGAAAGACGCTGGAAGAACATGAAGAACGACTCATGAGAGTACTCCATCGCTTAAAAGAAGAGGGGCTGAAGTTGTCGGCTGACAAATGCAAATTTTGTAGATCTTCGGTCACTTATGTAGGTCATATTGTTTCTGCTGAAGGAGTTGCTACCGATCCTGGTAAGATTGAAGCTGTGGTGAATTGGCCCCGACCGCAAAATATTACGGAGTTGCAATCTTTCTTGGGGTTTTGTGGATTCTATCGACGATTTGTGGAAGGATATTCAAAAATTGCTCGAGCCCTCCTCGACCTGTTGAAGAGTGATGCAGGAGATCCGGGAAAGAAGAAAGGGTCTTCCAAAAGCCTTTTTGGCGATAGGTGGACTGCGGATTGTGAAGAAGCATTTAAGTTGTTGAAGAAGAAATTGACAGAAGCTCCCGTTCTGGCTTATGCTGATGCACAGAAGCCATATGTGCTACATGTAGATGCCAGCTTTGAAGGATTAGGTGGCGTGCTGCACCAAGAATACCCGGCCGGGTTACGGCCCATAGCTTTCATAAGTCGAAGTCTTTCTCCCAGCGAGAAAAATTATCCAGTACATAAATTGGAGTTTTTGGCGCTCAAGTGGGCCATTGTTGATAAATTACATGACTATTTATACGGAGCCACATTTGAAGTAAGAACAGACAACAATCCACTGACATACGTTTTGTCAACCGCTAAACTCGATGCTACAGGACATCGCTGGTTGGCAGCTTTATCCAACTACCAATTCACACTCAAGTATAAATCGGGGCCTAAGAACATTGGGGCAGATGCTCTATCAAGACGGCCTGGATTACCTAGTCCGGAAGTAGTGGATGAATGGGAAGAAGTGCCAAGTCCTGGAGTAGGAGCTTTGTGTGCCATGGCTGCTGTAGTTGAAGACCGAGTAGCCTTTTCTGAAACTCGGCTTATTGACTCTATTGGGGGAGGTCCCGAAGCTGTACCAGACATGTTTGCCTACCCTGCCGCTTTAGGATCCTTTGAGAGTTGTTCTATATCTTCAAAGCGAATGATCTGGAGTCAAAAGACTGATCCTTTAATTGGACCTCTTTATCAAGCAGTGAGTTCTCAAGACAGAGAAATGTTAAAGACATCCCTACCCTCTGAATGCAGTCAACTTCTACGAGATTGGGAGAAGTTTGAAATAGACAATGGCCTACTTTATCGTGTGGTGCTGTATCATGATCACCCTGGAAGGCGCCAACTAGTTATTCCAAGCTGCTTTCAGAAGATGATTTTCCGAAGTCTGCATGATTATCATGGTCATTTGGGACCTGAGAAGACTTATGGCCTAATACAAGACCGATTCTACTGGCCCAAAATGAGAGATACCGTGACTCGTCTGTGTAGGTGCTGTCGCAGATGTTTGCAGAGGAAGACTGTCCCGGTTCGAGCGGCCTTCATGGGACACTTGAAGAGTTCGGGCCCCATGGATCTTGTCTGCATAGACTTCCTTTGTATTGACAACGACTCCAGAGGATTTGGAAATGTATTGGTGGTGACTGATCACTTCACACGATATGCTCAAGCCTTTCCGACTAAGGATCAAAAAGCAGTCACTGTTGCAAGAGTGCTTTGGGAAAAGTATTTTATCCATTATGGCTTACCACACCGGTTGCATTCTGATCAAGGCCGGGATTTTGAGAGTAACCTGATCCAAGAGTTACTTCAGTTGTTGAACATCCGCAAAAGTCGGACGACGCCTTACCATCCAGAGGGAGATGCCCTTCCTGAAAGATTTAACAGGACTTTACTTGATATGCTTGGTACCTTACGAATTGAGGATAAGCGATCCTGGAGTCGAAAAGTGGAGGCTATGGTGCATGCCTATAATAGTACAAGGCACGAGAGCACAGGATATTCACCATACTTTCTGATGTTTGGAAGAGAGCCTAGGCTACCTATTGACATCTTGTTGGGAGTCTCTACCGATGGTATCAGTCATCGAGATCATTACCGATACGTGGCACGTTTGAAAGAAACGCTTAAGAGTGCTTATCAGCTGGCTGAGGAAAATGCGGCCAAAGTGAATGAAGGAAATAAAAGGAGATTTGATCTTCGAGTAAGATACCGAGAATTGAACCCTGGGGACCATGTTCTGCTACGGAATTTGGGAGCATCTGCAAAACATAAGCTGGCTGATCGATGGCGGAGTGAACTCTTTACAGTGGTAGATCGGTTGCCTGGAATACCAGTCTACAAGATAAAAGGACGGGACGGGAGGATCAGGACTTGGCATAGAAATCATTTGTTGCCTGTACCTCAGATTGATGGTATGGATATCTCCAATGATGGCTCGGCCTGCGATTCTCCACAGTCCTTAGCCGATATTCCACCTGACCTTCCTGAAACTCCTGAGAGTGATTGGACTGTGGCTCCTGAAGTTCCTAGATCACCAGTATCTTCTCCTTCAGGGAGACCTATGAACCCTCAAACTCCAGAATTCGTACCTAGATCTGTGTCTACAGATGAGCAGGGATCTAGCTCTCCTACGCCACCAGCACCATCCCCTCCCATGGCAGACAACCCTAGTTTAGGGCCTGGACATGCTAGTTTACCTCAGAGAGAGGTACGGAGAGGAGAGAGAATTAGACACCCTCCACCTATGCTGACATATGATAGTTTGGGGGACCCCAGATTTACTACTCAGCCTCATTTATACCATGCTTGGGTGGGTGCAGTGTCCACTTTGGTCAATATGTTACCAATTTTCGCTCCTGCTGGCATGTATACCTATTAACCTGTTGTGACTCTGTAAATGCAAAAGCAACCATATTGATATTGTCATTGGTAATGTTGACTGTATACTATGACTTTGTATGTCTTTGACGTGACGTAAAGATTTCACCAGAGGGAGAGTGTAGGGAACTGCCATTTCTACTGGTGTATAATGTATCTGGCTTCTTTGCCCCTGCAGTTTGGCTTCAGAGACCCCAGGCATTTAGTGCGGGTTTTGTTTTGTAAATACAGTGAGTCAGACACATGTGAGGCAGAGCTGCTGGGGGGAGAGATGTGAGCAGAGCTGCTGAGACAGACATGTTATGTCTGGGGGAGTCTAAGAGCCACTTGTTCCTCTTTACTTCACAGTATATAGTTAGGTATGTGTTACCCCCTATATACTCACAGGACCTAGCTAGTAACCGTAGTTAGGGATCCATATATATATACAGTTCAGGGCAGTGATAGGTTAGGCTTCCGAAGGCCAACTAGCTAGTTAGAGGCCCGGTGGCACTAGTAGTTTAGCTGGCAGGTTAAGGACTCAGTGTTAGGGTAGTCAGGCCTGCATCTACTGCCGTCACCGTCGCCCTGTTTGCTGCCTGTGAAGAATCTCACCATCATCATCATCATCTCCTGATCGGCTGTCTGTCATCTCCTGGAAGAATCCGAGGATCCACAGTCATCCACAGGGGCCCCTGCATCTCTTCTGTTGCCTGGAGGTATTGTGCACTGGACTCTTGCTATATATCTATATATATACCCGGGTATATAACCTAAGACGGTTGAGGACTTGCTGGTTGTTGTAGTATTGCTGTGTTCTGAGTATATTGTATGTATGTATTATTACCCTGTTGATTCTTATAAAGCTACTGTTATAACCTTATGTGGTATCTGTATGTATTCTTCAGACTGTGAGATTAGTACAGTGATCCTTGTTAAGGCTACTAACTGTACTTCATGGGTAAGTCCCAGGAAGAGATCCTCCCTGTAATACAGAGGCTCTATCCTGGGTGGAGGCACTGATATATTTCATATATGTTCCCACTCTTCCCTTCAGCGAAGGCTTCAGGTCCCATTATACACACAGGTCAGCGCCAGAGTCTGTTGCGGGAGGGATAATACTCATACCCCCCCCCCAAAAATAGGGCTACAATTGTATAATTAATAAGATAGTTTGTCACTTTTTAGTGACTTAGAGGAGCTTTACTGCTTCTGTCTGACCCGGACTGTCAGCCATTTATGAATGGTTGGAGTTGGGCTGTGGAAAAATAGAAGAGTTTGGACTCGCGGGTTGCCATGTATTTGCCTGCCATGATGTACTGTATATGAGATTTAGCTAAATCAAACCCACATGATGTAAAAATAAAACTAGCCTGAAGTGACCTGCATTGAAGGGTTTTAGGCTGCAGCATGTCGATTAATGCTGCAGGTTTTACCAGTGACTTTCAATTTTTGACAGGGCGTACTTACTGATGGCTAACCTACTGCAGTGTACAATAGCAGCATATTGGATAAAATTTGGAGAAATCTCATTGACACTCTGTGGAAAAAAAAAACACAGTGCAAAGTAGATTTCTAATCCACAGCATGTCGATTAATGCTGTGGGTTTTACCAGCATCCTTCAGCTTTAGCAATGCAAAGGTGTAAAGTAGCTGGGGGTTCGCTGTTGTTCAAGCAGGTGCCATACAAATCACTCAAGGGGGGTTGTTTATCATCATTTTTTGGCCATATTTTTTGCAGGTGCACCTTTTTTTTTTAGACTAGTTTTACTGTGGTGTCCATTTATCCATTTGTCCAAAAAATCTGTTAGAAAAAGTGGCGTACTATTTTTTCATGAAAAAGATTGCGGATTACGTACACATGTATGTGAATATAACTTACCTTGTGTCTTTGACATAGTCGTGTGGCCGCCAGGTTGGAGAGCAGTATGGCTGCCTGTTATACAATGAGCAGATGTTAGTAGTCATCGTATAACAGATGTGAGATTGGATATTACAATACATATCTATGTCCGTGTTCAGACCAGGAAACACGATCCGTGTGATAGTCACACTTCCCCACCTCCTGGCCCTTTCATTATGACAATGGCAGAAACAAACACTCAACTCCTGACCACTGTGCCCCTAAGTTCTGATGCATTATAATAGTGGACGCAGGCTTCGGCACTTGGCACTATGGTCTTGTGCAGGAAGCAGAGACGATTGCCGATCCCTGTTGCCGCTATTGTAATGAATCGGGACTTAGTGGACAGTGGTCAGGAGACGAGCGTTTCTACCAGCCGCTGTTAGTGTCCATTCATTGTGGGGGCGCTCAAGAGCATTTTACTATGTGGGGGCCACTAATGGAAAATTATACTGCTGGAGGGGGCACCAATACTTCATTATAACATGTGGGGGTCACCAGTGGGGCTTTATACAGTATATGGCTTATATGCCTTAATGAGAACGGTAATGAGCTCTGAAGTGCCCCCATACAGTATAATGCCACATTAATGTCCCATACATAATATAATGCCACTTTAGTGCCCCCACACAGCATAATACCACATTAGTGCCCCCCTCAGTATAATTCCACATTAGTGCCCCCCTCAGTATAATGCTATGTTAGTTCCCCCACACAGTATAATACCACATTAGTGCCCCCCACAGTATAATGCTATGTTAGTACCCCCACACAGTATAATATCACATTAGTGCCCCCCACAGTATAATGCTATGTTAGTGCCGCCACACAGTATAATACCACATTAGTGCCCCCCACAGTATAATACTGTTAGTGCCCACGTACAGTAGAATGCTCCTTAGTAGCCCCCACACAGTAAAATGATAGTTCCCTTATCCAGAATAACGTCACATTAGTGCCCCCCTCAGTATAATGCTATGTTAGTGCCCCCACACAGTATAATACCACATTAGTGCCCCCACACAGTATAATACCACATTAGTGCCCCCCACAGTATAATGCTATGTTAGTGCCCCCACACAGTATAATACCCCATTAGTGCATTAGTGCCCCCCACAGTATAATGCTATGTTAGTGCCCCCATACAGTATAATGCTCCTTACTGCCCCCACACAGTAAAATGCCACGTTAGTTCCCCTATCCAGAATAACGTCACATTAGTATCCCCCACAGTAAAATGTCATATTAGTGCCCCTATACAGTATAATGCTTCTTTAGTGTCCCCACACGGACTAATCCCATGTTAGTGTCCCTTAGTGCCCCTATACAGTATAATGCTCCATAGTGTCCCCACACAGTCTAATGCTATGTTAATGTCTCTTTTAGACCCCATACAGTATAATGCTCTTTTGTGCCCCCCATAGTATAATGCCACATTAGTGCCCTCACAAAGTATAATACTACGTTAGTGCCGCCCCCATACACAGTATAGATCTCCTCTACTCCATTTAACCAAAAGGGAAGGTTAAAAACATATATATAATATTTTTTCGTAATTTTTCTTGTCTTTACCTGGGGTACATCTTATAGTCAAGCGGGTCTTATAATCCATAAGATATATTAAATACAGGACATGTTACGGTATTGCTCAGCTCTGACCCTCACCTGATGGCGGATCCCGGTCCGCCAAAACATAATTCACTACTCTATAGGATAATTCTATCTACATTTTCACAAACATGTTAACCAAAGATCTGGTTCTTACCGGTATACGAAACATGGCTTGTAGGGTGATCTTTCTTGAGGGTCGGGGATGGTAAGTGGACACTGGTAGTACCTACAAGAAAGAAGAACAAAACATAAGGGGCAGGCAATATCTGGGCAGATGGCAGGGGTCAATGGGCTTGGAATTGGGCCGATGGCTATCTAGGTAAACATGCATTTTTATCAAGCCAAGGTGGAGTAAATGGGAGCAAGTACTGGACATAGGAACATAAACAAGAAATAAGGAAGGAGAAGACCATGAGGAAGATTTACTAAACCTGTCCAGGTTTGGATGTAAACTTACCCATCAAATGTTATCAGAAAGAGAAGGGTTAATAAATTATTTTTGTCAATTAACAAAATGAAGTGAATGAAGAAAAGAGAAAATGTAAATCCCATCAATATTTGGTATGTCCTTTGCCCTTTGCCTTCCATCAGTTCTCTCAGTATTTGTTGTTCCCACCGCCATCTTGGAGCACAGATATTCTGTGGATGTTGGCTTGCTCCAATCCTTCTGTCTCTTCATGTCATCCCAGACAGACTGGATGACGTTGAGATCAGGGCTCTGCAGGGGCCGGATCATCACTTCCAGGACTCCTCCTCCATAGAGCAAAGGTCACACCAAATATTGATTGGATTTAGTTGGTGAAACCCCTTTAAGGGGTGTCTTCTCAACAGATATATATATATATATATATATATATATATATATATATATCGTAGTGTATACACAGGTATATGAATATAATCAGTATAAAATAATGGATAAAGACTTACCGTGTGTCGTGGATATAATCGTATGAGTAGGAGGAGCAGGAGGAGCTGTATGACTTTCTATTGAAGAAGGAGAAGACATTAAGATTCATGGTGACCTCATATGACAGGTGTGATATTAAGATATTACAGGGCCACATTCTTCTTAAAGGGAAACCCCACCCAGTAAGTGGAACTCCCCATTTAATGATGCCCATTCAACTAAGGCTCCATTCAGATCATGGACACAAAGTATGGTATACTACGTGTTTGTGTCTATCCAATGTTTTTGTAACATTGAGGCCTAAGGCTTCCTACATACAATCAGGCCTACTTGGACTGCACACTCGGTCACGTATATGAGGCCTAAGGCTGGTTTCACACTAGCTGTCCTTTTAGCGGCCGATAGACTCGAATGACCAATAGACTCGAATGGCCAAGACAAATAGAGAAAAAAATAGTGCATGCTGTAATTTTTTTCTCAGTGTCTAATGGTCCGTAAAAAACAACAGACGTGTGAATGGCTCCATTGCATATAATGGGCCCGTGTTCTGTCCGTGTTCTGAACGCTTTTTTCATGGATAGTACATGGATAGAAAAATAGTTAATGAGAAAGGGCCCTAAAGAAAAATATTTTTTTTTTATAACTATATGATACAATGTCCTGGCCTAAAAGGGGCAAGTCTATGCAAATTCACTCGAGAGGAGGTGGGAATTAGATACCCCC
This sequence comes from Leptodactylus fallax, assembly GCA_947044405.1. Taxonomy (NCBI): domain Eukaryota; kingdom Metazoa; phylum Chordata; class Amphibia; order Anura; family Leptodactylidae; genus Leptodactylus; species Leptodactylus fallax. The sequence continues at coordinate 1,192,934 of CAMRHE010000477.1, read as the reverse complement.
ACAATATATAATGAACTCCTAGTGATGCGATATTGGAATATTACAATTTTATTTATAACACCAATCAATAAGTGAAAATCCCATTGTAGTAATCCCTAACCGCTACAGCTGATCAGACGTATAACATTTTTTAATAGATTTTTTTTTTTAATTTAATGAGTAAATTATATATTACATTATATATGGTAAAAATGATGTATCAGTCACAACAATCTAAAAAGCTACGATCAATATTTTCTCTGGAGGCTGAAACGGAGGCGACCGTAACAGGAGCGGGGATGGGTGAGTAAAAAGTAGCAGCTACCTGTTGGAATAAGGCCTAATGTGGCGGCCATAAAAAGGGGCAAAGTACTGTGTGTGGGGCATAAAAGGTGGTGTTATACTGTGTGGGGGCCATAAAATGGAGCAATATAATGTGTGGGGGCCAAAAAGGCAATAAATCGACTCAATATACCATATGGGAGCCAGTAAAATGTACCATGTGAGGTCCTTAAAAGGGGCATTGTACCATGTGGGGTCAGTAAAAAAGGGGCAATGTACCATGTGAGGGCCATAAAATATTGGATAGAACTTACCGTGTGCCTTTGCCTTAGTTGTATTGACGCCGATAGGAAGAGTTGTGTGACTTTCTATAAAAGAATGAGCAGATTATTAGTATTCAGATATACGGGGACCTTGGCTTACACTGACTGCATAGTGTGACCTCTGCCCTGACGCAGGCGCGATGACGTAAGTCATCAGCTCCTGCAGTCAGAAGAAGGAGGACGCCCGGCTGCTCTTTGTGGGACTTCAGGTAAGTATCATATAATACTCTGTGTGGGGCCCAGTATGGAGCATATAATACTGTATGGGGGGGACCACTGTGGAGCATATAATACTGTGTGGAGGCCTACTGTAGAGCATATAATACTGTTTGCTGTGGCCTACTGTGGAGCATGTAATACTGTGTGTGGGGGTCCCCTGTGGAGCATATAATACTGTGTGGGGGGCCTACTGTGGAGCATATAATACTGTATGGGGGGCCACTGTGGAGCATATAATACTGTGTGGGGGCCCAAAGTGGAGCATATAATACTGTGTGGGGGGCCTACTGTGGAGTATATAATACTGTGTGTGGACCCACTGTGGATTATATAATACTCTATGGGGGGCCTACTGTGGTGCATATAACACTGTGTGGGGCCCACTATGGAGTATATAATACTGTGTGGGGGCCTACTGGGGGCATATAAAACTGTGTGGGGCCACTGTGGAGCATATAATACTGTGTGGGGGCCACTGTGGAGAGTATAATACTGTTTGGGGGCCACTGTGGGCATATAATACTGTGTGGGTGCAACTCTGGAGCATATAATACTGAGTGGGGGCCACTTTGCAGCATATAATACTGTGTGGGGGCCACTGTGGAGCATATAATACTGTCTGGGGGTCACTTTGAAGCGCATTGTACTGTTTGGGGGCCACTGTAGAGCGCATTGTACTGTCGGTGGGCCCTTCACTATTTATATCACACAATATCTGTTTTATAGCAGACATGTGATATTATTACAGGCTGCAATATAATGTGTGGGGGCCAAAAAGGCAATAAATCGACTCAATATACCATATGGGAGCCAGTAAAATGTACCATGTGAGGTCCTTAAAAGGGGCATTGTACCATGTGGGGTCAGTAAAAAAGGGGCAATGTACCATGTGAGGGCCATAAAATATTGGATAGAACTTACCGTGTGCCTTTGCCTTAGTTGTATTGACGCCGATAGGAAGAGTTGTGTGACTTTCTATAAAAGAATGAGCAGATTATTAGTATTCAGATATACGGGGACCTTGGCTTACACTGACTGCATAGTGTGACCTCTGCCCTGACGCAGGCGCGATGACGTAAGTCATCAGCTCCTGCAGTCAGAAGAAGGAGGACGCCCGGCTGCTCTTTGTGGGACTTCAGGTAAGTATCATATAATACTCTGTGTGGGGCCCAGTATGGAGCATATAATACTGTATGGGGGGGACCACTGTGGAGCATATAATACTGTGTGGAGGCCTACTGTAGAGCATATAATACTGTTTGTCTGTGGCCTACTGTGGAGCATGTAATACTGTGTGTGGGGGTCTCCTGTGGAGCATATAATACTGTGTGGGGGGCCTACTGTGGAGCATATAATACTGTATGGGGGGCCACTGTGGAGCATATAATACTATGTGGGGGCCCAAAGTGGAGCATATAATACTGTGTGGGGGGCCTACTGTGCAGTATATAATACTGTGTGTGGGCCCACTGTGGATTATATAATACTCTATGGGGGGCCTACTGTGGTGCATATAACACTGTGTGGGGCCCACTATGGAGTATATAATACTGTGTGGGGGCCTACTGGGGGCATATAAAACTGTGTGGGGCCACTGTGGAGCATATAATACTGTGTGGGGGCCACTGTGGAGAGTATAATACTGTTTGGGGGCCACTGTGGGCATATAATACTGTGTGGGTGCAACTCTGGAGCATATAATACTGAGTGGGGGCCACTTTGCAGCATATAATACTGTGTGGGGGCCACTGTGGAGCATATAATACTGTCTGGGGGTCACTTTGAAGCGCATTGTACTGTTTGGGGGCCACTGTAGAGCGCATTGTACTGTCGGTGGGCCCTTCACTATTTATATCACACAATATCTGTTTTATAGCAGACATGTGATATTATTACAGGCTGCAATATAATGTGTGGGGGCCAAAAAGGCAATAAATCGACTCAATATACCATATGGGAGCCAGTAAAATGTACCATGTGAGGTCCTTAAAAGGGGCATTGTACCATGTGGGGTCAGTAAAAAAGGGGCAATGTACCATGTGAGGGCCATAAAATATTGGATAGAACTTACCGTGTGCCTTTGCCTTAGTTGTATTGACGCCGATAGGAAGAGTTGTGTGACTTTCTATAAAAGAATGAGCAGATTATTAGTATTCAGATATACGGGGACCTTGGCTTACACTGACTGCATAGTGTGACCTCTGCCCTGACGCAGGCGCGATGACGTAAGTCATCAGCTCCTGCAGTCAGAAGAAGGAGGACGCCCGGCTGCTCTTTGTGGGACTTCAGGTAAGTATCATATAATACTCTGTGTGGGGCCCAGTATGGAGCATATAATACTGTATGGGGGGGACCACTTTGGAGCATATAATACTGTGTGGAGGCCTACTGTAGAGCATATAATACTGTTTGTCTGTGGCCTACTGTGGAGCATGTAATACTGTGTGTGGGGGTCTCCTGTGGAGCATATAATACTGTGTGGGGGGCCTACTGTGGAGCATATAATACTGTATGGGGGGCCACTGTGGAGCATATAATACTATGTGGGGGCCCAAAGTGGAGCATATAATACTGTGTGGGGGGCCTACTGTGGAGTATATAATACTGTGTGTGGGCCCACTGTGGATTTTATAATACTCTATGGGGGGCCTACTGTGGTGCATATAACACTGTGTGGGGCCCACTATGGAGTATATAATACTGTGTGGGGGCCTACTGGGGGCATATAAAACTGTGTGGGGCCACTGTGGAGCATATAATACTGTGTGGGGGCCACTGTGGAGCATATAATACTGTGTGGGGGCCACTGTGGAGAGTATAATACTGTTTGGGGGCCACTGTGGGCATATAATACTGTGTGGGTGCAACTCTGGAGCATATAATACTGAGTGGGGGCCACTTTGCAGCATATAATACTGTGTGGGGGCCACTGTGGAGCATATAATACTGTCTGGGGGTCACTTTGAAGCGCATTGTACTGTTTGGGGGCCACTGTAGAGCGCATTTTACTGTCGGTGGGCCCTTCACTATTTGTATCACACAATATCTGTTTTATAGCAGACATGTGATATTATTACAGGCTGTAATAACATTGCACGGTCACTATAAAACAGGTCCTGGTTAATTTAAGGTTAAGTTGCCGTGTTGGCACTTTGCGATAATTTAGTGGGTTTTGGGTTGCAGTTTGGGCACTCGGTCTCTAAAAGGTTGGCCATCACTGCTCTAGATAAACCACACCTATTAAAAAATATATAAATCCTGAGCACACAGTGTAAGTCTCTAAAAAAATGTGCATAATAATAAGAAAAATAAATCGCAGAGTCTTAGACCGTATTCACATGAACGGCATTAATGGCCAGCACACCATTTTTAGAACACATGGGGGAGATTCATCAAATCCCCTATACCAGTAAAGTAGTGTAAAATACCGGTAGTCAAAAATCAGCGAATGACCATCACTTTTCCAAAAAGTGGAAAAGGTTGTGATTACCGCCCACACCATATTCATGAAATTTGGCCCTAGAGCTGTCATAGATTTAGACCTAAGCACAAGGGTGCTTGAGGGAAGCGCAGGGCGATCTTAGTTCATGACGAGGCTGTGACTAATTCTTGATAAGGCATGGACTCAACACCGGCACTAAATTCCAAAAATAGAACATGTCTCATTTTTGTCTGTTTTCACATCTATTAGGGATCGGTGAAATGGTTTCCCCATAGATGCAAAACAGCCTTGGGAAAAAAAAAAAAAGTCATGTGAATATGGCCGAAATAAATTCCCCCTCTGTAAACATGTTCACACCGAGTCCACCAGGGTAATGGAAAGAGGTCCCAATATGGAAGATCAAACACAAGTTTGCGATTGCGAAATGGAAAAAAAAAAATTTAGGTCATTACAGATGTTTTTTTAAACTCAGTAAAAAAAAAAAAATCCAAAACCAGTAAAGTACCAGCTGTCCCTTTCTGGTTTCAAAAACTGCATCAAAAAAACCCTAATGTGTGAATTGTGGATAATCCAACCCATAATCGCATCATCATGTGCGAGGAAACCTACTGGGAATATTTTGCGCTTCTACGTTCCTTCCCTTCAGTCTTTTTGAGACATCACAAACTAAAAGTATCCTTGTAAAACTGAAAATGAATAAGCATGTTTGTACCAGTTTTCATGACGTAGCATCGATTCACACACGTGCACATGTAGCGACAGATAACATTATTTCAGAATGCAGCACGCTGTATGTGTACACGCCTATTTACCTTTAACCATTTATGACCTGAAAATAAAAGATCCCGGGTTATCCTCTTAATTTAATATTCTACTCAATCTTTAGTGAATCATCCTGGCGCTCTACATACCTGCTCTATGTCCTTAAAGTCTAGGAGCAACTTTGGACGCTACTTTTTTTTCTTACTTTTCTGAACATTTTTGCAATAGGATTTTATTAAAAATTTTGCAGCGTTTAACTTCTGCAATGTCCATGTTTTATAGTACATAGCAAGCTGTAGGATGCCATTCTCAAGGAAATCCATCGGACGTATTCTGCAGCTTACTATGTACTGTGAAACACAAAAGCTGCAGAACTTAAAAGGTATAACATTTTTATAAAATCCTATTGCAAAAAGTTTTTCAGATAAACATACGTGCACTTTATTAAAAACAAAATGCATTCAAAAGGGGTCTACAGCCTTTAAACGTGGTTTTAAATAGTGCCCACAAATAAATATTCATCTGGATTATCCGCCTCCTGTAAAAAATTGCGTCTTTAAATATGGTGCTGCTGTGTAGTAGAGCGGACACTATAACAGCTGGGTCGCCACCGTTAAAAAAAAAAAAAAAAAAATTAAAAAAATATAAAATTTAAATTCAACCCTCTTTCCCTAAATCAAAAATAAATATCAACAAATTATGCATCCCTGTGTCTGAAAATGCCCAAATCTATAAACATATAAATATATTGTTCCCGTACGTTGAACGCCATAGCAATAAAAAAAAAAAAATAAAATAGCTGAGCAGCCATTTCGCCTCCCAAAAATCTAGAATAAAAAGCCATCAAAACGTCACACATTCCCCAGAATGGTATAGCCAAAAAGTACAACTAATGCCACGAAAAAGGCAACGTACATAGTCCAGTATTCAGAAATATCAAAAAGTTACGCGGGTAGGGCAAATTTTTTATTTCAAACTTTTGGATTATTCTTAAGATAAAACATAACAAAAACTATATAAATTTGGTATGACCGTAATCGTAACGACCCACAGAATACAGCTGACAGGTCATTTTGGCTGCACAGTGACCACCATAAAAATAAAACCCATAAAAAAGGCGCAGATTTTTTTTTTTTTCTAAATCCCCTCTGTTCTGAATTTTTTTTCAGCTTCCCAGTACATCATACAGAATATTAAATGGTATCACTATAAAGTACAGCCTGTCCCACAAAAAATAAGTCCTCATATGGCTCTGTGAATGGAAAAATTAAAAAGTTGTGACTTTTGGAATGCAGAAAGTTAAAAGCAAAAATGAATAAATGAAAAATGGCTGTGACGGGAAAGGGTTAATAATGACGCGTATTGTCTACTTTATGTTCTTTTCACATTTTTGGTAAATATATGATTTTGTCAAACCATTTTTAACTGATCTGTTTTTTGTTTTTATTTTGTTTGTTTTTTTATGGATCAATGTACAGTGGCTTGCAAAAGTATTTCTACTCCTTGAACTTTTTCACATTTTGTCACCTTAGAACCACAAACTTAAATGTATTTTACTGAGATTTTAAGTGATAACCAACACAAAGTAGCAGATATTTGTGAAGTGGAAGGAAGATGATACATGGTTATCAAAATTTTATTCAAAAAAAGATCTGAAAATTGTAACGTGCAAAAGTCTTCAGCCCCCTATATCAATACTTTGTAGTGCCACCTTTTGCTGCAATTATAGTTGCAAGTCTTTTGGGCTCGGTCTCTACCACCTTAGCTCATCTAGAGATGAGATTTCTGCCCCTTCTTCTTCATTGCAGCCAGATTGGATGGAGCGTCTGTGAGCAGCGATTCTCATGTCTTGCCACAGATGCTCAATGGGATTAAGGTCTGGACTGTGACTGGGCCATTCTAACACCGGAATATTCTGTGATCTAATCCATTCCGGGCTGTATGTTTAGGGTCATTGCCTTGCTGGAAGGTGAATCTCCTTCCCAGTCTCAAGTCTTTTGCAGCCTCCAACAGGTTTTCTTCCAGGATTGCCCTGTATTTAGCTCCATCCATTTTCCCATCACCTCTGACCAGCTTCCCTGTCCCTGCTGAAGAAAAGCCTCCCCCCAGCATGATGCTGCCCCCTATGTGTCACAGCGGGGGATGGTGTGTTCAGGGTGATGAGCAGGGTTACTTTTGCGCCACACATAGCGCTTTGCTTTTATGCCAAAAAGTTCAATTTTGATCTCATCTGAGCAGAGCACCTTCTTCCACATGTTTTCTGTGTCCCCTATATGGCTTGTGGCAAACTGCAAACGACACTTCTTATGTCTTTCTTTCAACAATGGTTTTCTTCCATAAAGGCCAGATTTGTGGAGTGCGCAGTGACTTCTAGTTGTCCTGTGGACAGATTCTCCCTGTACCTGAGTATTTCTGCAGCTCCTCCAGAGTGACCATGGGCCTCTTGGCTGCTTCTCTGACCAGCGCTCTCCTTGCTTGATCTGTTAGTTTAGGTGGGCGGCCATGTCTTGGTAGGTTTGCAGTTGTAGAATACTTTTTCCATTTTTGGCTGATGGATTGAACAGCGCTCCTTCGGATGCTCAAAGCTTGGGATATGTTTTTATAATCTGACCCTGCTTTAAACTTCTTCACAACTTTATCTCTGACCTGTCTGGTGGGTTCCTTGGTCTTCATGATGCTGTTTGTTCACTAGTGTTCTCTAACAAACCACTGAGGCCTTCACAGAACAGGTGTATTTATACTGGGACTAAATTACACACAGATAGACTCTATTAACTGAGTGACTTAATGAATTAAGTGACTTCTGAAGGCAATTTATTGCACTGAATTTTATTTAGTGGTATCAGAGTACAGGGGGCTGAATACTTTTGCACATCACACTTTTCAAATTTTGAAAACCATGTAACATTTTCGTTCCACTTCACAGTTATCTGCTACTTTGTGTTGGTCTATCAATTAAAATCTCAATAAAATACATTTAAGTTTGTGGTTGTAAGGTGACAAAATGTGAAAAAGTTCAAGGAGTATGAATACTTATGCAAGCCACTGTATATGAAAATAATCAGGATAAAATAAGTGAAAAAACTTACCATGTGTCTTTGCTATAGCAGTATGGCTGTCGGTGGGATGAGCTGTCTGAGCAGAATCTTTTAAAGAAGGAGCAGATATTAGGATTCATAGTGACCTCATATAACAGGTGTGATATTGCAATATTACAGGGCCACATTCTTCTTAAAGAGAAACCTCACCCAGTAAGTGGAACTCCCTATTTTAATCATCACTATTAATCATCACTAGTTAAAAATATAACAATTTTTTTTTTTTTTTTTTTTAATGTAAATCATTTAATGTGGTTAGGATCACTTACAAAAAAATATTTTGGTTGGGGACATATGGTCAGAGATCTAATTTTTTTTTTTAATTTTTTTTTAAAATTTAAGTAAATAATTTAATGTTGTTAGTAGAGATGAGCAAATCGAAGCTGATGAAGTGAAATTCGATCCAAATTTCAGGAACTATTCGATTCGCATCGAATCTGGATTTCCTCACACTTCATGGTAACAAATCGCACAGCTTCGATCGCCGGTGTTAACCCCTGAGGGTGTATGTAACGGCTGACACCCGCAAAGCAGGGTGCGCACACAGTTCCCGACATCCGTCCTAATAGTACGGCGCTGCCGGGAAGGACTTCCCGCAAACCACGGTGGAAGCATGGTGCACACACAGTTCCTGTGTGCGCACCATGCTTCCACCGTGGTTTGCGCACCATGCTGCCACCGAGGTTTGCGGGAAGTCCTTCCCGGCAGCGCCGCAATATTAGGATGGATGTTGGGAAGGGGTTAACACAATTTGACGAAAATTAATTCGGATCGAATCGTTACGGAAAATTTGTCGAATCGGCTGAATCGAGTTTTTGAAAAATTCGCTCATCTCTAGTTGTTAGGATCATTTACAAAAATATTTCGGTTGGGGACAAATGGGCAGCATCCACCACTAACTCAGTGGCAGATAAGCTGCTGTGATTTTCACAGATATCTTCTGCATGTTTTCCACCCAGAGATTTTGGTAAAACAGTAGCCTGACAATCTTTATACAAACAATCTCACCATCAACATTAACAGCTAAACTCCCTGATCGATATAAGTATCCCTCTTGTAATAGCCCCCTTAAATATAATAGTTCCCCCTTATAAATAATAGCCCCCTTATATATATTTCCCCTTATAATACCCCCCTTATATACAATAGTTCCTCCCTTATGAATAACAGCCCCCCTTATAAATAATAGTCCCTCTTTGTCATAGCCCCCCTTATATATAAGGGGAATTATTATTTATAATGGGGGCTATTAATTATAATGGAGAACTATTATATATAAGGAAGGAACTATTATTTATAAGAGAGGCTATGATATATAGGTATATATATGGGGTATTATTTATAAAGGGAAGAACTATTATATATAGTGGCACCACACAGTATAATATGCTCCCCAGCAGCCCCACACAGTATATTAGGCTCCCCAGAGGCTCCCTTCTACACTATGTTTTATAGATAGGTTCCTAGGAGCCCTGACAGTGTCATACACTATGTTTTATGGATAGGTTCCTAGGAGCCCTGACAGTGTTCTACACTATGTTTTATAGATAGGTTCCTAGGAGCCCTAAGAGTATTCTACACTATGTTTTATAGATAGGTTCCTAGGAGCCCTAAGAGTATGCTACACTATGTTTTATAGATAGGTTCCTAGGAGCCCTAAGAGTGTTCTACACTATGTTTTATAGATAGGTTCCTAGGAGCCCTGACAGTGTTCTACACTATGTTTTATAGATAGGTTCCTAGGAGCCCTAAGAGTATTCTACACTATGTTTTATAGATAGGTTCCTAGGAGCCCTAAGAGTATGCTACACTATGTTTTATAGATAGGTTCCTAGGAGCCCTAAGAGTATTCTACACTATGTTTTATAGATAGGTTCCTAGGAGCCCTAAGAGTGTTCTACACTATGTTTTATAGATAGGTTCCTAGGAGCCCTAAGAATGTTCTACACTATGTTTTATATATAGGTTCTAGGAGCCCTAAGAGTATTCTACACTATGTTTTATAGATAGGTTCCTAGGAGCCCTAAGAGTATTCTACACTATGTTTTATAGATAGGTTCCTAGGAGCCCTAAGAGTATTCTACACTATGTTTTATAGATAGGTTCCTAGGAGCCCTAAGAGTATTCTACACTATGTTTTATAGATAGGTTCCTAGGAGCCCTAAGAATGTTCTACACTATGTTTTATATATAGGTTCCTAGGAGCCCTAAGAGTATTCTACACTATATATTATAGATAGGTTCCCAGGAGCCCTGACAGTGTTCTACACTAATGTTTTAAGCCAATTTAAGTGATTTTAAGTGACAATTTAAGATTGTCATCTTTCAACGTCTATAGGATAATACCATTCAGTATCGGACTGGCCCACAAGAGTACCAGAGGATCTTCCAGTGGGCCAGGCTCTAGCACAATAATAGTCCAGCAGAAGACACTGGAATTTGAAGGGTACTATGGTTTATTCCCCACATGTTGCTGGATGGTGGGGCTCAGAATTATTCTATCTGGTGGGCACAAGAAACCTCAATCTGACACTGATACCATTTCATGACTCCCATTTACAAATGTGCTCGCTATGGAGTTGGCTCCTACCTGTTTGTGTAACATGGCTTGTCACGTGGTTGGTGCTGCCAGGGGCCAGAGTTGTTGAACAGACAACGGCAACTGCAAGCAAGAAGAAATTGACAAATTGTAAGGGAATCCTGACAAAACCTGGACAGATCGAGGGCCACTGGACTTGGAAAAGGACCCATTAGTATCACATAATAGAGAGGTATCACACAATAGAAGTATCACACAATAGATTCAGTGCCGATTCACTAATCCGCACTCCTGGTGGGCTTCTGAGACACATGGGACAAGAGATGTGACAGACCTTTAAAGTGGCCATGTATGTTAGATTATTATTATATTTGTGATCTTATCAGGTCCTCCCAACAATACCCCGATGGCAAAAGTTTTAAGCAGGTGTGGAAAAAAATGCTGCAAAGAAAGAACAGTGAACAAAATGCAGTAAATGAAGATAAGAGAAATGTAAATCCCATCAATATTTGGTGTGACCTTTGCCCTTTGCCTTCCATCAGTTCTTCTCGGTACTTACAGACAGTTTTTGGCAGAACTGGGCAGGGAGGTTGTTCCCGCCGCCTTCTTGGAGAACTAAGCACAGATCTTCTGTGGATGTTGGCTTGCTCCAATCTGTCTGTTTCTTCATGTCATCTCAGACAGACTGGATGATGTTGAGATCAGGGCTATACCGTGTTTCTCCGAAAATAAAACAGGGGTCTTATATTATTTTTTGCTCTGAAAGATGGGTTAGGGCTTATTTTCAGGGGATGCCTTATTTTTGTCCGTGAACAACAATCCTCTCACCAGACCCCCTAGATGGGTTAGGGCTTATTTTCCCACCAAATATTGATGGGATTTCTCTTTGTTAATTAACAAAAATAAACTATTAAGATTAGCATTCTAACTTTGCAGCATTTTTTTCACACCTGCCTAAAACATTTGCATGACACTTCATTTTGGAGAGTCAGGCATGTCGGATTGCAACCTGCCTGTTCCTTTTACACTCAGACTAGTCTGGCAGCTTCTTCATCCCCTCCCCAGCATGTTATCAGGAATTGTACCTCATCATTGTACTAGTGCCTACACGGCGGGGGGACCATTGGGAACTCACCACATTGTCCGCAGGACAGGATTCAGTTTTTTTAGGGGGTCCACGGGGTTACCAGTTTAGGAATCGGAGCATTGCAAGAAGATGTAAGACCAGAATATAACAGAGCTTACAAAACACCGGTCATAGAGTATCCAGTTGACAAGACATAGGACCATTCTTGACCTACTAAATGGTAACCATTGTCTTCCATTTTTCTAGGACTCTTGGGGCACCGATTCTCATGGAAGAGACCCAACTGGTTTATGGGGAGAAAATATACAAGTACTCTAAAAGAACTGTCTACAGATGAATGTCTGGATTGGTGGAGAAGAGGCTTTCTTTGCATATAATATATGGAGAGACCATTATGTATATAGAGAGAGAGAGAGAGAGAGAGAGAGAAGAGCAGGACAGTATAGACAATAGGAAACACTTACTGATGGCGTAGGCTGTCAGCAATAACAAATGCCCCCTCATGGCTCCGGCCTGTGGAAGATGTGGATTCCTCCGCTCTCCTCGAGCTCTGACCTCCTGACACAAGCACCAACACTAATGACCTCACCCAAGTGTTGTGTACAGATAAGAAGCCATATTGCTATCAGCTGAAATGTGCTCTGGTATCTATGTGTAAGCCAGGCAGGCCAGAAAGAAAACAAGTGTAGAAGGGAGTCAGCGGAGACCCTGCCAATGCTTCCTTATCTCTGCCTCTCCCGATACCATAAATTATAAGGGCTTCATTCATGGAAAACTAAAAAGTTTACCTTACTGGAGGTTCTGTATACATATATATGGTATAACAGCACTAGATAGTCTGATGTTACTATCCCAAATGACCTACATAGTCATGAGAAAAAAACAGCACACCCTCTGAATTCTATGGTTTTATGTATCAGAACATAACAAAAAATCTGGTCCTTAAGGTCTTAAAATGAGGTACACATGATAAATGACCGTGTAATGGAACAAGGCCAAAATGCAGAAACTATGTGTGAAAAATTAAGTGAACCCTTCCTGCCTCCATAGGAATTAAGGCTTCATGCCCACATCCCAGTGTGCTATCCTAACGTCCTCCCCTATGATTTTAGAGCAGCTCCTATTTTGGTCCGTCCAAACAGGCCTGGACGACCCCGATGACAGTCGCTTAGACTCGGATAACACACCATTACTGGTCGTGTGCATGAAGCCTGAGGCTAAACACACACGATCGAGATGCAAAATGCCATTTTTCACGGCCGTCTTGCTCCCGAGGACCACCATTTTTCGCAGATCCACCATTCATTACAGTGTATGGATCTGTGAAAACGGACAAAAATAGGGCATGACCTATATTTTGACATCTGTGACTGTTATATGAATGTAGCTTAAAGGGGTTGTCCAGGATAATCCCTTTTTTTTATATGAGGCCGAGGAACATAGTAAAAAAAAAAAAAAAACATACTCATCTGTCCCCAGTGCTCCTGTGTCTCCTATGGCAGTCCGGTCCTGATGCTCCAGTGTTTTCTTTTGGTGGAAGTCCTCGCCACACGTGATTGCTGAGGCCAATCAGAGGTCTAAGGAAAGGGACACGGGACGTCACAGTGCGCCAAAACAAGACAGTGGAGCAGCAGGACCGGACTGCGCTGGGAGACACCGGAGCACCGAGTACAGGTGAGTATGGTTTAAAATATAAAGGGTTTATACCGGACAACCCCTTTAAGGCCTTATTCACACAACAGTGACATTTTTGACATAGATGTCCTTATTTAACGGCCACTTTGTATTCTTTTTGCATCCGTTTTTGATGCCCGAGTGTCATTCTGACTTTCATTCTGATCTGTCTTCTTTGACGCAACCCACTGATCTGTTTTAAATTAATTAAAAATGGATCCATTGATTTTTATTGGGTTTGTTTGGCCGGAGAAAATAACTGAAAAAATTAGACCATGTCAGTTTTTATTGACGGCCATGAAAAACAGTTAGTCAAAAAACGGACAGAATAGACTAATTGAAATCAATGTGTTCTCAAAATAGCAGTGCGACAGCCATTACAAAAATGGCCATTTTTCACTATAGTGTGAATTAGGTCTAAGGCTACATTCTCACGACCAAGGTACAAAATGGCCGTGAAAAACATCCATTTCCATGCATCACCCACCCATGCACCCATGCATCACGTAAATGTAGCCTTAGTAGCAGTCATCAGTGTCTGACTGGGGACCCACCAGTAGAATCCATTCTTGGGGCTATATCTGGCCACATGTAGTGATCCCTGGTTGTCTGGTCTGACAACAGACGAATCAATGGGGATGTATGGAGTGGGGGATGGTTCAGTTTTCCTATCCCAAAAAGAGATGCAATCTCCAGTGTGCTGCAAAAAGACGACTCGGAGAATCTTCATTAACACAAAGTGCCATAAAGTGTAAAAATTTGGAAAATAATTATAGAAACAAAAATCTAAAAATATTTTGACCATTTATAAAATTTATTAGCCATAAAAATTCATATTTTACACATACTGTATACATATATTTACAGGTTTAACTTTAGCCAAAGGCCACAAGAGCAAAGAGTTAATAAGTGGCAAATTTTGGAAACTTTACTTAAATTGTGAAAGGAGATCTGACAAAATTATATATTCTCCATGAAAAAGTTGGTAAAAATAAGACTGAACTTATTTTTGGGGTAAGGGCGTGAATATTCTACATCCAAGTATATCAGTATTTAGGGTTTCTAGGTATGGCAGTTTTGTTAAAGGGGTTGTCCAGGATCCAGGGCTGTCCTCATCTGTCCCCAGTGCTCCGTTTTTCGCCACCAGTGTCCATTCCCCTCACGTGGCCCCCGACACCAATTAGTGGCCTCAGCAGTCGTTGGAGAGGAACCAGTGATGTCACTCACATACAATCGGTCTCAGTGGTCATGTGGGGCGCAAGAGGAGAAGATGGCGGACAACGGAGTGCTGGGGACAGGTGAGTATGCTTTTTTCATGTTACACCTCCTCCAGACTCTGTAGGGGTTGGTCCAATTCCTGGACAACCCCTTTAAATTCATCTACTGAATTTGAGACACCACCACAAAGGCTGCGCTTAGACAACTCGTATCTACTGGCCTTTTTGGGTTTATTTTTGTTTCTGTATTTTTAAGTAATTTTACTTTAAGGGATTTTCTTGGACTATGATATTGATAGGTTATCAATATCACATAGATGGGGAGGGGGGTAACTCCCACACCCCTGTCGATCAGCTGTATGAAGAGGTACGATGCTGAGGTGAGCACTACTTTCACTTCTCAGGCCAGTGATATCACATCTGCTGGCCAAATGGCCATTCTGAAGCTCAGTCCCATTTAAATGAATGAGACTGAGGTGCAATACCAAGCACAGCCACAACACAATGTATGGCTCTGTGATAGTGAAGAGGCTGCAGCGCTCATCCAAACATCACACACAACCTCTTCAAACTGCTGATCGGTGAAGGTCCTGGGAGTTGGGCCTCCACTAATCTAACAGTGTCATAGTCCCATAAAAACCTCTAGAATAAAGCAATACATTTGTAATTGGTGTTTTTATGGAGACAAAAACGTTTTGTTCTAGTCCCATGTCAGGCAAATTCCCCAAGATAGCAGACAAAAATCATGGGGACCACCTCTATTCTTAATGGGACCTCACAGATGGGGGTAGGTGGTCTTACTATAATCTAGAAATGTGAAATAATATGGGCTACGGCAGCCAAGAATATTTCCATTTCTTAAAGGAGTTGTCAAGGTTATACAGTTTTGGACAAGGAGGCCGTGGAAGGTGTAAAAAAAAAACAACAACATACTCACCTGTCCTCGTTGCTCTGGTGTCTTCCACTGCGGTCCGGTCCTACTTCTCGGGGGGTCTTGTTCCGGTGGAAGTCTACTCCGCACGTGACCATCCGCGGCCTAAGGAAAGGACATGGAATGTCCCTATTCCCTTCCTTAGGCTGCTGAGGCCGCTGATTGGCCTCAGTGGTCATGTAAGGCAAGGACTTCCGCCAGAAGAAACACCAGGGCACCACTGGAGTGGACGGCGGCTGGGGGCACCGGAGACAGGTGAGTATGGGTTTTGTTTTTTTTTTTTACACCTTCCCCGGCCTCCTTGTGCAGAACTGTATATCCTGGACAACCCCTTTAAACTCCTGATAAAAATGATGGCCAAGTGGTGTTGATTCCAGGTTTTCGCTATGGGTCACTATGGCTACTTTTTACTCCTTTGAAGAGCCATAGAAAGGCGTCGAATTCTGCCAAGGCTTCGGTATTATTTCACCACAAATAAGTAGTCTTTCCAGCAGGTCATATCGTTGGGTGTGGAACTAATGGCCATCCAAGTCACTCTGAGCGTCTTCTTCTTTTCTCAATTTTTGTACCAAGAATTCTTTATCTTCTATTTGCTACGAGAAAACAAGTTGGAGATATGAGCCATGTTGACAATGGTTGTGATATTTTCTACCTACATAGATGGAGGGGTCCACTAGAGGTGGAGGGTGACGTCAACAATTCTATATCATCTTCCCTTTAGTAGCTGACCTTCAACTATTTCTTTGCTAAGACTCCTAAGGACTAAGGCCTCATACACATGACCACGTACATGATGTCCGTGTACCGCCGTTGCCTCCATGGAACCATTCATTCACTTCAGTGAGCCCAGGCCACGTGCAGGAGGAACTATCTCTAAACCATCATAAAATTGCCTTCAGCCTCATCTGCTCCCGGGTTTTCAGCAGTATCTGGGGCACACGTACGAATTGTATGTCCAATGTATAAACCCAACCTAATACTTGGAGTCGATGGAGAAGGAGCATTCATCTGATAATGACCTCATCTAAAAGGCCCGGAAAACTTTAGCCTGGTGGAGGCCACAATCTCCATACAGCCCGGGGCCCATGGTAGTCTTACTCTGCCCCTGGGTCTTACTTAGACAGTCTAACAAGAGGGTGGGCACCTTCACACCTGTCCTACTTGCTGGAACCTATTACTGTCCTTTATTGCAATGATCTGTAGCTCTGTGTGTTGTAGATCAGTATGGACATGATATATCACTACTAGGTCATACATGAATCTCGCTTACATGAGATAAGTGGTCCTTGAGCTGCTCCACGTCTAGTTCATTCTGGCGGACACGGGAGACACAGCAAGTCAGCACAAGACTGAGAAAACAGGAAAAAGTGTTCACACACCGAACAGCTCATTGGTACACAGAAGAAAAGCTGATTTTTTTGCCAGTAATTTTACACGTTGACACAAAGGGCGAAAATTGTGACTGACTGTAACGTTCTGCGCCCATTGTGGTGCTGTCTCCTAAAACACACAGTCACCGGTTCACATAATGCCTTACCATCCATTTCTCTTTGTGCCCCCACACAGTATAATGCCCCTCCAGTCACCCTAACCTGATATGCCCCAATATTATAATGTCCCCCTCCAATTGCCTCCACAGTATAAAGTCCCTCTCCAGGTGCATCAACAGTTTAATGCCACCTGCGTACTGCCCCCAGTTTATTGTCCCTCTCCATCATGAATTAGGTGTTCCCTTGCCAAGGCGCAGATCTAGAGCAGGTGCAGATATAATGTCATTTATGCCAAAATGATAATGATTGTGGTGTGGGTGGAAGCCTGTCCTTCATCCTAGAAAAGTGGTGAGGCCAGTGGAAAAACGGCCATTGTGGCCCATGAATGGCTACAGTGGCCATGTGGGTGGGAGTGC
The DNA here is from genome assembly GCA_947044405.1 of Leptodactylus fallax. NCBI lineage: Eukaryota > Metazoa > Chordata > Amphibia > Anura > Leptodactylidae > Leptodactylus > Leptodactylus fallax. Next base: position 1,175,475 of record CAMRHE010000477.1, on the reverse strand, counting down.
CAGAAGAGAAGGCCAGTAATAGGGATTGGAAAACTTGGACTGTGGGATTTAGGTATTGTTTATATTTATTTCTCTTTCTTATATAGCGCCATCATATTCCACAGCGCTTTACAGACATTGTCCCATAAACGGCTCACAATCTACATTCCCTATCAGTAGGTCTTTGGAGGAAACCCACCAAACATGGGGAGAACATACAAACTCCTTGCAGATGTTGTCCTTGGTCGGATACGCACGTCAGATATGCTTTGTTTTTGTTTTAAGCGCATCCCTGCCCTTTCCTAATTTTGGTCCAGGGGCCACATAACCCCTTCAGTAACTCTCAGTTTCAGAGCATATTATGTCCTATATCTATCATTATAATAAGCACACACATATAATATCTTTTTGGATACGACTGAGCTTCACTTACCTCAGGATTAAAAGCAGGGTGTAAGCACCAATGTCTGACGTCACATATGCGAGGACAGTCAGGGCCACAGGGGGCAGTGCTGAGCGGGTGCTGTTCTGCACAGCTTCCCATGGAGTGTTATAGTCAGTAAACAGGCCACAGGAATGAGATGGGCGAGCGCTGCCATGTTAAAATCAGAAAAAATACAAGAAAAAGAAGTCATCAAAATCTAAAAAGTTTCTGGCCCAGGATTTACTGTCTGGCCTCTGTTCACCAAACGACGCGACCAGTTCATAAAGTCTCCATAGTTGTGAACCCTGCTAGTGTTCTGGAATCGGACGTTGATTGAAAAACTTATTTGGAGCTGGGGAGGAATTTTTTTTCTCCCTAATATGGGACAATTGACGTCTGCCCCATGAGGGTTTTTTGCCTTGCTCTGGATCAACATGATAGGTTTACAGATTGGACCTGATGGATTTGTGTCATGATCCAACCACAGTTCACCCATAACCATACATATCATCATCTGCATATTATTGCCATGTTAGGAAATAGGTGGTACTTGTCTTAAAGGGAGTGTCACCAGAACCCAGCAGATAGATAGGTTATGGTCACCTGATCAAACAATGTTTTCCTCTTGTGAATCGCTGCCTCCATCGCCGAGATATCACTGTTGTTGTCAATATGGAAATGAGCCCTTTGGAGCAATGGCCACACCCTCATTCCTCCAAAGAGCTCATTGGTATATTGAAAAAAAACTGCGACATCTCAGCAATGGAGGCAGTAATTCCCAAGGGGAGATCATTGTTTGATAAGGTGACCCTAACCTATCTATCTGGTTTAACATGCTGGGTTCTGGTGACCCTAACCTATCTATCTGGTTTAACATGCTGGGTTCTGGTGACAGACTCCTTTTAACACAAACTGGTCAGTTTTCTGCAGATGTCGGAGAACAGTCAGCCAGACCCATCAAATCTACAGACTATAAAGGCCCATGACCGAAACAGAACATCACACCCATAAAATGTCCATTACTACTCCATGGCTGTTACTAACTTTAGTCATGTTCCCAGCCGCTAGGTGATGGTCAGTAATGGACTCATGTATCATCTGAACATGTCTCTTCTGGGACTTCTATTATTGAAACAGCAGTCACTCAGGCTCAGAATAAGGCTAGCCATACAATTTAGAAAGCTGTCTTTTGGCCAACAGCTCTTCCTCTCGAAACATCTATAAACATGCTCACTCAACTTGTCCTGTCATGGATGTGTTTTGAATAGGTAAAGGGGAGAAAGCCACATCCGGACACCTCTGGTGGTGGCTTATCTGTCATGAGGACAAAAGGATCAACATATTGGGATCCAACATGATGAACCCTTCTTTCCCCCAATATTTGCCATCAAGGGGCATCTCTCCATACAAGATGGTCAACCAGTCCCACCATCATCAGCCACATCCAGACACCTCTGGTAGTGGCTTATCTTTCCTGAGATCAAAAGGATCAGTGTATTGAGATCCAACATGATGAACCCTTCTTTCCTACGAAATTTGCTGTTGTGGGAGTGTTGGGATGTATCACCGCACAAGATGGTCAACCAGTCCCACCACAATCAGTCACATCCAGACACCTCTAGTGGTGGCTTATCTCTCTTGAGGACAAAAGGATCAGCATATAGAATTCCAACATGATGAATCCTTCTTTCCCACAATATTTGCCGTCAAGGGAGTGTTGGGGCACCTCACCACACAAGATGGTTGACCAGTCCCAATATAATCGGCAACATCCAGACACCTCTAGTGGTGACTTATCTTTCCTGAGATTAAAAGAATAAGTATAATGAGACCCAAAATGAGGAACCTTTCTTTCCCACAAAATTTGCCATCAAGGGAATATTGAGACACGTTACCACACAAGAGGGTCAACCGGTCCCACTATAATAGGCCACATCCAAGCACCTCTAGTGGTGGTTTACCTACTCTTGAGGACAAAAGTATCAGCATGTAAAATTCCAACATGATGAACCCTTCTTTCCCCCAGTATTTGCTGTCAAGGGAGTGTTGGGACAACCCACCACATGTAAGTTGGTCAACCAGTCCCACCATAATCGGCAAATATTAATCTAATGTCTATGACCTACTTAGGAATATGCGTCTCCACTTATTCTTACCATCCACAACCTCTATCTAGATATTCTCTTCTTGCTTACCTTATCAATAGGTAAGATAAGGGTAAAAAGACTGTCATGAGGCCAAGGAGCAGGACAAAGTGGAACATGATCCTCAGGGTTGACTCTCGAAATAATTTGTTGGAGACATCACACAGGTAGTAGAGTGAGATCTAAAAAAGCAATACGTGAGGTACATTGAATATTCTCATAGAATCTGACTCCATGCACTATGTTTGAGCTGTCAGGTTTTGCCATCTGACCTTTTTGATATAGAAGGTGATGAAAATGAAGATGAGATTGAGCAGCGGTAGTAATGGGGCATAAAACATTCCCCCCCACACCAAAGTCTGACCATACACTGAGTCCAACACATTCTGGGATAGCCGGAATCTTTCCCTTCCGAGCCAGCGGATGACACGATACTGGTATCGGGAAAAGAGGAAACTGGTGAAAGAGACGGAAGGGAGTGGAAGATGGTGAGAACTAGTAAGCGGCATTGGATGGTAAGTGGTAGAGTTCAGATCTAACCGAAATTAACCAAGCAGTCTTATGTATGCAGACAGATAGTGGACTATGAATATCCCCGGGCAGAGAAGGATCAATACAAAAAAAAATACCAAAAAATTGTGTCTGGTCTTTGTTTACCTGCGAGGCAGCTGCAGGAAGAAGAACTCTGCGAGTAGTTTAAGAAAGTTAAACATGGATAACTTGTAAAACTCCTGCCCCACCGAAGTCTCCCAGCACTGTGTGGACAAAAAGTAGATGTTAAAGGACAGTATGAGATTAGAAGAAGGGGCGAGATTGAGTTTTCTTTGTCCTTATGACATACATTGGCTGTGTCTGGTATTGTACCTTAGCCAGTGGACGCAACCAATGGACAAGAGTGGCGCTATATAACAGAGCTAGATATAAGTGACATTATGTATGTGATGTTATGTCAGCAGCTGAAGCTGTTCATTCACTGTGTGATAGCAAATTTAGGCCTAATTCAGACAGTCATAATGCATTTATGTTATACAGATCATATTATGGCTGCATATCACTCCATATTACAGATGTTGCTTCAAGTTACACGTCTGCTAATGATCAGCCATCTGGATTAGGGTGATAATATGGCCCGTATAAAAAAGACATCTGGATTAGAGTGCTAATACGGACCATATTGCGTTCATCTGGATTAGGGTACTAATACGGACCATATAATACAGCCATCTGGATGAGGGTGCTAATATGGTCCATATTGGGTTCATCTGGAGTAAGGTCATATAATATGACCATCTGAATTAGCTTGCTAATATGGTCCATATTCTGTTCATCTGGATTAGGTTGCTAATATGGTCCATATTCTGTTCATCTGGATTAGGTTGCTAATATGGTCTATATTGGGTTTATCTGGATTAGGGTGATAATAAGGTCCATATAATACAACCATCTGGATTAGGGTGCTAATATGGTCCATATTCTGTTCATCTGGATTAGGTTGCTAATATGGTCCATATTCTGTTCATCTGGATTAGGTTGTTAATATGGTCTATATTGGGTTTATCTGGATTAGGGTGATAATAAGGTCCATATAATACGACCATCTGGATTAGGGTGCTAATATGGTCCATATTCTGTTCATCTGGATTAGGTTGCTAATATGGTCTATATTGGGTTTATCTGGATTAGAGTGATAATAAGGTCCATATAATACGACCATCTGGATTAGGGTGCTAATATGGTCTATAAAATACAGCCATCTATATTAAGGTGCTAATACAGTCCATAATGCATCCATCTGGATTAGGACGCTATTACACCTTTATGGCCATGCTAACTACATACAGGTTACTGCAATTTCCCGGGCTGCACCTGAACTTACCGTTCCAAGCTGTAAGTAGAGATGCAGAAATTAGCGATAACCCACATGTGGTAAAAGAGTCTTGGCCTCACATGTAATAACGAGAGATGCCCATAGACCTACCATAGCTAACGTATAAGATGCATTTATATAAACAACCCCATGGCAGAAAGGGTTAAGGTGGTAATACAACAAAAAATAATAGTAATAATGTTTTCAGTGCTCGTTCTGCACCAGCCCAATTACACAGGCCAATACATAGCGCATGTAGGAGGAATGAGCGCTAAAGTCATTGTATGTCACAACATAGCCCTTATTACTACCGACAAACAATCATCCAATGAACGAGCAAATTCTTGTTCATCGCACAAATCGGCCCAAAATCTCCAGACACAATGGTGCAATGTGGCAGAAAAAATGGTAGTACAGCAACTGGGAACACCAGCATAAAATAGGTGGATGGCCATTCATGCTGTTGGGGTTGTAGACCACCGATGACCCAGTTGTGGTCTGTCACATACTCCACACACTGACTCTCACCTGGAATTGCAAGTTGTAGCCACAACTCTCGCAAGCTGTCTTGGATCCTCCTAAGCACAGAATCTTTTGACCCATGGAAAATAAGAAAATCCCCAAGGTTCCTAGCCTGAGGAATACACACCTGTGCGAGAAAATTGTATGTTATGTCCACTTTTACGGAGGGTCAAGTATAAAGAACCAATGAAAACAAGGCGAAGGGTCAACTGCTGTACATGGGGTGCAAAGGACACATCAGTACTTTATGGAGGCCAAGCAAGGCAGTCAAGAAGAAAGGAAGGTCCAACCCATTTCTGTAGGCGAGGCGTTAGTGTCCCTCCAATGGAAATGCTTGAAGACTTACTTTTTGGTGGAGAAGAGAGAATTGGGCAATATTGAGAGCAAAGTTATCTAAGGCCCCACCATATTTGCAGTATAGCCCTCCTATTTGAGACATCCCAGATTTCACAGACCAACGCCATACAGAATGAAGCTCATCAGCAGGTAAGCAATTTATATAATGGCCCCACACGCCATGGCATCTTAAGGAACTAAGCAAAGGTCTTACGCCAAGCCTTGTGAGAGATAGCCACTGATATAGAGATGGTCTAGGGAGTTACCAATACAAGGGGCATGTTGTAAATTGCTAAAGAGTGTCGCTGGTGGAAAGGACTGTAAAAACAGATCTTCAGAGGGCTTTGGGGAGGCAGAACGAAGGGACTCAGGATCAAACACGCTTACAAAAAGGGTTTCCAAGAATTGGAGCAACCTATGTGGGCGCTGGAGGAGGTGTAAAATAAAATAGCATAAAAATAAAAAAAGCATAAAACATGCAGTGTCTTATAAATTTACTTTCAGGTTCACTTTGGTAAAGTATAATACATTGCAATGCAGAAGTATTGCAATGTGCTATACTAGCAATCGTGCCCCCAAGTGTCCCAGTATGGGACTAAGTACAAATGTTAAAAAAATAAATAAAATTATAAAATAAAAATAAAGTAAACATAATAGTCCTTTCTCCAATATTTTTCCCCAATATTTTAAATATCACAAACCAAAACGGTGTCAAAAGAAGCGACAACTAATCCCAAAAAAACGCAACAAACCCTAACACAGCTCAGATGATGGAAAAATAAAAAAAGTTATTGTGCAAAAATAGTACAACATAAAAACCTGCATAAATTCGGTATCGCCGTAATCGTAGTGAATCGTCTGCACGCATGACGGTCGGGTGTCCAGTTACAAACAATGGACATCTGACTGACCCCATTATAGTGAAGGACACCCCAACACAGGTGTGATCCTAGCGCAAGCTAAATGTTTCCCAAAATGGTGTAATAGAAAAGTACTCACTGCACAAAAAACAAGCTCTCATATGTCAACATTAAAATAGGTTGGCAGCCATGGTAAGGAACATAAGAGCAATGCCACTAGGAAGGCGCTAGTGGTGAAGCAAGAACTACTACTATTAGTCACTGACCTGATGAGCGTTAGAGTTATCTCTGCACTTGGTGACAAGCACTCAAATCTTACTAGGAACATGAAGAAATATGGCAGGACCAGAAGAACCAAGGAGATGACAATAGGCACAAGATACTGAGTCGCCAGGCCAAGGACTGGACCGTGTGATGTCTGAGGAACATATTGATATTACAGATCATGCAGCTCTATAGGGAGGGGATGGGTATCGGTAAGAGGATCTGGTACTCACCGCTTGATACTCCTGAGATACGTCGGTAGCCAGATATATCATATAAAAACCTCCGGCCATGAGTCCCAGGATGATAGAGTTGACGAATACACGTAAAGCAATAATGAGGACTCGTCTACTAAGAGACTGCTGAGCCATTAACCAATGCCAATGCTCCTCAGCCAAATCCGACTGTGAGAAGAGAAGATATTAGACGGCGACCAATTACTGGGTGTACGCCGTATACATGACACCTAGAGGGCCTGACAAACCTTGATATCATTGCTGAAACTCTTCTGCTTCAGGACAGATGTTTCTGTTCCTCTCACACAGAAATCCCAACCTGAGAAGACTTTGCTGCTGATCGACGTCCTGTACTGTCGGCGCCGCACTCGCCTTTGGGTTATTCCTTTCACTGTGCTGTGTGTAAAGAGTTAAAAAGTCATGGCGGTGTCCGTCTAGTGAAACACAACCCTAGAATATTACTCATTACAATATTTTGGAGGTATCTTATGGTGACTTGGCCCAGTTGGGATTACCCAGTACATGTCCAACGAAGGAAAGACTAAAAACCACTCAGGTTCGAAATGCATAACAGTTAATCTTCTATATGTTCATGACTATGGTATTTTTGAGTATATAAGTATTCATACAGTCATATTCATCCTTAAGAACCAAGTAAGAGCTAGGGTTGGTTCACGCGGCGTAATTTGGAACTGATTTGGTCACACACTGAGGTGAGAGTGAGTTTTTAGTATTCATTGTGCTGAGCATGGAAGAGAGACAGCTAGGACAAAGCTGTGTGCTCAGGTATCTTTTCTAAACTTTTATTTCCCTTTTACTTTGTTTTGTATGGTATCATTGCCCTTTTTCTTGTATGTTTATGCTTGATCATATTAATATTGTATATTTCTGTATATGCTATTAATCCATACCGACCCACTTGGGTTATTAAACATATAAAATTTATATCGCTCATTTCATTTTATCCTATGACCCGGTCTACTCACAGTGTGTGAGTGGGAGGTTAAGAAAGAAGTTTGATCGCAGGCGTGCCAGGCGACTGGGCGAGGCGATATTCTTCACAGTGGTGGCAGCGGTGGGATCTTAGGATAACAGTGTGTGGGTGTGGTATCACGCAGACACTGGGGATTGCGGCAATCCTATGGAACGAGCGCGGTATGAGATCAAGCTTAAAATACGGTGAAAGTTTGGTACAATACTGTTCCCTCCCTTCTTCTTTTTCTGTCCTATCTTTTATTTGGCAACGGCTTCCAGTGGATGGCTGGTGGGACCAGAAGCATAACCAAACGTCTGCAGGACTTGGTTGCTGCTGAACTCCAGGAGATGGCAGATATGGAAGCTACCATAGCCATGCAGGAGGCGGAGCAAAGTCCTGAGAGGCTGGCACCAGAAAACATCACCATGCCAGATGGTTCCGCAGGTGCCCGGACCCCAGAGGTAACTGTGCCTGGAGGGACCAGTAACCCCAGTTCTGTGGGGGTAACGGACTTATACTTGCAAATGGCCTTACAGCAGATAGACGCTAGTGACTCTAGCACCCGTCTGCAGGTGATTCTCCAGTACCGAGAAGCTGCAGAGCGCCGGGCGGAGAGAGAGGCCGCTGCTGCAGAGCGCCGGGCGGAAAGAGAGGCCGCTGCTGCAGAGCGTCGGGCGGAGTTGGAGCCAGCAGGCGCAACCTTCCCCTGCACCAACTCCAGGAGCCCGAGCACTAAAGATCCGATCCGAGGACTTTCCAATCTTGGAAGATAACGGGGACTTGGACTCGTTCTTGCGGGGATTTGAGAGGGTGTGTAAGCAGCATCATATTCCCCAGGCAGAATGGGCCCGTTACCTGTCTCCCCGGCTGAAGGGAAAAGGCTTGGATGTTTCCACGAGCTTACCAGTGGACGCGGACTATGAGACCATCAAAGCGGCGCTGATCCGGAGATACCGGCTCACGCCGGAGGTGTACCGCAAAAAGTTCCGGAATATACAGCGGGGTCCCACAGAGAGCTATGCGGATGTTCTGCACCACTTACAGGTTACATTCTGGCAGTGGATCAAAGGACTTACTGTCACCACGTTTGAGGGAATTGGGGATCTTATGATAAAGGAACAATTTCTCCAGGTGTGCCCTCTGGAGGTCCGCCAGTTCGTGTGTGATCGGAAACCCACAACAGCAGACAATGCTGCAGAGATTGCTGACGACTATGTGTCCACCAGGGAGCAAGGGATCAAGAGAGGAGCCACACTACAGAGACCCTCAAGCTGGAAGGAGGGGCAAAGTTGGAGTTCACCACAGCCTGCGGTCTCCAAGTGGGGTAAGACAAACTCTGTCCCGGGTGCCCCCTCTACTTCCCCTGTCCCAAGAACTCTGGGCGCCCCGGGGACCCCCTCCAAGTACCAAGGAGAGGCCCGGCGGTGTCATGCTTGTAACCAGCCAGGACATTTCAAGGCGGAGTGCCCCAACCTCTCTAAGAACCCCCCTGTTTCCCCAGCCACGGGAGCTGGCTCATCTGTATACTTGGTGGGGAGGGAGGGGTTGCAATCCAATGCCAACAGTCAACAGGTCATTGTGGGGGGTAAAGTGGTCATGGGATTTCGGGACACTGGGGCGCAGATTACTCTGGTGCAACCTGACTTGGTCCCTGCGGACAGTATTATCCCTGGAAAAAATCTGACCCTGAAGGGTATTGGACAAGAACGCATAACTGTGCCCATGGCTTGCGTCCATTTGGACTGGGGTGCGGGAAAAGGGATGCGTGATGTGGGGCTAGTGTCTGATCTGCCTGCCAATGTACTATTGGGAAGAGATTTGGGGCCCTTGGTGTCCCAATATGGGGTGGGAGCAGCCCCACCTCGCTGTGACAAAATGTCTGTACTGAAGGATGATTTTAATGAGGTGATGAAGCCTGTCACACAGACACAGGCAGAGGGAGGGGTCAGCTGCCTGTTTCCCCCTGCTGTGTGTCCAGCTAAAGTAATCAGTGAGCATGTGAATGAGACATTGTGGAATGCTGACCTGGCTGTAGCCCCGCCCACATCTGCGGGTGATGAGAGCCCCCTCAGTGTGACCCTGGCTCAGCCATTCACCCAGGCAGTTCACTGTGAATCAATGAATGAATGCAATGTCAATGTAATTGCTAATTCTTGCCTTGCAGGTTTACAGGGTAGCTCTTCTGAGATGCTGGGGGCAACCCCAACTGAGGACAATGTGCCAGGTGGTCAGGTGGGTCACGGGGATCTCAGGGCCGATCCAGATGAGGAACGGACTGCTGGAGTTGCAGTGGTAACCCGCAGCCAGAGTGCTACAGAGGTGGAAGGCACTCCGACCCCTGAGCCGTTCCCTCTATCACCCGGAGATGGCACTGAGGCCGCCGTGACTAACCTCCCCACACTGGAGCCGGAGGAGCCCGGCGGGTATGTGACATGCACATCTCTTCTGTCTAGTTCCAGTCAGGAGTTCAGGGACGCTGTCCAAGCTGACCGCAGTCTGGACGCATTGAAGGAGCGTGCTGATCAACTTCCCTTGGAGTCGGACAAGGACCGCGTGTACTGGGAGCAAGGGAGGTTGTACCGGGAAACGATCCCCACAAAGGGAAAAGAAAGTCGGCTCAGGGAGAAACATTTGGTGGTACCCCAACCCTACCGGGTGGAGTTGTTGCGGATTGCTCATGATATTCCACTGGCAGGCCACCTGGGGATCGCTAAGACCAAGGCTCGCCTCAGCCACTTATTCTACTGGCCTAAGATGGGGACAGATGTAGCTAAATACTGCCGTTCATGTGACACTTGTCAGAGGATGGGCAAGGCGGGGCAAGGCTCCAAAGCACCCATGATACCTATGCCCATCATAACCGAACCTTTCCAGCGGGTGGCTGTGGATCTCATTGGACCCCTGTCCATTCCCAGCCGCACCGGGAAACGTTTCATATTAACGGTAGTAGACTACACTACTAGGTACCCGGAAGCTGTCGCTCTGTCTTCCACCCGGGCTAATGTAGTGGCCAAGGCTCTGGTAGGCATCTTCGCCCGTGTTGGATTCCCCAGAGAGATGCTCACAGACCAAGGTACCCAGTTCATGTCTGCCTTGATGCAAGGCCTGTGTAAGGTAACAGAGGTGCAACATCTGGTGTCCACCCCGTATCACCCACAGACCAATGGCCTGTGCGAACGGTTCAATGGCACCCTGAAGCAGATGCTCAGGATGTTAGTCGAGTCCCACGGGCGCGACTGGGAGCCTTATCTCCCGCACCTGCTGTTCGCTTACCGGGAGGTGCCTCAAGCCTCAACGGGATTCTCCCCCTTTGAGCTCTTGTACGGGAGACGTGTACGTGGGCCCCTAGCTCTTGTGAAAGAGTCCTGGGAAGGAGAAACGGCCATCCAAGGTGTGCCAGTCGTGGAGTATGTCCTGCGATTCCGTGACCAAATGCAGGCTATGGCGCAGCTGGTGCAGGACAACATGGTCCAGGCTCAGGCTGACCAGAAGCGCTGGTATGATCAGAATGCCCGTGAGAGAACATACCAGCCGGGGCAGAAAGTATGGGTCCTAGTCCCTGAGCCCCAGGACAAGCTTCAGGCGAAATGGACCGGCCCATACGTCGTGCACCAGCAGGTCAACAGCGTTTAGCTACCTGGTCACTGTCGATCCAGGCCGGAACAGGCATAAGGTCTTCCATGTCAACATGATGAAGGATCATCATGACCGGGAAGCTAGTGCCTTTCCGGTATGCAGTCTGTTAGAGGAGGGGGAAGAAGAAGACCTTGTTGACTTGCTTGCTCATTTTCAGGAGGATGGGTCCAACAAGAAGGCACAGGTGAGCCCCCTGCTGGCTGAGGCCCAGCTGTCCCAGCTGGATGGAGTTTTGCACTCCCTACCTGGTCTGTTCTCCGCGAAGCCCGGGAGAACTGCCAGGCCATTCACCATGTGGATACTGGGAATCATGCCCCTACCGGCGGTCGCCATATCGCGTCTCCTTGGAGGTACAGGTCCAGATGCGCAAGGAGATTGGCGAGATGCTGGACCTGGGGGTGATTCGGCCCTCTCACAGTGCATGGGCTTCACCTGTGGTTCTTGTGCCCAAAAAGGACCGGACCACCCGGTTCTGTGTAGATTACAGGGAACTTAATGCGGTTACAGTCGACGACGCGTACCCCATGCCGCGCATCGATGACCTGCTTGACCGGTTAGGTAAGGCCCAGTACTTGTCCATCATGGACTTGAGTCGGGGATACTGGCAGATCCCCCTGTCCTCTCAGGCCCAGGAACGATCGGCCTTTATCACCCCTTTCGGACTGTACGAGTCCACTGTCATGCCATTCGGCATGAGAATGCCCCTGCCACTTTCCAGTGGATGGTCAACTCCCTGCTGACGGGATGCGATGGGTTTGCCACGGCGTACCTGGATGACATTGCCGTCTTCAGCTCCACTTGGGAGGAACACCTACAGCACCTGGCGCAGGTGCTGAGGCGGATCCACCGTGCGGGCTTGACCATCAAACCGGAAAAGTGTCAGCTGGGCATGCGCGAGGTCCAATACCTGGGACACCGGGTAGGTGGGGGAACCCTGAAACCAGAACCTGAAAAGCTGGATGTAATCACATCCTGGCCAACCCCCCGGACCAAGCGACAGGTGATGTCTTTCCTGGGAACGGCAGGGTACTATAGGAAGTTCGTACCGAACTATAGTGCTCTGGCTGCCCCCTTGACGGACCTCACCAAGAAGAAGTTGCCGCAAACTGTCCAGTGGACGGATGCTTGCGAGCACTCCTTCCAGACCCTGAAGGCGGCCCTGGCGAACGCACCTGTACTTCAGGCGTACGATGAGTCACGTCCGCTTGTGCTACAGACCGACGCCAGCACCTACGGACTCGGTGCCGTACTGAGCCAGCTTGACTCAGCGGGGCAAGAGCACCCGGTGCAGTACCTCAGCCGAAAGCTACTGCCGCGGGAGGTGGCCTACGCCACAGTGGAGAAGGAATGCCTAGCAATTGTTTGGGCCTTGCAGCATCTGCAGCCTTACTTGTATGGGCGCCACTTCACCGTGGTGACGGATCACAACCCTCTGATCTGGATCAAGCGTGTTGCCGGTCAGAATGGACGGTTGTTACGTTGGAGCCTGGTGCTGCAGCAATACAACTATGATATCCGGCACAAGCCTGGCCAGGCCCATGGCAATGCCGATGGCCTGTCCCGGCGGGGTGAGGCTGCGGAGGTGCGGGTGGAAGAGGAACGGAGGCTCCTCCTTCCTCCCCGACACGCTCTAAAAGGGGGAGGTGTGATGATGAGTCCCTCAATTTATGTATCTTTCTTGGACATGTATCATTCCTCATTCCTATCAGTCACCTATCTGTAGGAATGTAAAGCTGTGTTTACATTGGTGGTCAATTCGCTCCAATGGTTTTATGTGCATACCATGGAGAGAGGGCCGGTCTGGCTCGTCAGTGTGATATCCCAGATGTCCATCCTTCCCCCACTGGTTGGAATGTGGTGCCTACCCATCTGTCCGAGGATTCTGCAAAGGAGAGAGAGGGAGGGCTGGCTAAGGGGGAGGTGAAGGGTGTAGCTGGGGGGGGGTCACACACTGAGGTGAGAGTGAGTTTTTAGTATTCATTGTGCTGAGCATGGAAGAGAGACAGCTAGGACAAAGCTGTGTGCTCAGGTATCTTTTCTAAACTTTTATTTCCCTTTTACTTGTTTTGTATGGTATCATTGCCCTTTTTCTTGTATGTTTATGCTTGATCATATTAATATTGTATATTTCTGTATATGCTATTAATCCATACCGACCCACTTGGGTTATTAAACATATAAAATTTATATCGCTCATTTCATTTTATCCTATGACCCGGTCTACTCACAGTGTGTGAGTGGGAGGTTAAGAAAGAGTTTGATCGCAGGCGTGCCAGCGACTGGGCGAGCGATATTCTTCACAAGGCGGATTCTCAAAATCAGTGCCGAATTCCACCCTGAAGCTGAAGCTGTTTTTTTTTAGTTTAATAGGCCGTTACCAACTGGATTATTGGTAGCAGCCAATATTCACTTACCCTTTCCCACTAATGTCCAGGGCCTCCATAGCTTTGTCTCCATGGCGGGAACGCACTTTGTGTCCTGACACTGAACAGCGTCCAGAGGTCACGTCCTGATGCCAATCAGGATCAGGACGTCCCTGCCCGACACCTCCACTTGACATTATAGAGCTTATAGAGGTTGCCCAGAAAATACTGGGTTTTTTTTTTACTGGAGGCCAGGGAAGGTAAAAAAAAAAAACATACCTGTCCCCAGTGTCTCCCACCGCTGTCCGGTCCCGCAGCACCCCAGGGCTTCTTCTGGTGGAAGTCCACGCTCCACATGACCTCTCAGACTTAAGGAAAGGACCCAGGAGATAACGTGACACACACACGTGGACAAAATTGTTGGCACCCCTCTTTTAATGAAAGAAAAACCCACAATGGTCACAGAAATAACTTGAATCTGACAAAACTGGAATTTGTCAAACTACATGTTGACAAGCCACAAAGCTTCTGGGAGAATGTCCTATGGACAGATGAGACAAAAATCGAAATTTTTGGCAAGGCACATCAGCTCTATGTTCACAGATGGAAAAATGAAGCATATCTTGAAAAGAACACTGTCCCTACTGTGAGACATGGAGGAGGCTCTGTTATGTTCTGGGGCTGCTTTGTTGCATCTGGCACAGGGTGTCTTGAATCTGTGCAGGGTACAATGAAATCTGAAGATTATCAAGGGATTCTAGAGAGAAATGTGCTGCCCAGTGTCAGAAAGCTTGGTCTCACTCACAGGTCATGGGTCTTGCAACAGGATAATGACCCAAAACACACAGCTAAAAACACCCAAGAATGGCTAAGAGGAAAACATTGGACTATTCTGAAGTGGCCTTCTATGAGCCCTGACCTAAATCCTATTGAGCATCTTTGGAAGGAGCTGAAACATGCCGTCTGGAAAAGGCACCCTTCACACCCGAGACAACTGGAGCAGTTTGCTCATGAGGAGTGGCCAAAATACCTGCTGAGAGGTGCAGAAGTCTCATTGACAGTTACAGAAATCGTTTGATTGCAGGGATTGCCTCAAAAGGTTGTGCAACAAAATATTAAGTTAAGGGAACCATCATTTCTGTCCAGGCCTGTTTCATGAGTTTTCTTTTTTTAAAAATTCTGTTGAAGCCTGGTTGGAAAGCAATGTCTGACTTTCATTGGTTCATTTTCATAGAATTTTTATATATTATTACTTTTGTCAGATTCAAGTTATTTCTGTGACCATTGTGGGTTTTTCTTTCATTAAACGAGGGAGGGGTACCAACAATTTTGTCCACGTGTGTATGTGAGTGACGTGTCGGGTCCTTTCCCTAGATCGCTGACTGGACTCAGTGGTCACATGCGGCGAGGACTTCCACCAGAAGAAGCCCTGGGGCACCACATGACTGGACAGTGGTGGAAGTCAACCAGAGTACCGGGAACAGGTGAGTATATATTTTTTTTTTTTTTTTCACCTTAAGAAGCCTCCAGGAAAAAAATGGTATTTCCTGGACAACCCCTTTAAATAGCACATCAAGCAACAAAACTACCTGCGCTTCTTGCTCGGGAATGGTGGGTGCTAGAGAAAATTCCAACTGGAGCAGTTGAACTTGAACTAGTGGAGGTGGGTAACATTGGTGGGTGCCTGGAGTTGAGACACCATTGGGCCCTCAATGAAATGGTTATTGGGTCTGGGTAGAAAGTATAAGTAGGTGTGACCATGTCGGGATGTAAGCTCATAACTAAGTAGTGAAGGGGCCATACCACTGTAAGAGGACGAGGCTACAGATTAATAATAAGAAGAAGGGAGTCAGCAGGTATGACAGCCGGACATTGAAGGTATCTTTTCGCTCCATCACATCCATGTAATGTCCATAGAATAGGAAGGTGTCCTGCATGAAACCCTGAAATATGGACACACTAAGAGTAAGTAAACACAAGTAAAAGTTCATTTTTAGAATTCAAAGTGTACATACTAGAAATCTGAATATATTAAAAAAAAAAAAACTAGAGGCAAGACCCCATTATTTAGCAGGACTGACACCCCCTGCTAAACTCAAATTGTTATCTATTCATATGTGTTGCCATTGGATTCCTAAAATACAATGATCTGTTACATGTCATTGAGTCATTACAGTCTATGGACACTTTGGGGGTCATTTTTCTACTGAAAGGAAGGTATTTTGTCTTCAAAATCAATTTTAAATTTGGATTTTATTCAAAATATTGGACCATTTGGCTGCAATAACTTTCAGAGTGGCTGTCAGAGTGGCTGTCAGAGTGGCTGTCAGGACGGCTGTCAGAGCGGCTGTCTGCATAACTTCTACAGGTTTACTTTACAGACATCACTCTATAAATATCATAGTTGCAGAGACCAGCTGAAGCAAGAAACTCAATGTCGATCAATTATAGCCAAGAATACTCAAGATTAGGAACTGACTATTGTAATTGTGTACCAAACGTACACTGGCAACGCGAGAGATTGGACGAATGGCAGTCATTGGTTCCATATAGTGTAAAATAGTGATCAGCGACTACTCACTTCTCCCGTGAATATATCCAGTAGAGTACTCTGCAAGGGTTCCCTTTGTAAAGTAGACACATTTCCACATGGTTCTGGTGAGAACATTTTGGAACACAACAAAAAAGCAACAGAATCAAAGAAGAGGCAGAAAATGTACAAAAACCAGACGTATTCTATGAAATGTTTTCTCAGTCCATACAGTTAGATACCTACCTAGATAGCTGTCCTTGTCTTCTGCCTTACTGAGATGAATGGTGGGAATAATGACCAAACCAGTGGTCAAGAGGAGGGAAGCAAAGTTCAAGAGTAATAGGAAACGAAGGAACAAAAAATAGGAGCTGATACTGGAGCCAAAGCTGGCTGGAAGAGGATAACAAAACATGGAACCAAAGATTAATACAACACTGGCTGTCCTGTACCACTCTGGGGAGATAGTATTAGGGGTCCACACTAAACTACGCAGAAATGTCTTACTTTGTAATAGATACACACATTAGTTGTCCTAACGCTAAGATGAACCCCCAAAGTGGCACAGACCCTCCCCCAAGTGCCTGCCACAGATCCACCCCCGAGTATTCGCCACAGATCATCTCTCAAGTGCACAGACTGAGTGCCTGCCATAGATCCTCCCCCCGAGTGCCTGCAACAGATCCTCCCCTGAGTCAATGCCACAGATCCTGTCACATGTGTCTGCCACAGTTTCTTCCCTTAGTGGCTGCCAAAGATACTCACCTACCACAGAGCTTCCCCTGAACACCTGCTATAGATTTTCCCTGACTGCCTGCACAGATCCTCCCCTAAGTGCCTGCCACAGATCCTTCATCAAGTGCCTGCCACGAAACCTCCCTGAGTGCCTGCAACAGATCCTCCCCCAAGTCAATGCCACAGATCCTCTCACGTGTGTCTGCCTAAGATACTCCCCTGGACACCTGCCACAGATCTTCCTCTGAATGTCTGCCATAGATCTTCCCTGACTGCTTACACCTATCCTGCCCCAAGTTCCTGCCACGTACAGTATCTTCCCAAGTCCCTGCCACAGATCTTCCCCCAAGTACTTGCTCCAGATCCTCCCCCAAGTGCCTGCCACACATCCTCCCCTAAGTGCCTGCCACAGATCCTCCCCCAAGTGCCTGCCACAGATCCTTCATCAAGTGCCTGCCACGAAACCTCCCTGAGTGCCTGCAACAGATCCTCTCCAAAGTCAATGCCACAGATCCTCTCACGTGTGTCTGCCTAAGATACTCCCCTGGACACCTGTCACAGATCTTCCTCTGAATGTCTGCCATAGATCTTCCCTGACTGCTTACACTTATCCTGTCCCAAGTCCTTGCCATGCATCTTCCCAAGTCCCTGCCACAGATCTTCCCCCAAGTACTTGCTCCAGATCCTCCCCCGGGTGCCCACCACAGATCCACCCATAGAGTACCTCTAATAGCAATGAGTGTTTTCTCCCACAATTTGAAGGTTGAGAGGACCTCTTCTCCCTTACTCCAAGCTGGCCATACACATGAGTAGTGTTTCTGAGTCCATGGAATCCGAAAACTAGCATTATAGCCTTCAGTCTGCCTTAATTCCCTGTAAAAGCAAAACATGGAATCATGACAGCCTATCATTCTGTAATGAAAACTAACGCTCAGTGACTTTTTACATATTTTCCATCTCCAACTTCCAAAATTTGTAACTAAGCTTTTTTGAACTTTTTGTTATTGATTTTTTTATACTCACAACAGGACATGAACCTGGGATTTCTTGATCACTTGTACAATATACTGCGATATCTCTATATTGCAGTATATTGTACATTACCTGCCTACATGTATTAGGCCAAGTAGCTGTTGATTGGCCTCCTGGCTGCCATGGAAACCCCTTGGAACCACATGATCTCACCAAGGAGACATAAAAAGGGTTGCGCCCACCCCCAACCACCCAGTAACGCAGGTCATCCATCATAGCATATCATATTCATACAACATACTTTACTATGATTCACTGACCTTAATTTCCGCTTCTCTGTCATGGGCACAGGTTTACTTCGGAGATCATTATGTTTAACCCTCGTCCCCCGACTCTGGTCCCCGATATTCAATGTTTGAGGATTCTTCTCATTCATCTCTCAACAATCCCTTTTAAGGCAAACAAACTACTTAGTCGCTGTAACAAGGCTCAAGTTCTATACACATTGTGGTGAAAGGATTATAATAGAGGGTCCAATTAGGTGTTACCCCTTAAAGGGGGTCTGTCATCAGAACCAGCATATCAACCCAATCCACAGATAGCTAGGTTAGGGTCTCCTGAATCCAACAGTGTTTTCCCCATGTGAATCACTGACTCTGCTGACAAGATACTGCTGTTTTTGTCAATATGTAAGGGAGCAATGGCGGCGTCCTTGTGGTTCCAATGAGCTCATTTGCATATCAACAAAAACAGCGATATCTTGGCAACAGAGGCAACAATTCACAAGGGGAAAACATTGTTGGATTCAGGTGACCCTAACCTATCTATCTATGGGGCTGGGATGATACACTGGGTTCTGGTGACAGACTCCCTTTAAAACAATATCCAACCCAAGCCCATGTAGACAGCTCCTTGTCTAAGGACTTCTGTCTGAAACATGTAATATTCAACCTGACTGATCCTTCCTTCCCTCTACATCATCTGTCGTGACAGAGTCGGGAGACCCCCATACAGTACATATGAGAGTCGGCCAAGTCTGCCAAAACTGAAGGCCTTGGCCTCATTTTCTACTGTGTTTGGTGACCTTAAAGGAAATTTCTAACCAGAAAATTACCAAGTTTATATTTTAAACCTATTTTAAAGAATATTTAATATATTTTGTTTTCATTTTCCAAATCACTAATTATATTTAAAAAGTACTATATTCTGCAATTTTCACTCTGGTCGCTAAGCCTAATAGGGACTTTTGTAGGGTTTTATTTGCAACAATCACGGGCAGGATTACAATAGAAGATAACACCCCTGACCCAAGGATTGGAGCAAGCTTACATCCACAGAAGATCTGTGCTTCGTTCTCCAAGATGGTGACAGAACAACCTCCCTGCCCAGTTCTGCCAAAAAATGTCTGCAAGTGTGCCCAGAAAAATTGATGGAAGGCAAAAGGCAAAGGTCACACCAAATATTGATGGGATTTACATTTCTCTTTTCTACATTCACAAAAATAAACTATTAACCCTTCTAATTCTGAAAGCATTCTTATTTTTTGCACAGTACCGTACATAGGCCACCATTCACCCAACGTAGGCCCAAAAGGCCCATACACATCGGTATACCTTTTGTTTTTGATGTACGGATAGCACTGCAAAACACAACGTGAAAGTAGGCGAACAGAAACCAGTAGAGGGAAGGAAAAGAGCCAAAATATACGGGTTACCTAATAAGACCGCCTGCACCACATCTGATACTCCTATACCACTGTCTTTTCTGTAATGATATGTCGTACTCAAGGCTGCTGATATGTAGATATCACACGGGGTGGGAAGGTTAGTGTCACCAGTAGTCAGTAACTAGTCTGACTACCATACCAGCTGCAGTCTCTCTGACAACCGCCCAGTCTACACTTTCTTCTTTTTGACTATTGCTTATTTTCGTCTATTCCGGGCACACACTACACGTATATACTTGAGCTATCCTTACCTTGTTTCTGTCGTCGCCAGATCTTCGCCCTCCGGTTCCTTTTCTCGCTTGCTGTGTTGATCAGGAGATGTGACAGGAAGTCCTAAGACATAAATACGGTATGTCTACAGGAAACCACAAGCATCTCAGCCAGCTCTGTATACATCTGATGTGAGGCAGTGAAGCCACTGGTGGCCCAAATATACGGATATACCGATATTAGGAAGAACCTGGCAGACGTCTGAGAGCGCCACCGTCTACCACCATGTTAGATCATCACTGTCACAGCTGATGGTACAGAGGTAAGAGGATGTGCTCTGTATACTGTCTCTATGTATTATATTGTACTTAGAATTAAAGGGGTTGTTTGGTCCCAAAGGTCATGTATGGGATAGTCATCAGTATGTGATCTGGAGGGGTCCAGACACCCGAACCCTTCACAGATCACCCTTATGTCTCTGTAACAATCTATCTGTAAATGTGAGCTATGTAATTCACTAAATGAGTCCTTTATAGGCAAGCTAATAGCAGGAATCTGCATGTGGTAGACAGCGGGCCCCCTTACCTGCTGGCCCCCCGTGCAGTCGCACAGGTTTCACATATGATATGTGTTCCCTGAGCCAGGGACTGTTTCAATAAATATTGGACTCCAGTTTGTCCTGGAGTTGGGGATCCAGGAGCCACGAGAATATGAGCACCCTGGGTATATACTGAACTTTGTATAAAACAGCATCAACTGGAAGTTTCTATTTTGTCATCTAGTGTTCTCGAAAGAAAGAACGGAACATATGATCGGGGCGTAAAGCCATAATAAGCCTTCCTTGGAGATCCACAGCATAGGGAATAAGTGTTCAATTGCTGGGGCCCAACCACCAGGTCTCCCAGCAATGAGGAGGACAGGGGACCAAAAGTCCCCCTAAAGCCTCCTTGTGAATGGAGCCCCAGTGCTCATGCATGACCGTTACTCCATTCACTTTTATGGGGCTACGGGTGCTCCCATAGATTACAGTCCCGGCAGCCCTATAGCAGTGTATGGAGCTCCGGTCATGCAAGGGCACTGGCGCTCCATTCACAAGGAGGCTTTAGGGGGACTTTTGGTCACCTGTCCTCCTCATTGCTGTTCTCTTAGTGCCCCCACACAGTATAATGCCCATTTAGTGTTTCCCACACAGTATAATGTTCCCTTAGTGCCCCCCACATAGTATATTGGACGAATAGTTCCCTCACAGTATAATGCTACCTTAGTTCCCACCACATAGTATAATGTCCTCTTAGAGCCCCCACACAGTATAATTCCCCCTTCGCACCCCCACACAGTACAATATTCTCTTTGTTTGTCCTCCACACAGTACAAGACCCTTTAGTGCCCCAACAGAGTATAAAGCCTTCTTAGTGTCCACTACACAGTATAATGGCCCAATAGTGCCCTCGCACAGTATAATGTTCTCTTTGTGCCCTCCACGCAGTATAAGACCCCCTTAGTGGTAATACTACCTTAGATCCTCCCACACAGTATAAAGCCCCCTTAGTGCCCCATTTAGTAGTATGTCTCCTCAGTGCCCCCACACAGTATAATGCCCCCTTCGTACCCCCCACCCTGTACAATATTCTCTTAGTGTCCCAACATGGTATAATGCCCCCTTCGTGCTCCCGCACAGTATAACACCCAAAAAAATGTCCCATTCCCTACTCCACTCTCTACAGTCAGGGGCTTAGAGCAGGCGCGATGAAGTCACTCAGCTCACCTGCCTGTGTCTAAGCCATCAGCAACAGAAAGAAAGGGGGAATGGGGAGCAAATTCTACCTGTATCCTGAGGACAGCACCTGATAGTTGGGGGGTCTCCTAGGAATTTGGGCTGAAGTGCAATTTGCACCCTTTAGTCACTCTTCACTACTATATATCTATACATTTACAGTTCTATCGGAAAAACCTGCCAACCCTGAAACGTGTAGTTCATTCCTTAAAAAGAAGATTCTTGGGTTCACATACTATATTAGATAGATCGATAGATAGATATGAGATAGATAGATAGATAGATAGATAGATAGATAGATAGATAGATAGGAGATAGATAGGAGATAGATAGATAGATAGATAGATAGATAGATAGATAGATAGATATGATATAGATAGATATGAGATAGATAGATAGATATGAGATAGATAGATAGATAGATAGATAGATAGATAGATATGAGATAGATAGATAGATATGAGATAGATAGATAGATAGATAGATAGATAGATATGAGATAGATAGATAGATAGATAGATAGATAGATATGAGATAGATAGATAGATAGATAGATAGATAGATAGATAGATATGAGATAGATAGATAGATACATATGAGATAGATAGATAGATAGATAGATAGATAGATAGATAGATACAGTCATATGAAAAAATTTGGGAACCCCTATTAATCTTAATCATTTTTAGTTCTAAACATTTGGGTGTTTGCAACAGCCATTTCAATTTGATATATCTAATAACTGATGGACACAGTAATATTTCAGGATTGAAATGAGGTTTATTGTACTAACAGAAAATGTGCAATATGCATTAAACCAAAATTTGACCGGTGCAAAAGTATGGGCACCTCAACAGAAAAGTGACATTAATATTTAGTAGATCCTCCTTTTGCAAAAATAACAGCCTCTAGTCGCTTCCTGTAGCTTTTAATCAGTTCCTGGATCCTGGATGAAGGTATTTTTGACCATTCCTCTTTACAAAACAATTCCAGTTCAGTTAAGTTTGATGGTCGCCGAGCATGGACAGCCCGCTTCAAATTATCCCACAGATGTTCAATGATATTCAGGTCTGGGGACTGGGATGGCCATTCCAGAACATTGTAATTGTTCCTCTGCATGAATGCCTGAGTAGATTTGGAGCTGTGTTTTGGATCATTGTCTTGCTGAAATATCCATCCCTGGCGTAACTTCAAATTCGTCACTGATTCTTGTACATTATTCTCAAGATTCTGCTGATACTGAGTTGAATCCATGCGACCCTCAACTTTAACAAGATTCCCGGTGCCGGCATTGGCCACACAGCCCCAAAGCATGATGGAACCTCCACCAAATTTTACAGTGGGTAGCAAGTGCTTTTCTTGGAATGCTGTGTTTTTTTGACGTCATGCATAACGCCTTTTTGTATGACCAAACAACTCAATCTTTGTTTCATCAGTCCACAGGACCTTCTTCCAAAATGAAGCTGGCTTGTCCAAATGTGCTTTTGCATACCTCAGGCGACTCTGTTTGTGGCGTGCTTTCAGAAACGGCTTCTTTCGCATCACTCTCCCATACAGCTTCTCCTTGTGCAAAGTGTGCTGTATTGTTGACCGATGCACAGTGACACCATCTGCAGCAAGATGATGCTGCAGCTCTTTGGAGGTGGTCTGTGGATTGTCCTTGACTGTTCTCACCATTCTTCTTCTCTGCCTTTCTGATATTTTTCTTGGCCTGCCACTTCTGGGCTTAACAAGAACTGTCCCTGTGGTCTTCCATTTCCTTACTATGTTCCTCACAGTGTAAACTGACAGGTTAAATCGCTGAGACAACTTTTTGTATCCTTCCCCTGAACAACTATGTTGAACAATCTTTGTTTTCAGATCATTTGAGAGTTGTTTTGAGGAGCCCATGATGCCACTCTTCAGAGGAGATTCAAATAGGAGAACAACTTGCAATTGGCCACCTTAAATACCTTTTCTCATGATTGGATACACCTGGCTATGAAGTTCAAAGCTCAGTGAGGTTACAAAACCAATTTTGTGCTTCAGTAAGTCAGTAAAAAGTAGTTAGGAGTATTCAAATCAATAAAATGATAAGGGTACCCAAATTTTTGCACCGGTCAAATTTTGGTTTAATGCATATTGCACATTTTCTGTTAGTACAATAAACCTCATTTCAATCCTGAAATATTACTGTGTCCATCAGTTATTAGATATATCAAATTGAAATAGCTGTTGCAAACACCCAAATATTTAGAACTAAAAATGATTAAGATTAATAGGGGTGCCCAAACTTTTTCATATGACTGTAGATAGGAGATAGATAGATAGATAGATAGCACATCCTTACTATACTGTATACTGCTATACAGCGCACATCCTACAACTCTGCATGTCATGGCATAAACTGCAATGTAATCCTGACAAAGGGCCTTCTCATCATTATTCATCATCACATGGTATATAGCAGCACAGAAGGGCAGTATAATGAGGAGGGGGCAGAATAATACAGCTATTGTACATGCTGGAATAAAATAATAGCCGCCATGTCGCCTGCCCTGACCCCACGACACAAGCTCTACGACTGCCAGTTACTACAGGACACAAAACAAGAGCCATGTATAGGGAAGTGCAGGGAGAATGTCTATGTGGTTGATACAAACAGTCGGGTGCCCCACAGACATTGAATGGAACAGCAGGGATTTTGGAGCCCCAGTTGCAATGATCATAGGGGCTCCACTCATCAGATATCTATCGCCTTGGCTGCGCCTTTAGTGCCTTTTTTGGCCTATAGCTATTAAAGGTATTTTTTTGCCTTATGTCCTACCATTAGGATAGGCCCAATATCTGACTGTTGGGTAGCCGACATCCAGCGCCAGCACCAATCAGTTGTTCCCGGGCTTGGGTCTATACAGTATATGTAGCTGGAAGCAGAGGGCGCCGTACAATGTTTTGTGGCCGTCTAACATTACTGCAGCTCCTCTCCTATTGAAGTGAATTATGTAGAAGTGAACATCGGCCTATATAGAATATACAGACCCCCTGCTTCTGGCTCAGTACACTGTATAGCGCTGACCCTGGCTGCAGTCCTGAACAGATGATCGGTGTTGGGGCACCCTCACTCGATAACAGTAATGTGAGCCCCTCTTACGCTCTTGGTCCTAGATTTTCAGCTATTGTAATTAGGACATTAGGCATGGTCGCCTCCGGATTAGCAAAATTTGGGAGATTTGCCAACTACAACTATAGAGGTGTCATTGGGACACGGCTGCAATACCCATAACCGCCACTACAATGCCCCACAGGTCGCAATGTCAGAGCCGCAAGCTCCAATAAACAGCTGAAATGTGGAGGTCCCGACAGTCAGACCCCTGCCGATCTAAAATTGATGTCCTACTGTTTAGGATAGTCCATACATTTTTAAATGGTGGATATCCCCTTTAAGGGAAGTGTTTGGAAAACAGAATGAACACAACGCATTCCATCTCACACTATCACTGCAAATGCAAAGTGTAAGACATGTCTAGGCAAGAAAGACGAGATGTCAGCAAGTAGAGCACAGCTGCCCGGGCGGTGTCAGCTCTCTGGAGCTGCTTGTACTCATTTTTGGTTTTTTTTTTCTTTTTTCAATTGTAAGTTTTTTATAAAGAGAAAACACAAATAGAATGCAAAAAAAAGAGGAAAATATCCACATAACATGCTGGCCCACTATAGAAGAAGCGGGAGACATCTAGAAGACGTGAGGATATAAATTAGAAGCTGCACGGAATATTTACGTAAATGTTCAGAAGGCAAATTAGGTTCAAAAGTCTTGGGGAGCAGCGGGAGGCGAACCCCCAACACCCGCTCAACTAGGGTTTGGACCTGTCACCAATAGGGTTGGAGGATAGGGCACGACCAAAATAAATGAAAGATGTCGGCTGGACGGGCACCCGTATGGTACCAAGGCATCAGCATCTTATAAAAATTTTCTTTAAAAGTAACACAGCAAGAAGTCTTGGCAGCTCGCCTCCAGATTAAGGTCCATGACAGGTCTGATATGGGTTCCCCTAGGTCAGTGATGGCGAACCTTTTAGAGACCGAGTGCCCAAACTGTAACCCAAAACCCACTAATTTATCGCAAAGTGCCAACACGGCAATTTAACCTTAAATTAACCAGGATCTGTTTTATAGTGTCCGTGCAATGTTATTACAGCCTGTAATAATATCACATGTCTGCTATAAAACAGATACTGTGTGATATAAATAGTGAAGGGCCCCAGACTGTACAATTCGATCTGAAGTGGCCCCCAGATAGTACTATATGCTCCACAGTGGCCCCCGCACAGTATTATATGCTTCACAGTGGCCCCCACACAGTATTATATGCTTCACAGTGGCCCCCACACAGTAGTATATGCTTCACAATGGCCCCCACACAGTAGCATATGCTTCACAATGGCCCCCACACAGTAGTATATGCTTCACATTGGGCCCCACTTAGTAGTATATGCTTCACAGTGGGGCCCCACACAGTAGTATATGCTTCACAGTGGGCCCCCACACAGTAGTATATGCTTCACAGTGGGCCCCACATAGTAGTATATGCTTCACAGTGGGGCCCCACACAGTAGTATATGCTTCACAGTGGGCCCCACATAGTAGTATATGCTTCACAGTGGGGCCCCACACAGTAGTATATGCTTCACAGTGGGCCCCCATACAGTAGTATATGCTTCACAGTGGCCCCCACACAGTAGTATATGCTTCACAGTGGGGCCCCACACAGTAGTATATGCTTCACATTGGGCCCCACATAGTAGTATATGCTTCACAGTGGGGCCCCACACAGTAGTATATGCTTCACAGTGGGCCCCCACACAGTATTATATGCTTCACAGTGGGCCCCCACATAGTAGTATATGCTTCACAGTGGGGCCCCACACAGTAGTATATGCTTCACAGTGGGCCCCACATAGTAGTATATGCTTCACAGTGGGGCCCCACACAGTAGTATATGCTTCACAGTGGGCCCCCATACAGTAGTATATGCTTCACAGTGGCCCCCACACAGTAGTATATGCTTCACAGTGGGGCCCCACACAGTAGTATATGCTTCACAGTGAGGCCCCACACAGTAGTATATGCTTCACATTAGGCCCCTACACAGTAGTATATGCTTCACAATGGCCCCCACACAGTAGTATATGCTTCACAGTGGGCCCCACATAGTAGTATATGCTTCACAGTGGGCCCCCACACAGTAGTATATGCTTCACAGTGGGGCCCCACACAGTAGTATATGCTTCACAGTGGGCCCCACATAGTAGTATATGCTTCACAGTGGGGCCCCACACAGTAGTATATGCTTCACAGTGGGGCCCCACACAGTAGTATATGCTTCACAGTGGGCCCCCACACAGTAGTATATGCTTCACAGTGGGCCCCACATAGTAGTATATGCTTCACAGTGGGCCCCCACACAGTAGTATATGCTTCACAGTGGGGCCCCACACAGTAGTATATGCTTCACAGTGGGCCCCACATAGTAGTATATGCTTCACAGTGGCCCCCACACAGTAGTATATGCTTCACAGTGGGCCCCCACACAGTAGTATATGCTTCACAGTGGGCCCCACATAGTAGTATATGCTTCACATTAGGCCCCTACACAGTAGTATATGCTTCACAGTGGGGCCTCACCAAACAGTAGTATATGCTTCACATTAGGCCCCTACACAGTATTATATGCTTCACAGTGGGCCCCCACAGAGTAGTATATGCTTCACAGTGGGGCCCCACACAGTAGTATATGCTTCACAGTGGGGCCCCACACAGTAGCATATACTTCACAGTGAGGCCCCTACACAGTAGCATATTCTTCACAGTGGGGCCCCACACAGTAGTATATGCTTCACAGTGGGCCCCACACAGTAGTATATGCTTCACAGTGGGCCCCACACAGTAGTATATGCTTCACAGTGAGGCCCTACACAGTAGCATATTCTTCACAGTGGGCCCCACACAGTAGTATATGCTTCACAGTGGCCCCCACACAGTAGCATATGCTTCACAGTGAGGCCCTACACAGTAGCATATTCTTCACAGTGGGGCCCCACACAGTAGTTTATATTACTTACCTAGTCCCATGAAGAGCTGCAGTCCCACGAAGAACATCCTCCTCCTCCTTCTGCTCGCGTGCGCTGATGACTTACGTCATCACGCCTGCGTCAGGGCAGCGGTCACACTCTGCATTCAGGACCGCGGCCTACACTGACAGCTCAGTCGAAAGACGCGATCGCTCACTAATAGGGAATCCTGTACCGGATTCCCCATTAGTGAGCGATCATGGCGACGGTGCGCGTGCCATAGGTTCGCCATCACGGCCCTAGGCAGTTCTCCCACTTGCGCATATAGGGAAGGGTGGGCAGCTTCTCTGGGGTCAGGTCTGAAAGAATCCCATAAATATTCGATATAAGACCTGCAGTGGAGCAATCGGACTTGCAAAGTCTCTCAAAGCGAGTAGGAAGAGAAACCCTTGTACCCTTATAAACAGAGTTAGCTAATGGGTAATCTGGATACAGGGGAACTCACTAGAATGGGGGAGGGAAAATTTAGATTGTAGGTCAGCAAACAGGAGTAGGGAGCAAGTGCGATGATCCGCCATGTCCGCAAAGTGGAACAAGCCCGCTCTCAGCCATGGGTCCAAAACTGGTGCCATAAGACCTGGCAGTAATTGTGGGTGATAGAGGATGGCTGACATGGAGGACAGAGGGAAGCAGAATGCACAAGTACGCCAGACGTCCCCCAACCCATGAGCGCACCTGCGGGGGAATTAGGCGGATTGACCCAGAGACGACAGTTAGGGTGGTAGGAGGCCAACCATAATTTTTCAATTGCTTCTACTATTTATTAATTTTAAGAAAAGGTTTAGTTACAAAAACATCACAAGTTTCTGAGGAACTTTCAATGTTGCAATAACTTATCTCTTATCGCGTATCTCAATAATGTCAATGGTGTTTTTTCTTTTTTCTAGATTTTATGGTATACTCTTCACACTAGCATTGCCTTTTTCGTTGTTCTGGTTCTGGTCCGCTGTACTAGCGGTTACACAGGGAGCCTGGCCCACCCCATTGACTATAATGAGGAACATCCGGTGTTTGTCATTTTAAAACTGAAATCAGGATGCAGGACTTTTTTTGTTCGCTGATTTCAGGCGGACATTGTGACAGAGACTCCGACACAAATGTGAACTAAGCCTTACCTGACAAAATCTGGACTGTCTGATCTAGAAAATCCCACTAGTTACATTTCAGATATCTCCACCAGCCTTAAAGAGAACCTTTCACCATCTCTATTGTTCCATAGGCGCTTCTCCACTGATTCCGACACAGTTGGAATTTTTTTATTTCAGCACCCAATATGCTAATTAGGCTCTCTACTGTCAGGTGGGTGGGCCCAGACTATCTGCTCTACCCCAGATGGTCTGGGATCACCCAGCATACTGGATGCTAAAAGTAACAGGATCAGTAGGGGATATTAGAGAAATAATTCCAACTGTGCCAGAATCTGTGGAGCGCCACCTATTGAAGCATGCAGAAAATTGGAGATGAGGAAAGATCCCTGATTTTTAACTGGAGACCCCATACACATATAATGGTCATTTGGTCCCATTGAAATTGTCAGGTTTGGCTGAAAATCATCTAATGTATATGGCAAGCTTTATTGTTGTGTTGTTGTCTATGTGATATTATACAACTTTACTAGTGTGATATGGCTCTTCTTGCGTAAAACATATATGTAACATATGTGTTATGTACACTGCACCATTAAAGGGATTGTCCGGTCCTTTTATATTCATGACTGACCCTTAGGAGAGGTCATCAATAAAAAAAAATCAGTGGTGGTCCTATACCCAGGAGCCCCACACATTAGGGGGGGGCAGGTCTTCAGTTTGGGGTTACACAATCCCCATAAGGTAGGACCCAAGGCATAACCCCCAATGGGCCGGAGACAGCACTAAGGTCTGATCCCCTACAAGTGTAACACATGTGCACGGATCCATGCATCTTCTGTGTGCTCACAGACAACGCAATTTATGGTTGCACAATGCTTGCACAAAAACATCACATGGTATAGGAAAGGCTTCTGTTCCAGGTGGTGTTTATACACTTCATTCTGAATACTCTGCCTATAATATGACATAGACCCCGCTGAACTTGTGAGCGTCTCCGATATCACATGGGCACAGAAAATAACTTGCAGTCAATGTACCAACGTGTGAGACAACTTCCTGAGCCGGATGCTACATTACCATACAGCGCCCAATATCTTGTTTTTCTTGTGGCAAAGAAAAGATGGTGACAGAAGCAAAGATTTTCTGTCTGATAATACAGATGAAAGACGCCTATGACCATATTTGTATCTATTGCAAAAAGAGGAAGTTGTATATGAATGGGTGACTACATAATACACGGTCTTATATTTAGTGACTATATGATCAGGCTGATAGAGGGGGTGTTTATAGGAGGGTTTAAAGGGGATCTTTCACTACGTCCACTATGCTCTTTTCATTGTTTAATATGCCCCCCTTCACTAATTCTGGAATTTTTTCTCTAGCCCCCACCATTCCTGAACAATCAGGTGCCTGTTATCCTAACTAGACTCTCTAATTGCCAGTGGGTGGTGTCAGGCAGGAGTAGGCAAGGGGATGTGATTCCGTGCTCTGACACTGTCCACTTCTGATTGGTGCTCTGAGCCACGCCTCCTTCCTGAACACCTCCCACTTGCAATTAGAGGGTCTAATTAGCATATCAGGCCCTTTGGTACCTGATAGGCTAACTAGTTTCTCTAATTGCAGGTGGGTGGTGTCTGGAAGGAGGAAGAAAGGGAGCATAATTCTGAGCTCTGACAATGTCCAGCTCTGATTGGAGGTCTGAGTCACGCCCTGCCTGACACCACCCACTTGACATTAAAGAATCTAGTTAGCATGCTGCACAGTTAGTTTTGGTATCTGATATGCTAACTAGACTCTCTAATTGCACATGGGTGGTGTCAGGGAGGAGGACAGAAGGGGGCATGACTTTGAGCTCTGACAAAGTCTGTCTCTGATTGGAGCTCTGAGTCACGCCCCCTTGGCTGCTTCTGCCTGACACCACCCACAAGACATTAGAGAGTCTAGTTAGCATATCAGGCACCAAAACTAACTACACATATTGCTCGGGAGTGGTGGAGGTTAGAGACAAATTTCCAACTGTTCCGGAATCAGTGGAACAGCAGCTATTAAGGATGGAAAGAACTGGAGTTGGTGGAGGTGATGAAAGGTTCTCCTGACCATACAAGCACTATCAAACCTGATCATAGAGTATTATAATAATAACAATAATAATGTCAATCATTTATAGTCATATATAAAATGAATAGACATAAAACGCTGATACGATGGGGGTCATGTGAGCGCATTCATTTATAATACTAATCCTCTTATTCCCACTTTTCTCTTCCTACAATTGTTTGTTTCAGCCCCTTGAGACCCCTGTGGTGCCTTCTATTTACATTCTGATACCATTAACCCATTCCTGTATCGTGGCATAGAGAATATTATAATGCTACTTACATTGTCAAAAAATGATGGACAAGTGGAGAAGTAAGAAAGTTGTGAATGGTCACTGAATTACTACACCTTATCAGTGCAAAAGAAGGCGTCTTAGGGCGATTTCGGATGTGGTGGATTTGTGCAAGGGTCCATATTACACATGCAGGTAGAGATGCAGTAAGATGTGGTCACTGTGTAGAGAGGGGGAGTAGATAAGATGTGACATCACCTATTGTGACTGGTGGATTCTGTGTCTTATCTACATATACATGATAGCAGTGATCATCAGTGTGCTGTAAGTGAGGTGACGCTGCAAAGAAATCTACAGAAAACAGGAAGTCTCAGTATATTATTTGGCTTGGTGGACAGAGTCAGAACTGCAGGATTTTTAGGAATTTTTCAAACTAGATAACATGGAGACATTTTTTTTAAAGCCTCACCAAATATTCTTTAACCACTTCTGTACCAGGCCAATTTCCCTGGTTCAGGACCAGACACATTTTTGTTTTTTTTTTAGAACATGCGATTTTGAGGGCTATAACTTTTTTTTTTGTTTGTTTATTCAAATAATTTTTGCGTCTTCGTCCATAGCCCTGTACTGTCAGAGGGGGCGTTCCTTACCGTAACCTTAGCTGTGAGGAACGCTTCCCCCAGTACAAGTCTATGGACGAGTACTGCCGGGGGGGGGGGGGGGGGCGTTCCTGATGGTGAGGAGATATCAGTGCCGAAACTGTACATGTGCCAGAGGTCCAGCTCTTGAGCAACAAACTTGGGGTGTCAGGGCCCATTCAGACGTCAGACAAGGAAGAGGAATTGAGGCGGAATACTGCCTCAGATTCCTCTTCATTTTCCAAACCTCCGACTTCCAGACGAATGGGGCTGATCAATTGACTGTCTCGGGCCGCAGGTTCTGTGGTCGATTCTCCATCCAATCCAAGGCAAGATTGAGCAGGACGCTTATTTTTTCAGCGTCCTACATTGAAAACCACCCCAAAATCAGCACCAAATTCCTCTGTGTGAACGTACCCTAATACTCCGTCTTCAGCAACAAACTCCCCAGGTGTCGGGAGCAGCAGGGGCCAGGAAAGTATAAACTTTTTGTTTTATTTTAGGGCTATTTGGGACACTAAGCCTCTGGTCCAAAAGCATCTGTGGGGGGTTTAGAGTCCCAAAAGTCTGTGGGTTCCCTGTACGTCATCATAAAAGATGTGATCAAACAAAAAATTATTTTTCATTTAAACACTTCAGTCCCATTTTATTATTTTTTTCCGTGATATTTTTGTAGTGTCTAGGGGGCTGCCTTTCCCCCCATGTGCCTTATGTGTCCATTTCCATTAAAGTTCCCTATACTGTATGTTTGACACCCCCCTCCCCATCACCTAATGATGGCTCTCAGATCTAGTGGTATCCATCAAGACAGTGGCAGAACTACAGACATACGGGGCCTGCAAAATTAGGGGATTATTCAAGCAGGTATGATATTCACTTATCCATCCCCGCACCTGCTCACAACCTCCACTACTCCGGTCTACAGGGGGAACCGCAACTTACGTCACGACGCTGACGTTGTTCAGTTTTAGGACGTAATATGCAGCATCAGGTTGGAGACGAAGCAGAGGGGGCTGAAAAAGGCCAATAAAGGGCCAGTACACTGTATGGGGGCCAATAAAGAGGGTAGTTACTGTGTGGGAGGCCAGTAATGGGGCTCTAGATTGTGTAGGGGCCAGTAAAGACGACGGTATATTGTGTGGGGATAGAAAAAGGGGTGTTATACTGTGTAGGGACCAGTAAAGGGTCATTATACTCTGTGGGGGACAGAAAAAGGGGGCGTTATACTGTGTGGGGGCCAGTAAAGGGAACAGTACTCTGTATGGGAGCCATAAAGGGGCAGTTACTATGCAGGGACCAGTAAAAGGGGAAATATACTATGTGGGTACAAAAAAAATGGATGTTATACTCTGTGGGGGGGCCAGATAAAGGAGGCATTATACTCTGTGGGGGGCAGAAAAAGGGGGCATTATACTGTGTAGGAGCCAGTAAAGGGGTGTTATTCTGTGTGGGGGCCAGAAAAAGGGGAAATATACTATGTGGGTATCAAGAAAAGGGACGTTATACTGTGTGGGGGCCAGTAAAGGGAACAGTACACTGTATGGGAGCAATAAAGGGGCAGTTACTGTGTGGGGGCCAGTAAAGTGGGCCGTATACTATGTAGTGACCAAAAAAGGGGCAATATACTGTGTGGGGGAGGCTAATAAAGGGAGCGTTATACTGTGGGGGCCAGTAAATGGGTGTTATACTGTGTGGGAACCAGAAAAAAAGGAAATATACTCTGTGGGTACCAAAAAAAAAAAAAAAAATGGACGTCATACTGTGTGGGGGCCAGAAAAGGGGGCAGTATATTTTGTGGGGACCAAAAAAAAGGGGCCTTATACTGTCGGAGCCAGTAAAGGGGTGTTATACTGTGTGGGGGCCAATAAAGGGGGTCAGTACACTGTATAGGGGCAATAAAGGGGGCAGTTAATGTGTGGGGGCCAGTAAAGGGGCGGTATTTTGTGTGGGAACCAGTAAAGGAACAGTATACTGTGTGGGGACCAAAAAAAAGGGGTGTTATACTGTGTGGGGGCCAGTAAAAGGGGTCAGTACACTGTATAGGGGCAATAAAAGGGGCAGTTAATGTGTGGGGGCCAGTAAAGGGGCAGTATATTGTGTAGGGACCAGTAAAGGAACAGTATAATGTGTGGGGACCAAAACAAGGAGTGTTATACTGTGTGGGGACCAGAAAAGGGGGCAATATACTGTGTGGGGTCAGTAAAATGTGCGGGGACCAGAAAAAGGGGCGTTAGATTGCACAGTGGCCAGTAAAGGGGTGTTATAGTGTATAGGGACCACAAAAAGGGGGTTATACTGTGTGGGGACCGGAAAAAGGGGTGCTATACTGTGTAGGGGCCAGTAAAGGGTGCACTATACTGTGTGCGGCCAGTACATGGGACAGTACACTGTATGGGAGACATAAAGAGGGCAGTTACTGTGTGGGGACCAGTAATGGGGGCAGTATACTATGTAGGGATCAAAAAAGGGGCCATATACTGTATGGGGGACAGTAAAGGGAGAGCTATAGCGTGTTGGGGGGCCCAGTCTTTCCTAGTTACACCCAAGCATCAGGGTTACGTATGTAAAAAAAAAAAAAAACTTGCAACCCCCCCTTAAATTTATAAAATCCCATTCACTACAATCTAGCTGGGGAGAGTTAGCAGAGGAGCAAAAATCGCAGGGTGTGTATCTGGCACCACATAAATCGTGGAAAAAAAAAACCGCACCAGTGTGAACTATATCAATGTGTTGCGTTCTCAGCTCCACAGCCCGCACATTCCCCTCAGCCGGTCACGTGACCATTCACTATACTCTGTGCACCATGTGTCAGTGTCACTCTGCCCAGCACCTGCTGTAGACACCGGCCATACTGCCGGCCACTCAATGCCTGCTCTACCTCCATGTCCTGGACACTCCCTTAAATCCGGGCAGGTTGCTGGGGCGGGGTTTCTGTGATCTAACATAGCCCTAGGGAAGCTTCCTCTCCCCCCCCCCTCCTAAATGGGATGGTAGGGCTTAAACTCAATGCCTGGAGGGGGTGGATCAGACCAAATAGTAGGAAGGCGGGGTGTGATCCTGGCTGCATTGTACTCAGCTGTCCCGTAGTGCAGCCATGTGTCATTCATTGCTGGCTCTTCCTGACTCCTTTCTCTACAACTTTTCCTGACTCCTGACTTCCTCAGCCATGTCCTGTTCCTCCTCCCTTTAGGTGTATGCAGCTCCTTGCAGAGGATACCTGTGTCTGGGGCAGGATCTCATGATGTCTGTCACCTTTGTGGACATTCCTGACATTGTAGAGGACTACAGGTAAGTGGAAAAACCTGACGTCACGGTGGCGTTCTGCTTGCTGTTGTTCTTTATTGATTTTACGGTTTTGTGGCATTTTATGGCAACTTTCAAAAACAGAGGTACTGTCTCTTTAAGAAACAATATGGCAGAATTGTGTGTATTTAGTGAATGTTTTTTTAGTAGTCTTTTTGTGCCTCAATGCGTCTGTTTACTAAGGCTTGGCGCTGGACTAAATCGCTCGACAGCTGGTGTTAGGGTCAATTCACACACGTCAGATTTGTTGCAGAAATTCTGCGACTGTCCCATTTATCTGATAAGGAATTTCTGAAACAAATCTGTCACGTGTGAATATAGACTGAAAAAAGTTTGACCACAAAGACAACCGAATATGATTAGTTTCTTGTAATGTGACGTTTGATGCGCTTTTGCTGGAGCAGTGATATACAGGGTGTCACGTGTGTCCTCTCACCGACTTGTGTCTCCTGTAGTCCTTGTGATGAGCGGGACGTGCACCATTCCTTCTGCAGTGTCATCGAAGGTGAAGAGAATGAAATCTTACTGGAGCTTCAGCCGCGCGGACACAATGCAGGTATTCTGAGAGTCTGAATGTTTTCAATGGAGCAGAAACTCGATGTACAATGATATTTTATGGGTCTTAGCAGTGATACAGATGGATTGGGCCATGTAGAGGGTCAGTATGGATCAGAAGAACTTATCATTAGGCAGGGTGTTGTACATCTTACCTCTTAAAGGGGGCCTGTCACCAGGTCTGAAAATCCCTCCTCTGATCGGTGCTGTCACCCTGAGCATTGTGGCGTTTTGTTTATCCAAATCGGTTCAGCCGTTCCCAAGATATAAAGCCTTTTAGTGTTGATTTAGATTAGGGTCTACTAGCCAAGTGGGCGGTAACACTGTGTTTTGTTTCCTCCCACTAAACACTAAAAGGGCTTATATCTTTGGAATGGCTGAACGGATTTGGATAAACAAAACACCAAAATGCTCAGGGTGACGGCGCCGATCAGTTGATCCATGTTATTTGGCTGTTATTGGACTGGTTGACAGGTACTCTTTAAAGGCAGTGTACAACCCCGCCCCCCAAACAAATTTAGCTACCAAAAACGTGTTACAGAGCACATTACAGCTATAAATAATATGTCTTTGTTATGTATGTCTCTTTTGTAGGTTTCAAGAACAACTTTGAAGTCTTTTTGGTGCAGGCAGGCAGTTGGTGCACTGTGGGCGGGCCTTCAGCTCCCTGGAGCACTGGTCTTGCCTCTCAGATCCCTTCCATCTCCTGCCAGAGCTACCCCATGCAGTGGGAGTTGATACTTCCAGTGCTATGACATCACCCATCCTACTTGAGCAACAACAGCAGTGCTCACCAGGATGAAGACCCCGCCTCCAGTGCACCAACTGCCTCATTTGCATATTACTTCAAAATTGTTTTTCTACAACAGTGACATGCATAACAAAGATATATTACATGCTTAGGGTGGACTCCCTTTAAAGTAGACCTCTCACCTCTCCTGACACGTCTGTTTTAGTACCTACTTGTATTCCCCAGAAAATTGTAATTCTGGAGCCATTTTATTTTTTAGAACTCTTCTTGTCATTCCTGATTCCTAGAAATTTATGAATAAATCAAGAACTAGATGTTGGCATTCTCATTGTCGATGGGGCGGGTCTGAACACATTGCAACGCTGTCCGGTCAGTGCTGTGTCAGTATCTCACTGTATAGGGACCCGTCGACTATACAGTACAAGTATACAGTCATGGCCAAAAGTTTTGAGAATGATACAAATATTAATTTTTACAAAGTCTACTGCTTCAGTTTTTCTAATGGCAATTTGCATATACTCCAGAATGTTATAAAGAGTGATCAGCTTAACAGCAATTACTTGCAAAGTCAATATTTGCCTAGAAAATGAACTTTATCCCCCAAAACACATTTCAACATCATTGCAGCCCTGCCTTAAAAGGACCACCTAACAGCGTTTCAGTGATTGCTCCATTAACACAGGTGTGGGTGTTGATGAGGACAGGGCTGGAGATCAATCTGTCATGATTAAGTAAGAATGACACCACTGGACACTTTAAAAGGAGGCTGGTGCTTGCCATCATTGTTTCTCTTCTGTTAACCATGGTTATCTCTAAAGAAACACGTGCAGTCATCATTGCACTGCACAAAAATGGCCTAACTGGGAAGAGTATTGCAGCTAGAAAGATTGCACCTCAGTCAACAATCTATCGCATCATCAAGAACTTCAAGGAGAGAGGTTCCATTGGTGCCAAAAAGGCTCCAGGGCGCCCAAGAAAGACCAGCAAGCGGCAGGACCGTCTCTTAAAAGTGTTTCAGCTGCGGGATCGGGCTACCAGCAGTGCAGAGCTTGCTGAGGAATGGCAGCAGGCAGGTGTGAGTGCATCTGCACGCACTGTGAGGCGGAGACTCTTGGAGCAAGGCCTGGTCTCAAGGAGGGCAGCAAAGAAGCCACTTCTCTCCAGAAAAAACATCAGGGACAGACTGATATTCTGCAAAAGGTACAGGGAGTGAACTGCTGAGGACTGGGGTAAAGTCATTTTCTCTGATGAATCCCCTTTTCGATTGTTTGGAACATCTGGAAAACAGCTTATTCGGAGAAGAAGAGGTGAGCGCTACCACCAGTCTTGTCTCATGCCAACTGTAAAGCATCCTGAAACCATTCATGTGTGGGGTTGCTTCTCAGCCAAGGGAATCGGCTCTCTCACAGTCTTGCCTAAAAACACAGCCATGAATAAAGAATGGTACCAGAATGTCCTCCAAGAGCAACTTCTCCCAACCGTCCAAGAGCAGTTTGGCGCTCAACAATGCCTTTTCCAGCATGATGGAGCACCTTGCCATAAAGCAAAGGTGATAACTAAATGGCTCAGGGAACAAAACATAGAGAACTTGTGGTCAATCATCAAGAGACGGGTGGACAAACAAAAACCAACAAATTCAGACAAAATGAAAGCATTGATTCTGCAAGAATGGACTGCTATCAGTCAGGATTTGGTCCAGAAGTTGATTGAGAGCATGCCAGGGAGAATTGCAGAGGTCCTGAAGAAGAAGGGTCAACACTGCAAATATTGACTTGCTGCATTAACTCATTCTAACTGTCAATATAAGCTTCTGTTACTCATAATATGAATGCAATTATATTTCTGTATGTGATAAAAACATCTGACAAACACACATAAAAACCAGAGGGCAGCAGATCATGTGAAAATATAATATTTGTGTCATTCTCAAAACTTTTGGCCATGACTGTATACTCCAGTAGAATAGATGTAGAATCTTTCGGAAGGATTTGAGATGTAGAATGTTCTTTGACACTGAGAGATCAGCGAAAGAAGATTGTGTAATGGATTCCCATAAACATGAAATATGGATCACTTTATGGATCAGCATTTCTTAATGCTTTCCATTCCTCATGTGACCTGTGGTACATTGTAAGAGGTTCTCCGCCTCTGCTATAAGCAGTAGACAGTGATTCCTCCGTATCTATGTAGTCAGGCTCCTAGTTAATCTTTATACTTGCCCACCTCCTGTACTCCCGCTGCCAGCGCAGTTCTTCAGTGAAGTACATAGGAGTACACCTCATCTTCAGTGCGCATGCGCCGGACCTTGAGCACATACGCAGTGTAACAACTGAAATAACCGATAAGTTACATTTCCTAATCTACTGTATATTACAAATTAGTGCATTATTCGCTTTTTCCAGGGAGCAGTCCTCAGATGGCGGGCGACTACAACAATGCCACCTTGAGAATCCTTGCTAATATGCCCAGTCGCACTATTGGTAAGTATGGCATTTTTGGGATACTGAAGGGGCCTGTACTTTTTATACACAGGAACCCAGGTGCAGGGTAACAGCCTTGTAACATGTATATGAATACACTGAGTGTTGGGGGACAGGGACCCTATACATGAGTGTGTCTCACCGCAATAAAATGTGACTGCACCTACTAGATTTCCTAAGTCTGCTCTTTTAGTAAAGTGTTAGTCATGTGATGTTTCACTTGTGATCTTCCTTATTATACTCTTATTCACTATTTACACATTACGCAACCATCGGCACGCACAACAACACGATTAACTGTAATATGACAGATTGTACTTGGCA
The DNA here is from genome assembly GCA_947044405.1 of Leptodactylus fallax. Lineage (NCBI taxonomy): Eukaryota > Metazoa > Chordata > Amphibia > Anura > Leptodactylidae > Leptodactylus > Leptodactylus fallax. The sequence continues at coordinate 1,136,346 of CAMRHE010000477.1, read as the reverse complement.
TCAATACTTAATGTCTGCTAACAGCCAAGCAAGAAGATGTGATTTATACAAAAAGTTATATGCACGGTGCCAGGACGAGGCAAGAGGAGTATGGTGGCTCAGTGATGGGTGCCAAGGTGAGGCTAGATGAGCATGGTGGTTCAGTAGTTAGTGCCAGGACGAGGCAAGATGAGCATGGTGGCTTAGTAGTTGGTGCCAGGACAAGGCTAGATGAGGATGGCGGCTCAGTGATGGGTGCCAAGGTGAAGTTAGAGGAGCATGATGGTTTAGTAGTTGGTGCCAGGATGAGGCTAGATGAGCATGGTGGTTCATTAGTTGGTGCTAGGGCAAGACTAGATGAGCATGGTGGCTCAGTGATGGGTGCCAAGGTGAGGTTAGATGAGCATGGTGGTTCATTAGTTGGTGCCAGGACAAGGCAAGATGAGCATGGTGGTTTAGCAGTTGGTGCCAGGACGAGGCAAGATGAGCATGGTGGCTCAGTGATGGGTGCCAAGGTGAGGCTAGAGGAGCATGGTGGTTCAGTAGTTGGCGTCAGAACAAGGCAAGATGAGCATGCTGGCACAGTAGTTGGTGCCATGGCAAGGCTAGATGAGCATGGTGGTTCAGTAATTGGTGCCAGGATGAGGCTAGAGGAGCATGATTGTTCAGGACAAGGCTAGATGAGCATGGTGGTTCAGTAGTTGGTGCCAGGACAAGGCTAGATGAGCATGTGGTTCAGTAGTTGGTGCCAGGACAAGGCTAGATGAGCATGGTGGTTCAGTAGTTGGTGCCAGGACAAGGCTAGATGAGCATGGTGGTTCAGTAGTTGGTGCCAGGACAAGGCTAGATGAGCATGGTGGTTCAGTAGTTGGTGTCAGGACGAGGCTAGATGAGCATAGTGGCTATGTTTCTGATGCTTAACCTCTTTTACCTTTATTTGAATTCAGTTTCAGAGCTGTTAGCGCCCCCTCTAGAAGAAACCTTAGTTTTATTCATAGAAACTATTGCACTGAATTCTGAAGACCTAATAGTCTCCTAGACTTTGATTGTGCTCCCTCCAGGACTGCGGGGTATGAGAAGGAAAGGTTTATTATTTATATATGGGGTGAATGAGGCAGTTCTCGGGGTGAGCAGGATACGGGATCTGCATGTCCTATAACAGGCCGTTCACTCATGTTGTCTTATGCAATTTGAGTGACAAAAGAGTACGATGGATCTGTGCCTGAAAAGGTAGTCTAGGATGACGGTGCTTTGGACACAAAGTAATGAAGCATGACCAAAGCCCTGTTTACATGAATGTGGTGCAAATCGGCCATGAAAACCAGTCCTTTCTAACGACCAATTTGCGTTCATGCGGGATTCCTTTTTATGGATTCCTCATAGGCTACAGACACAGTTAACCCCTTGCTGGTATCCGCCATAGTACTATGGTGCAAGTCAGAAGTTTAAAGATAGCTGAGCGGGCGCCATAGCATCCAGATATTATACAGCGAAAACTCGGCAGCAGTGCATTAATCCTTACAACGCCTTGGTCAAACGTTACCCAGGCATTGGATTACTTCCATATTTAACAGAATGTCCTGTAGTCATAGTAGCCGGGAGCCTAGTGAAGGTTCCCAGGCCTGTCTTCCGTATCTCTATGGGAGTCTGTAATAGAAGTGATGGGATAAGTCAATATACTGTAATACATTAGTAGTGATCCTGACCCCTAGGGTGCATGTTGCCTAGATGTCTAAAAAAATTTATAAAAAGTAAAAAAAAAAAAAAATCTACAAAAAAAAACATTTCAAATCACCCTTTTTTCCTAGAATCCAAATAAAACAAACACATACCAATTAGGTATGCCCGAAAATGTGGGTTTTGGAAGGTGGGGAGTAAAAAATAAAATAAAAAAATGAAAAATAGCTGTGGCGGGAAAGGGTTAAAAACTACAAACGTGTGAATGGCCTCATAGAAGGATGTCACGTTTGTGTGAATAGAGCCTAAGGCTACCAAGACTGGGAATAACCTAGTCATGGACGTGACATGTACAGCTCTGTAGGCCACTATTACTAGCATGACTGACCTATAAAAAAACGTTACCCCGGACAGAAATAAGTAGAGGTTTTAGTAGGACTATTGGGATGGGGGGGTTCCGTTTTGGTGTAATTTATCGTTAAACGTGTAAATGTTCTTCATATTCTTTATCTTGATTACAATGTCCCCCGTATTATAAAGGGCGCTGTAGAGGGGATATGCTATCCGAATATTATAACCGCACCGTGAGGAAGCGCCAGTCCAAGAAGCGGCCATCTTTGTACAGTATGGAGCGCCGTGCTAAACCCAGCATAAGCCAGAGGGACCCAGCAGAAGAGGCAGAAGAAGGTAAGGACAGAGCCGAAGGAAATAGGGCCTTGTTAGGAATGGACGTTTCAGAAAAGGTATTAAAGGATCTGTGCAAGCAATATCTTTGGTGTGCAGGATCAGTGAAAACCTCAACATACTGTATGTAAGTGACCCTGCAATAGATATAATACACTGTAGACGTTTTTTTTCCTGGAATGTTCCTTTAAGGCTCCTTTACATGTGCCCTCTACGGTAATTCCAGCTATTTTTGCGTCTAATTCCATCCATATTCCTTAGCATGTGAGCATTGGAAGCAGTCTGGTCGGTTCATCGCGGCATAATGCTGCTCAAAAGATCCCTGACAGAGAGAAAGAAAAATCTGAGCACAATCAGGAAAGCTGCTTAGTGTCTACGACTAACATCCGATCAGCAATAATACAAGCAGCTAGTCAGAGGTAGATAGACTCTCCTTACACTTACTGTGAGCTCTGAGAAGCTGTGGACTTTCTTCCAGTAAACAGAACATAGAGCAGCTGTGTAAACATGCAGAGGCTGTAAATATAACCCCCCCCCCCACTTCTGTGTTCCCATCTTGAGTTTGTTGGTTTTCAAAGACAGACTTGCCCTAGTAACAGGGAGCGAACAGCAAATTAGGAAGGAGAGAGACTCCTACTGGCAGGAACTTTAGAATGTTTTTTCCATCAGAAAACAGCAACATTTTTAAATAATGTGCATTATATTTTGGTCCAGCATCACATGATCTATTAAATAAGATTGTCTGAAAAGTTAGTGACCATTTAAATGTTGCAAAATTTTGGCTTAAAATTTTGTTTCAAAGTAAGTCAACTAAGTGGTCTAAAAAACGAAGTCTAAAAATGTACCAGATTTATTATCCAGCAGCAGCCACTGTGATAAATCCTGCACACTTTGAGACTGTCTAACTGTTAGTAAATGTGGGCCGGTGTGTTCATGGTTTTATATTTCTACCAGAACAGCAAAAACTACTGGTATCAGAACTACAGAAGACATCGGGTGCCCACCGTATCCGACTGCTCAGGAGCTTCCCGCTGAACCTTCGCGTAAAAAGAGAGTTGAGGTGAGAAACCATTTATAAGGACTCTTCAGTAGTATATAACGTATGTAGAAAAAGTGGGACTGTGGCGTGACCCCGCAGCTCTTTGGCACTTTGCTTAGTCCATCACTGTATCTAAAACTTTCTTGTTCCAGGTCCTTGATATCGGACAGTGGCGGAATAAGGAAGCGCAAAAAAGCTGACCCTTGCTGCAGCTTTATATCCAATGAGATCAGTCTGGTGAGTCACAATGAGAATTTTTCTGGTATTTGGTATTTTTGTACCCAGATTTGTCTTATGTATATTTTTTCCCCTCCCCAGGCTACTCATAGATGTGGGCTCACGTTCCTTTCAGCACTTTGCGCTTTGCGACCTTGGCATGTGGCCCTAAAGCAGATTGGGGGAAGGTTTGGATCCAGTGTCCTCTCATATTTTCTCTTCCTGAAAACTCTTCTGGGGTTTAATGTCTTAATGAGCCTTTTGTGCCTCTTGTTCATCGTAACACCGCAGGCTGTACATCCACATGGGTCACCGAACCCGCGAACCTTTACCAGTCTGGAGCTTCTCACAGGAGCTGTAAGTGTCTATGGAAACACTAAGTAATTTGCACCTACATATTTAAAGAAAACCTTTTACCACCAATCGAGCTCGTTTCATCCTTTAATAGGCGCAGTTGGAATTTTTTCTCCAGCCCCCACCGTTCCTTAGCAATCAGTGCAGTTAGTTTTTGTGCCTGATATGCTAACAAGACTCCCTAATGCCTAGTGGGTGGTGTCAAACAGGAGGCGTGATTCTGAGCTCTGACACTGTTCATCTCTGACTGGAGCTCTGAGACATGCCCCCTCGTCTGCTCCTACCCGACACCACCCTCTTGTCATTAGGGAGTCTAGTTAGCATATCAGACGCGAAAACTAACTTCACTGATTGCTCAGGAATGGTGGGGGCTAGAGAAAAAACTACAACTGCATCGGAATCCGTGGAACGGCATCTATTAAAGGATGGAATGGACTGGTGTTGGAGAGAATGGTGAAAGGTCCCCTTTAAATCACATCAGATATATGAAGTCCAAGTGTATCGTCGTAGTTGTCTAGGAGTGGCCAAAATACAGTAGAGTTTGCAAGCCAATTTACAGATTGACACTTTACACCAAATATCCCAAGGAAGAGTTTTTGCAGCAGTAATCCAATTCACCCCACAAATAGTTTTTTGTCCGTTGCGTGGAATATTGAATGGTGTCATTAAAAAATACAACTCCTCTCACAAAAAAAAAAAAAAAAACAAGCCTTGATACAGCTTTATTTATAAAAAGGTTATGGTTCTTGGAACATGGGAAAGAAAAAATGGAAATGAAAATAACAAAAATTGTCTGTATCCCGCTTGTAGTACTGGTTAGGGTAAGATCAATAGACTTAAAGGATTTTTTTTTTTTTTGGGAAACAATTCCCCGACGTTGCAATGCATCTTAGGTCCTCGTTGGTCTGTACTTCCAGGTTTCTCACAGGCCACATGAAAATGCTTGGAGATGCCCACTCGGCCAGTCACTAGTTACTTGGAAGTAAAGACCAGTGGAGAACTGGACAGCGTCTGAACCAGAGCTGCAGGGGATCAATGAAGATCGCTTTTTATTTAGGACCCCATATTTAGTTCTTTTAAATATATTTTTTATTTCTCTAGAGAACCCCTTTAAGTATTTTTTTTTTTTTTTTTTTTGCGTAATTTGTGTTTCTTTCCCTATTTTATCTAAATCTTTCTTATCCCCTGAAACCTTTCTTCTTGTTTTTAGGGTTATTTTACGGATACAGTCATGTACTATGGTTACTACAGTAACAAATCTGTGAATGATGGCTGTTCCACAAGGGCCAATACTCCCAAGTGTCCGGGGGACAAGGGTTGGCTAACGTATCACATGCCCCTGGCTTATCTTTTCACTATAGGATTTGTTTTCCTGAGTACATGTATTATATTGGTGTATAGGTAAGAACGTCTCACACCTTTCAGTTCATATTTTTACAAGTTTTTCTATAGTTAATTCCATTTTTGTTTTTTTTTTTCCCAGGATGTCTTGTTCATTTGGTGAAAGTTTCAGAGTGGGGTTTTTCTCTGGCGTTCTAGCTCTAAAAGTTTTCGGCTCCTGGGACTTCAAAGTCAACAGAATCCGTAGTGTGCAGAGGCAGAGGGAGAATATTCTCATGCAGTTGAAGGTAAAGACGGCCCACCCGAAATCATAAGGGGGATGGTTGTCAAAAAGGACCTCTCGTTCTTTGGTCGACATTGTTTGGCTGACAGCTATTGAGGGTGTTCGGGCACCTTCGCTCTGGTGGATCTGGCCTGTCCTTACATCTAACACTACATTTTTCCTACAGTGGTCAATTTAGGGGAAATTTATAGCCCTATACAGGGTCCCATGGCGATAGAGAGGCCGGTCCTGGGACAGTCTGCTAGGCCAACTTCTATTCTAAAGAGGTTGCCTTTATGAGGAACCTCTTTAGGTTGAGGAACCCTAAACGCAACTTATATTTAACCACTTCATGACCGGACACATTTATTTATTTATTTTGGTAAATTCGGTTTTAAAGATTATAACTTTTTGTTTTCAGTTGGGTTATTCAAATAATTTTTCTGTTTTCTGTATTTTTTTTTAGCGATACATAGGGCTATACTTAATTTTTTTTTACTTTTTTTAATATCTGGATAAGAGCAGGAGAAAAAGGGAGGATAATATGTCTGTTTTTGAAAAAAAAATTTGTTTTTTTAATAGTACACAGTTCTACTTAAAAATGTTTACTTAGTTTTCCCTCTCAATTATGGAGATTTTTTATATAGGCGACAAATAGTTTTGCGTTTGCTGGGAGAGGGGCTGTTGTATAGGCATGGTAGTGGCACTTTTTTTTTTTTAGTTTTTGGGGGTTTTTTGGGGGTTTTTTTGTTAAACCATTTTTTTTTTTTGCTGATTTCCCCTGTAACTGTGGCTGGTACATTATCCCTAGTTACAGGAGGAATACAGCCTTCTGGTGTACACTGCAGAGAAGATCTGGTTCCCAGTCCCCAGCGGTCCATATAGGCACTGGACTGAGAGGAAGCCACATCATGGCGTCTTTCATAGCTGCATAAGCAGCGCACATTGTACGCTGTGTATACAGCATGCAGGAATGGTAATAAACTTTATTTATAAGACATTATTGATGCTATGTCTGTATCTGTCATACTTCTCTGTCCATTTCAGGAGTTACTGAGTGAGCATCGCCCTAGTCAGCATAGTCATGACGTCAGGAAGAGGCTACAACGTGTTTGTGTTCTGATCTTCTCCTGGATCTTGTGTGCAGGCAGTTGGATAGGAGCGGCATTGGCAGTGCACGTCATTTCCGAAAGACTACACAAGGTGAGTGCGTCTAGTATCCTAGTATCTGTGTTATATCAGTCCTGCACGGTTTTTGGAGCTGCACGCTACCTACTTCCTGAACTGGCTCATATGCTATTATTTCTCAGTTATCTCTGAGCTGGTGGGTGGAGACTGGCTGCTATGATGTCTCCCATACACAACACATGGAGGAAAAAGGAGATTCTGCTCCCTAACTCTCTTACCAAGAAACTTCACCATATAGAGCATTGTAGAGCAGTACTGACTGGTATTTATGTAAAGCAAGTACTTGGGTGAGATAGAAAACTTCCTATTAGCAGCAGCAGCATCTGTTTGCTTGTGTCTCTGATTTTTATTCTGCTCCCTAACTCTCTCATTCAGAAACTGCACCATATAGAGCATTATAGAGCAGTACTGACTGGTATTGATGTAAATAAAGTATTCGGGTGAGAGAGAAAACTTCCTATTAGCTTTAGCAGCCTCTGTTTGCCTGTGGCTCTGATCTCTATTTTGCTCCCTAACGTTCTCACTCAGAAACTGCAACATATAGAGCAGTATTGACCGGTAATGATGTAAATAAAGCTGTTGAGTGAGATATAAAACTTACTATTAGCTGCAGCAGTCTGTTTACCTACATCGCTGCTCTCTCTTTCACTCAGCCCCCTGTTTCCCTCTCCCGTCTCCATAGACCTCTATGATCACATGTAATTGGAAATTTTAGTGAACTGCCAGTCCATCTTGGGAGCCCACGGCAGAGTCAGCAGAGATTTCAGAGTTTATAAGGATTTTCCCACAAAAACAAATGACTGATAGATGTGGTCCGGGGGGACCACCTAAATTGAAGCAGCCTAACCTCCTGGCCTTGATGGTTGGGCTTACAAAAACAGCTTATCTCTGAGATACGCTGTTTCCGTAACTTCCATAGGAGTGAATGGGAGTCATGGGAATGGCATAGAACAGTGAGGTATTTTTTTTTCCATAACTTCGAATTCACTTCTATGGGAGTTCCAGAAATAGCATATCGCAGAATCCTAGGCTGTTTTTGTAAGCCTGACCATCCAGGAAAGTCTTCTCATTGAGACTGCGGACAGTTAAGAGCTGGGGCATGGAGGCTGGGGGGCTTCATTTTAGAGATGGCTGAGGGTCCCAGAGGTGGGACCCACATCTATGAGACATTTATATCCTGAATTTAAAATGTTTTTAACAGGGAAGGGGAAAGAGGGGGAAAAAGCCTGATAAGTGGAGAAAAGAGTATTTTTCTCTAATAAGTTATATTACAAGGTTTCATCTATATATCTGTGATATTGAATTATGCAATCCTGAAATGTTACTGACCACTAAAGCTTTCATCTTTGAGGTTTGGGAATTAACATCGAGTTCTGTGTTCGTCTCATGAATGGACTTGTATCTCTCAGCATGATGGGTCTGAAAGGACATGTAGCTTTCACCTGCTGCGCCCAACACCTCAGTCTCTGTTTTTCAATGCAGGATCATCGAGAACGACTAAGTACAGGGGGCGAGTCAGAAGTAGAGGCGATGCAGTTGCCGCTGCCGTTGGCCGTATCTCTATGTAACCTGCTGCTACCGTACATGTATCACGCGCTGGGGCTTTGGGAGAAGTTGGACTCCCCCATACTAGAAGTCTACATTGCTATTTGCAGGTTACAGACTGTCCTGTATATATAACCACTTTATCGCTCTTGCTCATTCCCAGTCTGATCCCCTTCCTCTCCATTATCCGTAGAAATCTCCTCCTGAAGGTCGTCGTCCTCGGGGTCCTGTGTTATCACTGGTTAATGCGAAAAGCAAAATACATGGAGTATAAGGTAAACCCAGAAATGGCGTCCATGTTGCTAAGAGATGTTTGCGTCACCTCGTCCACGTACGTGGAAATGGGGACCTAATGATGCCATTATATACTGACATTGTGAACTTTTAACCCTTCCCACCACAGCAATTTTTTTATTTTCGTTTTTTACTCCCTGACTTCCAAAAGCCACAACTTTTTTTATATGTATTTGTGTCATTTGTGTGACTTATTTTTTGCGGGACAAATTGTACTTCATATTGCTACCATATAATATTCCATACAATGTACTGGGAAGCTACAAAAAAATTGGAGTGGGTGGGGGGGGGGAATTTAGAAAAAAAAATGGAATTAGTTCAATTTTCTTACGGATTTGATTTACAGCGTTCACTATACAGGCAAAATGACATGTTACCTGTATTATGTGGGTCGTTCCGATGACGTCGATACAAAATTTATATAGTTTTTGTTATGTTTTAACACTTTCGAAAAAAAAATCCCAAAAATTTCTTGGAGTCGCCATATTTTGACACCAGGAATTTTTTTTTTTTTATATTTTTGTGGCAGAGCTCAATAGTAACATAGGCAATTTCCTACAGACTGAAATACTATAGCATGGCAGTCTATGATTTAAGCAATCTAATGATTGGGGCTACAAAAAAGTATTTTGTGTAGTCTTGTGAACCTGTGTGCAAGAATGACATAGCAGAGTTAGAATGGGTTTAAGGCTAAGGCCCCAAGTTGCGGAAATGCAGCTTTTTTTGTTGCAGATTTTGTTGCAGTTTTTTGAGCCAAAGCCAGGAGTGGATTGAGCAAAAGGTAGAAGTTTAAGTACTTTTTATATATTTCCCACTCCTTTTGTTTGCCATTCTTGGCTTTGGCTCAAAAAACCGCAACAAATTCTGCTACAAAAAAAAGCTGCGTTTCCACAACGTGGGGCCTTAGCCTAAAGGTGGGCACCCAACTACTAAGGGATGACCTAATAACAATTTGTCCAATTATGTAATTATGAGAAGCGGCACCCACTACATCTAGGGGCAAGATGGTTTCTACACCAACATAGAAGATATTTGCTCCACGGACTACTGGGGATACTTCCTGTATAAGTTCTTTATGCCAAGGCCATCTCGCTCAGTATAATAAGGCCTGTCTGTGACTTACTTGCTTAGAACATTCTGATATCTTCCATATTTTTGCTGTCCTGATTTAGTGCTGGGAGACATTTGTCGGACAGGAACTCTTTCGCTTTGTGATCATGGACCTGATTTTCAATATGCTGGACACGTTGCTTGCAGAGCTCCTTTGGAGGTAAAGGGGAATATATCATCTATATTTTATAAACTTAAAAGCATATATGCTGATAAATATTCTGTTTTTATCCTCCGATTATATATACAGTGCCTTGTGAAAGTATTCGGCCCCCTTGAACTTTTCAACCTTTTGCCACATTTCAGGCTTCAAACATAAGGATATAAAATTTTAATTTTTTGGTGAAGAATCAACAACAAGTGGGACACAATCGTGAAGTGGAACAAAATTTATTGGTTATTTTAAACTTTTGTAAAAAGTAAAAAACTGAAAAGTGGGGCGTGCAATATTATTCGGCCCCTTTACTTTCAGTGCAGCAAACTCACTCCAGAAGTTCAGTGAGGATCTCTGAATGATCCAATGTTGTCCTAAATGACTGATGATGATAAATATAATCCACCTGTGTGTAATCAAGTCTCCGTATAAATGCACCTGCTCTGTGATAGTCTCAGGGTTCTGTTTAAAGCGCAGAGAGCATCATGAAGACCAAGGAACACACCAGGCAGGTCCGTGATACTGTTGTGGAGAAGTTTAAAGCCGGATTTGGATACAAAAAGATTTCCTAAACTTTAAACATCCCAAGGAGCACTGTGCAAGCGATCATATTGAAATGGAAGGAGTATCAGACCACTGCAAATCAACCAAGACCCGGCCGTCTTTCATCTCAAACAAGGAGAAGACTGATCAGAGATGCAGCCAAGAGGCCCATGATCACTCTGGATGAACTGCAGAGATCTACAGCTGAGGTGGGAGAGTCTGTCCATAGGACAACAATCAGTCGTACACTGCACAAATCTGGCCTTTATGGAAGAGTGGCAAGAAGAAAGCCATTTCTCAAAGATATCCATAAAAAGTCTCGTTTAAAGTTTGCCACAAGTCACCTGGGAGACACGCCAAACGTGGAAGAAGGTGCTCTGGTCAGATGAAACCAAAATCCAACTTTTTGGCCACAATGAAAAACGATATATTTGGCGTAAAAGCAACACAGCTCATCACCCTGAACACACCATCCCCACTGTCACACATGGTGGTGGCAGCATCATGGTTTGGGCCTGCTTTTCTTCAGCAGGGACAGGGAAGATGGTTAAAATTGATGGGAAGATGGATGGAGCCAAATACAGGACCATTCTGGAAGAAAACCTGTTGGAGTCTGCAAAAGACCTGAGACTGGGACGGAGATTTATCTTCCAACAAGACAATGATCCCAAACATAAAGCAAAATCTACAATGGAATGGTTCACAAATAAACGTATCCAGGTGTTAGAATGGCCAAGTCAAAGTCCAGTCCTGAATCCAATTGAGAATCTGTGGAAAGAGCTGAAAACTGCTGTTCACAAACGCTCTCCATCCAACCTCACTGAGCTCCAGCTGTTTTCCAAGGAAGAATGGGCAAGAATTTCAGTCTCACGATGTGCAAAACTGATAGAGACATACCCCAAGCGACTTGCAGCTGTAATCGCAGCAAAAGGTGGCGCTACAAAGTATTAACTTAAGGGGCCGAATAATTTGGCACGCCCCACTTTTCAGTTTTTTATTTTTTACAAAAGTTTAAAATATCCAATAAATTTTGTTCCACTTCACGATTGTGTCCCACTTGTTGATTCTTCACCAAAAAATTAAAATTTTATATCCTTATGTTTGAAGCCTGAAATGTGGCAAAAGGTTGAAAAGTTCAAGGGAGCCGAATACTTTTGCAAGGCACTGTATTTTGTTCTATTTTCTGTACATGATTATAGTGGCGGCCAACTTGCCTGATCTGCTGTTAACAGCATTTCGAGATACGCTTTACAGCAGCCACATGGACCATAGAAATCGATAGCCCCGAAAGGACGTATTTGGAAATTTATGAAGACTGGCGTATTCAATGCCAGTCTTCATGTTCCAGTGGTGTGTGCACCTTATTTATGATGAGGTGCACGCCTCTACATAACTCAGGCGCACCCTCTGCTGGGCCCATATGCCTGCACATTGAAATCCAGTTAAGTGTTGTAAAGGATAATAAATCTAGTGCACTGCCAAAAACCCGCATCCTTGAGTGGTTTGGTTGAAGCAAACCAGAAAAGTCACAAAATCCAACTTATGCAGAAAATAGTAACTTTTTTTATTCCTTGTACAGCAGATAACTGGTGTGCAAGGCATAAAAAAATTTGACTTCTATAGGAGAGTGTTGTGGGCATGCTCTGCGACCTGTGCAACAGTCACTGTGCAGGGACAAGGAGCTTTAATGTCTCCTATTCTGCATTGTGGATCCAATGTTATAGAGGTGTTATCTGTGATTGTAATCCTGCCTGTGAAGAAGTGATCTCTACAGAACAGGAAGTGTCAGACTAATCTGAGGCTCAGTGACCTAAGTGAAATCTGCAGGATTTATTTAAGAGTAACACAAAAACATAAAAACAAAAAAAATAAACATTTAAACAAAAAAAGATATTTGTTTTCTAGGTCACCGTCATGGCGTAAAGCAGTGATACCAGTACAATAGTGTGAACAGGGTTAAATTGTGATGCAATTGTGTACAATGTCATAAAAACATTTTATAAAACAATGGCTAAAATCTCTTTACATATGACTGAGAAACTGGAACGTTTGAGACCTTGATCCCTCCTCTATATTGTTGGCTCACACATCACATCTCATCCTTTGTGACAGGTTAATCCTGCAAAAGAAGCAAAAACAAAAGTGTCGGACAGAGTTTGACATTGCTCGAAATGTACTGGAGCTCATCTATGGACAGACGCTGGCATGGTGAGACCATCTGGCTGTATGTCGTGTACAGTGTCCTGGTAATGAAAGAGTTAAAGCGGCACTTCTGTCAGTATATAATATAAGGGTTACTAGTACAAGTGACATCCTAGTAATGTATCGCCTTGTCTTACAATTTTAGCCGCAAATTTTTATGCATTTTCAACAAAATGTTATACAGTCAGTTTGATAAAACATTGGTTGTGGCATCCACGACTGTGCTGGCTGGCATTTCCACAATGGGTTATCTTTCAGAAAACACAAAAACAGAAAAACTCAATAGCAGCAAAACCGTTAAAAATAAAAATCTCCAAAGAGGTGGGCCAGTCAAAAAAAAATATTTTTAAAATCGGCCGGGGGTGGTGAAAAACAAATTTTTAAAAATCCTACTCGCCTGTCCCCGGTGCTCCGATGTCCTCCCAGCGCGGCCCGGTCCTGCTGCTTCCCTGTCTTCTATAACTGAAACTCCTTGCTGGCTGTGACATCCTTGATTTCTTCCACTGAAGCTGCTGATTGGTCTCAGCGGTCACGTGCCGTGGGGACTACCGCCAGAAGACAACAATGGACTGGCAGGACTGGACTGTGCTGGGGGGCATCGGGGAAAGGTGAGTATGTTTTGTTTTGTTTTTCACCTCCTCTGGCCTATTTAAAATATAAAATTTTTACCCGGACAACCCCTTTTTGTGTCTCCATGGTAACAGACTACAAAGAAATCATGTGTAATCTGAGTAGTTCAAAAGTCCTATCACCATCCATCTGTTTCTTACTTCTTGCTGACCTATCAAATGTGTGCTCTTTGTTCATGTCATGTTTTTGTCCTGTTAAAGAGAACCTTTCACCAACTTCAACTCTTTTATTCTTTCAGTAGGTACTACTTCGCTGATTCTGGCACAGTTGAAACTTTTTTTTAGTTTTGGTGTCTGATATGCTAACTAGACTCCCTAATGTCCAGTGGGTGGTATCAGGCAGGAAAGCGGGTGTGACCCAGAGCTCCAGTCAAAGCAGACCTTGTCAGAGCTGAGTCACACACCCTTGCCTGCTCCTGCATGACACCATCCACTGGACATTAGGGAGTCTAGTAAGCACATTGGGCACCAAAACTAACTGCACTGAATGCTCCGGAATGGTGAGGAAAAATTCCAACTACGTTGGTGACGCGGTACCTATTAAAGAATGAAAAGATCTCGAGGTGATGAAAGGTCCTCTTTAATTAGGTTGTCCAGGCATTTTTTTTAATGCCTGGACAACAGGGGTGGGTGAAAAAAAATAAAAATCCTACTCACCTGTCCCCGATGCTCTGGTGTCTTATCCGGCGCGTTCCAGTCCTTCTGTTCCGGTGGCTTCTCACTGGTCTCTTCTTAGAGACATGACTGCGGAGGCCAATCAGCGGCCTCAGGAAGAGACCCATAATGTCACAGGTAGTGACATTGCAAGCCCTTCACTGAGGCCGCTGATTGACCTCAGCGGTCACATGTGGTTCGGCCTTCCACCACACGTCTTCTTCTCCTCGCTGCCGTTTGTCCAAAAAACCATTTTCTTCTCATATGTAAATTATGCTCAGGGAGCAACGGGGGCGTTCCCCCTGTGCTCCGAGCACTCCGCGTCATTGCTGCAACCCGCCTCCAGCACTGCTTTTTCAAGCCCCCTGAATCTTCTTCTTTTCATCTTGCATCTGCTTTCTCTGTTGGCCATTTTTCTGAAGTACACTGGTGTAAGAAACTAAACAAAAATGGCCGAAGGAGCATGCTCAGTCGGCTCTGCCTGAACTCAAAGTGTTTCTGGCGGCCGTTTTTGTTTAGTTTCTTACACCAGCGTACTCCAGAAAAATGGCCGACGGAGCAAGAAGCAGATGCAAGATGAACAGAAGAAGATGCAGGGGGCGTGAAAAAGCAGTGCTGGAGGCGGGTTGCGGCGATGGCGCGGAGTGCTCGGAGCACAGGGGGAACGCCCCCGGTGCTCCCTGAGCTTAATTTACATATGAGAATAAAATGTTTTTTTTGGACAAACGGCAGCAAGGAGAAGAAAAGTAAAGGTAGGAGTAGAATAGCCTTTATAAAGGCTATTCCGACACTGTTTCAGGTAAAAACACGTTTCCCCAATGATAGACTCGCTTTAAGTAAAGTCAATGTGTAACCCAGTGTAACAGTAAGTGACCTACCGTACTGACACACTATTCTAATCCATGTATCTCTCATTTCCGTGTCTTATCTTGCGGACAGGCTGGGTGTCCTGTTTTGTCCTATTCTACCTGTTGTGCAGACTCTGAAATTGCTTTTGCTCTTCTACGTAAAAAAGGTAAGGAGCGTTTTCAGATATGTAATGCTTAGAACTATGTTCACTCCATGTAATTCCCCATCAATAACATGTTTTTCTGCATAGGGTGGTATCTATACATGAGTTTTTGTAGGGTCCTAGTGGATGTGCACCTATATGACAGCCATTGACTAACCTGCACCACAACTCTCCCTGCACGTTGAGTCCTGAAGAACTATAACTTTTTTCTTTTTCCATCCATGTAACTGTATAAGGGCTTGTTTTTTGCGGGACCTGTCGTAGTGTTTAATGGCACCATTTTGGGGTAGATCTATCTCACTGAATAACTTTAGTAGCTCTTCTCTGTGAAGGAATAGAAAAACAGCAAATTTGCCATTGTCTTTTTATACTATAAATTTGTATAGTTTTATAGTTTTTTGCAAAGTAAAAGCCCTTTTTGTAATAATTTTTTTGCCATTTTCAAGACCCATCGCATAAATATTTTTTTTGTCAATGGAATTATGTGAGGGCTCATTTTCTGCGGGATATGCTGACTTTTTTTTATTGATGCCATTTTGACAAACATAACACGCACTCTGATTTTTTTGGTGGCTGACAGCCAAAAAAAATGGCAATTCTGTTTTTTTTTTAATATTTTATTTTATATTTTGTATTGCTTGGGTCATTAGGGATTCAGCAATACTCAATATATTTATTTTTTTTTTTTATTTACTAAACATTGCCGGATTGGGATTTAATATGTTATGATTTGGCTTGTGCATAATTTTTTTTTTTTTTTTTTTATGTAAAACATTTATATAATTTTTTTTTTTTTTTTTTTTATATCATTTTTAGTCCACCTTGTGGAATTGAACTTGTGATCTTCAGATCGCTTACAGACTACATTGCACTACCTATGAACTGTAGGAGTTTTAGGATTTTTTTTTTTTTTTTAAATCTAGATAATAACATGGAAAATTTTTGAAAACCTCACAAAAAATTCTTTAAAAATATGTTTAACATAAAATGTGATTAACAAAAAAAAATAGGTCACATAACTGGTCTTATTTTTTTTTTACACCTTTAAAATCTGATTTGCTTTTGCAGCTGCTGCATGACATTGAGTACTGCCTATAATTTAATAGAGCTACCATAGAGACAGATATTCTTTTTTGGGAATTGTTACATTTATTTATAAATATATTACATATACAATATTTATATTAATTTTTTTTTTTTTTTTTTATTCCTGAAGATTTTATAACCAAACCAAAGTTGTGTGAAATATACTGAATATTCTCTTTTTTTTTTTTTTTTTTTTTTTGCAGGCCAGTTTGATGAGGAACTGTCGTAGCCCACGCAAACCCTGGCGAGCTTCACATATGAGCACAGCATTCCTCACACTTCTGTGCTTTCCCTCCTTCTTAGGGGCTTCAGTCTTCCTTTCCTACACTGTGTGGTCGTAAGTAGATGTGGTAGAAAGAGGGGGGGGGGTGAAGGGTTAAAGGAACAGTTTTTGTTTGCGGTTTCCTGTAGAGATAACAGAAGGGTGTGCCCCATTAAATGGGTTGTGTTTGGAGTTTTTGGATAAGCTGCGTGTATCCATGTATAAAAGGAAAGAAACAGGATGGGCCATAAAAAACAGAACCCTGTTTACTTTATGCGGTGAGTACGGGTTAATACAATAATGGCGCCTTATGTGGTACATCAGATGCTAGAGATGGTTTCTGGAGCTGGCTATGAAAACTTGGGGCTGTATTGTCACATGAAAGGGAACCTGTCAGGACCCACAACCAGCACCCGCCGCGATTGCACCCAGTGTAGCACATTAGAATCACGTCTGAGTGACCCGCGCAGGCGCACTTTGGCCCACTTGTGTATTGTGAAGGCAGAAGGGTGGCGCATGCGCACAAACATAGAAGAAGCTCTGAGGACTTTGGGCAGAGGCGGGACCAAATGTGGCTGCGCGGAATTTCAGAAAGAGAATGGACTGCTATATTCATGTGTCATGTATATATTCTGCTCTATATCAGTCCTACAGAACACTATTTCTCTCGTTTCATATCTCTGTATCGTTCTCAGTGTGAAGCCCTCAGAGTCTTGTGGTCCGTTTCGTTCTCTAAATACTATGTATGAAGCGGGAAAGTTCTATATCAAGCAGCTGGAGGTAACAAATCCGCGACTAAGTTGGGTCAGCTGGATTCATTACTACCTATGGGAAAATACGTTCTTCATCTACCTGGCAGCCGGAGTTCTGCTGTAAGTACTGGGCGACGAGTCGTAAGACTTTTATAGGTATACATATTCTTACAGGATGCGCTATGGCTTCCATCTTTGGTATATTTTCAGTATGAGGGTTGTCCATTACATGGTGTGGGTTGCGTTATTGCCCCTGGTTGTACTATCTAGGATTTGGGGGTGGTATAAAATTCGAACTCCTCCTTTAATGCAGTAGTGCAAAGAGTCGCTAGAAAGAGTGTCTTTCACCCTAGAGTAGCATTCATGCATTACACATCTAGTATTTTAGTTATTTTACCTCGAAACAACGTATGAGTGCCTGCTTGGGTTAAGGCTTTAAGGGTTTATCCAGGATTAAAAAACATGGCTGCTTTCTTTTTCTCAGGAAATGACATCACTTCTGTTGGTCACGTGGCCATGCTGAAGTTTAGCCCCATTCATTTGATATGTGATATCACTTCCTGAGAAGAAGGAAGCAGCCATGTTTTATAATCTTGGATAACCCTGTTAAAAAGGACCTTTACCCTCCTCCACCAACTCGAGCTTACATCATCCATTAATAGGCTCCTCTCTACTGACTCTGGCTCAGTTGGAATTTATTCTCTAGCCCACGCCATTCCTGAGCAGTTAGTTTTGTTAGTTGCCTCTCTAATGTCCAGTGGGTGGAAACAGGCAGGAGCAGGCAAGGGGGTGTGACTCAGAGCTCCAATCAGAGATGGACAGCGTTAGAGCTCTGAGTCACACCCCCTTGCCTGCTGCTGCCTGACACCACCCACTGGACATTAGAGAGTCTAGTTAGGATATCAGGCATCGAAAGTAACTGCACTGATTGTTCAGGAACGGTGGGGGCTAGAGAAAAAAATTCCAGCTGTGCCAGAATCAGTGAAGCGGAGCCTAATAAAGGATGAAAAGAACTGAAGTTGGTGGAGGAGGTGAACGGTCCTTCTTTCCCACCCCCATTCATGCAGAACGTGTTTGTGTATGCGGGGATTGGGAGAGATAGTTATCAGCCAGCTGTCTTATATATATGGCCAGCATAACCCATCATTACGTTTTATAGCCACACTAACTACTCGTACATGTACTAAAACTTACAAGACCTTTTGTCTCCTTTTATTATGTATTGGCTTTTGCCACCCTATCATCTCCAGGGTTACATTTACCCATGTGGCACTGACCCGGAGATCTCATGCTGTCTTACCAAGCAAGTATCTGCTCTGCCATAAAATATGACCCCATTCACACAGGTGTCATGGTTTCCATCGGAGGCTGGCGTAAGTTGCAGCCTCTGCAATGGGGCCACTACCTATCTTGTACCATTTAGAATAGTGGTAGTCTTTATGTAGCAGAGGGACCTTTGGGGCTCCCTCAGGGTCCGGGGCCCAGTAGCTACCGCTGCACCCCCTATAGCTAAACTTCAGGGTTCTAGTATTCTGGCCTTGTTAGGCTTTTTTACTCAATAAAATACTGAAGTAAGGTACAATAAGAAATGGAATAAATCATGTGTTATCTAATAGGTAGAAACTATAAAAAAAAAAAAATTGTACATTTTTACTAAACATTTCCCAATGAACAATAAACTCTCTTTCCTTTCCCAGGATTGTAATTTACTTCCATATTCAGATTGTCAAAGGACAGAGAAAAATCATACACTTACTGAAGGAGCAGATTGCAAATGTGAGTACTTTGGGTTCATGAGATAATGTGTGCGCTGCCATGCTGATGAGGACTAGCACCATAAATGCAGGGCTAGTGTAGTCGTAGTCAGGGCCAATTTTGGGTGGCGTTGGAGTCAGAAAAAAGTTACCAACCTCGGCTTCAAAAATAAAATGATTATTATTTAGTTATTATTATTATTATTATTATTATTATTTAATAATTAGATACATAACGGTAGTTTGTTACATAATTACTTTCCTAGGAATCAATCACTGGCTTTGTAATGAATTAGAGGATCTTTACCGCTTCTATCTGACCCTGACTGTCAGCCATGTATGAAGGAGTTGGAGTTGGGCTGTGGTAAAATGAAGGAGTCTGAGTCGGTGGTTTGGCCTGCTGACTCCACAGCCTACATAAATGTACAGTATAGCGATAATGCAGACATAAAGGCTGCATCAATGGCCGCAGCGACTAAATGATGAAAACAAAGGGGGGGGGGTTAAAGGTTAAATTTAGAGGCCGGGGCCTAAGAAAGGCTTCATGACTGCCGTAGGAAGTTGCCTAATAGTGTGTTTTTCACTGACAGGCTATATTGCTTTGAAAAACAGAATAAAATGAACACATGATATGCAGAACTGTGCAAAAGTTTAAGGCAGGTGTGGAAAAAATGCTGGAAATTTTCATGGATGAAAATAAACTATTAATTTGTATGTCACACAGTAACGTTCACATCTGTGCTGAGAATTCTGTTCTTCTGGTCCTCCGAATGGAAAACTTAATGATCAAAAATAACAGAGCCCGAGGAACCCATTGACTATAATGGGGTCCATTGGGCATGATTTTTTTTTGTTGTTTTTGGTGAGTTTTCACTAAAATTGGCAAATGATAAAGTTGGGCTTTTCTGATTCTTAACTAACACTGCAATGAAGACTCCGTGAAGATGTGAACATAGCCATAGAAAAATGCAAAACATGTAAAAAAAAATTTTTTTCCATTACACCTGGGAAAATTTAAAAAATTAAATGTAGATGTACCTACAAACGGTGCAAATAAATAATACAACTCATCCTGCAAAAAACAAGCCCTCATATAGGAAAAGTAAAATGGTTATGACTGCTGCTGCGTCCTCACTCCAGTTGGTCTCCGTGCCGGGCTCTCTGCTCACAGGCGGCACAGCAGGTGTAGACTGTTTCCTTGTATACCTGTCTATGCACCGCTGTATACTTCAGTGTCTATAACTGAAATCACAGTGACGTATGGACGTAGCAGGGTAAAAAAATACACAGCAGTTCAGTCCCGTAGCGACACTGTCTCAAAAGTGCTTGTTCTTCTGACTGTTGTAGGAAGGAGAAGACAAATGTTTCCTCATTAATAGACTTCATGCAGTTTACGAGAAGAAAAACCGAGCGTCGCGGACAAAGGTACGACCTATATACCTACCGACCTGACAAACAAGTACACAAAGGGTGCGACAGAAAATTACATAATGCTTTAACTGGTGGGACCCCCCCTCAGTACTGAAAATGAAGGCATCCTCTTTGAAGGCTTACCCTGCTGTGAAGGGAACTGCAGTGTTGCCCATTTACTTGAACAGAGCGACAGTTGAGTCGATTGCACAGCAGGTGGCGCCACTATACAGAGAAACACTAGGATGAGGGCACCACAGCCCTTCGTTTTCAGAATCAGATACCTTAGGCGCCATTCACATGGAGGAGTTTGAAGAAGAGTTAGGGGCGGTCGATCACCTCCGATTCCTCTCCAAATTCCGGCCCTGCGGAGACCGTGGCGGGTTTGCTTGCTGATTATCCCTGTGGATAGGGGATAAGGTTCTGTAATGACAAAATACCTTTTAGGGGTTGTCTAGGATTAAAAAATTACATCAAGTCAGGCACTTGTACTTACCTGCATCCTCCCCTCCGTTCTTGCGCTGGGCTGGCCGTCTGCAGCAGTGATTTAAGTCGATAGGACCGCGACAGCCAAAAAACGCTCTAAACTGAATACTGCTGAGAATGGTGACACCCTGCAGCGATCCCATTGGTGCGACATCACAGCTGCAGCCGCTCTGTATACAATGGAGGAATGGAGGAGAGGGTCCCCAATGATCAGGACAACAGGGTAAGTATAAGTGCATAATTATTTTATAGCCCTCCCCTCCTGACTGCATGTCATTTTTTAATCCCCGGCAATCCCTTTTAAGGACTTAAAGGGAATGTGTTGCCAGAAAAAGACCTTTTTTTTTTTTTTTTTTGTAATCAAGTTTTATATTAAACAGATTTTTTTGGAAAGTTATTATTTATATTTTAAAAGTCTCCTAAAAATCCTGTAGTTCTGACACCGACCACTAAGCCAAATAATATACTGAGACTTCCTGTTTCCTGTAGGATATTTTCTTTGCAGCAGCTACCTCACTTACAGCACTCTGATGATCACGGCTATCATGTATATGTAGATAAGACAGAGTATCCACCTGTTACGATAGGTGATGTCACATCTTATCTCCTCCCCTCTCTGCACAGGTCATAGAGCATGTCTAGAACACTCTCCCATAGGAGTCAATAGGGTCTGCTCCAGTCCATTGTGTCTATCACCCATGGTCCATTTCCAGATAACAGGAAGTCACAAACTATCTTAGTCTTAGTGGCCAGAGTTGGAATTGCACGATTTTTTAAAATGTAGATAACATTGAAAATGACAATACAAACAAAGGTTTACAGAATGGGATCCTGGCACTCTCAGATAGCATTTGTATTGACTTTGTTCCATGTTACCTTTCTATTCAGCCAAATATTGCGAACAACCGATGATGTCTGTAGGTAACGTAAAGAAGTAACGTCTGACACTGGAATCTGGAGCCCGATGTGCGCCATAGACGTCTTCATCTCACATCGCTACACTGGAGGGGAGCGACATTATGTTCCTGCCAAACAATGCACATTTCAATGACTGAGACACTTTTTATATTAGTCTATGTATATAATAAATGTTTTACTGTCCATCTGCTGCCTTGGGGCAAATCTTGCACAGAAACCTATAGAAGAATATGATGGCGCCCGCTCCAGTCACTGGGTAGGACACATGGAAACATTTACCAGGGTGTACTGGTGCAATAGGCAGCGCTCAGAAGTCGGGAAGCTCGATGCAGAGGTTTGCTTCCTCCATCTTTGTCGGTGTAGGGGAGGTGGGAGGAGTCTGCCAGCTCTCGTCATCTCCTCCTTGTACATACCATCACCCCCATGAGCCTTGCCAGGCAACTTTTCGACTATTCCATTTTTATAGGGATTGGACTCTCAGCTTGGCTCAGACTTTTAGCCACAAACATGAATTTTTCTGCATTTTTTTTTTTTTTTTTTTTTATTATAAAACACTGTGATCCAAAATGGCATGAACGTTCCAAGGAGAGTAAAGTGCTGGCGGGATTTTCAGAAAATATGAGTGTGGGGGTGTCATTTTTTTTATTTTGTAATTCAGGTTTTATTTGTTGGTTCAAAAGTGTTTAAAATTGTCACCAAATCTCTTCAGGCTAAGGCCCCACGTAATGGGCCGCAGCAAAAAAGCGCTGCGGGAAAAACCACGGCGGCAACGCATCATGGATTTTCCTGCAGTGCTTTTCACAGAAAGTCCGCATAGGTTTCCTCCGTGGACTTTCTGCTGCCATTCTACCTATAGGGAAACGCCGGCAGTTTCCGTAAGTATAATTGACATGCTGCGATTTCCAAAACCACGACAGTTTTGGAAATTGCAGCGTGTCCGCTATGCGTATTTTTCCACCATGTGTGGTCCTGGCCTAAAAGGGTGTCTACTTTTTAAATGTTTTGTTATGAAGCCTGTCCCGTCCAAGGGGAAATGATTGCAGAGGTCATACTCAGGGGTAAATTTGTCATTTAGGGCCCCCAAGTAAAATTATGTCTGGGCCCCCACCCAATTAAAAATTTTAGGTCACACCTTACTTTACTTGCCCCCCATACAGTATATTTCTGCTTTTATTGGCCCCTTTTTTAACCCCTACATAGTATATTGCTCCCTTTTGGCCCCATACAGTAACTGCCCCCTTTTTTTGGCCCATACACAGTGACATGGTAAGCCCGCTACCTATAGAATTATTCCAACAGGTAGCAGCCGATATTTTACTCACCCATCCCCACTCCTGTCCATGCCTGCCTCTGCTACGGCCTCCAGGGGGCATATTATGTCCCAAAAGTGAAAAAAAGACGTCCAGACATCACGTCCTGACCTTCTTCAGCATCTAAACATCATGTGCAGCCCCCCTGCATGCTGACTTGGAACGATCCTGGACAGGAGTGTGGATGGGTAAAGTGAGTAAAATATCTGCTGCTACCTGTTGGAATAATCTAATAGGTAGCAGAAGGTAAAAAAAAAAAATAAATACCATAACGCAATGGCGTGGGTTGCACTATGGGCAAAACTGCCCCCGGTTGGAGGATTTGAGGTGGTGTAAAATTCATGAGAATGCAGACAGAGGCAAGACATTCATTTAAAAGCTCCTCTTGGGTTGTACCAAAGTTGTTTACTCTATTTACTATAAGCCAAATGGGACGAGGAAACGTAGTAGGGGGAGGGACACCCAATAATGTAAGGATCTTAGGCACAGCCCAATCCTTAATTTTATCTTTATTACTAGCAATATGTTATTATTTAGCCACCCATGTACATTTCAGAATGGCTGCTTGTAAGGACTTGGAGCGGTTCTGCTGCTTGGAGTGTTTCACAGTAAGGGGGCGTTCACACTAGCGTTGGTGACCGTCAGTAGTGTCCGTTGCTATTGTCCGTTACAAGATTTTAGCATCGGACACTAGCTGAACCTCAGAAATTCATAAAAATTTCCATTCGTTTCAATGGGTTTTTATATTGTGTCCGTTTACACCAAATCCGTCAAAAGTCCGTTTTTTTTTCACAGACCAAAAAAATCCTACATGCAGGACTTTTTGTCCGTTTGGAAAAACGGATTCTTGACGGACAGCAAGTGTCCGTTATTTTTTGTACATTGAAGTTTATGGGTAACGGACAGTAACTGATAGCCATCAGTTACTGTCCGTTATTTTATGTCCGATTTTTTTTTTTTTTTTTTTTTTTTTTTTTTTTTCTGCGCATGCTCAGAAAGCAGAGACAAAAAACAAAAAAAAACGGACAGTGCTTAAAAATGGACACTAACTGATGCTAATGTGTCCGTTTTTTTTAACTGATCCATTAATTAACGGACACCTTCATAACGGAATCCAACAGTAGTGTGAACCCTGCCTAATAAAGGAGCTTCAGAAGTAAGGTCACCTTTACCGCCTCTAATGGCCTAAAAATAAATACACAGAGTGAATTCCATCTATTCACTAAGCCTCTGACCTGGGTGTGTTGTGGGTGTACAGAGAGGAGTATGAAGAGGTAAGAGGAAACTAAAATTCTCTTTGACCAAAGCAGGAAGTTTCGAGCAAACTACAACAACAAAAGATCTGTGCTTAGTTCTCCAAGATGGTGGCAGGAACAACCTCCCTGGCCAGTTCTGCCAAAAACTGTCGGCAAGTACCGAGAAGTGATGGAAGGCAAAGGTCACACCAAATATTGATGGGATTGTCTTAATTCAGTTCGTTTTTGCCTTAAACCTATGCACAGTCTTGTATAATACAACATTTATTAATGTCACAAGCGCTGCTAGAAAAATCGAAAGTTGTTCTGAAAGTTTAGGTGCACGTTACGTCAGTGATGGCGAACCTATGACCCTCCTGTCCGCCCTCCACTGCCTCCTCTAGGTGGCGCTGGGCTTTAAAAAGTGGGGTCAAATACCGTGAGGTGGGCCAGAAACACATGTAATACAAATACATATATCAAAAATATAACTTTTTTTTTTTTACTAGAGGTACAAATATGACAAAATTATAGATATTTCTAGATATGATATGGCACCCGAGTTAAGCTAGGTTTTTTTTTTACGAATTTTAAAACCTCAAGCTCAATAGGTTAGCCATCGCTGCTTTAGGTTATTCCTGTCAGGAACTTCACCAATTTCTGCTGCTGTAGATTTCAGTGGCATCACTGACACAAGAGGGCGTTGCAGTATTACATATAACTGTAGAGCGGCTCCGAGAGCGAGAGAGAGCGCAAGCGAGAGAAAGCGCGAGAGAGAGAACATACCGGGGCACATGTATCAATACTGTCGAACTTTGCACTTTGTCTTAAGCTAGGAATCCCGTTCATAATTTTAGACATATTTATGAATCGGTCGTACGGGCCTTCATAAATATGGAAGGTTTCTAGAAGCGCCCAAATTATGACTCAAATACCATCTGACTAAAAATGTTGAAATTCACCATGGGACAAATATTTGGCGCAAAACAAGTAGACAAAATACTTAAAGAGGACCTTTCATGTCCTCCTGCACATGCGGTTTTATATACCGCTAGAAACCCGACAGTATGCTGAATTCGGCGCACTGTCGGCTTTCCTGTTATTTGCCCTGGGGCTGGAGATATCGGTGCCATTAGTTTCGGCACCAATCTCTGCCCACTGTTAGAAGGGTGTTCCTGCGATGACGCTGAGCTGCGAGGAACACCCTTCTAACAGTGGGCAGAGATTGGTGCCTCACAGTACAAGTCTATGGACGAGTACTGTTGGGGGGGGGCTTTCCTCACAGCCCAGCTAGACTGTCAGGAACGCCCTTCTGATAGTGGGCAGAATCGGTGCCAAAACTAATGGCACCGATATCTCCAGCCCCAGGGCACATAATGGGAAAGTCGACAGTGAGCTGAATTCAGCGCACTGTCGGCTTTCCTGTTATGTGCCCCGGGGCTGGAGATATCGGTGCCATTAGTTTCGGCACCAATCTCTGCCCACTGTTAGAAGGGCGTTCCTGTGATGATGCTGAGCTGCGAGGAACGCCCCCCCCAGTACAAGTCTATGGACGAGTACTGTTGGGGGGGGGGCTTTCCTCACAGCCCAGCTAGACTGTCAGGAACGCCCTTCTGATAGTGGGCAGAATCGGTGCCAAAACTAATGGCACCGATATCTCCAGCCCCAGGGCACATAACAGGAAAGTCGACAGTGAGCTGAATTCAGCGCAGTGTCGGCTTTCCTGCGGTATATAAAACCGCATGTGCAGGAGGACATGAAAGGTCCTCTTTAAGGCTGTAAGGAACAAATATTTGGCGCACACATCAAAAACCCTGTCATTTTTGGCACAACATAAGCAGACACAAATCATCTCTCACTTATTGAGGAGACAAATATGTGGCGCACAACGGGAATTTATGGCACGCAAAGTAAATTGTTGTAAATTCATAAGTTTACACCATTTTAAACTTGGTCTACTTTGCAGGAAATCTGCGCCATATTCGTTCTTTTCTGTTTCATAAATGTGTCGTGAAGTGAAACACTTCTAAGCCTCGCCCCTTCTGGGTATTTTTCTTTTCTTTCTGGTGCACACTGTTCATACGTATGTTGTAAACTCCGTGCACCATAAATTTTGGTGCAAAAGGAGACAGAAAAGTGTCGGACTATTGATAAATATGCCCCACTGTATCATCGGCAATGAATGTTAAGTAAAATGTTGTCTGCCGCCGGAATCTGTTCAAACTCATGCTGTGGGGGCTTCTCTGACTCTGAAGATCTACGGTGACAAATGATGGTCTCAGCCATCATTTGAGGCGCAGACCCGGCGTCAAACACTGGTGGTGCATAACGGAGCTCTGGGCAGAGGTGAGTATGTTTTTTTTTTTTTTTTTTATTATTTACACCTTTCCCAGCCTCCCCATGGGTTGTTCTAATTCTTGGAGAACCCCTTTAAAACGTATAAAAAAAAAAAAAAAAGTGTAAAAAAAGTGTTCTTTTTTTTTTTTTTTGGACTGTCCCAGAATTTACAGTTGCCAAAATTGATGGAGGCAACAAAGATAGTTTTTCCTTTTAACGATTAACTGTTGTTTACAGATTAAATTGATTTAGTGGATGTTGATGGACTCAGGGGTCCCGGCCAAGTCACGTGATCAGAAGCAGCACTCTGAGCACCGGGTCACTCCGCTGTTTTCCTCTTTCGCTGATCTCACTGGTAATTCATAATAATAGTCCTTTAATAGTCCCACAATGGGGAAATTCATTACCTATGTTATGGGGGCTAGCTGACTATAGTAAAGTAGCATGTTATGACTAAGGGCAGTGTCTGCCAGAAACGCGTGTGTACGTGGTTTTAATTGCCTCAAATAAAGCTCCGTTTTTATTGGCACAAAGGTGCGCTGAACTCTCCTCCTGTTGCTATTTTCTATATTGTGTAAGTCTCTGGGTCCATAAAAAACCAGATGACACATGGATGTCATGACCCATAGACTTTCATTGATGTGCTCCCTCCGTGGTGCATAAGCACCAGTGGGGGGGGGAAAAAAAAAGAATGTTCTTCCATTGTATTTTTTCAGACCATCTGAATAAACACACTGGGGGTTATTTATCATCTGCCTCATTTTTTGGCCATACTTTTCGCAGGTGCGCCTTTTTTTAGACAAGTTTTACTAGGGTGTTTATTTATGATGTCGGCGCACCTCCTTGTTAAATGTTGTGCACATTAGTGAGTTTAGATGCGTCTTTTTAGGCCATTGCGCAAAAAAGGAGCAATTGCCCCTTTCTAATGCATTCTAACCTGACGGGCTCTTTTACGCTGCCCATGGACTAGAGGGCATTCATGCCTTTTTTTGCGCCTTTTTAAAAAATAAATAATTAAATACAGCGTGAAAAGGAACTTCAGTGAAACCACACCCCCTTATTTCACCAAAAAGCAAAGTGGCGAGAGCAGCATTACAGCTTGAAAAAAAGGCACAAATACTTTGTAAATGAAGCGTAGCGCAGGAAAAGACCTCAAAAAGGTGCAATTCA
This sequence comes from Leptodactylus fallax, assembly GCA_947044405.1. Classification (NCBI taxonomy): domain Eukaryota; kingdom Metazoa; phylum Chordata; class Amphibia; order Anura; family Leptodactylidae; genus Leptodactylus; species Leptodactylus fallax. The sequence continues at coordinate 1,108,743 of CAMRHE010000477.1, read as the reverse complement.
CTCGAAAAAAAAAGGCACAAATGTGCCCCATTGAAATTAATGACTACGTATGGCGTCCGTGAAAAATGTTAACTGTATTCCTCCGGTTGTTATATTTGCAGTGATATCGTTTATATGTATTATTTTTTTCCCTAATATTTATTTAGCTTACTCATATAGTGCCATCATATTCCGCAGCGCTTTACAGACATTGACAATCACTGTCCCATATAGGGCTCACAATCTACATTCCCTATCAGTAAGTCTTTGGAGTGTGGGAGGAAACCAGAGTACCTCGAGGAAACCCACGCAAACACAGGGAGAACATACAAACTCCTTGCAGGTGTCGTCCTTGGCTGTATTTGAATCCAGAACTCCAGTGCTGTAAGGAATTAGCACTAACCACTGAGCCATCGTGCTACCCTACTTTTACAAACTTATTTTCAATTTGTACAATAATTTTTTTTTTTTCTTATTCCCACTAGGAGATATCACAGTGCGATCATTTGATCACTGTTCTGTTTTGGTATACTCAGTAAACCAAAGCATTATTGTGTGTCAGTAAAAAATTGAGAAGCAACGTACAAGGGTTAATTCACTCAGCCTTCAAGATGGCCTCATTTCGTGGCCTGAGCACACCTTGAATTAACTTAACTCGCGGCATCTCAGAGATCTATAATGCTATAAGTTTAGTTATTTTGAGTTGCGATCATTGCCCCGAAATGGATTCCTTCAGTTTGTGATGTCTGGTTTAAATGCCGTCTATTATTATAATCTATTGTTGTTATTATTACTAATATAATCTATTGCAGTCTATTCAGGTCTATCAGTTGAATTGCAGGGAGAGCTGGTTAGTAGCAGATATATCTCCCAGCAGCTTCTTCAGTCCGGTTAAGACCTGTCCATGCCTCCTCACTGTGTAAGAGAAATTAACCTATCCTCTCCCCATGTCCATGGAGATTGTGTATTTTTCATTGTTGTCTGATCTTATCACTCTTACATGTTGCTGTGCAGAAGAGGTAAGGGTTAATTCTCCAAGGCATGCTCTCTGTATCCTCCCCACCCGCTGCAATAAATATTTGTCTCCTTGCCTGTATTTAACCACTTCCTCCCTCTCTGAGTAGTATACATGTTAATAGGAATCCTTCAAAAAGTTAGAAAGGTCCTTAACCCATTCCTGACATCTGCTTCTAGGTGATTAAATATGGCAGCTTCCTGGTCACAGATCACGGGCATTAACCCCCTTGCGCCTCAAAGTTGACCGAGGCACCATTTTCCTGTGGATTGTTAGCCCCGGGAGTAAGATGCAGGCTAAGGCCCCATGTAGTAAGCCATGGGAAAAAAATGCAGTGGAAACGCATCGCGTTTTTTCCCGGAGCCCTTTTCACAGAAAGTCCACAGAGTTTTCCTCTGCGGACTTTCTGTTTCAATTATACATATACAGAAAATGCCAGCGTTTCGAAACGTAGGTATAATTGACATGCCACAACTGCTTTTAAAATCGCAGCATGTCCGCTGCAGATATTTTTCTGCAATGCTAATCCCATCCACTTTGCAGGTACTGTAAAACGCCGTGGCTTTTCCGCTGTGGCCAAATTGCGGAGTTTACGCTACGTGGGACCACTGCCTCAGGGTTGACGATCCATTACTAGGACAGACTTGTCTCTACGCAGCCTGTAATAGAGGTGCCGTCTTTTTATAATGCATATATTTCTTTGGCCAAAAATTCCCAGACTACAAACTTCTAAAAATATTTTTCTCCTATGATGAACGCCATAGCAAGAAAAAAAATCAAAACCGCGATTTAACCTCCCATAAAAGTTTTTTTTTTTTTAAGGGAATAAAACTATATAAAATTGGTATCACTTGACTTTACCAACCCATAGAATACAGGTAACATTTAGTTTTGGCTGTACAGTGAATGCTGTAAAAACAAAGCCCGTGATAAACTCAGTTTTTCTCCAATTCCACATAATTCAGAATTTTTTTTTTCCAGTTTCTCAGAACATTGTACGGAATATTAAATGGTACCACTTCGAAGTACAATTTGTGCTACAAAAATTAAGCCCTCATACAGAACCGAAAAATAAAAAAGTTATGACTTTTGGAATGTGGGGAGTCAAAAATAATAAAATAATAATTGTGCTGACACACAGAATAAAATGAACATGTTATTTATGCCCATGGTGAACTCTAGTAAAAACAAAACAAAAAAAGTGTCATTGCTTTCCCCACACCCAGCAACGCATCACAGTTTTTCCCGCAGCGCTTTTCAGAGAAAGTCATGAGAGGAAAAACTATTTTAGGCTAAGGCCCCACTTGGCGTCCCACAGCAAAAAAGCACTGCGGGACAAAATGCGGCGGGAGCGCGTCGCGGTTCTTCCCGCAGCGCTTTAGACAGAATGTTCGCAGAGCTTTCCTCTGTGGACTTTCTGCATCTATTATACCTATAGGGAAACTGCCAGCGTTTCGGTAGGTATAATTGACATGCTGCAATTTCCAAAACCACAACAGATTTGGAGATCGCAGCATTTACACTTTATGTCTTTTTCTGCAATGTGTGGATGGGATTCGCTAGAATCCACTTTGCAGTAACTGTAAAACGCAGCAGTTTTTGTTGCAGCGTTTACGCCATGTGGGGTCCCGGTCTTACAGCTATGTCGATAAAATTAAAGAAGTTGTCCAAGCTAAAAATGTTAACATTTTTTTTTTTTAAATTAGGCCAGCTGCTCGGCTTTTGTCGGAAGTCCTCGCCGGCTGTGACGTCCTCAGCGGTCACGTGCGATGGGGACTTCCGCCGGAAGAAAACAATGGAGCAGCAGGACCGGACCGTGGGAGACATCGGAGCATCGGGATCAGGTGAGTATGTTTTTTACTTCCCCAGCCTAATAATAATTTTAAAAAATTTGCCTAGACAACCTGTTTAAGTTACAGCTCAGAAAGTAATTGTACAAAAACAAAAAGAAATTGTTCTGTCCTCTGTTCCTAACATAGTTGTGTTCTTAATGGGTTAATACTGGAGGGAGAAGAAATGCATAAGCGAGCATGCTCTCTACAGGAGGTGGTGAATCATTATGTGATGCACAGCTAGCCAACCCAGAAAAACTGGAATTTTCTTTCAGGAAGTGACCAGCGAAACATAAGAGGGTGGGACAATTATATAACATATTTTAACATGAAATACAGTAATCTTAGGAGTACAATAATGGGTCAGGGAGGATAAGATGAAATGATTAATTACCTCTTGTGTCTCCCTAGTTCCTCATAGATTGTAAACTCTTGTGAGCAGGGCCCTCACTCCTGTTGTTTTAATATGTTAATTCAAATGTCTGTTCATGATTTGTAAAGTACTGGGGAATATGTTGGCACTATATTAATACAATTATTATTAAAAGATTGAAAATAAATAGTTTCACATAATTTGCTACAGAGGCTCCTAACTAAGCCATCAATGCCTATGTGAACCTACAGTCATGGCCAAAAGTTTTGAGAATGACACAAATATTATATTTTCACATGATCTGCTGCCCTCTGGTTTTTATGTGTGTTTGTCAGATGTTTTTATCACATACAGAAATAGAATTGCATTCATATTATGAGTAACAGAAGCTTATATTGACAGTTAGAATGAGTTAATGCAGCAAGTCAATATTTGCAGTGTTGACCCTTCTTCTTCAGGACCTCTGCAATTCTCCCTGGCATGCTCTCAATCAACTTCTGGACCAAATCCTGACTGATAGCAGTCCATTCTTGCAGAATCAATGCTTTAATTTTGTCTGAATTTGTTGGTTTTTGTTTGTCCACCCGTCTCTTGATGATTGACCACAAGTTCTCAATGGGATTAAGATCTGGGGAGTTTCCAGGCCATGGACCCAAAATCTCTATGTTTTGTTCCCTGAGCCATTTAGTTATCACCTTTGCTTTATGGCAAGGTGCTCCATCATGCTGGAAAAGGCATTGTTGAGCGCCAAACTGCTCTTGGACGGTTGGGAGAAGTTGCTCTTGGAGGACATTCTGGTACCATTCTTTATTCATGGCTGTGTTTTTAGGCAAGACTGTGAGAGAGCCGATTCCCTTGGCTGAGAAGCAACCCCACACATGAATGGTTTCAGGATGCTTTACAGTTGGCATGAGACAAGACTGGTGGTAGCGCTCACCTCTTCTTCTCCGAATAAGCTGTTTTCCAGATGTTCCAAACAATCGAAAAGGGGATTCATCAGAGAAAATGACTTTACCCCAGTCCTCAGCAGTCCCTGTACCTTTTGCAGAATATCAGTCTGTCCCTGATGTTTTTTCTGGAGAGAAGTGGCTTCTTTGCTGCCCTCCTTGAGACCAGGCCTTGCTCCAAGAGTCTCCGCCTCACAGTGCGTGCAGATGCACTCACACCTGTCTGCTGCCATTCCTCAGCAAGCTCTGCACTGCTGGTAGCCCGATCCCGCAGCTGAAACACTTTTAAGAGACGGTCCTGCCGCTTGCTGGTCTTTCTTGGGCGCCCTGGAGCCTTTTTGGCACCAATGGAACCTCTCTCCTTGAAGTTCTTGATGATGCGATAGATTGTTGACTGAGGTGCAATCTTTCTAGCTGCAATACTCTTCCCAGTTAGGCCATTTTTGTGCAGTGCAATGATGACTGCACGTGTTTCTTTAGAGATAACCATGGTTAACAGAAGAGAAACAATGATGGCAAGCACCGCCTCCTTTTAAAGTGTCCAATGGTGTCATTCTTACTTAATCATGACAGATTGATCTCCAGCCCTGTCCTCAACACCCACACCTGTGTTAATGGAGCAATCACTGAAACGATGTTAGGTGGTCCTTTTAAGGCAGGGCTGCAATGATGTTGAAATGTGTTTTGGGGGATAAAGTTCATTTTCTAGGCAAATATTGACTTTGCAAGTAATTGCTGTTAAGCTGATCACTCTTTATAACATTCTGGAGTATATGCAAATTGCCATTAGAAAAACTGAAGCAGTAGACTTTGTAAAAATTTATATTTGTATCATTCTCAAAACTTTTGGCCATGACTGTAGTGTGTAGGGCATGTCAATCTCAGACCACCTACGTGACGGTACGCTAGGACTGGGAGCCAAAACTTACAGGCAGAACACGGGAGCCCACAAGAAAAAGAAAACCACAATGAACACGGGGCTTCAAAGATAATAAAGCGGTTTGCAGGTCTCTGAGCCCATGACAGGTTCTCTTTGGGTGGGTTCATATGACAGCAACCGACCTTAATAATGGTAGTGTGAACGTAGCCTTAGGCTAAGCAGGTAAGGCAAGACAGTGATAAAAAATAAGCATCCTGCTCGATCTTGCTATGGATTGACTAGTGTCATCGGAACTCAACCAATTCCACTCTCTAATTGTCAGGAGATGTCCAAATTAATTAATTAAATCGCGCTCGGCAAATCAACATAGAGACAGGTGATTCTCTATGATAATTCTCTTCTTTATTGAGGTGGTGCACAGGATTATAAAGGAAAATAATGGCTTTATGCCAGCTTACACATCACAGAATATATCACACAAAGCTTGCAATACAATTGGTTAAGGATACAGTCATATGAAAAAGTTTGGGCACCCCTATTAATCTTAATCATTTTTAGTTCTAAATATTTGGGTGTTTGCAACAGCCATTTCAATTTGATATATCTAATAACTGATGGACACAGTAATATTTCAGGATTGAAATGAGGTTTATTGTACTAACAGAAAATGTGCAATATGCATTAAACCAAAATTTGACCGGTGCAAAAATTTGGGTACCCTTATCATTTTATTGATTTGAATACTCCTAACTACTTTTTACTGACTTACTGAAGCACAAAATTGGTTTTGTAACCTCACTGAGCTTTGAACTTCATAGCCAGGTGTATCCAATCATGAGAAAAGGTATTTAAGGTGGCCAATTGCAAGTTGTTCTCCTATTTGAATCTCCTCTGAAGAGTGGCATCATGGGCTCCTCAAAACAACTCTCAAATGATCTGAAATCAAAGATTGTTCAACATAGTTGTTCAGGGGAAGGATACAAAAAGTTGTCTCAGAGATTTAACCTGTCAGTTTCCACTGTGAGGAACATAGTAAGGAAATGGAAGACCACAGGGACAGTTCTTGTTAAGCCCAGAAGTGGCAGGCCAAGAAAAATATCAGAAAGGCAGAGAAGAAGAATAGTGAGAACAGTCAAGGACAATCCACAGACCACCTCCAAAGAGCTGCAGCATCATCTTGCTGCAGATGGTGTCACTGTGCATCGGTCAACAATACAGCACACTTTGCACAAGGAGAAGCTGTATGGGAGAGTGATGCGAAAGAAGCCGTTTCTGAAAGCACGCCACAAACAGAGTCGCCTGAGGTATGCAAAAGCACATTTGGACAAGCCAGCTTCATTTTGGAAGAAGGTCCTGTGGACTGATGAAACAAAGATTGAGTTGTTTGGTCATACAAAAAGGCGTTATGCATGGCGTCAAAAAAACACAGCATTCCAAGAAAAACACTTGCTACCCACTGTAAAATTTGGTGGAGGTTCCATCATGCTTTGGGGCTGTGTGGCCAATGCCGGCACCGGGAATCTTGTTAAAGTTGAGGGTCGCATGGATTCAACTCAGTATCAGCAGATTCTTGAGAATAATGTACAAGAATCAGTGACGAATTTGAAGTTACGCCGGGGATGGATATTTCAGCAAGACAATGATCCAAAACACAGCTCCAAATCTACTCAGGCATTCATGCAGAGGAACAATTACAATGTTCTGGAATGGCCATCCCAGTCCCCAGACCTGAATATCATTGAACATCTGTGGGATAATTTGAAGCGGGCTGTCCATGCTCCGCGACCATCAAACTTAACTGAACTGGAATTGTTTTGTAAAGAGGAATGGCCAAAAATACCTTCATCCAGGATCCAGGAACGGATTAAAAGCTACAGGAAGCGACTAGAGGCTGTTATTTTTGCAAAAGGAGGATCTACTAAATATTAATATCACTTTTCTGTTGAGGTGCCCATACTTTTGCACTGGTCAAATTTTGGTTTAATGCATATTGCACATTTTCTGTTAGTACAATAAACCTCATTTCAATCCTGAAATATTACTGTGTCCATCAGTTATTAGATATATCAAATTGAAATGGCTGTTGCAAACACCCAAATATTTAGAACTAAAAATGATTAAGATTACTAGGGGTGCCCAAACTTTTTCATATGACTGTAAGTGGGCATTCTGCATGGCCCACATGTGGCTAGCACATGTACTTCCGGTATCCACCATCTTGGATATGTAATTAGCTATCTGACCACATAAGCTCTTCTTTGTCAGTAGACCTTGAAATGTTACATTAAAACATCTTTACTGAAATCTAGCTCCTGTCCCATACACTACATCTTGTTCCCACACGAAGAGAACAAGGGAGTAAAGGGGAGGCAAGGGGAGTAAAACATATAATCGGACACTCTTATCAAAAGACCTCATCTATGAAGCATAAGAAGAGCTTTTAAACAATAGTATATTTTAATGCCCAAAAGCCATCTGGGCTAAGTAACACTTTCACACAAAATCAGCTTTTACTGGAATATATTCTTAAAGCAATAGGCACAATTATTTTTGATTATTGATTCTTAGGCCATTTTCTGATACTTTTCCATAACACTAGGTTCACAATAGCATCAGCCTATCCGTTGTTCTGGTCCACCGGAGGACCAGAACAATGGATAGGTGGACCGCTACAACAGCAGTCACACATGGAGCCTTTTTACTATAATGGGATCCATAGGTTGTCTCTGTTCTTTTAAACTGAAACCGCCAGACGAAAAAGTCAGCTTTGCAGGACTTTTTCAGACACACACTGCGACAGAGTCTCCAAACACATATGTGAACGTAGCCCAATTAAGCCACCGAACCTGTGGCGAGAGCCAATCCACTGATTTGGCTCATTCACGTGAGCCCAACCACTGGCAGAAATGGAAGAATTTGACGAAGTCCAACTAAAAGTTCTCGCTCGTGTGAACACAACCTTAGTGCCTATATAAAGCGCTGCGGAATATGATGGTGCTCTATAAGCAAAATAAATAGTGTCCCTCTTTGCCCAAAAAAAGTTGGAAGTTAAGCGGAATAGGTCACTTTTAGTCGTGTGACATGTTGCCATAGCCCTCTTACATGGAGTAATAGTTGAAAGATAAGGAAAATAAAGTATTCAATAACTGTACTATAAAGGGCACAGCCTGAGCTGCCATGTCAGCTATAGTAGTGCAGCTTCAGGGTGACCCCTAGTTCCTAGTACAGGTCTGTAAGTAATGGCGCCCTCCCCTCACAGATGACAAGCCCTACATCGGCCCGTCCTCTTTCCCGCCCTTTCTCCACACCTCTTCTCTATCTGCGTCACGTCTGGTAAACGAAACTTAGTGTGTTGCGATTCATTGGCTGGGACAGGGTCATGTGACCTGGAGCTGAGCGCTCCGGGCGCCATCTTAGGAGAGCGAGTCACAGTATTTTCAGCTATCAGAGGATTCGGCAGCAGTGTTAGACGTATATACATAGTGATATACTTGGCCGGTTCTTCCGAGTATATCCTTATGTATACACGTCTATCTCTTCTCCACAACTACACAAGCCGCTAACATTCCCTCTGTCTTAGGTGAGTAGCGATATTTTTTTGATACTTCTAAAATGGCGGCGTCGCTTGTTTGTTGGGACCGATAAGAGTCAGCGCTGGGTCTCACTTTAGGATCGTTGTGTTTTTTTGCTCAGTTTTGGGGCATTATATGATAGGGTGACTGGATTATTAATTTTATGTAGAAAATGGTGGACAAATTTAGACTTATCATGGCGTCTCCTAGTGGATAGATGGGGTAATGGCATCACAAACATAAAAGACAGGAATCTAGCCAAGTACAGACGTGGTAATACTAAGGGCGTGTTCACATCTGTGTCCTTTTCGCCATTGTAGGACTCGATGAACGAAAAAACTAATAGTGGCTAATCCCGGGGGGGGTTCTCATAGACTATATTGGGGTCTGTCACAGAGAGTCGGAAAAAAGTTACTGACTCTGGCTTTAATTAAAAAAAAAAAAAAAATCTTATAAATAGGGCTATTGCATAATTAATCTAGCTGTATAGTTTTATTGCATTTTTATTTTTACGTAAAGTCAGTCACCGGCTTTTTTTTTTTTTTGTGGATTATTACCATGTCTGTCATAGAGTCGCGAAGTGGAGGAGTCGGTGTGGGTGCTTTGTACCAGGGTGTTGGGTAGTTTTTTCATAGATGGCACCGGATGATAAAGTTGGGTTTGCACGACTTGTGTTTTGTCTGGGGTTTCTGACACTGAAAACTCCCGCACAGGTGTCAACGGTTATATATATATATATATATATATATATATATATATATATAATATCATGTGTCACAGCCCATAGTAACTACTAAACTCAATAGGGGATCTCCACTTCGTGACTACTAAAGGTGTTTGTCACGTCTAAGCAAATGAATTTCCTTTTAAGGCTAGGGCTACAAGCCCAGTTTGGCATATGGCCGAAGTGCTCTTTGTCAAGCTGCCTGCGTTGTAGCTTATGAATGTGGTTGTATTGCAGGCCACAAACTAACCTGCTGGATTTCTGACTGTCACAGCAACATGACTGTGACACTGTGTGTCTTGTGGCTAGGCCATCAGTAGAGATGGGTGAACCTCTCAAGATTCATTTTGGGTTGGGGTGGTTCAAGACCCAAATTTGTTTCTGGTACAAACTACACCTTTAAATTGGCTTAAAGAGGACCTTTATATTCTCATGAATATGCGGTTTTATATACTGCTGGAAAGCTAATAGTGTGCTAAATTCAGCGTACTGTTGGCTGTCCCGGTTGTGGAGATCTCGGTGCTGCTGTTTGTTCGTTTGAAGCAAATTGCCATTTGTTCCGTTTCGTTAAAATCATCTGTAGTCGTCCGTATGTATTATGCATTGTCTGTTGGAAAACAACTTTAAAGTGCTCATACGTGGTACACTAAACTTAATAAACATGGGCATTTTTATCCAGTGCTAAAGTTTATTGGGTGACCTTTTTTCTATGAGTGGTCGATTTATAGTCAATTGATTACACATGTCTGAGAAGAAGTCAGTCCTGTATGACCTTTATTTTCAGTGGTCGGATGAAAGATCTCTCATCTGCAAATTCTTTCAGTGTTAAATTAAAATAAAATAAATTGGCCTTTGCTTGCTATGATTGAACATGTATGATCAGCAATTTTTTAAATTATATATATATTTTTTTTTATATTTTTTTTTATATACTTTTTTTTTTTTTTTTTTTGCTTCTGGCTTCATTCTTGTCTGTAAGCTGCCTTGGGGGGACCCAGCATTACATCATTCTTCATTCCGCCCAATATATTGTAATTTTAAAGGGGTTTTCCAAGTTAGAGCGGGTAAAAAAGGAACTAATACTTACCTGTCCCAGAACTCGCCGCTGGTACACAGCACTGTTGCTGTTGTGTGGAGGTGCTGTATATGCATCTCTGCTGCAGTCATTCCAGCGCCATTTCCCTGGCCTCCTGCCGCAATACTAAAATATCCTGTACAACCCCTTTAAACCCACTGCTCTCTTCCTTTGAGAGAAACGAACTATAAGGTTAGGGCCCCATTTTGCAGAAAAGCTGTTTTTTTGTTGTTGTTGCAGATTTTGCTGTGGGTTGGGCGGAAGGGAGAAGTATAAGAGCTTGCTTTAAATTTCTCATTCCCTTTGTAGCTGCTATTGGGTTTGGCTGGAAAAAAAACGCCGCAAAATCAGCAACAAAAAAAAAGCTGCATTTCCGCAATTTGGGGCCTTAGCCTAAGAATGAAAATGTGAATGTAGCCTAATTTGTCTGTGTTTTGTTTTGTGTGTTTTACCAGACGAGGGTTGACTACATTGCTTGGTGTATAAATCCCTGAACACAATGCCTTGCGCTCTATTAGAGACCTCTCTTGTTAACTCTACGGATTGTGATACACAACAGTAAGTACCTACTTGTCAGAAGCTGATTGTTCTTGGAGGAGCAGTATTTCATGTACTTGTATGCACGTATTATGGTGTTTACCAGTTCTAGTCACTGCAGTGCTATATACAGTGAGCTGAGAACATCGGCTCTTATTTCATATACAGATGAGCTGTTTAGTGTACCTGGGGATTTGTGGCTTGGTCCCCACTGATCACCTATCCTAAGGGTAGGTCATCAATATACAACACCCAGGTCCCCCACCAATCAGCTGTTTGGAGAGATTGCGGCACTCACACGTGCTCTGTGGTGATATCATGTTCATGAGTCGTATGGTAAGGCAGCAGCTCAGTCCCATTCAAGTGGATGGGGATGAGCTAAGATACCAAATGCAGGCCTTATGCAGTGTACGGAACAGCACTTGGTATTCAGTGAAGCGGACACAGCACTCATCTGAATGCTGCAGCCTCTTCAGCCATCATATCAGCGGATGTTGGATTCCAGCTGATCATATCAGAGGTCATCAGTATATAACTTCTAGAAATCCCCTTTAATCTGTGTTTGCCACTCAGCACCATCCCCTAACATAAACTGACAGGTCCCCTGATGTGCGTTGTTGATGGGCAAAACGTGGGTGCTCTAGCAGACACTGCCATGCCCTGGTTCTACTGAGCAGCTCACTTGCATAGTTGATTTTCTGCCACAACTTTGTACCTTGATACACACACACACACAAAAAAAAAAATTAAGCTCACTATGTCACTAACCACCCCTACAACAGCATGGAAGTGGTTTAGAAGCAATTCGCTGGTGGCATCTTTGCGTGCCACAGACTTCTTTAATAATTGTGGCACATCTGCGTAAGTCTGCTCCATAAAATGGAACCTGGAGCTTTAATCTTTTATTTTCATTTTATATTTCCTTTCATAGGAATAATGAACTTAACACGTCGTCATTCAAAACTACAGATGAAAATGTCATCTCTGATGGTGAAGTTTATGAGTTGATTGAGGAGTTGTGTCCACCAGACCGCTTATCTGAACTCATTCAGGTCTTGGAAAAGGATGGTAAGTAATGTCAGTGCAATTACTGACTGTTTCCTTAGTGTTAAGGTAGGGGCTCTTTTTTTTTTTTTTTTTTTTTTTAAATGACCTATCCTCAGAATAAGCCATAAATATATAATCTGTAGGGGGCTGGCACCTGGTCCCCAGACCAATCCTCTGTACGGAGCCACAACACAGTGCCAAAAGCGGAAAGCTCCGTCTGCTGTATAGAAGCCCGACACCTTCACTGCAGCTCAGCTCAAATTGACAGTGAAGGCACCGGGCGCTATACAGCAGACAGAGCTTTCTGCTTCCGGCACCCATCCTATAAAAAAGGACAGAGGATGGGTTTGGGGGCCAGGTGTTAAAACTGGACAACCCCTTCAAGACATAACAGTACCTTATCGTGTTTTTGTCAATATCATCATTTATTATCGAGAGGTTTTTGTGGTTTTCTCTTGTGTGTTTCATCTTCCAGTTTTACAGTGTTCTTTTCTTGTTTAACAGCAAAGAATCTTGAAGCAGTCTCAAAATTTGTCCAGAACCATGAAGGCAAGGCAGTAACGTGGAAGAACAGTGACTATTACTTGTCTTTGTGTGATCTTAGCGGCACTATTTACATGGGACAGAAGTTTATGCAAGAAGCCTGGGAAGAACTATATCTCCCCAAAATAACAAAAATGCAGGTCTTTGGCACGCTAGAGAACTCTCGGGTCCTGCTGCCCTGTACGCAGTGGATCATACTGGTGGGAGAGGATGGCTGCGTCTACGCTTACGGAGAAGAAGAGCTGCAATTAATAGCAAAAAACTTGAGAGACTTTGTGAACAACGGCAAAAAGAAAGTGTATGCGTCGTATCTGTATCCTGTATCCTGCGAAGAGGTATGATGTGCTCCTTTTCTAACTTATATTCCTTTCATCTTTCACAAAATTAAATTCAGGCCCTTTAAGGGCTGAGATGAGTACTAGACTTGGCTACTAGACTCACAGCCCTGATATACTTTGTATTTATCCCCTTCCCACCGGTGACATTTTTCGATTTTCGTTTTTGACTCCCCGCCTTCCAAACCAATAACTTTTTTTATTTTTCCATTCTCAGAGCCGTATGAGGTCTTAATATTTACGGGGCAATCTTTTATTTTTTATTTTTTTTTTTTTCATGCTACCATTTATTATTCTGTACAATATACTGGGAAGCTGGAAAAAAATTCAGAATGGAGTGGATTTGAAGAAAGTGCATTTGTGCGACTTTCCTACGGGCTTTGTTTTTACGGCATTTGCTGTACAGTCAAAATGACATGTCAGCTGTATTCTATGTTTCGGTACGATTCCGGGGATACCAAATTTATGTTTTTATTTATATTTTAACCCCTTAACAAAAATCCAAAACTGCAAAAATATATTTTTTTTAAAAGTTACCATATTCTGATACCCATAACTTTTTTTTTTTTTTTTTTTTTTTTTTTTTTTTTATATATATATACTTCCGCATAGGGCGTATTTTTTTTGCAGGACCAGGTGTACTTTTTAGTTATACCATTTTGGGGAATGTCTATTGCTTTGAACACTTTTTATTAAAATTTTTATCAGAGGCAAAACAGTGAAAAAACAGCAGTTTGGCACTTGATTTTTTTTTTCACCGCTACGGCGTTTACCATATGTGAAAAATATTTCTATAGATTTGTAGACCGGGCGTTTTCGGACACAGGGATAACTAATGTGTATGTGTTTCACAGTATTTAACTTCTTTTATATGTGTTCTAGGGAAAGGGGGTGACTTAAACTTTTAATATTATAATATTTTTTTATTTTGCATTTATTAGACCCCCTAGGGGTCTTGAAACCCAGGGGGTCTGATCGCTAATGCAATGCATTACAATGCTAATGCATTCCAAAAAAACGGCGCTTCTTTTGCAGGCTACATATCTCTTCTGTACTATTACGGCGGATGTTGGGAAAGGCTTAATTATCTTGAGGCCTTTCCATAGTTTAGCTAACCTGTAAGGTTACCGGGTCTGCATGATATGCTGTTGTAGGGGCCATTACTTGCATACTTTACATGCCTTTCTTGTACTGTATGTACTGAGAAATTTATGGAAATTGGCTGTTTGCTCCCCCCCCCCCAAACTGGAACAAGTTTCTTGGGGACGGGCTCCCTTTAACTTGTTACCTTTGTTCTCCCAGGATGAAGAATCTCTAGAACAAGATGAAGAAATACAGAAGATCAGGCAAAGTACAAGAGATTTTGTGAATGAAAGCGCAAAGGATTTTGAAGATTTCCTGCTTTTTCTTTCTTAATCGTAAAGCGGAATCGAAGGCAAAAATGCTTTTTAGAAGACAAAAGTGCCCCAACTCATTCAGAACTTGGAGAACATGAGGTGAATGTGGATGAGTTAGTGGTACCTACCTATGTCATTTCACAGTGTATGGAGCGGTGCTGGTTTCAGTGCACCTCAGCTCCTGTGATCGGCTGATCAGTGGCGGTGACTGTTTCCTGTAGATCTTATATTGAAAGGGAGCCAGTCAGCTGGATTGGGACCACTAAACCTCCAGCATGCCATTTATCTGTGGGAAACTTTTGTCCCTGTGTATTCGCTGCACTATGGGCTCGTGCTGAGAAGTGGGGTGTACCTACCTCTGCTTTACCCGCATGCGCTGGTGGCCTGTCACAGACTTCGGTGAGGAGACCTCTCAGCTAGTTTTAACCTGCTGCCACCTGTTACCAGAGAAGATTAAGGTCCATAGGTTTGAGACCCTAAACCCCAGCAGCATAAAGGCATCCTCATGTTTGTGGTCCAAAACCAGCTGACAGGTTCTCTTTAGTCCTAGAATATCCCTTTACTGCAGTGCTATAATGCTAACTCCTACAAGACAGACACAATGTTCCTAGCTTGACCGTAATGGACTCCTTATGTGATCCTGAAGAAGTTCTAGCTCTGTAACAGTAGTTTCTCTGGCAGTGAGCAGGTTGCATTTAATGGATAAATGAATCCACATGACTGACTTGCCTTTTAAGAGTGCGTTCACATGCGATAGATTTTGGTGCAGAATGTTGTGTGACTGAAAATCAGTTCCATTCATCTGAATAGTGGTGTTTTGGAGGCCTGCACATGGATAACTTCAGGCACAGATGAATGCCAGTGATTCTTAGTCACACAAATTTCCGCCACCAAATCTGTTGTGTGTGAACTTACTGTGACACGCTGTCATTTCCTTGCAGTGTATATATATCCTGTTACAGAATAAAGAACCATTGTAACAGGATATATATACACCACCAGGACATGACAGCGGCACCAAGAGCACGTCGTTCCTCAGTTTTATTGATGTCTAGCTACATCACATGCAGCGAATAAGTGGTCACGATGTGAGTACAGACAGCAACATTAACCATAAATTATTTTTTTTTTTTTTTTTTTTTGGCTAAGGTGCCACATTTTGCAGCGTTTTCCTCTCCCTATTAAATCTATAGGGAAAATGGTTGCGATTCTTCAGCTAAAATGAACATGCTGCGGGTTTTTTTTTTTTTTTTTTCTGCTATGTTTCCACAATGTGGTTCCTTGGCCTTTAAAAAAAAAAAAAGAAAAGAAAAAAAGTTTTCAGGATTATGATATTGATGACCTATCCTTAGCATAAGTCATCAATATTAGACTAGTGGTGGTCCCACTGACACCATTGGCGATCAGCTTTTTGGTGACAAGATCTGCAGCTTCTTTAATGTATACCAAGCAAAGTTCCGTACACTGTGACTATGCTTGCTAACTCACTTCAGTCCCATGGGACTGAGCTGCACACAAGCTGCCATGCACATGCTGCCACAAGCCTGTGAAGCCGTAACTGTGGCTGCTTCAAACTGCTGATTGGCAGGTGTGTCTGGTGTCGGACCCTCACTAACCTGATATTGATAACCTATCCTAAGGAGAAGTCATGAATATCATAGACCTGCAAAACCCCTTTAAATTAAAAAGTAAGACTTAAATTTCCTCCACTTGCTTTCAATGTTTCTGTCCATGGAATAGAATTGTATATGACGTGTTCCCTGGTCTGTCAGGAGGGTCATGGCATGTTTCTGCCTAGAGGTTGTGACCATTTATTACAAGTGGAGGAAATAACACACAGCTCCGCTTCTGAACATCTTACAGTTTAAACCTCACACTGCTCTGTGTGTGGATCTAATTTAGGCCGTATTCACACGACCGAGTCTCGTCAGAGAAACGACATGTATCTCTGGCTGTGTGAATGTTACTCGCTTTGTCATAGTTAGTTGTGAAACACTGAGCTCACAATAGGCCAGTTCGCTACTGAACTAAGAGAAAGTGCTGAGTTCTGTACTACAGCAATCCGGCCAATCGGGAGGTGACTGCGTCATAACTCACTATGAACTATGACGCAGCAAGTAACATACAGCCATTTATGTCCCACACACGGAGAGTGTTTCCTGGACAGGACTCGTGGCGTCTTCTCTGTTCCCATCAAAAGTTACACCCAAAAGCCTGACTCTGGTCAACACTGTTAGCTGAGATTCCATAATGTGCTAGGACTCTATAGCTAACATGACAGCGGAGGAATTTGTATAGCTTTTTATGAGAATGGAGTTTGGGACGTCATTCTGTATAGAACTGTAAAATTCTGTTCAAAAGTGGAGCTTCACATTATAGTGCATCTCCAGCCTTTTGTGAAAATTCTTGGCTCAGTGAAAGTAGCGTCAGCTTTGCCAGGATGTTTCTATGGCCCATCCTTAGGATATCCCATAAATATCTGATCGGTAGGGGGCAGACAGAGGGCTCTTACACGGATGATATGTACAGGGCCACTTCCAACGCCCATACTATACATTGCACAGTGATTTAGTCTGCTACGGTCCCTGTATAGTGGCCGGGCGCCGGTACTGCAGCTCAGTACATTGCAGTGTCAGTGGGAGCTGCATTAACCGGATCCAACTGCTCAGAAGGTTTTAGTTACTTTCAAAGGGCGTGCAAGAATTTTCACAAACTCTGAGGTGTCCTATTAAATTTTTTTTATCATATATTTCTGTAATACAGAAAATAATTTTTCACCAGTGTTTGGTGCCAAAATCTAGGGATAGATGCTGAGTTTGGGAATATATAGTTGTCTGTGACTTCAGTCTTTTTATGTGAAAATCAAAAGCCTGTGAGTTTTGCTGTGCTATACATGTATGCAAACTCCGATGTGTCAGTCAGCAGTGCTGAGGCGGGGAACTGGACTTGCAGGCTTTTCTACATGTCACAACTGCATTCCAGCAGCTTTCTACACCCACACAAGTAAATGTAAGAAACTTTGTACTATATCAGAGGAAAATACTTCCATCTCCCCTGTCTGCTAAACCTCTCAATTTACTGCTCAGTCCTGTCTTCACTCAATACTGGTTGCAGTTCATAGAGAACTTTGGAGAGGGGAGGTGGAAGAAGACGGAGTGCGAAGCAGAAATACACAAGTCCTGGAGCAGGTTACTGTGTTACCTGATCAGTCTGTGAGTCTTCAGTATAGACAGACTCACTGAACTGAGCAGTTTGGGAGGCAGGTGAAAAGCTGATAACCTCACATTGAAGCATTTTCCTCTGATAAGAATCTTGGTAATATAGGTTATATTAACCTGAACTATTTGCCAAAAAAAAATGAAGACAATTAGAAACCATATATATCTATAACCTGACACCCCATCCCCAAACTCAGCATCTCCCCCTCTATACTAGGCTGCTCTCTGACAGGGTAGCAGGAGAGACCTGACGGCCGCTTTCAGCAGATGTTCTGTTTGGCCATCGAGACCTCCCTTCAGATTCATTTCTGTGTAGGGAAGGAGATGACAACCATTTTGGGTGCTACAAAATTGCACCCAGAGTAGTTGTCACTTTTTTGTTTTAATCCTAGCTTCCAGAAATATTGCCTACAGTTTACTTGCTCATGGTGTAAAATATGCCATTCTAAAGCAGTTTGCTAGAATTGCACTTTTAGGGAACAGGGGAACTTGAATGCCCTTCTAAAAGCAGCACTTTATGCACTTGGTATAACTGTAGGCGTTTACTAGATCCAGGTAACTTTGGATCTCCTAATGTTGAATAGCACACGGCCTGCATTTATGCTCGGATATGCCAAGAGCACATCCAGGATTCCGTGAATTGTGCAGTTTCTCCAATTTTACTACTGTTTGTTTGCTACATGCAGGGACAGAGTGGATAGGAATTGTTCCAAAACTTTGGGACTCTTATATTGGCTTTGCCACCATGTTCGTATGTGCCGCACAGAGCAAAGGTATTCTCTCTAGAGCAGCGACAGTAGATAAACCAGGTGAAAACTGCACACCGTTCTTGTCTTCCAAATGTGACTTACAAATAAAAGCATTGCACTTTCAGAGGGGACTTTTCACGAGCTAAGCTCTATAGATTGACGGGTTTGTCACCTATTATGGCGGCGGTTACCTTTTATATTCGTGATGTATAACACAGTGACCGCTTTCAGGTGACGTCGTGTTTGATGCATCACAATGTCTGAGGACATGAAAGCCAATAGATTGGAGCTTGGCAGTAGAAGTCCCTTTAGGATGTGATTCCGCTTCTAGTGGAAGTTATACATTCACGATCCATAGAAAACAACGAGGAGAGCTTCCCGGATATAATGTCTGTGTATGGCACCTGATGGTCTAGAGAGAAACATTTTCCAGGGTAACAATCCATTGCCTTTGTAGGCGAGTGTCATCTCTGTACATGCAGCTTTACTAGACTTGTCTAGTTGGCCTGTGATAGTATAAATTCCTCTAAAACTGGAATCCGCCTTTTGTATATCTGTATTCATTGTCATTTGTATATTTACAATGGGGTATGTACTGTATGTGGCTGTCGTAAATACAATTTTTGAGAGAAGAGCAGGATTGTTCATCTTTTTTTGCCATCTTATTAGGGTTTTATCCTTAGGAGTCCAACAGCGGGGCTCCCTAGTGATCAGGAGAACAGGAAAGTCCCCCATGCGTGCACGCTTCCTGCATGTGAATGAAACACTAGTGTAGTCCATGATCGGCGCTCCAGTCACTCCCCTGTGGTTGGACCTGCTGCGATCTGGAGCCTAGCAGTTAGGGGATACATGTCTATAATGATAAAAAATCCCTTTAAAATACTTATACCTGTCAGGAGAGAACTTTTGCTTTTGGCTTTAGATTTTGGCAGATGTATAACAGTATGGGGTAGATGATTTTTCGTTCTATATAATTTTTTGATATGTGTAAACTATAATTCTATACAATAAACCTGACAGGTCTGTATGTGAGAATTAGAAGAGGCTTTTTCCACTTTGGAGGACTCCATCACTTTTGGCCTTTTAGAACCTTTTATGACCTGTTTATAGCATGAGGATGTGTTATATTCTTTCAGTGATTGTGTATCTATAATTTGTGTTTATGTTTCTAATGTAATAAAATATATTTTTATATGAAATGTATAAAATAAACTTTTGAGCATCTTTTGTGTTTTCTGTACATCTTCTCTCCTAATGTTGCATCGTTCAGCGAACGTTTCGTTCCACAGTGGATCTTTTTTTTTCAAGTGTAGTGATACATGAACAGTGAGCATGTATTTTAGTCTGAGGATGAGAAATGTGCTGCAGCCACTGCCGCCTGCGGTATGACTCCTAGTAATGTTCACGTCTATAGTATATCTTGACTTGACCCCATCAATATACCATCCTAACTATCAACATAAATGTCCTGCCTATTCAGGTACCTTAACCATACCCCTGTCTGCTACTGGCAGATTGCCATATTCTTAGTCCTGTTCTCAATGGGGCAGACTTATCAAGACTGGTGGTTCGTATGCTAGTCTTAATAAGTGGCCCAATAGGTGCAAGGCTTGCCTGATTTTTAGAAAGAGCCTCTGGCCTCTTCATAAGTCCATGCACTGGAGTGGAGATCTGAGGAACTGGTGTAGATTTCCAGTATAACTCAAGCCAGAAAACTGGAACGAATTATAATGAATGTGGGGATGAGGCGTACCTGCTCTGTTTACATTCTTTGAAAGTGCCAAGCGAGGTGCAGAACAGATAATGTTGCACATTTGGCACAAGAAAGGACCTTGCACTAAATGTATGCCTTAGCTTAGTTTCCCTAACACATACAACAAACTGGGGTAATTAAGCAGCCAGTCCGAAAAAATTAGTTTGAGCAGTCTATACAAAGAGGAAGGGGACGGAGGAGTAGGTTCCCTGTAGTTACTCAAGTCTGTTGCTGGATCAAGTGGGGGGTACCACTCAGCTGACAAGCATAGGCGAGACACCAATATATCCAAACTGCACAAAAAGGTGACAAGGCTAAGCAAGATTTACTCTCTTCAGAATTGTCAAGGTGTTTAGAGCCAAAGGAAAATCTTATTTAAGTTTAGATTTAATATACACAAAATGTACAGTGCTCAACAATAAAAGGATGTAATAAAAAGACATATACATACAATGTAAAATAAAAAGGCATAAGGTATAGACCTGTTTTGTAAGTCTGGCAATTAGAGTGCTACAGAATGAAGACTGGCACAGACCCCACGCTAGTTGTTGACGCCAAGGATCGGATGCTTAAGTCATCAACTTCATCACATTTTATGGACCCCTATCCCCAAGCTACTTCCTGCAAACTCCCTCCTGTGATGTCATTATTTATTCTTTGATCAAAATCTAGAGCTTTGATCATCAATGATCCTAGAGGATCCGGCAATGTCTGCTACCATCAGCACGCCTGACTTACGACAATTGAATTAGCACCCGGGACTTCGTTCTTCCGCTGTAACCTGAGCTGTGGATTGCGCAGTATAATTACTATACACAGAAATCACTCTTGCTTAGCACATACCTACTGACGCATTAAAGCAAAAACCCCACTACGACCATTCACTCAACAGTTAAAACATAACACATAATTTTTACATTAATATACATATTTCATCACATCCTACTATTTCCAAGCAGTAACAGTTCCATAGATCTGTCTCCCAATGGGATTCTTCTAGGCCTTGCTAAGAGATTTCAACATGATACCTCTTCAAAATGACCCACTATGCAACATCTCCATCTATAGACTGGAGTGAGTGACGAGGGGCCTATCTTTCAAGATTAGCAAACTACCCTGACCTCCAGTCCACCATTGCTCGCACAATGAATAAGCTGATCTGGTCTCCAGTTCACCAATGGACAAGCTCCAGACCTGTTGCAAGTCTTCTAGATACCATACGCAGACCATCCACGTTCAGTCCCTTGGTGCCAAGCCACTACGTTCCTCCTATCAGAATTGTGACACAACATCACAACACACCCCTCTACGTCACTGTTGGGCCCTCACTGGACTCATACTGATGCCTTACTTATGACCTGTGTAGAAAAATGTTACTCGTAATTTTTACCGAAATATAAAATACGGGTTATATAGGGAGGACTCACAATTTCTTAAGAAATTTAAGTCTTCGTAAAGGTAGGTCCATAAAGAACTCCGATTTGTGATTGTTGCTCCTATAACTGGATTATATAACTAGCCCCTCCTAACAGGTGATATCCGTTAAGATGAGAATGGCCAATGTTGTACCCATCCATTAGAAGGGTAGCGGAGTAGATGCTGGAAACTACAGACCAGTTAGCTTGACATCTGCAATAGTAAAATAAGGAAACTCTACTAAAAATAAGACAATTGATCACCTGAAAAACAGCAACTTGTTGGACCTGAAATGGCAGATTGTGTCAAACTAATCTTAGAGCGGATAAATTATTGAAGAATGGATGAGTCATTGAATAGTTCTGTGGACTTGCAGTTGGCTGATGAATAAATATCAGAATGTTGTTGTGAATGGCGTGAGTCACATTTGGTGTTCCTTACGGTTCTGTGCTGGGACCCATTATTATTGATATTTTGAAAGTGACATAGGAGAAGGTTTGGTTGGTAATGACACAAAAATGGGTTATAGGATTGATAATGGGTAGGATGCTCGATTGCATAGCTAGATGTATAACCAATAGGATGCTCAGCTGTATAGCTAGAGGTATAGCCAGTAGGATGCTCGGCTGTACAGTTAGAGGTATAACCAGTAGAATGCTCAGCTATATAGCTAGTGGTATAACCAGTAGGATGCTCGACTGTATAGCTAGAGGTATAACCAGTATGATGCTTGGCTGTATAGCTAGAGGTATAACCAGTAGGATGCTCGGCTGTATAGCTAGAGGTATAACCAGTAGGATGCTCGGCTGTGTAGCTAGAGGTATAGCCAGTAGGATGCTCAGCTGTATAGCTAGAGGTATAACCAGTAGGATGCTCAGCTGTATAGCTAGAGGTATAACCAGTAGGATGCTCGGCTGTATAGCTAGAGGTATAGCCAGTAGGATGCTCGGCTGTATAGCTAGAGGTATAGCCAGTAGGATGCTCGGCTGTATAGCTAGAGCTATAACCAGTAGGATGCTCGGCTGTGTAGCTAGAGGTATAGCCAGTAGGATGCTCGGCTGTATAGCTAGAGGTATAACCAGTAGGATGCTCGGCTGCATAGCTAGAGGTATAACCAGTAGGATGCTCGGCTGTATAGCTAGAGGTATAACCAGTAGGATGCTCGGCTGTATAGCTAGAGGTATAACCAGTAGGATGCTCAGCTGTGTAGCTAGAGGTATAGCCAGTAGGATGCTCGGCTGTGTAGCTAGGGGTATAGCCAGTAGGATGCTCGGCTGTATACCTAGGGGTATAGCCAGTAGGATTCTCAGTTGTATAGCTAGAGTTATAACCAGTAGGATGCTCGGCTGTGTAGCTAGAGGTATAACCAGTAGGATGCTCGGCTGTATAGCTAGAGATATAACCAGTAGGATGCTCGGCTGTACAGTTAGAGGTATAACCAGTAGAATGCTCAGCTATATAGCTAGTGGTATAACCAGTAGGATGCTCGACTGTATAGCTAGAGGTATAACCAGTATGATGCTCGGCTGTATAGCTAGAGGTATAACCAGTAGGATGCTCGGCTGTATAGCTAGAGGTATAACCAGTAGGATGCTCGGCTGTGTAGCTAGAGGTATAGCCAGTAGGATGCTCAGCTGTATAGCTAGAGGTATAACCAGTAGGATGCTCGGCTGTATAGCTAGAGGTATAACCAGTAGGATGCTCAGCTGTATAGCTAGAGGTATAACCAGTAGGATACTCGGCTGTATAGCTAGAGGTATAACCAGTAGGATGCTTGGCTGTGTAGCTAGAGGTATAGCCAGTAGGATGCTCGGCTGTATAGCTAGTGGTATAACCAGTAGGATGCTCGGCTGTATAGCTAGAGATATAACCAGTAGGATGCTCAGCTGTATAGCTAGAGGTATAACCAGTAGGATACTCGGCTGTATAGCTAGAGGTATAACCAGTAGGATGCTCGGCTGTGTAGCTAGAGGTATAGCCAGTAGGATGCTCGGCTGTATAGCTAGAGGTATAACCAGTAGGATGCTCGGCTGTATAGCTAGAGGTATAGCCAGTAGGATGCTCGGCTGTATAGCTAGAGGTATAACCAGTAGGATGCTCGGCTGTATAGCTAGAGGTATAACCAGTAGGATGCTCGGCTGTATAGCTAGAGGTATAACCAGTAGGATGCTCGGCTGTATAGCTAGAGGTATAACCAGTAGGATGCTCGGCTGTGTAGCTAGAGGTATAGCCAGTAGGATGCTCGGCTGTATAGCTAGGGGTATAACCAGTAGGATGCTCGGCTGTATAGCTAGAGGTATAGCCAGTAGGATGCTCGGCTGTATAGCTAGAGGTATAACCAGTAGGATGCTCGGCTGTATAGCTAGAGGTATAGCCAGTAGGATGCTCGGCTGTATAGCTAGAGGTATAACCAGTAGGATGCTGGCTGTACAGCTAGAGGTATAACCAGTAGGATGCTCGGCTGTATAGCTAGTGGTATAACCAGTAGGATGCTCGGCTGTATAGCTAGAGGTATAACCAGTATGATGCTCGGCTGTATAGCTAGAGGTATAACCAGTAGGATGCTCGGCTGTATAGCTAGAGGTATAACCAGTAGGATGCTCGGCTGTGTAGCTAGAGGTATAGCCAGTAGGATGCTCAGCTGTATAGCTAGAGGTATAACCAGTAGGATGCTCGGCTGTATAGCTAGAGGTATAACCAGTAGGATGCTCAGCTGTATAGCTAGAGGTATAACCAGTAGGATACTCGGCTGTATAGCTAGAGGTATAACCAGTAGGATGCTTGGCTGTGTAGCTAGAGGTATAGCCAGTAGGATGCTCGGCTGTATAGCTAGTGGTATAACCAGTAGGATGCTCGGCTGTATAGCTAGAGATATAACCAGTAGGATGCTCAGCTGTATAGCTAGAGGTATAACCAGTAGGATACTCGGCTGTATAGCTAGAGGTATAACCAGTAGGATGCTCGGCTGTGTAGCTAGAGGTATAGCCAGTAGGATGCTCGGCTGTATAGCTAGAGGTATAACCAGTAGGATGCTCGGCTGTATAGCTAGAGATATAACCAGTAGGATGCTCAGCTGTATAGCTAGAGGTATAGCCAGTAGGATGCTCGGCTGTATAGCTAGAGGTATAACCAGTAGGATGCTCGGCTGTATAGCTAGAGGTATAACCAGTAGGATGCTCGGCTGTATAGCTAGAGGTATAACCAGTAGGATGCTCGGCTGTATAGCTAGAGGTATAACCAGTAGGATGCTCGGCTGTATAGCTAGAGGTATAGCCAGTAGGATGCTCGGCTGTATAGCTAGAGGTATAACCAGTAGGATGCTCGGCTGTATAGCTAGAGGTATAACCAGTAGGATGCTCGGCTGTATAGCTAGAGGTATAACCAGTAGGATGCTCGGCTGTATAGCTAGAGGTATAACCAGTAGGATGCTCGGCTGTATAGCTAGAGGTATAGCCAGTAGGATGCTCAGCTGTATAGCTAGAGGTATAACCAGTAGGATGCTCGGCTGTATAGCTAGAGGTATAACCAGTAGGATGCTCAGCTGTATAGCTAGAGGTATAACCAGTAGGATGCTCGGCTGTATAGCTAGAGGTATAACCAGTAGGATGCTTGGCTGTATAGCTAGAGGTATAACCAGTAGGATGCTCGGCTGTATAGCTAGAGGTATAACCAGTAGGATGCTCGGCTGTATAGCTAGAGGTATAACCAGTAGGATGCTCGGCTGTATAGCTAGAGGTATAACCAGTAGGATGCTCGGCTGTATAGCTAGAGGTATAACCAGTAGGATGCTCAGCTGTATAGCTAGAGGTATAACCAGTAGGATGCTCAGCTGTATAGCTAGAGGTATAACCAGTAGGATGCTCGGCTGTATAGCTAGAGGTATAGCCATTAGGATGCTCAGCTGTATAGCTAGAGATATAACCAGTAGGATGCTCAGCTGTATAGCTAGAGGTATAACCAGTAGGATGCTCGGCTGTATAGCTAGAGGTATAACCAGTAGGATGCTTGGCTGTATAGCTAGAGGTATAACCAGTAGGATGCTCGGCTGTATAGCTAGAGGTATAACCAGTAGGATGCTCAGCTGTATAGCTAGAGGTATAGCCAGTAGGATGCTCGGCTGTATAGCTAGAGGTATAACCAGTAGGATGCTCGGCTGTATAGCTAGAGGTATAACCAGTAGGATGCTCGGCTGTATAGCTAGAGGTATAACCAGTAGGATGCTCGGCTGTATAGCTAGAGGTATAACCAGTAGGATGCTCGGCTGTATAGCTAGAGGTATAACCAGTAGGATGCTGGGCTGTATAGCTAGAGGTATAACCAGTAGGATGCTCAGCTGTATAGCTAGAGGTATAGCCAGTAGGATGCTCGGCTGTATAGCTAGAGGTATAACCAGTAGGATGCTCGGCTGTATAGCTAGAGGTATAACCAGTAGGATGCTCGGCTGTATAGCTAGAGGTATAACCAGTAGGATGCTTGGCTGTATAGCTAGAGGTATAGCCAGTAGGATGCTCGGCTGTATAGCTAGAGGTATAACCAGTAGGATGCTCGGCTGTATAGCTAGAGGTATAACCAGTAGGATGCTCAGCTGTATAGCTAGAGGTATAACCAGTAGGATGCTCAGCTGTATAGCTAGAGGTATAACCAGTAGGATGCTCGGCTGTATAGCTAGAGGTATAACCAGTAGGATGCTCGGCTGTATAGCTAGAGGTATAGCCAGTAGGATGCTCAGCTGTATAGCTAGAGATATAACCAGTAGGATGCTCAGCTGTATAGCTAGAGGTATAGCCAGTAGGATGCTCGGCTGTATAGCTAGAGGTATAACCAGTAGGATGCTCGGCTGTATAGCTAGAGGTATAACCAGTAGGATGCTCGGCTGTATAGCTAGAGGTATAACCAGTAGGATGCTCGGCTGTATAGCTAGAGGTATAACCAGTAGGATGCTCGGCTGTATAGCTAGAGGTATAACCAGTAGGATGCTCGGCTGTATAGCTAGAGGTATAACCAGTAGGATGCTCAGCTGTGTAGCTAGAGGTATAGCCAGTAGGATGCTCGGCTGTATAGCTAGAGGTATAGCCAGTAGGATGCTCGGCTGTATAGCTAGGGGTATAACCAGTAGGATGCTCAGCTGTATAGCTAGAGGTATAACCAGTAGGATGCTCGGCTGTATAGCTAGAGGTATAACCAGTAGGATGCTCGGCTGTATAGCTAGAGGTATAACCAGTAGGATGCTCGGCTGTACAGCTAGAGGTATAACCAGTAGGATGCTCAGCTATATAGCTAGAGGTATAACCAGTAGGATGCTCGGCTGTATAGCTAGAGGTATAACCAGTAGGATGCTTGGCTGTATAGCTAGAGGTATAACCAGTAGGATGCTCGGCTGTATAGCTAGAGGTATAGCCAGTAGGATGCTCAGCTGTATAGCTAGAGGTATAACCAGTAGGATGCTCGGCTGTATAGCTAGAGGTATAACCAGTAGGATGCTCGGCTGTATAGCTAGAGGTATAGCCAGTAGGATGCTCGGCTGTATAGCTAGAGGTATAACCAGTAGGATGCTCGGCTGTATAGCTAGAGGTATAGCCAGTAGGATGCTCGGCTGTATAGCTAGAGGTATAACCAGTAGGATGCTCGGCTGTATAGCTAGAGGTATAACCAGTAGGATGCTCGGCTGTGTATGCTAGAGGTATAGCCAGTAGGATGCTCGGCTGTATAGCTAGAGGTATAACCAGTAGGATGCTCGGCTGTATAGCTAGAGGTATAACCAGTAGGATGCTCAGCTGTATAGCTAGAGGTATAACCAGTAGGATACTCGGCTGTATAGCTAGAGGTATAACCAGTAGGATGCTCGGCTGTATAGCTAGAGGTATAGCCAGTAGGATGCTCGGCTGTATAGCTAGAGGTATAACCAGTAGGATGCTCGGCTGTATAGCTAGAGGTATAACCAGTAGGATGCTCGGCTGTATAGCTAGAGGTATAACCAGTAGGATGCTCGGCTGTATAGCTAGAGGTATAACCAGTAGGATGCTCGGCTGTATAGCTAGAGGTATAACCAGTAGGATGCTCGCGTTGTGAGGTTAACCAGTAGGATGCTCAGCTGTATAGCTAGAGGTATAACCAGTAGGATGCTCGGCTGTATAGCTAGAGGTATAACCAGTAGGATGCTCGGCTGTATAGCTAGAGGTATAGCCAGTAGGATGCTCGGCTGTATAGCTAGAGGTATAACCAGTAGGATGCTCGGCTGTATAGCTAGAGGTATAACCAGTAGGATGCTCAGCTGTATAGCTAGAGGTATAACCAGTACAGTAGGATGCTCGGCTGTATAGCTAGAGGTATAACCAGTAGGATGCTCGGCTGTATAGCTAGAGGTATAACCAGTAGGATGCTCGGCTGTATAGCTAGAGGTATAACCAGTAGGATGCTCGGCTGTATAGCTAGAGGTATAACCAGTAGGATGCTCGGCTGTATAGCTAGGGGTATAGCCAGTAGGATGCTCAGCTGTATAGCTAGAGGTATAACCAGTAGGATGCTCGGCTGTATAGCTAGAGGTATAACCAGTAGGATGCTCGGCTGTATAGCTAGAGGTATAACCAGTAGGATGCTCGGCTGTATAGCTAGAGGTATAACCAGTAGGATGCTCAGCTGTATAGCTAGAGGTATAACCAGTAGGATGCTTGGCTGTATAGCTAGAGGTATAACCAGTAGGATGCTCGGCTGTATAGCTAGAGGTATAGCCAGTAGGATGCTCGGCTGTATAGCTAGAGGTATAACCAGTAGGATGCTCGGCTGTATAGCTAGAGGTATAACCAGTAGGATGCTCAGCTGTATAGCTAGAGGTATAACCAGTAGGATGCTCGGCTGTATAGCTAGAGGTATAACCAGTAGGATGCTCGGCTGGGTTCCGGGCGTATAGCTAGAGGTATAACCAGTAGGATGCTCGGCTGTATAGCTAGAGGTATAGCCAGTAGGATGCTCGGCTGTATAGCTAGAGGTATAACCAGTAGGATGCTCGCTGGGTTGGGTCTGGCTGTATAGCTAGAGGTATAACCAGTAGGATGCTCAGCTGTATAGCTAGAGGTATAACCAGTAGGATGCTCGGCTGTATAGCTAGAGGTATAACCAGTAGGATGCTCGGCTGTATAGCTAGAGGTATAACCAGTAGGATGCTCGGCTGTATAGCTAGAGGTATAACCAGTAGGATGCTCGGCTGTATAGCTAGAGGTATAACCAGTAGGATGCTCGGCTGTATAGCTAGAGGTATAACCAGTAGGATGCTCGGCTGTATAGCTAGAGGTATAACCAGTAGGATGCTCGGCTGTATAGCTAGAGGTATAACCAGTAGGATGCTCGGCTGTATAGCTAGAGGTATAACCAGTAGGATGCTCGGCTGTATAGCTAGAGGTATAACCAGTAGGATGCTCGGCTGTATAGCTAGAGGTATAACCAGTAGGATGCTCGGCTGTGTAGCTAGAGGTATAGCCAGTAGGATGCTCGGCTGTATACCTAGGGGTATAGCCAGTAGGATGCTCAGCTGTATAGCTAGAGGTATAACCAGTAGGATGCTCGGCTGTATAGCTAGAGGTATAACCAGTAGGATGCTCGGCTGTATAGCTAGAGGTATAACCAGTAGGATGCTCGGCTGTATAGCTAGAGGTATAACCAGTAGGATGCTCGGCTGTATAGCTAGAGGTATAACCAGTAGGATGCTCGGCTGTATAGCTAGAGGTATAGCCAGTAGGATGCTCGGCTGTATAGCTAGAGGTATAACCAGTAGGATGCTCGGCTGTATAGCTAGAGGTATAACCAGTAGGATGCTCAGCTGTATAGCTAGAGGTATAACCAGTAGGATGCTCGGCTGTATAGCTAGAGGTATAACCAGTAGGATGCTCGGCTGTATAGCTAGAGGTATAACCAGTAGGATGCTCGGCTGTATAGCTAGAGGTATAACCAGTAGGATGCTCGGCTGTATAGCTAGAGGTATAACCAGTAGGATGCTCGGCTGTATAGCTAGAGGTATAGCCAGTAGGATGCTCGGCTGTATAGCTAGAGGTATAACCAGTAGGATGCTCGGCTGTATAGCTAGAGGTATAACCAGTAGGATGCTCAGCTGTATAGCTAGAGGTATAACCAGTAGGATACTTGGCTGTATAGCTAGAGGTATAACCAGTAGGATGCTCGGCTGTATAGCTAGAGGTATAGCCAGTAGGATGCTCGGCTGTATAGCTAGAGGTATAACCAGTAGGATGCTCGGCTGTATAGCTAGAGGTATAACCAGTAGGATGCTCAGCTGTATAGCTAGAGGTATAACCAGTAGGATGCTCGGCTGTATAGCTAGAGGTATAACCAGTAGGATGCTCGGCTGTATAGCTAGAGGTATAACCAGTAGGATGCTCGGCTGTATAGCTAGAGTGTAGGGTATAACCAGTAGGATGCTCGGCTGTATAGCTAGAGGTATAGCCAGTAGGATGCTCGGCTGTGTAGCTAGAGGTATAGCCAGTAGGATGCTCGGCTGTATAGCTAGGGGTATAACCAGTAGGATGCTCAGCTGTATAGCTAGAGGTATAACCAGTAGGATGCTCGGCTGTGTAGCTAGAGGTATAACCAGTAGGATGCTCGGCTGTATAGCTAGAGGTATAACCAGTAGGATGCTCGGCTGTATAGCTAGAGGTATAACCAGTAGGATGCTCGGCTGTATAGCTAGGGGTATAACCAGTAGGATGCTCAGCTGTATAGCTAGAGGTATAACCAGTAGGATGCTCGGCTGTATAGCTAGAGGTATAACCAGTAGGATGCTCGGCTGTATAGCTAGAGGTATAACCAGTAGGATGCTCGGCTGTATAGCTAGAGGTATAACCAGTAGGATGCTCGGCTGTATAGCTAGAGGTATAACCAGTAGGATGCTCGGCTGTATAGCTAGAGGTATAACCAGTAGGATGCTCGGCTGTATAGCTAGAGGTATAACCAGTAGGATGCTCGGCTGTATAGCTAGAGGTATAGCCAGTAGGATGCTCGGCTGTGTAGCTAGGGGTATAGCCAGTAGGATGCTCGGCTGTATACCTAGGGGTATAGCCAGTAGGATGCTCAGTTGTATAGCTAGAGGTATAACCAGTAGGATGCTCGGCTGTGTAGCTAGAGGTGTAACCAGTAGGATGCTCGGCTGTGTAGCTAGAGGTGTAACCAGTAGGATGCTCGGCTGTATAGCTAGAGGTATAACCAGTAGGATGCTCGGCTGTGTAGCTAGAGGTATAACCAGTAGGATGCTCGGCTGTATAGCTAGAGGTATAACCAGTAGGATGCTCGGCTGTATAGCTAGAGGTATAACCAGTAGGATGCTCGGCTGTATAGCTAGAGGTATAACCAGTAGGATGCTCGGCTGTATAGCTAGAGGTATAACCAGTAGGATGCTCGGCTGTATAGCTAGAGCTATAACCAGTAGGATGCTCGGCTGTATAGCTAGAGGTATAACCAGTAGGATGCTCGGCTGTATAGCTAGAGGTATAACCAGTAGGATGCTCGGCTGTATAGCTAGAGGTATAACCAGTAGGATGCTCAGCTGTGTAGCTAGAGGTATAGCCAGTAGGATGCTCGGCTGTGTAGCTAGGGGTATAGCCAGTAGGATGCTCGGCTGTATACCTAGGGGTATAGCCAGTAGGATTCTCAGTTGTATAGCTAGAGTTATAACCAGTAGGATGCTCGGCTGTGTAGCTAGAGGTATAACCAGTAGGATGCTCGGCTGTATAGCTAGAGATATAACCAGTAGGATGCTCGGCTGTACAGTTAGAGGTATAACCAGTAGAATGCTCAGCTATATAGCTAGTGGTATAACCAGTAGGATGCTCGACTGTATAGCTAGAGGTATAACCAGTATGATGCTCGGCTGTATAGCTAGAGGTATAACCAGTAGGATGCTCGGCTGTATAGCTAGAGGTATAACCAGTAGGATGCTCGGCTGTGTAGCTAGAGGTATAGCCAGTAGGATGCTCAGCTGTATAGCTAGAGGTATAACCAGTAGGATGCTCGGCTGTATAGCTAGAGGTATAACCAGTAGGATGCTCAGCTGTATAGCTAGAGGTATAACCAGTAGGATGCTCGGCTGTATAGCTAGAGGTATAACCAGTAGGATGCTTGGCTGTGTAGCTAGAGGTATAGCCAGTAGGATGCTCGGCTGTATAGCTAGTGGTATAACCAGTAGGATGCTCGGCTGTATAGCTAGAGATATAACCAGTAGGATGCTCAGCTGTATAGCTAGAGGTATAACCAGTAGGATACTCGGCTGTATAGCTAGAGGTATAACCAGTAGGTGCTCGGCTGTGTAGCTAGAGGTATAACCAGTAGGATGCTCGGCTGTATAGCTAGAGGTATAACCAGTAGGATGCTCGGCTGTATAGCTAGAGGTATAGCCAGTAGGATGCTCGGCTGTATAGCTAGAGGTATAACCAGTAGGATGCTCGGCTGTATAGCTAGAGATATAACCAGTAGGATGCTCAGCTGTATAGCTAGAGGTATAGCCAGTAGGATGCTCGGCTGTATAGCTAGAGGTATAACCAGTAGGATGCTCGGCTGTATAGCTAGAGGTATAACCAGTAGGATGCTCGGCTGTGTAGCTAGAGGTATAGCCAGTAGGATGCTCGGCTGTATAGCTAGAGGTATAACCAGTAGGATGCTCGGCTGTGTAGCTAGAGGTATAGCCAGTAGGATGCTCGGCTGTATAGCTAGAGGTATAACCAGTAGGATACTCGGCTGTATAGCTAGAGGTATAACCAGTATGATGCTCGGCTGTATAGCTAGAGGTATAACCAGTAGGATGCTCGGCTGTATAGCTAGAGGTATAACCAGTAGGATGCTCGGCTGTGTAGCTAGAGGTATAGCCAGTAGGATGCTCAGCTGTATAGCTAGAGGTATAACCAGTAGGATGCTCGGCTGTATAGCTAGAGGAATAACCAGTAGGATGCTCAGCTGTATAGCTAGAGGTATAACCAGTAGGATACTCGGCTGTATAGCTAGAGGTATAACCAGTAGGATGCTTGGCTGTGTAGCTAGAGGTATAGCCAGTAGGATGCTCGGCTGTATAGCTAGTGGTATAACCAGTAGGATGCTCGGCTGTATAGCTAGAGGTATAACCAGTAGGATGCTCAGCTGTATAGCTAGAGGTATAACCAGTAGGATACTCGGCTGTATAGCTAGAGGTATAACCAGTAGGATGCTCGGCTGTGTAGCTAGAGGTATAGCCAGTAGGATGCTCGGCTGTATAGCTAGAGGTATAACCAGTAGGATGCTCGGCTGTATAGCTAGAGGTATAACCAGTAGGATGCTCAGCTGTATAGCTAGAGGTATAGCCAGTAGGATGCTCGGCTGTATAGCTAGAGGTATAACCAGTAGGATGCTCGGCTGTATAGCTAGAGCTATAACCAGTAGGATGCTCGGCTGTATAGCTAGAGATATAACCAGTAGGATGCTTAGCTGTATAGCTAGAGGTATAGCCAGTAGGATGCTCAGCTGTATAGCTAGAGGTATAGCCAGTAGGATGCTCGGCTGTATAGCTAGAGGTATAACCAGTAGGATGCTCGGCTGTATAGCTAGAGGTATAGCCAGTAGGATGCTCGGCTGTATAGCTAGAGGTATAACCAGTAGGATGCTCGGCTGTATAGCTAGAGGTATAACCAGTAGGATGCTCGGCTGTATAGCTAGAGGTATAACCAGTAGGATGCTTGGCTGTGTAGCTAGAGGTATAACCAGTAGGATGCTCGGCTGTATAGCTAGAGGTATAACCAGTAGGATGCTCAGCTGTATAGCTAGAGGTATAACCAGTAGGATGCTCAGCTGTATAGCTAGAGGTATAACCAGTAGGATGCTCGGCTGTATAGCTAGAGGTATAGCCAGTAGGATGCTCAGCTGTATAGCTAGAGGTATAACCAGTAGGATGCTCGGCTGTATAGCTAGAGGTATAGCCAGTAGGATGCTCGGCTGTATAGCTAGAGGTATAACCAGTAGGATGCTCGGCTGTATAGCTAGAGCTATAACCAGTAGGATGCTTGGCTGTATAGCTAGAGATATAACCAGTAGGATGCTCAGCTGTATAGCTAGAGGTATAGCCAGTAGGATGCTCGGCTGTATAGCTAGAGGTATAACCAGTAGGATGCTCGGCTGTATAGCTAGAGCTATAACCAGTAGGATGCTCGGCTGTATAGCTAGAGATATAACCAGTAGGATGCTTAGCTGTATAGCTAGAGGTATAGCCAGTAGGATGCTCAGCTGTATAGCTAGAGGTATAGCCAGTAGGATGCTCGGCTGTATAGCTAGAGGTATAACCAGTAGGATGCTCGGCTGTATAGCTAGAGGTATAACCAGTAGGATGCTCGGCTGTATAGCTAGAGGTATAACCAGTAGGATGCTCGGCTGTATAGCTAGAGGTATAACCAGTAGGATGCTCGGCTGTATAGCTAGAGGTATAACCAGTAGGATGCTCGGCTGTATAGCTAGAGGTATAGCCAGTAGGATGCTCAGCTGTATAGCTAGAGGTATAACCAGTAGGATGCTCAGCTGTATAGCTAGAGGTATAGCCAGTAGGATGCTCGGCTGCATAGCTAGAGGTATAACCAGTAGGATGCTCGGCTGTATAGCTAGAGGTATAACCAGTAGGATGCTCGGCTGTGTAGCTAGAGGTATAGCCAGTAGGATGCTCGGCTGTATAGCTAGAGGTATAACCAGTAGGATGCTCGGCTGCATAGCTAGAGGTATAACCAGTAGGATGCTCGGCTGTATAGCTAGAGGTATAACCAGTAGGATGCTCAGCTGTGTAGCTAGAGGTATAGCCAGTAGGATGCTCGGCTGTGTAGCTAGGGGTATAGCCAGTAGGATGCTCGGCTGTATACCTAGGGGTATAGCCAGTAGGATGCTCAGCTGTATAGCTAGAGTTATAACCAGTAGGATGCTCGGCTGTGTAGCTAGAGGTATAACCAGTAGGATGCTCGGCTGTATAGCTACAGATATAACCAGTAGGATGCTCGGCTGTACAGTTAGAGGTATAACCAGTAGAATGCTCAGCTATATAGCTAGTGGTATAACCAGTAGGATGCTCGACTGTATAGCTAGAGGTATAACCAGTATGATGCTTGGCTGTATAGCTAGATGTATAACCAGTAGGATGCTCGGCTGTGTAGCTAGAGGTATAGCCAGTAGGATGCTCAGCTGTATAGCTAGAGGTATAACCAGTAGGATGCTCGGCTGTATAGCTAGAGGTATAACCAGTAGGATGCTCGGCTGTGTAGCTAGAGGTATAGCCAGTAGGATGCTCGGCTGTATAGCTAGAGGTATAACCAGTAGGATGCTCGGCTGTGTAGCTAGAGGTATAGCCAGTAGGATGCTCGGCTGTATAGCTAGAGGTATAACCAGTAGGATACTCGGCTGTATAGCTAGAGGTATAACCAGTAGGATGCTCGGCTGTGTAGCTAGAGGTATAGCCAGTAGGATGCTCGGCTGTATAGCTAGAGGTATAACCAGTAGGATGCTCGGCTGTATAGCTAGAGATATAACCAGGAGGATGCTCAGCTGTATAGCTAGAGGTATAACCAGTAGGATACTTGGCTGTATAGCTAGAGGTATAACCAGTAGGATGCTCGGCTGTGTAGCTAGAGGTATAGCCAGTAGGATGCTCGGCTGTATAGCTAGAGGTATAACCAGTAGGATACTCGGCTGTATAGCTAGAGGTATAACCAGTAGGATGCTCGGCTGTGTAGCTAGAGGTATAGCCAGTAGGATGCTCGGCTGTATAGCTAGAGGTATAACCAGTAGGATGCTCGGCTGTATAGCTAGAGATATAACCAGTAGGATGCTCAGCTGTATAGCTAGAGGTATAACCAGTAGGATACTTGGCTGTATAGCTAGAGGTATAACCAGTAGGATGCTCGGCTGTGTAGCTAGAGGTATAGCCAGTAGGATGCTCGGCTGTATAGCTAGAGGTATAACCAGTAGGATGCTCGGCTGTATAGCTAGAGATATAACCAGTAGGATGCTCAGCTGTATAGCTAGAGGTATAGCCAGTAGGATGCTCGGCTGTATAGCTAGAGGTATAACCAGTAGGATGCTCGGCTGTATAGCTAGAGCTATAACCAGTAGGATGCTCGGCTGTATAGCTAGAGATATAACCAGTAGGATGCTCGGCTGTATAGCTAGAGGTATAGCCAGTAGGATGCTCGGCTGTGTAGCTAGGGGTATAGCCAGTAGGATGCTCGGCTGTATACCTAGGGGTATAGCCAGTAGGATGCTCAGTTGTATAGCTAGAGTTATAACCAGTAGGATGCTCGGCTGTGTAGCTAGAGGTGTAACCAGTAGAATGCTCGGCTGTATAGCTAGAGGTATAACCAGTAGGATGCTCGGCTGTGTAGCTAGAGGTATAACCAGTAGGATGCTCGGCTGTATAGCTAGGGGTATAACCAGTAGGATGCTCGGCTGTATAGCTAGAGGTATAACCAGTAGGATGCTCGGCTGTATAGCTAGAGTTATAACCAGTAGGATGCTCGGCTGTATAGCTAGAGGTATAACCAGTAGGATGCTCGGCTGTATAGCTAGAGCTATAACCAGTAGGATGCTCGGCTGTATAGCTAGAGATATAACCAGTAGGATGCTCGGCTGTATAGCTAGAGGTATAGCCAGTAGGATGCTCGGCTGTGTAGCTAGGGGTATAGCCAGTAGGATGCTCGGCTGTATACCTAGGGGTATAGCCAGTAGGATGCTCAGTTGTATAGCTAGAGTTATAACCAGTAGGATGCTCGGCTGTGTAGCTAGAGGTGTAACCAGTAGGATGCTCGGCTGTTTAGCTAGAGGTGTAACCAGTAGGATGCTCGGCTGTATAGCTAGAGGTATAACCAGTAGGATACTCGGCTGTATAGCTAGAGGTATAACCAGTAGGATGCTCGGCTGTGTAGCTAGAGGTATAGCCAGTAGGATGCTCGGCTGTATAGCTAGAGGTATAACCAGTAGGATGCTCGGCTGTATAGCTAGAGATATAACCAGTAGGATGCTCAGCTGTATAGCTAGAGGTATAACCAGTAGGATACTTGGCTGTATAGCTAGAGGTATAACCAGTAGGATGCTCGGCTGTGTAGCTAGAGGTATAGCCAGTAGGATGCTCGGCTGTATAGCTAGAGGTATAACCAGTAGGATACTCGGCTGTATAGCTAGAGGTATAACCAGTAGGATGCTCGGCTGTGTAGCTAGAGGTATAGCCAGTAGGATGCTCGGCTGTATAGCTAGAGGTATAACCAGTAGGATGCTCGGCTGTATAGCTAGAGATATAACCAGTAGGATGCTCAGCTGTATAGCTAGAGGTATAACCAGTAGGATACTTGGCTGTATAGCTAGAGGTATAACCAGTAGGATGCTCGGCTGGTGGAGGTATAGCCAGTAGGATGCTCGGCTGTATAGCTAGAGGTATAACCAGTAGGATGCTCGGCTGTATAGCTAGAGGTATAACCAGTAGGATGCTCAGCTGTATAGCTAGAGGTATAGCCAGTAGGATGCTCGGCTGTATAGCTAGAGGTATAACCAGTAGGATGCTCGGCTGTATAGCTAGAGCTATAACCAGTAGGATGCTCGGCTGTATAGCTAGAGGTATAACCAGTAGGATGCTCGGCTGTATAGCTAGAGGTATAGCCAGTAGGATGCTCGGCTGTGTAGCTAGGGGTATAGCCAGTAGGATGCTCGGCTGTATACCTAGGGGTATAGCCAGTAGGATGCTCAGTTGTATAGCTAGAGTTATAACCAGTAGGATGCTCGGCTGTGTAGCTAGAGGTGTAACCAGTAGGATGCTCGGCTGTATAGCTAGAGGTATAACCAGTAGGATGCTCGGCTGTGTAGCTAGAGGTATAACCAGTAGGATGCTCGGCTGTATAGCTAGGGGTATAACCAGTAGGATGTTGGGCTGTATAGCTAGGGGTATAACCAGTAGGATCCTCTGCTGTGTAGTTAGAGGTATAGCCAGTAGGATGCTCAGCTGTATAGCTAGAGGTATAACCAGTAGGATGCTCGGCTGT
This sequence comes from Leptodactylus fallax, assembly GCA_947044405.1. Taxonomy (NCBI): domain Eukaryota; kingdom Metazoa; phylum Chordata; class Amphibia; order Anura; family Leptodactylidae; genus Leptodactylus; species Leptodactylus fallax. Next base: position 1,071,326 of record CAMRHE010000477.1, on the reverse strand, counting down.
ATAGCTAGAGTTATAACCAGTAGGATGCTCGGCTGTATAGCTAGAGGTATAACCAGTAGGATGCTCGGCTGTATAGCTAGAGGTATAACCAGTAGGATGCTCGGCTGTGTAGTTAGAGGTATAACCAGTAGGATGCTCGGCTGTATAGCTAGAGCTATAACCAGTAGGATGCTCGGCTGTATAGCTAGAGATATAACCAGTAGGATGCTCGGCTGTATAGCTAGAGGTATAGCCAGTAGGATGCTCGGCTGTGTAGCTAGGGGTATAGCCAGTAGGATGCTCGGCTGTATACCTAGGGGTATAGCCAGTAGGATGCTCAGTTGTATAGCTAGAGTTATAACCAGTAGGATGCTCGGCTGTGTAGCTAGAGGTGTAACCAGTAGGATGCTCGGCTGTGTAGCTAGAGGTGTAACCAGTAGGATGCTCGGCTGTATAGCTAGAGGTATAACCAGTAGGATGCTCGGCTGTGTAGCTAGAGGTATAACCAGTAGGATGCTCGGCTGTATAGCTAGGGGTATAACCAGTAGGATGCTCGGCTGTATAGCTAGAGGTATAACCAGTAGGATGCTCGGCTGTGTAGCTAGAGGTATAACCAGTAGGATGCTCGGCTGTGTAGCTAGAGGTATAACCAGTAGGATGCTCGGCTGTATAGCTAGAGTTATAACCAGTAGGATGCTCGGCTGTATAGCTAGAGGTATAACCAGTAGGATGCTCGGCTGTATAGCTAGAGGTATAACCAGTAGGATGGACTACAAAAATTATGGAGGGTGTGAAGCATACAATATATCAGGAGAGGCTTAAAGACCTTAATCTGTGTAGCCTTAATGAAAGAAGGAAAAGGGTTTTTTAATAATAAACTACACACAAGAACAAGGGGACACAATCTGAAATGGCTTGCGGGGGAGCAGAAGCAATGTCAGGAAATATTTCATTGAAAGTTTAGTTGAGGCTTCTATGTGAAATCCTATACAAGCCATCCCACTTTTTTGTTTTTTTACTGCAGTGACAGGCATTGCACTTTACACAGAAGTTTAGACGCTACTTTGGTGTAGAATGCACCACAAATACAATGATAAATGTGAGCCTTTGTGTGCAGCTCAGTGCACCAGCAATGGATGGTACTGGACTAAAGTGGTAGATAAGATAAGCTTGTCCCGCACTGTAGAATACACAGATTTTCGTCTTGAGTATTCAGTCTCTAATGGCTACTAATTTTTGCACAATTTGTATGTCTTGGCCCCATTATAGTGGACACCATCATGTAAAGATATTAATGACTGTCCTGGGCCATTCAGGCAGTGGTGTGAGGCAGGTAGACAGAGAGCCGTGCTCGTCCGATCTGGCGGCCACTGGCTGTCCCATCGGGACCTACTTGCGGAAGCGAACCTCCCCCTCCCTGGGACAGTGGCGAGTTCTCCAGCTCTCTCACTTCGTTGCCTGACTCCCCGGGCTACACTAGACCGCTCTCACAGTTTGAAAAAGCCTGTTCCAGGTTTGTCCCGGTCACGCACTCTCTCTGAATTTTGCTTGCTGCTGGTCTCCCCTTCTCCGAGCCACAGACCTTCCTACTTGGCTAAGTGGGAGGCCGACTTAAACATGGCCTTTTCCGAATCACTGTGCTCTAAGATTCTTGAATTTCGATAGCAAGAGTTCGATAGCAAGTAAGTACCAGGAAGCAGTTTACAAACTCCTGACCAGATGGTACCATGTTCCGACCAAATTCTTTCCGTCCGCCTCTTCGAGGTGTTGGCGCTGCGGCACGGAGCATATCTTCTGGGAGTGTGCTAGGCTGAAAGACATTTGGGAGGGGGTCCATCGGGTGATTTGTCAGGTATTACAAGTCACCCCACCACGCACGCCGGCTTTCTTTCTGCTCCACCTCTTGGACTACTCCCTCCGCGCCTATCGCAAATCCTCCTTACGACACATGGTTAATGCCGCCAGAGCGTGTATTCCTACGCTCTGAAAGTCGCCTAATTCACCCTCCTTCAATGGTTCCGCAAGGTGGAGGATATCCAGGGAATGGAGGATCTCACCACGTCTCTTCGGGACACGCATGAGTCTTTCATGGATGCCTCTTCCTGGGTACCCAGGACTATAGAGACCTGGTGGGCTGAATTCTGCTCAGTAGGTCTCGCTCTCATGGAGTGGTTGCTATGGCGGCTTGCTTCCCCCTCTCTCCCCCCCCCATTTCTGTTTTTTGTTGTTTGTCTATTTGTCATACTTGATATAAATAAAGAATTTATAAAAAAAAAAAAAAGATATTAATGACTGATGTAACTAGAGAGAATCTGAACTCAGTCAAGCCCTATGGCGGCAGTTTCCTTTACGCACAACTAGTTGCTATTCATCAGACTCAAGTACAGAACCCCCCTACTGGCTGTTCTATGTAATGTCATGCTAACTAAGTTTCATTTCTATAGAAATGAAACTTATCTGCTGGCCCACCCATTTTACTGAACTCCTAGATCATAATCTCTTTACAAGAGCAGAAGTATCCTGCATTGTTCTGTATACAGTTTAAGCAGACAACGCCCCTACTGGTGGTTTTATGTAAAGGCATGTTAAGTTTCTTTTCTATAGAAATGAAAGTCCCTCCTGGTACACCCAGCCGGCTGACGTCACAGATCATACCATTTTTACGTACACAGAAGCGCCCTGAATGTCTCTGAATAGATTTTCTGGTGCTACAGAACTACCCTTTAATAATGCATGTACTGTAAATAGTCTCTATGTAGGTGACAATACATTGTACACACAGGCGGTACTTGTTACTTTTGTTCTGTGCGTTTTACATTATGTTTATTGCATTTATAGCATGTGTTAAAATTCGACCTCAAGATCTTTGGTTGCATAGTTATAGCCCCTTAAAGGGGTTGTCTGAGGCTTAGCCATAATGGTTACTGAGGCCATCAGATTGGTGGAGGTCCAACAACCGGACCCTGCACTGACTACTGACTACTACTACTGACATGTGCTCTATTTGCTCAAGTAATTGAAATTTGTTGTTGCTGTTTTGAAGTCTCTAACAATTACTAAATAATTGATGTAATTCTGGCACTGCCAATAATAAACAGTAATTCTTTTCAATCGTTTTCACTGTTAGATTTATTTACATGACATGCTCCATTAATTTTAGCACAGTTGCAATTTTTTCTCTAGCCCACACCGCTCCTGAGTAATTGGTGCCATTAGCTTCAGCACCCAAAATGCTAATAGGTCATCAATACATCCATATCAGATTGGTGAGCCTGACAGTGCACAGAGCTAGAACCAGACGGCTCCGTCCACTGTGTAGTCGCAGTTAGTAAGATTGCTGTTAGTGACTTAGCTGATCGGTAGGGCTGCCGTGTGCCAGATCCCTGCCAGTCTGATATGAATGACCTATTCTAAGGATAGGTGAGAACATATTTTTGACTGGAGAACCCTTTTATGCTCCCCACCGCTTGGGTGCCTTACCACTGCAGTGGTGATGTCCCTGTCTACGCACCTGACCACTGCAGCTAATAGTGACAACTATAGGGAACAATGATGCAACGGCATATCAGGTAAGTATTGCCCGCTTTGTTATACTGCAATATTCCCTCCCTTTGACAATTTTTTTTTTGTTGCAAATATCGATACATATTTGCTATATTTGATACAAACCCCAGACCAAACATTCAGATACTCACCTCTCCCCATTCCCATTGTCAGCTTCACCCCTGGACACCTAGGAATGAATAAGACTGCAGATAAAGGGAGAGGTGAGTATATGTGAATGAGGATGTGGTGCGGAGGTGGCTTCGGGAGGTCTCCACTTTTGTGTAGGTCTCTCAGACATTATCGGAGCGTTGGTAGATGGTGTGGGTCTCATATATACACAAATAGAGGGGAGGAGCAGCATAGTCACACATGGGGAAGGTACGACTTTGAAGAATGTGAAAAAAGTAAAATGTGGCTGTTCTAGTTATTACTCACAGGGGCATCTGGAAAAGGGCATGCAAAAATATTCATCGTCATCACTTATTATTATCCCATCTAACACTACAAATAGTAAATCCTGTGCTGAAAAAGTGTAGACCCTCCTGGCCCTTCCTGATCAGCAGAAATCAGTAAATAGGAATATCATGGTGGAAAAGTCTAGAACAGATCTCTTACATGTCTATGATGTGGAAATCCCCTGTACTAGTCTATGGTATGTATAGCCTGCTCCCTGTGATGTGGGCAGGGTTGACAAACAGTGAGTGAATACGGCTCGCTCTTCCTGTTTTAGCTGGACTGCTTGCCTTCTCCCTCCCCCCTCCCGGCGGCTCCAGGTTCAGTTTCCATTTCACTGTCAGTGCTTTAGTTCATTACCATTGTTCATCTCGCAGTATATGCGAGGAATCGCGCTGAGTGAAGACGTGTAGACTATACTAAAGGTAAGATTCAATGTAAGAGACACAACAAGCAGAATCCAGGGGGGCAAAAAAGTATCTTGTGTCTTATAGCATTTAGATGGAAGTTTTTTTATTTTTGTTTTTTTTTTTGGGGGTGGGGGGTGTGAAGGAGAATGACTCCATATAGAAATACCAAGTCGATAAGTTTACTGCATATTGCAAAGTCTGGAGGTCCCTTTATTATCGTCTTCTAGCACTATGGGAAATGTGGATTTTATCTGTATCTATATATACAGATATATATATATATATATATATTGTGGGACTATTAAAGGACTATTATTATTATTATTATTAAATGGTGCCGCATCCTGAATATATTCCTGGTTTTCGTTGTCAGAAATAACTTCTAGTTGATCGCCATGGACAGTCGTGATAGAGAGCCCGACCCCACTGAGACAGAGGAGTCAAGTCCCAACATACAGGACAATGTAAGTAAAGAATTTAAGGGATATCATTTTAGTGATAACCTTAAGAAGTGTATAAGGGTTACCCCAGTCTATCACAGGGCACAAGCACAATGGTTACAGTACAACACATACTGGTAGGCAAACAGTCTCTAACACACAACCCCAACCAGTGGTTATTATGGCAATAAATCTGCAAAAAAAGAAGAGTCCTCAGCAGCCCGGGTGTGTTTGCATGCATTACTGCCCCCCCACCCCAATATACAGTGAACCTAAATTTTCAATCAACGTTTGATTTTCTTGCAGAATTTATGATTTTACTAAATATTGTCATATAGTTTGTTAATGGATTTTGGTTCCTTTCCGTGAATCTGCTCTGAAATCCACGTTGTGTCCCTTGTGTATTCCTTCCCTGGTTTCTATCACTGGCTTCTCACTGGAGTACGGGTGTACGGGCTGTAATAAAGCAGGGGGGGTCACTTTAAAGGAGTTTTCTGTGCTTGCAATATTGATGTGATATCCTCATCAATATTAGATCAGCTGGGTCTGACTCTTAGCAGTCCTCTGATCGGTTCTTAGAAGGGGTTTACATTGCTTTGTACACCGGAAAGCCTCACACTTAGTAGTGACTTTGCTGGGTGTTGCAGCTTTGTTGCGTTCACTTAAATGCAATACAGTTCCCAGGTCGGCTGCTACTAAATGTATCTTGTGTAGGTGTATGGAGCAATGTAAACAATGAAGCGGCAGAAGTGTTTGTCTCAGCAACGCGACTCCTGCAATTGGCTGATCGGCAAAAGTGCCAAGAGTCAGACGCCCATTGATTCAGTATTGATGACCTATCCTAATGATAGATAACGCCTTTAATACCAACCTCTACCCAAAACTGGTCCTGACTCCGACTCTGACTCCGCAGCCTTGGCTCTAACATAGTAAAGCATTCTTGGTGGTCTACAGCACTGGTTCCCAACTCGTAGTGGGGGTACACTCTGCTACCCTCGGGGGTATATGCCGGAGCTCCCCCATAATGGTAGTTTGTGGGGTCTACTGGGGTCCCCAGTGTATAATTGTAGTTAGTGGGTGGCAAACCCCCAAAACTTCGGGTTCGGACCAACTCAAAATTGTTAGAAAATTCCTATGTATGTGGGATTCTTTAAATTTTATTAATGTAGGGGCCACTATGGGACATTATACTGTGTGGAGGGCCACAATGGAACATCATACTGTATATGGGACATTATAATGTGTGAGGGCCACAATAGGATGTTATACTGCGTGAACGGCCACAAGGGGACATTGTACTGTGTGGAGGGGCCACTAAGGGACATTATACTGTGTGGAGGGGCCGCTATGAGACATTATACTGTGTGGAGAGGCCACTATGGGACATTATACTGTGTGGAGGGGCCACTATGGGACATTATACTGTGTGGAGGGGCCACTATGGGACATTATACTGTGTGGAGAGGCCACTATGGGACATTGTACTGTGTGGAGGTCCACTATGGGACATTATACTGTGTGGAGGGGCCACTATGGGACATTATGCTGTGTGGAGAGGCCACTATGGGACATTATACTGTGTGGAGGGGCCACTAAGGGACATTATACTGTGTGGAGGGGCCACTATGGGACATTATACTGTGTGGAGGGGCCGCTATGAGACATTATACTGTGTGGAGAGGCCACTATGGGACATTATACTGTGTGGAGGGGCCACTATGGGACATTATACTGTGTGGAGAGGACACTATGGGACATAATACTGTGTGGAGGGGCCACTATGGGACATTATACTACATTGAGGGACGACTATGGGACATTATACTATGTGGAGAGGCCACTATGGGACATTACACTACATTGAGGGACCACTATGGGACATTATACTGCATTGAGGGACCACTATGGGACATTATACTACATTGTGGGACCACTATGGGACATTATACTGCATTGAGGGACCACTATGGGACATTATACTACATTGAGGGGCCACTATGGGACATTATAGTGTTTAGAGAGCCCCAAACTAAGCCTTATTTTATTAAAATGTATAAGTGATGGCTTTGCTTGAAAAGGTCTGGAACCACTGGTCTATAGTCCCCTTTTACCCCTTTAAGAGTAAGTTAGACTTGAAACACATAAGAAGGATTGAATGCTGGCCCGATGTTATATTCCTTTTGTGTGAAATTGATCATATCCTCATTGCAATTTGTTTTTCTTTTCTAGGAGAATAATAATTTGGATGTTTCGCAGAATATTCTGAGTAGAAGGTAAGTCTTCTTCATGAACAAGGGCTTGTAGTGGTGGTGGGGGTGGGGAGAGGGTTAGGTCCTGGTGGGACATGTGCCCTGCTCCACCTTCCCTAGAGTATTTACATACAGGGCTAAGAGAGGCAACTGGATCCGTGCAGGTAATGCCCTAACTGTGCCGACTCTTAGAATAACATTATTTATGCCACAGAACGAATAGCACAAAATTTTACATGTAACAACCAGTGGCAGAATTGTTGTTTTTCCCCCTTTCACCACCATAAAGAGTTAGTAAAAGTTACTCAGTAAGTTATAGGTGCCTAAAAATGTTGGCATTGAAAAGTACAACTTGGCCCCAAAAAACACAAGCCTCTAACCTGCATAAAATACAACAAAGAGAAAGGAAACAAGCTTCTTACAGCTATGTGGAAAGAACATTAAAGGGAGTCTATCATTAGATTTAGCCAAATTTCCCTACATGTTGGAATAGCCTTTAGAAAGGATATTCCGTTTTTGAAATACTTTATTCTTATGTACAAATTCTGTGCACGGAGTACAGGGGGCGTTCCCACTGGCGGGGGGTCACGTGTCTCATAACCGTACCAATCTAATATTGATTACTTATTCTAAGGATAGCTCATCAATATTTAAAGTCCTGGAGAACCCCTTTAAAAACTGTGACGTATGTACAATATATAAGGTATTAAATTGTAGGTTTATTAGACATTTTATAATACGCTCCGCATGGTAGTAGGAAGGGATCGGTGACCAGTCCGTGTTATCTACAATATGCATTGTCTTCTGCAGGAAAATTCCACTGAATAAAACAAAGCAAAGAGAAAGCCTAATAAAAAGTGGAAATGCCTTTATTAGAGTCTTCATGAATGAGCTGATGAAGACACAGGCCGTAAAGGATGTCGGACATCACTACATGGAACAGGTATGTGTCTAGTAAGAAAATGGATTTTGGGTAATTCCCCATCTTTGAAGTTTTATGCAAATGAGGCAGTTGGTGCACTGGGGGCGGGCCTTCAGCCCTGGGAAAACACAGTTTTTTCTACTCAAGTAGGATGGGTGATGTCGTAGCATTATACTCAGACCTCAGAGTATAATAAGTGGAGGCCCAGGGGAGGTGAGTAAAAATTACCACCACTTATACTCACCTCTCCTCGGCATCCTTGCAGCAGTCGGTGGTCCCCCGGTGACCTCTATAGGCCTCTTCTAGTCTCTGAGGCCTGTGATTGGACTGACGTCTTCTAAATGTACCCCATTGTGTCTAAATTTACACCATTTAAAAAGGCCCATTAGCTTTTTTTTTTAGGGTGTTTTTGGGTGTTTTTTTTTTTATCCTAGAGTTTTTTCCACACACATTGTTTTTCAGGTGTTTTTTCTGGCTTTTTTTTTATGCAATTTATAAGAAAACGCCTAAAAAAAAACGGCAGAGCCAGAACGTGCTACATCTTGAGAAAAAATGGAAAAGAAACAAAAGTCCACTAGGAAACAAAAAAAAAATGAAAATACAGATGTAGGGGGGAACTCACTTTTCAATTCTCCCTATAGAAAGCCATAAATGTAGCACCTCTTTGGTGCAAGGGCCATTTTTGCACCAAATAAGCAGCACTTGCTCTTTCTGAACCCCACTCAACATTGTCAGAAAGTGGGTGGAGCATATATATATATATATATATATATACTATATCTATATATATATATATATATATATATATATATATATATTTAAAAAAAAAAAAAAAAAAATATATATATATATATATATAAAATAAATAAATATATATACGGTATATATATATATATATATATATATATATATATATATATATAGGTAAAAATATAATATTGCCACTATCACGCGCACAGGTTCTAGTCCTGCCCCCGGTGACATATATTTTTTGTGTGAGCACTTTTTGCTATTAAAAAAAAAAAAAAAAAAACATGAAAAATGTGAAAAACAGACAGGTTTACCCTCCTTTATTGTTTACACCTTCTCGGATATTAAAATAAGGAAAATACATGCAAAAATAAAAACATAAACATAAAGCCCCATGTGTCATTGAAAAAGGTGCAAAAATTATCCGAATAACCCAAAAAATGTTATAGCCCTCAAAACCGCAGACCATTCCATTCCAAGGAAAATGTAGCATAGCATGGCGGCCATTTATGTGAAGATGGGGATAGGGGTATTTGGAATGAGAAGTTTTATCTGTGAACATACTATATAAACATATAACTTACCTCTACGTCTCTCTCCAGGTCCTACATGCCATCTTCTTTTTGGGACATATTAACAAACCACCAATCTCTCCACGTGAATTCCTTCCTGATAGACTTTACGAACGATATAAAGTTCTTTTCCCGAAGGCTTTCGAGGAGTACAACACCCGTCTCCCCCGTTACGGTCCTTACTCCATTCTTCTGGAATATGTAAGTGTCCTTATCTTACTACTACTCCTACAACCTTACATGCGCATGCTACATAATGACTATCTCTGCAGGGGGTCAATTCCGCATCATGGCAGCTCCCATAGCTGTATACACAGTGCTTGTTGAACGCTATGTATACAGCAATCGGGAAAGCAGGGATTAATTCCACTTGTATATAGTAGTATATAGAGAGCATAAGTGCTGGGCATAGCAAAGGTTTCATAAGTGCCCTACTCCACTTAGACATACCTTCCAAAAAGGATTAGCAAATTTTTTTGTGCTAAGCTGTGCGCCTAACCCTTTTGATCCAGCCTATTTCTGTCATGTCCCTTTGAGCCTTAACACAGTAATAGTAGCCTTCAATTTATAGCATACAGTGATGATGACTCCGCCACACAGTATAATGTCCCCTTTTGTGGCCTCCTTAGTGCTCCCCATACAATATAATGCCACCTCAGTGGCCCTTCAAACATTAAAATGCTCCTGCAGGGGCACCATATAATATAATGTGGTCCATAACACATTAACACTACTACATCCACATCCACCCCACACTCAGCTCTGCTACCTTCCCTACACCCCCTACACTCAACCCTGCTACCTCCATACTTCCCCCCATACTAAGCACTGCTACCTCCGTGCAGACCTGCACAGCTTCTCACATATATGGTGATATTGTGCAAGCTCCGACCCTGCATGTAAGTGGTCACATGACTGTGACTTCATCAAAGGTGCCTGCAAAATACCAGCAATTAGTATTGCCAGCAGTTTGCAGGGTAGATGCTAAAATGGAGTGGTTAAAAGAAGGTGTTCCCTGGATCCAGTAGGTGGCGCTGCTGTAGGTCAGGTGTACGTGCCACCTCCTGTGACTTTTAGTATAAGGCACCAGCCTCTGAGCCTATGTGAAACCAAGTGGGTTAGGGTTGCATTTAGGAGAGGCATAGTAAGTCTCTACTTGGATCATGCTACACCTGCAGACGCTGAGGTAGTCATCTATGATGGTCTTACACCGCACAGCAAACACGTGCAGAGTCAAGGCAGCGCCACCTACTGGATCCACTCCGCAGCAGGGACAGCCTTATTTTAACCACTCCCTTATAGGCTGTTCCCAGTTTGCAGTCCTGCAGTGTAGAGAGGAAATTTCTCAACTTGGCTCGCCCAGGAGGTTGCGACCCACAGATTGGGAAACAGTGTGTTAGGGAATCTTCATCCATGATCAAGTCCTAAATATCACACCATGTATGTGGTGCGTAGGTGGGTCCAGACGTCTTTACATTTACTTCTTGTAAGGAAAAGTTACATATTTTCACCCTGGATGTCATCCTTTGAAATGCATAGAGCGAAACATGCTTGTATTAGCGAAAATATCTATCAGTGATGGATCTTTCTGAGAACCGTATATTTCTCTTGTTATAGATGGCTGAACATGTAAAACCAGAAAATCCAGGGATATTTATGAAAAAACTGCTGGCTATCAATAAGTCACTGTGGATTTACGAGAAAGGAAACGCCAATCCCTCCGCCAATGATTTTGTGGCCTCTGTGGTCGCCTACTGTTGTGTTAAAGATCCCGACAATACAAAGGATCCCAAGATGGTTTATGGATGCTCAATGTCCTGTAAAGGAAAGGTCCAAAAAGAAATCATGATTGGAGTATCCGCCCTGCACGTGTGGGACAGGGCCATCTCGTACGCAGTGTATTCTGACGATCATGGTCCTATAACATTCCCAGAACACGTGCACTGTTACGCCTATAATTTAAACACCCAGCGAGAAATGCGTCCGTGTAAGAAATGCGTTACAATGTTTGTTGTAAACTTCCACCCCGAGCACCGAGCACAATGCTATGACGAGAAATGGCCGTACGGAAACTGTGCGGAAAACGAGTCGCTGAGCAGGCTGCTACAGAGTGACGAAGATGTGAGGAAAGATATATGTATCGTAGGTAATAATGGTGAGAAACTGAAGAACAGGGAGGACATAGAGAATATGTTCAAAGAGTATGAGGCTCCAACAGACAGGAGAGTCAGAGAGCTCCTTACACAGCGCAAGTTTGAGGTCGGCCAGGAATTGATTTTCTTCGCCCCGTCTTACTCTATATGAATTCTTATATCAGGTCTTTCATGTATAATGCTACATGTTAGGCCGGCTTCACAGGGCGGGTTCAATCCATGAGATACAGACAAGATATCGCCTGTATATCCTAGACTGGACCCAGACTCTCTGCCTCATCATAGTCATCTGTTGTATTTTTAAATTGTATTTTTCCAGAATTTTATATTTGGTGCCCAATTGAAATGGAAAAAAAAATATCTATGTACTGTACTTATATATGTTTTTTTTCTAGAATTATATATATGTAATCTTGCAGAATGTATGTATGTGACAACATGTATGTGAAAAATACCTATATATATATAATTATTACACATACAACATGAATATATATGTATTTTTTCCAAATGTTACATATATATATGTAACAAAAGTATAAATGTATTTTTCCAGAATTTGATAGGAAACAGGCTCTAAAGTTCTCCCTAGCAACCCTCTAACTGAGCTATTGTCAAGACAAATCCATAAACATTTATACTGCCTGTATGTAAAGATGTTATCTGGGAGGGGCAGTTCATGCCGCATATAAAAATTACATTCCTGACTGTGTTTTCAACTAGAGATATCTGTTTTTTTATAGCTAGAGCTGCAATCTTATAAAAACTATAGCTCTCTGCTTTCATATGACACCAGAATCTTTTTCTATTTAAAGTGACTCTCGCCCCCTTAGGCAACTGCTACATCTGTACATACTGCTTTGAGTATGGGTGTATGGGACAGACTCTCGTTGGCAATGCTTAGAGTGTTGCTAGGGATAACTTTAGAGCCTGTTTCCTACTAAAAGGAAGTAAAATAGGTTAACAAAGTGTATTACAAAAATGTTCACTGAACGCCCCCTGTACAATAGCATGAAAAAAAAAACCCACAGCACTTACATTTTAAGGTGCACATTCAGCAGGACCATTGCATACGTTATGCTAAAACGTCTGTGGCCTTATGTTTGTATGTTATGCATATATATTTATGTGCATAATGTTTCATTGAACAGTGTAGCCGACTGTGTTTTCAGTATTATACAGATATTTCTGTTCGGCACACATCTTGTTCTTAAAAGTATATGACATGAGCATCAGGAGATTTTCCTAGTGTATATGCGTATATTTAACCCCAAATGTGTTATGTACTATTATGGAACAACTCTTGTTAATTGAAGTTGTACCCACTTGTGCAACACTGGGTTACTGCAGCTGGACTGCTACTGCCCACACTCGCATTATTTTAATTGCACTTTTTTTTATAGGTTGATGAAATAATTTGTGAATGTTCTGGGCTATGTGTTGGTATTCACACCTCTATGAGGCTCTCGAGCTGTGTCTCATCCAGGTTTTACTTGAAGAACTGTTTAAGATTACATTTGTATTATGTAGTCGTAAAGAAACAGAATTCTACAAAGAAAAGCGATAGTTATTGTAATTCTTGAGGCTCCCCTGTCAATTCAGGTGAGGTTTCTGATAAAGCTGTCGTGTGCTACTAACACTATTTCTGGTCATTATATGACTTTTTTCTGGCATATTTTACCAGTTTTCCTCTTTGCGAGGTCTCTCTCATATTGTCGGTTTTCCCTTAATGGGTGAAAACTAGCTGCTATGACGTCTCCCACAGACAGCACCTTTATCTGTTACATAAAGCGACACGGCAGCAGCATGGAGGACATAACGCAGCAGCACTGAGCACTTAGCTAAGCAGCCACTAAATGTGAACTTACTTCTAGCTGCAGCAGTGTCTCTGCTTCTCTCTCACTTTCTCCTTCCCATCCCCTCTTCATACACTTCTATGGGCAGCATGTAATCTGATTCCTTTTTAGGAGCAGCTGTCTTGTCTCCCAAGACGGATTTAGAAGGGAGTGGAAGGAGTCTGAGAACATATATTACAAACTTTCTTAGATTTGCTCGTACTATTGATTTATGCAAAGTTTGTTGAAAGTACATTGACTGTTTAAAGGTGTTTGCTACTGTCTGATATGTGCTTTATAAGTGAATACCTGATACTAGAGTTCCCCTGATGTGGGGTGCCCTAATGTGTGTCCACTGTAAACAAAGGGGCGTCCTCTGATGTGGATTTTGATTGAAAGTCCACATTGGTTTTTGCTTTATTGTTATATTCAGTTTCCTATGGAAATGATATAAAGCTTGAATATAGCTGTCCGAGAGCTGTGACCACCGAGGTGTTACGACCTCATAATCCACGTCTGGGATTGGTCAAGTGTGCATGTGTTCTTATTGAAAAGACAGGATCAAGCCGCAGCCATATACTTCTGAGAATGGCTTATTTCCTGTACGAACAAAGGATTGGGCATGCTGAAATAGAACATGCCTGATCCTTCTTTCCCCAGCATGGTGAGTGTGTGTGTGGGGAGTCTGCACACCTACATACACAGAACATAGTTGGTTTTGGTAGGTTTGTCCAACTTTGCTCTTATGTGTATGAGCACTTTAACGTGAACTTTTTGTTGTGAAATGAATATTTTTGGATGTTATGTCTCTGTACACATTGATAGTTCTTTGCAGTTCACTCCTCCGTTGTTATCCTTGTCTGGATCAACTTGGTAGGATTATAGGTAGGATTTGATGGACTTGTCTTTATCCAACCCTATCAATAAATAAAAACTGCCACAGATGACAGAATAAGAGGCAACGGATGAGGTTTATTTTTAGCATTAGTTTAAAGCGGTTTTCCAGGCTACAAATATTGATGATCTATCCTAAGAACAGGTCATTAATATCGCATTGGTGGAGCTCTGACACCCCCACAGCAGTTCTCAGCAGCTGATACACAGAGAATGGAGCAGGAAGCAGACAGCTCCGTTCTCTGTGTAGTGGTCAGATTGGGTACTGCAGATCTGCTCCCCTTCACTTGAATGGGAGCTAAGCAGTGACTCAGTCACATTAGAGAGAATGGATCTTTCTGCTTCTTGCTCCATTCTCTGAGAACAGCTGATCGTTGGGTATGGGTATTGGGTCAGCCCCCACACCAATCTGATCTTATGGAGCAATCTTTAGGACGGATCATCAGTATTTGTATCCCGGAAAATCCCTTTAATCTTTACTATGGTTGATACCATGTAACATGTATGTGTGAATGATCTCTATCTGTCCTTCCTCTATAATTTGTATCTATGAACTATATACGGTTGTATTACAGTACACTAAACTTTCAATGTCTACCTCTATCCATCTAAATCATTGTAACCTTTGGTTTTCTGCGGCTTTATGTATCCCAGTTCTGTATGAAATTTTGTATTTCTGATATACAGATAAATTCATCAAGACATTTTAAAGGCTCTTGTCGTCTTTTTTTTGTTTTTTTTTTTACAGTTTGTGATATTGTATATTTATACCAAAATAATGGTTTGTGTAAGAATTTAAAGGGGCTCTCCTACACTGGATAGGTGATGATTATTTGGTCCCTGGGGCCCCAAGTGATCATGAAAATGAAGGACTGCAAGTTTCCCAATGCCCCATACATAGAACATAGATAACATATCAGAAGGTGAAAGTTACATAATAGAACACTTCCCTACCACCGCTACACCATGGTATAAAGCCCCATTTCTTGGTTCCCACGTACAGTATGAAGCCCCCCCCCCCCAAAGTGCCTTCTTTTACCAAGAGTGTTTCCTGTCCCCCTAATATAAATTATGCCCCCACATATTAAATGGCTTATACACCTAATACTGATGGATAGGCTGATAGGATAGACCATCAATATTACATCTGCAGAGATCTGATAGCCAGGATCCATGCAGATCAGCTGTACCGAGACATGTTGGGAGCTGTACTGCTCACTCGCCATACAATGTGTACCACTGCAGATACCTAAACCCACCGCCACACACTGTATGGCAAGCGAGCTGCGTGGCTCCTGAAATGGTTAACATTACTTGTAGCCTCGCTGTCCTGGGAAAGCTGATCTGCAGGGGTCTTAGCTGTCGGACCCCTGAAGGTGTAATATTGATTGCCTATCCTAAAGACAGGCCATCAATATTAGAAAGATGGATAAACCCTTTAAAGGGGTTGTCCAGGAATTGGAACAACCCATGTGGCAGATGGGGAGGTGTAAAATAAAAAAAAAAAAAACCCAAAAAACATACTTACATTCAGTCTAATACCACCGCCTTCCTGTCGGGAGTCCTGCGCCTCATTTGACCGCTGAGGCCACTGGTGAGTAACTAGTGACATATGTGAGTGATGTCACCGGTCCCTCTTCAGTGACCCCTGAGGCCACTGACTACTAGAAATCCTGTGCCCCATGTGACCACTGAGAGCAATGAGGTCCCGGCGTGAGACCAAACGGACACTGGTGGGAGACAACAGAGCACCTCCCTGGCCGCCACAGGGGCTGCTCCAATTTATGGACACTCTCTTTAAAGGGGTTGTCCGGGCTTAATTTTTTTTTATCAACACCCAGCCTGATCACCTGTACAGCGTTGCTTCCTGAACCTGTCCTGTACACAATACGGGGCCAGAAGCAGAAAGCTCCATCCCCTGTATAGCGGCCAGACACCTCTGATTCCAACTCCATTCAAAACTGGTCACAACTGACTCCGACTCCACAGCCCTGGTCTAACCTGCCGATTTTGATGTGACTTGGCAAATCTCTTAGGTGTGCGGGGCTGTGTCAAATCTGTCAACTATTGATGTTGGGGAAAAAACTTTTGGGCGTATTAAACATTATCACAGTCGCTGTGGCTTGATCTCGTCTCCTAACTCAGAACACACGTATGCTCAGCCGAACTAGGCATCCGGGTATAGGAGGAGGAGTAGGACAAAATGAGTTGGAGTCAGTAACTTTTTCCAATCCAACTCCACCCAAAACTGGACCAGACTCAGGACTCCATATGGCAGGGTTTATTTATTTATTACAAGGCATAAAAAGTCACAAATTTTTCTGAGACTTTGTTTTTATTTTTTACTTTCCCAAAAAGGGGGCATGGCAAGGGTGTGAGGAGGCGGGGACATCAGATGTATTATCATTTAAGCCATGATGCTGGAAATCTATGCCAGCTATGAACTGGCATAGATTTCCCTCCAGGCGCATGGCCCGGTGGAGGGTGCGCCCCATTTATAAGGAAGTGTGCGCCGCGTCATATATGGGTTATGAAGACTGTCACTAATAACGCCAGTCTTCATAAATCTCCCCCATGACTACGACTACACACCGCCATTAAGAAGAGGCACAGTGATGTCACACGTCATGCACACCCCCCAAGCAGAGAGGGGGAGCACATCATGTGATGTATGAAGAAAATACTGTGACATCATATGCTCTGCACAACCCCCCCCAAAGAAAAGGGAGGAGGGGCAGGCAGGACCAAAATGTGCAAAATAAAGGCACCTGCGCCATTTTACTAAATGGAATTATACCAAATAATAATAGAACAGTGTCATGATATACCCCAAAATTTAATAAAAAGAAAAACAAAGATGTGACAAAAATGCACGACTTATCATACAGGCTGATAACAATGGTGCTATATATAGTATAAATGATCTTTTTGGATCGAGTGAAAAAATAAAGTGAACGCACAGCGACTCCAAGTGGACAAATGTGATCATGCACATAAAAAAAAATCTGAAAAAAAGACAACCAACTAAAACAGTGGCTCATGATAATAGAGGTCGTATAATCTCCCCCAATCATAAATATGGTATATAAAAGGAATAAGATGACCCCGGGAAGAGCTGGCAACAAAAATTGTGCCAAAATAATAAAACCGAATAGTTACAATTATAGTTCCAATTAGTTGCACTCAGTGATATGCCCTGATCTTGATAATGTACAAATTGATGTACGGCGGTGGAATTCAAAGGGTTACAGTTGAGCTTTACTTTTTCTCTTTGAGGTTGTGGACAGGTTTAGAGCAGCAAGGACAAACTTATTGAACGTTAAGGTTTAATATAGAAAAATTCAGTGCTTATAATAGATTACAGACAATGATGTAATAAAATGGTATATACAGGAATAAATATATACTGTATATATGGCAATACAGTTATAGAAATACAATAAAGAGTAACAGACCTTGTACTAAATAGATCAGAAAGAGATCCGGTGGATGTCTCGTGGTATGAGATTTTAAAGGGTCACAGCCTGACCCCCCTCAACAACCCTCGTACTCAGGTCACAGAAGTGCAGGTGGGCATATCATTCTAGGACATAATTCTAGCAGTTCGCACCCATCTCTTTTTCCCTCTCAATAAATATACACATTTTTTATTTCATATATATCACACATATAAAATATTACACCTTGTGTCACATCCTCAGTGTCCGGCAGATGAATGCAGCCACTGTAACACCTCCTGCAGTCCTGTGCCCTCCAGGGCACTAGTTTCCATGACAGAGATTGGCTGCTTAGCACAGGCTATAATGTCGTCCAATCGGAACAGAGATTTCATCTCCACCAGCGACATATAGCATGGCAGATCCCTACAAAAAACAGACCATATGTATTAGTCACCAGTATGAGGTGTAGATGAATAATATCAAGGACATAGACTAAACACGCTTAACTTCTTCCGGACCGCCCATTGACTATATACATCTAGCCGGGCCACTCTTAACCCTGCAAGGACGTACCAGCTCAGAGCGAGCGCTGTACACAACTATAGAAGCCGCCATGATGGCGACCCTTCTAGTGATCATGTGATCCACCAGGGCTGGGAACTGTATGTGCTATTAAAAAAAAAAAAACATAAAAAATGTGAAAAAACAGACGTTTCCCTTTTGTTTATATTTTCTTGGATATTAAAATAAAGAAAAAAACAAGGAAAAATAAAAAACAACACAGAAATAAAACCCAATTTATCACCAAAAAGAGACGCAAAAATTATCTAAATAACCCAAAGGAAAAAACTGTTACAACCCTCAAAACCGCACGTATGAAAAAACCCGAAAATGTGTCCAGTCCTGAACCAGGGAAGACGGTCCGATCCTGAAGCGGTTAATGCTGTATAGGAAATCTTGGACTGAACTTACGTTTTGTTGAAGACAATGAGGACGGACACTGTGGAGAGAGCTGGAGCCGACAGCATAGACAGGAGCTGGATACAAGACGCAGACACCTGGTTTGGGTTCGCCGCATCCACAATGAACTACAATTGAGAGAAACAGGAATATACCTTAAAGGGAGTCTATCAGGCCACGTCGGGCATTTAAAGGGGTTTTCCATAACTTATATATTGATGACTGATCCTTAGGATAGGTCACCAATATGTATTCAGTAGGGTCTGACACTCAGGACCGCCAACAACTAGCTGGCTGAAAAGACCGCAGGATTCAGGTGAGCGCTGCAGCCTCTTCACTGAATACCAAGAACAGCGCCATACATTGTCTAGTGGTTGTGCTTGGTATTGCAGCTCAGCTCCATTCACGTGAATGGGACTGAGCTGCTGCTCTACCATGTTACTCACAAACACGATGTCATTGACAGAGGGAGGAGGCCGCATCGCTTGTGAGCACCCCGGCCTCCGACCTGCAGCCAATCCAGGGTGTCAGACCCCCCGCCTCCCCTTGCTACACTTGCAAACTGAATAACTACATACTCAGTACAACATTATAGTCTGAGCAGAGCAGAAAGAGGATAAAGGGGTTATCTGGGGCATTTGTTGCAGCTAAACCTGGGGGTCCGGGACTGGTTCTGACTCCTGGTCATGTGATCAGAACCAGCCCCCATTCCCTGGGTTGCTCCGCCTCCTCCTTCCTCTCCTGTTTGCACAGATAAGTTACCTGTACTATGGGGCTGGCTTTACTATAGTGCGCCAGACCCCATAGCACAGCTAACTACCTGCGAAAATGGGAAAGGAGGGAGAGAGCGACCCAAGGGACGGGCTGGTTCCGATCACGTGACCTGTAGTCAGAACCAGTCGGGGACCCCCAGGTCCAGCTGCAACAAACACCCCAGACCAGATAAGTTCATTAGAAAACATATGGCGTCCAAATAAACTGTCTGTCAATATCCTCATTAGGTATTTTTGTGCAGATCAGACAATTTTTTGGGAGGTTTTGTGTGGAAAATCGACAACAAAGCCAATGAGCAGCTCCAGCATCACATGGGGCGGCCGATATCACATCAACAGAGACTTACCACCACTGCCTGACAGTCCTGGTAATAACTGGGCCAGATGGGGACCATGGAACCCCCCACCTCTCGCACGGTCACACGCGTCCTCTGTATTGTCAGATCCGTCAGGTTTGTACCAACCTTCAGTAAACGTCCCGGGATTGAGGAAAAAAAAAATATATATATATATTTTATATTTTTTTTATTCAAGTCAAATAATGTGAAAATGCAAAACTGCAGAATTAGCAAAAATAAACATTTGTGAATCACGGTGTAGCCATAATTTTAATTTTCCTGTAACCTCGTAATTTCAGAACACTATATAACGCCAATAACGGCTGATAACAGGGAACAATAGATGGGTACGAAATGGCAAACTCTATGTACCCTGTATCCTAAGGCCCCTCGACATGTAAGAAAAAGTTGGCCGAATCTGCAGATTTTTGTGTAACTGGCCAAATCACGTGTGTGGAGGTGTCCCAACTTTCACTTGATGTTTGGGAGGGGGGACTGAGCTTCATCAGGGTTTGTGGCTCTCTTCTCACTTAGAACACATGCATGCTCAGCGAAAACAAGCATTCACGTATATGGAGGAATACAAGAAGCATCTTTAAAGAGGCTCCTCAGGGAATACTTATTTCCTCTAGGGCTTTTAAGTGGTGAACCCAGGGCATCCAGGCTGGTTGTGACCAGCACCTGGCCCCCAAATTGCTCCACCTACTCTCTACTATCCCATGTTCATAGATAGTTACCTGTGCTATTGAGCTGGCACCCCGCAGAGAAGGGAGTAGGAGGAACAACTCAGGGGCCAGGTGCTGGTTCCGATTAAGTGACCTGGGGTCAGACCTGGCCCAGAACCCCTGGGTTTGCTACCTAAATGCCCTAGAGGAAGTAAGTATGCACAGGCTTCCTGGTGAACCCCTTTAAAGGGGTTGTCCAGGAAGTAGATTTTTATGGCCTATCCTTAGGAAATCAGATGGGTGGGGATTGTTGGGTGGCCCTAGCATGGATCAGCTGTACGGGGCCGTTTCCATTGCCCATACTATACACAACATGGGGCCGGAAGCAGTTAGCGCCATTTTCTGTATAGTGGCCAGCGACGGTAATGCAGCTCAGCTCCCATTGAGTTCAAAGAGAACTGAGCTGCAGTATCGGAGCCCAGTAACTAGACTAGAACTGGCGTTATCGGCTTCCGACCCCGTGTTGTGCATAGTATTGGTGTCACAAGTGGCCCTGTACAGCTGATCGGTGCAGGGGCTGCCTGTCTGCCCTCTACTGATCAGATATTTATGGTCTATCCTAAGGGTCGGCCATATCAACCTAAATCCTGGAAACCCCTTAAAGCTCAGGAGGATCTCCTGACATAAACCTCCAGCACCCGGATACCATAAATCCCACTGAATTCGTCAATAATAGACTCCCATTTTATTAAAAAAAAAAAATTTAAAAGTATCCCACATGGTATTTTTCCCCAGACTATTGTTATAGTATCGTAGAGCGTCAAGACATTGTAAGACGTCGCCCATGAGGAATCTGATGACAGAAGATCTTGGTGACTTACAGTGGGCTGGGTGGGAGGAACGTCTCCTAGATCAGCGGAGTCTTTAGTGCACAGCCTTACAGGAAAGGGTTAAGGAATATTCCAAGAACATTTTAATATATAAATAGGCCTAATTCTAAGAAAAAACCAAGCCACACAGTGAGGCGGAGGACAATGTAAGGAGGGGATGGGGGAAACTAGTGACATCAGGAAGAAGGATCACCGCTGTTATGTCTTGCCTGTATAGCCTCCAGTGGCTCTGGGTGTGGGGTTGGCAATACGGGGACTTTTCTTCACATTATCACCCCCTCACTGTCATAGCCCTTTACTATCATCTCTCTCCACATACAGACCCTATATAAGAACTTGTCATTGGGTCATCACCCCTCCAAATCACAGCTTGTATGGTCACCCTATGGGGGAATACAGGAACTTTCCCCACATTATCACCTGACTTTATGTCACACCCTATTACTATCATCCCTCCGCATGTATGGCCTTCATACAAGAACTTTCATCAGGTTATCATCCCTCTTATGTCACACCCTATTACTACCATCCCTCCCCATGTATGTCCTTGATATAGGATCTTGTTATCATGTTATCACCCCTCTTAGACTCGGTTCACACTTGTGCCGGGCTCTCTAGTGTTCGGGGGCAACGGAATGACGGTGAGCCTGTCCACTAAAAAGGTTACCTGTGGACACCCACGGTCCTCATAGACTATAACGGGGTCCATTGGATTTCCGCCATTTTACATAAATCACCGCACGTGTCATCACTCCTGATATTATAGAGAAATACTCGCAAATCCACAGCTAAAATTAACCTGCCGGGATTTTCACAACCTTTTTACCAGGATATTTTTCTCATTCGCTTTGCTGGTCCTGTAAACCGCAGCGTTTTTGTTTCCGCCATAGCCAAAAACCATCCCCGATAGACTCAGTATACAGAGACCGCCATGTAGTGACTAGGATTAGACACCTCGATCAATCTGTATACTAAGGACCTCGCCTTCATTTTTGTAGATTTTGCTGAGAAGCCGAGATCAATGTATAATACTGGGATGGTTTTCTCTTTTTTTTTCTCCAAAATGTTGATATTGACATGAGATTTGGTAAATTCTTATCTACTTTACCCATATTGGACACCGGTGCCAATTCTGCACTAGCAAAGTGTCAGCCAATATGCCATGTGTGAACACAGCCTTAGGGAGGAAAAGCAGTGAACACAAACTCTGACTACTGCATATCTATCTATTTGTACAGTGTAACTGCTGCAGCACTACTCCCCCCACTGGACACCCCTCTGGGTAGTAGTCCTGTGTGTCTGCAGTTATTACTCCCTCCTAAAGGATATTGAGCAGCCTCTTCATGAGCAGAGTCTTCCCGACGCCGGAGGGCCCGAGAACCAAACACATGATCCGTCAGCTGTAATCTCCCGCCCGCCTCAGTAACCAAGGAATCGTCCGGCCGCCCCATGACGTCACTTCCGCCCGTCTCCTCAGGTTCCACCCTGTTGTTTCCGGAAGCGGAAGGCGGATTTCTTTCTCGGTGTCGGACTCTCGTTCTCTCCGGTGTCACGATGGGAAAAGGCGGCGGAACCTTCGAGAGGCTTCTGGGTAAGAGGCTCCAGGGTTCTGGGGGTGTTAGGAGGGCGCTGTGACTCCGGGGCGGTGACATCTCTGAGGCCGCCATTGACCATTGTGTCTGCAGTCCACTTACCGTATGGGCAGCCATGTCCTCGGCTCTTCTCCCTGCCCCTTGTGTATATATGTGTATACTGTAGTCTGTCAGTGCCAGATGGTAGTTTGTCACAGGTCACAGAGTAGTCACAGGAGAAATATCAATTTAAAGGGATTGTCCATCCTACAATTTTTTTTAGTATGGACGAGCCCTTTAAAGGATATTTCTTATTTATAGTTTATCTTTGGGATAGGCGATCAATATCTGATCTTTGGGGTCAGCCGCCGCCCCCTGCGTGGATCGGATTTTCAGGGATATATCCAGGCCTAGTACTATAGCTTACTTGATCCTCTTGATGATAAGACCTGGGGGTTCCAGCCTGGTTCCGACCCCTGGGTCACATGATTGGAACCGGCGCTCCTCCCCCTCCATCCCTGATCTTACAGGTAATCCTATGGGGGCCGGCTGACTATAGTAAAGTATCACATATACCTACCTGTGAGATCAGGGGTCGGAGCGCTGGTTCCAGTCACGTGACCTGGGGGTCGGAACCAGGCCAGAACCCAGGTCCATCATCAAGAGTCCACCGGATCATCTTAACTCCCCGGACAATCCTTTTAATGTTGTCCCCTACTGATCAGATACTTATGGCCGTTCTAAGGATAGGCCGTTAAAAAAACACACCTTGTAAATAGGTTCCCATGGGGGTCCCAGTGGCCGGATACTTTCCCTGTCCCTTCTTATTTATCCAGGGCGCTGTCCAGAAATTAGACAGAGCGGGGAATGTGATATAAAAAAAAAAACCTTATACCTCCCTGAGCGATCTCCCACCTCTCCAGCAGCGCCGCCCTGGTGGTCCCTGCTCTGTTTACCTCCCTGCAGTCATGGCATGCCAATCCTGTCTTCAGTGGTGACGCTGTCATGGACGGCCTGTCATCACCGCAGGATCGGCACAGCCTGGTAGGGACTCCTCGAGCGCTGGTAGATTGAACAGGCGGGTATAGGGTGACTCAGTGAAGTCGGAGGATCTGGGTGATTGGAGCTTTAGATTCCTCTTAGATGAGATGGAAAAAGATGTCAGAGATCAGTAGATCTAAAAGCGGCCAAAAACTGAAGAAAACAAAGCTCTGTGCACACATTGGGGCAGACTTACTAGTTGTGACTAATATTTTGTGTCTCCATCTTAGCAAGCTATTCCCTATCAAGAGGATCGGGGATAACTTGCACTTCAGTGGGGATCCAGCTGCTCAGAACCAGACAGATCGGGGTTTTTTGTCTGTGGCGTGGTGCTTGGGTAGTGAGTGCTTAGCTCCCTTCAGGTCGGTGAGACTGCTGAAGTTCAGCGCCCGGACGTCTCGGTTCCTGCAGTGAATTGTGCACGTCAGACCAACCAGAATGGGGGACAAAACTCCCTGGGGGTGGTCAGACCTACACCAATCTGCAAGGTATCCCTTATAAATAAGGTAAGTGTAAGCTCACACATGAGTGGAATTTGTGGCGGACAGATTCTGCTATGTGAACATACCCGACATGGGAGTCTCCGGATGCTGCTGATTCTGATGAGTCTCTGCACTATCTATTGGTTGCCTCATCGGACTCCTTTCTGCTTCTCCTAGTACTAGTTCTTCAGTGAAGGCGAGGACATACATTCCCGCATCACTGTGCGAGTGCCGGAGGTTTGGGGCATTATGTACTCCTCGGGCTTCAGTGAAGAACTGCGCCGGCGCAGGGAGTATGGGCACATATGGCGTTATTACAGAGCAATTTGGGACACGAAGCCCCCCCTGTCCAGGAGGTTTTACTGTCCCAAATCGGTCTGACAGATTCCCTTTAACATAAAGAGGTATGAGCAGAACTGAAGTAGGTTGGTATTATCCGTGAGGTCGGGGCAGTGTGACTTGTCTCTTATCATGGAGGATGTCACCTGATCAGAGCTGATACAACCAGCAAGTCAATGACCCTCCTGTGCTGTGGCTGCAGCGCCCCCTCTGGTTTTTTTTTATTCTTCTGCTAAATTCTTCTTTCTTTCCAGATAAAGCCACCAGCCAGCTTCTCCTGGAGACAGACTGGGAATCCATTCTGCAGATCTGTGACATGATCCGCCAAGGAGACACTCAGTAAGTCTAGTGCTGTAGTAATCCTCTAACCAACCGCTCTTATTTACTGAGGTTGTTCGCTTAGAGCAGGGGGTGCCGAGGCTGTTTTCAAGGGGTTAAATATTGATGACCTCTCCTAAGGGTAGATCATCAGTGTCTTATTGGTAGGGGTCTAACACCCGGGATCCCCGCAGATTACCTACTCAGATGAGCGTTGCATATACTTCACAAGCCATGTGGCGTCTCGTTCATTCGTCATGTTGCCTGTTTGCAGCTCAGTCCTGTTCAAGTAACTGGGGCTGAACTGCAATACCAAGCATAGCCACTGTGCAATGTACGGCGCTGTGCCTGCTATTCAGTAAAAAAAATGTTTTATGGCAGGGAGCGTTGTGGACAGGATGCGCGATAGTTTTTGTCTGTGACAGATTTCATGGTCCTCTTTTCCTTTTAGAGCCAAATACGCTGTGGCGGCCATCAAGAAGAAAGTCAATGACAAAAACCCACATGTCGCTCTGTTTGCTTTGGAGGTGAGTTGTGGGGGGGGTGCTAGAGGGCAGCACTACTACATCCAGAAACCAGGGTGGAGCCTGATGATACTTGGCGGCTTTGCCTCCTTTAAGTGGGAATAAACAGATAGGAACTGGTTTTTGCGCAATTTTTTTTTTCAATGCATTATTTTTCCATTTTATATGTTGTTGTTTGACCCCAGGAATTGTCACTGAGGCTGAAAACAAAGGTCTACAATGCGAGATCACAGGGGGGTGTACACAAGCGATTTCACACGTTCCCCATAGTTTAACGTTAGCATTGACATGGCACAGTATGGCACCGAGATAATGGCAATGGACCTGCTTTTCAAGGTTCTGTTCCGAGCCCGGTCTAGACTTGGTGAATTGCATAGAGACCATATACAGCATCTCAGCAGGGTCTGCTTTGTATATACAAAAATAATATTTCAAGAAAAAAAAAGAGTGTTAAAGGGAGTCATCAATCCCATCATTATACGAGGCTATTCTGGGTATACCTCTCCTGAAGAAAGCCATTCCTCAGTTTTTCAAAAAAACAAAAACAAAATGTTTTATCCTATATACAAATGCAGTATGCTCGTGTAAGAAGAAATCCAAGATGGCACACAGCGCATGCGCTGTAAACATGGCCATGCAGATGCAGTACGCGTGTACATTGAACACTTCTTGCTGCTAATATTATATGTGTTCTTGCTATGGTATTATTTCCAACTAGAGCGTGAGTTTGTAGGAAGCAGAGTGCAAGTTCCAGTGAGAGAGAGATGTCTAGTGCTTTACCTTTCATGTCCTCTATGATGGGTGGTATTATATACCGCTAGAATAGCTGACAGTGGTATGTGCCGGAGATATCAGTGCTGTTAGTTTCACCATTGATATCCCTCTACTGTCAGAAGGGCGGGGGTGAGGAACGTCCCCCATCACAGTACTAGCCTTGTACTGTCAGCGATGACTCTGAGCTGTAAGGCCCGCCCTTCTGACAGTGGAGGGATATCGGTGCCGAAACTAACAGCACTGATATCTCCAGCATACCAACAAAGCTGACAGCGTGCTGAATTCAGGCTGTCAGCTTTCTAGCGATATATAATACCAACGATCTCCGAGGACATGAAAGGTCCTTTTTAAAGATCTTGGACCAGAAGGATTTTATAAGAAGACAAGTCCTGAACTTTTCTTTTATTATCCTGTTTAAAGTTATGGGATGTTCTGATGCCTCTGTCTTTATAATACATTTCCAGCTACATTGTCCTTAGCCACGGCTTATGCTTACATGTTCTAATCGACTTCACTTTCTCCTGCAGGTTTTGGAGTCTGTGGTGAAAAACTGCGGCTCGACGGTACACGATGAAGTTGCAAACAAGCAAACAATGGAGGAGCTGAAAGAACTGCAGAAGGTGCAAACGGATAAGAGTTGATAGACTTTATATGGGATAAGGATTAAGAGGAGGATGACTTTTGTTCCTGTTGACACTGCCTCTCTTGTCCATGGGGGGGGGGGTACTGCAGCTCAGCTCCAGTCACTTGGATGGGGCTGAGAGGAAATAGCAAAATTGGGCAAATGTGGTGCTGAGTCTGAGGTGTGCTTGATGGGGTCTAACTCGCACAGAAAGGGATAGAGACAGCTCCAAAGTGTATGAACGCCGCCAAACATCATTGTCCCAGACCTCTATAAGGCTAAGGCCCCACGTTGCGGAAACGCAGCTTTTTTTGTTGCGGTTTTTTGAGCCAAAGCCAAGAATGGCTACAAAAGGAATGGGAAATATCTAGGAAGTTCTTATACTTCTCCCTTCTGCTCAATCCACTCCTAGTTTTGGCTCAAAAAACCACAACAAAAAAAACCTGTGTTTCCGCAACATGAGGCTTTAGCCTAAGGGTGACTTTTGGGAGTGGGATATTGTGTTTTCTTTTTTATAAAGGGGTTGTCTGGTAGGGGAAAAAAGACTCAAGGCTCAGAATTGGTTAAAAAAAAAGAAGCAAAACTCCCCTTACCGATTCCCCACCACGTGCTGTGACACTGCACGGGACCCCTGATGGACACTACTTCTTGGTTCCTCTCGGGGTGGTGACTGATCTCAGCCAATGATTGAGCAGCATTCCCTGTGTGTGAAAAGGGACCAGGAAGTAGAAACCTGCAGGGAATAGGGAGGTAGGTGTCCTCCAGACAACTGCTTTATGACTACAAGCTCGGCTCTGAAACTTCTCACTGTAAATATCTCTTTTGATGGAATTATAAAACTGGCTAGAACAGTGCTATGGTGGCCTGCTTTTAGAGTACCTACAGACCCCACATATGGAACTATACTGGTGCTTTCCCTGGAGTCTGTTCACACTGGAGCTGAGCTTCCCTATCAGTGCAGTGATCTGTGGAAAGCAGCATAGCCTGTCATGTGACCTGGTGTCACAACTTCCTGCTCGGTCAGGTGAGCTGTGTCATTGAGCTCCTGACTCATTCCTGTATTTGTCTGTCGTGCTGTGCAGAGTTTCACCACGTACAGGCCCGCCCCGGCGGTTTATTATCACCCTCGGTCACATGTGCTTTCACTGATAAACCTTTTTGTTCAGCGTCAGGTGGAACCAAATGTGCGGAACAAAATTCTGTATCTGATCCAGGCCTGGGCCCACGCCTTCCGTAACGAACCCAAGTATAAGGTAGTGCAGGACACCTACCAGATCATGAAAGTGGAAGGTAAGTTTATAGACTTGCTCCTATTTAGTGCTTGCTGGTTTACCCACTGTGACTTTTTGTATTTCTTATGAAACCAATATGGTTTCTCTTATAATCCTTTGTACAGATAAGTCCTCATAATTCAGGTGCCCCCCTTTCTGGGCCAGGTGCCCGCACTGAAATCCAGGCCTGTTTGTAGCTGGCACAGATTTTAGGCATCATTTATGGTAATAAACTAGTGTAAATGATCATAAATCAGGCGGGGTCACTGCGTTTCTTGCCACACCCTCTGTCGTGACAGTGGCAAGGGAGGCATAAATTACAAAAAGTAGCAAATTTTTGCACAAAATATTGCACTACAGACAGGAAGTGTTTGGCAATGCGCATTCAATCACAGCATAAAGGGTGTGGCGAGGGTGACACGAAAGAAAAAAAAAAGTCTTCAATTTTTGCGCAAAAAGCCAACTTGTACAAAAATAAGCAACTTTTTCATTCCTTGTATGCCAGAAAACTGCCATACAAGGTACATCAGCTTTCTAGTGGTATATAATACCGCCGGTGCCAGAGGATGTGAAAGATCCTCAGTAAGAGCTAAATATGGTACTGACCTGTCACTAATCCGCTGCTGCTCAGCCAGTCGTCCTCCGCAGCAGTGATCCACGTCAGCCCGCAGCTGGCTGTGATATAGTGGGCATCGTCTGGCACTTCATATGTGTGTGCTTGGTGATGTTTGCTGGACACTAGTAAATGGAGAGCAGTGGGACCCAGACAGCGACGCCTGCTATAAATTTCTCTGTAGGAGGCTTAGTGTTATCTACTATACTCTGATCTGTCAGTAATGTGTCATACACCGAGCTCCGGCCTTAGCTCTGTTTTTAAGTTTTTTTTGTTCCTTTTTTTGTTTTAGGACACAACTTCCCTGAGTTCAAGGAAAGCGACGCCATGTTTGCAGCAGAGCGGGTAAGTAGGGTTAAGTGTCAGGGGATAAGATTGGCCCTATGGTTCCTGAGGAGTAAACCTGTTGCCTTTGGTTCTTTCCTAGGCTCCTGACTGGGTGGATGCTGAGGAGTGTCACCGCTGCCGTGTTCAGTTTGGTGTGGTTACACGCAAGGTTAGAGGCGGCCATTATTTCACTTCCCTCTTATCACTATATATGTCAAGTCCTGAACTATTCGCTTCCATCTGTTTTTATACTGTATGGGCAAAAACCTGTCTAGTGTCTCCATGTTTATACATGTATCTTCTCCTTTACAGCACCACTGCAGAGCCTGTGGACAGATTTTTTGTGGGAAATGCTCCTCTAAATACTCCACCATCCCCAAGTTTGGCATCGAGAAGGAAGTGCGTGTATGTGAGCCCTGCTTCGAACAGCTGAACAAGTAAGACCCGCTGCCCAGGACTGACAGGGTTATCCGCCATTAAAGGAGCTGTCCCACCAATAAATATGATTATTGTATAGATTCTGGAAAAAAAAAAGTTTGCAATTTACAATAACATAAATTTACCTAGTGAAGTTATACAATAGCACCACCTAATGTTCACGGGGTATAGAAGTGTGCACAGCCATCTGATCAGTTCTGTGCTGGTGGACACACATGCTCAGTGACTCACCTCCAGGTCTCTGCATAGTGATCCTCTGTTCACAATAGAAATGGCTTTCTATCAGAAGAGTCTTTGCAGTACTTGGCACTATACCTGGGAACAGTTCTGCAGAGGACGTAAGAATATATAGTCCCATATGGGAGTGGGAAGGAGGCAGATGCTGCATCTAGGGTGTCACATGGAGGCAAGAAATGAGGGAAAGGGTATTCTTTAGTGGTGCAAATTCCTGCAGCTATTCAGAGCATTTCAGGACTTTGTGTATGAAAATGATTTCTCTTCCTTATGGACTTATTTCTCTCATCAGGAAGGGTGAAGGCAAATCCGCCACTAGCGGTGAACTGCCCCCGAGTACTTGACCAGCCCCCTATCTCAGCAGTCACAGGTGAGGTCAATATTCACATGTCCTGGTTTTTTTTGGGTACAATCTCTGCTTCAACAGGGTCTCAGACCCTGCACTTGTTCACAGCACGCTTCCTTTCTCATGTTCATGTCATAAAATGTAGGAAGTCTGTAAATATGTGTATGTAGGTGAGACTCGTAGAGCTGGTAGGGACACATCTGCTTGTGTGACATGTATATTCTGTGCTAGATGCCTCCCAAGAGAGACGAAACTGCACTACAAGAGGAAGAGGAGCTGCAGCTGGCTATAGCCCTGTCACAGTCTGAGGCTGAAGAGAAGGAAAGGATGGTAAGTTAGGCAGGTGCATACAGTATGGTTGTGTGTACGCCATACTGCATGACCTATCACAGGGTCTTCATATAGAGTAGTATATTTTATTTAGGGGGCCACGTCTGATATCTCACATGCTGTGGCATTGTATTAAAGATGTCTGGGATTAGATAAATGGATCTGCATGTTTGTTCCATAAACGGCGTCAACTTTTAACCCGCTTACATTTCTGTCAAATCTCTCTTCATTCTCAGAGGCAGAAGAACACCTATGGCATGTATCCGAAAACCGAGCCCACCCCTGTCACGTCCTCGGCTCCCCCCGTCAGTACTCTGTACTCTTCTGCTGTGGTGAGTTATGACATGAATGTATTCCACAGCACAAATGAGACTCCTGAACACCTCGACAATTTTTAAAGTTCTCTTCTCTTTTCTAGAATTCTTCTGCCCCTTTTGCTGAAGAAATTGATCCAGAGGTAAATTAGTAGGAATATGGCTAAGTGCAGCAATTCTTGGGTTTCTTCTTCTCGCTCATCTCCATCTTTTCTGTGCAGCTGGCCCGGTATCTGAACCGAAATTACTGGGAGAAGAAGCAGGAGGAGGTCCGGAAAAGTCCAACTCCTTCCGCTCCCGTACCGATGAGTGATCCTGTAGTGCAGGTGGCCGAGGTTCCTCCTGTGAGCATGGTCAACGTCATGGAGGTAAAAACCATTCATCTTTAACTCTTTGTGTTGTACATGATTTCACTGAAGAAGAAAATGTACAATGTAAGGCTACATTCCTGCCATAAATTTTTGTGGAGGGAAATTGGCAGTGTGCAATATATTGCTCCTTAAAGGGGATGTCCATGATCCTAAAATTTACCCCCTAACAGTCACATTAAAATTGCAAAACCATCGTGAAAATATCACTCTTTAAAATTTATGGCTCTAGTAAATATTCCTGGCACATAACTCCGGTGGGCACCCAGACCTGTTACAAGTGGGTATGTGAGTTCTGGACTGAACTACTCCTTTCTTCCAGCAGCAATACCAGAATGGGGAATCTGAGGAGAACCATGAGCAGTTCTTGAAGGCTCTGCAGAACGCAGTCACCACTTTCGTAAACCGCATGAAGAGCAACCACATGCGTGGCAGGAGCATCACCAATGACTCTGCAGTCCTGTCGCTCTTCCAGTCTATCAACAACATGCACCCTCAGCTCCTGGAGCTGCTCAACCAGCTGGACGAGAGGCGACGTATGTATTACAGAGAGTGTTTGTGTGAAGTGCGTGCACAGTGATGTCCTGAGGTGGATAATGGGAGTGTTCTCCACAGTGTACTATGAAGGACTGCAAGACAAGCTGGCCCAGATCAGAGATGCTCGCGGAGCGCTGAATGCACTGAGGGAGGAGCACAGAGAGAAACTGCGGCGGGCAGCCGAGGAAGCAGAGCGACAGCGACAGATTCAGCTGGCACAGAAGCTAGAGATTATGAGGCAAAAGAAACAGGTACGTGGGCAGTGCTGAAATATTATCGGGCAGCAATCTGGTTATTCTGACCCATTCATCCAGGAAATTTGCCTGGTGGGCTTGTCCTCTGCACTTGGGCCTGTTCTCATTTAGCAATACAGGACAAACACCTATTCGTCTAGGGGTCTGAGGTAATAGTCTATACATTTACAGAGAATGTTTCACCAAAAACAAACTTTTATTAATCAAAATTGCTGTTTATTAATTTAGAATTTTTTGGTGTTCTGTTCTGTGTAGCAGCAAAGTAGATGGGATGAGTTTAGAATGGAGTGGTTAAAGTAAGGTGTGGCGTGGCTCCAGTAGATGGCGCTGTCTCAGCTCCGGGAGTATTGGCTCCACCCACCAGCCCATCACCGCTAACACACCCTCTGCCTTGGCATTTTAGAGTGCAGCATGGTCCAAATACAGACTAAATATGCCTCTCCTGAATGCAACCCTAACCTGCCTGGTTTAATGGGTACACAGCGGGTGGTGCCTCCTGACAAGAGTCGCAGGAAGCAGCGCCCACTTATTGTAGTCACGGCAGACCAGGCAGCAGTTTCTCTGGGCAGCTAATGATGACCTGGTATGGAGGTGCATTGGGCCTTCAAGGAGTTGTCCTATGTGATATACGTACTAGCGGGGGCAATTGGGCTGCTGCCACCTTGGTTATTCAGGCTGTAGCTATACACGGACTGGTGGGCAGAGAAATAAAACCATTGCCCTTTCTTGTTATGATCATCATCACATTGCTAACACCCTACCGTTCCAGGAATATCTGGAGATGCAGCGGCAGCTCGCCATCCAGCGCCTGCAAGAGCAAGAAAAGGAAAGACAGATGAGGTTGGAGCAGCAGAAGCAGACCATCCAGATGAGGGCCCAGATGCCAGCCTTCCAGCTCCCCTATGCACAGGTCGGCCCCCACCTTCCTGCCATAAAATGTTTTTGTACAATGTGATTATTGTCACGTTTTTAACTCTTTCTTGCTCATCCTGCAGCTGCAGTCACTGCCATCGTCTGGTGGTGTCATGTACCCACCCTCAGGCCCTAATGCTTATTCCGGAACATTTAGTCCTTCTGGGTCAGTGGAAGGGTCCCCTATGCATGGGGTATACATGAACCAACCTGGACAGCCGACGACTACGCCATATCCTAACATGCCAGTGCCTGGTACCGGTGAGTACAGTTAGTATGCAGTGATGGTTATCCATTCATATACTCACCAGGTAAAGCCAGTCATCTACAATGTCTACGTTGTCTTGTTACAGATCCCAGCATGGTAAATGCATACATGTATCCGGCAGGATCCGCTCCAGCAGCTCAGCAGGGCCAACCTGTGCAAACTACCAATCCAGCATATACGTCTTACCAGCCCACGCCTACACAGCCCTACCAAGTAAGTAGCGTCATGTAAGAAATGGTCACCTGGAAGTATATATCATATATAATATATTGCACATACTTGTATGTGTCTGTATATATATTCTGTAGGCTGACATAGCTTATATTTATTTTATTATTTATTCATTCATGTAAAGGGAATGGGTCACCAAAAATGGCCAATTTTTTTAAACCAAGTTTTTATAAGACACATTTTTTTTTTAAGAATTATTGATGTTTTTTTTTTTTAATTTTCCATGTCTGAATTTAAAAGAAAAAAAAAAGAAAATGTAAAATATCCTGCAATTTTCACTCTGTCCACTAATTCCTGATAGTAGCCTTACACTTTCTAATTCGGTAGGTGTTTTCATTGCAGCAGTGACCTTATTTACATCACAACTAAGACAGACAGGGTCACAATAGGGGATAACATCTCTACGAATAACACCTATTGTGACCCAGCATTACATCACTAATGACAGTAGATGATGTCATAGCTTATCTCCTCCCCCTCCCTGCACAGAGCATGTCTAGAAAACTCTCCCATAGACCCCAATGAGTCGGCTCTAGTCTATTGCTGCCTATGGCCATGACTGTGCTGTAAAGCATATCATTAAATGCTGTTAACAGACAAGATGGCCGCCCCATAATCTTTTACAGAAAACAGAATAAAAAATTCTACAATCAGAAAATACAATCACTATCTGGTTTTAGTAAATAAATGAGAAATTGCGCTACATCCAATTTAAATATCTATCTTTTTTTTTTAATTTTTTTGCTAACTTTTAGAACGTGACCTCACAGAGCCTCCCTTCCATTTCCCAGAATCCTCCAGCCAGTGGGATGACTTACATGGGTGCACAGCCTGTACCCATGGGTTATCAGCCTTACAATATGCAGGTCAGTCCAAGTGATGTGAAATATCTTACCTTCTTCTCTTCCGTGACATCCGTGGTAAATCCATGCTTGTCTTTTCCTCCCAGAACCTCATGACTACTCTCCCCGGACAAGACCCAGCCATGAGCAGCATGCCCTCCCAGCAGCCTTTCCTCCCTGGACAGCAGCCTATGTATCAGCCTGTAAGTGCCAAATCTATATTGTACAACATGAGTTGCGGTTTTGCGGGTCTTGAATATTGATGACCTATTAGTATGTGATTAGTGGGGGGGGGGGTCTGATGCTCCGGACCCCACCAATCAGTGCTGCGGCCTCTTCTCTGTACCAATGGCATCATGTACATCGGTCACATGATAAAGCAACAGTTCAGTCCCATGGAAGTGAATGGGGATGATTTGTAGTACCGTGCTCAGCCACTACGATATGTGCGGCGCTGTACTTGGTATTCAGTGACGACCCCGCAAATTTATGATAATTTACGGCAGAGAACTGGTGTAAATGAATCCTGAAATCTGTTCCGGCTATGACCTGGGGTAGATTTCAGTGCAGGCGCATAGGTCAGGCGCACCCTCTGTCAGCGCAGGTGATATGGACACCAGCCAGTCTTCGTACGTCTCCCTGAATGTCTTTATATGTTCTCTATTACTACGCTACTATATTTCAATACTGTTACGTCTCCTTTATAGATGCCAGTTGGTGCCGGTCAGCAGCAGCCTCCACAACAACAGGCACCACATGGTCAGCAGGTGCCAGGCGGGAGCGAGGCCCAGCTCATCTCCTTCGATTGATTCCTGAAGACACGCTATTGGTTTACCAAACCTGTCCTTGCCGACGATTCCTCCCGACGTGTGTAGCATGCATACTACGCCAGTACTGCTGCAGTAAAACACTACATTTATGTAACTGCCATTTCCAGTGTCTGCCTAGCTTCACCTCCTGTCCGCCTTCCGGCTCTGTTCACACCTGACGCTGGTTACACGCTGCTCTTGACTAACAGTGTAAACTCTTTGTAGCTTCTCTTTGTCTTAGAATTGCTTTATCCAGTCTCTTATACCAACCATTGTGAAGAGGATGTGACTGTGGACCTGTTTTATTAAAGGAACTCTCCGCATTAGATATGCCCTGTCATAGGATGTATTGGGGCTCATAGGGTTAATGGAGGGATAGGGGGAGACCCTCTCACTCTGGAGAACCGCTGGCGTCCATATGTTGCATTAAAAATTATCCCCAGCAAAAACAGCTGACTGTCCCCCCCAGTGATCAGCTAGTTGTCTTGGTAACAGTGAACCCCTTTAAGTAGAAATCAAGTCTAATAATAATTGGATAAATATTTCCTTAAACCAATTTAGGTTTTTCTAACCGTGTAAAGACGGAAGACCTTCATGTTATGTCTTACAATATGATGTCTCGTACATCTCGTACTGCTCCTGTACTATAGGACCATTGGGAATGTCGACTAGTAAATTTACAAAAATCCTGAGCACGAGTGTGGTCACATATTTGTCTCGCATTACATTAGTGATGTCATAAAAAGCATTTTTCCTATTGGTTTTTATTACAAATTTTGAAGCATTCAACTTCTACGGCATGTATCCCACTACATTGCAAGCTGCAGGAAGCCGTTCTGTGCTGAATCCATCACACAAGCTGCCTTTCTGCTCTCCTGTGCGATCATTAGCCTATATGAGTGCTCAGGAGAGGAGAGAGGGGCTGGAGATAAGCTGTCGGAGATCTTATAGGATAGATTCTGCACTGAATGGATCCCACAGCTTTCTATGTATTAGAATACATGCCGGCGGCAGACGCTAAAGGCTTTGACGTTTGTTAATTTAAAATCAATTTCAAAAATGTTTGACCTAATTGATACAATGAAAAAAAAAAATGTGATCAAAGGTGTACGGAACCTTTAAGCATTACTTTTTAGTTTTTCTTGTGTATTGTTTTATCAGTAGAAGAGATTGATGTCGCCGTCACTGATGTTATGACATACAATTCCAAACTTTTTTTTTTTTTTTCTTTGTATGGTCTGTGTGTTTTATATATGTGTTTTTGTGGCTTCTGGTGCTGAACTATATAAGTTTTGTTTTCTTTTTTTTTTTTTAATTTTAGTAGAATAAGAAAATAATACAATGGTCAAAATGGGGGGAAAAGACACAGCGTCTCTCATAGGTTGTTACTGCAGTTGAATGGGATGGAGCTGCAATACCAGACCCAGCCCATAAACTAGAGTGGCGCTGTTTATTGTTAAAAAAAAAAAAAAAAAATGTTGATTTTCTAATCTACCGTAGTTGATTTCCCTGCATAATTATGTTCTAATTGGTATCTGTCACCTATATACTGTTAACATCACTATGTAGGGATCCTGGGGGCGTTCTCTTCATGTATGGTGTCCAGGGCTTTCTGAACTGAGCGCTTCCCACCCCCTCAATGAATCTGGAGGTGTTTAAAAATTTTCCATGTTATCTGTACTTTGAAAAAATTTCTAAAAATGCTGCAGTTCTGACTCTGGCCACTTAGCCAAATAATATGCCGAGACTTCCTGTTTTCTGTAGGAGATTTCATTGCAGCAGTCACCACACTTAGAGCACATAGATGATCAAAGCTATTATGTCTATGTAGATAAGACATAATAGACATAGAATCCACCAGTCACAATAGGTGATGTCACCTCTTATCTACTCCCCTCTCTACGCAGTGACCTCTTCCCAGATCACAGAACATGCCTAGAAAACTCTCCCATACAGGTCAATAGGATCTGCTCCAGACCATTCTGTCTATGGCTCAGAAAAACTGAAAGTCACAAACTATTTAGGCTTAGTGGCAAGAGTTGGAATTGCAGGATTTCAACGATTTTTTTTTTTTTTAATATAGATAATAACATGGAAAATGACGAATCGCCAATAATTCTTAGAAAATCTGGTTAATATAAAAACATGATTGAACCAGTAGGTCATTTCCAGGCGACACTTTCCCTTTAAGCCATTGGGTTTTATGACTTGATCTTTGTTGATTTATGTAACTGTATATGACACGCGTGTTCCCTACAAGTCCTACATGTACGTGGCAGTGGAGATGTTCATTTTGGGCACAGGTATGTTCTCGGGGTGACCTACCACCATCCCAGGGGTCCCCAGATGTTTTGCTGCTTTATGTGCTTGTAAACTGTGAAGGTCCGGGCCGCCCGCTGTAGCCCGAGCACCGCAGAACTATTGCTTGTAGTAATCTATTGGTTTAGTGACAATAAACATGTATGAAACTTGGCCGGCTCTCCCTGATCTCTTCACTTACATCTATTTAGACTAGGACTAGACCGCGACTCCCAACGTACAACGAGAGCGCCGTGAGCGACTCCTCCATCAATGTAAGTGAATGGAGTCACGTTGCGACCCCGAGGGTGCTGCGACTTCTAGTCACAAAAAAAAATCCAGCAGTGCTCCATCTTTTTGTAGGGTTGCACTTTGACTCTAATCAGTTACATTTGTGAATGACCAGACTATGGTGCCCCCTTAACTTTTACCTATTGGATTATTCCAACAGGTAATGACTGTTACCCCCCAATTTCCAGTGCTTGACCCTCCTCAGATTGGCCTCCTGGTCACTTCCAGGTATTGCTGAACATTATGACCTGACTCTGAACAGGCCAAACACAAGTGCAAATGGTGCACTCACACTAGGCCTGACAACAGCTGGGGCCCTTCTTAACCACTGGATTCAGCGGGACAGTCCTGTATTTTGGGTATTGTCCTGGGCGGTTGTTCCCAGTTTCAACTATATCTATATGCTCCACCATGTGGTCTGCGACTTAGGGGGATGTGATGAGGACTGAACTGGAGACAACTCTATTGGAACAGATCTAAGTGGAGCATGATATTGTGTCTAGGACACTGAAGGGGACATTATACTGTGTGTTGTCCACAATAAGGGGACATTATTCAATATGGGGACCACAAAGAGAGGGCCATTATACTGTGTAGGCAACCACAATATGGGTGTCATAATACTGTGTGGGTCCCACAATGAGGGGGACATTATACTGTGTGGGTCCCACAGTGAGGGGGGACATTAGAATGTGTGGAGACCACAGTGAGGGGGCATTATACTGTGTGGGTCCCACAATGAGGGGGGCATTAGAATGTGTGGTGACCATAGTGAGGGGGACATTATACTGTGTGGGGATCACAAGGGTACTGTGTGGGGATCACAATGAGGGGGACATTATACTGTGTGGGGATCACAACGATGGGGACATTATACTGTGTGGGGATCACAACGATGGGGACATTATACTGTGTGGGGATCACAACGAGGGGAACATTATACTGTGTGGGTCCCACAGTGAGGGGGACATTATACTGTGTGGGGATCACAACGAGGGGAACATTATACTGTGTTGGTCCCACAGTGAGCGGGACATTATACTGTGTGGGGATCACAACGAGGGGAACATTATACTGTGTGGGTCCCACAGTGAGGGGGACATTATACTGTGTTGGTCCCACAGTGAGGGGGACATTATACTGTGTTGGTCCCACAGTGAGCGGGACATTATACTGTGTGGGGATCACAACGAGGGGCACTGTGGGGGTCCCCCGGTGGGGGGGACATTATACTGTGTTGGGGATCCCACATTGGGGGGCATTACTGTGTGGGGGTTTCGGGTGGGGTCCAGGGGGCCGTGTGGGGCACATTATTACTGTGTGAGTCCCACAGTGAGGGGGACATTATACTGTGTGGGTCCCACAGTGAGGGGGACATTATACTGTGTGGGGATCACAATGAGGGGACTAGGACATAGCTGGGAATGGACAGGGCTTATGTGTATATTGGGCTCCATTCATTTCATTGGGCGTGTCGGAAATAGCCACCAAATAAGGGGGGGGGGGTTCTGTGTCCACTGCTACATTCTCAATGGGTGTAAAATACCCCGTTCTGAATATGGGTGGGGGTCTCAGCAGTCCGATCAGTAATTTACCCTCTAGTCTATGTATAGAGGATACTATACACTACTTTTCATGACATGACCCATCACCTGCAGGTCCTCACAGAGGATGGAATTTAGCCAAGTCACTGTGAAGCAGCTGAATGTTACTCTAGTTCAGGAGCTGACCACTAGGGGGCAGTCATGTGACAGCTCACACACATTTGACTTCCCCTCAGTGCTGTGACGTCGAATGCTCGCGACGCGGAGAATAATAAAGTTTTCCTTGTTAGGCCGCCGGCGCGCTGCACTCTGGGTAGGTCACAGTGTGGAGGACTCCATGTGTTACAGCCGGTGACAGCAGTGTGGAGCTCGTGTACCCTGCTGTCCATCTAGTCCGCCTGTAGCCATGTTACCCGCCGCCCGCTGCTGCTGGAGACTGCGGAGCGCCGCCTCCCGGTGCAGGTAATAACGGCTGCTAGCAGGGGCAGGATTACCAGTGCAGCATGTCTGCCCAGTGCCAGGAGGTGGGAGAGAGGGACGTGTACACGCGGTGTCCTATGGCAGATGCAGTTTCTGCAGCTTAGATTATATTCACATTTGCATCCTGAAGCCATGATGTTCTGCCACATCTATTATACAGCAAGCCCATACAATACCTGATACAGACATTGACTTGTTATGGCTACGCCCCACAGCTCCAGTCATACAGGCATTGGAAAAATCTGATGCCCCATAATTTTATTACCTGTCCACATGAGGGCGCCACAGTGCTGGGGGGAGCAGTAGTGTGAACAGAGTCATGGTCATGTGTGCCCTGCCGGGGGTCATCAGAAAGTCTGCACCATAGATGATGAATGGTGCGGCAGGGCAGACAAGACCGCGGTGCCCAAGGGCAAAATGATCTGCATCCTTAAAGGGGAACTCTTAGGTTATCTGCTATACGATGGCCGGGCAGGGTGTGCACCTCTCCACTCATTTCAGTGGGAGTGACGGAGAGGGCTAAAGTACAGCGCTCATCCCCTTGAAATGAATGCAATGGTGTGCACACTGCCCAAACACCCCTCCATTCAGGGGTCTGATCTGCGTGTCATCTCCTAGCCTGTGGATAGCAGATTACTGCTTAGATGTGAAAACCCCTTTAAGAGGCACAAGAGAGTAGATACTGATGATGTCATCAGTATTAGATCAGTGAAGGTCTGATCCCTGGCACCCCTACCAATCAGATGATCTCTGCACACTGGAGTCAGAAGTAGATGGACCTGTACAGCGTGTAGTGGCCATACTGGGGTACTGCAGCTCGGCTCTCATTAAATGGGGTTTTCTGGCCCCAAATCTAATTTTTATACTGATGATTAATCCACCGGATAGGGGGTGTCCGACACCCGGACCCCGGACCCCGCACAAATCAGCTGTTCTAGCATCCTCCGTGTGCTGAAAGCTGCCAGTGGACAGGGGGCATGTGCAGCACCGCTCATATTCAAATAATAGTAGTGCGCAACAGTGCCATCTACTGCACAATGGTGGATCGGGGGAACTGCAGCACCGCTCCTGTGCTGCTAGAACAGCTGATCTGTGCGGGGTCTGGGTGTCAGACCTCACAGATCACATACTGATGACCGATCCTGTGTATGAAGATTTAGATATGGGGTCAGAAAACCCCTTTAAGAGGTTGGACGTGCTGGTGAATAAAATGGTACAGCTACACGGATTTATTAAAAAAACGGATGTGTGCATTAGCCCATAGACTTGGATGGGTCAGCGAAAGAGACAGCACAATGGAGATAAAACTGCAGGTGTGCATGAGGACTAAGGCTATAGTCACATGACTGTGGTCTAAAAATGGGTGAAAGGGTTAATTTTTCTATCATTTGATAGATGTCTGTTTATTATGCAGTTTCATCCATTTGGGTAAGAGTCATGTGAATAAGGCCTTAGAGTAGATATTGAGTGTTTGGCCTTAGGATATTTGATCTGGGGCTCCGTCAGCCGGGACCCCTGCAGGTCAGCTGTCTCAGGACATGCTGCTCACTCACCGTACAAAGGGTGGCGCCGGCTTTAGGTACTAAGACTGCAATGGGGCACTGCTAGTAAACCTTACTGGGGGCTGCGCCGTCCTAGAACAGCTGATGTTGGGGGTCCTAGAGAGGCCGTCAGTCTTACAATATGGTAATGTTCACGAGAAAACCCCTTTATTGAAATCTGCCGTACTACTATACTACACTATTATACTATAAGGCTTTAATACAGATCAGCGAAGTATTCAAAAATTTGATTCGGCAACTTCGCTGAATTTTGCGATAAGATTCTATTCGATGCAAATTAAATCGCGGCGAATCGTGTAACAAAAACAGCTATTTATTGGCTGAAGAGCGCCGGGGTGGGCGTCAAAATGGCAGAACCCCTTGGATGCTGCGGTCATGTTTGACTGCTGCATCCAAGGTGATAGAACCCCCGATCGGTTATGGAGCAGGGTGCTAGGTGTACAGCTAACACCCTGCTCCATAACCGATCGGGGGGATTTAACACCTTGGATGCAGCGGTCAAACATGCCGTGGGCGCTCGCGAAGGGGTTAAAAGGCTGTGACATCACAGGGCTGGCTGCTGATTGGTTGCACGCATGGCATTGTGGGTGATCCCTCATTCCTAGAGTTCCTTGCCCCATGTCCTAATATGTACAGCAGCCATCTTGAACTAAATGCGAATCGTTACCATGAAGCGTGAGGAAATTCGGATTCGATGCGAATCGAATATTTCCTGAAATTCGGATCGAATTCCACTTGGTCAGCTTCGATTCGCTCATCTCTAGTCTTTAAATATGGCGGACACTCAGGAGCTGAGTAGCCGCTGTATTCTAAAGCCCTGCTGTATTATATAGCAGAGACACGGCAGCAATGCCTGCAGTCAGTGCCCACTTTAAACACAGGCATTAAAGGGGTTGTCCAGGATATTTTATTACTGGGGCAGAGGCCCGGGGAAGGTGAAACCTAAAAAAACCCCCACCATACTCACCTGTCCCCTGGCGCCTGATGTCCCCTGGTGCCCGATGTCCCCTGGCGCCCGATGTCCCCTGGCGCTGTCCGGTCTAGTGCCACCTTGTGGCTTGTTCTGGTGGAAGTCCTAACCACACATGACTGCTGAGGCCAACCACAACGTCCCGGTTATCTCCTGAGACCACTAGACCGGACTGCAACGGAGAACAGGGGATTATGGGTTGTTTTTTTTTTTTATGTTTTAGTTTCACCTCTCCCGGCCTCCTGCCCCAGCCCTAAAAGATCCTGGACAATCCCTTTAACCCTGTTAATGCCTTGGTCCAAGGTGAGGCACCAATTTGGGGTAAATTACTGTCCCCCAAAGTGAGATGTTGGGGCAGCAATTGGTTACTATAATAGCTGGCAGCCTATTGAAGTGTCTTCTATATACTATATACTACAGGTTGTGCTAGGC
The DNA here is from genome assembly GCA_947044405.1 of Leptodactylus fallax. Lineage (NCBI taxonomy): Eukaryota > Metazoa > Chordata > Amphibia > Anura > Leptodactylidae > Leptodactylus > Leptodactylus fallax. The sequence goes on along the minus strand of CAMRHE010000477.1, from coordinate 1,028,715 downwards.
AGCTTGTAAAGGTAGTGCAGGGATTTGTCTGTACGTTGCAATGCACAGTGATCGCCGGAAAAACAAATAAGGAGCCAAACCGCAGTTTTTTTTCCCAATTCCTCACCATTCTGAATTTTTTTCTAGCGTTCCAGTACATTGTATGGAGCATTAAATTACCATTTGGTGCTCAATCAGAGGCAGCAAGTGTCAGAGCTCTGAGCCACTCCCCCTTGTCTGCTCCTCCCTGACCCCACCCACTTGACATTAAGTCTACTTAGCATATCAGGCACCAAAACTAACAGCACTGATTGCTCAGGAACGGTGGGAGCTAGAGAGAAAATTCCAACTGCGCCCAAATCAATGGATCGGCGCCTATTCAGTGATGGAGTTGGTGAAATAGCCTCTGTAATATAATACAATCTTCCAGTTTTGATAACCGGTTCTTGTCGTGCAGGTTAGAGTTATCTGCAGCGAGGTATCTACGGACGTCCAGTGCACTTCACAATGACCCCTTACCCAGCCCGGCCTTGGACAACGCACCCAAAGTGTACGCTCCAAAAATACAGCAGCTGGTAGACCAAATAGCAAGTCTGACTCTCCTGGAAGTCTCCGACCTCAATGAATTACTTAAGGTAAGTACAACCTATCACCCGGGGACTGATATAGCGCTAGTGATACAGAAGAGGGTACAGTAAGGGCGTGGACACGTCTGGTTCATACAGCAAGAACATACATGATCTTATACAGTACAGACCAAAAGTTTGGACACACCTTCTCATTCTAAGAGTTTTCTGTATTTTCATGACTATAAAAATTGTAGATTCACACTGAAGGCATCAAAACTATGAATTACCACATGTGGAATTATATACTTAACAAAAAAGTGTGAAACAACTGAAAATATGTCTTATATTCTAGGTTCTTCAAAGTAGCCACCTTTTGCTTTGATTACTGCTTTGCACACTCTTGGCATTCTCTTGAGCTTCAAGAGGTAGTCACCTGAAATGGTTTTCACTTCACAGGTGTGCCCTGTCAGGTTTAATAAGTGGGATTTCTTGCCTTATAAATGGGGTTGGGACCATCAGTTGTGTTGTTCAGGAGTCAGGTGGATACACAGCTGATAGTCCTACTGAATGGAGTGTTAGAATTTGTATTATGGCAAGAAAAAAGCAGCTAAGTAAAGAAAAACGAGTGGCCATCATTACTTTAAGAAATGAAGGTCAGTCAGTCCGAAAAATTGGGAAAACTTTGAAAGCGTCCCCATGTGCAGTGGCCAAAACCATCAAGCGCTACAAAGAAACTGGCTCACATGAGGACCACCCCAGGAAAGGAAGACCAAGCGTCACCTCTGCTGCGGAGGATAAGTTCATCCGAGTCACCAGCCTCAGAAATCGCAGGTTAACAGCAGCTCAGATTAGAGAGCAGGTCAATGCCACACAGAGTTCTAGCAGCAGACACATCTCTACAACAACTGTTAAGAGGAGACTGTGTGCAGCAGGCCTTCATGGTAAAATAGCTGCTAGGAAACCACTGCTAAGGACAGGCAACAAGCACAAGAGACTTGTTTGGGCTAAAGAACACAAGGAATGGACATTAGACCTGTGGAAATCTGTGCTTTGTCTGATGAGTCCAAATTTGAGATCTTTGGTTCCAACCACCGTGTCTTTGTGCGACGCAGAAAAGGTGAACGAATGGACTCTACATGCCTGGTTCCCACTGTGAAGCATGGAGGAGGAGGTGTGATGGTGTGGGGGTGCTTTGCTGGTGACACTGTTGGGGATTTATTCAAAACTGAAGGAATACTGAACCAGCATGGTTACCACAGCATCTTGCAGCGGCATGCTATTCCATCCGGTTTGCGTTTAGTTGGACCATCATTTATTTTTCAACAGGACAATGACCCCAAACACACCTCCAGACTGTGTAAGGGCTATCTGACCAAGAAGGAGAGTGATGGGGTGCTACGCCAGATGACCTGGCCTCCACAGTCACCAGACCTGAACCCAATCCAGATGGTTTGGGGTGAGCTGGACCACAGAGTGAAGGCAAAAGGGCCAACAAGTGCTAAGCATCTCTGGGAACTCCTTCAAGACAGTTGGAAGACCATTTCAGGTGACTACCTCTTGAAGCTCATCAAGAGAATGCCAAGAGTGTGCAAAGCAGTAATCAAAGCAAAAGGTGGCTACTTTGAAGAACCTAGAATATAAGACATATTTTCAGTTGTTTCACACTTTTTTGTTAAGTATATAATTCCACATGTGGTAATTCATAGTTTTGATGCCTTCAGTGTGAATCTACAATTTTTATAGTCATGAAAATACAGAAAACTCTTGGAATGAGAAGGTGTGTCCAAACTTTTGGTCTGTAATTGTATATAAAGGGGGAGTCTCGCCAATATGTTACCGGAGAGTTCTGCACAGTTCTTATAGACTATACAGACCAGAATCAGCGCTTGTTCACACACAGCAGATGTACACTGGGAAATCCAGCAATTATAGAAGACACGGAGAGGGACAAGTCCGGGCTGAACCACATATATACACCTGAGTGCAGTTTTTAAAGAGAGAGTGTCGCCAGGAAGTGACCTATTGGTTAAATCACATTTTTATATTAAACATATATTTTTACGAATTTTGGGTGATGTTTTTAATTTTCCATGTTATCTATATTTTAAAAAATCCTAAGAATCTTGCAATTCCAACTCTTGCCACTAAGCCTAAAATAATTTGCAACTTCCTGTCTCCTGGAGATGGACCATGAGCCATAGACACAATGGTCTGGAGCAGACCCTATTGACTTGTATGGGAGAGTGTTCTGGGCATGCTCTGTGACCTGTGCAGAGGTCATTGTGTAGAGGGGGGAGTAGATAAGATGTGACATCATGTATTGTGACTAGTGGATTCTGTGTCTTATCTACATATACATGATCGCTGTGATCACCAGTGTGCTGTAAGTGAGGTGACTGCTGCAAAGAAATCTACTACAGATAGTCTCAGCATATTATTTGGCTTAGTGGCCAGAGTCAGAACTGCAGGATTTTTAGGAATTTGTTAAAATATAGATGATAACCTGGAAAAATTTTTTAAATTCTTTAAAAATATGTTAAACGCAAAACTTGATTAAAAAAAAAAATTTTTCTGGTGACACATTCCCTTTAAGGGCACGTGCACAACATAACTGCACAATGCAAGTAAATTGGGATGTATAGAACCCCTTTTTGACACATGGTGGAGAACGTTGACAATTATTTTAGAGCAAGCAATGGCTTTTCAGATATGAGGCATAGCCGTATGTGGCCGAGCCAGCAATTACATGTAATGCAGGTACTACAGGCGAAAAGTACTGATGACTAAGGATTCAATGGCTAACACGGTACAACATTATACTACTAAGGATCCATCATCAATATCAGATCGGTTGGAGGGTCGATCCCATCGATCAGCAGCTGGTACAAAGAGAATGTAGCAGAAAGCAGACAGCGCCATTCTCTGTGTAGTGGATGAACTGAGTCATTACAGCTTGGCTCCCATTCAAGTGAATAGGAGCAGATCTGCAATACCTGGTCTGACCACTACATGGAGTACTTGGCCATCTCTGTCAACTTCATAGACATGTAAAGGGTTGTCCGGGACTGTGATATTGTTTGCTGTGACCTCTTCATTGTATAGTGCCACACATTGTATAGTGGCAATACTTGGTATTGCAGCTGAGCCTCATTCATGTGAACGGGACTACGCTGCAGTATAGCCATGTGACCAATGGATGTGATGTCACAGGTCTGAGAAGAGGAACTGGAGCTCAGTGCCACAGTCCCTTTAATCATGCACACTCGGCCGCTTCACCATCCAAACTTACTGTGATTGGACAATGCAAAAGAACGGGGCTCTGTACATTAAGAGACCCTGCCTTCACTGTGTTCTCGGAGTACTTCATGTGTTTCTGTATCCTCATCCCCGTACTCTTTCGCACGCCATTGAACCACAGATGTAGCTTTCATTACATAGGACTGCTGGCTTGCGTACAGCATGGTGACATTGTGCTTTTGTCCTCTAGAAAACGCTGAACATTCAGGATGTTGGTATGATGCCAATGGGCACAGTCATGCCGGGTGCAGTCGGAGCCGCAGAGTCTGCCCAGGTAATTATGTATTGATGACTAGGTGATGGGTCATGTGATGGTGGAGATAGAAATATTCTGAATATTCTCTCCTGGGGTTACCAGGCGGTAGAAGAGGAGGCCGCGCCAGTGAAGAAAGAGAAGACGCATTTTACGGTGAAACTAACAGAGGTGAACGCTGCCGATAAAGTCAAACTCATCAAGGAAGTCAAGAACTGCGTGCAGGGCATCAACTTAGTGCAGGTAAGATGGCGTCGCCATAAAGAAGGGCTTTAAACTTGGGATTCATTTACGACTTTAACCCCTTCCCGACATGCGCCATACTAGGCAACAGCCTCCTTGACAATGCACATAGGGAAGCCTATATGTGATGGCCTGCAATACTATCTATTGCAGGACATTGCACAGGGGATCAGAGATCCCAGGTTCAAGTCCCCTTGTGGTGTCCTACAAAAAAGGGTCCGGAAAAAGTTTAAAAAAAAAAAAAAAAGTTAAAAATAAAGAATAAAAAAATAAACAAATAATAAAAAGTTACAAAAACCCACCTTTACATTTTTAAAAAAAACACAGCGTTTCAGATCCTTCTAATGTGGACCTGACACGTATTGTCCTCGGGGCCCACACATGGTAGACCAATCTCCCCCCTCATTTTTTTGTTTTTTTCCTCCTTTTTCTCTTTCTGCTCCCCTCGCTACTCATTCTTCATCTTCTCTATCAATGTTTATGTTGCCTTGCTGATTGTGGCCGTTTTGGGGTCCCCTTTGGTGGCTCCGGTCCGCATTGTTTGTATTTCTCTATTCACGGTCTGTTTTGAGTTATGTTGTTTATTCGTGAAAATTCAATAAAATATTTAAATTGGAAAAAAAAAACTTAAACAACAACAAAAAAAAGTTGGGTATCCCCATGTGCGTATAAGCCCCTACTGTCCAAAAATAGCATTATTTATCCCGTAAGGTGAACGTCGTAAAAACATGTACCGCAATGTGCAAATTAACGTATTTGGTCACTTCACGTTCCTTAAAAAAATAGCAATAAAAAGTGATCAGAAATTCATACACACTAAACATTGGTAACAATAAAAAGTACAACTTGTACCGTAAATACAGAGCCCTGACATATCTCCGTCAACAATACAGTACAAAAGTTATAGGCGTCAGAATACGGGGACCCCAGGAAAATCCTTCATTTTTATAAAGTGACGTTTTATTTGTAAAAGCGGTAAAATGTAATAAAACAACATAAATCTGATATCGCCGTAATCGTAATAACCCGCCGGACAAAGTTGCCATGTCATTTATGATGCAGAGTGAACGGCGTAGAAACAAAATGCAAAAAATTCTGCTAGAATTGTGTTATTTCACATGGACCCCCAAAAAAGTAAATAAAAGCTAATCAAAACATTATATGTACCCCAAAATGGTGGCAAATGAAAGTACAAATCATCACGCAAAGAACAAGGCCTCACATAGCTATGTAGAGAGAAAAATAAAAAGTTATGAAAATTGGAAGGCGGAGAAGGAAAATATGAAAAAAGTTGCCAAACATTAGCGTATAAACTACCCTGCAAACTTAAGGGGTTAAATCTTAATCTGTCTACTGTATCCAGGTCTTGTGGGCCCTAAATTCTTGTGTCGATGTATTGAATGTCCATAGGGGGCAGTAGGCAGATTTAAAGGGGTTGTGCCAAGCCTCTTCTAACAGTCCATATCCCCTAATAACAATTCGTTTCAGGCGTACCATAAATGTGTGATCAGTCTGGGGGAGGGGGGACATGCATGAGCCTTTACATATGTGCAGCCCCCCTCAGGAACCAGGTCCCCTCATATACCACTCCATACTCACACATTAAAGGAGTTAGCCAGTTTCTACTATTGATGGTCTACTAGATCTGTGGGGTCTGACACCCATTACCCCTGCAGATTAGCCTAAGGATAGACAATAGCAGAAACTGGATAACCCCTTTAATAACATGGCTGTTGAATGTTGATGGGTTAATAAGTTACACGCCCCGCTCTCCCCTGACACATTGTTACGCATGAGCAGCAGAGTGTAAAGTTTACAGTACGCGACTCCTCGTACACTGTGTCCACACATCCATCTCAATAAATGTCTCATTTTCTAAACAGGCCAAGAAGATGGTGGAGTCCCTGCCGCAAGAAATCAGGGCGAATGTGGCCAAGGAGGAGGCGGAGAAGATAAAGGCAGCGCTGGAGGCTGCGGGAGGGAAGGTTGAGATGGAGTGAAGGACTCGGACTCTGTGAGACAGTTATTACGGGTCATTATTGGGATTCACGTCCTCACACCCCAAACTTCAAGATCCCCGATGCGGCCGGCCAAGGACATAGACAATGTGTGTTCTTGTGGTCTCGGCCTGAAGTTACGGGAGTGCTGCTCTACGGTCTTTGATTGAGGTTTATGAAGGGAACCGCTGTATATGGCCTGGGCGGGTACAGATTGTTTGTCCACTTAACTTCATCGACCCGTAAAGCACTTCACTGATAATCCCATGTTAATGCCCATTATCTAATCTTTTTTACATTAAACTCTTACCTTCAGGCTGCGCCCTCTTTCTTATTGCGTTGCTTCTTTCATGCGTCTATTATATCGATGTACTTTGGACTGAGCATTTAAAGGGGTGGTGCGGGGATACAGAACTTTATACAGTGCATAGTAAAAACGTGCTTACTGTATAGATGATGTGCCCCGAGTCTCCATGCTCATTCTCCCCTGCTTCTGCCCTGGCTCTATAGGACATCACCAACTCTGCTCTACTTTGGCTGTAGGTGCATAGAGTAGAGCAGAGTTGGTCATGTGACCAAAAATCAGAGGGGAACCTGAGGAGTGAGACTTCCAGTCCTAACCCTCCCCTTGCATTGCTCTGCAAAGCTAATAATTGGGGCACTGGAGGAACCTCATCTATACTATGCATCAAACACAGTGCTCCAATGATCTGCTCTACTTTGGCTGCGGGTCCATAGAGTAGAGTAGAGTTGTCATGTGACCAAGAGTTGGATGGTCAGAAAGGAAGGACCATAGTCTATACCATGTGTCAAAGACAGTGGCTGTCGAGCCCCCCCCCGCTGCGCTCTGCAAAGGTAATAACAGTGGCGCTTGAGGACCATTGTCTGTGCTACATATGTGTAAAATAATATCTGTCTGTAAACTATAAAATAGTCTACAGTTGAATGAAATCCTTACTCACGTGTTGACCCCTAAGGTAACATTATTGGAGGACTCGGCTTCATATAAAACGTGGAGATTTATTGAAGTCTTCATGGAAAAAACAGATTAATGAAAATCTTCCAGCATGACAGAAATATCAGTCAATGTCTTACATTTCTTAGGAGAAGTGTAGTGTTAGGATTCTTCAAGGTGGTTCTCTTGCATCATCTTGGCTCAAGCTTATTCATCAATGTGTGTTAGTCTTCTGCAGGACGATTCTGCCATTCTTCCAGGGTCTTAGAGGAAGTAGACACAGGTCGGAAGAGGGAGACACCCAAAGTGAGAGACAGAGACAGATCCCCACAGGGAGAGGGAGACCCCCACCGAGAGTGAGACCCAGACATGTGTGTCTGTCAGTCATTTATATTCATGAAAGGGGGTGTTTCCCAACATCCTCATACTTTCTACTACTGTATTTGGAAAATACCAATATAGTCATACCCTATCCACACCCATGCACCATAAGTTACAAGAGCTTTGTCAGCAAAATACAATTAACCCTTAAAGGTCTTGAATATTGTAGAATAATATTATTTAACAATATGTCAAACACAAGGCCCCTGGGCTGGGCCTGGCCATCTCTGTCTCTTTATGTGGCCCACAAGGTCTCTCACTTTTCCTGGAGGATGCAGTGCTTGGCAAAGGCAGTGGCACCAGCACAAGTTGGATGGACTTTCTTTATGCACAGAAGGAGTCAAATTGCAATATTGGACCATGAACCATGCTAGAGAGTCCCCAGCATAGAAATCGTATGAGACACCATCTCTAGTCTGTTAGTCTGCACTGTAGGGATCGAGGAGCTGAGCCACAGGCAGCCAGTCTGCACCAGCAGGGGTGTGGGTGCCGCTGGTAAAGTGCTGGAGCTTCTGCTTTCCCTGCTGCGGGCTGACTGCCTGTCCTAGGCAATAGAACAATTGCTTACAATTTCAGTTAATATAGATATATAGAACAGGAGAGCGAGTGCACTGCTGGTTGTTGTTGGACACCAGCCGCTGCCTTCCTTGTCATATGGCTTCTTTCTTGCGGCTTTCTTTTCATTTCTGGCAGCAGAACATAAAATCCCAGGTTTTGTGTAAAGCTCGGGATTAAGGGCTTATATAAATCTACAGAAGGAGAGCAGTGAAGTGGTTGTACACAGCGGTCTATGGACATGTGCCTGTGCTGTATACTGTCCCCTGCTTCCTTATAAGTAGATAAGCCATCGTCTGCCAGATGTGCGGGTCTACACACTTGTTGCCAGCGCCTTGTCCTGGCAGCCTCAGATCAGGCACTATTTTCATTGACTATAGTAGGGTATGTAATTTTGTTACTGTGTGAGTCCTAGAAATCCTTATAACTTGGCATTTATGATGTAGGACTTGTATAACAGCAGGTCTGGTGCCGCGCTAGTCTTGTCATAAACAGCATAATGCTAGGTGAATCGGACATATATACCGTCCAAAACGTGGCCCTATTGATCTGCATGAAGTTCATTTTGGCCTGTAAGTGCTCCAAATGCATGGACCATGTTTTCCTGACTCAAAAATGGCCTTGTGAACCCGGCCTTAGAATAAATGCACACAACTGTAGGGTTCATGGAGGGCCTCTGTCTGCAGTCCGTATTTTCCCCCCCATACCCTATCATTAGAATAGACAGGCTGAGCCACAAACAGTCAGGAATAGGATCTGCTCCATGTTTTGTGGCTTCACGCTGGTCCATAAACATTATATATGTGTGTATGGGGCCATAGTAATGAGTAACAGATGTACAGACCAAAACACAGCTGTGTGCATGGGGCCTTAGAGAGGTGGTGAGAGCTATAAATGACTCTCACAGAATGTGACTACAGATATGGCTGACTGGAGAATATAGGCCTACTGTATATTCTCTACATATATATTCACCAGAGTGCCCGGGAGTCATGGCTTAGAGGTGAGAGCCCTTCGGAGATACATCATTTACTCTTTTCACACACAAACCGGTTTTTCGAGTAGGAAAAAAACATACGATAAAATGACAGCAAAGCTTGTGAGATCCAAGAAAACAAGAAGGCGGTGGGCGCCGCATGTCCTGACACCTATATGAGATACTCTGCCTGCAGGCTAAGTCAGGGCAGGATGTAGAAGGGTTAAGATGGAAGTCATTTGTCTTAGGCCTCAAATGGGGCCTGCAGATGTCTATGAGGCCTTGTGCTTTCTTTCTATGGATAGTCCCATGAGAGGTTTTGTTCCCCACACTTTGTGTCTTTATTGCCGGAAGGTCTTTTGTGTATCACATAAGGGCTGAGATACTTGCTATTAGATACTTTTATCCGTGGTTATATCGGGGAGATATTTTATGTGCATGATATTGACCAGGTTTAACCACAGATTACAGCCCAAAACTCCTGGTCCTAACAAAGGAAAAACTTTGTAGGTGCGGCCTAAGTGAGGAATTTGGAGAAGATTATGAAGCGGATTCTGTCTAAAAATAAGCGCCAAATTCTACCCTAAATGCCCTTCCCATTGTTTTCAAAAGGAGGCAGAAATTGAAGCAGAAAGCTGAAATAATAAGCGTGCTGTTTGATCTTGTTCGATTCTGTGGTGCGAGACACTCCGCTGGTTAGGCCCATTATCTGGGGTGGAGGGGCAGAAATGGCAGAGGAATTTGTTACTGTCCATGAAAATCTGCCCCAAATCCTGACTGTGTGCATGTAGCCTTAGGGACAGTGGGAGAGAAGACAATGTCACTGCAGTAAGTACTTGGATGGCATTTCAGCTCTGCCCACCACTACCCAGAGGGCACAATGTCGGCCGCTCACGTGTGATCTTCTGCGGAGTCTCCAGATTTACAGCAACTCCTTATCTCCAGTTCTGAGAAGCTCCAGATACATTTACATAAGTGTGAATGATATGAGCAGCTGCCATTATATACAAGGGCAACTCTGAGATATCTATACGGGGTAAAGACTCTGGCCTTGCCAATATACTCAGTACAGGGGGCTAGTACTAGTGGGCACTGGGCGCAGAGTAAAAATAATCCTCTTGGCATTCATAGGGCCTTATTCACATGTCAGAGATTGTAATCCAAAACCAGGAGCGGAGAGTACACAGAGGTTAAGTATAATGGAAAAATTCACACTAGGGATGAGCGAACCGGTATGTTACATGAGACATGGGCGAACCTCACAAGATTCGTTTTGGGTCCCTGATTCATTCCAGTCAATCAAGTTCAGATAAAACCGGAAGTGAATGCAGAGAATAATAGATGGAGGCCCAGGGGAGGTGTAAAAAAAAATAAAAAAACATTCATATTCACCTTCCTTCACCTCTTTAAGGCCTCCTCGCGGTGTCCAGAGCTGTCTCTCAGTCTCCTCGGTGACGTCATGATGTTCGGCGTGCACATGTCACCAATCACAAGCCTCAGCTTCACCCAGGGCACATGATGTCACCAGGAGAATATCAGACACCACGAGGAGGCCAAAAAGAGGTAACAGAAGGTGAGTGTAAATGTTTTTTATTTTTTTCACCTCCCCTGGGCCTCCACCTATTATACTCTGGGGTCTGAAGAGACCCCGCAGTATAATAATTTACTACAATGCATGTCATGGCGGCCATTTTAGTTAGTCTGAGATGAATCCACAATTGTTCGGTTTCATTACAAAGTTTTCAAAAATTTTGGGCTTGGACGAACCACTGTTATAATAAACGGAGGCCCTTTCTGGATCCCTTTCAGCCTCTTAATTGTATTAGTTGCCCCAGGGAACCGCTGAGGCCTATGATTGGGCGGTCACATGGAGTGCACTGACTAGCACAACCCTGGTATGTGACCCTGCAGTAATAATGCCGCCACTCACCTTTACAGGTGTTCCCAAGCTCTATGTGCCTGAAACAAAATCACAGCCTCCACCACCTGCCCTCTCAGGTGCCCCCTACCCCCAGCTGGTACTGTATGGAGCTCGGTACAAGGACGTCTCCTGAGCTACTCCTACTGACACCATTAGAGGGCACCCACTGGTCCCAAAATGGCGGCTCATTACAATAGTATAAATTATATAAGAAATTCTTAGAACTTCTTCAGATGTACTTCTTTTACCTGTAAGGCTAAGTGTGTAACCCGAGTGTCTTCCGTTTTCACAGATCCGAGCTGCTCATTCATATCAATGGAGCAGTGAAAAAACATGGATGACACTCAGATGTCATCTGAGTTCCACCTGCTAAAAAACTGAAGGCAGTCGGTCATGTGCATGAAGCCTTATACTGAGTCACCTGCGCCGTCCTCCCACATAATGTGAATTCAGTCTCATGGGTAAGAACCCTTTTAGATGAACAGATTTAGGCTAAAAAATATGTTCTGGGTGTCCACCATATTTGCTTGCCCTACTGTGGCTCCTGTGAGTAGAACCTACATCATTATACTGAGTTCTGATGCTGCGACCTTCAAAACTACCACAGCTCCAGTGGCGGAACTACTGCCATGGCGGCTGCTACAGGGCCCACGACCGTTGGGTGCCCGGTGGCCCCTGCTGCTTTGTTTTTTAAATAGGCCATTACCTGGAGTTACTCCTCCAGGTAAGAGGCCCTATTTACTTACCGATTGAGCTCCAGCCCACGGCCGCCTCTGCTTCCCCTTCAGCCTTCCAGGGGGGCCCTGTGCACATCGCCAGGACGTCGCTGACAGGGACATGATATGGGATGCATGGGGCCCCCTGGAGGGCTGAAGGAGAAGCAGAGGTGGCTGTGGGCAAGAGCGGGGTCAAGAGAATTTATTGAGCGAACCTTGCAAGATTCGACTCTCGAAGGTTGACTGGCACAGGGGCCACTATGGGACAATTATACTTTGTGTGGGGGCCACTGTAGACATTATACTTGGTAGAGGGGCCACTGTAGACATCATACTTGTTACAGAGGCCACTATGGGACATTGTACTTGGTATAGGGGCCACTGTAGACATTATACTTGGTGGAGGGGCCACTATGGGACATTGTACTTGGTGGAGGGGCCACTATGGGACATTGTACTTGGTGGAGGGGCCACTATAGGACATTGTACTTGGTAGAGGGGCCGCTATGGGACATAATACTGTGTGTAAATGGGGCGTTATACCATGTGGGGGCCAGGAAAGGGGGACCCAAGTCAAAAGTTTGCTATGGGGCCCGGTCTTTGCTAGTTACTCCCCTGCACAGCTCTACAGTTCAGTTCACAGGAGCTGGAGATATGGCTGAGGCCTACCCGCTACTCTTGGCCCTACGACTGACTCCACAGCATTCAGGAGCTTCTACAGACCCCAGTGACCCCAGTCGAGGTGGCACCACAACCTCCATAAGCCGCTTATACAGGGTCGGACTGGCCCACCGGGGAACCAGTGAATCCACCGGTGGGCCCCGAGCCCCGACTATTAGTCCTCATCTCATGGGGGCCCGATCGGGATCCTGACCATCCCGATCGGGCCCCTGACCAGTGGCGTTACGATCGCGGTCGCAGGGGGTGCGACCGCGACCGGACCCGGCGGGGGTACGGGGCCCGCGGCCAGCTGGAGATGGCCGGGGCCCCGGAACACTATGATAGCGGTCGGGGAAAGCCTGGTTCCCCGACCGCTACACATACTGTTATTGGAAATGGGCCCAGGCATATTGCAGGCCCCTTTCCAATAGATGGCAGCCCAGGGGAGGTGACTGAAAATAATAAATACATATTCTCACCTCTCCTGGGCACAGCCTTCTCTCCGGCGCTCTTCTGTCATGTGACTGAGGCCTGTGATTAGGCCCCGGCGGTCACATGGGGCGCGACCGCGTAATGACGTCAGTGCGCCCCCAAGTGACCGCTGAGGCCCAATCACAGGCCTCAGCAGTGTCGTCGGAAAAGGGCCTGAAGACGCTGAAGACGGCAGGATAGAGCGAGGATGCCAAGGAAAGGTAAGGCAAGGTGAGTATGAGTGTTTGTTATTTTTAATCACTTCCCCTGGGCCTCCGATTATTATACTCTGGGGTCTGAGGAGACCCCACAGTATAATAATAGCACTGAAGCGGAGAGGAGGGGGCTATTGGGCGCATATAATACTGGGTGGGGGCCACTATGGAGCTTATAATACTGGGAGGGGGGCCACTATGGAGCTTATAATACTGGGTGGGGGCCACTGCGGAGCTTATACTACTAGGTGGGGGCCACTGTGGAGCATATAATACTGGGTGGGGGCCACTGTGGAACTTATAATACTGGGTGGGGGCCACTGTGGAGCTTATAATACTGGGTGGGGGCCACTGCGGAGCTTATACTACTAGGTGGGGGCCACTGCGGAGCTTATACTACTAGGTGGGGGCCACTGCGGAGCTTATACTACTGGGTGGGGGCCACTATGGAGCATATAATACTGGGTGGGGGCCACTGTGGAGCTTATAATACTGGGTGGGGGCCACTGTGGAGCTTATAATACTGGGTGGGGGCCACTGCGGAGCTTATACTACTAGGTGGGGGCCACTGCGGAGCTTATACTACTGGGTGGGGGCCACTGTGGAGCTTATAATACTGGGTGGGGGCCACTATGGAGCTTATAATACAGGGTGGGGGCCACTGTGGAGCTTATAATACTGGGTGGGGGCCACTGTGGAGCTTATAATACTGGGTGGGGGCCACTGCGGAGCTTATAATACAGGGTGGGGGCCACTGTGGAGCTTATAATACTGGGTGGGGGCCACTGCGGAGCTTATACTACTAGGTGGGGGCCACTGCGGAGCTTATAATACTGGGTGGGGGCCACTATGGAGCTTATAATACAGGGTGGGGGCCACTGTGGCGCTTATAATACTGGGTGGGGGCCACTGTGGCGCTTATAATACTAGGTGGGGGCCACTGTGGAGCTTATAATACTAGGTGGGGGCCACTGTGGAGCTTATAATACAGGGTGGGGGCCACTGTGGAGCTTATAATACTGGGTGGGGGCCACTGTGGAGCTTATAATACTGGGTGGGGGCCACTGTGGAGCTTATAATACTGGGTGGGGGCCCCTGTGGAGCTTATACTCCATACAGTGGCTCCTTCATTTTTTTTTAATTACGCCGGGGCAGGTGAAAACAAAAAAACCCCCACAAACTTTCTTTCCTGTCCCCAGTGTCTCCCAGAGCAGTTCGGTCCTGCAGTTCTGTTGTTTTCTTCCAGCTGACGTTCCCTCTGCACGTGACTACCTGTGACGTCACGTGACCTCTGAGGCCAATCAGTGGCCTAAGGGAGGTGTAAAAATAAGAAAATTTTTAAAAAAGCATACTCACCTGTCCCCAGCACCCCGTGTTCCCCTGCCTGTGTCTGTTCGGTCTCATGGCGGCGCCTCATTTCTGGAAATCCTGTACCTAATTGGTCTTAGCGATCACATGAGGTGCAGGACTCCCAGCAAGGAGTCGCCGGCATGAGACTGAATGGACACTGACAGCGGACAATGGAGCGCCGGGGACAGGTGAGTATGCTTTTTAATTTACTTATTTTTTTACTTTTTTCTCACACCTCCCGGAAGAAAAAAGCCAGGCTTTGCCGGGTGGGGTGTTTGTTTTTTTGGGTGGGGGCCTACGATGGGTTGGGGGGGGGGGGGGGGGGGGGGGGGGGGGGGGGGGGGGGGGGGGGGGGGTGGGGGGGGGGGGGGGGGGGGGGGGGGGGGGGGGGGGGGGGGGGGGGGTGGGGGGGGGGTGTGGGGGTGTTGTGGTAGGGTTTTTTGGGGGGGGGGGGGGTGGGGGGGGTGGGGGGGTGGGGGGGGGGGGGGGGGGGGGGGGGGGGGGGGGGGGGGGGGGGGGGGGGGGGGGGGGGGGGGGGGGGGGGGGGGGGGGGGGGGGGGGGGGGGGGGGGGGGGGGGGGGGGGGGGGGGGGGGGGGGGGGGGGGAATTGTTTTTTGGGGTTTTTTTGTTGTTTTTGTTTTGTTTGTGTTTTTTCTGTTGGGTGGGGGGGGGGGGGGGGGGGGGGGGGGGGGGGGGGGGGGGGGGGGGGGTGTTTTTTTTTTTTCTTTTTTTTTTTTGTGTTTTTTTTTTTTTGGTTTTTTGGGTTTTTTTTTTTCTTCCAAAAAAGCTCCAATTCCTTCGACAACCTCTTTAAAGGATTTATCCATCTTTCTAGTATTGATGGCCTGTCCTTAGGATAGGCCATCAATATTACATCTACGATGATACAACAGCCAGGACCTCTGCAGATCAGCTTTTCCAGGACACTTCGGCTACAGGTAATGGTAACAATTCTAGGAGCCACGCTATTCACTTGCCATACAAGGTGTAGCAGTAGGTTTAGGTAGTGCAGTGGTGCACATGGTATAGTGGGTGAGCAGCATGGCTCCCGGCATGTTATTACCTTTAGCCGCCCTGTCTCGGTACCGCTGATCTGCAGGGGTTCTGATGGTGGGCCCCTAGAAACAATTCCACTGGTGGGCCCTAGACATCCCAGTCCGACACTGCGCTTATATCAATCCTACAATATTTTCTGGACTTGTCCAGTCATTCTATTGCAGTGAAGATCAGTACAGTCAGCCTGAAATGGCTGATAACAGAGAACAATAGATGATACATGTACAATAGGTGTCACAACAGATGTAACACGTGGAATTCTTTTCGCATTACTTACGCCAACGACCTACAGGATGGCTGAAACCTACACCCGAGATCATGGCTAATGAGGAGAACCGGGCGACTAAAATAACACACAAGGGAGGGCGGAGAACACACGTGATACACGGAACATCGCAGGAGTTCCCATGACCTGGGGAGAAACATTCTGTACACGTTTACAGCCGTCCTGAGGTGGAAGACAAGACATGGAGGAGAGTCCAGAGCCCCGACCTGAGATCTGACACAAACCCCATGAGATACCTGCGGATAAATCTATAAAAAGTAACCGAACCTAAAATCTAGCAAATTTATAAAATGTGAAGAGAACAGAGAGGTGGATGGTGGAATAAAGGTGACTGGAAAAACATGGCTGCTTTATTTCCCCCAAACAGCGCCACACGTGATCACAGGCTGTGTGTGGTACTGCAGCTCTGTTTAATGGAGATGAGCTGTAATACCAGGTACAATCTATAGACAAAGGTGGCGCTGTAATGTTTTATTAATCCTGGACAACTTAGACCTTTGACATGCCCCAGATTTGTCGCAGGCCCCAAATTTCAGTGATAGTAGCTGTGCCCCATGACTGGTCCCTCACATAGAGATTACTAGAAGTAAGGTGGGAGCTCTAGATTATGGAGGGTGTCCATGTACGGTATACGGCTAGGGCCTTTTTTACATGAGCATAATACGGGTACATGATGTAAATTCAGGTCATTAAACCCACAGCCAGGCCTGGTGCTTGTGCCCGTGATACTAGCCTGGCACTGTAATGGGGCTCTTTGGGTTGCTGTGTTATGGGGCACTGGGCCTGGACCTGATACGGGGCCGTTATGGGACACTTTGGCCTGGGGCTCTGGTCTACTGGTCCACACACACAGTATGATGTCCGCAGTACCCACACATTACAGTATAATGTGCACAGTCCCCACATATTACAGTATAACGTGCACAGCCCCATATATTACAGTATAATGTGCACAGTCCCCACATATTACAGTATAACGTGCACAGCCCCATATATTACAGTATAATGTCCGCAGTCCCCACATATTACAGTATACTAGGCACAGCCCCATATAATAGTCCAATGTCCGCAGCCCCCACATATTACAGTATAATGCCCCCCCCCCCCACATATTACAGTATAATGTGCACAGCCCCATATATTACAGTATAATGTGCACAGTCCCCACATATTACAGTATAATAGGCGCAGCCCCATATATTACAGTATAACGTGCACAGCCCCATATATTACAGTATAATAGGCACAGCCCCATATATTACAGTATAATGTCCGCAGTCCCCACATATTACAGTATAATAGGCACAGCCCCCACATATTACAGTATACTAGGCACAGCCCCATAAATTATAGTATAATGTCCGCAGTCCCCACATATTACAGTATAATAGGCACAGCCCCATATATTACAGTATAATGTCCGCAGTCCCCACATATTACAGTATAATAGGCACAGCCCCATATATTACAGTATAACGTGCACAGCCCCATATATTACAGTATAACGTGCACAGCCCCATATATTACAGTATAATGTCCGCAGTCCCCACATATTACAGTATAATAGGCACAGCCCCATATATTACAGTATAATGTGCACAGTCCCCACATATTACAGTATAATAGGCACAGCCCCATATATTACAGTATAACGTGCACAGCCCCCACATATTACAGTATACTAGGCACAGCCCCATATATTATAGTATAATGTCCGCAGTCCCCACATATTACAGTATAATAGGCACAGCCCCATATATTACAGTGTATTGTCCGCAGTCCCCACATATTACAGTATAATAGGCACAGCCCCATATATTACAGTATAACGTGCACAGCCCCATATATTACAGTATAACGTGCACAGCCCCATATATTACAGTATAATGTCCGCAGTCCCCACATATTACAGTATAATAGGCACAGCCCCATATATTACAGTATAATGTCCACAGTCCCCACATATTACAGTATAATAGGCACAGCCCCATATATTACAGTATAATGTCCGCAGTCCCCACATATTACAGTATAATAGGTACAGCCCCATATATTACAGTATAATGTGCACAGCCCCATATATTACAGCATAATGTCCGCAGTCCCCACATATTACAGTATAATGTCCGCAGCCCCCACATATTACAGTATAATGCCTGTAGCCCCATATATTACAATATAATGTCCACAGTCCCCACATATTACAGTATAATGTCCACAGCCCTCACATTTTACAGTATAATGTGCACAGTCCCCACATATTACAGTATAATGTCCGCAGTCCCCACATATTACAGTATAATGTGCACAGCCCCATATATTACAGTATAATGTCCGCAGCCCCCACATATTACAGTATAATGTGCAACACCCCATATATTACAGTATAATGTCCACAGCCCTCACATTTTACAGTATAATGTGCACAGTCCCCACATATTACAGTATAATGTCCGCAGTCCCCACATATTACAGTATAATGTCCGCAGTCCCCACATATTACAGTATAATGTGCACAGCCCCATATATTACAGTATAATGTCCGCAGCCCCCACATATTACAGTATAATGTGCACAGCCCCATATATTAGTGTATTGTCCGCAGTCCCCACATATTACAGTATAATGTGCAACACCCCATATATTACAGTATAATGTGCACAGTCCCCACATATTACAGTATAATGTGCACAGTCCCCACATATTACAGTATAATGTCCGCAGTCCCCACATATTACAGTATAATGTGCACAGCCCCCACATATTGCAGTATAATGTGCACAGCCCCCACATATTACAGTATAATGTGCACAGCCCCATATATTACAGTGTATTGTCCGCAGTCCCCACATATTACAGTATAATGTGCAACACCCCATATATTACAGTATAATGTGCACAGTCCCCACATATTACAGTATAATGTGCACAGTCCCCACATATTACAGTATAATGTCCGCAGTCCCCACATATTACAGTATAATGTGCACAGCCCCCACATATTACAGTATAATGTGCACAGCCCCATATATTACAGTATAATGTCCGCAGCCCCCACATATTACAGTATAATAGGCAAAGCCCCATATATTACAGTATAATGTGCACAGCCCCCACATATTACAGTATAATGTCCACAACCCCTGCACATTACTGTACAATGCCCGCAGCCCATACACATTAAAGTATAATGCCCACTGCCTGTACCCATTAAAATGTCCCCAGTTCAGCCCCTGCACATTACATGGTCTAGGCAGTGAGTATGCTTTTCAGTACTCACCGCTCTTAGGACTCCCTGTTCCTTCTCTGCCCCTGACGCCAGCGCACACTAGTTACAGTAATGCCAGCACGTAATATAATATAATTTTGTCTAATGAAAATAGCGTAACATGTGAACATAGCCTTACACTGTCATGGGGCTATAATAGGAACATCATGGTTAGTTTCGTTGTGGTGAATCGTGAGGCCTCTGCTAGGGTGGCATTGTTGGGTCTGTTATGGGGGCACTGTGCCTGACACTGTTATGGGGCAGTTATGGATATGCTGTTTCTGGGGCTATTATAGAGGGTCAGTGGCCATCTCTAGGATGGTGGCAGTGGACTTGGCGCAGGGACAATATTGTGGTTGTGCCCCCATCGCTCTCTGCAATGAGCGGGCCACTGGTATACATATAGCTCGCAGTAGTGAAAAAAATTCCAGATCTATAGGTTGTGGGTCCCCGGCGTAGATCTGGTGTTGTTTACCACCAGGACTGCCTGTTTTGTGACCTCTAGGTCAGGCACGTACGTTGTAAACAGGTGACAATGTAGGCCAGAGGTAGGCAGCTGCAGAACAAGTCCCGTCTCACACAGCAGATAATGTGCATGATATGCTGGTACTTGTAGTATCTACCACTGAGATATGCAAGCACGTAAAGTGGGGTTGGAAGGCCATACAATACAGCGATCCATTCACATTATGGCAGATGAGTGTAGGGCTCTGTTCACATGGGGCAAATACATTAGGACATTGTATTCTAGGGGTGTGCAGATCCATTGAATGTGCAGGGCTGGTTGTTGTGGTGCACATCAAGTGGAAAAAGAGATTTCAATTTCTTATTTTCGCACCGTATCTCGTCTACTTTATAAATTCCAGTTTTCTGTTCCGCCATGTAGGACCAGAAGAATGGATTAAATGATGCAGGTGTGAACACACCCCTACCGTGATGACATCACATGACCACTGCAACCAATCACTGACCTCAGTGGTCACACGCTGTACATGCTGAGGCCAGTGATTGGTTGTGCTGTAGATGAGGTCATTCCCATAGGACCACCAGCGGGGTATTTATGGGTAATAGTTATTTTCTTATTTTATACGATCAATTTTACTAAAATCATGTAAACCCCTTTAAAGGGTTTGTCCAGGGTAAGAAAATCACGGCCGTTTTCTTTCCAAAACAGCACCACACCTGTCCACAGGTTGTGTGTGGTATTACAGCTAAGCCGCATTCACTTCAATGGAGCTGAGCTGTAATACCAGACATAACCTACAGACAGGTGTGGCGCTGTTTCTGGAATGTTTTTCTAATCCTGAACAATCTATCTTATCACACATCAAGCTCTGCTATATCTGTAGATGAGGCGGCATGATGCACGGGGTGTAAGGGAGCTGCATAGCAGAGTGGAATGTGTGTAAGAATAGCAGGATTATGTGTGTGTGTGTGTATATATATATATATGTATAGCAGAGTTATGTGTGTCTGTACGGATAGCAGCGTTATGTGTGTGTGTGTATATATGTATAGCAGAGTTACAGTGGGGAAAAAAAAGTATTTAGTCAGCCACCAATTGTGCAAGTTCTTCCACTTAAAAAGATGAGGCCGGCCTGTAATTGTCATCATAGGTAGACCTCAACTATGAGAGACAAAATGAGAAAACAAATCCACAAAATTACATTGTCTGATTTTTTAAGAATTTATTTGCAAATTATGGTGGAAAATAAGTATTTGGTCACCTACAAACAAGCAAGATTTCTGGCTCTCACAGACCTGTAACTTCTTCTTTAAGAGGCTCCTCTGTCCTCCACTCATTACCTGTAGTAATGGCTCCTGTGTGACATTGTTATCAGTATAAAAGACTCCTGTCCACAACCTCAAACAGTCACACTCCAAACTCCATTATGGTGAAGACCAAAGAGCTGTGGAAGGACCAGAAACAAAATGGTAGCCCTGCACCAGGCTGGGAAGACTGAATCTGCAATAGGCAAGCAGCTTGGTGTGAAGAAATCACCTGTGGGAGCAATAATTAGAAAATGGAAGACATACAAGACCACTGATAATCTCCCTCCATCAGGGGCTCCACGCAAGATCTCACCCCGTGGGGTCAAAATGGTCACAAGAACGGTGAGCAAAAATCCCAGAACCACACGGGGGGACCTAGTGAGTGACCTGCAGAAAGCTGGGACTAACGTAACAAAGGCTACCGTCAGTAACACACTATGCCGCCAGGGACTCAGATCCTGCAGTGCCAGACGTGTCCCCCTGCTTAAGCCAGTACATATCCGGGCCCGTCTGAAGTTTGCTAGAGAGCATTTGGATGTTCCAGAAGAGTATTGGGAGAATGTCATATGGTCAGATGAAACCAAAGTAGAACTGTTTGGTAGAAACACAACTCGTGGTGTTTGGAGGAGAGTGAATGCTGAGCTGCATCCAAAGAACACCATACCTACTGTGAGGCATGGGGGGGGCAACATCATGCTTTGGGGCTGTTTCTCTGCAAAGGGACCAGGACGACTGATCCGCGTACATGAAAGAATGAATGGGGCCAAGTATGGTCAGATTGTGAGTGCAAACCTCCTTCCATCAGCAAGGGCATTGGAGATGAAACGTGGCTGGGTCTTTCAGCATGACAATGATCCCAAGCACACCGCCAGGACAACGAAGGAGCGGCTTCGTAAGAAGCATTTCAAGGTCCTGGAGTGGCCTAGCCAGTCTCCAGATCTCAACGCCATAGAAAACCTTTGGAGGGAGTTGAAAGTCCGTGTTGCCCAGCGACAGCCCCAAAACATCCCTGCTCTAGAGGAGATCTGCATGGAGGAATGGGCCAACATACCAGCAACAGTGTGTGCCAACCTTGTGAGGACTTACAGGAAACGTTTCACCTCTGTCATTGCCAACAAAGGAGATAGAACAAAGTATTGAGATGAACTTTTGTTATTGACCAAATACTTATTTTCCACCATAATTTGCAAATAAATTCTTTAAAAATCAGACAATGTGATTTTCTGGATTAGTTTTCTCATTTTGTCTCTCATAGTTGAGGTCTACCTATGATGACAATTACAGGCCTCTCATCTTTATAAGTGGCAGAACTTGCACAATAGGTGGCTGACTAAATACTTTTTTTTCCCCACTGTATGTGTGTCTGTACGTATAGCAGAGTCATGTGTGTATACGGATAGCAGAGTTGTGTGTGTTTGTGGTCTTTGTGAGGAATGTTCTTCTGCTGTGTCACTGTGACTAGACTATGGGGTTGTCCCAGTCTAGGAAACCTTTTTTAGGTTGTGTGACATTGCAGCCTTAGGCTGAGGCCACACGTTGCAGAAATACTGTGTTTTCCCCATAGACTTATATGGGGGGAGGCCAAAGTGTAAACCCCAGAAGAAATGTTTTCGCAGAATTTTTCCTCGCGATTTGCTATGTGCGGCCTTAGCCTTGATGTTTTACAGTCCCAGCAAAGTAAAAGAGATTTCATTTGCTATCATCCGCACATTACACGCATGTTGATAAAAAAACGGAGCAAAAACGCTGCGATTCCCCCCCCTAGACATATGCTGAAAAGAACACAAGGGGCTTTTGCTGCATTTTTCTCCATAGCATTTTTAGCTGTGTTTCGCTATGTGTGGCCTAAATGGGTTTTTCAGCAGGATATAAGGGGCTGTAAATGCCATCCAAAATAATACAGTTATACTCACCACCACCGATCCCGCTGCGGCTGTTCTGATGGCGCCCGTATACCCGCCGAGCTCCGATTCCTTCACCCTGAAGGAAAGGGCTGGGAATACAAATCCCCGGCTGCAATGATGACCCGCCTCAGCCTGAGGGCGCATTCTCAGCTACTCTGAGATCCTTTATAATGTGGGTGCAATTGTGAGGAAATTATACTGTGGTGGAAACTGGAGGGGACATTATAATGTGGAGTAACTGGAGGGGACATTATAATGTGGAGGCTTACCATGTCAAGGCCACTGTAGGGATGTTATACTGTGTGTGATTGCAGCTTAGCCCCATTCAAGGAATGGACTGGCTTGCAATACCAAGTATGACCACTATACAATGTACAGCGCTTTTCATGGTAAGTAGTGAAGAGGCCACAGTGCACACCTGAATGCTAGGGCCTGTTCTACCAGCTGATCAGTGGGGTCTCTGGTGTCTGTGGCTGCATCTGTGATCATCCCATTTATCTGAATGGTTTTACAGAAATCCCTGCACCGGCTGCAGATACAACCCAGTACACCTGTCTAGCGATGATTATCAGTTGCATAAATTTCTGCAATGTGTAAATTGCTCCTATCACGTGTGTGCTTCAATTTTTGTGTGCAGTGGAGGTCTGTGATACTTGTGTACTACAGGAATGCTGGGAGTTGTAGTTTCACAGCAGATGGAGCAGGGCCATACAAGACCCCTTGTACATGTCACCCGCGGATGTCTTATAATACGGGACCCCTTGTACAGGTCACACACGGACGTCTTATAATACGGGACCCCTTGTACAGGTCACACACACGGACGTCTTATAATAAGGGACCCCTTGTACAGGTCACACACGGATGTCTTATAATACGAGACCCTTTGTACAGGTCACACACGGACGTCTTATAATACGGGACCCCTTGTACAGGTCACACACGGATGTCTTATAATACGAGACCCTTTGTACAGGTCACACACGGACGTCTTATAATACGGGACCCCTTGTACAGGTCACACACGGATGTCTTATAATACGGGACCCCTTGTACAGGTCACACACGCACGTCTTGCCATGAACCGTGAGGCTGACGAGACCTCCCGCCGTGACCTTTCTAGGCCACGCCCACACCGCGTTCTCCTCCCCCGTGGGCTCCTCCTCCCATCTTGTGGTGGTTTGGCAGCTAGATGGGCGTGGCTTGGAGCTATCCTCTCTCTGATTGGACACGGCGCAGCGGCACAGGCCCCGCCCCTGGCCCTTGGACTGTCCGGCGCGGCCGGGTGTCGGGGAGAAGCTGAGGATGGCGGAGCGGAGGGTTTCCCGCTGGTACTTCGGGGGCCTGGCGTCCTGCGGGGCGGCCTGCTGTACTCACCCACTGGACCTGCTGAAGGTGAGCGCGGGCCGTGCTACATGGGTGACACCTGCTGAGCATGTGTGGTATACATGTATGTAGCATGACCATATAGACTACATAGGACTGCTAGTGTGATATGTGCAACATACACCCCATAGATATACATAGTACATGTATGACACCAGCTGCCTGTGTGTGGGACTGGTATACATGTATACTGCACAGGACTGCTAGTGTGATGGTATATACAGCATGTACACACTCCATGTATGTTTTCTTGTTTTGCCATGCACATATATAGACCTGGTCAGCAGCTGCCACGTGGTATATATGTATAGTAATGTATCCCCCGTATACATGTACACAGAGTGGTCATATATATCACATGTATGAAGTCTATGCTGGTTATAGCTCTGGCCGTGTTGCCGGTGGCCCCCACTAATGTAAATGAATGGAGGGGCCCCGAGGGGGCTGTGACTACCGGACGCACTGCTGGGTTATGTCACCCCATTCATTTACATTAGTGAGGGAGCTGCAGGGTGACCGGGTGAGAGGGCGACCTGTGGTCATGTGACGGGAGTCATCGCCAAAGTCACCGCCAAAGTCACCGTATAGTACCTAGTCTAAATGTACAACATACATGTAGTAGTACATGTATGACCGATCCCCTCCATGTATACAATGGTTATATGTACAACATAGATCTACATACATACTGCATGTATGACCGATTCCCCTCCATGTATACAATGGTTATATGTACAACATATATATATACATACTGCATGTATGACCGATAGTTGTGTGTACAGTACAGATCTACATACATACTGCATGTATGACCGATAGTTGTGTGTACAATACAGATCTACATACATACTGCATGTATGACCGATAGTTGTGTGTACAGTACAGATCTACATACATACGGCATGTATGACAGATCCTCTCCATGTATAATGGTTATATTAATGTACACAGCTGGCATTTGCTCTTATTGTACACTACACTATATACCTTATACATTATATAACCACCATATGCACTATGTATTCTACTACACTATATACCATGTACATTATATATACTGCACTGTATACACTTCTATATATTTACTGCATTGTATATACTATATATACTCTTCTATATATCCTCCACTACATACCATGTGTACTATATACTGCACTGTATACACTTCTATATATCCTACACTACATACCATGTGTACTACATACTGCACTGTATACACAATATATACACTACTATTTATACCATATACATCCCCACTGCCGCCATGTATAGCATCCATCATACACAGTGCTCTGTACAGTTGCACACGCTGTCTCCTCTGTGTAGTATGTAGATTGAGCACATGTCACGCCTCCGGTCTGTAGTGATGTGCAGGGTCATGTTATACTCATTACTGCATGTAATGTGTGAACAGATGCTTATTAAGCGGTGTAATAGTGTGCTGTGCGCATGCAGGATGTAATGTCTGGGACATCTCTGTGAGTCTCAGTGAATGAATCTGATGTGTATACAGCAGCCATATGTGTGCACACGATGTGTGTATACAGCCACCGTGTGTGTGCATGACGTGTATACAGCAGCCATATGTGTGCACACGATGTGTATACAGCAGCCATATGTGTGCACACGATGTGTATACAGCCACCGTGTGTGTGCACGCCTTGTGACCGTGTGTATACAGCAGCCATATATGTGCACATGATGTGTGTACAGCAGCCATATATGTGCACATGATGTGTGTACAGCAGCCATATATGTGCACACGACGTGTATACAGCAGCCATATACGTGCACACGACGTGTATACAGCAGCCATATACGTGCACACGACGTGTATAC
This sequence comes from Leptodactylus fallax, assembly GCA_947044405.1. NCBI lineage: Eukaryota > Metazoa > Chordata > Amphibia > Anura > Leptodactylidae > Leptodactylus > Leptodactylus fallax. The sequence goes on along the minus strand of CAMRHE010000477.1, from coordinate 1,002,662 downwards.
AGCAGCCATATATGTGCACACGACGTGTATACAGCAGCCATATATGTGCACACGACGTGTATACAGCAGCCATATATGTGCACTCGACGTGTATACAGCAGCCATATATGTGCACACGATGTGTATACAGCAGCCATATATGTGCACACGTATTTGTGTATACAGCAGCCATGTATGTGCACATGATGTGTGTACAGCAGCCATATATGTGCACGCGATGTGTATACAGCAGCCATATATGTGCACACGATGTGTATACAGCAGCCATATATGTGCACACGACGTGTATACAGCAGCCATATATGTGCACACGATGTGTATACAGCAGCCATATATGTGCACACGACCTGTATACAGCAGCCATATATGTGCACACGATGTGTATACAGCGGCCATATGTGTGCACACGACGTGTATACAGCAGCCATATATGTGCACACGACGTGTATACAGCAGCCATATATGTGCACACGACGTGTATACAGCAGCCATATATGTGCACACGATTGTTCCCCTTGTGCCCGCGTGTATTCAGCAGCCATATATGTGCACACGACGTGTATTCAGCAGCCATATGTGTGCACACGACGTGTGTATATGTGCACGCAGTTACAGCCATCCATGTAGTGCACACGACGTGTATACAGCAGCCATATATGTGCACACGACGTGTATACAGCAGCCATATATGTGCACACGTACTTGTGTATACAGCAGCCCATATATGGTGCCCACGCGCCGTGTATACAGCATGCCATATATGTGCACACGACGTGTATACAGCAGCCATATATGTATAGACGTATTTGTGTATACAGCAGCCATATATGTGCACACGACGTGTATACAGCAGCCATATATGTGCACACGACGTGTATACAGCAGCCATATACGTGCACACGACGTGTATACAGCAGCCATATATGTGCACACGACGTGTATACAGCAGCCATATATGTGCACACGACGTGTATACAGCAGCCATATATGTGCACTCGACGTGTATACAGCAGCCATATATATGTGCACACGATGTGTATACAGCAGCCATATATGTGTGACACAGCCATATATTGTGTATACAGCAGCCATATATGTGCACACGATGTGTATACAGCAGCCATATATGTGCACACGACGTGTATACAGCAGCCATATATGTGCACACGATGTGTATACAGCAGCCATATATGTGCACACGACGTGTATACAGCAGCCATATATGTATACACGTATTTGTGTATACAGCAGCCATATATGTGCACACGACGTGTATACAGCAGCCATATATGTGCACACGGGTTAGGCCATTATGTGCACACGACGTGTATACAGCAGCCATATATGTGCACACGACGTTTGTGCACGGTGTATACAGCAGCCATATATGTGCACACGACGTGTATACAGCAGCCATATATGTGCACACGACGTGTATACAGCAGCCATATATGTGCACACGACGTGTATACAGCAGCCATATATGTGCACACGACGTGTATTCAGCAGCCATATGTGTGCACACGATGTGTATACAGCAGCCATATGTGTGCACACGACGTGTATACAGCAGCCATATATGTGCACACGACGTGTATACAGCAGCCATATATGTGCACATGACGTGTATACAGCAGCCATATATGTGCACACGATGTGTATTCAGCAGCCATATGTGTGCACACGATGTGTATACAGCAGCCATATGTGTGCACACGACGTGTATACAGCAGCCATATATGTGCACACGCGTGTATACAGCAGCCATATATGTGCACACGACGTGTATACAGCAGCCATATATGTGCACACGACGTGTATACAGCAGCCATATATGTGCACACGACGTGTATACAGCAGCCATATATGTGCACACGACGTGTATACAGCAGCCATATATGTGCACACGACGTGTATACAGCAGCCATATATGTGCACTCGACGTATATACAGCAGCCATATATGTGCACACGACGTGTATACAGCAGCTATATATGTGCACACGATGTGTATACAGCAGCCATATATGTGCACACGTATTTGTGTATACAGCAGCCATATATGTGCACACGACGTGTATACAGCAGCCATATATGTGCACACGTGACGGTGTATACAGCAGCCATATATGTGCACACGACGTGTATACAGCAGCCATATGTGTGCACACGATGTGTATTCAGCAGCCATATATGTGCACACGATGTGTATTCAGCAGCCATATATGTGCACACGTATTTGTGTATGTTTATGTGCCTGCAGGGATTATTTCTGTGTATTGCACCTGTTCACGGTCACATGCTGTACAGCAGAGGTGTTTGTGCGATGTGCAGATGTAGCAGAGCTGAGTTTGGCATAGCACCTTCTCTGTGGTTTTCCGAAGGACTTAATGGAGTCTGTAAGAAAATTGCCTGAGGGAAGGAGATGTTATAAAAACAACAAACAGTCACTTACCCACAAAATTGCTGCCAATCTTACAGCGATGGCGTCATGTACATCAGTCACATCTTCCCTGCATCCAATCCCTGGCCTTGGTGGTCCCAGACATGCACAGCCAAGGCCAGTGATTGGTTGAGATGTGCATGATATTGCTGCAGCAAATGAAGGGGTATAGAATGGGTAAGGCTGCATTCACATGGTGCAGTTTTGATGCAGTTTATTTTTACAGGTAAAGCATGATAAATATTTCACCAATAAAAGTAAAGAAACTGAACTGTGTGAATACACCCTTCCCAAATGGTTATTTTCTTACTTTATACAGTTAACTTTCTTCCTAAAACAGCGCCACACCTGTCCTCAGGCTATGTGTGGTATTACGGATCAATCTTGTTAATTTCAGGAGCTGAACTGCATTACCAGACACAACCTACAGACAAGGGTGGCGCTGTTTCTGGAAGAAAGTCCCCAGTCAGTGTCTTATCTCAGTACAGTACTCAGAAGAAGCAATCGCACATTAAGCTCTGCTATATCTATAGATGACACAACATAAAGCACAGTCTATAAGGGAGCTGTGTAGTAGGGTGGAGTGTGCGTGTAGTTAAATGGCAGAGTCGTGTGTGTGTGTGTGTGCGCTCGCACGCATGCACAGGAGTAGCAGTGTGTTGTGTGTGTGTGTGTGTGTGTGTGTGTGTGTGTGTGTGTGTGTGTGTGTGTGTGTTGTGTGTGCTCAGCAGAAACAATCCCACATTAAGCTCTGCTACATCTGTGGATGACACAACATGAAGCACAGGTTATAAGAGGGCTGTGTAGTAGGGTGGAGTGTGTGTGTAGTTAAATGGCAGTGTTGTTGTTTGCAAGAAATGCCAAGTTGCGTGTGTAGTTAAATATGTGGGTGCGTGAATATGTGTGCAGGAATAGCAGTTTCATGTGTGTGCGAGTGCAGGAATAGCAGAGTTGTGTGTGTAGTTAAATGTGTATGTGGGTGTATGTATACGCGTGCGGGAATAGCAGACTTGTGTGTGTATGCGTGCAGGAATAGCAGAGTGGTGTATGTGTACGCGTGCAGGAATAGCAGTGTGTGTGTGTATATACGCGAGCAGGAATAGCAGAGGTGTGTGTGTACATTCTTTGTCAGGGATGCTAGTGCTGTGTCACTGTGACTCTGCGGTACCTGCAGTCATTCCTCCGGATAGATGGCGGTGTTATAAGTGCCCCTTGCTGTGTATTGGCGCGCTGCCATCTCCTGGCATCGGCTTCATTTCACTTTATGGCGGGTGTGCGGCAGCGCTGCTTGTGTAATGCTGGAGGAGTTCTGCTCCGGAGTCCTCATGTGACCTTTGAGCTGTTCTGGTAGTAGTAAGTAGTAGTCGCTGACTGTCTTGTGACCGCTTTCGCCTTTACTTCTAGGTCCATCTGCAGACTCAGCAGGAGGTGAAGATGAGGATGACGGGCATGGCCGTCACCGTGATCAGAAATGATGGCGTCCTTGCCCTTTACAACGGCCTGAGCGCGTCACTGTTCAGACAGGTGAGAGGTTACGGCGAGCTCAGGTCATGTTTGCACTGAACACTACATCATTACTGCTGTGCACACTTCCTCCACACTGCTGTGCCCTAACATACTGACCACCAGGTGCCAGTGTCAGGCCCCAATGCGCACGACCCGAATTATGTGCTATCCATTATCACAAACCCATTCATTTCAGTGGCCCCTGCACACGGATCCATGTGGGGGCCCTAAGACCAAGCTGCAGAAAGTGGAGCCGTTTTTATGGCTCGGTCCGTCTATCCTACTGATAGGAAATCATGAACGACACATGGATGCTATCCGCATGCTGTCCATTCCGTGTTAACGGAGTCATATGGACCGTACCATTGTGTGCATGAGGCCTTAAAGGGGTCATCCAGGATTTAGTGCAATCTTTGGGATGACAAAGGGTGCCTAAAAAAACAACAAGCGGAGAGGATCACGTGATCACTGAGACCAATCAGTGGCCGTAGCGTTTGCAGGGGAGGGACCTATGATGTCATTCCTTAGGGGGCGATCGCTGAAGGCACTGATTGGTCTCTGTGGTCATGTGATCCTCTCCACTTCCAGTGCTGCAAGTACCGACACAGGAGTGAAAGGTGATCGGGACTGATAATGATGCACCGAGGATAGATGACATATGCAATCTCCTGCAGAGGCCACTACAGGGGACATGTAGTATTACAGGATGTCCATACAATATACAAGTACACAGGCATCTTTTACTGAACTGAAAAACCCTCATATTTCTGGGTATTGTAGTCCACCCCTTCCATGTATATTACTCTGGTTGGCCGTCATTGAACCCGCTCACACGCGACACTGTTCCTTCTGGTGCCTGTGACTGTCCACAATATCCCATGTGCGGTCTCACTAGTCACATGTAAGGGGCAGGGTTATGGTCACGTCATGTGCGGCCAGGCTCCTTTTGATGTTTCCTGTTATCTTGTTTTCCTTGGCAGCCGCTGCCTGACACTGGTTACTGCACTTCAGTTTCCTGTCCATTAACCCTTAGTCATTCCCATGGATTTTCATGTTCCAAGTGCATTGCCTGACAATTATCAGTGTAAAACCTCATTCCGTGCCCGATTCTCCATCATTGAAGAGTCACCTAAATTCTGCAGCCTTTTCTGCAGCTGATCTGTGAGGGTCTCAGGTGTTGGACCCTGACCAGTTTTACTGGGGCTGTCCAGGATATATAGGCCATAAATATATGATTGCTTGGAGGCCCCCACACCGATCAGCTGTACAGGGCCATTTCCAACGCCCGTACTATACACAACATGGGGCTGGAAGAAGTTGGCTCTGTGCCCTGTGTAGTGGCTGGGCGCCAATATTTCCGCTCCGCTCCCATTGACTAAGGATAGGTCATTAAAAAAAAAAAAAGTAAATTTGGGACAACCCCTTTAAGGATAGGTCATTAAGGGGTTAATGAGTTCCCCCAGGACAGCATGGTTATAGTAGTGTATTATTTTAGTACATAACTATATATGATCACCCTTGGGGCAGTGGGTACACCTTAGTGATCACTTCTGCCGCTCCCTCTCTGCCCCTACAGATCACTTACTCCCTCACCCGCTTTGCCATTTATGAGACTGTGAGAGACCGACTGGCGCAGGATAGCAAAGGCCCGATCCCGTTCTACCAGAAGGTGCTGCTGGGGGCATTTGGGGGTAAGTCCATTCACTGTTATGTATGGTGCAAATTTTTTTTATCCTATTTTCTGTACATGATTATGGAGGCCATCTTGCCTGAGTTTTTCCTTTGTTGTGTTAACAGCATTTAGTGATATACTTTACAGCATAGTCATGGCCATAGGTAGCAAAAGTCTGGAGCTCACTGATTGAGGTCTATGGGAGAGTTTTCTACACATGTTCTGTGCAGGGACGGGGAGGAGATAAGCTTTGACATCATCTATTGCCAGTAGTGGTGTAATGATGGTTCAGTAGTGTTATCTATAGAGGAGTTATCTTCCATTGTAATCCTGTCTATCTCCTAAATGAGGTGACGGCTTCAAAGAAAACCCTTACAGAATTGGTAGGTGTCTTTCTGTTATTAGGCTTAGTGGTCAGAGTGAAAATTGCAGGATATAGTTTTGGGGGGGGGGGGTTCTATTTTTTTTTTTTTTTTTTTTTAATTAGATATAGATGTCTGAACATGGCCTAATGATGGATTACCAATCCCTGTGTATTCTCCTGTGGCTATGACTTCTTATACCAGACCCGTAGGATTATGATCATTATTACAAGAGATTACAGGACATGTATGAACTCCCTGACACGTAGAATGGATGACTATTAGAAAAACTGATACTAATTTGTCACCAAAGCAGCCCAGATCCCGTATAATTATCCAGGATATCCTACATGACCACCATTATGTTCTGACCCTATAGAGACAAGGATTATTAAGGGGGAAGGAGCTTATTAAGCAAGGGCAATAACAAGAGTCTATAGGGCACTACAGCGAAACTCAGGACGGTAATGATTCGTCCCTTATTCTGTCCGGATCATAGTCGGATGAGCTGACACATTTCTGTGCTTTGTCTGTCTTGTAGAGCTGTAGGTATAAGCACTACAGTACGAGCCGCACAATGGAGTTTAAGGTAAGTGAGTGGAGATGCTGCGGCTCTGAGGTCGCTACGACTGAGACTTCTAGTTGCAAAAAAAATCCAGTATTGCTCAATCTTTTTGCGACTAGAAGTCACACTCACAATACCCTCGGGGTCCCAGTGTGATGCCATTCACATACCTTTAGTGAAGATGATGATTTTTGGTTGCGTGACGAGAGTTGCTGCCAAAGTCGCCGCGTAAGCCCTACAGTAACACAGACCAACACAAGCAGCAAGTGAAGAGACCTATAGTATAAAATGTATAGACTGCCCCCTCTGTCCATGGATATACAGGAATACCTTCCACAACTTATGTCCAGAATGAACAAGAAGTAGGGTCCTTATTTTTAGCCAAGTGAACCCCTTTAACAAGGACCTGTCGGGTAAGTTTGGGACACTATATCATCAACCGGTTTTCTTGGACCAGCAGTTTACTATCCCCAATGCTTCTATAGAAGGCTGGTCTGTGCCCAGGATAAATACCGTTAAGTCCGGTGAATGTCAGCGGGTTCCTCTCTGTGGCCCCCGGCACACGTGCAGATCAGCAGGTAAGTCTGGACAATAACCTCTGCTTCTTTGTGCATGTGTCGGATATTGGATGCAGGTGCAGTAAAGCCAAGGTGTAGTACCCCGGCTTCACTGCAGAACTGGGAGCAGACATTATTTACCCCGGGCATGAACAGGCCTTCCATATGGAGATTTGGCCCACCAAACCACTGACCCATAAGGACCTTACATTTACCTCACAGGTTACCATCCATCTACGCCATTTGTAAATCTTGCTTTGTAATCTGACAGTGTGGCTCAGCTGCCTCTTTAATGCAGATGTGATCGGTGGAGCGGGGTCATCGTTGCGTCAGCTTCCTGTTTCTGGAAGAATGTTTCACAGAACTAAAAGCGCTGACTTGCAGGAATAGCATTCACCTAAAGAACAGGGGACTTGTGGGTGTAGGGCAGAGTATTAGACGGGTGTGCACTCTCTCCATGGTTCGTTCTTCTACATCACTCTCATATAGGGGACTTGTGGGTGTAGGGCAGAGTATTAGACGGGTGTGCACTCTCTCCATGGTTCATTCTTCTACATCACTCTCATATAGGGTGTAGGGCAGAGTATTAGACGGGTGTGCGCTCTCTCCATGGTTCGTTCTTCTACATCACTCTCATATGGGGCTTGTGGGTGTAGGGCAGAGTATTAGACGGGTGTGCGGCTCTCTCCATGGTTCGTTCTTCTACATCACTCTCATATAGGGGACTTGTGGGTGTAGGGCAGAGTATTAGACGGGTGTGCGCTCTCTCCATGGTTCATTCTTCTACATCACTCTCATATAGGGGACTTGTGGGTGTAGGGCAGAGTATTAGACGGGTGTGCACTCTCTCCATGGTTCATTCTTCTACATCACTCTCATTGGGTGTAGGGCAGGTATTGCGGGTGTGCGCTCTCTCCATGGTTCGTTCTTCTACATCACTCTCATATAGGGGACTTGTGGGTGTAGGGGGGGGGCTCTCTCCATGGTCGTCCCCCCCTGGGGACTTGTGGGTGTAGGGCAGAGTATTAGACGGGTGTGCACTCTCTCCATGGTTCGTTCTTCTACATCACTCTCATATAGGGCTTGTGGGTGTGGGCAGGTATACGGGTGTGCGCTCTCTCCATGGTTCATTCTTCTACATCACTCTCATATAGGGTGTGGGCAGGTTTAGATGGGTGTGCCTCTCCCATGGTTCGTTCTTCTACATCACTCTCATGGGTGTGGGCAGGTTATTAGGGGGGTTTGCGCTCTCTCCATGGTTCGTTCTTCTACATCACTCTCATATAGGGGACTTGTGGGTGTAGGGCAGAGTATTAGACGGGTGTGCGCTCTCTCCATGGTTCATTCTTCTACATCACTCTCATATAGGGGACTTGTGGGTGTAGGGCAGAGTATTAGACGGGTGTGCGCTCTCTCCATGGTTCATTCTTCTACATCACTCTCATATAGGGGACTTGTGGGTGTAGGGCAGAGTATTAGACGGGTGTGCGCTCTCTCCATGGTTCATTCTTCTACATCACTCTCATATAGGGGGGGCGGTTGTGGGTGTGCACCTCTCCATGGTTCTTCTTCTACATCACTCTCATATAGGGTGTGGGCAGAGTATTAGACGGGTGTGCGCTCTCTCCATGGTTCGTTCTTCTACATCACTCTCATATAGGGGACTTGTGGGTGTAGGGCAGAGTATTAGACGGGTGTGCGCTCTCTCCATGGTTCATTCTTCTACATCACTCTCATATAGGGGACTTGTGGGTGTAGGGCAGAGTATTAGACGGGTGTGCGCTCTCTCCATGGTTCATTCTTCTACATCACTCTCATATAGGGGACTTGTGGGTGTAGGGCAGAGTATTAGACGGGTGTGCGCTCTCTCCATGGTTCATTCTTCTACATCACTCTCATATAGAGTGTGGGCGAGTATTAGATGGGTGTGCATTCCATGGGTCGTTCTTCTACATCACTCTCATATAGGGTGTAGGGCAGAGTATTAGACGGGTGTGCGCTCTCTCCATGGTTCATTCTTCTACATCACTCTCATATAGGGGACTTGTGGGTGTAGGGCAGAGTATTAGATGGGTGTGCGCTCTCTCCATGGTTCATTCTTCTACATCACTCTCATATAGGGTGTAGGGCAGAGTATTAGATGGGTGTGCGCTCTCTCCATGGTTCGTTCTTCTGTGTCACTCATGTACAGGGAGTGTCGTCTTGACATTGAGATGTTCTCCTCAGTCTCTCCATGGAGAAGATCTTCTGGCAACCATATTCTGAAGTCACTCTCTCTACCTCAGACTCCCTTGCTTACAGTTTGCCTTGTAAGACATTGGTTTGACCATATTGGCCACAGGTCCACCACCCCAGACTTGTCAGGCTCGATCTACATAATTGGCTCTGTTATATATCCCAGACTAATTAGCATATTGAGTGCTAAAAACACATAAACTGATTGTTCAGGAATGGTGGGGATTCACATGGCCCTGTTTGGGACGGGAAACACAGATCCATGTGTCAGCCATATTTACTGGCCCAACCACTGAACTGAATCTGAACATGGCAGTGTGAACCCAGCCTTATGGAACTTTTTTTTTTCTTTCTCTGGACTTTTAAGGCCTGTCTATTGAGTGATGGATGTCATATCTTTACTGGCTCATGATGTATATATACCCAGAATAGCTATTAACCCTGTTCACACACCGTTCCAGACCGTAACACTGCCGCCTTTGTGGTTGCACCCTGTTACAATGCTATCTTTGTGTGATTGTTCGTCAATAGCCAATTATTATGACGATTATTACAGGTCTATATAATAATGATAGTATTGTCATAGAAAGTACTGGCAAAGATGGCGGGCGCTGTGTAGTAATGACTTGTCAGGTCATCTGAGGCTGTAACTAACGTAAATGGTTGGCCAGCTTATTAAGGGCCAAAAATCTTTTCCTAAAAAACCTTTCTACGGTAGTTTAAAATTCTTTTTCACCATGACCCTTCTCTGGAGCGCCAATCTTATTCTTCAGGGCTCATTGTTGCCCCTTGTTGAGTTAGTCACTTAAAGGGTTTCTGAGTTTTCAGTCAAACTTGTGGGAAAAGTATAGCTTGTATTTTATTCCTTTGACTCTGCTCTTTCTCATAGGAGTCCAGTGGGTGGTCCTAAACTGTGATTGATAGCGGTGACTCTATGCACAGCACTACAGGGAAAGGCAATCGATCATTGATAGGACCGCCCACTGGACTGCTTTCAAGTTAGACTATACTTGCCTACCCCTGGCACTTCTTCCGTTCCCTCTTGTCTGAGGACTGGAAGTGCAGGTGCTCAGTTGACCACTGCAGCCTATCACTGGTCACCACGGTCACATATTGGGTACCTGTGATGTCACTGCTGATAAATCACTAGTACTCCAAATGTGATTGCTCACAGTGGTCATCTGAGTCCCTGCACTTCTGGCCTGAGCAGTCTGAGGACCCGAGGTAATGGCGGACGGGTACCACCCAAATTGTGTAGTATTATATCTTTTCTTTATTTTACCCCTAGGCCACAGTTAGCTTTTTAGTTATTTTAGAAAACCTCTTTAATATAAAACAGTAGCAACATATACGGGAGGAGAGAGCAGGGACCTGTGTGTGTGGGGAAAAAACCTGGCCGTAGTCTTCTATAAATTTCACCTTATCTATAGGCCCGTGGCCACGTGTGGCGCTGTTTCTGGAAGGACGTGGCCCTGTTTTCCTAATGTACCAGCAGTACTATGGTGGGCTTGTGTTCACTTTTGGGATTCCCTTTACATTAGGCCCCCGGCATGTTATCGTGCTGTCTAATGTACTATGGGGTTAGTGTTTCTCTCAGGTGTCACAATCCAGAGGCCTCATATGTTTATATGGCCTGGTTTGTAGTGGTCTTCTGCTGATTCCTACTGTCTAATAGTTATATAATGTCATGTATACCATAACGTCTCCTTATTAATACTGACTAGTTGTGTACTGTTCCCAGGAACTTCCCATTAGCCGCCAGCTTGTATTGTACTTCCGTCCTGTGGGACTTGTCAGCCTGTCGTATGTTCAGTGTCACGTTCAGCTGCTGGCCTGTCTCCGGAGGTGATGGGAACGCTCGTGGCTACTGCTGCTGGTTTTTGAAATTTGTTCTCAATCCTTTTATGTTTTTAGGTTTTACGGGAGGATTTGTGGGGACCCCGGCTGATATGGTTAATGTCAGGTGAGTGCCCCCCCCATTCATAACCAAAAAATGTCATAAGTGTGTATATCTAGTACACTATTTACATAGCCTTTACTTTTAGAACTGTATGTTATGCATTGTAGCTTATTAAAGGGGTTGTCCAGGAATTGGACAAACTCCTGTGGAGGTCGAAGGGGGCTGGGGTGGGAGGTGTAACATTAAAAAAACAAAAGATCACTCTCCTGTCCCTGTTTCTCCATTGTCCCCCGTCCCGTCCCCTTGTTTTAATTGATTTTGTGCCATGTCCTCATAGCTGATCGTCCTGCACCCCATGTGACCGCTGTGACCACTGATTGTTCTTGGGGGTCACGTAGGAAGCAGGACTTCTGGCGATGAGGACACAGCTCGATACTGAAGACCGGCGGACAAATGGGGACAGGTTAGTATGATTATGTTAGCCCCCCCCCCCCAAATTCCAAAGGGGTTTGTCCAATTCCTGGACAACCCCTTTAACTTGGAAACGGCAGGGACGTTGTCATGTAATAAACCTTGTCTCTCAAAATCCTCTCCAAAAACCGACCCTTTGGAGCCCATGGCGGGAAGCCGAAGCTCAGCCTGAACTGTCTGCCGTGGGTTTGCAAGTGTGATCCGTCTCGTATACAACGGGGTAGATTTATTAAACGGTCTAAAATTAAAACTGGTGTCGTTGCCCCTAGCAACCAATCACAGCGCAGCTTTCATTCTGTATTCTTCTCCTGAAAAATAAAAGCTGTGCTGTGATTGGTTGTTACAGGCAACGGCGACAGTTTTGCTTTAGACTGTTTTAATAATTCTGCACCAAAGGGGCTAATCCAGCACAAGGCCGCAGGCCGCAGTGATTCAGCCATGGAAACCATAGCAAGCAATGTGAGGAAGATTCCCATCAGTTTTGGAGAGGATTTTGAGGTGGAAGACGGCCTCAAATTCCTCTCCAAATTCCAGTGTGTGAACATAGTCTAATAGTAAGACGGTCTTTTTTGCCCATAGCAACTAGTCAGGGCACTACTTTAATTTCTTGGGGTATGTGCACATGGTGACTTTTGGAGAAGATTTTGAGGTTTTCTTCCACCTCACAAACGTGTTCCAAAAACGTCCTCAGAAATCTGAGGTGGGGCAAGGGATGGCAAGTGTTATTAGTCGCATATAACTTTTTGGTGGCCTTGGACAACAAAGACGGTCTTGGGGTATGTTCACACGGTGGAATATGACACTGAATTTGAGGCACATTCCATCCCAAAATCGGCTCTAATTTCCACCTGAAACCAGCCTCTATTTTTTTTTCCTCTAGTTAATGTTTTTTCATTTAGCGGAAATAATAAGCAGGATGTTCATGTTGCTGAAGCAGAAAAATTCTGTTGTGTGAACATGCGCTAAGAGCAGTGAGACCATGACAAGCGCTACACCAGGATGTGGTGCTGGATTTACTAAAATGGCTTTTGGATACAATAAGTGACCTGTAGGAGGATTTACCAATTCTAACACTTGGAATTGGGACGAAATATTACCAAATACATCGAGAGCGTCGCCCCGTATAATTGTGGCCAGGTAAAATGTTGAAATAGATGGAATTTGCTATCAATTGTATTATAGAAAAAAAAAAATCTATTAACCTTTTATATCCGTATTTTTGCTTTCGCCCTCAGGATGCAGAATGATATGAAGCTGCCGGCACATCTGAGACGCAAGTAAGATACAATTCGGTGGTTGCGATGGGGAATGGTCAGTTATATATGCCCCATTAGTGGGATGTGAACAGCGCTTGAGCTGCTATTTTTACTCCTCTGTAGTAGTCTCTTCTATTCCATTCTCCCCCAGTGACTTATTCTGCCCCATGGATTTTTTTTTTGTATTTCTATTGGCTCCTAACCTCCGTATTTCTTCCCGTTTCACCAGTTACGCCCACGCACTAGATGGCATGTACCGAGTCATTAAAGAAGGTAATACTGCTGTAAACATGGTGGACGGGGAACGCTCCCCACTCCGTGGATGTGCCGGATAACGTGCTGTTTTTGTTTCTTTAGAGGGATTCCGGAAGCTTTTCTCAGGGGGTACTATGGCGTCCAGCAGAGGAGCCCTGGTAACGGTGGGACAGGTGAGGCCCCTTATGTCCGTGTACTCCGTTTCGGTGCAGATTTTCAGAATTGTCTGAATCCTTCTTCCCTGTCTTATGTTTGCCCCCTCGTCTCTCGCAGCTGGCCTGTTACGATCAAGCGAAACAGCTGGTCCTGAATACGGGTTTCCTCTCTGACAACATTTTCACACACTTTTTGGCCAGTTCCATTGCAGTAAGTGTTTTTGTTTTCTACGTGGATTTTCAGTGTCTATAGATGTAGAATTCTGTATCTGAGATGTACAGTTCTGTGCAAAAGTTTTAGACGGGTATGGAAAAAATGTTTCACGGTGAGAACACTTTCAGAAATAGAAGGGTTAATTGTTTTTTTGTCAATGAAGAAAAGAGAACTGTAAATCCCATCAATATTCGGTGTGACCTTTGCCCTTTGCCTTCCATCAGTTCTTCTCGGTACTTGCAGACAGTTTTTGGCAGAACTGGGCAGGGAGGTTGTTCCTGCCGCCATCTTGGAGAACTAAGCACAGATCTTCTGTGGATGTTGCTTGCTCCAATCCGTCTGTTTCTTCATGTCATCCCAGTCAGACTGGATGATGAGATCAGGGCTATATCTGTGGGGGCCGGACCATCACTTCTAGGACTCCTCCTCCAAAGGGCAAAGGTCATACCAAATATTGATAGCATTTATGTTTTCTCCGTTCACATCGTTTTGATAATATACACTATTAACCCTTCTATTTCTGGAAGCAGTCTTAGTTTGCAGAAATATTTTTCCACACCTGCCTAAAATTTTTGCATAGTACTGTGGGTCAGTGTAAAAAGAAACCTATACTGTGTTAACATATCATAAAAATAGTATTTGATAATAATATTGATGACCTATCCTTAAAATAGGTCATCAATATCAGGTCGGACTCCCAACACCCCCACTGATCAGGTGATTGAAGATGACGCAATGCTCTGGAGCCGCACAGCGCCAAGCATTGTGTAGTGGTCATAATTGGTGCTATAGCTTTCTCCCATTCACTTGAAATCTGAGCAGTAAGTGTTGTCATGAGGGTCTAGTAGATATCAAACTTTAGACATTTAAAGGGGTTTTCCAAGGTAGGTCATCCATTGAAGATCAGTGTCGGTCCAACACACAGGACCACAGCGGATTAACTTCTTGAAGCCGCAGCAACACTTACCCAAACGTTGCGGCCTCTTCAAACAGCTGACCGGCGAAGGTTTCCTACCTCCATAGCCTGTAGAAACCCAGTCACATGAGAAGAATCTAGTAGTGAGAACTAATCGGCTTTTACCCCCACCTAGGGCGGCTGTGCTACATTCCTTTGTCAACCCTTGGACGTCCTTAAAACGCGACTGATGAATTCCAAGGGGGAGTACAGGGTAAGATCCGTATCCCTGTACAGGCCGCTAAATTATACTGCCTATTACTCTATCGTAACCTTCTTACTTCACCCTTTGTGTTCTAGGGGGTCGTACACTGCGCGGTGGAGACGGCAAAGCTGGGACCGCTGGCCTTTTATAAGGTGATAAATATGGGGGACAACATTGGGATTTTCTCACAGCGGGTTCTACACCATTCCCTATTACTTCATATCTCACAGAAAATAAATGGTTTCAAACGATAAAACTTAACTTTTAATATTTTAATATAAAAAATACACAAAGGACGTCTACTAATCTACTAAAAGAGATCAATGTGGTCTGTGCCTGTCTATTCAAAGTTTATTCAGGATTTAAATGTTAGACAGTATTCACACTCTCCAACTTTCCACTGGACCTAGGGTGTAATAAGATACTTTCACCACCCTTAGACTAAGGTTATGGTATCACGGCTGCATCATACAACAGGTCAGTATTTTGTCAGTTGCTCTTAGTGCTAGGAAAACCCAAACACCTGGACCCCACACACACTTTGTAAAGCCTCACTGACTAGACTCCTGCACAGCCATGATATACCTCCACAACCCTAGTCTGTAGTAAGTACATATGCCAGTAATCTAGGTACAGGTCACAGTAACTTCATTTCCTGTCATTGAAATATTCTAACCATAAGGGAAACTATGATATTCTGACCCCTATGGTCAATAAACACCTATATTGCAGCCATTACTGATATCCCCTATGTTGACTCCAGGGATATACAGCTACCATTTCCATTAGGGACTCAAATTCCACCAACTACTCTCCAGGCTAATCAGACTGCCCCAGTCTCCTGTCAGTCCTTCATGCCTCCAAGTGGTATGGCTTGTGGTCAACTAACTCAAAAATAGAAAATAAACTTGCTCTACGCGTTTCCCCTGTGTTATCTGTATCAGGTTCATCAGGAGCCAATGCTAATAAACTTATCGATTGGTCTAAGCTGCTATAAATATTTTTCAAAAATGCAGTTACAACTGCAGTTCCTGGAGCAGTGACGGTGCGCTCCAGCGTATAGAGCGCTGACGGTGCGCTCCAGCGTATAGAGCGCTGACGGTGCGCTCCAGCGTATAGAGCGCTGACGGTGCGCTCCAGCGTATAGAGCGCTGACGGTGAGCTCCAGCGTATAGAGCGCTGACGGTGAGCTCCAGCGTATAGAGCGCTGACGGTGAGCTCCAGCGTATAGAGCGCTGACGGTGCGCTCCAGCGCATAGAGCGCTGACGGTGCGCTCCAGCGCATAGAGCGCTGACGGTGCGCTCCAGCGCAGGGTGCGCTCCAGCGCATAGAGCGCTGACGGTGCGCTCCAGCGCATAGAGCGCTGACGGTGCGCTCCAGCGCATAGAGCGCTGACGGTGCGCTCCAGCGCATAGAGCGCTGACGGTGCGCTCCAGCGCATAGAGCGCTGCGCTCCAGCGCAAGGCGCTGGCGCCGTGCGCTCCAGCGCTCGCGGGCGCTGACGGTGCGCTCCAGCGCATAGAGCGCTGACGGTGCGCTCCAGCGTGCGGTGCGCTCCAGCGGAGCGCATAGAGCGCTGACGGTGCGCTCCAGCGCATAGAGCGCTGACGGTGCGCTCCAGCGCATAGAGCGCTGACGGTGCGCTCCAGCGCATAGAGCGCTGACGGTGCGCTCCAGCGCATAGAGCGCTCCAGGAGCGGTGCGGTGCGCTCCAGCGTATAGAGCGCTGACGGTGCGCTCCAGCGCATAGGCGCGGACGGTGCGCTCCAGCGTATAGGCGCTGACGGTGCGCTCCAGCGTAGAGCGCTGACGGTGCGCTCCAGCGGGCAGGTAGGCGTGACGGGCGCTCCAGCGCATAGAGCGCTGACGGTGCGCTCCAGCGCATAGAGCGCTGACGGTGCGCTCCAGCGCATAGAGCGCTGACGGTGCGCTCCAGCGTATAGAGCGCTGACGGTGCGCTCCAGCGTATAGAGCGCTGACGGTGCGCTCCAGGCGGTGCGCTCCAGCGTATAGAGCGCTGACGGTGCGCTCCAGCGTATAGAGCGCTGACGGTGCGCTCCAGCGTATAGAGCGCTGACGGTGCGCTCCAGCGTATAGAGCGCTGACGGTGCGCTCCAGCGGGGCGCGAGGTGCGCTCCAGCGCATAGAGCGCTGACGGTGCGCTCCAGCGCATAGAGCGCTGACGGTGCGCTCCAGCGCATAGAGCGCTGACGGTGCGCTCCAGCGTAAAGAGCGCTGACGGTGCGCTCCAGCGCAAAGAGCGCTGACGGTGCGCTCCAGCGCATAGAGCGCTGACGGTGCGCTCCAGTGTATAGAGTAGCCGACGCCACACTGAGCCTTGCCTGCTTTATAAAGGTCAGCCCATTCATTCGGTGCCACCCCCTTTCCTGATGCTGTCTGCAGTGAGCCAATAGAAATCACTCGCTCACTCCACCTGTCACGCCTCCTAGGGGGTGTGTCCACCTCAGTCCTCTACTGGGTTCATGTGACTGCCGATCATGTGACCGCTGAATGTAAACAATTCCAGTGATCCAGCGCTAGACGGTGAATCTACTGATTCACATTTGATTTTCACCTAATCTACATAAGCTGCTGATCATCCGGCCGCTGCGTCCCAGCCATTCCGATGATCAAGGGCCAACTGGTAATTTTGTATACTTAACCTCCATTCCTCCATATACCAGGTCATAAAACCAGAGGGGAGATATCCAAAACAGAGTTCAATCCGGATCCATAGTATCCTATCACACCCGTACTGTAAAGGAGCCGGAGGTTAGGAATAACCCCAGACCGTGACAGCGGATGGATCATAAATCTACCTATCATAGTTCACATACAATGGGCTCTCCCTTATTGTTCCCCATCAAACTATAGATAACCTAACCATCCCACTCAGATCCATTTGCATACCTCCTAATGGTCAATCCCTACAACTCATTGGGATTTTAAAACACTGTCAATGTATCACCAATATTTATTTATTTTTTTTTCTGATTGTAGATTTTTTTTAAATCTGTTTTCTGTATGTGATTATAGGGGCGGCCATCTTGCCTGAGCTTCTCCCTTGTTCTGTTCACAGCATTTAGTAATCTACTTTACAGCATATTCATGGCCATAGGCAGCAGGTCTATGGGAGAGTTTTCTAGACATGCTCTGTGCAGGGAGGGGGAGGAGATAAGTGTGACATCATCTATTGTCAGTAGTGATGTAATGATAGCTCAGTGGTGTTATCTTCTATTGCAATCCTATCTGTGATGTAAATGAGGTGACTGCTGCAAAGAAAAGCCCTACAGTTTTGGCTAGTGTGAGGCTCCATGAACACAGGGTTGCCTCCTTATGTTTCTACTGCCTGTTCTATATACAGTATGGGACAGTAAAGCTGCGGACAGGTACGGACCCTTAGTATCCTAGATGACTATGATGCAGGGAATTCTGTTTCCTGACTAGGTTCGGATCAGGAAATCAGACTGATGTACTAACTGGATTGCCCTGTCTGTATGGGGCCTCAATTTATTTTTAGGCTTGGCGGCAAGAGTGATAATTGCAGGATATACTTTTTTTTATATATATATTGACATTAAAATTTTAAAAAAATTCTTAAAAATGACATTTAATATAAAAAAAAACAAAAAAAACTTTAGGTAATTTTTGGTTAACACGTTCCCTTTTCTACACTTCCACAGTTTTCTGACCACCTCATCTTTTTGGTTTCAGGGTCTTGTTCCGGCCGGCATCAGACTTGTCCCTCACACTGTTTTGACCTTCGTGTTCCTGGAGCAGCTGCGGAAATATTTCGGAATCCCTGTTCCTGCGTAATATTGGCTTTGGGGTTGTGACCGATCCTACCTATGCTCCATCCTGAGCAGGACCTGCGGACCAACTGTGTCCCCGGTATTGCTGCTGCGTTATGGTCAGACGAGATCTGCTTCAGTAGAGTCAATCCTAAAGACTGGAACAGATGAGTCTGAAGACGTCTCCAACCAACTAGGACTTAGCTGAAATCCCACGTAATCCTAACCGTAGATCTGCTAATCTACTTGATTCCTTGCTAGATACCACTACTAAAAAACTGTACAGTGACCCTTATGTGTGAACCATGGGTGACCTGAGCCATAGACCTGGTTACTGGAATTGTATTTTGGTGCCAAAGTTGCAGAAAGGCGCAGCGGCCTTCTAGTATGTGATGGGTCTCCCTGGATGATACAGTGTTACATCTACTATACGGTAGCCAATAACTTGTCGTAACGCATTTTTTTTGTTGTCCTGACCTGCTGATCGGGTTCACTGGATACCTTGGCTATTTAATTGTCTATCAATTGTAATTAATTGTTTTAATAGGAAGTTCTTGTGATTTGGTAATACGGTTAATATCGCCGGGGATCGAAACAATAGTGTTAATGAAATCAGTATAATGTATTTTATTGTTAAATAAAATGGTCGGATTTATTACGGATACAGGGTTGTGCGATATCTGCAAATTCATCTATGGCGATGGTTCTGAACAATACAGTAGGTGTGCCCCAGGGGATAGACCCTGGGGGTATGTGCTGCGGATGAGAACACTGCCTGAAACGAGTGGTGAGCTAGATTCATGACTGTCCGCTCTGTTCCCCGCTCCCTATGTGCTCTAGGTATGAGTGTTTACGTCATAGCAGAGCGGTGAGTAAAGGATCTAGCTCACTCTATGGACATTACTGTGTGAGGGGGCCATTATACTACACATAGGGGGTCCTGAGAGGATCATTAAGCTGTGTGTGGAGGCACTGAGGTGGTCATTATACTCCGCCTAGGGTCACTGAGGGGGGTCCTTAACGGTTTGTTCCCCGTTTCCTCTCTGTTCTGGGCACCAAGTGCTGACGTAACAGCAGACCCGGAACAAAGCGGTGAGTAATGAATCCAGCTCACTACTCATTCTTTAGACATTACTGTGTGAGGGGCACAAAGGAGGCCATTATACTGCACATGGGGGCACTAAAGGGATCTATTATACTGCGCATGGAAGCAATGTAGAGGGTCATTTTGCTGCACATGCGAGCATGGAGGGGGACATTATACTGCAATGGAGGGGCCATACTGCACGTGGGGGTACTGAGTGGGGCCATTATAGTATTATTCTGTGGCGGAAATAAGGGCATTGCACTAAGGGGGTGTTATTTATACTTGCCAACTCTTCAGAACATTTGGGAGGGTCCCAGAAAAACAGGTGACGTCCCAGAAGTGAGCAAATCTCCCGGGGCTGGCGGAATGTTCCGGCATCTGTCGGATTCTTATTTTATATATAACATGGGCACATTATGTCCTAGTCATGTCTTGAAAAAAGGTGACAAAAAGAAGTTCAGCTACGTCAAAAAAAGGTTTGGACACCCCAAACACTTGTATTACCCTCTCACGTTGAAGCAGGACCCATCACATGATGGACATTATGTAATGGGTCCGTGCCCCCCCAACACCAGCTTCCTCCACAGACCCCACTGCCGGGGTTACGTCGCTGCCTGCTGAGATGTTCTTTCCATCAAATCTGCCAGAGGCTCCAAACGGATCCAGATTTTGTCTATCTTTATAAGTGATCACTACTTTCAGGGTACTTGGTTGGAACTTTTTTTTTTTTTAATTGGGGTTTTTTTTTTCTTAAGAATTCCTGGTCTATGGGATATCCCAGGAGGCATTTTGTAATCCAGAAGAGACTACAATCCTGTGCTATAACGGTGTTGGCTGGACACAGCAGCAGGGCTGGACTACACGTATTAGAATCCCCTTTCCTGGGTACTAACAGGGCCTCTCCCGGTTCACGACGTACAGTAGGGCCAAAGGAGGCAACAACCAGACAGTCCAATAAGCAATAAATATGAAGCACCTACCACAACACTGGCCAATAGATGACTGGATCAGGATGGGGGTGGTAGTCAGATGATGGGGGTTATAGGGTGGCTAGATGATTCATGAATAGACAGTACTAGACCCTGAATCTTTCCTTAGAAGTCTGATCCTGACCCTCACTGTATCCCTAATGGAAAGCCTAATCTGCACTACTGAACCTAACACGAACAGCAGCAGAGCACTAGGACCCAGGAAAAAAAAAAAAAAAAAAGCAGATCTGAACACGAACGTGGACCAAAACCAGGTGGAAACGAAGGAAAAGAAACCAGAACTAGATCTGCAGTGCTGTGCAAAAGTTTTAGGCTGATATAGAAAAATGTTGAAGAATAATGCTTTCAGAAATAGAAGGGTTAATAGTTTATTTTTGTGAATGAAGAAAAGAGAAAGGTAAATGCCATCAATATTTGGTGTGACCTTTGCCCTTTGGAGGAGGAGTCCTGGAAGTGATGATCCGGCCCCCATCAATATAGTTCTGATCTCATCATCATCATCCAGTCTGTCTGGGATGACATGAAGAGACAGATGGATTGGAGCAAGCCTACATCCACAGAAGATCTGTGCTTAGTTCTCCAAGATGGCGGGAACAACCTCCCTGCCCAGTTCTGCCAAAAACTCTGCAAGTACCGAAAAGGGCAAAGGTCACACCAAATATTGATGGGATTTACATGTCTCTTCGTTCACAATAATAAATGATTAACCCTTCTATTTCTGAAAGCGTTCTTACTTTGCAGGATTTTTCCCCACATCCGTCTAAAACTTTTGCACATCACTGTAGAACAAACATCTCTTTACTAGAAACCATGAAGAGAATTACTGGATTAAACACAGGTAGTGAGCGCTATGACCGGTGACTGCAAGAAAGCCAAGACTTTTGTGAAAAGGTGACCAATCCGGTAAGTCTCTGGAGAGGAGTTGAAGACTTTCAGCGGCGGTCATGTGACTCACGGATGCCCCAGCGACACCCGGGCTACTCAGTGATACCCTTATAGCAGACTAATAGTAGATAGAGATGATGGGACAGCAGAACTAAAACTGCACATACCTAGTCCCATAATGCTATATGGCCATCACTTACCTCCTACAGATGGCCGCTGCTTAAAGGGGTTATGGAGGGAAAGGTAGCGTGTACAGATGAGCTCCCTACCAATATATAGTCCCACAGCCCTAATATTTACATTTGCAGTGTGTGGTGTGGTGCTGGTAGTCTGTACTTGCTGCCTTCTTTGTACCCCCACTGTGAACGATCTCGCCTTGCCAAGCCGCTTGACACACCTGCGACCAACCTTTACCTCCCACTCACACACCGTGAGCGGACCAGGTCATAGGATAATACGAAACAAGCTTTATAAATTTTATATATTTATTAACCCCAGTGGGTCGGTACTAAGCACTAACATATACAGAAATACATATCAGTGAACTATCAAACAAATACGGGTAAAAGTAAAACTACAGTACAGAAAATAAAATGGGAAATTAAAGATAGAAAAATACCGGCACAAGTTTGTAGTCCGTTTCTCTAGGCCTTAGCAGGTTTTGGGGCCTAGGGCGCTTCCTTAAGCAAGTTACAGAGCATGTTTCTCCTACATGCTGTCCAGAACAAGGGAAAAGGCTTCAGGTCTCAATGCTAGGCCCATGCTTCAGTCCACAGCAAGACAAGCCCTCACATCTTCTCCAAGATAAGAACTTCTTGCGGCCTCTTTGCTGAGTGACCAAGACTCTAGGTCTCCTTTCAGCATTTGGCTAGTGCCCCACCCACACCTCCTCCCTCCTTTACAGAACCCTCGGAGAGATGGATGTCCTTTCTAGGTGTTGGGAGAGATGTGTGTCTGTGGGTGAACTTAAGGTCACTGGCCTCCTCTCCCTCCCTGTGCATCTGCCATCCTGGGGCAATAAACTGCTGGCTACATAGGGCCATCTCCCATGGTATACACATAAAACCACTGAAGCGTATCATCCGCCAATGTAAACACAACTTAAGCACAACATTCCTAAAGGTATGTGGAGGACTAATATGAGCAAGTAAAAATACATTTCCAAGAAAGATATATAACTTAGTACAATGTCTCTTTAGTGGCCCCGACTGTATGATGTCTTTTTTTAATATGGCCCCCATAGTATAATGTTCACCTTAATAGGCTCCCACTGCATAATGTCCCCTCCTTGTGCCCCTACTGTATAATGCCCCCCTTTTAATATAGGCCCCATAGTATAATGTTCCCCTTAATAGGCTCCTGCTGTATAATGTTCCCTCCTGGTGCCCCCACTCTATGCTCCCCTTAATAGGCCCCGACTGTATAATTTTTTTTTTAATATGGCCCCCCATAGTATAATGTTCCCCTTAATAGGCTCCCACTGTATAATGTCCCCTCCTGGTGCCCACACTATATAATACCCCCCTTTAATATGGGACTCATAGTATAATGTTCCCCTTAATAGGCTCCCACTGTATAATATCCCCTCCTGGTGCCCACACTATATAATACCCCCCTTTAATATGGGACTCATAGTATAATGTTCCCCTTAATAGGCTCCCACTGTATAATGTCCCCTCCTGGTGCCCACACTATATAATACCCCCCTTTACTATGGCCCCCATAGTATAATGTTTCCCTTAATAGGCTCCCACTGTATAATGTCCCCTCCTGGTGCCCACACTATATAATACCCCCGTTTAATATGGCCCCCATAGTATAATATTCCCCTTAATAGGCTCCCACTGTATAATGTCCACTCCTGGTGCCCCCACACTATATAATACCCCCCCTTTAATATGGCCCCCATAGTATAATGTTCCCCTTAATAGGCTCCCATTGTATTATGTCCCCTCCTGGTGCCCCCACTATATAATGCCCCCCTTTTAATATAGGCCCCATAGTAAAATGTTCCCCTTAATAGGCTCCCACTGTATAATGTCCCCTCCTGGTGCCCACACTATATAATACCGCCCTTTAATATGGCCCCCATAGTATAATATTCCCCTTAATAGGCTCCCACTGTATAATGTCCCCTCCTGGTGCCCCCACACTATGTCCTCCTTAATAAGCCCCTAATGTATAATATCCCCCTTAATAGGCCCTCACAGTATAATGTCCCCCTTAATAGGCACACACTGTATATTGCCCCTCCTGTTGGTGCCACTACAGAAAAATGCATCAAATGAAAAAAAAAATTCCTAATACCTCACCACGCTCCTCCCAGTCTTCGCTACAGGTACAAAATAGTGATGTCACTAAACCACTCCTGCCAGGGGCAGAGAAAGGGGCTGAATGCGGAACCAGGAGCAGACGGACCCTTGTTTCACCATTGTGGGTTTTACTTCCCACTGTCTGTGATACCACTCAAAATCCGGGACTGTCCCGCTGAACCTGGGCCGACTGGAGGTGCAGTAAATGTTTTCCTTGTAATTTGGTGAAGTTCTAAAAAAACATACCGCATCATCATAAAACAGTCACATCCCATGACCGATATCCCGGGCATATGAATGGGGTTTTACAACACTGTTCACATGGCGCGGAAAACTGACAAAGATTTGTATCTGCACCATGGAAAAAAATCAGCCATGGAAGTCAGTCACATGATTTTTATTTCGGCCAGAAAATCTGAGAATTGGACCCATTTCATAGAAATGCACATCCAAGTGCCTGGTTTGAATTTCTGCCATGTCAGTTTTAATGTCATTGTGTGAACATAACCTCTAAAACCATGTGATGGCTGGCACAGTTGGCATAGACAGCGTTGCGGTATCTTAATGCTGCCAGCAGATGGCGATGTGTGCCTAGATATTATGGCGTCCTGGTATATAGCAGCTATGATTCTATATTACAGCCCGCGCGCACCTACTGTATAATAATATATCTTATTATATGTCTTAATATAATCTTACTGACTACTGAATTTACTACTTACCCCGCAGTATAAAGAAGAGACCTGCTCTTTTTCAATGTGATCTCAATACTTTGTGCTTAAAATATAAAAGGGGTCGTATATTGATGTCATCACTATGTCATTGGTGGGGTCTGACACCTGGGATCCCCACAGATCCGCTGATTGGGGTGATCGCTGCAGTCTCTTCACTGAATACCAAGTACAGCACCGTACATTGTATAGTGGCTGTGCTTGGTATTGCACTTGAATGGGAATGAGCTGTGGCTGTGCCAGGTGAGTGATGAACGTGACATCATCGGCACATGGACGGGGCCACAGCCACTGATTATAGAATAATTATAGGAGTCGCAGTTGTTGACGCTGTAACCAGGCCCAGAAGCCAGGGGGCCCCACAGGTTACCCTCAACACATTAGGACTGGTTAAAATGTGTTGATCTCCTTTCTGATTCCCTTTGATGTAAATGTATTCCCCCTGCCCTCTGGTTCACTGGAGCGTGGAGATTTATGATACACAGCTTTCCACTGTCAGAAAGGAGAAAATTAACTATTTCACGGCATCATATAGTTAAAGAGGGATTCTGTGGGGGGATACTGTGACGCAAAAAGGGGGTACAATTACTATGTGAGGGGCACTGACTGGGAATGGGAATGATGGGAAGCTCGTGTGCACAGACATGGTGTGGAGAAGTCTTCATGGCGGTCTGGGCCAGAGAGAGAAGGAAAGGGAAATGTAAATGCGGCAAAAATGTACAGATGGGATGCGTCTGATGGTTGTCAGGAGAAGTTGTATAGGAGGGACCGAGATGACTTCTAAGGCCTGTGAGTCTTTAGTGACGCCCCTGGCCTCAGCGCTCATAAGCCCCTTTACACAACTCGGTCCAGCTGAATATGGGATTGCAAAACCTTTAAGCTAACCAGAGTCCACTTCTAACTGCTACCCTGGCACCCCCATAGCTACACCCGTGTTGGATTTTTGCCAACTTTTCCTCATTATTTATACAATTCGGGTCCTTACCTGTTTCTATTTTAGGGCCCGGTACGGTACGTCAGTAAGAACAAGCTAACTCCAGTTATTTTATCACGTCTCAGTGTGTACAAGGCTGTAACACCAGATCACACTGTTTATACCTATAACAAGGCCTGGCCTCAAGGTGTATGGAGTGCCAACCCCAAGACCCGGGAATATGTATAAAGGGAACCTAAGTCATGTATTTACCTGGCTGGGCCAACTACATGAGTGGATATAGCGGCCATCTTTGCTATAAAAGCTATATACTCCTTAATTCTCATCAAAGTGTAAAAAAAAAAAAGTTCTAGAAGGAACCGGCTAGTACAGGAGTGAAGCGAGAGGGCACGAGGCCAGAGTTATCTTCTGAAGTACCCAGACTAGAGGCCGCTGGCATGGACAGAAGGGAAAGGGTCGGTGCCAGCCTAAATATTTACCGCCGCTTACATTAACAAACAATAAGTCATGGGCTTGATATGTCAGCAGCGAGAAGAATATCTTGGTAAAGAGTCATGTTTTTTTTTCTTTCCCCGAGCAGCTATTTGTCCTATGGACCTGAGGCCCGGACGACCTTTACTCTGAACAAGACGATGTACCATGAACTGTCGAGGATGAAGCCAGCAGCGGGGCACGGCCTGCAAATCCAGTCACTGCGCGGTCCACCAGGGACTTGTTCACACTGGCCTACTTTTCAGAACTGTTTTGAATAAGCTCCACCCACAAAATTACTGATCATAATAACGGCCACAGCGCCCCCACAGGGGAGTCTCATCATCAGTGATAGCCATGTAATTACTGCCATTAGTAATCCATTAGTAGTGCTGAGGGTTTAAGGATCTGTACACATGGAAGAATTTTCACAGGAATTTTATCTAGCAAGGAATCTTATTCTGCCTTCCATGTGTTTTCATTCGAATGGCCCCAAAATTTTCCTCAGGGGGTTGAAAAATGGCGCTGTTGTGTTAAAAAAAGAAGCATCATATGACTTCTGGTCGCAGATTCTGCATAGACTGGGGCTAATCCATGTGCAGATTTTACCAGGGCTGTCAGAGTGCTGTCAGCCCCGTGCCATATGTACATTTTTGCAGCATTTAGATTTCCCTTTCCTTCTCTATATGGGCCCAGACCACCATGAAGGCTTGTCAGTGCACACAAGCTTCCCATCATTTCCATCCCCTGCCGGGGCCCCCCATTAGTAATCATGCCCCTTTTATGCCACAGAATCCCTCCTTGACTATACATTGCTGATCAACTGCTTTTTTTTTTTCCACGGAAGGGTTAATTTTCCTTCTGAAGTCTGAAGATGATATAAAGAGAAATTAGGGATGGGGTCCCATCGTGGATTTTTTTGTGCGGAAAATTTGATCTGGATTACTCCAGCAGGTAACGGCCGCCATTTACCTACTGATCGCCACTACTACCCACTTCAGCCTCCAGGAGGTCGTGTGCGCCACACTAGACAGTGTCAGCGGCATGATGTGCAACACACAGAGCCCCCCGGAGGCTGAAGTGGAAGTAGAGGCGCCTGTGCCGAAATCTACGGCAACGTTTTCAGTGATCAATTGCGCCCGTAAACTGGTATAAATGATATTACATGTAGCAGTATACCAACGCCAATGTCATGTCAACAAAAAAAACCCAGTTGAGACTATTATTGACACAACTTCCATCTAGAAAGTCGTAAACTTGATATAGATATCTGTCATAAATAATAAATCTGCCCCACTGACCAAGTTGCTGCCAAACACACCCGGTAGCAGCTCATCTTCCTTGTGGACAAAAGGATCAGGCATGTTGAAATTCGACCTGCCCGATCCTTTCTGCTGACATCGGGGAAGATTCGGGACCCAAGCGTGCACACAGGATGGCTGGGTGATCCTGACAAAAGCAGCAGGTTTGGCTGAGATTCATGTAGTGTGTATGGGCACCTTAAGAGTCTCCTTAAAAAAATACTCATATATGTCCCCAAAATAAGCCTAAAGAGGGGGGTATTCTCATTTTCTTGTTGCCCTGTTTACCGAGCCCATGACATACTGCTAAATAAGGCAATCGCCAGATGGATTTCTTATCTTTTGCAAATCTTAGCTGGAAAAGAAGACTTTTTTTCTTAAGACTTCTCCCCCCCCCCCTCCTCCCCCGCTGACACTGTGTTTTGTTAATGCAAAACTAAGAAGATGGATGTCAGAGAAGTGTAAATACTTCTAAACTCTCCACAAGTTTCCCCTCTAGACTGTTGAGATCTATTTCTGAGATCTCCGACTTCTCTGGCACGTCATCCCATAAGAACCAGTTTAGGGTAATTGTTTTTCTAGAATGAGTTGTTTTTTTCCCTTTAAGCCGCGTATACATCAGCAGCTTATTTAGCCAACAGCTATTCCCTCCAACTGCCCATACACATGCACACTCGGTTCTGCCTGTCATTCTGATATTTCTTTTATCCTCACATCCTGCCATTGGGAAGACCCCCATATGCATTGAATCCGATCTGCAGATACTTGGCTGATCCTACCAAAATCTAAAATGTAAGACAAACTTTAAAGGGGTTGTCCATGATTTTGTTTTTATTCATGGCCTCAGGATCAGTTGTTCGGAGGTGTGTCTGGTCCATATACTATAGAGTGCACGGAGCTGGAAACAGATATCCATGGCCCATCTTAAGGGCCATAAATAAAAAAAACAACCTTTAATTTATACCGTTTATGGGGGATCATTCAGAGCTAACAGCACCCCCTCCTGGTTCAATCCCTTGACCCCCTCCTCGAATATAGTTAATATTTGCCTAGTTTTAAGGAATTTTTTCACCAAAAAGTAGATGAAGGCCTATAGCCATTGATATCCAAGGTGGGGCGAATACAATGGACATTCAGAGTCCCACATAGTGACTATGAGTGTTCCCCTATAATCAGTTACAATGATTTTTGGAGAATCTAGGGGACGGGATGTAAGTTACAGATGGTCATATTGGCACAGAGGTGGGAGGGGGCCTGGCACCAAACTGATCCCCACCTAACGTAGATACCTAAATTAGGAATTGGTGTGAAGCAAGGAACACAACTCCCCAGGCCAGTAGGTGGTGACGGTCTTAAACATCCAGTTGGGGCAGATATGGGGGTCTATATCCAGTCCAAATGGGCATGCAGATGGATTAAGAGCAAGTCAAAGCCTGGAGGACGGGAAGGCAGACTGGTTGGAGACTGAACACTGGCAATCACAGTAGAATCCATGATCTCCATGTGAGGGAGAGGGAGACTCCCCTGGCACAGGTGAGACGCCGAACAAGTAAGAGACGTTATCATTATTCAGCCATATTTGTTCTTTCCCCAAGTTACTCCTTGTTGTGAAACTTCCAACCCGGTTATTATTTCTATGTCCAATATCTGCACATTAGGTGCTTGGTAAATACGTTGCAACTCCACAAGCCATTGCTCCATCTGATGGAATTGATCGAGACAGGTGGATACGGCTCGGCTATGACAATGGCCACTCCATTCTCATGATCATTGGGTGCGATCCCTGGTGATCAGACTATTGTAGATGGGCCATAAATACTTTACCTGCCAATGTGGAGACGGGCCTTAAGTTGTGGACGGGTCGTCCCCTGTCAAATGTGTTTAGCCTTTTATTTGGACCCGATTCTGTATCACCTCCGTAGTTTTTGGTAGGAGCTATGTTACACAATCCTATGCTTTGTCACCAACCTTACACTACTTTTTATGTGGGTTCCATACATAGCACCTCATTCTGTATAGCACTGTCCACGTTGCGTGGAACCAATGAGATCTTCTGACCATACCACTAAGATTCATTTATTGGAAGGCCGACTACCTGATTATATGGACCGTAAGAGGAAGCCCTTGTGTCCAGAGGAAATACTTGCAAGCACTGCCATGGTAAAAACAAAGTACCATGTTCAAAACACTGTGGTGCCATGTCTGGGAAGTTTATACTCCCGGAACGCGCCAGCTTCTGTCTTCTAATGTTTAATTTCCTTCCTTTATATTTCCGATCTGAGGACCTTCCCAAGGTTTAAGCTGCTAGACTCACTAATATTCAGGAATACTCCTCCATATATACCCTACAGCTGGTCAATGGTGTCAGATGGTCCGCAAGGTTAAAGCAGGATAAATGCTAAGCAGGGGCATATGTAGGATTTTCCAGGGGAAAAAGGGGATAGCAGAAACTCCCCACACACAGTATAATTCTCTCCTTAGGGGACAATATACTATGTTGGGGCTGAGCTGGGGGCATTACATTGTATAGGGACACATAGGGGACAATATACTGTGTGGAGGCAGTAAGTGCCCCAATACAATGTAATGGCCCCTACACATTATAAAGCCCTTTATATGGTATAATGTCTTCTTTAGTGCCCCAACACACAGTATAGTGTCCACTTGTGGCCTCCACCCTTTTATGCACCCCACACAATATAGTGTCCTTAATTCCCAACACACAGTATAATACCTCCAGACCCCACACATTATAACAACCAAACTGAGCTCTGACACAGTATAATGCCAACTACTCAACCCCTATACAGTATAATGCCAGTCCCCACACAATACTTGACCTAGGGAATGAGTGGCGTATGCTCCTCAGTACTCACTGCTCTCAGGAATCCCCGTTCCTTCTTTACTCCTGGCACCGGTGTACACTACATCACAGTATAATACCCACAGCCCCCACACATTATAATGACCTAACTTAGTCCCTACATACAGTAGTATAATGCCCCCAATCCCCACACTATACGCATCCTAGGGAATGAATGGCTAGTATGCTCCTCAGTACTCCCTGCTCTGAGGAATCCTTGTTCCTTCTCTGCTCCTGGCTCCGGTGTACACTACATCACAATACCGCCAGAGCATGGTGCACAGAAGGAGCAGGCCTAAGACTAAAATTTTCACACTCTACACCTTCCTTATAGCAAATTTTATTGTTTTCCCTGCTTGGTATTTGGCACATGAAATTGAGAGGCTGCAATATTACCTGCCCCAAAGTGAGAGACATGGAGACAATCCTATCTGTGCCTGTCCTGGTAGAGACCAGGAGGCAGCACTATCTGTGCCTACATAATTTACAGGAATGGCAATTATTGGCATCTTACTTAAAAACCAATGTATTGCAGGAACAGTTTTTTACTTTAAGAACCAATGGCATACTACTAGTCAATGGTTTGTCTCGATTACTGATAGATAACAGCAAAGTACTCAGTGGTCAAACATAGTCTTTCTCTTCTCTATCCTAGAGAGGTTCCAACTTAAAACTGTGTGCAGTCTTTGGCTTCAGGTACCTGGCTGTACACTTTAGTCTGACTCTGTACAGCTGCCTCCTAATAACTTCTACCTTAATCTTCTTGGCTCTGACACTGAGAGATAACAACATATCAAGTTCTCAATAGTCAAGCATAGTCTTTCTCTTCTCTGTCTTAGAAAGTTTCTTATTTAAATGGTTGGCAGTATCTGGCTGCAGGTACTTGGCTGTACACTTTAGTCTGACTCTGTATAGCTGCCTCCTAACAACTTCTATCTTGACTTTGACTCTGACACTGAGAGATAACAATATACTAAGTTCTCAATGGTCAAACATAGTCTTTCTCTTCTCTGCCTTAGAGAGTTTCTTACTTAAACTGTTGGCAGTCTCTGGCTGCAAGTACCTGGCTGTACACTTTAGTCTGACTCTGTAAAGCTGCCTCCTAACAACTTCTCCCATGATCTTGACTCACTGAGCTGACCACTGGACTGGTCTCTTAACCTGGCAGCGCTCCTTTGGACTACTCCCTCTGGCAGTATTACAGATCTCTGCTGGCAGCTTTGGTTCTGTACTGCTCTGACACCTCCAACCTGCTGTACTTCTCTCCCAGTAACTCTGATGCTGTTCTATCAACTCCCACCTACTGCACTCCAGTATAGTTCTTACTGGCAATGATTGGTGACCGTGGCACTCTTTCATGATTTCACACCGTGCCCAATTTCTCCGGTGTGTTCCTCCTGGCAGCTCTGCTCACTCTGCCAACAAATTGGCCATATGCCCCGCGTCCACACAAAACACAGGCTTTTGTAGGCTACACCTTCATGGGTGAAACTGCCCCTGAGTCTGGTGTCCCCAGTGTGGCAGACCAATCCGTCTGGGGCTGAACTATTCCCCTAGGTCCCAAAGCCTGACTTTATATCTGCTCTGTAGCCAAACTCTGCAATTAAAGGCACAGTATTAAATGTACATGACAGTGCAAAAACAAGTGCAAAAATACTTCCTGGCCTTGTGTCTTTATTTTTCAGCTTTCACATCCATAGATGTCTCCATAGACGAGTCCAGGGCTTGGACAACATTATGTAAATCTAGATATATCCGGCATGTGAATTCTAGTGTAATTTTTCACGAATGAAGATTTCAGTAATCCTGGAAGATTCAGGTCCCTACCAGGAGCGACGTCTTAGAGGGCTGGCCGCTGTTCATGCTGCGCTCTGTGAGTAGAGAGCGCCACGTAGCCGCACATCTTCAATCACTGGGAGCACTAAACATAGTGAAATGTGTGTTTTATACCAGGAACATCCACCATACAGGGAGCACAAATCACGGCCGCTCTATTACATCATGTAGACTGGACCACCAACAGTACCAGTAAGAGCGATGGAGAGTGTAAGAGCGTCACTTGTCCCCAACTCTAAACCTGCAGATAAAGCAGGGACAGGCCATATGTTTTTGGGTGAGGTTAGTGACAGCTTATAGCGCTGCACCTGTCAGTCCCATATATATTAAATGAAGAGGCAGTGTGCATGGTGGCTGGTGTAAGGAGAATTGTGGCCGGCACAGAGTACATTGTGGCTGGTATAAGGGGAATTGTGGCTGGTATAGGGGGTAATGTGGCCGGCACAGAGTACATTGTGGCTGGTGTAAGGGGAATTGTGGCTGGTATAGAGTTCATTGTGGCTGGTATAAGGGGAATTGTGGCCGGTATAGAGTACATTGTGGCCGGTAAAGAGTACATTGTGGCTGCTATAGAGTACACTGTGACCAGTATAGAGTACATTGTGGCCGGTATAGAGTACATTGTGGCTGGTATAAGGGGAATTGTGGCTGGTATAGAGTATATTGTGGCTGGTATAGAGTACATTGTGGCTGGTATAGAGTACATTGTGGCCAGTATAGAGTATATTGTGGCTGGTATAGAGTATATTGTGGCCGGTATAGAGTATATTGTGGCAGGTATGGAGTACATTGTGGCTGGTATAGAGTATATTGTGGCCAGTATAGAGTACATTGTGGCTGGTGTAAGGGGAATTGTGGCCGGCACAGAGTACATTGAGGCTGGTATAAGGGAAATTGTGGCTGGTATAGAGTACATTGTGGCCGGTATAGAGTACATTGTGGCCGGTATAGAGTACATTGTGGCCGGTATAGAGTACATTGTGGCTGGTATAGAGTACATTGTGGCTGGTATAGAGTACATTGTGGCCGGTATAGAGTACATTGTGGCCGGTATAGAGTATATTGTGGCCGGTATGGAGTATATTGTGGCCGGTATGGAGTACATTGTGGCCGGTATAGAGTACATTGTGACTGGTATAGAGTACATTGTGGCTGGTATAGAGTACATTGTGACTGGTATAGAGTATATTGTGGCTGGTATAGAGTACATTGTGGCCGGTATAGAGTACATTGTGGCTGGTATAGAGTACATTGTGGCCGGTATAGAGTACATTGTGGCTGGTATAGAGTACATTGTGACTGGTATAGAGTACATTGTGACTGGTATAGAGTACATTGTGGCTGGTATAGAGTACATTGTGGCTGGTATAGAGTACATTGTGGCTGGTATAGAATACATTGTGGCTGGTATAGAGTACATTGTGGCCGGTATAGAGTACATTGTGGCCGGTATAGAGTACATTGTGGCTGGTATAGAGTATATTGTGGCTGGTATAGAGTACATTGTGACCGGTATAGAGTATATTGTGGCCGGTATAGAGTACATTGTGACTGGTATAGAGTATATTGTGGCTGGTATAGAGTACATTGTGGCCGGTATAGAGTATATTGTGGCCGGTATAGAGTATATTGTGGCTGGTATAGAGTATATTGTGGCTGGTATAGAGTACATTGTGGCTGGTATAGAGTACATTGTGACTGGTATAGAGTACATTGTGGCCGGTATAGAGTACATTGTGGCCGGTATAGAGTACATTGTGGCTGGTATAGAATACATTGTGGCTGGTATAGAGTACATTGTGGCCGGTATAGAGTACATTGTGGCTGGTATAGAGTACATTGTGGCTGGTATAGAGTATATTGTGGCCGGTATAGAGTATATTGTGGCTGGTATAGAGTACATTGTGGCTGGTATAGGTACATTGTGGCTGGCATAGAGTACATTGTGGCTGGCATAGAGTACATTGTGGCCGGTATAGAGTATATTGTGGCCGGTATAGAGTATATTGTGGCCGGTATAGAGTATATTGTGGCCGGTATAGAGTATATTGTGGCTGGTATAGAGTATATTGTGGCTGTATAGAGTACATTGTGGCTGGTATAGAGTACATTGTGGCTGGTATAGGTACATTGTGGCTGGCATAGAGTACATTGTGGCCGGTATAGAGTACATTGTGGCCGGTATAGAGTACATTGTGGCCGGTATAGAGTACATTGTGGCTGGTATAGAGTACATTGTGGCTGGTATAGAGTACATTGTGGCTGGTATAGAGTATATTGTGGCTGGTATAGAGTACATTGTGGCTGGTATAGAGTACATTGTGGCTGGCATAGAGTACATTGTGGCTGGCATAGAGTACATTGTGGCCGGTATAGAGTATATTGTGGCCGGTATAGAGTATATTGTGGCCGGTATAGAGTATATTGTGGCTGGTATAGAGTATATTGTGGCCGGTATAGAGTATATTGTGGCCGGTATAGAGTATATTGTGGCTGGTATAGAGTATATTGTGGCTGTATAGAGTACATTGTGGCTGGTATAGAGTACATTGTGGCTGGTATAGGTACATTGTGGCTGGCATAGAGTACATTGTGGCCGGTATAGAGTACATTGTGGCCGGTATAGAGTACATTGTGGCGGCACAAGTACTGTATATTGTGGCTGGTATAGAGTTCATTGTGGCCGGCACAGAGTATATTGTGGCTGGTATAGAGTATATTGTGGCCGGTATAGAGTATATTGTGGCCGGTATAGAGTACATTGTGGCCGGTATAGAGTACATTGTGGCTGGTATAGAGTACATTGTGGCCGGTATAGAGTACATTGTGGCCGGTATAGAGTACATTGTGGCTGGTATAGAGTATATTGTGGCTGGTATAGAGTACATTGTGACCGGTATAGAGTATATTGTGGCCGGTATAGAGTACATTGTGACTGGTATAGAGTATATTGTGGCTGGTATAGAGTACATTGTGGCCGGTATAGAGTATATTGTGGCCGGTATAGAGTATATTGTGGCTGGTATAGAGTATATTGTGGCTGGTATAGAGTACATTGTGGCTGGTATAGAGTACATTGTGACTGGTATAGAGTACATTGTGGCCGGTATAGAGTACATTGTGGCCGGTATAGAGTACATTGTGGCTGGTATAGAATACATTGTGACTGGTATAGAGTACATTGTGGCCGGTATAGAGTACATTGTGGCTGGTATAGAGTACATTGTGGCTGGTATAGAGTATATTGTGGCCGGTATAGAGTATATTGTGGCTGGTATAGAGTACATTGTGGCTGGTATAGGTACATTGTGGCTGGCATAGAGTACATTGTGGCTGGCATAGAGTACATTGTGGCCGGTATAGAGTATATTGTGGCCGGTATAGAGTATATTGTGGCCGGTATAGAGTATATTGTGGCCGGTATAGAGTATATTGTGGCCGGTATAGAGTATATTGTGGCTGGTATAGAGTATATTGTGGCTGTATAGAGTACATTGTGGCTGGTATAGAGTACATTGTGGCTGGTATAGGTACATTGTGGCTGGCATAGAGTACATTGTGGCCGGTATAGAGTACATTGTGGCCGGTATAGAGTATATTGTGGCCGGTATAGAGTACATTGTGGCCGGTATAGAGTACATTGTGGCTGGTATAGAGTACATTGTGGCCGGTATAGAGTATATTGTGGCTGGTATAGAGTACATTGTGGCTGGTATAGGTACATTGTGGCTGGCATAGAGTACATTGTGGCTGGCATAGAGTACATTGTGGCCGGTATAGAGTACATTGTGGCCGGTATAGAGTATATTGTGGCCGGTATAGAGTATATTGTGGCCGGTATAGAGTATATTGTGGCTGGTATAGAGTATATTGTGGCCGGTATAGAGTATATTGTGGCCGGTATAGAGTATATTGTGGCTGGTATAGAGTATATTGTGGCTGTATAGAGTACATTGTGGCTGGTATAGAGTACATTGTGGCTGGTATAGGTACATTGTGGCTGGCATAGAGTACATTGTGGCCGGTATAGAGTACATTGTGGCCGGTATAGAGTACATTGTGGCCGGCACAGAGTACTGTATATTGTGGCTGGTATAGAGTTCATTGTGGCCGGCACAGAGTATATTGTGGCTGGTATAGAGTATATTGTGGCCGGTATAGAGTACATTGTGGCTGGTATAGAGTACATTGTGGCCGGTATAGAGTACATTGTGACTGGTATAGAGTATATTGTGGCTGGTATAGAATACATTGTGGCTGGTATAGAGTATATTGTGGCTGGTATAGAGTACATTGTGGCCGGTATAGAGTATATTGTAGCCGGTATAGAGTACATTGTGACCGGTATAGAGTATATTGTGGCTGGTATAGAGTATATTGTGGCCGGTATAGAGTACATTGTGGCTGGTATAGAGTACATTGTGGCCGGTATAGAGTACATTGTGGCCGGTATAGAGTATATTGTGGCTGGTATAGAGTACATTGTGGCCGGTATAGAGTATATTGTGGCCGGTATAGAGTACATTGTGGCCGGTATGGAGTACATTGTGGCCGGTATAGAGTACATTGTGACTGGTATAGAGTATATTGTGGCCGGTATAGAGTATATTGTGGCCGGCCGGAAATTTCACTGAATTTCCCCACTGTGGGACTATTAAAGGACTATTATTATTATAGAGTATATTGTAGCCGGTATAGAGTACATTGTGACCGGTATAGAGTATATTGTGGCTGGTATAGAGTACATTGTGGCCGGTATAGAGTACATTGTGGCCGGTATAGAGTACATTGTGGCTGGTATAGAGTACATTGTGGCCGATATAGAGTATATTGTGGCCGGTATAGAGTACATTGTGGCCGGTATAGAGTACATTGTGGCTGGTATAGAGTACATTGTGGCCGGTATAGAGTACATTGTGGCCGGTATAGAGTATATTGTGGCTGGTATAGAGTACATTGTGGCCGGTATAGAGTATATTGTGGCCGGTATAGAGTACATTGTGGCCGGTATGGAGTACATTGTGGCCGGTATAGAGTACATTGTGACTGGTATAGAGTATATTGTGGCCGGTATAGAGTATATTGTGGGCGGCCGGAAATTTCACTGAATTTCCCCACTGTGGGACTATTAAAGGACTATTATTATTATAGAGTATATTGTAGCCGGTATAGAGTACATTGTGACCGGTATAGAGTATATTGTGGCTGGTATAGAGTACATTGTGGCCGGTATAGAGTACATTGTGGCCGGTATAGAGTACATTGTGGCTGGTATAGAGTACATTGTGGCCGATATAGAGTATATTGTGGCCGGTATAGAGTACATTGTGGCCGGTATAGAGTACATTGTGACTGGTATAGAGTATATTGTGACTGGTATAGAGTATATTGTGGCTGGTATAGAGTACATTGTGACTGGTATAGAGTACATTGTGGCTAGTATAGAGTATATTGTGGCTGGTATAGAGTACATTGTGGCTGGTATAGAGTATATTGTGACCGGTATAGAGTACATCGTGGCTGGTATAGAGTACATTGTGGCCGGTATAGAGTATATTGTGGCCGGTATAGAGTATATTGTGGCCGGTATAGAGTATATTGTGGCTGGTATAGAGTACATCGTGGCTGGTATAGAGTACATTGTGGCCGGTATAGAGTATATTGTGGCCGGTATAGAGTATATTGTGGCTGGTATAGAGTACATCGTGGCTGGTATAGAGTACATTGTGGCCGGTATAGAGTACATTGTGGCCGGTATAGAGTACATTGTGGCCGGTATAGAGTACATTGTGGCCGGTATAGAGTACATTGTGGCTGGTATAGAGTACATTGTGACTGGTATAGAGTATATTGTGGCCGGTATAGAGTACATTGTGGCCGGTATAGAGTATATTGTGGCCGGTATAGAGTACATTGTGGCTGGTATAGAGTACATTGTGACTGGTATAGAGTATATTGTGGCCGGTATAGAGTACATTGTGGCTGGTATAGAGTACATTGTGGCCGGTATAGAGTATATTGTGGCCGGTATAGAGTATATTGTGGCCGGTATAGAGTACATTGTGGCTGGTATAGAGTACATTGTGGCTGGTATAGAGTACATTGTGGCCGGTATAGAGTATATTGTGGCTGGTATAGAGTATATTGTGACTGGTATAGAGTATATTGTGGCCGGTATAGAGTACATTGTGGCTGGTATAGAGTACATTGTGGCCGGTATAGAGTACATTGTGGCTGATATGGAGTACATTGTGACGTATAGAGTACATTGTGGCTGGTATAGAGTACATTGTGGCCGGTATAGAGTACACTGTGGCTAGTATAGACTATATTGTGGCCGTATAGAGTACATTGTGGCTGGTATAGAGTACATTGTGGCTGGTATAGAGTACATTGTGGCTGTATAGAGTACATTGTGGCTGGTATAGAGTACATTGTGGCCGGTATAGAGTATATTGTGGCTGGTATAGAGTACATTGTGGCTGGTATAGAGTACATTGTGGCCGGTATAGAGTACATTGTGGCCGGTATAGAGTATATTGTGGCTGGTATAGAGTACATTGTGGCTGGTATAGAGTATATTGTGGCTGGTATAGAGTACATTGTGGCCAGCACAGAGTATATTGTGGCTCGTATAGAGTACATTGTGGCCGGCACAGAGTATATTGTGGCTGGTATAGAGTATATTGTGGCCGGTATAGAGTACATTGTGGCTGGTATAGAGTACATTGTGGCCGGTATAGAGTACATTGTAGCCGGTATAGAGTATATTGTGGCTGGTATAGAGTATATTGTGGCTGGTATAGAGTATATTGTGGCTGGTATAGAGTACATTGTGGCTGGTATAGAGTACATTGTGGCTGGTATAGAGTATATTGTGGCTGGTATAGAGTATATTGTGGCCGGTATAGAGTACATTGTGGCTGGTATAGAGTACATTGTGGCCGGTACAGAGTATATTGTGGCTGGTATAGAGTACATTGTGGCCGGTATAGAGTACATTGTGGCCGGTATAGAGTATATTGTGGCCGGTATAGAGTATATTGTGGCTGGTATAGAGTACATTGTGGCCGGTATATAGTATATTGTGGCTGGTATAGAGTATATTGTGGCCGGTATAGAGTATATTGTGGCTGGTATAGAGTACATTGTGACCGGTATAGAGTAAATTGTGGCCGGTATAGAGTACATTGTGGCTGGTATAGAGTACATTGTGGCTGGTATAGAGTACATTGTGGCTGGTATAGAGTACATTGTGGCTGGTATAGAGTATATTGTGGCTGGTATAGAGTACATTGTGGCTGGTATAGAGTATATTGTGGCTGGTATAGAGTACATTGTGGCCGGCACAGAGTATATTGTGGCTGGTATAGAGTACATTGTGGCCGGTATAGAGTACATTGTGGCTGGTATAGAGTATATTGTGGCTGGTATAGAGTACATTGTGGCTGGTATAGAGTATATTGTAGCCGGTATAGAGTACATTGTGACCGGTATAGAGTATATTGTGGCTGGTATAGAGTACATTGTGGCCGGTATAGAGTATATTGTGGCTGGTATAGAGTACATTGTGGCCGGTATAGAGTACATTGTGGCCGGTATAGAGTACAGTCATGGCCAAAAGTTTTGAGAATGACACAAATATTATATTTTCACATGATCTGCTGCCCTCTGGTTTTTATGTGTGTTTGTCAGATGTTTTTATCACATACAGAAATAGAATTGCATTCATATTATGAGTAACAGAAGCTTATATTGACAGTTAGAATGAGTTAATGCAGCAAGTCAATATTTGCAGTGTTGACCCTTCTTCTTCAGGACCTCTGCAATTCTCCCTGGCATGCTCTCAATCAACTTCTGGACCAAATCCTGACTGATAGCAGTCCATTCTTGCAGAATCAATGCTTTAATTTTGTCTGAATTTGTTGGTTTTTGTTTGTCCACCCGTCTCTTGATGATTGACCACAAGTTCTCAATGGGATTAAGATCTGGGGAGTTTCCAGGCCATGGACCCAAAATCTCTATGTTTTGTTCCCTGAGCCATTTAGTTATCACCTTTGCTTTATGGCAAGGTGCTCCATCATGCTGGAAAAGGCATTGTTGAGCGCCAAACTGCTCTTGGACGGTTGGGAGAAGTTGCTCTTGGAGGACATTCTGGTACCATTCTTTATTCATGGCTGTGTTTTTAGGCAAGACTGTGAGAGAGCCCATTCCCTTGGCTGAGAAGCAACCCCACACATGAATGGTTTCAGGATGCTTTACAGTTGGCATGAGACAAGACTGGTGGTAGCGCTCACCTCTTCTTCTCCGAATAAGCTGTTTTCCAGATGTTCCAAACAATCGAAAAGGGGATTCATCAGAGAAAATGACTTTACCCCAGTCCTCAGCAGTCCACTCCCTGTACCTTTTGCAGAATATCAGTCTGTCCCTGATGTTTTTTCTGGAGAGAAGTGGCTTCTTTGCTCCCCTCCTTGAGACCAGGCCTTGCTCCAAGAGTCTCCGCCTCACAGTGCGTGCAGATGCACTCACACCTGCCTGCTGCCATTCCTCAGCAAGCTCTGCACTGCTGGTAGCCCGATCCCGCAGCTGAAACACTTTTAAGAGACGGTCCTGCCACTTGCTGGTCTTTCTTGGGCGCCCTGGAGCCTTTTTGCACCAATGGAACCTCTCTCCTTGAAATTCTTGATGATGCGATAGATTGTTGACTGAGGTACAATCTTTCTAGCTGCAATACTCTTCCCAGTTAGGCCATTTTTGTGCAGTGCAATGATGACTGCACGTGTTTCTTTAGAGATAACCATGGTTAACAGAAGAGAAACAATGATGGCAAGCACCAGCCTCCTTTTAAAGTGTCCAGTGGTGTCATTCTTACTTAATCATGACAGATTGATCTCCAGCCCTGTCCTCATCAACACCCACACCTGTTTTAATGGAGCAATCACTGAAACGATGTTAGGTGGTCCCTTTAAGGCAGGGCTGCAATGATGTTGAAATGTGTTTTGGGGGAGAAAGTTCATTTTCTAGGCAAATATTGACTTTGCAAGTAATTGCTGTTAAGCTGATCACTCTTTATAACATTCTGGAGTATATGCAAATTGCCATTAGAAAAACTGAAGCAGTAGACTTTGTAAAAATTAATATTTGTATCATTCTCAAAACTTTTGGCCATGACTGTATATTGTGGCTGGTATAGAGTACATTGTGGCCGGTATAGAGTACATTGTGACTGGTATAGAGTATATTGTGGCCGGTATAGAGTACATTGTGGCCGGTATAGAGTACATTGTGGCCGGTATAGAGTACATTGTGGCGATATAGAGTATATTGTGGCCGGTATAGAGTACATTGTGGCCGGTATAGAGTACATTGTGGCCGGTATAGAGTACATTGTGACTGGTATAGAGTATATTGTGGCTGGTATAGAGTACATTGTGACTGGTATAGAGTACATTGTGGCCGGTGATATATTGTGGCTGGTATAGAGTACATTGTGGCTGGTATAGAGTATATTGTGGCCGGTATAGAGTACAT
This sequence comes from Leptodactylus fallax, assembly GCA_947044405.1. Taxonomy (NCBI): domain Eukaryota; kingdom Metazoa; phylum Chordata; class Amphibia; order Anura; family Leptodactylidae; genus Leptodactylus; species Leptodactylus fallax. Next base: position 961,180 of record CAMRHE010000477.1, on the reverse strand, counting down.
CGTGGCTGGTATAGAGTACATTGTGGCCGGTATAGAGTACATTGTGGCCGGTATAGAGTACATTGTGGCCGGTATAGAGTACATTGTGGCCGGTATAGAGTATATTGTGGCCGGGATAGAGTACATTGTGGCTGGTATAGAGTACATTGTGACTGGTATAGAGTATATTGTGGCCGGTATAGAGTATATTGTGGCTGGTATAGAGTACATTGTGGCCGGTATAGAGTACATTGTGGCTGGTATAGAGTACATTGTGACTGGTATAGAGTATATTGTGGCCGGTATAGAGTATATTGTGGCCGGTATAGAGTATATTGTGGCCGGTATAGAGTACATTGTGGCCGGTATAGAGTATATTGTGGCTGGTATAGAGTACATTGTGACTGGTATAGAGTATATTGTGGCCGGTATAGAGTACATTGTGGCTGGTATAGAGTACATTGTGGCCGGTATAGAGTATATTGTGGCTGGTATAGAGTATATTGTGGCCGGTATAGAGTATATTGTGGCCGGTATAGAGTATATTGTGGCCGGTGTAGAGTACATTGTGACTGGTATAGAGTACATTGTGGCTGGTATAGAGTACATTGTGGCTGGTACAGAGTACATTGTGGCCGGTATAGAGTATATTGTGGCCGGTATAGAGTATATTGTGGCTGGTATAGAGTATATTGTGGCTGGTATAGAGTACATTGTGGCCGGTATAGAGTACATTGTGGCTGGTATAGAGTACATTGTGGCTGGTATAGAGTATATTGTGGCTGGTATAGAGTATATTGTGGCTGGTATAGAGTACATTGTGGCCGGTATAGAGTATATTGTGGCCGGTATAGAGTATATTGTGGCCGGTGTAGAGTACATTGTGGCTGGTATAGAGTACATTGTGGCTGGTATAGAGTATATTGTGGCTGGTATAGAGTATATTGTGACTGGTATAGAGTACATTGTGGCTGGTATAGAGTACATTGTGGCCGGTATAGAGTATATTGTGGCTGGTATAGAGTACATTGTGACTGGTATAGAGTATATTGTGGCTGGTATAGAGTACATTGTGGCCGGTATAGAGTACATTGTGGTCGGTATAGAGTACATTGTGGCTGGTATAGAGTACATTGTGGCCGGTATAGAGTACATTGTGGTCGGTATAGAGTATATTGTGGCTGGTATAGAGTATATTGTGACTGGTATAGAGTACATTGTGGCTGGTATAGAGTACATTGTGGCTGGTATAGAGTACATTGTGGCTGGTATAGAGTATATTGTGGCTGGTATAGAGTACATTGTGGCCGGTGTAGAGTACATTGTGGCTGGTATAGAGTATATTGTGGCTGGTATAGAGTACATTGTGGCCGGTATAGAGTATATTGTGGCCGGTATAGAGTATATTGTGGCTGGTATAGAGTACATTGTGGCTGGTATAGAGTACATTGTGGCCGGTATAGAGTACATTGTGACTGGTATAGAGTACATTGTGGCTGGTATAGAGTACATTGTGGCCGGTATAGAGTACATTGTGGTCGGTATATAGTGTACACTATGACTGGCATATGCACTGTTCCCCTCTTTTATTGTCTACTTATCCAGTCTTGTACAATACAAGAGACCAGATATTCAGTCATCATTATATGGGGTATTGTGGCTGGCTAGTGCATTGTGGTTGGTGCATATCTCCTCATGAATCAGGCTGAAAACTACACCCGCTACCTCTTCATAAATCAGGTGGACCCTTTGCTTGACCATGCACCTCATGAGGAAAGTGATGAGGGCGATGTAAAAGAGAAAAAAAGTTGCACATTTTTGCGTTAAATCTGTCACTATAGGCATTGTGGCTACTATAAGGGCATTAACAAAGGAAGCAATCTGACATTCTGAAGTCCACAAGCCAGCGCTTCTTTCTCTTTACATCTGCTGTTGGGGGTCAAGTCGAGATATTCACATTTGATAGTTGGCTGGTCCCGTGTAAATCAGTCCTTAGTGGTCATAGGGCTGCCGCAGTGAGGAAGGTGCACAAGGGGTTAATGACATGGCAGATAACGGTGTAATGCTGACCACACGTAATTAAATATTGTATCTAATGAAAAGCACTTAGCTCAATATCCCAATGTGACGATAACTGCGAGTATTTACAGAGACCTGTACCTGTGAATCCAGAGACGGCGGTCACCTGGTGCGGGTATCGGCTATGACCAGGCCACTGTGGATTAATTGGTTAATCTACCTGAGCAAACATACCAAGCTGGCGCTCATGTGCTGGAGAAGCCAAAGTCAGCTGTGTAAGAGGCGAGCAGTGTAGACGGTGACCTCTAGTGTAGGAGGCAGCACTGGCATGTACCTGGCATACAGCGCACAGCCATGATATAGTCAGTAAATAAGACCTGTCACCTATACAAACATACATATCTATCTATATCATATCTATCTATCTATCTATCTATCTATCTCCTATCTATCTATCTATCTATCTATCTATCTATCTATCTATCTATCTATCTCATATCTATCTATCTATCTATCTATCTACTATCTATCTATCTATCTACTATCTATCTATCTATCTCCTATCTATCTATCTATCTCATATCTATCTATCTATCTATCTATCTATCTATCTCATATCTATCTATCTATCTCATATCTATCTCCTATCTATCTCCTATCTATCTATCTATCTATCTCATATCTATCTATGTATCTATCTATCTATCTACTATATCTATCTCATATCTATCTATCTATGATCTATCTATCTATCTATCTATCTCATATCATATCTATCTATCTATCTATCTATCTCATATCTATCTATCTATCTATCTATCTATCTCATATCTATCTATCTATCTCATATCTATCTATCTATCTATCTATCTATCTATCTCCTATCTATCTCCTATCTATCTATCTATCTCCTATCTATCTCATATCTATCTATCTATCTATCTATCTATCTATCTATCTCATATCTATCTATCTCATATCTATCTATCTATCTATCTATCTATCTATCTATCTATACAGGGGCATCTCAATAAATTAGAATATCTTTGAAACGTTTATTTCTTTCAGTAATTAAATTAAAAAAGTGACCTCCTATATTTTCCAGATTATTTACACACAGAGTCTTCTATTTCAAGTGTTTTTTATTTCTGTAAATGTTGATTATGGATTACAGGTAATGAAAACCCAAAGCTAAGAAAATTAGAATATTGTAAAAAAGTTCAGTCTTGTAAATTCAGTGTCACCTGTCAAGGTTTCCTAAGCCTTTAAATGGTCCCTCAGTCTGGTTCAGTAGGACACACAATCATGGAAGACGCTGATTATGGATTGTATTACTGAATCACTGAAATGAATGAACGTTTCAAAGATATTCTAATTTATTGAGATGCATCTGTATCTATCTCCTATCTATCTATCTATCTATCTATCTCTACTATCTATCTATCTATCTATCTCATATCTATCTATTTATTTATCTATCCAAGGGATCAAAGAAATCAGTTTTTTATTCCAAATGCGACGTTTCGGTTCCTGGACTGGAACCTTGGACTGGAATCTATCTAACTATCTATCTAACTATCTATCTATCTATCACATATATATTTATCTATTTCATATCTATCTATCTATTTTTTATATGTAATTATATATACACACGTGGACAAAATTGTTGGTCCCCTCCCTCGTTTAATGAAAGAAAAACCCACAATGGTCACAGAAATAACTTGAATCTGACAAAAGTAATAATATATAAAAATTCTATGAAAATGAACAAATGAAAGTCAGACATTGCTTTCCAACCAGGCTTCAACAGAACTTTTTAAAAAAGAAAACTCATGAAACAGGCCTGGACAGAAATGATGGTTCCCTTAACTTAATATTTTGTTGCACAACCTTTTGAGGCAATCCCTGCAATCAAACGATTCCTGTAACTGTCAATGAGACTTCTGCACCTCTCAGCAGGTATTTTGGCCACTCCTCATGAGCAAACTGCTCCAGTTGTCTCGGGTGTGAAGGGTGCCTTTTCCAGACGGCATGTTTCAGCTCCTTCCAAAGATGCTCAATAGGATTTAGGTCAGGGCTCATAGAAGGCCACTTCAGAATAGTCCAATGTTTTCCTCTTAGCCATTCTTGGGTGTTTTTAGCTGTGTTTTGGGTCATTATCCTGTTACAAGACCCATGACCTGCGACTGAGACCAAGCTTTCTGACACTGGGCAGCACATTTCTCTCTAGAATCCCTTGATAGTCTTGAGATTTCATTGTACCCTGAACAGATTCAAGACACCCTGTGCCAGATGCAGCAAAGCAGCCCCAGAACATAACAGAGCCTCCTCCATGTGTCACAGTAGGGACAGTGTTCTTTTCAAGATATACTTCACTTTTCCGTCTGTGAACATAGAGTTGATGTGTCCATAGGACATTCTCCCAGAAGCTTTGTGGCTTGTCAACATGTAGTTATATATTATTACTTTAGTCAGATTCAAGTTATTTCTGTGACCATTGTGGGTTTTTCTTTCATTAAACGAGGGGTACCAACAATTTTGTCCACGCGTGTATAAGAATAAAGTTACAAGCACTGATGTTTAGGTCGGCTTCACATCTCAGTTTATTTGCATTTCCAGTTTTCCTTTCCGTGATAGAAATAGAGAACCGAAAATTCTTGCAGCTGTTCACACAGGATATAATGAATACTGACAAGGCTCCGATATCAATGCTTACTGTGATTTATTTCCAGATGAATATGCATCATAATAGATAAACAAGTGACGTTCCAAGACAGTGCGGAAAACCCTTCATAATGGTTAATATGGCCGCACAACCAGCTATGGAACAGGACGGATATCTCCATGTCCTCCGGACTCCGTTCTCTATAACAGGGTCTGTTGGGATGTCCGTCATGTTACTGAAACAAATAAAGCGCGCTGCGGAATTTGTTCTATCCTATATGAACGTGTGACGGAAGTCAACGCAGGTGTGAACTTGGCCATATAGGTAATACATTAAAACCCTTCTGGAAAGTACGAGCGCATCAAAAGCAACACAATGCACTAGACATTTCCACCTCTATCTTCCTCTAGCCAGGTAAAACATGATTCCATAACAGGTAATTTTCTGTCCATGACCTGAATTTTTATAGATTTGCCCAGGATTCTTAAGAACTATTCACACCCGGCACCCCCACTGATCAGCTGTTCTCATAGCTGATACACAGAGGATGGAACAGGAAGCAGACAGCTCTGTTCTCTTTGTAGTGGTCAGACCTGGTACTGCAGATCAGCTCCTAGTCACTTAAATGGGAGCTAAGCTGCAGTGACTCGGATCGGCCACATAGAGAAAGAAGAAGGAAAAGAAGGATCTGGCATGTTCAATAAAATAATTTGCCACCAAAGATGTCAGGCAGCAGCTTAGCCCCTCTTACCACTGGAAACAGATTTAAGCTTAGCCAAGCATGCATGTGTCTAGGAGAGTCAAACTTTAAGACTCCACGAGCCAATGTCCTGGTTAGCCAGGGACTAAATTTCACCTATTTCTGACCCAGGTTATGTGACTACGGATCACATGATCAGAACCAGCACCCTGGTCGCTCTGCCTCCTTCCTCTTCTCCCATGTTCACTGATATTACTTGTACTATTGGACCTGACAGATCAACATGGCTTCTAATTCTGATCACATGAACCTTACTCGGAACCAGCCAGGAAACCCAACATGAAACACTGACAGAACAATAGGTAAAATTTAGTCCATGGAAGGTCCCTTTAAGGATGCAAATTTTGAGACAAGGAGTCAAGTACAGGTAAGTGAGCGTTGGCACGAGTAATGTGACTATACCCTGTTTACATCTGAGTCAGAGTTTCCATTCGGAAACTCCATCACAATGTTCATGTATAATCCCCAGATGAAAAAGTCCTGAAACAAATATCCATCAGGCCCCGTAGATTGTAGCATCGCTTACATTACCAATATAATTATATATCTTTTAAATTCCTTGCACTGCAACACAATTCATGTCTCATAAATAGAATTCCAGTATTGCAGTTAAGACTGACACACAGTTAGGGAATGTAAATACGAAAAGTTGAGTGCTGGGCGGCTCTTGCCTTGCTCCCAATGGTAGGTTCCGCTTCTTCTGACCCGTTGTGTTTGCTTGCATCTATTATTCCTGCCGCTTCCCTCTTTACATAATAATTGACTTTTAGGAATCGCTTCCTATTTTGCTGATCATAATCGCAGTAGGTCACAGCGATGCAAATCCCCTCCACTGTGCTGCACGTACGATGTGCGGTGAGTTCCATGGCGACAGCGAGAGACGGGCTTAAATATTCCAAAACAAAATCCTAGTTGTATGCGTTTTCGTGTTTCTATGGACCCGGCGCTCTGATATTTCATCCTCATAGAAATATGCACTTGGTGATGAATGTGATCGCTCCGCTCTTCGTGATAGTTTCTAGTCACTACTGGAATCTATAGTATAAAGCGAATGTCTCTCTGTCCTCTGTAGGACTCCAAACGCCTGACCCATTTCATCCCAAATTTGGCGCAAAGGTAAATCGGGTGTCGGGGAAGGTTTTTGTAAAGGTCCCGTCCTTGTCGGAGCGGACTATGGTAGTGACAGTGCTATGTCCAGCCACAGTTACAATGGGGCAGATTCATTAAACTGTCTTAGTTGCCAATAGCAACCAATTACAGGAGCAGTATAGAAAATTATTATTATTGGTTGCTATGGGCAACAGATGCTACGGTCACACAAACAGATCCCAAGGGACCCCGCCCACTATAATGGGGTGTCAGATTTTTTGTACTGGCAGACGAAAAGTCGGGCTTGAAGAGCACTCGCTAATGGTATTCTCTGTTATCAGCCATTATCAGGGGAATGTAGATATATGTATATACAGCATTCACTCGCTGTTGTTCTCTGTTATCAGCCATTATCAGAGGATTATAGATATCGACATATACAGCACTCACTGCTATTCTCTATCAGCCATTATCAAAGGATTGTAGAAATACATATATACAGCATTCACTCACTGTTGTTCTCTGTTATCAGCCATTATCAGAGGATTGTTTCCAGAGGGTAGATATACGGTATATACAATTGTTTTAGGTCATCAGACCACAGGATTTATTATCATAATATAGCCATAAACATGACCTATATTACACCAGTGGACAATTGCCCTTTGTCTGGAGCGGTCTCCAGGATCCATAGCTTCTAATTTGACAGGTTTTGATTACGTTTTTATATGCCCTGGGCAGGTTGTGCACTTTACTACAAAATCCTACATGGCAAGGTCCAGTTGAGCGGTTGTCTATACAAACCAATCAGATTAGTACTTTCATTTTCAAAGGATCCTTGGCCAGATGACAGCTGGATCGGTTGCTATGGGCAACTGCTCTATTTCTCTTTTCCACCACTTTAGATAAATCATCCCCTGTTACTTCTTATGCCTTTTAGGCACATATTAAACTTTCTAGTCATAACTCATGAAGACACCTGACTTCAGTTGATCCTTTGGATCCACAAAAAAGTCAAGAAAACTAAAACCAAGTGCATTGAAGGCTTAAAGCTACTCCGGCCATGAGATTTTCATTTCACATTTCTGCTGTAGATTGTCTTCCTGGGCACACTTGGAACAAATCCAATGAAAGAGCAAACAGACAGAACGACACTTTACACCCAGGCAGTGCCGAGTACTATTTCTAGTTCTATCTATCTATCTATCTATCTATCTATATCTATCTATCTATCTATCTATCTATCTATCTATCTAATCTATCTATCTATCTCATATCTATCTATCTATCTATCTATCTACCCTATCTATCTATCTATCTATCTATCTATCTATCTATCTCATATCTATCTATCTACTATCTATCTATCTCATATCTATCTATCTATCTATCTATCTCAATCTATCTATCTATCTATCTCATATCTACCTATCTATCTATCTATCTACCATATCTATCTATCTATCTATCTATCTAGCTCATATCTATCTATCTATCTCCTATCTATCTATCTATCTATCTATCCATCTATTTATCCATGTATTGTTCTATCTATCTACCTATCCCATATCTATCTTATATCTCTCTCATATCTATCTATCTATCTATCTATCTATCTATCTATCTATCTATCTATCTATCTATCCATCTATCTACTTGTCCGTCTATCTATCTACCTATCTATCATCTATCTATGTGTTGGAAGTGGCCATCTTCCTAGAGGATTTGCAACCAATTTTTGTCAATTTCTGCTGTGCTGATTTGGACTTTTGTTTTCTTTTTTATCTATCTATCTATCTATCTATCTATCTATCTATCTATCTATCTCCTATCTATCTATCTATCTATCTATCTATCTATCTATCTATCTATCTCTCTATCTATCTATCTATCTATCTATCTCATATCTATCTATCTATCTATCCATCTATTTATCCATGTATTGCTCTATCTATCTATCTATCTATCTATCTATCTATCTATCTATCCATCTACTTGTCCGTCTATCTATCTACCTATCTATCATCTATCTATGTGTTGGAAGTGGCCATCTTCCTAGAGGATTTGCAACCAATTTTTTTCAATTTCTGCTGTGCTGATTTGGACTTTTGTTTTCTTTTTTATCTATCTATCTATCTATCTATCTATCTATCTATCTATCTATCTATTTATCTATCTCTATCTATCTACATCTATATCTATCTATCATCTATCTCATATCTATCTATTTGTCTATCTATCTCATATCTATCTCATATCTATCTCAATCTATCTATCTATCTATCTATCTCATATCTATCTATTTGTCTATCTATCTCATATCTATCTCATATCTATCTCATATCTATCTATCTATCTATCTACTCATATCTATCTATCTATCTATCTATCTATCTCAATCTATCTACATATCTATCTCCATCTATCTATCTCATATCTATCTATCTACATATCTATCTATCTATCTATCTATCTATCTATCTCATATCTATCTATCTATCTATCTATTTCATATCTATCTATCTATCTATCTAAGTTTTGTCTCTTTTCCCATCCCCAGCGAATATTGAAGTAAGGACAAGACCCTCTAGTGAACACAACCTACACGGGTGCCAGTGAGCAAATGCGGCGCCCTTTAGGAAGTCTATCACTGCCCTAGACGCCAAGATGACTGACGTATAACACGTTACTGGCTATCAGACTCTTCCTTAAACAGTCCTGAAACAGGAAGAATCCGGAGAGGTCACACATGACCCTAAGCGACCCAGATGTCAGCATGAGGCGAGGATGGATGTTGATAGGCAGATCGCTGATCACTACGTTGGGCGCCCTTTTTGGTGGGAGTAATTGTCACTGACTCCCTGTACCCCCACTGATCAAGTGAATGGAGCTGAGCTGCAATGCCAAGCACCACCACAATACAATGTACAGCACAGTACTTAGAATTTAGTGAAGAGGTTGCAGCACTCACCTGAACACTGCGGTCTCTTCGTACAGTTGATCGGCGGGGGTGCTGAGTGTTGGACCCCCACCGATCTGATATTGATGACCTATACTAAAGATTGGGTAATTGAATGTGAACAATGCCTTTGATCTCAGATAAATAAGTTGGTATCAGAAGTGTATAGTAGTGACTTTCTCACCTCTCCTTATAGGGAACACCTGGTACCCAAGTGGGCCGAGCATGCAAGTGTATGGGAGGTCAAACAAGCCTTCAGCTGACTCTAGTACGTATGACCAGCCACATCAGGCCACACATAACATCAGACAATACCTGTATGACCACACGGCCGCTCCACCCTCATAGTTGTGGTCGATGTGAGAATTCAACCGTACGGTACATGTGGACAAACTTTAGGTACTAAGCAACATGCAAAATATACCGTACGTATTTTCATGTTATCGATGTGTTTGCTGAAGTGGAGAGAGTTTAGGAAGTGATGGCGTAAAATCCTCAAATAGCAAAAAAAAAAAAGAGGAAGCGATTTATTAGCCTTCCTAATACACAGCTCATTCTACGTGACCAGGGATGCACGTGTCTGGAAACAGCATTGTTCAGGTAGTTATAGTTTACATATTGGCATAACGTATTAATCTACATAAAATATACCGTAATATTCCGTATAACTACTTACCCTGCACTTATCCTCATGTGACTGACAATCTAATGTGTATGGTGTCCTGACTTTCCCTATGACAAATGTCGGGGCAAAGAAGGGCCATGTTACATTTCAATACATCCGATCCTTTGTTCTCGAGGGAGATAAGCTGTCACCAAAGGCGCACATGCACACTCGGCTAAGCCATCGGGGTCATCATGGTTAAGACTGGATGGTTGCCTTTTATCTAACTGGTTTAGTAGTGCTCTTGAGAAGTGAAGTGGTGGTTTTAATGTCATCTGTGGGTGATCTGTATAACGCCCCCCACCTGTTGCTAGTGGTAAAGCTGGTCATACAATAGATTAGTACCTGTCCATTCCACCAGTTTTAACAGGGCCTCCTGACAAATGTCGGGGAGATAAGGACTGAGCAGTTGGGTTTCATTTGTTTTCAGCAAGAGGTGTCTAGTAGAGGCTTACTACAGAGAACACATGCACACCTGGCCAAGCCAAGTGTATGAGGTAGGCCTAGAAAGATAGAATCAAGCCAACATCTACCTAATGTATATGGTCAGCCTAATATACACTCACCGACAAAAAAAATACTGCACCAAGAATTGGTTGTTATCCTGGCAATGATGATCTATGGAAGAGATGATAATATTACAGCCAGGAGAAGGTTATTGGAGAAAACTGGACTATTGAGCAGAGGCTCTAGGACCCTGTTGGCGCCCTTAGCCTGGATACAAGATGAGATACAGCAGGACATGGAGGTATACAGGCTCTGTATGGTATCCTGCAGTACATTTACCACAGATGTTACAGCTGGGCCTCTATCCTGGATACAAGATGAGATACGGCAGGACATGGAGGTATACAGGTTCTGTATGGTATCCTGCAGTACATTTACCACAGATGTTACAGCTGGGCCTGTAGCCTGGATACAAGATGAGATACGGCAGGACATGGAGGTATACAGGTTCTTTATGGTATCCTGCAGTACATTTACCACAGATGTTACAGCTGGGTCTGTAGTCTGGATACAAGATGAGATACAGCAGGACATGGAGGTATACAGGTTCTGTATGGTATCCTGCAGTACATTTACCACAGATGTTACAGCTGGGCCTGTAGTCTGGATACAAGATGAGATACGGCAGGACATGGAGGTATACAGGTTCTGTATGGTATCCTGCAGTACATTTACCACAGATGTTACACCTGGGCCTGTAGTCTGGATACAAGATGAGATACGGCAGGACATGGAGGTATACAGGTTCTGTATGGTATCCTGCAGTACATTTACCACAGATGTTACAGCTGGGCCTGTAGTCTGGATACAAGATGAGATACGGCAGGACATGGAGGTATACAGGATCTGTATGGTATCCTGCAGTACATTTACCACAGATGTTACAGCTGGGCCTCTATCCTGGATACAAGATGAGATACGGCAGGACATGGAGGTATACAGGTTCTGTATGGTATCCTGCAGTACATTTGCCACAGATGTTAAAGCCGGACCTTTAGTCTGGATACAAGATGAGATACGGCAGGACATGGAGGTATACAGGTTCTGTATGGTATCCTGCAGTACATTTACCACAGATGTTACAGCCAGGCCTGTAGTCTGGATACCAGATGAGATATGGCAGGACATGGAGGTATACAGGATCTGTATAGTATCCTGCAGTACATTTACCACAGATGTTACAGCCGGGCCTGTAGCCTGGATACAAGATGAGATACGGCAGGACATGGAGGTATACAGGATCTGTATGGTATCCTGCAGTACATTTACCACAGATGTTACAGCCGGGCCTGTAGTCTGGATACAAGATGAGATACGGCAGGACATGGAGGTATACAGGTTCTGTATGGTATCCTGCAGTACATTTACCACAGATGTTACACCTGGGCCTGTAGTCTGGATACAAGATGAGATACGCCAGGACATGGAGGTATACAGGTTCTGTATGGTATCTTGCAATACATTTACCACAGATGTTACAGCTGGGCCTGTAGTCTGGATACAAGATGAGATACGGCAGGACATGGAGGTATACAGGTTCTGTATGGTATCCTGCAGTACATTTACCACAGATGTTACACCTGGGCCTGTAGTCTGGATACAAGATGAGATACGGCAGGACATGGAGGTATATAGGCTCTGTATGGTATCCTGCAGTACATTTACCACAGATGTTACAGCTGGGCCTGTAGTCTGGATGCAAGATGAGATACGGCAGGACATGGAGGTATACAGGCTCTGTATGGTATCCTGCAGTACATTTACCACAGATGTTACACCTGGGCTTGTAGTCTGGATACAAGATGAGATACGGCAGGACATGGAGGTATACAGGTTCTGTATGATATCCTGCAGTAAATTTACCACAGATGTTACAGCTGGACCTGTAGTCTGGATACAGGATGAGATACGGCAGGACATGGAGGTATACAGGTTCTGTATAGTATCCTGCAGTACATTTACCACAGATGTTACAGCTGGGCCTGTAGTCTGGATACAAGATGAGATACGGCAGGACATGGAGGTATACAGGTTCTGTATGGTATCCTGCAGTACATTTACCACAGATGTTACAGCTGGGCCTGTAGTAAGGATACAAGATGAGATACGGCAGGACATGGAGGTATACCTCTGTATGGTATCCTGCAGTACATTTACCACGGATGTTATAGCTGGGCCTGTAGTCTGGATACAAGATGAGATACGGCAGGACATGGAGGTATACAGGTTCTGTATGGTATCCTGCAGTACATTTACCACAGATGTTACAGCTGGACCTGTAGTTTGGATACAAGATGAGATACGGCAGGACATGGAGGTATACAGGCTCTGTATGGTATCCTGCAGTACATTTACCACAGATGTTACAGCTGGACCTGTAGTTTGGATACAAGATGAGATACGGCAGGACATGGAGGTATACAGGCTCTGTATGGTATCCTGCAGTACATTTACCACAGATGTTACAGCTGGGCCTCTATCCTGGATATAAGATGAGATACGGCAGGACATGGAGGTATACAGGTTCTGTATGGTATCCTGCAGTACATTTGCCACAGATGTTAAAGCCGGACCTTTAGTCTGGATACAAGATGAGATACGGCAGGACATGGAGGTATACCTCTGTATGGTATCCTGCAGTACATTTACCACAGATGTTACAGCCGGACCTTTAGTCTGGATACCAGATGAGATACGGCAGGACATGGAGGTATACAGGTTCTGTATGGTATCCTGCAGTACATTTACCACAGATGTTACAGCCAGGCCTGTAGTCTGGATACCAGATGAGATATGGCAGGACATGGAGGTATACAGGATCTGTATAGTATCCTGCAGTACATTTACCACAGATGTTACAGCCGGGCCTGTAGCCTGGATACAAGATGAGATACGGCAGGACATGGAGGTATACAGGATCTGTATGGTATCCTGCAGTACATTTACCACAGATGTTACAGCCGGGCCTGTAGTCTGGATACAAGATGAGATACGGCAGGACATGGAGGTATACAGGTTCTGTATGGTATCCTGCAGTACATTTACCACAGATGTTACACCTGGGCCTGTAGTCTGGATACAAGATGAGATACGCCAGGACATGGAGGTATACAGGTTCTGTATGGTATCTTGCAATACATTTACCACAGATGTTACAGCTGGGCCTGTAGTCTGGATACAAGATGAGATACGGCAGGACATGGAGGTATACAGGTTCTGTATGGTATCCTGCAGTACATTTACCACAGATGTTACACCTGGGCCTGTAGTCTGGATACAAGATGAGATACGGCAGGACATGGAGGTATATAGGCTCTGTATGGTATCCTGCAGTACATTTACCACAGATGTTACAGCTGGGCCTGTAGTCTGGATGCAAGATGAGATACGGCAGGACATGGAGGTATACAGGCTCTGTATGGTATCCTGCAGTACATTTACCACAGATGTTACACCTGGGCTTGTAGTCTGGATACAAGATGAGATACGGCAGGACATGGAGGTATACAGGTTCTGTATGATATCCTGCAGTAAATTTACCACAGATGTTACAGCTGGACCTGTAGTCTGGATACAGGATGAGATACGGCAGGACATGGAGGTATACAGGATCTGTATAGTATCCTGCAGTACATTTACCACAGATGTTACAGCCGGGCCTGTAGCCTGGATACAAGATGAGATACGGCAGGACATGGAGGTATACAGGATCTGTATGGTATCCTGCAGTACATTTACCACAGATGTTACAGCCGGGCCTGTAGTCTGGATACAAGATGAGATACGGCAGGACATGGAGGTATACAGGTTCTGTATGGTATCCTGCAGTACATTTACCACAGATGTTACACCTGGGCCTGTAGTCTGGATACAAGATGAGATACGGCAGGACATGGAGGTATACAGGTTCTGTATGATATCCTGCAGTAAATTTACTACAGATGTTACAGCTGGACCTGTAGTCTGGATACAGGATGAGATACGGCAGGACATGGAGGTATACAGGTTCTGTATAGTATCCTGCAGTACATTTACCACAGATGTTACAGCTGGGCCTGTAGTCTGGATACAAGATGAGATACGGCAGGACATGGAGGTATACAGCTTCTGTATGGTATCCTGCAGTACATTTACCACAGATGTTACAGCTGGGCCTGTAGTAAGGATACAAGATGAGATACGGCAGAACATGGAGGTATACCTCTGTATGGTATCCTGCAGTACATTTACCACGGATGTTATAGCTGGGCCTGTAGTCTGGATACAAGATGAGATACGGCAGGACATGGAGGTATACAGGTTCTGTATGGTATCCTGCAGTACATTTACCACAGATGTTACAGCTGGACCTGTAGTTTGGATACAAGATGAGATACGGCAGGACATGGAGGTATACAGGCTCTGTATGGTATCCTACAGTACATTTACCACAGATGTTACAGCTGGACCTGTAGTTTGGATACAAGATGAGATACGGCAGGACATGGAGGTATACAGGCTCTGTATGGTATCCTGCAGTACATTTACCACAGATGTTACAGCTGGGCCTCTATCCTGGATACAAGATGAGATACGGCAGGACATGGAGGTATACAGGTTCTGTATGGTATCCTGCAGTACATTTGCCACAGATGTTAAAGCCGGACCTTTAGTCTGGATACAAGATGAGATACGGCAGGACATGGAGGTATACCTCTGTATGGTATCCTGCAGTACATTTACCACAGATGTTACAGCCAGGCCTGTAGTCTGGATACCAGATGAGATATGGCAGGACATGGAGGTATACAGGATCTGTATAGTATCCTGCAGTACATTTACCACAGATGTTACAGCCGGGCCTGTAGCCTGGATACAAGATGAGATACGGCAGGACATGGAGGTATACAGGATCTGTATGGTATCCTGCAGTACATTTACCACAGATGTTACAGCCGGGCCTGTAGTCTGGATACAAGATGAGATACGGCAGGACATGGAGGTATACAGGTTCTGTATGGTATCCTGCAGTACATTTACCACAGATGTTACACCTGGGCCTGTAGTCTGGATACAAGATGAGATACGCCAGGACATGGAGGTATACAGGTTCTGTATGGTATCTTGCAATACATTTACCACAGATGTTACAGCTGGGCCTGTAGTCTGGATACAAGATGAGATACGGCAGGACATGGAGGTATACAGGTTCTGTATGGTATCCTGCAGTACATTTACCACAGATGTTACACCTGGGCCTGTAGTCTGGATACAAGATGAAATACGGCAGGACATGGAGGTATATAGGCTCTGTATGGTATCCTGCAGTACATTTACCACAGATGTTACAGCTGGGCCTGTAGTCTGGATGCAAGATGAGATACGGCAGGACATGGAGGTATACAGGCTCTGTATGGTATCCTGCAGTACATTTACCACAGATGTTACACCTGGGCTTGTAGTCTGGATACAAGATGAGATACGGCAGGACATGGAGGTATACAGGTTCTGTATGATATCCTGCAGTAAATTTACCACAGATGTTACAGCTGGACCTGTAGTCTGGATACAGGATGAGATACGGCAGGACATGGAGGTATACAGGTTCTGTATAATATCCTGCAGTACATTTACCACAGATGTTACAGCTGGGCCTGTAGTCTGGATACAAGATGAGATACGGCAGGACATGGAGGTATACAGGTTCTGTATGGTATCCTGCAGTACATTTACCACAGATGTTACACCTGGGCCTGTAGTCTGGATACAAGATGAGATACGGCAGGACATGGAGGTATATAGGCTCTGTATGGTATCCTGCAGTACATTTACCACAGATGTTACAGCTGGGCCTGTAGTCTGGATGCAAGATGAGATACGGCAGGACATGGAGGTATACAGGCTCTGTATGGTATCCTGCAGTACATTTACCACAGATGTTACACCTGGGCTTGTAGTCTGGATACAAGATGAGATACGGCAGGACATGGAGGTATACAGGTTCTGTATGATATCCTGCAGTAAATTTACTACAGATGTTACAGCTGGACCTGTAGTCTGGATACAGGATGAGATACGGCAGGACATGGAGGTATACAGGTTCTGTATAGTATCCTGCAGTACATTTACCACAGATGTTACAGCTGGGCCTGTAGTCTGGATACAAGATGAGATACGGCGGGACATGGAGGTATACAGGTTCTGTATGGTATCCTGCAGTACATTTACCACAGATGTTACAGCTGGGCCTGTAGTCTGGATACAAGATGAGATACGGCAGGACATGGAGGTATACAGGTTCTGTATGGTATCCTGCAGTACATTTACCACAGATGTTACAGCTGGACCTGTAGTTTGGATACAAGATGAGATACGGCAGGACATGGAGGTATACAGGCTCTGTATGGTATCCTACAGTACATTTACCACAGATGTTACAGCTGGACCTGTAGTTTGGATACAAGATGAGATACGGCAGGACATGGAGGTATACAGGCTCTGTATGGTATCCTGCAGTACATTTACCACAGATGTTACAGCTGGGCCTCTATCCTGGATACAAGATGAGATACGGCAGGACATGGAGGTATACAGGTTCTGTATGGTATCCTGCAGTACATTTGCCACAGATGTTAAAGCCGGACCTTTAGTCTGGATACAAGATGAGATACGGCAGGACATTGAGGTATACCTCTGTATGGTATCCTGCAGTACATTTACCACAGATGTTACAGCCGGACCTTTAGTCTGGATACCAGATGAGATACGGCAGGACATGGAGGTATACAGGTTCTGTATGGTATCCTGCAGTACATTTACCACAGATGTTACAGCCAGGCCTGTAGTCTGGATACCAGATGAGATATGGCAGGACATGGAGGTATACAGGATCTGTATAGTATCCTGCAGTACATTTACCACAGATGTTACAGCCGGGCCTGTAGCCTGGATACAAGATGAGATACGGCAGGACATGGAGGTATACAGGATCTGTATGGTATCCTGCAGTACATTTACCACAGATGTTACAGCCGGGCCTGTAGTCTGGATACAAGATGAGATACGGCAGGACATGGAGGTATACAGGTTCTGTATGGTATCCTGCAGTACATTTACCACAGATGTTACACCTGGGCCTGTAGTCTGGATACAAGATGAGATACGCCAGGACATGGAGGTATACAGGTTCTGTATGGTATCTTGCAATACATTTACCACAGATGTTACAGCTGGGCCTGTAGTCTGGATACAAGATGAGATACGGCAGGACATGGAGGTATACAGGTTCTGTATGGTATCCTGCAGTACATTTACCACAGATGTTACACCTGGGCCTGTAGTCTGGATACAAGATGAGATACGGCAGGACATGGAGGTATATAGGCTCTGTATGGTATCCTGCAGTACATTTACCACAGATGTTACAGCTGGGCCTGTAGTCTGGATGCAAGATGAGATACGGCAGGACATGGAGGTATACAGGCTCTGTATGGTATCCTGCAGTACATTTACCACAGATGTTACACCTGGGCTTGTCGTCTGGATACAAGATGAGATACGGCAGGACATGGAGGTATACAGGTTCTGTATGATATCCTGCAGTAAATTTACCACAGATGTTACAGCTGGACCTGTAGTCTGGATACAGGATGAGATACGGCAGGACATGGAGGTATACAGGTTCTGTATAGTATCCTGCAGTACATTTACCACAGATGTTACAGCTGGGCCTGTAGTCTGGATACAAGATGAGATACGGCAGGACATGGAGGTATACAGGTTCTGTATGGTATCCTGCAGTACATTTACCACAGATGTTACAGCTGGGCCTGTAGTAAGGATACAAGATGAGATACGGCAGGACATGGAGGTATACCTCTGTATGGTATCCTGCAGTACATTTACCACGGATGTTATAGGTGGGCCTGTAGTCTGGATACAAGATGAGATACGGCAGGACATGGAGGTATACAGGTTCTGTATGGTATCCTGCAGTACATTTACCACAGATGTTACAGCTGGACCTGTAGTTTGGATACAAGATGAGATACGGCAGGACATGGAGGTATACAGGCTCTGTATGGTATCCTGCAGTACATTTACCACAGATGTTACAGCTGGACCTGTAGTTTGGATACAAGATGAGATACGGCAGGACATGGAGGTATACAGGCTCTGTATGGTATCCTGCAGTACATTTACCACAGATGTTACAGCTGGGCCTGTAGTCTGGATACAAGATGAAACACGGCAGGACATGGAGGTATACAGGTTCTGTATGGTATCCTGCAGTACATTTACCACAGATGTTACAGCCAGGCCTGTAGTCTGGATACAAGATGAGATACGGCAGGACATGGAGGTATACAGGTTCTGTATGGTAGCCTGCAGTACATTTACCACAGATGTTACACCTGGGCCTGTAGTCTGGATACAAGATGAGATACGGCAGGACATGGAGGTATACAGGTTCTGTATAGTATCCTGCAGTACATTTACCACAGATGTTACAGCTGGGCCTGTAGTCTGGATACAAGATGAGATACGGCAGGACATGGAGGTACACAGGTTCTGTATGGTATCCTGCAGTACATTTACCACAGATGTTACAGCTGGGCCTGTAGCCTGGATACAAGATGAGATACGGCAGGACATGGAGGTATACAGGCTCTGTATGGTATCCTGCAGTACATTTACCACAGATGTTACAGCTGGGCCTGTAGCCTGGATACAAGATGAGATACGGCAGGACATGGAGGTATACAGGTTCTGTATGGTATCCTGCAGTACATTTACCACAGATGTTACAGCTGGGCCTGTACATAATAATAATAATAATAATAATAATAATAATAATAATAATAATAATAGTCCTTTAATAGTCCCACAATGGGGAAATTCAGTGTGTTACAGCAGCAAAGATAAGATAAGCAGATACAAATACAAATACAACATGTACAGGAATGTTCCAAGGTGAGAGGCATTACATTAATAGCAGACAGACAGATAGGACGTAGCAGAGGGGGGGGGGGGATATAACAGGCAGAGAGATATTTCAGTTCTCTGTATGTAATGATCTCTGCTTAGGTCGGTGTTGATTGTACAGCCTAACCGCGGTGGGGAGGAAAGACTTCCGATAGCGCTCCTTCTCAGAAGTCTTTCCTCCCCACCGCGGTTAATAATAATAATAGTCCTTTAATAGTCCCACAGTGGGGAAATTCAGTGTGTTACAGCAGCAAAGGCTGTACATGATGGTTTGGTGATAAATCTGGTGACCAGACAGGACCATGAAGTGTTGTAATCAGGTGGAGACATTCCTGGCTGACCCTTATGTGTGTGGGCGAGCGTTATACCAGTTGTCCGCCCTTCCATTACAGACAACACATGTGGCAGTGTCAGGATGTCCTGTACATATCACTGAGCTGTTAGTGTCCTCGTATCAACACTAGGGGTGACCAACTGTCCTATAAAATGGCTCCCCACATCATCACACCAGCAGGGGGCAGCTTGTCGCTCCATAGCACAGGCAGAATTGAAGCGCTCACCACAAAGTCTCCATAATCCAACTTGACCGTCATCAGATCCCAAACAGATCTTCGAGCCATTACTATAGACGATATGAGTCCAGTCTGTACAGTCCAGGTTTCTCATTCATGACACCATCGCAAACAAAGGTGACGGTGTTTGGTTGTCAATGGCAGAACGTGTAATGGGCACCGTGACACTAAAATACCTTCTGCTAAGCACCTGGAAATGGTGCGAGCAGAGACTGGGGGGGGTGTAATGAAGTGTAGATGGTGGACAAGCTGCTCGTGCTTGTCAGCGGATCAAACAATCCTCTCTACTGGTGGTCTGTCTGGGCCGTGCTGTTCACCACGTGTGCCCTCATGTAACCACTGCCCCAACACCTCCTAATAGCTAGGTCAGAACAGCCTGGATATTGGGAAACTATCATGCTTCTCACTACAATAATGTGCCCCCTCTCAAAGTCTGTCACCAAGAGGTACAGTACACTACCCAGAAGTAGCCTCAGAGAACCTTCTGAGACAGAACTGCAGGGCAAATCCGACATTTCTATCTGGGTGCGGTATTTTTTTTTTCTCAATGACTGTAAGTTGTGGAAAGATCACTGCTTCATATTGTGTGGCTCCCCCTGCTGTTTGGGTATCTTACTGCTTAATTGAAGTCTATATTTGTGTCCTATTTTTTGTCATACACGACCATATGGCTTAATGGTGTCCCATATGGCATGCATTTGTTTTCATGGACTGTTTGCACTCTATGGTTGGGAAAACGGAGCGGTGTGTCTTACGCCAGGTTCATACCAGCATTGTTGTTTACGTTCTAATGGGGTCCGCCGGGTTTCTGAGCGGAAATGGGGGACGGAATCCTCGAATGTTCATCGAACGCAGAGGTGAACCTAGCCCGATCCGTGAAAATTTGCATATGTCCTAGTTTTTCATGTGATATGACTGAGAACCACTGTCATGTGAATAGCTTCCAAGTCATGTGGAGGGTACATACCGCTGTAATGCACCAAAATCTGAGAGAGAAAAAACTTTGGCGATATTTGATGATTGTAACTCGCGGAAACTTTTCACTATTGTCGTGGCTCTAGCTTCTGACGAGACACATTGGGTATCGTCACTATTAAGGCTCACATTGTTTCACACACACAGCGTTATCTTACGTATACGGCGGATTTAGCACTGCGTTTACTACAATCCACTTCTGGTGGAATCAGGGCTTTTAGGACCCAGAGTCTGCTGCTCCTCGCCATTCAGGCAGCCTAAATGACAGCTCTTGTCCCCTCCCCCTGGGCAGGCTGTGCTCGGCATCTGTCAAGTTACAGACTCGGGCAAAGACACCGGCTCCTGGTGAGACATCTAACCTGCTCGGGGTGTAAAAGAGAATCAGAGAGGGCAAAGAAGATTCCTAGTATGTCCGATAGGACCGAGCTGTGTGTCCAGCATGGATGCTGAGGGGTGACCCCAAACTCTTAGGGCTGTGTAACTCCACAAGTGCCTCCTGCAAACTACACCCAGAACTATGTGAGTACTAGTAGTTGTATATTACTTGTCTGTGTCTTAGTGAGTATTATTAGTTGTATATTACTTGTCTATGTGTTATTGAGTATTACTAGTTATATATTACTAGTTGTCTATGTCTTAGAGAGTATTAGTAGTTGTATATTACTAGTTCTCTATGTCTTAGAAAGTATTACTAGTTGTATATTACTAGTTGTCTATGTCTTAGAGTATTACTAGTTGTATATTACTAGTTGTCTATGTCTTAGAAAGTATTACTAGTTGTATATTGCTAGTTGTCTATGTCTTAGAGAGTATTACTAGTTGTATATTACTAGTTGTCTATGTCTTAGAGTATTACTATTTGTATATTACTAGTTGTCTATGTCTTAGAGAGTATTACTAGTTGTATATTACTAGTTGTCTATGTCTTAGAGTATTACTAGTTGTATATTACTAGTTGTCTATGTCTTAGAGAGTATTAGTAGTTGTATATTACTAGTTGTCTATGTCTTAGAGAGTATTACTAGTTGTATATTACTAGTTGTCTATGTCTTAGAGAGTATTAGTAGTTGTATATTACTAGTTGTCTATGTCTTAGAGAGTATTAGTAGTTGTATATTACTAGTTGTCTATGTCTTAGAGAGTATTACTAGTTGTATATTACTAGTTGTCTATGTCTTAGAGAGTATTACTAGTTGTATATTACTTGTCTATAAGTTGTCTATGACTATTCGGGTTTCTTCTTGCATTCTGGTGTATTCTGTTCTTGTTACATAAGTGACTTATCCAAAGTATAAGTACGGCTGAGACTTGTGGTTCTACATTGTATGGAATGTATTATCTGGATGCCACCTGTTCCTCTCCAGCTACTGCGAAACTACAAGCCCAGCCACGTCCTGTTCAGCTTGGATTTGTAGTTCTTCTTTATCACCGCCTCTTCTTGATCCTATACCTCTTACAATCTTTATAGCTGGGATTTGTAGTTCTTTATCACCGCCTCTTCTTGATCCTATCTATACCTCTTACAGTCCTTATAGCTGGGATTTGTAGTTCATCTTTATCCTATACACCTCACAGTCTTTGTAACTGGGATTTGTAGTTCTTCTTTATCACCACTTCTTCTTTAGCCTATCTTACAGTCTTTATAGCTGGGATTTGTAGTTCTTTATCTCCCCCTCTTCTTTATCTTACACCCCTTACAGTCTTTATAGCTGGGATTTGTAGTTCTTTATCTCCACCTCTTCTGTATCCTATACCCCTTACTGACTTTATAGCTTGGATTTGTAGTTCTTTTTTTTTATCACCACCACTTCTTTATCCTATTCCCCGTACAATTTTTCTATCTGGAATTTGTAGTTCTTTATCTCCCCCTCTTCTTTATCTTATACCCCTTACAGTCTTTATAGTTGAGACTTCTAGTTCTTCTTTATCTTATACCCCTTACAGTCTTTATAGCTGAGACTTCTAGTTTTTCTTTATCTTACACCCTTTACAGTCTTTATAGCTGGGATTTGTAGTTCTTTATCTCCCCCTCTTCTTTATCTTATACCCCTTACAGTCTTTATAGCTGAGACTTCTAGTTCTTCTTTATCTTATACCCCTTACAGTCTTTATATCTGAGACTTCTAGTTCTTCTTTATCCTATACGCCTTACAGTCTTTATAGCTGAGACTTCTAGTTCTTCTTTATCGTATACCCCTTACAGTCTTTATAGCTGAGACTTCTAGTTCTTCTTTATCTTATACCCCTTACAGTCTTTATAGCTGAGACTTCTAGTTCTTCTTTATCTTACACCCTTTACAGTCTTTATAGCTGGGATTTATAGTTCTTTATCTCCCCCTCTTCTTTATCTTACACCCTTTACAGTCTTTATAGCTGGGATTTGTAGTTCTTTATCTCCCCCTCTTCTTTATCTTACGCCCCTTACAATCTTTATATCTGAGACTTCTAGTTCTTCTTTATCCTATACGCCTTACAGTCTTTATAGCTGGGATTTGTAGTCCTTTATCACCACCTCTTCTTGGTCCTATCTTACAGCCTTGTGATCATTGCTTTTTGTCCCTCTATATAACATTTTCAGCATTTTTCGGCATTCCACGATTTTAATGCAGGGTTTCGGGGGTCATTATGCATTCTATGACTTTAGTCCTGTGTATGAGCGCCATCCATTCTTCCCACAGATGTGAGGTTTTCCCGATGGGAGTTTTTGGGTTAGAAGTCACGTCTGTCTGTGTGGGAAGCGACTACTGTGCAGATCAATGAGTGATGAGGAGTGGGTGACCGGACCGCCACTGGAGGCGTAGCCTGCGGGTCTGGACCCCTCCTGGCTACTATGGATGACCATGACATTTGAGTTTCAATAGTCACCTTAAATCAGTTTTTTTCATGCAAATTTTTGGCTCTTTCCATACATAATATGATGGTTTACAGCTGGTCGACAATCTCTTGTCGTTATCAGATATAGTTTTGGGTGCACGGATAATAGTTGTCACAAGCATCTATATGTATTGGATACTCCATCATTTGCACTACTGCCAGTGTCTGCATTACATATGCCAGTCCGCTCAGGAGCCCCCCTGGGGTTTACGACTTACTCGATGCCAAAGACTTGACTCTTGGTCAACTAATTCCAAAAAAAAAACAAACCCCTGAGCATTCCAAGTGTGCGGCCCCAGATCTGGCAGCGGTGTGTTTGCTACAGGCGCTTGTTTGGACTTTGTTAATTTCTAATGCATCTTGTTAGTGGTGTATTTCCTGCATTGTGCAATGAGCCGCGGGTTACTGATCACCTAATGACTCTAAAAGTAGTGTGGGTAGAAGCAGGTGCGAGGCTATATGACATACAGGAGCGCAGATCTATACACCTGTGGCTTACGGGACCCTATAGGTGATATTGGACGCTTCTGGCATGTACGTGTGCAAAATAAGAGTTCATACAAGTTACGTTTCTAAGCAACAGGATAGGGAGATCATTTAAAGGGAGACTACGACGAGGACTGATTCTTTTATATTAGAGCTTCTCTAAGCTGCCCCTATAGAGATAAGACACTACAGTCATATGAAAAAGTTTGGGCACCCCTATTAATCTTAATCATTTTTAGTTCTAAATATTTGGGTGTTTGCAACAGCCATTTCAATTTGATATATCTAATAACTGATGGACACAGTAATATTTCAGGATTGAAATGAGGTTTATTGTACTAACAGAAAATGTGCAATATGCATTAAACCAAAATTTGACTGGTGCAAAAATTTGGGTACCCTTATCATTTTATTGATTTGAATACTCCTAACTACTTTTTACTGACTTACTGAAGCACAAAATTGGTTTTGTAACCTCACTGAGCTTTGAACTTCATAGCCAGGTGTATCCAATCATGAGAAAAGGTATTTAAGGTGGCCAATTGCAAGTTGTTCTCCTATTTGAATCTCCTCTGAAGAGTGGCATCATGGGCTCCTCAAAACAACTCTCAAATGATCTGAAAACAAAGACTGTTCAACATAGTTGTTCAGGGGAAGGATACAAAAAGTTGTCTCAGAGATTTAACCTGTCAGTTTCCACTGTGAGGAACATAGTAAGGAAATGGAAGACCACAGGGACAGTTCTTGTTAAGCCCAGAAGTGGCAGGCCAAGAAAAATATCAGAAAGGCAGAGAAGAAGAATGGTGAGAACAGTCAAGGACAATCCACAGACCACCTCCAAAGAGCTGCAGCATCATCTTGCTGCAGATGGTGTCACTGTGCATCGGTCAACAATACAGCACACTTTGCACAAGGAGAAGCTGTATGGGAGAGTGATGCGAAAGAAGCCGTTTCTGAAAGCACGCCACAAACAGAGTCGCCTGAGGTATGCAAAAGCACATTTGGACAAGCCAGCTTCATTTTGGAAGAAGGTCCTGTGGACTGATGAAACAAAGATTGAGTTGTTTGGTCATACAAAAAGGCGTTATGCATGGCGTCATAAAAACACAGCATTCCAAGAAAAACACTTACTACCCACTGTAAGATTTGGTGGAGGTTCCATCATGCTTTGGGGCTGTGTGGCCAATGCCGGCACCGGGAATCTTGTTAAAGTTGAGGGTCGCATGGATTCAACTCAGTATCAGCAGATTCTTGAGAATAATGTACAAGAATCAGTGACGAATTTGAAGTTACGCCGGGGATGGATATTTCAGCAAGACAATGATCCAAAACACAGCTCCAAATCTACTCAGGCATTCATGCAGAGGAACAATTACAATGTTCTGGAATGGCCATCCCAGTCCCCAGACCTGAATATCATTGAACATCTGTGGGATAATTTGAAGCGGGCTGTCCATGCTCGGGACCATCAAACTTAACTGAACTAGAATTGTTTTGTAAAGAGGAATGGTCAAAAATACCTTCATCCAGGATCCAGGAACTGATTAAAAGCTACAGGAAGCGACTAGAGGCTGTTATTTTTGCAAAAGGAGGATCTACTAAATATTAATGTCACTTTTCTGTTGAGGTGCCCATACTTTTGCACCGGTGAAATTTTGGTTTAATGCATATTGCATTTTCTGTTAGTACAATAAACCTCATTTCAATCCTGTAATATTACTGTGTCCATCAATTATTAGATATATCAAATTGAAATGGCTGTTGCAAACACCCAAATATTTAGAACTAAAAATGATTAAGATTAATAGGGGTGCCCAAACTTTTTCATATGACTGTATATTGACTTAATGCCCCCCACACGTATGATTGGGGGCCAATACATGGACCCTATTGCACACCAAACAAGTCATATGTACAGAGGAAGCTTGTGTGACCCCTTGTAACTCAGTTACAGGATAACATGTAATCCCTCTGCTGAGATAAATGGGTAGGGGGCTCACTGAGAGACATCATGTGGTTTTATGTGTTGATTTTCCAAGCATTAAAGGGGTTTTTCAGCCCCAAATTGATTGTTCATACCGATGACCTATCCACAGGATAGGTTATCAGCATGTGATCCCTGCAGGTCGGATACTCAGACCCCAACAGATCAGCTGTAGACAGTGAGAGTGTGTGCAGCACCATAATAGGAGCTCCATCCACTTCATAGCGATGGTCATGGGGAATGACAAGGCTGCACACAGTCCCCATCCACTAGCAGTTTCTGGCACCCTGTCAAAACAGCTGATCTGTGTGGCGTCTGCGTGTCAGACGCCCGCAAATCACATACCGATAGCCTATCCTGTGGATAGGTCATCAGTATAAAAAAATCAATTTGGGGCTTGACAATCCCTTTAAGTTGGTGCAGATGCATCCCTTAGCTCATCAGGGATCTATCTAGTAACAAAGCAACTAAACGTAAACATTTTATTGATTTCCTGGATTATTTGATCACTAGGGGGTGCTCTTCTGTTGCTATATTTACTCTTAAAGGAGACCTGCCACCATGTCTGAAAAAGCGAATGACATACCTCATCTGATCGGCGCGGTCACCCTGAACATTTTGGTGTTTTGTTTATCCAAATCTGTTCAGCTATTCCAAAGATATAAGCCCTGTTAGTGTCGAAACAAATTAGGGTCTACTAACTAAGTGGGCGGTAACATTGCATGACCCCGCCCCCAGATAAACCACAATGTCACCGCCTACTTAGTTAGTATAAGACTAGTTTGTCCCAGTATCTGATTCTGCATTTCCTTTAAGCCACTTTGGGGCATTGAAACCTTGCAGGATCAAGTAGTGAAAATAGGAAACCATGAGGCTAGTGACAAAATTGAGCAGATTTTATGTGAAAAGAAATTTTTTCTTACAGGAAACTTACTGTACATTTAAGCAATGTGAACGCCACCGGAAAAAAATCCTAATGTGAGTTTGTCTAATGTTTCAGGATATTTTTCTGTGAAATTGTATTTCTACACCCTATAACCAGTAAGCTCAGCGTGTATTGGGCGGGGGAAGGAGGAGACATTTATGACCAGAATAACCCAGATTTGTAATTAGACAGAATTCTTCAGTGCACATTAAAATTCCTTTAATCCAGCAGCCAATAATCCAGACAGTCACATAATCCAGCACCTGATTCAGGTGCAAAATAATCTGGAATCTAAACAAAAAATATTGATTATGATTATATTAAAGGGGAACTTTCACCACCTCTACCAACGCCAACTCTTTCCACCCTTTAATAGGCACCGATTGACTGATTCCGGCGCAGTTGGAATTTTTTCTCTAGCCCCCACCATTGCCGAGCAATCATTTCCGTTATTTTCAGCTGTCAATATACTAATTAGGCTCTCTAGTGCAGGTGGGCGGTCACAGACTACCTGCTCCACTCCAGGACCGCCTACCTGACAGCAGAGATCATAATTAGCACATCGGGTGCTGAAACTACTAGAAATGATTGCTCAGGAATGGTGCGGGCTAGAGAAAAAATTCCAACTGCGCTGGAATCAGTGGAGAGGAGTCTATTGAAGGGAGCAAAGAGTTGAGTTGGTGGAGGAGGTGAAAGGCCCTCTTTGAGGCTGGGGGTCCGATTGCGATACAAGTGAATTGGGTCACATTGCGCATTGTGAGCTGCAAAAAGACCAATCACTGCTCTTTTTGAGACTCAGAGTTGTATTCATGGCAATATTGGGATCACAATATAAGAGGGTTAAAGGGATTCTCCAGGAGTTAATTATGGATGACTTAGCATAGGTCTTTGGTATCTGATCACTGGGCATCCAATACCTAGGACCCCCACCGATCAGCTGCATCTCTGTGCGATCATTGGTACAACTTCAAAGGCCAGTGACATCACGTTCATTATTCAAATGGCCTGTTTGCAGCCCAGTCCCATTCAAGCGAATGTGCCTGAGATGCAATACCAAGTACAGCCCCTACTAATGTACGGCACTTTGTGTGCTTGGTATTCAGTGAAGAGGCCGCAGTGTTCACCCGGATGCAGCAGCTAAAGTCATCTTTCTGTTACACCGAAACTTCTACCCAGTTCCAGTCACTCTTTGGTTTCCAATTCACTTTAGAATACAATTCCCACTAATGACTCCCACCACGCTCTCCACATTACTGCACTCATCTCCTCCCTCAACCCTGTCAGCCATACTACTTTACGCTATGCTTTACCATCCTCCATAATCCAAACTTCCCACTTCTGACACCTCTTCTCTTGTGCTGCACCGGTTCTCTGCAATGCGCTACCCTAGGCAATCGGGTATATTCCTATAGCTTTAAAGGGGTTTCTGGGACTGTTTAATTCATCAGGCTAAGTCAACAATTGAAGACCTGTGGGGATACGACACCAAAGACTTCCCGCAGATCATCTGTTTGAAGTGCCAGCGGCGCTCCCTCAGTACCTCTTCCACTTCACAGGCCATGTGATGTCACATTCATCAGTCACACAGTCTTATTGTAACTCAGTCTCATGAGTAATATCATTCTTAAAGGGAGTCTATCATTAGCAAAAACACTTTTAAGCTAATGGCACGTTGGAAAGGCCTTTAAAAAGGCCATTCTTCTCCTACCTTTCCATGTTTTCTTCTCCCAGCCGATTCCAAGAGAATTTGTTTCTTCATGTATGTAAATGAGCACCACGGAGCACCCGGGGCGTTCCTTCTCTTCTGCGAGCACCCATCGCGTCATCACTTATCACTGCCCCTTCATCCATTGCAATGACTCCCCTCTTGGTCCTCTTACTTCTCAGTTCTCGCCGACAGCAAATTCTCGCGACTGCGCATGCGCAATCGGCCCGCCATTTTCCGGTGGTCTGTCACAAGAGCGTTGCAGAGCCGATTGCGCATGCGCAGTCGCGAGAGTTCGCTGCCGGCGAAAACTGAGAAGAAATAAGACGAAGAGGGGAGTCACCGCAACGGACGAAGGCGTGGTGAGAAGCGATGACGCGATGGGTGCTCGCAGAAGAAAAGGAACGCCCTGGGTGCTCCGTGGTGCTCATTTACATACATGAAGAAACAAATTATCTTGGAATCAGCTAGAAAACAAGGAAATCTAGGAGAAGAATGGCCTTTTTAAAGGCCATTCCAATGTGCCATTAGCTTAAAAGTGTTTTTGGTAATGATAGACTCCCTTTAATCCAAACTTCCAACCTTTTTCAGAACTTTTCACATGCTGCACCAGTTCTCTAGAATGTGCTACCCCAGGCAATCCGATTAATTTCCAAACTCTATAGCCCTAAAATTGTATCCCTATCACATTATCTAATCTGACTCTTTCCCTTTAACCATCCGACACCCTTCTGCATTATTCCTCAGAACCTGAACCCATGCTTCTCAATCGTCCTGGTTGCGAGTTCGGGAGGGGGACATAATACTGTGAGGGCAACTGGAGGGAGACATTATACAGGGGGGCAGAAATATAATGTGGGGGTCACACTAAGGGGGGCATTATACCATAGGGATTTGAAAGGGACATTATAGTGTGTGGAGGACCACAAGGGGCATAATACCGTGTCAGGGCCATTATAGGGGTGTTATACTGTGTGGGGGCACAGAGAGACACGGATGGGACTGTGCGGAGCCGAAGTGGAAATCATCTTACTATTCCGTACATGCCCCTGTCTATTGAGAATATATTCCTGGGACTCGTACTTTTTAAAACTGGTGAATTTTTTCCAGGAACCTTAAGTGAGAAGTTCTGTGATTTACGCGCCGCTATAAGCTCTCTCGGCACACGTCGTGATATCATTTCAGTAGTCTTAGCTTCTGATTTCGGTTTCTACAATCTTATGTGTGAGGCTTTCTCAGCGTGAAATTTTATATTGCATATGTAAGGACGGAAGAAGTTTCTCACCGTGGGGGCCCAATTCTCTGTATAGATTTTCCTGGAACTGTGATAGCCATTTATAGTGTACAAGATAGAAATTAGAAATCCAGGGGTCCCGAGGCGAAAGCCAAGGACCCCAAAATCAATTTTCAAGCAATTTTCAGGAACGCAATGGTGTACATATGTGTCCGTGTGATGTAGCGGTGGGAGATGGTAAGTGCTGCGATAACCAGAGGGCCGCTAAATGCAATGGTCTAGGAGTGTACGCCATTATATACTCTTACGGGAAGGGATTTAGAGGTGGGGAGATCATATCTATAAGGTGCCCGGATAATAACAACCTGGGGGGCCATTAACACAGGGGTCCTTGTGGATTGAAATCTGACTAAAAGCAATATCTAGGTATGGTTGTCAACATCTGACACCCCACCAATCTATGGGGCGCCGTTTGTCCATAGGTTGGTGTGACGAAATGAGAAATTTAGTGAACACGGAATTCATTTTGTTGGCTCATAATTGATGTTTGTGACAACAAAATTCGACAGAATTCATTTTGTGTTCACAGAAATTAGTTTTGTGTGCAGAATATCAATTTATATTTCACAGAATGCACAAAAATCACTTTGTGATGCTGTTTACAGGGTAGATTCAGTGTCACAAAACTTATTTTTGAGTACAAAATGTCATTTTGTCGCACAAATTACATTTTGTCACAGAAATGATGTTTTGTGACAACAGGATCACAAAATTAATATGGCGCAAACAAAATTACATTTTGTTACAAACAACAACTAGGGTGCTCTTTGTTCACATTGTAAACAGGTATAGGGGCTGCAACAGTGGCAGTAACTACCGGGCCCTGGACTCTGAGGGGGCCCCAAAGGTCCCGCTGCCACATCAAATATTACCACTATTCTAAATGGCTTAAGGTAGATAGGGGCCCCATTACAGATTTTGCATTCAGGCCGAGAATTCTGGACACAGAATGTTATTTTGTCACACAGAATTTTATTTTGTAAGACATAATGTATTTTGTAAAGCAAGTAATATAAAACACATTAGAGCTGATTTATTAAGACTGACATTTTGTACGCCAGCCTTAAAGGGGTTGTCTAGGAGATACAGATTTTGGCAAGGAGGCAGGGAAAGGTAAAAAAAACCCAACATACTCACCTGTCCCTGGTGATCCGTTGTCTCCCAACGTGGTCCAGTCCTACTGCTCTTGGGATCTTGTTCCGGCAGAAGTCTTGGCCACACGTGACTACTGAGGCTTCAGCGTCTATAAATTCAGCGACAGTATGGAAATTTACGCGAGTCAGGAACTGGTATAAATTTCCTGTATAATTCAGGCCAGAAAAATGGCGTGAGGTATGATAAATGTGTAGGCCGAGGAGTCTCCTCCCCGCTCTCCATCCCGCTGTGCCCAGCGAAGCGCAGAACAGAGAATGTGTCGTACATCATCACCCATCTACGCCAGAAAACCGGTGTAAATTTCCCCTATTATGTCACAAAATAGAATTCTGTGCCACAAAATAAACTTTTGTCACTCCAATGTTGATCCTGTAAACGGCCACTGCACTGTATACAGAGTTGTTTACTTCTGGCTATGTACACTCGGCAGAACCAATGGCCGCCGTAGCTGATCGGTGATGGTGTTGGGTTTCGGATTCTCACCAATCGGATTTTAATGACTTATCCCAAGGATAGGCCAAAAATATTTGGTCTTGGACAACCCCTTGAAATGTGCATATGCGGTTCATGTTCTTGTCTAACGCGAGGGCTGTGGTGTGGTAAATGGATGTTCCGACTTTTGTTATTGGGTTTATAGTTTTAGATAAAACCTCCAATAAAAAGTAAGACTACAATTGCATGAAAAGCTTCGAAAATCCTCTGTGTCTATAGAAGGTGCAAGTATCTCGTCGTGGTGCGAAGTGCGCATGGTGTGTCACTAAGGCTAGAAATTGTGGTGTATTGACCTTTACTTGTGCACAAATAAGGCGTCGTTGTCGTGGTTTTTTCGTTTAGCACATTTTTTGAGTGGTTTTCCTGTACAAGTTTATTTTCTATGAAGTTCTAAGAACTCAGTATTTTTTTCACTAAAATGAAGGTAGAGCTGCCCAGAGACAGCCGGCGGTTCGTCTGCCAATCCCACAGAAATAATAGCCTAAATATCCGATCCCTATGGATAACGCTTAAAGCAAAAGTATCAGCAATTCTTTCAAAAATTTTCTGTTAAAACCAAATATCACTTGTTTCTAATCTGTTTTTATTTTCTGATTGCAAATTTTTTTATTCTATTTCCTGTACAAGATTATGGGGGCGGCCATCTTGCTTGAGCGTCTCCTCTGCATAGTCATGTAGTCTAGAACGACTTATTGAGGTCTATGGGAGAGTTTTTTAGACATGCTCTGTGTAGGGTGGGGGAGGAGATAAGCTGTGACATCATCTATTGTCAGAAGTGATGTAATAATGCATACCACCCAACTGTTCTGGATTCAATGGGACAGTCCTGGATTCTGTGTCCAATCCCAATTGGCTGGAGGTATGTTCCGGCTTCAACTCCGGAGGACGCAGATGAGTTGCATACAATGGTGAAGTAGGCATAGCTCCCAACTGTCCTGCATCTGGCGGGACAGTCCCGATTTTACACTGCTGTCCCGCGGTCCCACATAGCTTACAGTTTGTCCCGCTATGCCCCTGAAGTGTTTTGCTGTTAACAAACTTTATTAAGGTAGGGTAAAGGCTAAATGGTAGATGCTAAATCGTAATGGCTAAAGGACCATTGATGACGTCATGAACATGTGATCAGACTTGTGTGGGCGGAGCTATTCTGGATACTGCGGGACACACTGTGATGTTACACAGAAAGCTGGGAACAGAGAGTGATCGAAGATAAGTAGGAGAGAAGAGAGCATGTGTGAGCAAGAGGGGGGAACTGGGGGCACATGTAGGGGGCAGTTAAACTGAACGCAGATGTAGGGGGCAGTTAAACTGAAGGCAGATTAAGGGGGCAATTAAACTGGGAGCAAATGAATGGGCAATTAAACTGAAGGCAGATTAAGGGGGCAATTAAACTGGTGGCAAATAAAGGGGGACATTAAATTGGTGGTAGATGGAGGGGGCAATTAAACTGGGGCAGATAAAGGGGGACATTAAGATGGTGGCAAATAAAGGGGGACATTAAACTGAGGGCAGATGAAGGGGACATTAAGCTGGTGGCAGATGAAGGGGGACATTAAATTAGTGGAAGATGAAGGGGGACATTAAGATGGTGGCAGATGAAGGGGGACGTGAAGCTGGTGGCAGATGAAGGGGGACATTAAACTGGGGGCAGATGAAAGGGGGCATTAAGCTGGTGGCAGATGAAGGGGGACATTAAATTAGTGGAAGATGAAGGGGGACATTAAGATGGTGGCAGATGAAGGGGGACGTGAAGCTGGTGGCAGATGAAGGGGGACATTAAACTGGGGGCAGATGAAGGGGGGCATTAAGCTGGTGGCAGATGGAGGGGGGACATTAAACTGAGGGGGCAGATGGAGGGTGACATTAAACTGGGGGCAACTGGAGGAGGACATTAAACCGTGGGGGGTTGCTGGAGGGGGACATGTCTGCCTCTTGTTGCCCCCAGTTTAATGTCCCCCTCCAACTACACCCACTGTTTAATGTCACCCTCCATCTGCCCCATAGTTTAATGTACCCCGCCAACTACCCCCACTGTTTAATGTCAATCTCCAGCTTCCCCATAGTTTAATGTCACCCTTCAGCTGCCCCATAGTTTAAAGTCCCCCTTCAACTACCCCCGCTGTTTAATGTCATCCTCCAGCTGCCCCATAGTTTAATGTCCCCTTCCAGCTGCCCCATAGTTTAATGTCCCCCTCTAGCTTCTGCCAGTTGAAACTGGGGCTCGAGGAGAGGGACTTAGTACTGTGGGGAAATTGGAGGGGACCATTATAATGTGGGGGCATATAATGGGTGACTGTAGGAGCATTATACTGTGTGGGGGCACATGGAAAAATAGATTAGAATGGGCGGAGTCAACATAGAAGTGGGTGGAGCTAAATTTGCCGCGGTGCACATAGCGCGCCGCATATTTTGTCCCTCTTTCTGTCCTTTGAAAGTTGGGAGGTATGAAGTAGGAACCATTCACTCCCTGTTTCACCATCCTGCCCCCTGTGTGCTTCAGGAGCTGTAGACGAGATGTGATGATGTCACTCACATTGCGCCCGCAGTTCCCTAAAGCCTCTGGGAGCAGAGACAGACCAGCAGGGGAGCGAGGAGAGGGTCAGTGTTTTTTTAATGTTTGGTTGGTACCAGGAGAGGGACATAATATTGTGGTGGCAGCTGGAGGGGGACTGTAAACTGGGGGCAGAATGAGGGGGGCATTAAACTGTCGGGGCAGCTTGAGGAGGACAATAAACTGGGGGCAACTGGAGGAGGACATTAAAGTGTCGGAGCAGCAGGAGATGAACATTAAACCCGGAGCAACTGGAGGAGGAAAATAAACTGGGAGCAACTGGAGGAGTACATTAACCCTTTTGCGCATAATCACATAAATTTACGTCATTATGCACGATGGGGTGTATGGAGAGAGCTCAGGCACTGAGCTATCCTCCATGGCCGATGCCGGCTGTATAATACAACCAGGACCCGTAGCTAACAGCTGTGATCGGTGCCGACACCGATCGCAGCTATTAACACTTTAGATGCCAAGGTCAAACGCAACCGCAGCATCTAAAGTGTGCAGCCGCCATGGGCGCCGCCATCCTTGAATGATCACCTCCAGAACGTCATCGAAAAAAAATCAAAATGGCCAAATGGCCAAATGGCCAAATGGCCAACTTTGCCTCCAATAAAAAATGGAATAAAAACAGATCAAACCATCAGAACTTCCCCAAAATGGTATCAATAAAAACGCCATCTTGTCCCGCATAAAAAGACGCCATACCCAGCTCCATACACATAAATATAAAAAAGTTACAGGTGTCAGAACATGGCGACACTAAATTTTTTCTCTATTTTGCAAAGTTTTAAATTTTTTAAAAAGTATCAAAACATTACAAATACTATATAAATTTGGTATCACCGTGTTCGTACTGACCCGCAGAATACAGGTAACATGTCATTTTTACCACACAGTGAATGCTGTAAAAAATAAACCCATAAGAAATTGGCGCAAATGCATTTTTTTTTTCAATTCGACCTCATTCAGAATTTTTTTCCAGCTATCCAGTACATTGTATAGGATATTGAATGCGGCCATTACAAAGTATAATTTATCCCGTAAAGAATAAGCCATCATGTTGTGGCTCTTGGAATGGGGAGAGGGAAAAACGGAAATGCAAAAACAAAAATTGACAGAGGCATGAAAGGGTTAAACTGGGGCAACTAGAGGGGGACATTAAACTGGGGCAGATGGAGGGGTCCTCCTTCACAGTCCTTTCCTTCACGGGTTTGGAACAAGTCCCAATACCACCATTTGGCGGTGATAAACATAAAATGTTGTTACAAAAATAGGTAAAATGGATCCTAAGGGCGAATGCCCTGTGACCTTTAGGTGTCCATGATAAGAACGATATGAGTGTCTTCTTATAAACTGAAGCGGCCAGTGTTCTTATATTTACTCCATCATTATATTATAATTGTTCCATCTAGTCAATACTTCCCCAGTATGAAGAACAGATTCCACAAGAGAATCTAAAGTGTAAAAATCCCCTTATGTCCATAATTTCCTTTTTTTCTTGCTATGGCATTCTTATCTGTGCTCTCTTGTGATTATATATCACGCACTATTATATAGAATTTAATGCTATAATGCTGAATATAATATCTCTTCAAACTCCTTTTGTTGCCCCGATCCAGAGTATGGCATGTATATCTATATTTATAGATGTGGCTGTGGTTATAAAACTAGTTACACCCCTGCAATACGCCCTGGATCCTGCTTTCTTGTCCTGCGTTGCGTACATGCGCGGGTTCCGGAGGCGTTGCCCAGGTGACATTGCGTGTTCCAAAGCCCTTGCGCCTGCACGGACTTGGATTGCGTAGTTAGAGGTGTTGGGCGCGTTTCATGCCCGTGCCTACGCCTTCCCTATCCATGGACGTTTTATGAAAACTACAATCGGTGAGTGCCCCTCGAGGGGGGAGCACCACTGAAGAGTCAGGGTCACTCCTGGGTTGAATTCCTCATAACTTTTATGGCAGATTCCAAAGCAGTGCCACAATTTTTCTCACGTTTATATTAAATGACAACACCCGGTCTTTTTGTACAGTTAGAGATAAGTCACTGCTAGAGATGAACAAATTTCTCAAAAGTTCGATTCGAAGTTCCAAAAAAATTCGCTTCGATCTGAATTACTTTGCGGCGAATAAACAGCTATTTCCAGGCTACAGAGAGCCGGGGTGGGCAGGTGGGCGGCAAAATGGCGGAAGCCCTTGGATGCCGCGGTCATGTCTCTCTCTCTCTCTCTCTCCAGCACGGACAACTTTTATTCATGTGGAAGGATCTGCTAACAAGCAAAGACATGCCTACCCAATGACATCACTAGAGAACATCATGTGACCGTCTGATGTCACAAAGGTCCTTACTAAATATTCGTTACCACAAAGCATCAGGAAATCCGGAATCGTGGAGAATCGAAGATTTCCTGAAATTCGGATCGAATTCCACTTCTGCAGAATCGATTTGCTCATCTCTAGTCACCGCCAATGGCGCTCTAAGGTGGGAACTTTTGGCATCCCAAAAATTTTTAGTCTGCATTGAACTTTGAGAGAGATTGGACTGTAGCTACAAATGACTTTTCTTCCTTACTGTTGGGTTGTTGTTGTTGTTGTTTTTGGCACTGGTGACCCAAACTGGCAGGCCATGCTTTTTACGTTCCAAGAAAATCCCTTGCAATCATTTTCTTCTTAAGTGTAGATCATTCAAGAATTCTCCACAGTTATGGCAGGCCATGTGGTTATTCATTGATGTCTCTATGGACCCATACTTAACATCCCTACTTGACCTTACCGCTTCTCCGAGGGTTGGTTTACTGCTCTTGGTTGTCAACCTTTGACCGTCTTTCCATTATTGGAAATCGTTGTTAATACTCTAGACCAGACTTCCGAGGTGCAGGTAAAGGACAGGGGGCACAACTTGGGGGCTGTTCTTTGTTGGCTTGGCAGTAGGGAGCTGTCGCTTCCCACCATAATCCGATTGGAATGTTTCCTGAACTTGGACCGTCACTCGGACTGCCCCTCTACAGGTGTCCTGGCTTCGTGTTTTGGGTTAAGGAGCTCAAGTCATGGAGAGGTCATGGGTCACATCTAACACTGAAAACTCGGGAGCAATTATTTAGCAATTAGGAATGTTTCCTGTGTGCGCCTAGGAGGGTAGTGGCTTACGCCATGACCTTATCGTGAACATTGGAGACCTTCTATGTAGTAGTTTCTCTTTCTATTT
The DNA here is from genome assembly GCA_947044405.1 of Leptodactylus fallax. Classification (NCBI taxonomy): domain Eukaryota; kingdom Metazoa; phylum Chordata; class Amphibia; order Anura; family Leptodactylidae; genus Leptodactylus; species Leptodactylus fallax. The sequence goes on along the minus strand of CAMRHE010000477.1, from coordinate 923,351 downwards.
AAAGCCTCCTATCTGGTCGGAGGTGCCTGCGGTGGAATCTGGTCTGAGCCGGCCCAGGAATGCTACCCCCGAGGGTGTATTAGAACAATATTACGTATGTCAAATCTTCTCTCTAGCCGGATTATACATAGAAATGTGAAAGGGTTTAATCTGCCTAATGAACAAGTCCATTGTTTTAGGGAACTCTAAGGCTCTGCCATGTGGTGCACACAGACCCAATGCCCAAATCAGATTAAAACATCCGGTTTAGTTCACGCCTCTTTTTGTTGTCCATGTCCCTTATGTTTTATTCAGACTGGACCCATTTACATGCAGCCTCCCTCTAACCTATAGATGGCTGGCACACTACGTTTAAAGAGAATGGGTCACCAGAAATTTTTTAAAGAATTTTTGGTGAAATTTAAAAAAAAAACTTCCATGTTATTATCTACATTTTAAAAAATTCCTACAAATTCTGCAGTTCTGCCAAATATTATGCTGAGACTTCATGTAGGAGATTTCTTTGCAGCAGTCACCTCTCTTACAGCACTCTGATGATCGCAGCTATCATGTACAGTTGAAACTAGAAGTTTCCATACACTATAGAAAAAGACACATATGGATGTTTTTCTCACTATCTGACATGAAATCAGAGTAAACCTTTCCCGTTTTAGGTCAATTAGGATTACCAAAATTATTTATATTTGCCAAATGCCAGAATAATGAGAGAGAGAGAATTTTTGAAGCCATTTTTATGACTTTCTGCAAAGTCAAAAGTTTCCATACAATTCATTAGTATTTGGCACCATTGCCCTTACACTGTATGACTTGGGTCAAACATCTTGGATCTCGTTCCACAAGCTTCTCACGATAGTTGGTAGGAATTTGGGCCCATTCCTCCTGACAGAACTGGTGTCACTGAGCCATATTTGTAGGCTGCCTTACTCGCACCTGCCTTTTCAGCTTTGCCCATAGATTTTCAATAGGATTGAGATCAGGGCTTTGTGATGGACTCTCCAAAACATTGACTTTGTTATCCTTAAGCCACTTTGTGACCAGTTTGGCAGTATGCTTCGGATCATTGTCCATTTGGAAGACCCATTTGCGCCCAAGCTGTAACTTCCTGGCTGATGTCTTGAGATGTTGCTTCAGTATTGCCACATAATGTTCTTTCCTCATGGTGCCATCTATTTAGTGAAGTGCACCAGTCCCTCCTGCAGCACAACAACCCCACAACATGATGCTGCCACCCCGTGTGTCACAGTTGGGATGGTGTTCTCAGGCTTGGCCATCATGACCATTGTTACATTTGGAGGAAAAAGGGAGAAGGTTGCAAGCCTGAGAACACCATCCCGACTGTGACACATGGGGGTGGCGGCATCATGTTGTGGGTTTGTTTTGCTGCAGGAGGGACTGGTGCACTTCACAAAACTAGTATACCTAGTGATCGAGCTGATCAGGACGGGGTCCAGGTGTTGAACCCAAATCCAATCTGACACTGATGGTGACCTATCCTGTGGAGACGTCATCAGTATGAATTATCTTTTGGTTCCACTTTAATATATTATATGTTAGTTATTGCATTATTTTTGCTGGAGACTGTATACGTGTGCTGACTGGTGACTGTGGCCACATAAACCACTATATGAGCATACGCATCGTCAACTTCCTATACATGACCTGATGTTGAACTGAAAGTTTCCTTAACCCTTCCATGACCATATACTTTCATCATAACTAAGCTTGTATTATTTTTGTTGACCATTCTCTAACTCAGAGATGGACCCAGTCTATAAGCCCCTGTATATATACAATGAGAGGATCCTCTCCACCAGGATACCTAAAAATTACACTACCACCTCCACCAACTCCGTCTCTTTTCATCCTTTAATAAACTCCACCCCACTGGTTCTGGCACAGTTGGAATTTTCTCTCTAGCCCCCACTGTTCACGAGCAATCAGTGCTGTTAGTTTTGGTGTCTGATATGCTAATTAGGCTCTCTAATGTCAGGTGGGCGGTCTGAATCACACCCCCTTGTATGTCCTGGATGGAAACTGCCCACTTGACACTAGAAAGCCTAAAATCATATCAAGCATCAAAACTAAAAGCACTGATTGCTCAGGAATGGTGGGGGCTAGAGAAAAAATTAAAGTCAGTGGAAAGGCACCTATTAAAAGATGCAAAAACCTGGAGTTTGTTGGATGTATTGAAAGGCACCCCTTAAAAAGAATACTTTTGTCCCCAAAACAGATGGATAGTCGTAATAATCCTGGTAGTCTAGAGTAATGTGAAGATAAATGGTTAGATCCCTTGTGATCTGGGTTAGTGAAGTGGTTTATGGTTTCATCCCTGGTGGTCTAGGGAAGTGAATGAGTTGACCAGTAACATCCCTGGTGTTCTAGGGTAGTGAAAGGGGTGACCAGTAACATTCATGGTGGTCAAGGGTAGTGAATGGGGTGACCAGTAACATCCCTGGTGGTCTAAGGTAGTGAATGGGGTGACCAGTAACATTCATGGTGGTCAAGGGTAGTGAATGGGGTGACCAGTAACATCCCTGGTGGTCTAGGGTAGTGAATGGGGTGACCAGTAACATCCCTGGTGGTCTAGGGTAGTGAATGGGGTGACCAGTAACATCCCTGGTGGTCTAGGGTAGTGAATGGGGTGACCAGTAACATACCTGGTGGTCTAGGGTAGTGAATGGGGTGACCAGTAACATCCCTGGTGGTCTAGGGTAGTGAATGGGGTGACCAGTAACATCCCTGGTGGTCTAGGGTAGTGAATGGGGTGACCAGTAACATTCATGGTGGTCAAGGGTAGTGAATGAGGTGACAAATAATATCCCTGGTGGTCTAGGGTAATGAATGGGGTGACCAGTAACATCCCTGGTGGTCTAGGGTAGTGAATGGTGTGACCAGTAACATTCATGGTGGTCTATGGTATTGAATGGTGTGACCAGTAACATTCATGGTGGTCAAAGTTAGTGAATGGGGTGACCAGTAACATCCCTGGTGGTCAAGGGTAGTGAATGAGGTGACTAATAACATCTCTGGTGGTCTAGGGTAGTGAATGGGGTGACCAGTAACATTCATGGTGGTCAAGGGTAGTGAATGAGGTGACTAATAATATCCCCGGTGGTCTAGGGTAGTGAATGGGGTGACCAGTAACATTCATCGTGGTCAAGGGTAGTGAATGAGGTGACTAATAATATCCCCGGTGGTCTAGGGTAGTGAATGGGGTGACTAGTAACATCCCTGGTGGTCTAGGGTAGTGAATGGGATGACCAGTAACATCCCTGGTGGTCAAGGGCAGTGAATGAGGTGACTAATAACATCTCTGGTGGTCTAGGGTAGTGAATGGGGTGACCAGTAACATCCCTGGTGGTCTAGGGTAGTGAATGGGGTGACCAGTAACATCCCTGGTGGTCAAGGGCAGTGAATGAGGTGACTAATAACATCTCTGGTGGTCTAGGGTAGTGAATGGGGTGACCAGTAACATCCCTGGTGGTCTAGAGCAGGGAAAGTGTTAAAGGGGTTGCTAAGAATTTGAAGCAACCTGTGGGGTGACCGGGGTGGGTGTGAAAGATAAAATAAAAGTGATACCTGTCTGCTCCTAGTCCCCATTTCCATTGTGTGCTGGGGCTCGCAGTGATGAAAGCCATGAGGCTAATGTGATTGGTCTCAGTGGTCACATGAGCCTCACGGCTTCTGGCACTGCAAGCCCTGGAACGCGACAGAGAGGGGATCGGGAGCAGACAATCTTTTACACACGCCTTGACTGAACCACAGGTCGCCCCAATCCTGGACAAGCCATGAAGCACTAGAATCTGTAATCTATTATAAACCCAAGAACATTTTTGGGGGGCAAGAGAAAAGCACATTTTTGTTAAGGCTACCTGCCCCCTGGCCCTTTGGGTCCCTGTGCAGCAGAGTAGGCAGGGTATTTGTCTACCCCAGGTATATCACTAACATTTTTGTTTTTTGTAAATATTCCTATATGCTGCACTTGTACGTGTATGTAGCGGTACATTGTCAGTCTTGTAGTATGTGCTAGCTTTATGGTTACATTTACTTTTCATATACATCAATGGAAATTGTGTCCTCCTGTTATTGGGCAGCCGTACGTCGCTGCATGGTTGACCACGGTTTATTTAACCTTGTTTTCTCGCTGCGCCGTTGTTTCGTTTTGCACCATCTGTTGTTTACTATCACTTACTGTTTGTTCTCCATCAAAGATTTGCTGAATTTCGAACCTCCCACCATCCCCGCAGCCCAGGAACGTAGCAGAGCATTTCTACTCTGTCACAAAAAGAATCAGACACCTCATTTGTCCAAATATCTTCCAGCGTCTTATATTCCGTGCAGAATATTTTCCATAAAAATTCTACACTACAGGGAGGCCAGATTTTGCATTGTAAACTTTCTTCTGCCACTCAGTTGTCTACGTGACCCAAAGGATCCCATTATAGAAAAAAAAAATTTCAGTACGGTCAAAAAAATTCAGTACAGATAAAAGTATGGCAAAGTAAAACATAACATATACCATACAATATAACATATGTCAAGGACACTTTTTAGTGTATATGTTACATATAGTGTATGCAAAGTCTTAGTCCAATCTCCAGTCGCCACCATACTGCCTCATTCCTCCTACTTTGTTGAGGTGCCATGAATCTTTCTCCCATTGACAGGAGATTCCTCTTACTTTATGCATCACCACAATGGTCACAGAAATAACTTGAATCTGACAAAAGTAATAATATATAAAAATTCTATGAAAATGAACAAATGAAAGTCAGACATTGCTTTCCAACCAGGCTTCAACAGAATTTAAAAAAAAGAAAACTTATGAAACAGGCCTGGACAGAAATGATGGTTCCCTTAATATTTTGTTGCACAACCTTTTGAGGCAATCCCTGCAATCAAACGATTCCTGTAACTGTCAATGAGACTTCTGCACCTCTCAGCAGGTATTTTGGCCGCTCCTCATGAGCAAACTGCTCCAGTTGTCTCGGGTGTGAAGGGTGCCTTTTCCAGACGGCATGTTTCAGCTCCTTCCAAAGATGCTCAATAGGATTTAGGTCAGGGCTCATAGAAGGCCACTTCAGAATAGTCCAATGTTTTCCTCTTAGCCATTCTTGGGGGTTTTTAGCTGTGTGTTTTGGGTCATTATCCTGTTGCAAGACCCATGACCTGCGACTGAGACCAAGCTTTCTGACACTGGGCAGCACATTTCTCTCTAGAATCCCTTGATAGTTTTGAGATTTCATTGTACCCTGCACAGATTCAAGACACCCTGTGCCAGATGCAGCAAAGCAGCCCCAGAACATAACAGAGCCTCCTCCATGTGTCACAGTAGGGACAGTGTTCTTTTCAAGATATGCTTCATTTTTCCATCTGTGAACATAGAGCTGATGTGCCTTGCCAAAAATTTCGATTTTTGTCTCATCTGTCCATAGGACATTCTCCCAGAAGCTTTGTGGCTTGTCATAGAATTTTTATATATTATTACTTTTGTCAGATTCAAGTTATTTCTGTGATCATTGTGGGTTATTCTTTCATTAAACGAGGGGCACCAACAATTTTGTCCACGTGTGTAAATCATATCATGAATGGCCAGTCTATTAGAGACACCTGCCCATTCACTAGGGACAGCTCTAGGTTTGTGTGGGCCCTTTTTAGATGGGCCTCATAGCTACTATCCTGCCTGTGCTTTTACACCCTCCAGTGGGAACCTGTAGAGACTGTATGGACTTTATAGAGTACTTAACTAAGCATTACACTAGTGTTGTGTGACTGTTCGGGGACTCCGTCCCCCATTCCGCTTAAAATATGTGAGCAGGACTTTTCCCTCCGCCGATATCGGGCCTAAACCTGGACGTAAAGCCAGTGGACCACATTATAGTCTATGGGGTCTGCGAGTTTCTACAGGTAACCTCTTTTTAAGCGGATAGTGGACCTGAAGAACAGAAACCCAAATGCTAGTGTGAACCTAGTGTAAGGTGTAGACTGCTGCAGTAAGGAAAAATGTACACCGTGAGAAATTGTGTACCACCTATCAGCTCGGCCCCAGCCTACAGTAGTAATGCTATAAGAATTGAACCTCCAGAAATTGGATGCTTTTTATACCTCCAGTAAAAACTGTGAGCTACCCTGTTTCTGCAAACGTCTTGTCTCCTAAGTCTTAGTACTGCATGGCCATCACGGGCACTCCAACCTCCATAAGGCTCAGGGAGGCTGACAACAACCATAATGTGATGCAGGGGAAACACTACCACCATTATCAGGTACCCTGCAAGTCCCCTCAGCACTGCACCAACCCTGGAAGAAAGCTGGAGGAATTGGTTGAGTTTTTAGCCACCGTGACCATTGCAAGTCCTACGACTCCCAGCCTTCTGGCCTCCTCCATAAAGTTGCTACATAAAGCAACCAGTGCCTGGTAATGGTAAATTACCTGCAGTCCTACGGGCTGTTATCTGAGCACCCCCATGACTAAAGAGAGAGACTGGTAAAATACTGTGGAAATTGAGGAATTTTTATTCATGCCGTTCCCTAATCTAGCCTAGCGTGTACAAAGGTGCAACTTTGTCGGTGGGCAGAATCATATGAAAACCATAGTGTCTGCAAATACAAGCCAGCATTGTGTAATTCTGACATTTTCTCCGAGCAAACACAATTATGTCCCCTGAAGACAATGGCCGGGAGCTATATATAGTCATGGTCCCTGTTTGTCTAGTGTTTAACACGCTTTTGCGAAACCTCATTGATATGTGACACATGATGGAAGAGATTACTCATCGATTATTTCTGAATAAAGTACATTATAATAAATCTGGATGAAGACTGTATACATGATTGCATCATAACCTGGGGATGAAATACCTGTACATCTCTGCAAAGGACTGTGTGTTAAAGGGGTTGTCCAGGATTTAGGATTTTATGGCCTAGCCTGTTAGGGGATGATCCTGCACTGATCGCCCACCATCTGCTCCTGGCCCCATGTTGTGTATAGTTCGGGCATCAGAAGCGGCCCCATACAGCTGATCAGTACAGGGAGCGGCTGATGGTCTCTCACGATCAGAAATATATGGCCTATCTTAAGTACAGGCTATAAAATACTCAATCCTGGACAACCCCTTTAACCAGAAATTGAAGGGTCACTTAGTTTTAATGGAGATGTATGACATGAGAAAAACTGTTGTGATTGTGGCTGAGCTGTATTACTGGCCCATGGACAAGATTAGCACCATGTGTAATGTTAAAGGGGTTTCCCATAAACATAACCACGTATAAATTTTTAGACAATTAAAATTGAAACATTGTTGGAAATATAAATCATTAAAAATTTTGCAGAGTCTTGGAGATTTTCTCTAACTATCTTAGTGGTGACATCTGCAGTTGTGATCGGTTGTTAATGGATACAACCAAGAATGCAGGAACTTTCTATGGTATGGGGCTTCTGAGAAACCCAGCCATGATGTCCTTATTGTGGACAGGTTATCAGGAGGGAACACTACATGTATGAGGAGATAACCCGACCACAAAAAGGACATCATGGCTGGTTATCAGGAGGACACTACATGTATGAGAAGATAACCCGGCCACAATAAGGACATCATGGCTGGTTATCAGGAGGGGACACTACATGTATGAGAAGATAACCTGACCACAATAAGGACATCATGGCTGGTTATCAGGAGGACACTACATGTATGAGAAGATAACCTGACCACAATGAGGATATCATGGCTGGTTATCAGGAGGACACTACATGTATGAGAAGATAACCTGACCACAATAAGGACATCATGGCTGGTTATCAGAAGGACACTACATGTATGAGAAGATAACCTGACCACAATAAGGATATCATGGCTGGTTATCAGGAGGACACTACATGTATGAGAAGATAACCCGACCACAATAAGGACATCATGGCTGGTTATCAGGAGGGCACTACATGTATGAGAAGATAACCTGACCACAATAAGGACATCATGGCTGGTTATCAGGAGGACACTACATGTATGAGAAGATAACCCGACCACAATAAGGACATCATGGCTGGTTATCAGGAGGACACTACATGTATGAGAAGATAACCCGACCACAATAAGGACATCATGGCTGGTTATCAGGAGGACACTACATGTATGAGACGATAACCCGACCACAATAAGGACATCATGGCAGGTTAACAGGAGGGACACTACATGTATGAGAAGATAACCCGACCACAATAAGGACATCATGGCTGGTTATCAGGAGGACACTACATGTATGAGAAGATAACCAGACCACAATAAGGACATCATGGCTGGTTATCAGGAGGACACTACATGTATGAGAAGATAACCCGACCACAATAAGGACATCATGGCAGGTTAACAGGAGGGACACTACATGTATGAGAAGATAACCCGACCACAATAAGGACATCATGGCTGGTTATCAGGAGGACACTACATGTATGAGAAGATAACCTGACCACAATAAGGACATCATGGCTGGTTATCAGGAGGGGACACTACATGTATGAGAAGATAACCTGACCACAATAAGGACATCATGGCTGGTTATCAGGAGGACACTACATGTATGAGAAGATAACCTGACCACAATAAGGATATCATGGCTGGTTATCAGGAGGACACTACATGACGCTGACGCTGCCTGTGAGGTCCTACAAGCCACGCTGAGCCAGTTACAGTCTCAGCACCCCCAGGCCCTCCTTCTTGTGTCTGGCGATTTCAACCATGCCTCTCCATCATCCACACTTCCCAGTTTCACACAGTATGTAACCTGCCACACAAGAGACAACAAAACACTGGACTTGTTCTTTGCCAACGTGAGGGAGGCATATAACTCATCAGCCCTACCGCCCCTGGGAAGATCGGATCACAACCTAGTACATCTCCGACCTGTGTACAAGCCACTTGTACGTAGAGAACCAGCTGTCACCCGCACAGTGAGGATATGGTCCGAGGAGAGTGACGAGGCTCTGAGGGATTGTTTTGACACAACCGCATGGGAAGTGCTGCAGGATTCGTATGGAGAAGATATAGAAGGACTCACACACTGCATAACGGACTACATTAATTTTTGTGTGGACAACACAGTACCCACAAAAGTGGTGAGGTGCTTCTCCAACAACAAACCATGGATTAACGCTGATATAAAAACACTACTTAAGGAGAAAAAGATGGCATTCAGGACAAGAGATAAGGAGGGGTTGAGGGAAGTACAAAAGGAGCTGAGGCATCTAATCAGGCAAGGAAAAGCCAGTTATAAGGAAAAAATGGAAAAGCAAATGGAAAGAAAAGACATAAGGGGGGTCTGGGAGGGGCTTAAGTCAATTTCGGGTCATAAACAGTCGGTCTGCCAGATTGAGGCAGATGTTAACTGGCTTAATGAACTAAACCTATTCTTCAACAGATTTGATCACACACCAGCTCCTCCCACCCCAGAATGTCCTTCAGCCCCCTCACCACAATGACTTCCCCCATTCCCCCATGTGGCTACTTCCCAACAGACCAGTAAATCCAGAAATCTGTCTTTACTGACCACAGTCTGACCTTCACACAGGCCCAGGTGAGGAAGGAGATGAAAAAGATCAGCGGGAAAGCCGCAGGGCCAGATGACATCAGTGCAAGGCTAATTAAGACTTGTGGGGACCAGCTGTGTGGTATAATTACATATATGTATAATATGAGCCTGAGGCAGGAAATAGTCCCTGAATTATGGAAATCTTCTTGTGTGGTACCAGTTCCAAAGAAACCTCACCCTATGGACCTCAACGACTACAGACCTGTAGCACTGACATCCCACTTGATGAAGATCTTAGAGAGATTGGTTCTCACACATCTTCGCCCTCTAGTGAGCCCCGCTATGGACCCCCTCCAGTTTGCTTACGCCGCATTGGGGTAGATGATGCCATCATCCACCTTCTGCACAGGGCTCTGCTCACCTGGAGAAACCAGGGAACACAGTGAGAATAATGTTCTTTGATTTCCCAGTGCTTTTAACACCATACAGCCCAGGTTACTGAGAGACAAGCTGGGCCTTGCTGGAGTGGACCACCACCTCCCAACTGGATCCTAGACTACCTCACAAACGACCTCAATACGTGAGGCCCAAGACTGTGTTCGGTCCGTGATCTGTATCGGGGCCCCGGGTCGTTCCGCCCCTTCCTCTTCACACTGTACACTGCTGATTTTAGGTGCAACTCATCCAGCTGCTACCTACAGAAGTATTCTGACGACTCTGCAATAGTAGGCCTCATCACAGACGATGATGACAAGGAGTACAGAGAACTGAACCGGTTTTTGTGGACTGGTGCCACCGGAACCACCTGAAGATTAACGCGGGGAAGACCAAGGAGATGGTGGTGGACTCCGAAGGCAGATGCCCTCCAAACCAGTGGACATCCTGGGGACGGCACGAGATTGTGAACACCTATAAGTCCTGGGCCCCTTATAATAAGCTGGACTGGGCAGATCATTGGGGCCCTGTACAGGAAGGGCCCGCGCCTACCTGCTTGGAAGCGAGAGCCTTGGAACCGGGGCCTCTAGAACTTTCTTCAACTCGTGTGGCACAGCCATCTTTTGGAGTGGCCTGCTGGGGGAGCGTATATCAACCAGGGACAGAAATAAACTTGACAAGCTGATTAGAAGGGCCAGCTCTGCCTGGGGAGCCCACTGGCCCAGTGCGGTGGTGGGTGACAGAAGGATACTGTCCGTGGTGAGCCCAGCAGAAGAAGAAGTCCCACCCATCAGAGACTGTGTTGCGCTGGGCGTACTGTCAGTGACCGACTGCTCCACCCTGGTGTGAGAAGGAGCGCATCGGAAGTCTTCCTCCCCACCGCGTTGGCTGTACAACCAACCCGACCGCGGAGATCATTACATACAGAGAACTGAAATATCTCTCTGCCTGTTAAATCCCCCCCCCCTGCACGTCCATCTGCTGCTGCTATTAATGTAATGCCTCTCACCTTGGAACATTCCTGTACATGTTGTATTTGTATTTGTATCTGCTTATCTTATCTTTGCTGCTGTAACACACTGAATTTCCCCATTGTGGGACTATTAAAGGACTATTATTATTATTATTATTATTATTATTATTATTATTATGTATGAGAAGATAACCTGACCACAATAAGGACATCATGGCTGGTTATCAGGAGGACACTACATGTATGAGAAGATAACCCGACCACAATAAGGACATCATGGCTGGTTATCAGGAGGGCACTACATGTATGAGAAGATAACCCGACCACAATAAGGAGATCATGGCTGGTTATCAGGAGGACACTACATGTATGAGAAGACAACCTGACCACAATAAGGACATCATGGCTGGTTATCAGGAGGACACTACATGTATGAGAAGATAACCCGACCACAATAAGGACATCATGGCTGGTTATCAGGAGGACACTACATGTATGAGATGATAACCCGACCACAATAAGGACATCATGGCTGGTTATCAGGAGGACACTACATGTATGAGAAGATAACCTGACCACAATAAGGATATCATGGCTGGTTATCAGGAGGACACTACATGTATGAGAAGATAACCCGACCACAATAAGGACATCATGGCAGGTTAACAGGAGGGACACTACATGTATGAGAAGATAACCCGACCACAATAAGGACATCATGGCAGGTTAACAGGAGGGACACTACATGTATGAGAAGATAACCTGACCACAATAAAGACATCATGGCTGGTTATCAGGAGGACACTACATGTATGAGAAGATAACCCGACCACAATAAGGACATCATGGCTGGTTATCAGGAGGGCACTACATGTATGAGAAGATAACCTGACCACAATAAGGACATCATGGCTGGTTATCAGGAGGACACTACATGTATGAGAAGATAACCCGACCACAATAAGGACATCATGGCTGGTTATCAGGAGGACACTACATGTATGAGATGATAACCCGACCACAATAAGGACATCATGGCTGGTTATCAGGAGGACACTACATGTATGAGAAGATAACCTGACCACAATAAGGACATCATGGCTGGTTTTCAGAAGGACACTACATGTATGAGAAGATAACCTGACCACAATAAGGATATCATGGCTGGTTATCAGGAGGACACTACATGTATGAGAAGATAACCCGACCACAATAAGGACATCATGGCAGGTTAACAGGAGGGACACTACATGTATGAGAAGATAACCTGACCACAATAAGGACATCATGGCTGGTTATCAGGAGGACACTACATGTATGAGAAGATAACCTGACCACAATAAGGACATCATGGCTGGTTATCAGGAGGGGACACTACATGTATGAGAAGATAACCCGACCACAATAAGGACATCATGGCTGGTTATCAGGAGGACACTACATGTATGAGAAGATAACCTGACCACAATAAGGACATCATGGCTGGTTATCAGGAGGACACTACATGTATGAGAAGATAACCTGACCACAATAAGGAGATCATGGCTGGTTATCAGGAGGACACTACATGTATGAGAAGATAACCCGACCACAATATGGACATCATGGCTGGTTATCAGGAGGACACTACATGTATGAGAAGATAACCTGACCACAATAAGGACATCATGGCTGGTTATCAGGAGGACACTACATGTATGAGAAGATAACCTGACCACAATAAGGACATCATGGCTGGTTATCAGGAGGACACTACATGTATGAGAAGATAACCCGACCACAATAAGGACATCATGGCTGGTTATCAGGAGGACAATACATGTATGAGAAGATAACCTGACCACAATAAGGACATCATGGCTGGTTATCAGGAGGGGACACTACATGTATGAGAAGATAACCCGACCACAATAAGGACATCATGGCTGGTTATCAGGAGGACACTACATGTATGAGAAGATAACCTGACCACAATAAGGACATCATGGCTGGTTATCAGCTAGGACACTAAATGTATGAGAAGATAACCTGACCACAATAAGGAGATCATGGCTGGTTATCAGGAGGACACTACATGTATGAGAAGATAACCCGACCACAATAAGGACATCATGGCTGGTTATCAGGAGGACACTACATGTATGAGAAGATAACCCGACCACAATAAGGACATCATGGCTGGTTATCAGGAGGACACTACATGTATGAGAAGATAACCCGACCACAATAAGGACATCATGGCTGGTTATCAGGAGGACACTACATGTATGAGAAGATAACCTGACCACAATAAGGACATCATGGCTGGTTATCAGGAGGACACTACATGTATGAGAAGATAACCCGACCACAATAAGGACATCATGGCTGATTATCAGGAGGGACACTACATGTATGAGAAGATAACCTGACCACAATAAGGACATTATGGCTGGTTATCAGGGGGACACTACATGTATGAGAAGATAACCCGACCACAATAAGGACATCATGGCTGATTATCAGGAGGGACACTACATGTATGAGAAGATAACCTGACCACAATAAGGACATTATGGCTGGTTATCAGGAGGACACTACATGTATGAGAAGATAACCTGACCACAATAAGGACATCATGGCTGGTTATCAGGAGGACACTACATGTATGAGAAGATAACCTGACCACAATAAGGAGATCATGGCTGGTTATCAGGAGGACACTACATGTATGAGAAGATAACCCGACCACAATATGGACATCATGGCTGGTTATCAGGAGGACACTACATGTATGAGAAGATAACCTGACCACAATAAGGACATCATGGCTGGTTATCAGGAGGACACTACATGTATGAGAAGATAACCTGACCACAATAAGGACATCATGGCTGGTTATCAGGAGGACACTACATGTATGAGAAGATAACCCGACCACAATAAGGACATCATGGCTGGTTATCAGGAGGACAATACATGTATGAGAAGATAACCTGACCACAATAAGGACATCATGGCTGGTTATCAGGAGGGGACACTACATGTATGAGAAGATAACCCGACCACAATAAGGACATCATGGCTGGTTATCAGGAGGACACTACATGTATGAGAAGATAACCTGACCACAATAAGGACATCATGGCTGGTTATCAGCTAGGACACTACATGTATGAGAAGATAACCTGACCACAATAAGGAGATCATGGCTGGTTATCAGGAGGACACTACATGTATGAGAAGATAACCCGACCACAATAAGGACATCATGGCTGGTTATCAGGAGGACACTACATGTATGAGAAGATAACCCGACCACAATAAGGACATCATGGCTGGTTATCAGGAGGACACTACATGTATGAGAAGATAACCCGACCACAATAAGGACATCATGGCTGGTTATCAGGAGGACACTACATGTATGAGAAGATAACCTGACCACAATAAGGACATCATGGCTGGTTATCAGGAGGACACTACATGTATGAGAAGATAACCCGACCACAATAAGGACATCATGGCTGATTATCAGGAGGGACACTACATGTATGAGAAGATAACCTGACCACAATAAGGACATTATGGCTGGTTATCAGGGGGACACTACATGTATGAGAAGATAACCCGACCACAATAAGGACATCATGGCTGATTATCAGGAGGGACACTACATGTATGAGAAGATAACCTGACCACAATAAGGACATTATGGCTGGTTATCAGGAGGACACTACATGTATGAGAAGATAACCCGACCACAATAAGGACATCATGGCTGGTTATCAGGAGGGGACACTACATGTATGAGAAGATAACCCCATCACAATAAGGACATCATGGCTGGTTATCAGGAGGACACTACATGTATGAGAAGATAACCCGGACACAATAAGGACATCATGGCTGGTTATCAGGAGGACACTACATGTATGAGAAGATAACCTGACCACAATAAGGACATTATGGCTGGTTATCAGGGGGACACTACATGTATGAGAAGATAACCCGACCACAATAAGGACATCATGGCTGATTATCAGGAGGGACACTACATGTATGAGAAGATAACCTGACCACAATAAGGACATTATGGCTGGTTATCAGGAGGACACTACATGTATGAGAAGATAACCCGACCACAATAAGGACATCATGGCTGGTTATCAGGAGGGGACACTACATGTATGAGAAGATAACCCGACCACAATAAGGACATCATGGCTGGTTATCAGGAGGACACTACATGTATGAGAAGATAACCCGGACACAATAAGGACATCATGGCTGGTTATCAGGAGGACACTACATGTATGAGAAGATAACCCGACTACAATAAGGACATCATGGCTGGTTATCAGGAGGACACTACATGTATGAGAAGATAACCCGACCACAATAAGGACATCATGGCTGGTTATCAGGAGGACACTACATGTATGAGAAGATAACCCGACCACAATAAGGACATCATGGCAGGTTAACAGGAGGGACACTACATGTATGAGAAGATAACCCTGCCCAGTAAGGAATTTATGGCTGAGTTCCTGGCCATAGAAGGTTCTGCATTCTTGGTTGAATCCATTGGCTGGATAGAGAAAATCTTAAAAACTCTACAAAGTCTGAAAAGTCTACAAATATAAATATTGCTATGTTCCTGGGAAAACCCTGCTAATTATTGTCCCTGAGCCAACTTAGCAAGTCCAAAACTTTATGAGACCTTCCATATGGACTTCTTCCAAATGATCAGTGAACCCAATATAATTCCTTTAAAGGGAGTGTGTCACCAGGAAACTGGATATCAAACCATCCAAAGTGCAGTGTAGGGGACTTTATGCCGAGCACCGTCAAGTGTACAGGGGCGGAGGATCAAACCTGGAGACAAACTCCTTGGAGGCTTGAGTGTCACAATTTTTTGCACAATTTGTTGGTTTTTGCGCTAAAATTGCAACTTTTTTCTTTATTACACCTCTCCTGCTGATTTCCTGAAAGATAGCACGGTGAGAGTAGCGTACAAATAAAAAGTCACAGGGGGCAACTCATCAAATAGCTTGCTTAAAAAATTGTGCCTAATTTCAACCGTAATACCTATTAGCCATATTCATCATCCTTTTATTCATTTTCTGACAGATTTGCGCCTGTTTAGAATTATTTGCAATTTGCAATTGTGGGTGTGACAGGCATTGAAAAGTGGGTGTGGCCTGCAGGATGCTGAGAAATCAGTCAAATTCAACAATTGCACGTCATACAAAAGTCACCGTCTAGTCGTAAAATCACTCTCCACCCCGATCCTGGTGTAAACCTCTAAAATGTCGCATTATACACTCATTGCATCTAAAAGTCACACCACAGGAGTTACGCCACACATTAAATAATGATAAATGACGTTTTCGTGAAGACCGGCCTTTTTTTTTTTTAAATGCACCAAATTTATCAAGCATTTGTGACAATTTGATGAATTTGTCTCAATTTGCGCAATTTTTTTGATAGTAGATAAAGTGGTAAGTCATGTCATTCCTAAGTGCATTTGACGAATCCCCCCACAATTTTTTGCTTAAAAACCTGATGAAAAAATTGCAACTTTTTTATGCCTTGTAAATCAGAAAACTGTCTTGAAAGGCATGATAATAAATCTCATCCATTGTGTCTGTCGTAGGGAGCATTGTGGTTGTCACTATAGGTATTATGGCTGCCATAAGGGGTATTGTCAAAGGAAAGAATCTGATATCTGATGATAAATTTGACCCATAGTCCCTTACAATGGTGCTGGCTCGATATTGAGTTTCCTGTTAACAATCTCAAATATTGTGCCAGTCAGATAGAGCATTGTGGCCTTCATTTTAGGCATTATGGCCACCACAAGGGGCATTATCAAATGAAAGAATCTGATATTCTGATATCTGATGATAAATCTGCCCTATAGTACCCTACAATGGACTGTGGTTGGTTTGATATTGAGTTTCCTAGTAACAATCTCACCCATTGTGTCGTAGGGCATTGTGGCCTTCACTTTAGGCATTATGGCCACCACAAGGGGATTATCAAATGAAAAAAATCTGATATCTGATAAATCTGCCCCATAGTCCCCTTCAATGGACTGTGGTTGGTTTGATATTGAGTTTCCTGGTAACCATTGTGCGTAAGGCTAAGGCCCCACGTTGCGAAAACGCAGCTTTTTTTGGCTTGTTGCCGTTTTTTGAGCCAAAGCCAAGAATGGCTACAAAAGGAATGGGAAATATATAGGAAGTTCTTATACTTTTCCCTTCTGCTAAATCCACTCCTGGCTTTGGCTCAAAAAACCGCAACAAAATCTGCAACAAAAAAAGCTGCGTTTCCGCAACATGGGGCCGTAGTCTTAGTGGTGAATTTTATAGATTCTTCACAAGAAGAGGGTCTGAATAGTGACAGACGCAATAAAGTTTATAGTAGAAAGAACTGAAGATGAATTGATATTGCTGTAGTCAATTGTGGCCTTTGTGTATCCCTTTTTTCTTAGCTGGGGCCTCCATCTTGTGCACTCCTCCAGAAAGCTCCATCAGAAGTGAGCAGAAGATCCTCCAGATGAGGTTATCGGTGCCCAGTGATGCCCCTGACTGCCTTCCTCCGTGTCTTGCTGGTGATAATAGTGCTTCACTGCCAGGTACGCGAATAAGGGGATAGATATCATTCTGTTTTTCTCACTCTGTACCCAGTCTTCGGCCTCACACAGACAGATCAGTGTTTCCTGGAAGTCTTCCAAGTGTGCTCATGAGGGAATGACCAGGAGTGCAGGTCACATCCTCTGTGTGAGAGGGAGACGTGCACACACAACGACATGTATCATACATGGATATAAATAAGAGTGACAGTTCAAAGACAAAATGAAAGTGCGGTGGATGAGAGCAGCAAAGTCGTCACGTATAAAGGGTCAACGCAGCAGTCCGGCCATGCGGACCCTACAATGCGATGCCAAAATAAGAAGCGTATGACGTCAGTATTTGTATATACTACAGCCATAAGGCTGGTTCAGGACCAGACAAATTTTAGGATTTTTTCGGTGATACATAGGGCTTTATTTTTATTTTATTTTTATTTTTCCATGATTTTTTTTAATAAAAAAGGGGGGAAACGTCTGTTTTTCATATTTTTCCAGTGTTTTTTTTAATATCACAAAGTGCTACTAAATTTTTTTTTTAAATAGTTTTTCCCTCTATCTTATGGTAATTTTCTATGTAGGTGAAACATAGTTTTGTGGTGCCGGCAGCAGATCTAGAAATTGTGATGTGGGCGTGGTAGCAACATTGATTTTTTATTTAATTTTATCTTTATTTTTTGCCTTAATTTTGATTTATTTTTTAATTTTACACATTGTGCCCCCCCATGAGATCATTTTTTGCTGATTTTACCTGTAGCTGTGACTGATATATTAGCCCCAATGTGTTCAAAACTTTTGGGGTTTGCCACCCATGAATCACTGACTCTGAGGTTTCTTCAGACCCCAGAGTATAGTGAGTGAAGACCCAGGGGAGGTGCGGAAACATAATGAACACTTGTATTCACCTTCCCTCTCACCTTTCCTGGTTTCTCTTGCCGTCATCTTCGGTCATATTCCAGCCGCCTGGGTCATGGGTCGCTGGTGGATGGCTGAGGCCTTTGATTAGACCTCAGTAATCACGTGGGTCGTGCTGACATCATGACGCTTACGTTAAAGCACCATGATGTCGGTGTGCCTCATATGACCACTGAAGCCCAACTTCAGGACTCAGCAGTCCCACGGGGCCTGTGACGTGCCCAAGCTGGCTGGAAGAGTCCTGAAGATGACAGGACCCCAAGTGAGCCCAGGAGAGGTGAGACAAGGTTAGTACAAGTGTTTATTATGTTTCCGCACCTCTCCTGGAATTCCGCTTATTATACTCAGGGATCTCTAATAGTACTTCCAGTTTGAAACAGGTGCAGGAACGAATCTTGCGAGGTTTGCCCATCTCTACATAAAGGTAAAATGAAGGGTATCACAACCAAAGAAAATGGGTCTGAGCCCAGGTGTCAAGAAAGTGGTTGGTAGAACTAGAATTGCAAGCAAATATCTCAAATTTTTGAAACATTTTGGGGCAAAGTCTTTGATGCCTTTGGCATAAGCCAAACCAATTATCTCCAGACAGCTGTTTCAGGGTGAGAGGTCTTCATCAGTGCGGACCCGTATGGCTGGGAGAGAGGCCTTTGTGGGTATCTCCTTAGAGAGCATCACTAAGTAGTCTTGTAGACCATGTAAGTAGTCTTGTAGTCTTATAGACCATTCAGTGCTCCTCTGGGCAAAAAGTTTGTAAATTAGCTCTGATTCCAAAAAATGACAGCTGCGCCATAGAACGGATTAAGGCAAATGAGATCGTGAGGGACGCCATGTCCTAGTGATAGCTTTTATACGATAATATAGATCTTGTACAAGGAAGGTATGAGTCTAATGAGAGTCATAATGGTCAGAGTCTGGGAGAAACATTACCCATATTATGTCGGTATAATGATATTGTAAATTTATGGATATTGTGCACACTGCAATAGAATGAGAATTAAGCTGCCTTTACATACAGTATTCCACTTTTTTTGTAGCAGAGCCCACCCACCATCTACTATTTGAGGTAAAAAGGAGATTTTTTTTATGTTGTATTTTTCCACACAATCGGCATCTACTTTCTTCCTACATTTAGCCGAGTGTGCCTCTGTTCTCAGTCGGGAGAAGGGAGTGTCGTGATAGAATTTCATTATGATCCCCAAACTAGGGATTTCACCCTATTGTCTATGAGCTTAAGTACAATTTGGGGGGAAAGGAAAAGTCTGGCCGAACAAGACAACAGATACAGGACTCATAGCATGTGTGTTTTATTTTATAGTTATAGACCTCATTTACAACTAGGCTTCACCCAATGGAAATGATGCCTTAGGATGCGGCTTCCAATCAGAATTGCCATAACATATGATGCATGCAAAATACCAGCAAGTGAAATTGTGTTTTAATCCTTACAAGATCAACCACCTTATCAGGAGTAAGCTGCTGCCAAACACCTCCTGAGGATAAAAAGATTGAACATGCAAATTTCAACATGCCCAATACTTCTCTTCCCCCATATGGATGATACATGTCAGATGAAAATCTCATTAGATAGGTCAGCCTCACCAAAATTGGCATTTTTGGTCAAAGTCATGTGTATGGCCATTTTGTTGAGGACCAAAGTCAACGAGGGACTATCTTACTAGCTATCTTACTTGATGTCAGGGTGCCCAGGAAAGCAATGATCGGGCATGTTGAATTTAAACATGCCTTATCCTTTGTTCTGATGGGAGATAAAGCTTCCACCAGAGACAGTTTCTGCTGATCAGACTCCAGAACAAGTGCAAGTTATTTTATATGACTGTGACAGCAATAACATTGTAAGAGAACGTCAGTCGGAGTCATTGTGAGCTATTTCGTATGTGCGTGAAGTGAGTTGTGCATCAGGTTACTGCCATTTAGGAAGCAATCACATATTATAAGATTAGCCTCTGCATAACACCACTTTGCTGCATGTCTGTGAATTGGTTTCCATGTCTGTTTTCTTCAAAGGCTGTCTCAGCTCAGGTTATGGACTTAGTGTATGACAACTGGAGGAAGTACGAAACCGAGTGCAAGCAGAACATGTCGATGGAGCCCCCTCCAACAGGTGAATGACTACTCTGTAAAATGTATGCTTACAAAATGTAGACACAAGACTCAGTACCATTACTGTATACTACATGCATTTATGTAGCCATAAAGAACAGATAACTCCACCACATGAACCTAAAACCAACCATAACACAACACCAAAAAATTGGCACCTCCTAGTCTATACTGC
This sequence comes from Leptodactylus fallax, assembly GCA_947044405.1. Taxonomy (NCBI): domain Eukaryota; kingdom Metazoa; phylum Chordata; class Amphibia; order Anura; family Leptodactylidae; genus Leptodactylus; species Leptodactylus fallax. The sequence goes on along the minus strand of CAMRHE010000477.1, from coordinate 902,594 downwards.
CTCCGGTCACTTCTCCTTGCACAACATGGCAAAGTGGCACTCTATGAAATGAGGGGCGCTCCATTTTCCTTTACATCAAGGTTCCTCCACTAAGTTCTACACTGTAGGCCAAAATTCATTCATTTCCATCAATTCCATTGCTGTGTTCCCTCAGGACTAGTCTGCAACAGGACATTCGATAAGTTCTCCTGCTGGCCAGATGCTCAACCTAACACCACCGTCAATGTCTCTTGCCCCTGGTTTCTGCCTTGGTATAAGAAAGGTAAGACATCTTCCATAGGTTTCACTATCGATAAGTGAGTCCTGCTATTCAATAACAAGATTGTCCCCTCTCAGTGCAGCATGGCTATGTATACAAACACTGTGGACCAGATGGGCAATGGGAAGTCAACGAGCAAGGTCAACCAAAACGTGATACCCTGGAATGTCATCTTGACCCAACCTCTGAGAAGGAACGGGTATGTTATATAGGATGCCCTACAAAAATCAATATTATACATGTTATAGTATGAGGTGCCGACCCTTACACTGACTGCATCTCTCATCTCTGATAACGTGTTGGCCCTTTGAGGTTCATTGTTCCTCAAGTTGTCAGTTCCTGATGGGTGGTGGGCTTTATGCCATGACATTCCTCAACCTATTCCCACCCATGGGCTTTAGGTTGGGTCTCAAGTCTGCCAAAAATCTAAGTGTTTGAGTTGTTACTTCCGGCTGTTGTTAAGTCAGAAACTGTAGATATAAACAAGCAATTAAGAGCCCACAATTGTGTTTCAGTGGTGGGTAACATTTGCCAATAATCCTTTTAGAAAAACAAATTTATTTAGGTTAGGATCTTTAGTAGACGTTAATTGCATAAATCCTCAAATTTTAGTAACTACAGTTAATTGAGTCTATGGGATGTATGGACTTGTCATCCAAAAGCCTTGATTTCAATTGGACCAGCCAACCATCTAATACTATTGGTGGTGTCCCATCTTTTACCCATCTATGGGTGTTCAACTGACTCAACAGTTGACTAAATAGAATCAATGACCACCTGTAATGTCTACTCTAGCTCCGTTTTCCAGGCAAACTAATCTGGATGTTGTCCTTGTGACAGATTGGGTGATTGATATTGGTGATTTAGGTTGTACAGGGTGGGCCATAAGTATGGATACACCCAGATAAAATGGAAGTGGTTGCTGATATCACCTTACCTTACTGGCTACACACAGATGGCATCCTTACAAGATCCAGCTGCTACAACATCTCACCGAGGATGAGATGTTGTAGCAGCTGGATCTTGTAAGGGTGCCATCTGTGTGTAGCTAGTATCCATCAAATGGACGTTCGACTGATGCCACACTCCAGGGACATACGTCGAGTGCTACGCTGTGGGCTCTTGGTAAATGCTGCCAGGACAGCCACTGATGTTTCGTCATTGGTGACAGTTTTCGTCCAGATTTGGGCTTATCCAACACCAAACCAGTTGCATGAAATTTGGCGAGCAGTTTCCTAACTGTGGCATGGGAGATGGGTGGTCTCGTAGGGTTTCATGCAATGACCCGGGTACTGCATTCACCAGACTTCAACACAATGTCTGTCCCCTCCTCGTCGGTTAACCTCTGCGATATGTCAATGGCTGTAACAATAAGAAACATGTCAATAACGCGATAATGAATAAAGCTATGTTAAAAATTAACACACCATTGTTTGTCTTGTGCAATTCTGCATGTGTTTGATGTGTCACATGACCCCCTTCCCATTGAAAAAAAATAAAGTTGAATCCAAAATGGTGGCTTTGCAGATGGCCGCCATGGGCGTCACCCGGCCTCAAATGTTTCCCCTTCCCATGTACTAATATGCCACAAACAGTAAGGTGATATCAGCAACCACTTCCATTTTATCTGGGTGTATCCATACTTATGGCCCACCCTGTAGAATGAACTCTTGCCTTAATTGGTAATATGATCGAAGACATGTTGGAATAACCACCGGTGGTGGAAGCTTTTGGAAAATATACATGCTGATTTTTTGATATGTGCAAAAAATGTTCTTGAAGCTCATGCCATTGTCTTTGTTATCCATAACGGATTCCCTTGTTTTATCTTATAGGAAAGGTTTATCATGACATATGATAGCTTTAAGACCATGTACACTGTAGGATATTCCATATCTGTGGGGGCACTCATACTGGCACTTGCTATTCTTGTGGGATTCAGGTAGGTTGATGCTATTGTGAGAAGATTCTAACATTTTTGTCCACATATCCAATTCTTTCCTTCTAGATATGGCCATAGACGTTAGTCTTTTCTAAGTAGGTCTTTCCAATTTTGGCAGACTCTACCAACAGTCTACTTGATGGGGATGTAGGGTCATGTCTTCTATTGGTGGGAACGAGGATCTGACAGGGTGGACTTCAATACTTCTCTACAGTATTGAAACCACATGCACATTTGATTAAAGGGTTGTTCCCATCTCAGCCTCTCATGGTGGACACGCATATGGTGGAGTCAAGACTGATAGTTGTTGGCTTACAGCTATTCAAGGTGTATGATCAGTGTAAAGGTGCCCAATGACCATAGACATCAGATATCCAAATCAGTTTTGGTGGGATCTGTGTACAGCATAGTGCTTATGTCCCACTATAGACACTACCTTCTATCTGCTCATATGTATCTACTGTATATAAATGGTTCAACCCCGGAAAGTATACGGCACATGGATGATCAGTCAAATATCAGATGGTACAAATGATCCACCATAAAATATATGGGAAGGAACTGGCGGTGGATACCATTAAAGTCTTTAGATGTCACATCACATCAATTTTGGTTGGACTTACCAACAATCTAATGTCTATGGTAAGCAATAGACACATTGATAGGACCTACAAACGAATATCTGATGTTTCTGACTGCGACCATACTCTCAATTACAAGCTTATTCATCCACTGTGTGGACACCTAAAGCTGGCCATAGACATTAGATATGTATTGGCCGAACACCTCAATTTTGACAGGTTCGGCCAACCATCTAATGTGTTTGGGGGGCCTCCTGACTTGACTTCACTTGACACATTGGTGGGATCTGCCAACAAATATCTGATGTCTCTGCCCTCCCCTATACTTTCAGTTTCAAACTTATTCAGCCATTAGGTAGGCAACTCAAGCTGGCCATACACATTAGATGTGAATTGGCCGAATCTGCTGATTTTGACAGGTTTGGCCAACCATCTAATGTTTTTTGGGAACTCCTGACTTGACTCCACTTGAATTGGATTTCGAATGCTTGATCCTTTTGTTCTTGGGGAGACAAGGTGCTGCCAGAGGAGCATATCATCAGCTATCTCCTCTCTCCTTGTGCAATACACATGCACTGATGTAATTTTAGGGGTCACAGCTGCAATTGGGTCCAGAGTCCAAGGTGGGCTACAGGTCACCCTCACCACACTAGGGCTGGATAAACATCTTTGATCTCTTTTCTGATTTCCTTTGATGGCCGATAGTCTGTGCAATGTAAATTTATTCCCCTGCCCTCTGGTGCACTGGAATGAGATTTATGATACACAGCCTGCCACTGTCAGAAAGGAGAGAACTAACCCTTTCATGGTACAATAGCATTAGTCAGCAGCATATAGTCAAGGAGTAAGTAGTAAGCTTGTGTGCACAGTTGGGGGAGAAGTCCAGGGGAGCCCAACCTGAGATTTTGCACCTTTAGTTACACCCCTATACACATGCATTGCTCAATATATAGTGGAGTCGGGAAACATAGCTGATATTTAAGTGCATGACTTTCAATGGAATCTGCCTAGTGGTGAAGGGGGTGTTGCAACTCTCTCCCACTGGCAAATATCATCGAAGGTAACCCGAGTGTGAATATGTTTGGGGAGATGATTGGTAGGAAGAGCTGAACAGTTATTTGGTCAACAACTATCTGAAGTGTATGGCCAGCTTTACCCGCCTGAGATCCCACAATCCTTATCTCTGACATTTCCATTCCTTGCAGTAAACTCCACTGTATGCGGAATTATATTCACATCAACCTGTTCATCTCGTTCATCGTGAGGGGGGTGTCTGTGCTAGTGATCGACACCATGCTGAAGACGCGCTACAATGAGAAATTTGATGACGAATATCTACCTGTCTGGATTAGCAATGAGGTATACGGTCATTCTACATATTCTACACATACATATCATCGGAGACAGGGGCGGGTTTGTCATTTTGGGGGCCCAAGCAAAATTATTTTAAGGCTACGGCCACTCTATCGGAACTGTCCATCCATTTGCAGGTCAGAAATTCCCCCATTATTGGACCCCACATAGTATAACGTCCCCTATATTAAACCCACTATATTTCACCCCTTTACTGGCCCACATACAGTATATTGCTGCCTTTTATGGCCCCTGCCCATTATATTGCCACCATTTATGACACTCACACAGTACAATGTGCATTAGGCTGTTACCTGTTGGATTATTCCAACAGGTAGTGGGTGCTATTTTACTCACCAATCCCAGCTCTTGTTCAGGTCGCCTCCACTTTGGCCTCCAGGGGTCCCCCCGCAGACCCTAAACAATGCTAATCCAATAGATAGCGGCCAATATGGGGCTGAGTAATCTGAGCCAGACAGGTTGCTAGGGGGACTTTGTCAGGTAATGTATCCCTAGCAACAAGTTGGTCTCATGATAACTGGATTGGCACTGTGTTGAATGAATGGTGTGGAAGGTCATCCTTGTGTGTTGACAGTCCAATCATCTCTATGGGAGAATACAGAACCTAGATATTTCTGGCAGTCCCATGGAATGGCTATTAACCAAACAGCTATTCCACCCAACCCCTATGCCTATTCACATGTACGCACGGATCGACTGAGTATGCATGTGTTGCCAATGCGGAAAGGGCAGTAAAGGCCCCATATGTAAAAGTGAATCGTCAACCGAACCAGCTGATTTTGATGGGGCCAGCTCACTGTCTTATGTTTATGAGATTCTACCCGACAGATGATGTCAGGGAAAGGAAAGATCGGGCATGTTGGATTTCAGCTCCTGATGCTTAAGTTGTCAGGGGAGATAAACCATCACCTGAGGTGTCTGGGAGTGACTTACTTCACCTACCCACTGCTAAAATATGTATCCTCAGCATCGGCCCACCAGATAAAATGGTCTGGGCCCACCATCCAAAAACTCCTTGAAATTAGACCATAATACCCTTCAACTTTGGGTGTCTTCTGCTGGACCATTATTGTGTTAGAACCTGAGGCTGAAGATCCACCGGTGGGCAAGTCCGACACTATATGTATGAACAGCTGTCAGCTACTGAAGGTGTATAGGTACCTTAAGCTTCCACAAAGCATCTCTGGCAGTGCATTATCTCTCATGAATCCCAAAATTGTCAGGTTTGGCCAACTTTTCTCTTTACGTGTGTGGAGGCCATACCATCCTGTGTTTATTTCATTTACCTCTATAATATTTCTTCTCTCCCCTCTGTGTTACCCACAATCCCCCAGGCTGGGTGTCGAGCTGCGTCGGTTCTCATGCAGTATGCGATCATCGCTAACTATTACTGGCTGCTGGTGGAAGGGATATATCTACACAACCTGCTGGCCTTAGCTGTGTTCTCAGAGAGAAGCTACTTTGCCCTGTATGTTTGCATTGGATGGGGTAAGTAAAGAGGTCCTAAAGAAAACTATGGAGATCTATCCTCCAAGACCACACTGTATAATCATGGGTGTAGCTGCAAGGGTGGCAGCTTCTATGGGGACCAACAACTAAGAGGGTGTATATTGGCTCAGACATACGGTGCAGTGGGTGATCATTAGGACATTGGAGAGGTTGTTATTTTTCGCATTAATCTGTACTGTGACATCATGTGCTCAGGATACATGTATGTGTGCATGTTATGCCTTTGGTGTGATCTGATATCATGGTGTTATCTGATCATATCCCTGGTATTATCCCTGTACTGTGACATCACTTTATTATCCCTGTAGTGTGACATCACTGTGTGCATTATCTCTGTACTGTGACATCACTGTGTGTATTATCTCTGTACTGTGATATCACTGTGTGTGTTATCTCTGTACTGTGACATCACTGTGTGCATTATCTGTGTACTGTGACATCACTGTGTGTATTATCTCTGTACTGTGACATCACTATGTTTATTATCCCTGTACTGTGACATCACTGTGTGTATTATCTATGTACTACAACATCATTGTATACATTCTCCCTGAACTATGACATCACTGTGTATATTATCCTTATACCATGACATCACTGTGTATATTATCCCTGTAGTGTGACATCACTGTGTGTATTATCTCTGTAGTGTGACATCACTTTATTATCCCTGTAGTGTGACATCACTTTATTATCCCTGTAGTGTGACATCACTGTGTGCATTATCTCTTTACTATGACATCACTGTATACATTCTCCCTGTACTGTGACATTATTGTGTATATTATCTCTGTGCTGTGACATCACTGTGTATATTATCCCTTTACTGTGACATCATTGTTTTTATTATCCCTGTGCTGTGACATCACTGTGTGTATTATCCCTGGACTGTGACATCACTGTGTGTATTATCCTGTACTGTGACATCACTGTGTGCATTATCCCTGGACTGTGACATCGCTGTGTGTATTATCTCTGTACTGTGACATCACTGTGTGTATTATCCTGTACTGTGACATCACTGTGTGCATTATCCCTGGACTGTGACATCGCTGTGTGTATTATTTCTGTACTGTGACATCACTGTGTGTATTATTCCTGTACTGTGACATCACTGTGTATTATCTCTGTACTGTGACATCACTGTGTGTATTATCCTGTACTGTGACATCACTGTGTGTATTATCCTGTACTGTGACATCACTTTATTATCTCTGTACTGTGACATCACTGTGTACAAAATCCTGCTATAGTAACCTCACTGTGTGATGTCTCTTTTTTCAGGAGCTCCTCTTTTATTCATCATCCCCTGGGTGGCTGTGAAATATACTTATGAGAATATGGTGTAAGTATATAGAAGACGTCTCCTTGACATGATTTATTTGCCTATTTTTTTTTTCTTTTCCTTTTTCCTTCTAATAGTAATGCTATTTTAGAATGACCAGGGATCACAAACCACAAAAAAAAATCATTGCATAATTATTTGCCAAAGTCGTTCTTAGTTTTTTTTTTTTGCCTTTTAGAGCTTTATTTACTTTGCTAGAAATAAAATCTACGCCAGTCAAGAATTGGTTTAGATTTCAAGTATAACTCATGTCAGAGCTATAGTAAATTTGTTTCCTCCCCGGCCCACTTTGGTCTCCACCCACAAGGTGAACAGGGTACAGAAAGTACAATGTGACGCAATTGGGCAACAGAAAGGGCCCTGTGCCAAAAATGTGCCACAATTACCGCCCTCTACGCCTGGCGCAGATGGGTACATTCCCCTCCTCCAGTCCCTGCTTCGGTTGAACGGTGAAATAACCTCAGCTGAGGCGTAGTGAGGGGATCACAGGTAACGCTCATGCAAGTTAATTCTCATAAAATGAGGTCTGTTTATTTAAAAGCCGTTGCGGATGATAAGACTCATTGCCGCTTGTCACAGGGACTGGCCAATTTCCTGAGACTCTCTGGAGCAGAGCCAGATGTCAACAAACATCTCTGAAGCCTATGAATTTCTAGTACTGCTATTATCTCGCACTTCTCTCCACTGCACTTCTGTATTCGGCTCAGGCTCCATAGCCACACAGAAGAAAATCTCAACATAGAATTTTGAGTCTTTTTTGCAAAGATTACAAATATTTTTACTATGCCTTTATCATTATACAGCCAAATCCTTAAAGGGAACCTTTCACCAACTCCACCTCCTTGCCATGCATCTATAGGTGCGGCTTCACTGATTCCAGCACAGTTGGAATATTTTCTCTAGCCCCCACCGTTCCTGAGCAAAACCGCTGTTTTTTTTTGCTGTTTCACCTCCCATAAAAATTGATCAAAACATCAGACATTCCCCAAAATGGTATAACTAAAAAGTACAACCGGCCCTGCAAAAAATGACACTTTATGCATCCCTGTACACAGAAATATAAAAAAGTTACAGGTGTCAGAATATAGCGACAATAATTTTTTTTTTTTTTGCAAAGTTTTGGATATTTTTTTAAGGGGTTAAAACATAAAAAAAAAATGATAAATTTGGTATCCCCGAAATTATACTGATCCACAGAATACAGGTGACATGCCATTTTGGCCGCACAGTAAACGCCGTAAAAACAAAGCCCATAAGAGTCTTACAAAGGCTAAGGCCGCACGCCGAGGAGGGGAAACCTCTGCGGACTTTCTGCTTCCATTATACCTATAGGGAAACCGCCGGCGTTTCCGTAGGTATAATTGACATGCTGTGTGTCCACTGCATGTATTTTTCCGCAATGTGTGGATGGGGCCCCAGCCAAACGCAGTTTTTCTCCAAGTCCACCCCATTCATATATTTTTTTCAGCTTCCCAATACATTGTACGGAATATTAAATGGTACCATTATGGAGTGCAATTTGTCCCGCAAACATTAAGCCCTAATATGGCTCTGCGAATGGAAAAATAAAAAAGTTATGTATACTTGAGCCTACTCAATAACCTGACATTCCCCATTTTATGCAGATAACTTTTCAACTTTGCTGTGTAGGATTGACACATTCATCGAGGGACCAAGAAAAACAGCTGCTGGCCAATGTTTAATGCCAGCTTAAAAGTAGTGTTGTCACCAGAACCAGCATATCACCCCAGCCCTGCAGATAGATAGGTTAGTGTCACCAGAACCAGCATATCACCCCAGCCCTGCAGATAGATAGGTTAGTGTCACCAGAACCAGCATATCACCCCAGTCCTGCAGATAGATAGGTTAGTGTCACCAGAACCAGCATATCACCCCAGCCCTGCAGATAGATAGGTTAGTGTCACCAGAACCAGCATATCACCCCAGCCCTGCAGATAGATAGGTTATAGTCACCAGAGCCAGCATATCACCCCAGCCCTGCAGATAGATAGGTTATAGTCACCAGAGCCAGCATATCACCCCAGCCCTGCAGATAGATAGGTTAGTGTCACCAGAACCAGCATAGGCAGCAATTCACAAGGGAAAAAGGCTGTTTGATTCAAGTGACCCTAACCTATCTTTCTGTTAAAAACACTCCCTTTAAATGTTTAAAGGCATAATTGAAATAGGCATAAATGCGACTGGAGGTGAATACTTATATAATTATTCATGCATTGAAAAATAAATTATTTGACTGTGTCCATTAATGGAATACCAGAACCTAGAACCTATATACCATATGGGCCGACCAGACAGCGGCCATAAGTCTCAGTGAATGAAGCCTCCATCTTAAATTACCTAATGACATGTGCCACCCACACCCTGAATCCACCCCATTAATATCTGGGTTGTCACCTCTATGGACGCACTGACCTTTTGGCGGCAGCGGCAGCACCATCACTGACTATACATACGCTTAGCAAGAAGCCATTGTCAAAATGCACTGTGCACCATTCATAAAGGGCAGCCTTTACCATGGTTTTCGTGTTCCTCCACAGGTGCTGGACCACAAATCAAAACATGGGGTACTGGTGGATCCTACGGTCTGCTGTGTTCATTGCTATACTGGTAATTATAAGTACAAGTTATACCATGTACAATGGGTGTATAAACCAAAGCGATGTAGTGGGTGTGCAGTGTAATTGCAACCAAGGTGACTACCTCCGAGAAATAAAGAGGGAACAGAGGGAGAGGTCCTACAATGAGAGAGGTCCTACAATGAGAGAGGTCCTACATGAAATAGTCCCCAAGATGCAACTCTTCTAAGTCCATATATACAGAGATGCGAGAGTACATCCTGATATTGTTCTGGGTTTGCAAGTGCCTGTTCTATAAGGTCCCAGTACTACAAGCGGTGACCACTGAACTTACAGGTTTTGGTGGTGTGTTACGATGTCATATCTCATCCAGCACTCAGCAGTGAGTGGTATAAAGACTGCAACAAATGGAAATTCAATGTAAAAAACTGGCAAGACCATCGGGACTGTATTTGGCTATTAGATGTGGTGGTTGATCTGTGGTGTCGCCCTCCTGTAGTCCTCTTAAATGCAATACTTATATATTACTGGCCTTATAAATCATTAAAGGGCTAATGGTGGACTACCCAACCATTTAATGTGTATGGCAGTATCCCGACTTTCCCTAACAACTAATGTCGGGAAAGAAGGATTGGGCATGTTGGATTTCATGGGAGGCTGCCAGTGGCTTATTCCCCTCTCCATACTCAAAACATGTGCATATTTGGGTGTGTTAAAAGGGTTGTCCAATCCCAATGGGTTGTCCTACAAGAGCCTGGGCCCCTTCAAATAGCTGAGCAGAAGGCATCCTGGATGTTGGGCGCTTCCAATCTCTTATTGATGACCTATCCTGAGGATCAGTCATCAATAAAAAGGAGTTGTAAGAGTGTGCATGAGGGGGTTTAAGAGGACTAAATGTAGACATCCCACAAGCTGGTAACTACCCTAGGCAAAAAATGTATGTCACTACCCTAGGCCTGTTTATAGTTGCCTTGCCAGCCCCGAGGGTACATGCCCATCCACCAATATCCATAGCTATGAAGTTGAATGGTAACCGAGGGGTGTAATAAGAGTGATCCAGAGATAAAGTTCCCAAACTCTTGGATTTTAGGTGTTCCTTCTTTACACAGTTCCTGGTTATCTAGTAGCTTAGCCTCCATCTCCAGTAATCCTGATATCTAGAAATCAGATCCATTGGGATGGTGGTATGAAACAATTGTCAGGTGCCAATTGTGTTCCTTATATTTTGAGATCTTTTTTTACTAAACGCCGTTTTTCATTTGTAATACCTAGAAAGTTATTTTTCTATTTATATGCAAGGTCAGACTGAGACAGAAACAGGCCCCAAAATCTAAGCAGAAGACAACCTCGTTTCAATCCAAGCACTTGCTAGGATCTATTTCTTCTGAACTGGTTCCCACGCTGGCCTTCATGATGATATGTTCTGTCTATACAATGATAAATTATAGCTTATGATACCATTGAAAAGATATGTACAAAGTCTGTATGGGTGGAGGGCCTCAGAATCATTGTGTCTGGTGGGCCCAAATAACCTCTATCCAACATGGTTCACCTGTCTGATCTTGGCTTCCTACTTCTTCTAGATCAACTTCCTAATATTCATGCGGATTATCCAGATTCTGTTGTCCAAGATGAGAGCTCATCAGATGAGGTACACAGACTATAAACTCAGGTGAGAGACATGTGAGCTCCGCAGATGATACCATGAGCAGCCAACAATGCTCCAGGATTCTACAACCACAACCGGAGGACTAGATCTTCTGGAAAGACATCATGGTGCGTGAGGTACAGCTTCACATGTTTCTTACAATGTTTCTCCTCAGGTTGGCCAGGTCCACCCTCACGTTAATCCCTCTGCTCGGAATACACGAGGTGGTATTTGCGTTGATCACGGATGAAACTGCAACAGGGACCCTGAGGCTGGTCAAACTTTTTTTCGACCTATTTTTCAGTTCATTCCAGGTAGGTTCTCCAGATCTTTTGCCTTCTCCTATTCCCGCCTGGACTATACAAAACTCCTCAATGTGTCATGCCTATGAGTGATATTTAGTTTCTTGTCCACAGGGTATGCTGGTAGCTGTGCTGTATTGTTTTGTCAACAAAGAGGTGAGTGAGTGAACCCTCAAGTAGGTGGTGGGACATTCTAGCCTACATGGAGATCGTTGTCACAGTAAATTGCTATAAAATGTTCTCCAGACTGTTTAGCCAACAATATTATTCATTGTTATCAGTAGTCAGATCTTTGTATGTACCTCCATAGCTGTTGGCTGACAGCTATTCCTCCCATACACATGCAAACTAGGCTTAGCAGAGCATGTATGTGTTCTGAATGGGGAGTAAACTGTTTCCAGACACAAAAAGTTTGTATGTTGAAATTCAGCTTGTTCAATACTTCTTTTCCCCGACATCAATAGTCAGGAGGGGATTGGAGGTCCTCGTATCAATGAGATAGTCAGCCAGCCCACTAAAATAGACTGGCTTAGACAACTTTGCTCTAATGCATATGGTGGCCTTAAGACCATGCCTGTTTTAGTAAATATCTGTATTCCCCATAAAATACTCACTAGCCAACCATCTAATGTGTATGGAATCTGGCCAATTGCCTAATGTGTATGGAATCTGGCCAACCATGTAAGTGCAGTGGAATCGGCCCAGCCCTTGTGTTGGCGGCCCCCCCTTTGTTTTTGCTGGCCCCTTTGTTGGAATCTGGCCACACCTATGTTTGGAATCTGGCCAACCATCTAATGTGTATGGAATCTGGCCAACCATCTAATGTATATTGGAATCTGGCCAACCATCTAATGTGTATGGAATCTGGCCATTCATCTAATGTTATGGAATCTGGCCAACCATCTAATATGTATGGAATCTGGCCATTCATCTAATGTTATGGAATCTGGCAACCATCTGATGTGTATTGGAATCTGGCCAGCCATCTAATAAGTATTGGAAAATGACCAACTATGTAATATGGAATATGGCCAACCATGTAATGTGTATTGGAATCTGGCCAGCCATCTAATGTGTATTGGAATCTGGCCAACCATCTAATAAGTATTGGAAAATGGCCAACTATGTAATATGGAATCTGGCCAACTTTGTAATATGGAATCTGGCCAATATGTAATGGACTGGCCAACTTTGTAATGTGTATGTAATCTGGCCGCATTGTTGGCGTGTGGGCCCCCAGAATCATTTTATCTGGTGACCTAAGGAACCTCGGTCCGACACTGATTGTGTGCCAGGCGGAGTGCTCTGTAGCAGCTGCTATGGTTGCTACAGTGGTAGATATGTCCCTTGCTCAAGGTATCCAACATAGTTACTCCTTTCTCCCCATTCAGAACACGTGAACACTTGGCTTACAGTATCTGAGCATGCATGTGTATAGTGGGTAAGAAGGAATAGCTGTCAGTTGGTTACAGCTATCTAATGGTCAACCTTAGTCTTTAAAGAGCTAAAGCTCAACTACTTACAAAACCAGACATTATAGAGAAAACATAATAAAATAAACAAAAAAGCTATAAAAATGGAAACCATTTGGCTCCCCGACATTGACAGTGCCAAAAGTTTTTACCATCCTGATAGTTCCAGTGAATGTGTCACTTGAAGGGGTTTCTATAAACTATATACTTATACGGAGGACTTATATAGACTTACGTCAGCACCACATGCTCATGCAGTAAGTACATATACACGCACTACATACACGTGTTACATATACATGTTCTTCGCTGTCTGCGGCCTACACTCACTGTGCAGACTCCGACTTCCTGCTCGGAACATCTGCATCTTTATTTATAGAGACGACATGTAAATCATTGTCCGTCTGTAAACACTCATCTCCAGCCAAGCTTTAATGGAAGATCCGTACGGATGTGCGACCTGGAGGCCGGACATTCAATAATGAGGCAAACATGCATAGTAGTGCACGAGGAGACATGGGGGCGGGAGGACTGGCCATATCAGTCACGTAAATCTGCATACACACAAGTCTGCCTGAACAGATGTTACTCTACATGTATGATGTGTGGCATAGTGAACCACTGAATTCTGCTTCATACATGTATTTTTTGTGAACTTAACCCATACTTGCCATCATTCGAAGGACTGGAAGAGGGACAAAATCGGCCGCGGCGAATTTAGGTGTTGTAGGCTCCACCTCCAACTCCACCCACTTCCATTTTGATCCTGCCCATTCCCATCCATGTTCCTTTGTGCCCATTTAGTGACCTTGACACAGTATCATGCCTCACAGTGAAATATCCCCTTGTAGCCCCTACAGTATAACGCCCCCTCATTGAAGCCCCCACATTATAATGTCCCTGCAAATGTAGCCCCATAGTATTATGCACCACTTAAAATGGCTCCTATAGTATCATGTCCCACTTAGGTTGGTCCCCCATTGTATTCAACATCTTTGTCCTCCGGACGGGACATATCTTGTACATAGGTACACTTAACCCTATATGGCCTGCGTCTGGATTGTAGACATGTCTGTGTAAGAGAATGAAAGTGACAACACTCTCTTCAAGCCCTGCTCATAGGCCCATTGGATTATGTGAAAATGCCCTTTAAAGGGACACTAAACCTATTATCCTACTGCAAGCAGAAGAGAGGGGGAGGCTCCTGCTGCAGCCAGTTGTTTTACAGTGAGGGACAGAACAATGGACATGGTGGAGCACACAGAAGATTTTTGTTTATCCACCGACCATGGATGGACGATAAGTTGCTGATTGTGGGACTCTGACCGTAGAGAGCCATTTTGTCTCATATTACAATTAAAGGGGCAGTGAATGGAGCAGGGCACCTCTGCGTCCACCACTGCGTTCTCAGTGTGAGTAAAACACCCCCTGTTTTCAGGATCGGTGGGTCTCAGCATTCGGACCCACATGGATCAGCAATTTATCCTCTGTCTTATGAATAGAAGATAAATTATTTTTGTGGCATAACCCTTTAAAGGGGTTGTCCAGGGAATTTTATTATACTCATCTCTTTTGGAAATTTTTCATGCTAGAGGTTGTGGGCTGGTTCCGACCCCAGGTCACATGATCAGACCCAACACCTGGCCCCTGGTTGCTCCGCCTCCTCCCTTCTTTCCCGTTTTCGCATGTAGTTACCTGTGCTAAGGGGGCTGGCTTCATTATAGTTTACCAGCCCAGGTAACTAGTGCTGAAAATGGGAGAGGATGAAGGAGGCGGAGCCACACGGGTTGGGTCTGATCATGTGATCTGGGGTGAGTATAATAAAACTCCCTGGACAACCCCTTTAAGTGTAATATGAGCCAATGGGGATTAAAGGAAAGGAGGCGATTGATAGAGGAAGGGTTGGGATACTTTGCTAGAATTCTTCTACATTCTGATAAGGCCATAAATGGGTTTCTCAATTTCATACAGAATTTCTATAATGTTACATCTCCACCTTGACCTTTCCCCCCCCCCCCGAATCAAAAGAATGCTAAATATTTCCACCAGTCCAATATATCAATTTCCAGAAAATGTTGACTAGATGTAAACTAAGTCAGGAAAATGTTGAAGGAATTCAGGGAATGGATCTGACAATGTGGCTGATAGGCAAAATGTGCAGCGAAACTGAAGATCGGGATCACCATAGAATGGGAAAAAGGCAAAAGAGAGGAGGGCAAATATCAGGGGCAGAATTACCTTCATAGCAGTCATAGCAGCTGCTATTGGGCCATCAACATTAAGGGGCCCAGTCCGGCCCCTGCTGCTTTCTGTCTCTTTTTTTTGTATTATAGTATACTTACCTGTCCTCGTTCATGTCTAGGGCTTCCTCCGCTTCACTTTCAGCCTTCAGGGGTCGCTACACATGACATCCTGACTGTTCAGTGTCGGGACGTAATATGCAGTAAGGGCTGAAGGTAAAGTGGAGGAGGCCATGGGGATGAGCAAGTGAATATTTACTGTTACCTGCTGGGGTAATCCAGTGCCTAAAGGCACTCTGCAGGAGGCAGTATATAGTATGGGGGCCTGTAAAGGACGACACTTATTGTATGGGGGCCAATAAAGGGGCAGAATACTGTGTGGAAGGGTAGAAAAGGGGGTAATTACTATGTGTGGGGCTAGTAAAGGGGTCAGTATAATATATGGGGGAAAATAAAGGGCTAATATACTGTGTGGGGTACAAATAAGAAGCAAGATAATGTGTGGGGTCCAATAAAGGGGCACTATACTGTGAAGAGGTCAGTAAAGGGGTAATATATCATGTGGGTGGTTAGTCAAGGGGGGGTTTATACTGTGTGGGAAGCCAATAAAGGGTATATTATACTGTGTGGGAGGCCAGTATAGGGCACATTATACTGTGTGGAGGCCTGGAAAGGGGCATCATACCATGTTGGGGCCAGGAAAGGGGGTGTTATACCATGTGGGACCAGGAAAGGGGGCGTTATACCATGTGGGGCCAGGAAAGGGGGTGTTATACCATGTGGGGCCAGGAAAGGGGGCGTTATACCATGTGGGGCCAGGAAAGGGGGCGTTATACCATGTGGGGCCAGGAAAGGGAGCGTTATACCATGTGGGGTCAGGAAAGGGAGCGTTATACCATGTGGGGGACGGGTGAAGGGTGCTCACCCAAAATATTGCTATGGGGCCCGGTCTTTCCTAGTTACGCTTCTGGCAAATATAATACCTGTAAAAGACATAGCAGATGACAAAAGATTACTCGCGGTCTGCTACACTTGACTGATTTGTGAGGAGGCCAGAACACAACAAATTCCTTTAACAGTCTCTCAATCTGTCCACCCACAGGTCCAATCTGAGCTTCTGAAGAAATGGAAACTTTGGAAACTTGGGAAAGACATTGAAGAGGAATACAAACACACAAACAGCCATACCCCTCGAGCCGGACTCGGAAGCGTCTGTGAAAAACACAAACTTGTTGATAGCTGTAACAATGGAGCCGGAAAGTCTCGAAACAGTGACAGCATGTGGTACCATGAAAAGATGGGCAGCAGTGCCACCGAGCAAATCACCCTGAGCGAACGTCAACACAGCTTCGAGTATCCTGACAGCAGCTCGGAGCATGTCCTCTAAATGGAAGATCCTGGGATATCTTGGAGAGGAAACTACAGGATGGCCAAATGCGGTAGAGATGGTTGTGGAGATAGAGGAAACCACCAACAAGGTCTATCTTGTACTGACTGGAGAAGAGAGCACCAACGTGAAAAACGTACCTCTGCTATGGACGAAAGCTTTAGTTTCTATGATTTTCAGAACTTTTTAGAACATGTGACTATTCATTAAACCACTGGATGTTCCAGAAATCTGCAGTATTATATGACTAGACCGATGTTCTTGAGATGTTTCCTCAGACAATGTGGATAATACCTAACACATACCAATTCTCAGACATACCTCGTCCTCTGTCCAGTTGGAGTGAGCATGGCTCCCGGTCCTCGCTGCCCAAAGATGGGGACATCAAAACTGTCCGACAAAGACTTTTCCGCTCTATAAACTAGACATAGAGAAGACATTGATTGTAGGGATGTTGAGTCCTGAACAACAGAACCAAATGAATATGTGGATACAACAAATGTATGTCGTGTCAATGTTGCACAAAGTTCATGAAAGTTGTTTTTTTTTAACTTAAGAATATGTTTATGTTGTTGTCATTGTCATACACCCAAAGGAACGGTTTGTGGTTTGACATACATATGCCATTTTGTATATCCGGTTCCTCTCTTTCCTATCTGAAGTTTAAAGTGTACCTCACCTTCAAACAAACTTTGCATAAACCAATAGTTCAGTACATGTACATGAGGAGTAAGACTATGGCCGTTATATATTTTTCAATGTTTAGCACTTTTCCCCTCTGAAGGCTCTATCTGTAGTTTGCAGTTCTCCTTGAGCTGTTGGGGGAGACTAACTGCCATGTACTGCACACAGTAAGAAGAGGAGAATCTGCTCTATAACTGTCTCACTCAAAAACAGCCCCAGGACCATGCAGGACATATAAAGAGAAGTACTGACTTATACTGATGTGAGTAAACTGCTTTAGTAGTGGTTGAAAGCTCCTATTTAGCTCCAGCATCACACTAAGTCCCAGAGTTGTAACTTTAAACCCAAATTACCATGTGTTATCTATAATACTGGTCTGTTCTTACTCTGCTTTGGCCCCCCTGAGGCTCCTGGGCCTGGTATTGATTGCCACCTCTGCCCCCTCTATAGCTACACCCCTGCTCCTTCCTCTTCAATTTTCATAGACTTCTATAGACATATGTAATCTTACTCATGTGACCTGCTGTCCATCTCCAGACTGTTATAGCAGCGATTTTCAGGTGAAAATCAATTAGCAGAAGTAGGCAGATAAGAGGAGAAAGAAGCATTTTTCTCTGATAAAATATATCACAATGTTTCTTATAATCACCTATACTATTCATTTATGCAAAGTTGGTGGAAATCTTAGTGACTATTTTAGTGACTACTATGCCGCACTGGTCTTTACTCAGCTCTTACCCATTGATCACCAGGATATATACAGCCAAATCTGTAGTCAGCATGTTATTGAAGAGGAAGTTGATGTAATTCTCGGCTCATGCTCTGCTAAGGAGTCTAGTGGGTGGTCTTACAGAACTAGTTTCCCACTGGACTCCTAAGACAAGAATTAGCAGAGATTCAGATCAGAAAATTATGTTATATTCTTATAAATGTTATATATGTTTTCCCACAAAACTATATATATCAATCTGCTCAGCTGCTCCTGCTGTATAACATGCTGCCTGCAGATCAGACGCCATGTTCAACATGACAGGTTCCTTTAAAGAGGACTTTTCACCACCCCCACCAATTCTAGTTCTTGGCATCTTTTAATACTTCCTAGTCCACTGATTCCAGCAAAGTTGGAATTTTCTCTGCAGCCCCCACCATTCCTGAGCAACAAGCACTGGTAGTTTTGGTGCCTGATGTGCTATTTAGCTCTGTAATGTCAAAAGGGCGGTGTCAGGCAAGGGGGGTGTGACTCAGAGCCCCTTGTCTGTTCCTGCCTGACACCGCCCTCCTGAGAGTACAGTCTAAATAGTATATCAGACACCAAACATCACTGATTACTCAGGAATGGTGTGGGCTATAGAAAAAAATTCCAACTGTGCCAGAATCAGTGGAGCAGCAACTATGAACTGATGTAAAGAGCTGGACTTGTTGGAGGTGGTAAAAAGTCCTCTTTAAAATGAAATTATTTCCGAAGATAACATATGCTATGTATGTGTATATACAGGTGAAGCAGAGTTTAGTTTGACATTAAAAGTACAAATAACACACAAACTCAGCTCTAACACATATGTAGCAGAGCTGAGTTTGTTATTGGTACAAATTGGTGTGTTATCTGTATGTGTTTTCTGCTATTACATTGGACCTCAATCTATAGGGTGCATAGTAAACAACAAACGGGGTCCCTATTAATACAGCACATGGATCAAACTTTGTTCTGTTCAGTGTGTGTTGTCTAGCAATTTAGAGTTGGTATATAAATTTCTTTGCATCCTTCAATAGGCGCCGCTCCACTGATTCCAGTGCAGTTGGAATTTTTCTCTAGCCCCCGCCGTTCCTGAGCAATCATTTCTATTAGTTTCATTACAATTATGCTCTCTACTCTTAGGTGGAGCAGGAAGATAAGGACCGCCCACCTGACACTAGAGAGCATAATTGTGCTGAAATTAAGAGCACTGATTGCTCAGGAATGGTGGGGGCTACAGAAAAAATTCCATCTGTGACAGAATCAGTGGAGCAGTGCACATTGAAGGCTGCAAAGAGGTTGGTGGAGGTGGTGAAAGATCCTCTTTAAAGGGGAATTCCAGTAATTACAAGTTATTCTTTATTTACAGGATAGGGGATAACTGATTGGCGGGCGTACAATGACTCATGAGAGTCAGGATCCCTTGTGCAGGTCGACCATGCCAAGTCTATAGAGACTGAGCACTATATTAGGGCACACAAGACCCTCAATCTCATGATGGGTAAGGGACCCAGTGGTCAAACTCCCACGATCAGCCACTTATCTACTATCTAGTGTATAGTACAGAATTTATAATTACCATAATACCCCTTTAATTACAACGTGCAACAGAACCTTGTCTGTTATTATTATTCGGTGGTGCAACTGGGCCCCGACACCTGGGGGCCCATAGTCCACTGACATAAGAACCTCGCAATGCCTCTGCCCTTATAATGGCGGGTAATAAATGACATGTATCATCAAAGCTTGTGACCCAGGATCAGGTGACTAAAAGTGGACCAATGTATCCTGACACCCTAGTCACATAATGTACATAACAGGACGCCAAGCCTAAATCCACAACTTCCTGCAATGGCTCCCACCTTTCTGTGGCCTCTTAAAGGGTATCTAAACAGTTGTGATCAATTTCTATTGCCCCGAAGTATGTAAAATGAAATATGAGGCAGATATACCATAGTTAGGTGTTTACAGCTCTCATGAAGGCCGCTATGTTTCCATGGTTACCCACTGTAAAAAAAAAAAAATAACCTGTGTGTAGTCTGATCCTGCAGTCATGCTTCTACTAATGTACAGAATGTGGAGAGGGTGGAATGAATGGAAAAAGACATGACTATAGGATCCGACTACACACTTCTAGTTGTAGTCTGTAACCATGGAGACACATATAGGTCTACACTAAAAGGGCAAGGTATTTTTTTTAATCAAGACTGCAAAGCCGCGCCCTTTGTATTGTAGAGGCCTCAGAACAATGAAAAGACACGAAGAAGCCCCAACAGATCCCCCATACTACTATGTGCAGGTGGAGTGAAATGTATTGAAATGTCTTAAAGACGTTGTTTTATTTATGACCTACACATTTTATTGATGTCCTTAGGATAGGCCATAAATATCTGATCTGCACTGAGCCATCAGTGGCTAGCTCTGGTCCCAGTATAGTGGCTGGGGGGTGCCGGTACTACAGCTTGGGTCTCATTGACTTCAATGGGCACACGGCCACCATACAGGGCACAGAGACAACTGCTTCCATCTCTGTGCATTGTATAGGAAGTGGCCCAAACAGCTGATCCATGTGGGGACCACCTGTCGGCCTCTACCAATCAGATATTTATGGCCTATCCTAAATTCTGGGACAACCCCTTTAAGGTGACCATGCACTTTTTTAAGCTGTTGGCCCAAAGCTTGTTCAGGTGATGGCTATTCCTCCTGACTTTCCAAACACATGCATGCTCAGTTTGACTGAGTGTGCATGTGTTGCCATTGTAGAAAAAGGAGTAAATTGCTGCCAGATACCTCTTGTGGCCGGTTATCTCCCCAAAGAACAAAAGGATCAGATGTCATTGAAATCCAACAGTCAGACCCTTCTTTAATGGGGAGAGTCAGGATACCCCCTATATATAGAACATAGTGGGTCGCGCCAAAATGGGAGGGTTTGGGCTACTTTTTTCTTCTGTTTATGGTGTCTTTAGGCTCCCCTTTATGTCTCGCCAGTGTCTGATGGTGCTCTATATCTCGTGACCTTGTCAGGGTAGTGTCGATATAAGATGTGCACCCCCAAACTGAGGAAGGGGAGACGTGCATTGGCGAATATTGTACGGCTTTGAACATGCGTACGTCTTTTACATTTTGGGATGTGGAGGGCTAGCTGCGCGTCCTTCCACCCTGCCGGCACCTCTCTCCACTCATCTGCTCTTCCTCTCCCCACGGCCCACTCAGAGTTGTCAGAGATAATCTCTGTTTTTTCCATTAGCCCCGATACTCCAGCGCTGGCTTGTCTCATAGATGACCCCCTCCCCCCTTCCCATTACTCGCCCCTTTCCTATATATAAATTCTGTCACCTGCTTCGGTGTAGACCTTACTGAGCAGAGTCCAATCTGACAGTCACAGGCACTCCTCCTTTTGTGACCATGACCCTTTTCTGGCATGTTTTTTGGCTTTAGAGCCACAGCCTAGTGCACGATTAACCCCTTCCTCGGAAGCGCGGCGGATCCTGAATACACATGCTACCTGACTTATTGCGTGATGTGTACAGCTGGCCCTAGACGCAAACATTTTTCCTTGAAAGGATGAATACGATGCGCACACGATCACAAACAGATGTACAGTAAATTTGCCTTCTCTTAGGTTGCCAAACGTGTAGCAGAGCTGACTTTGTCAGGTGTATAACTCTCCATTCTATCTATATATCTTATTATGAACTATGGTTTTACATAGGACTGCCGGTAAGTCTAGTCGCTCCCTTCGTTTTTGGGCATTTTAGCAGTATTTTTGCATTTTTTTGCCGAAAATACTGGGCGGTGCAGGTTATTCAGTAGGAATTTATGGTTAGCCTTACATGCCCTGCGGGGTTTTTTTGGCTTTTTCTCACATTTTTTGCTTCTTTGGCCTATTTTTCAAAATCGCGGCATGATCTGAGTTTGGCAGGATAAACTACGGGGGTGATTTATCATGGTTTGTGTGCGAGAAAATTGGACGAGCCATAAAAAAGTCACATTGTTTTTGCACAAATCTGAATTTTTTTGCAAACTTTTTAAGTTTTGCATCCGCACATCACTTACGGAAAGCGTGTAGGGCCCGCGGCCCCATTACATTTATCATCATCATAAATAATAAAGATATGATATAAAATAATAAAAAAAATTTAAAATTTTTTTTATTAATTAATACAGTCGGAAATCTACGCCAGTTCTTTCCTTGGGTGCGCGGACCCTGGAGGATGCGCCTCGCCATGACTTAGGCACAAACTCCAACGAGGCCGGGATTAGTACGATCGGTGTGGAAAGCGCCAGTCTTGTTACATCAGCCCCTATGTGTGCCCAAAAAACACCAAGATTGAAGAAAACCCAAAGGGGCAAAAAAAAAACCAAAACGCCAGCAATGTTTTTTTAAGAAATGCCATGACAAAAACTAAGTGTGTCAGGAGCCTAAAGGGGTTGCACCAAGATTTGCAGTTATCATCTATCCATGGGAGCCCCATAGATTGCAAGAACTGGGGTTATGTGCCCCCTATATGGATGGACGGCAGCTCCATTCCTCTCTTCGGGATTCCCAAGCACTGTCTATATCAGGCAATCCAATAGAGACGAATGGAGCGGCGCTGCACATGCGCGACCGGCACTGCGTTCATATAGAGAAACATGGGACCTCTAGTCTCATGATTCATAAGGCTCTGAGCGATCAGACTCCAACCAACCCCTTTAAAGGTATTATTCTGACTGTCACACCCAGGAATCACCAGGGAAGATGGAGGCAGCCACACATTACCAATGAGTGAAATATAATATAACATGAATAGCCAACAATCCTCTTATTAGCGCTGTCACCCTGAACATTTTGGCATTTTGCTTGTCCAAATCCGTTCAGCCGTTCCAAAGATATAAGCCCTTTTAGTGTTGATACAAATTAGGGTTGACTAGCCAAGTGGGTGGTAAGACAGGGGTTTGTCTGGGGTGTGGTCATGTAGTGTTACCACCCACTTGGCTAGTAGATCTAAAAGGTCTTATATCTTTGGAATGGCTGAACGGATTTTGATAAACAAAACACCAAAATTCTCCGGGTGACAGCGCCGATCAGATGAGATATGTCAATGGGCTTTTCAGATTTGGTGACAGGTGCTCTTTAAGATTGGAGGTCACCATCAGTAGTGGTTGTCAACTAATACAGTATAAAGGAAACAACCGTTCCCATGATGCCAACGTGCCGAAATAGTACAGAGGGACTGGGAGTGTCCAGTTGGGACAACCCCTTTGACTCAAAGTTATTACAATATACAACTTATGCAACAGCAAAGGATTTGAAGGGTTTATTGACCACAAAAAATCCTTAGGATAGGTCACCAATAGTAGATTGTTGGGTTTTACTCCTGGGGCCCCTACCCATTAGCCATTTGATGGGGTAGTGGCACTTTGGTGGGAATTGGGTCCCCGTCTTTGTTTACTAGACACATGTATCTACTTTTAGTAGTGGTTGTGCCTGGTATTATAGCTCAGTCCCATACACTTGAATGGGATGAAAGTATAATAAGCTGTAATACCAGGCACAACCACTACTAAAAGTATGGCACTGTTTTCTAAACAATGGAGGAGATATTACCCCTCCAAACTGCTGGTTTGACCCCCATCAGTATAGTATTGACGGCCTGTTCTAGTGAAACTGACCTATGTACCATGAGAAAAGTCAAAATATGCTAAAATTTATAAATTATTGAATTTATGTAAATTTGTAATAGAAATGTGATTGGTTAGGTGTGAATGTTTTGGTACCATTATTATTGTTATACATGTTGAACAGACCTTAAAGGGGTTTTCTGGGCTAAAAATATTTTCAGGATAGGTCATCAGTATCAAGTTGGTGATGGTCCGATACCCAGAGCCACTAACGGTCAGCTGTTCTCAGCAGCTGATACACAGAGAATAGAGCAAAAAGCAGACAGCGCCGTTCTCCATGTAGTGGCCAGATCAGGTACTGCAGCTCAGTTACCATTCACTTGAAAGGGAGCTAAGCTGCAGTGACTCTGTTCAGCAACTACAGAGTAAATGGAGCAGGAATCAGATGGCTCCGTTCTCTATGTAGTGGCCAAAACAGGTACTGCAGATCAACTTCAATGACTGAAAACTGAGTCACTACTGCTTAGTGTCCATTCTAGTGAATGATAGCTTAGCTGCAGTACCTGATCTGGCCACTACACAGAGAACGGAGCTGTCTGCTTCCTGTTCCATTCTCAGCTGCTGAAAACAGGTGACCGGTGGGGGTGTCAGGTGTCAGACTACCACCAATCTGGTATTGATGGCCTATCCTTGGGATGGGTCATCAATATTTTTAGCCTGGAAAACCCCTTTAAGAAAACTTGCTATATCCATGGTGATATGTACCGACACATTACTTATTTGATTGTGATGGATTTTTTTATTTTTTTGTCTAGGGCTGCGTTGCCAAAAATAGCCGCTCAGGTTTACTTATTGTTATGCCAGTGCTAAAACTGTATATATGTATATAGGACGTATATGATGTGGCGATTTCTGTGTGTCTATATGGTAACCGACAGAATGTTGTCAATAAATGTCTCTCCATGCCGGACAGTCCTTTCTCGCTCCTTTTATAGATGGCCGGTCACCTTGGCGATCAGAACATTCTGCTGCATGGCTTCTTTTATGAAAATGGATGAACATATTTTAAGTAATA
Organism: Leptodactylus fallax; assembly: GCA_947044405.1. Taxonomy (NCBI): domain Eukaryota; kingdom Metazoa; phylum Chordata; class Amphibia; order Anura; family Leptodactylidae; genus Leptodactylus; species Leptodactylus fallax. The sequence goes on along the minus strand of CAMRHE010000477.1, from coordinate 877,842 downwards.
CTTTAATGGATCCGGCTGTAATTTCACAGATCTTGTATATTTAGTATAATATTCCTTTTGTTCCCCCCTAAAATGACAAATAATGACTTTCTGCTGAAGTTCAGAAGAAATCCATTAGAAAGGATCCGTCACTTCTCCGATTATTTCTCATGAAATTACAATTTAGTATTCTACATTAGGCGTCCCTCCTGTTATTCCTCCTGAATATTTATGAATAAATTCACAACTGGGTGATACCATTCTAATTTTCAAAGGGTTGTGTCCATATACATTGTAACATTGGCAGCACGAATTGGACAGTGTCCGATGCCCTCAACTGGTAACACTCTGTTGTTAATCTTTCATAAATTGCCAGGAGGAATAACAGAGGAACATCCCAACATGAAATACTAGGTTATTTACTATGCCACTATTTACTAAAATGGACATGTCAGGACAGATGATTATTAGAAAAACTTTGGAGACTTTTTGGCATGTAGAACCTGACCTCAAGTACTGGACCCATCCTAGTAATGATAACCATAGTGCCCCAGCGCCATAGGGTTCCCAATAAAGAGCAGGGTTCCCAAGAAGAGCAGGCAAATCTCCCAGGCCACCGGGGTAGCCGTCACTTTGTATGTATGGGCACTTTATGTGCCCAGAAGATTTAGTGCCCAAAAGGTTGTAGCAATACAAAAAAGGAGCATTGGCTTCACCCAAAAAAGTTGCTGTTCTCCCACAACCCACCATCATGTTGTTGTCATGTATGTTGCATAAATCTATAGTCCAGTTGAAGGGAACAAACTTAATAATATACTTTATGTAAGAAAAGTACCCGTAACTTCACTTATTTGCCTCCTTCTGCCACTGATTAAATCTGTACAGTAGAAGTCTATGGAGAGGGGAGAAAGAGGAGAGCTCCTAAAAGTAGAGAGACATCTGCACTATAGAGAGACAGTCTTCTTTCACAACACAGTTGGATTATCAGGAATTACTATCCACCTTTTGACAGGAAGGACTCATTTGTCTCCTCCTCCCCCTCTCCTCTTCATAGACTTCATTGTAAATTGTTCTGCTTCTTAGGATAGGTCATTAATAGAGATGAGAAAACCTCACAAGATTTGTTTCAACGAATATATATGACGTTTGTCCAGTTTGTTTCGAGACTAACTTGTTTGGCCCAGACTGGAAGAGCTATCTTTATACTCTGGGGTCTATTCAGGTCGCTTCTGGCCTCTGACTGACGTCACACATCCTGACCCAATCAGAGGTCTCAGTAGTGACCCCAGGGTGTGTGTCATCAGCCAGAGGACGGTCGGACGCTCAGGGAGAGGTGAGGGAAGGTGAGTATAACTCTTTGTTATTTTTACTCACCTCCTCTGAGCGCCCACTTATTATATTCTGGGGTCTGATGTTTGGGTGGAACCATAGTTTTTTTTGAAAATTTGGGTCAAATTGGGTTCTGATCTAATTGGTTCGCTCATCCCTAGTCATAGTAATATCAGATTGGTGGGGGTTTGGTTCTGGATTAAGGAGCAACGTTATTCATTAACACTTTGCCGGCTGCCATGGCCTATTGGTAATTTAGCTGTAAACTATCAGATAAGCGTCATGGCGCCCAATATGGGGCTGCTATTAATCTCCATAAAACTAATTACCATGGCATATTGTTACTTTTCACAGATTAATTGATCTTAAAGAACTTGATTGCTCTGCCTTGGGTTGATACTCATTTAGATTGATGGATTTTCCGGAGTTTTGTCTATTAGGGTATATGGACATCACAGAGGGGAATCCTCAGCTTGGGACCCCCCTCCATGATAATAGCACTGGCCACTATAATACTTCTGTATCATGAGGAGGGACATTCATTTGAAGAGTCTTTCTTCTGCTAACCCCCATAGTACAGGAGAGGAGGGAGGAGGGGAGCGACCATGTGATCCATGGTCGGAACCAGTCCGGAACCCCTAGGTAGAGGGTCTAAAAACCCCAGAGGAAGTAAAAGCTCCCTGTAGATCCCATTTAAATAGACACCATGTACTACTACATGTTCCCTGCAGCCACTGCTGACTTGTCCCTGGCAATCACCCCTAAGGTTCACAAGCCAACTCCATTGCGACCCGCTGATTGGTGGGCCAGCATCATTTTCAGAAGTGGTGGCCATTGTGAGAATCCTGAAAATTCCAGCATGCCACTATCCCCCATGTCACACACATACTGGTCCAGAACATGACCTCTGCATTATTCTGCAAGGGTCCATACATAGGACAATAGCTTTAGTAATGACTGTGATCGTTGAGGCCCAATCCCAGGCCTCAGCGGTGACCCCTGGGGCGCGTGACGTCAGTCGCAGGCCAGAGAGCCCCGAGGAGGATGTTGGAGAGAGCAGGACAGAGTGAGGATGCCCGGGAGAGGTGAGGCAAGGTGAGTATAAGTGTTTATTATTTATTACATCTCCCCTGGGCCTCACTTAAAATACTTTGGGATCTGAGGAGATCCCAGAGTATAATAATAGCACCAAAACGAACTGGAGGGCCGAATCTCACAAATATTCATAGAAACAAATTTTGTGGGGTTTGCCTGAAATGGATTGAGCCCCCAGAGCATATTATACTGGGGCAAGTGTGCTCTGTGAAGGATATTATACTGTGTGGAACCATTGTGGAGCATATTATACTATATGGGGCCACTCTGGGGCATATCAATACTGTGTGGGCACACTGTGGAGCATTGTACTGTGTGGGGCCATTTTGAAGCATTACAGTGGGGAAAAAAAAGTATTTAGTCAGCCACCAATTGTGCACATTCTCCCACTGAAAAAGATGAGAGAGGCCTGTAATTGACATCATAGGTAGACCTCAACTATGAGAGACAAAATGAGAAAACATATCTAGAAAATCACATTGTCTGATTTTTTAAGAATTTATTTGCAAAGTATGGTGGAAAGTAAGTATTTGGTCACCTACAAACAAGCAAGATTTCTGTCTCTCACAGACCTGTAACTTCTCCTTTAAGAGGCTCCTCTGTCCTCCACTCATTACCTGTAGTAATGGCTCCTGTGTGACATTGTTATCAGTATAAAAGACTCCTGTCCACAACCTCAAACAGTCACACTCCAAACTCCACTATGGTGAAGACCAAAGAGCTGTGGAAGGACCAGAAACAAAATTGTAGACCTGCACCAGGCTGGGAAGACTGAATCTGCAATAGGCAAGCAGCTTGGTGTGAAGAAATCACCTGTGGGAGCAATAATTAGAAAATGGAAGACATACAAGACCACTGTTAATCTCCCTCCATCAGGGGCTCCACGCAAGATCTCACCCCATGGGGTCAAAATGATCACAAGAACGGTGAGCAAAAATCCCAGAACCACACGGGGGGACCTAGTGACTGACCTGCAGAAAGCTGGGACTAACGTTGTAAGAGACAGCCAATGTTGTCCTAAGCTTCATTTGTCTGTATAAACTGTTAATGTTGAATGTATTTCTGTGATTCTGTTCCTTTAAGACAGCAGCCATTGTAATTGTGACATGATGCTGGAGTGAGACCCCCCCACCTTTTATGTCAGCCTGCCTGTTCTGCAGACAGAGTGTGAGCAGAGAAGCAGGAAGTGACGAGACAGAGAGCAGCAGCCATCTTGGCAAGTGTTGTATTGAACTGGTGTGGAGATTTTTCTGTACAGCTAAGCTGTATCTTGGTCCAGAGACAAACAGAGTGTAAAGAGACAACAGGACTAGTGAGTCCACGTGAAAGGAACTGTGCTCAGTGGCTGATCAGTGAGACTGACATTGTGACTGTGTATATGGATACCACAGATAGAGACTCGCAGTGCTGTTGACGTACTGGACAGTAACTGCTAAATCCCGCTTTACATCCCAGCTCAGTGTATGGATTCGGCAGGACTGTCAGTGTGCTGAGTGGAATCTGCTGTTGGATTACATTGCATTCATTTGGTTTCCCTGTCTGTTAAAGAGGACTTCATTTCTCCCAAGATCCTGATAACAGTGAGGAGAGGACGCTTCACTATAAAAGAAAGGACCGACTTTGGGCCCCACCGCGCGCTTCTACGGACTGTAAGCGGTCCACTTGGACCACTGGGGAAAAGGGGGTGCACCCAAATGTGAATTCAGGGTCAGTTAGGGATAGTTTTGAGTATATTGTTCATTCAGTGTCCATACTGCAGAAGTGGACAGAGTAAAAGTAGAAACCATTGCAGAATTTGCCTTGAAATTGTTCATGCTATATTGTATATTTTGCTTGTCTTTATCCCTGTCATTTTACCTTTAACTAGCCTTTATTAACTTATAGTAAATATATTTTTTTTTCTTGAACTACCGCGTGTGCGTTCATTTCTGGTTGCGGAGTCCAAACCACCTGCCTTGCTCTCGGTTCACAAATTGGCGTAGTCGGCAGGATCCGCTTACCAGAATGGACGGTGACGCACCCGTTAGAGAGACTGGTGCTGGAGGAAGAATGCCAGCAGGGGCTATAATGAGTCAGTTAGCTAAATTTGATGGCAATAATATGTCAGTGAGTATGTGGGTGGAACAGATACGAATGATACAGCGAATGTACCAGACCGCACCAGAAGTACTAGTAGAGCTAGCAATATTGACATTACAAGGGGATGCTAAGACCACGGTGATATTGAGGCCATTTGAACAAAGGCAGACATTTGAGCAAGTAGTCCAGATTCTAGAAACCATTTATGGAGAAACTGCATTGCTGGGGTCTCTGCAGGCTCGGTTCTTCCAGAGGGTACAACAGGAGAATGAAAACCTTCCCCAATATGCAAATGCCCTACAAGAACTGCTCCGAGATATTCAAAGGAAGGAAAGAGGGGGCTCGCCAGCCTTCTGTAACCCTGATCGGACTCTCCGTGACCAGTTTGTCCTGGGGATACGTGACGGCAGTTTAACTGTGACTATGCAGGATTTTATACGACGAGAGACTGATGCTAAATTGCATGATGTACAGGTAGAGGCCATCTCCCGTGCCAATAGTATGGTCCCGAGGCCCCAGACCGCAGTTGGAGTTACTTTGTCACAGGGGGCTAGTTCTGGCTCAGAGACAGTAGAAAAAGGGACGGTTAAAGAAATTCTCACAGTAATGCAGAAACTGCAAGAGCAAATGGAACACTTGCACACCCGTTGTGATGAACATTCTATGAAAATTGCAGACTTCCAGAAAACTGGAGGTGAAAGGGTGAGCCATCCACACCCAGCAAGTCAGAATCACCCACCACCCCGCTGGAGGGGTGAGGATAGGACCCACCGAAGGGGTCCAAATCATTTAGTGCAGTGCTCAGGAGAAATCGAAGGGGCTTACCGAAGGGGCCCAAACAGATGGCCAGAACGACGGGGATACGCTGCTGGGAGTGTGGACGGATGGGCCACGTTGCTGCTAGATGTCCAGAGCAGCGACAAACTTATGAGAGACCGCCGTTAAACTGAAGTCCCCTGCTGCTGAAGGGCGTGTAGTAGGGGAGACTGACAAGAAGACTATGTGGGGAGAATGCCCTGATGATGACCTGATCGCTGCAAGTCCTGTCATACAGGTGGAAATGGAGGGTATTCCGGTTACCGGGATGATTGACACGGGTTCCCAAGTAACGACCTTGAGTAGAGACTGTTATGAACGGTACTTCCAGCAACATGTGAAATATGATCCCCATACATTCGTACGAGTGGTCGCAGCTAACCAGTTACCAGTTTCGGTCGTGGGAGTGGCCTGGATGAATGTCCGGGTATGTGGCCAAGATCTAGGTAGGAAAGGCATTGTGGTGGTACAGGAGTCACATGAAGTAAAGGTCCCTGTCATTTTGGGGATGAATGTGTTAAAAGAATTAGATCAGATCCTCTTTGAAAAGAAAGGTCACGGTTATTGGAAAGAAACCACCACCCATCGGCCTACTCAAACAGCTTTCCAGCGGCTGATCCGGACATGTGGCTTACAGAAAAGTTCAGATGCACAGCGTCCTCTGGCTCGAATTTCAGTTCCTTTGCATACAAAAGTTACACTGCCACCCAGTCGGGAGACAATAGTGTCCATGCCCGTAGGCACCTGTCGGAAACTAGAGGGCATAGCTGTGTTGGTAGAACCACTGCAGGCAGCCGAAGGAGGTGTTGATCCGCTAGTGGCCCGTTCCTTGGCAATAGTTCGCAATGGAAGAGTACCACTTCGATGTGTAAACACTCAGGACCAGAGTGTGGACCTGACCCCAGGGAGGCTGCTGGCTAACATCTATGTGACTCCGGAGGAAGTAAGGAAAGTAACTCCAATGCAGCTGAAGCCGACTGAAAGGGATGAGTGGACCGTAACTGTGTCCATGGGAGAAGATGAGGAACCCACCTCTGAATGGAATGGCTGTGCAATTCGAGAACAGATGAAGATGGATGTAAGTTCATGTTCTCTGGAATGTGTGCAGAAGGTAGATGAGCTGTTGTGGGAGAACCGAGCCGCCTTTTCACGGTATGCTGAAGATTTTGGATGTACCACAGGGATCTACCATGAGATTCCCACAGGAGACACCCCTCCAATTAGAGAGCGCTACCGACAAATTCCTCCACAGTTGTATCAGGAAGTGAAAGAACTGTTAGCTAAGATGCTACAGGGTGGGATCATCCAAGAAAGCCAGAGTCCCTGGGCAGCTCCTGTGGTGTTAGTAAGAAAAAAAGATGGGTCCATCCGATTTTGCGTAGACTATCGGAAGTTAAACGCTTGCACCGTACGAGATTCCTACCCCTTGCCACGGATTGAGGAGTCCCTCTCAGCGCTGGGGAGAGCCCGGTACTTCTCCTCACTAGATCTGGCTAGTGGGTATTGGCAGGTGCCGATGGCCACAAAAGACAAGGAGAAGACGGCATTCATCTTGCCCATGGGACTATACGAATTTAACCGGATGCCCTTCGGGTTGACAAATGCACCCGGAACGTTTCAGCGGTTGATGGAGAAATGTCTCGGTGACTTCAACTTTGAGTTCACTCTCATCTACTTGGATGACATTATAGTGTATTCTGCGACCTTTGAAGACCATCTCCACCAGTTGGGGCAAGTATTTCGAAGATTGCGGGAACATGGGCTCAAATTGAAACCCAGTAAATGTCGGTTGTTCCAATCTGAAATTGATTACTTGGGTCACCGCGTATCAGGAGAAGGGGTGAGACCATCAAGAGACAAGATAGCGGCTGTTCAAGATTGGCCGATACCGACTACCCTGCGAGAAGTGAGGGCGTTCCTTGGAGTAGCCGGTTACTATCGACGGTTTATTAAGGATTTCGCCAAGGTAGCAGCACCACTTAATGCTCTCCTACGAGACACATCCGGTGGTCCAAAGAACCGGTCCGTGAAGTGGGGACCTGAACAGGAACAAGCCTTCCAGGCATTGAAGGATGCACTGACAACAGCCCCAATCTTGGCATATGCTGATTACCACTTGCCGTTCCAGCTATATACAGATGCAAGCCTGTATGGTCTTGGAGCAGTGCTTTCCCAGCTTCAGGATGGCCAGGAGAGGGTCATAGCGTACGGCAGCCGGTCTTTGAGAGATTCTGAAAGAAACCCCGAGAATTATAGTTCATTTAAATTGGAGCTGTTGGCACTGGTATGGGCCATGACTGAGAAATTCTCTGAATATTTGACCGGTGCTGAAGTTTTAGTACTGACTGACAACAACCCACTAGCTCACCTGGAAAATGCCAAGCTCGGGGCGTTAGAGCAGAGGTGGATAGCCCGAATGTCTACGTTCAATTACCGCATTAAGTATCGGTCCAAGACAGAGAACCAGAATGCTGACGGACTTTCTAGGGTAACTGCCCAGACCCCCACAGTAGACGTGGATCATGAGTTGGAGCATGTGGAGGTGCCCGACTTCAGCAGATTTTCACAGGCCTTGACCGCCACTAATCAGTTTGAGATGGAGGGGACTGAAATGGCTCCTTTCTTTGGTCCCTCACGACAGGAATGGGCACAGATACAACAGACCCATGAGGGGCTGGCGCAGATGATCAAGTGTGTTGAGAAAGGCCAGAAGCCCTGTAGAGAGGAAAGAGAACGACTGACACGTGAGATATTATCTGTTTTGAGTCAGTGGGAAAAGTTGGAGATGAAAAATGGAGTGCTATGTCGAAAGGTCTATTTACCTTCTGAGATCGACATTCGATACCAAATTGTGGTGCCTAGTGAACTGGCTCGCTCGTTGGCAGTTGAGGCTCATAATAAGAATGGACATTTTGGTCATGAGAAGACCTTTCGTTGGTTACAGCGACTGATTTACTGCCTTGGTCTTCGTCAAATGGTCGAAGAAGTATGCCGCAGCTGTCGAACTTGTGAGATCCATAAGGCAATAGAACAGAGAGCTCCCCTGCAAACCATCGTGACCCAGGAACCTTTAGAAATCGTCATGATAGACTATCTAATGGTGGGCCCATCCAATAGCGGACACCAGTATTGCCTCGTAATGGTGGATCACTTCACCAAATTTGCGGTGGTAACTGCCACCAAGGACCAGACAGCTGAGTCAGCAGCTCGTGCTCTGTGCCAAGATTTCATTCGAGTATATGGGTGCCCCCAACGCATCCACTCCGACCAGGGTGCCTGCTTTGAGGGACACGTAATGAAAGAAGTTCAACGTATCTACGGGATAAAGAAGTCGCACACGACTCCATACCACCCTCAGGGAAATGGGGCCTGTGAAAGATTCAACAGAACTCTGCTACAGATGCTGCGGACTCTGGAGGAAGACAAGAAGTTACAGTGGCCTCAGTTCTTGTCTGAAATGGTGTGGGCCTATAACAATCAGGTCCATTCTACAACGGGGTACTCTCCTTATACACTTCTCTTTGGGCGGTCTGGGCGAAGTATAGGAGAATTACAGTTGAATGATGTGGATGGGTTCCCTCCGAGGGATCCAACCTCTTGGGTGCGGGCGCATCGGCAGAGACTTGAGACGATCCATCGATTGGTGCGGCAGCGCCTGCAAGAACATCCCCATCCTGATAAGACCCCAGTGCAAGAAGCACCATTGCAACCAGGCGACCTGGTGCTAGTTCGTGTCAAGAAACCCCAAGGGAAATTGGAAAGCCGATGGGAGGCTTTGCCGTATCGTGTTGTTGGCCGCAAGTATGCGAATGGGCCAGTGTACCAGGTCCAGAAAGAAGGAACTGATTGTGTTCGAGTACTTCACCGAAATATGTTGCGCCTGTGTCATTCTGAAGGGACAAATCACGATGGGCCTGCCAATGTGAATGAGCTCCCACAGTCAGAGAATGGAGGTGCGGAATGGGCCTCCGACGAGGAGGATGATTGTTGGCCGATCCCTGCTCCTGGGGATGTTCCACTTGTGACTAATGTATCTCCGGCCTGTGCCCCCTCTGGTGCGGAATCCACTGGTCCTTCTCAGCCCATAGCTGCAGTACCCCATAATATACCACCGGTCCTCAGACGGACCACTAGGCCAAATGCTGGTATTCCCCCTGTTCGGTATGCGCAGGATGAGTTTGTTTGTCCTGCCATACATCGGTATACCACCACTCTGTGCATAAAAGTACAACCCTCTGGATATACAGTCATAGGCAGGGACTGCCAATCTTAAAGTGGGGGGGGAATATGTAAGAGACAGCCAATGTTGTCCTAAGCTTCATTTGTCTGTATAAACTGTTAATGTTGAATGTATTTCTGTGATTCTGTTCCTTTAAGACAGCAGCCATTGTAATTGTGACATGATGCTGGAGTGAGACCCCCCCCTTTATGTCAGCCTGCCCCCCCCCCCCCCCCCCGGGTGTGGCCAGAGAAGCAGGAAGTGGCGAGACAGAGAGCAGCAGCCATCTTGGCAAGTGTTGTATTGAACTGGTGTGGAGATTTTTCTGTACAGCTAAGCTGTATCTTGGTCCAGAGACAAACAGAGTGTAAAGAGACAACAGGACTAGTGAGTCCACGTGAAAGGAACTGTGCTCAGTGGCTTATCAGTGAGACTGACATTGTGACTGTGTATATGGATACCACAGATAGAGACTCGCAGTGCTGTTGATGTACTGGACAGTAACTGCTAAATCCCGGCTTACATCCCAGCTCAGTGTATGGATTCGGCAGGACTGTCAGTGTGCTGAGTGGAATCTGCTGTTGGATTACATTGCATTCAGTTGGTCTCCCTGTCTGTTAAAGAGGACTTCATTTCTCCCAAGATCCTGATAACCGTGAGGAGAGGACGCTTCACTATAAAGGAAAGGACCGACTTTGGGCCCCACCGCGCGCTTCTACGGACTGTAAGCGGTCCACCTGGACCACTGGGGAAAAGGGGGTGCACCCAAATGTGAAGTCAGGGTCAGTTAGGGATAGTTTTGAGTATATTGTTCATTCAGTGTCCATACTGCAGAAGTGGACAGAGTAAAAGTAGAAACCGTTGCAGAATTTGCCTTGAAATTGTTCATGCTATATTGTATATTTTGCTTGTCTTTAGCCCTGTCATTTTACCTTTAACTAGCCTTTATTAACTTATAGTAAATATATATTCTTTTCTTGAACTACCGCGTGTGCGTTCATTTCTGGTTGCGGAGTCCAAACCACCTGCCTTGCTCTCTGTTCACAACGTAACAAAGGCTACCATCAGTAACACACTACACCGCCAGGGACTCAGATCCTGCAGTGCCAGACGTGTCCCCCTGCTTAAGCCAGTACATATCCGGGCCCGTCTGAAGTTTGCTAGAGAGCATTTGGATGTTCCAGAAGAGTATTGGGAGAATGTTATATGGTCAGATGAAACCAAAGTAGAACTGTTTGGTAGAAACACAACTCGTGGTGTTTGGAGGAGAGTGAATGCTGAGTTGTATCCAAAGAACACCATACCTACTGTGAAGCATGGGGGGGCAACATCATGTATGGGGCTGTTTCTCTGCAAAGGGACCAGGACGACTGATCCGTGTACATGAAAGAATGAATGGGGCCATGTATGGTGAGATTGTGAGTGCAAACCTCCTTCCATCAGCAAGGACATTGAAGATGAAACGTGGCTGGGTCTTTCAGCATGACAATGATCCCAAACACACCGCCAGGACAACGAAGGAGCGGCTTCGTAAGAAGCATTTCAAGGTCCTGGAGAGGCCTAGCCAGTCTCCAGATCTCAACCCCATAGAAAACCTTTGGAGGGAGTAGAAAGTCCGTGTTGCCCAGCGACAGCCCCAAAACATCCCTGCTCTAGAGGAGATCTGCATGGAGGAATGGGCCAACATACCAGCAACAGTGTGTGCCAACCTTGTGAGGACTTACAGGAAACGTTTGACCTCTGTCATTGCCAACAAAGGATATATAACAAAGTATTGAGATGAACTTTTGTTATTGACCAAATACTTATTTTCCACCATAATTTGCAAATAAATTATTTAAAAATCAGACAATGTGATTTTCTAGATATGTTTTCTCATTTTGTCTCTCCTAGTTGAGGTCTACCTATGATATCAATTACAGGCCGGCCTCATCTTTATAAGTGGGAGAACTTGCACAATTGGTGGCTGACTAAATACTTTTTTTTCCCCACTGTATACTGTGGGGGTGGGGGCTCTGTAGAGCATTATACTGTGAGGGGGTGGCTCTGGGGAGCATATTATACTGTGGGTAAATAGTAAAGGGGTCACAGCATTTGCAAAAGCACCACAGTACCTTCAAACAGCTGATCAGCAGGAGCCCTGGGTGCTAGACCCCACTGATCTCTCTCTCTCTCCTAGACTTTTAGGACCCTGCAGATCAGCTGTTTCCCGGCGCACGCAGCTCCCAGTATTGTTTATGCTCACCATATTTTTGATAACCACAGTTGCGGGTACTATAGTTGTATCCCTTTCCGCTCTAGTTCCCATAACCATCACTATCAAAAATACTCTGTAGGGAGGGGATAGGGAGCCCCAGTCAAAGTTTCCACTGGGGTTCACAAGACTTTACTTATGCCAGTGTCCAGGGGCATGATAAAATATGGCTGGTCTCAGTAGGTCATCATAGATCTTCTGATCTGAATTCAGATCTCCATAAGTTTCAGAGGTAAGGATAGTTGAGCAACCACATGACGGCCACCTGAAAGGGTCCAAAAAGTATATGTGAATTTCTCAACTTTCTGAATTTCAGACAACTTAACTAAAGAAGACTCTCATATTCCATGCATGCAACCTAGGAATTTTATCTACCCTGAGACATGGATCCCAGTTCTACAAATTCTATAACCCTTTCTAACGTGCTGCAAGAGCGACATATTTACAACGCTTTACACAAAAACTAAAGCCGACCCTTAAATCTATCAGACGGGTGATTTGTGTAATGTTTCCAGGAAAAGGTTCTTCTACTTCTCTCCTTGAGGAACGAAGCAGAAAATATGTGTTGATCAAAGTGACATAAGGAGAATTCTATAGCATTATCTCTACATCAGACAATGAGACGGGGCTGGAGGAACCTCCAATGTTTCAGAGTTGATCGATCATGTAAGTCGAGCGTTTTCTTGACTTCGACCCTATTCATGTAGGAACACATACCAACAATGTAAAGATCTGTTGCACGTTGTCACCTATGGATAAATAACGTCATCCAATGTCAATAATTAACTGCAGATGGAAAATGTCCCTCCTGGGAAGATGGAAGATAGATGTTCTTAAAGGGGTTTTCCAAGTTTATATAAATAAAGCTTAAACGTTCCTGTCATTTAAGTGAAAAAATTGCTTACAAGCTATACATTTTATCTCATACCTCTTTATATCCCCCCTCATCGAGCCCCAATCTTGTTGCACTTTTTCCTCTCCATCCTGGGGGCATTTCCTCTGTGTGTGAGAGGTCTGGCATCAGAAATGGTTTATGGACTTTCTGTCCCTGCCTTCCCATCATGCATTGCACATACATTGACAAATGGGAAGCACAGCATTGTCTCCAACATAAACTCTTTGTGGCTAGCTACAATATTCTACTGACTACCACAACTATCCTGTGTGTCCTGTACATGCAATCTGGAACTACATGTCCCAGTCCATCCCTGCACGTGGTAATGGCATTATTATTACTACTGTCTATAGCATCACATGTGTGTTCAACGTGTTTCTGCATTGTCTATCAGTCCCCAAATATGAGATAGTAATGGTAGTCCAATGTACCCTGCATGTCTAGGACACACAGGATAGTTGTGGCTGAGATAGCTCCAATATTTTGAATGGTGTACAGGAAAGGGTTAATATTAGAGGTAGTAGTGTGCATTCTTGAGAGGGAGGGCTCACACAGAAGAGCAGTTCTTGTGACTATCACAGCTTAACCCCACCTCCACTTCCTGCAATGTGTCTCAGCTTCTTTACTGCGATTGACAGACTTCACCTGACAGCAGAGAATGGACAGCAAGTTAGAGGGAAGGGAGACACCTAGTGGGGAGAGCTTTAACGCAATTTTTTTCAGCGCAAAAACATAATTTTAATTGTAAATAAAATGATTTTTTTTTATGGTGATCAGATTGCATGGGCACAAGTTAGTTGACATGGCAGTGACCATTTAAAATGGTTTTACAATTTAAGACATTTCCCCCCATTCTTGAGATAGGTGCAGATCCCAGAAGTGCTCCTGATAACAATCGGATTGAGCATGTTAAAAACCAGCAGCCTGTTCCTTCTTTCCTCCAACATTTGCCATCAGGATTTGTCCTCATGGGCCCATTTAGGGTTGGTTATCTGGTGGACTACTCTAACTATGATACATTTTACAAATATCTCATATTTTTTAGGTACCTGTCATTCATTCGATGTGTGTCAGCGCAGAAATCTCCTAGTGACACTGAGCTCTGTACACTGTATACAGCTATGGCTCCTTGTGGTGTAGTGGTGGTGCCTGGAACTGCAGCCCCATACACTTGAATAGGAGCAGGGCTGCTTCTGGCCGTATACCCTAGTATATGGAAACACCTGATCAGGTCCGTACTGTGCATAGGTCATCAGTATCAATCACCTTCAGGTCCTGGACAACATCTTTAAGGCCCTATTAGACAGGGCGATTTAGCAACCAATTGTTAAGAACAGACATTAATACACATGCTCATTCCTGACAACTATAGTGCCGGCGATCACCCGATGAATCAGTGATCGACTGATTTTAGCAGGATTATAAATCACTGTCCTTCGGCAGCACCAACTCACAGACTGTGCTGAAAGTATATGCTGGGGGAATGATCGCTCTAGTGAACGGTCCTCCTACATGTCCTCCAGTGGCGTAACTAGGAATGGCTGGTCCCCAAGGCGAACATTTGACATGGGGGCCCCCCCGAACCGCCGCCCCCAACCCCCCCCTGCATAAATCGCATTCCTGCACACACTATTATGCGCCATAGTGGCCCCTGCACACAATATTATGCCCCATAGTGGCCCCTGCACACAGTATTATGCCCCATAGTGGCCCCTGCACACAGTATTATGCCCCATAGTGGCCCCTGCACAGTATTATGCCCCATAGTGACCCCTGCACACAGTATTATGCCCCATAGTGGCCCCTGCACAGTATTATGCCCCATAGTGACCCCTGCACACAGTATTATGCCCCATAGTGGCCACTGCACACAGTATTATGCCCCATAGTGGCCCCTGCACAGTATTATGCCCCATAGTGACCCCTGCACACAGTATTATGCCCCATAGTGGCCCCTGCACAGTATTATGCCCCATAGTGACCCCTGCACACAGTATTATGCCCCATAGTGGCCACTGCACACAGTAGTATGCCCACAGTGGCCCCTGCACACAGTATTATGCCCCATAGTGGACCACCCATGAACGATTATTATACTCTGGGGTCTTTTCAGACCCCAGAGTATAATGATCGGAGGCCCAGGTGAGGATACAAACATAAAAAACAATGCTACTTACCTCTTCCTGGCTCCGGTGCACTCCCGTGCGCTACTTCGGCCATCTTCAATGTTGGAGCAGATCTCGCATGAGGCCGACGTCGCAACGCATAATGACGTCAGCTGACGTCTGGGACGTCACCAAACAGGCCCGAAGCCTGCGGAGCGTAGGAGAGGTGAGTTACGGTGTTTTTTATTTTCTCTCACCTCCACCAGGCCCCCGATCGTTATACTCAGGGGTCTCAAAAGACCCCGGAGTATAATAATAACAGTGTTTGTGGGGTTCGTGGTAGCGGCTGCCACAGGGCTCCGGGTCCTGGGCCCCTTAATGTCCCGGGCCCTGTGGCAGCCGCTACCGCTGCTACCCCAATATTTACGACCCTGATGCGACCTCTGCCTCACATTGATGCGGAATGGGCGCCGATTGGCAGGTTTTGTAGCCGATCATATTATAAATCTGTTAGTGTAATACCCCACTTAGGAGCTACGTGTTTTATTTGCCGATTTCCAAAGATGTGTATCTACAGATATGGGTGATGCCCCTGGTACAGGCGTCCTGACAACCTCTGGGGAGAGCGGCGGCTGACATATTAATTAGGCAGAGCGATGTCTCTCCCAGTGACAAACACCTTTGTTCTGAAATGACAATTAGTCAGATCATTAGACTGAAAACCGGTATAATTGCTGCGGTAATTGGTTGCCAAAGGAATTAATGAGTTCCCTGCTCACAATAATACCGGAGACTGTAGCGAAATACCAGGATTACAGGAATGTCCGACTTCTAAGCAGCGCCTCGTACATGGAAACTTGCAATCTGCAGTACATGCCATGTATACTATAGTAGTGGGAAATGTCTGATATCTATATCTCATAGAACAGGTAGATAGTACATGACTTCTATCCTACTCTCTATACTTACCTCCAACTTTCTCTACGACATCTGAAGGCGTCCCGCAGTATCTAGGAATGAACAAACCAATTTGGATCGAATCAATCCAAACCAGAGTGATCGCAACCAGAGAACTATTGCCGTTTTGCCCACGCTGTGGCCTACTCCTCCTTTATCTATTTCGAGTGAATTTTTTGTTTTATGACTTTCCAGTCTTCTATTTTGACCCCACCTTGGTGGTCTCTGCCACGACTTGTAGGATCATTTTAGAGCTACATTTTCCTAAAGTAAAAAATTTGGCTTTCACACGAATCTAGAACGATCTCCAACTTGGCAGATGGCAGAATGTTCTGCTCAGTCATCTACAAAATGAAATATGGAAGGAAACTCTATTCAAGGGAGTATTAAATAATGCAGAGGATGGGGTGGATCGTGACATTTATACGGTATGATGGAACGTGATCTTGGATATATCACCACAACAACACCAATATCTCCAGCTGGAAAACAGTGGCTAGGAGATCCGCACATGGAGGACTGTCACCGACAGCAACACCTGTCATTCTCGTAGTCTGAGGCTTTAGGAAGTTATCTTAGCAGAAAAGGAGTATTATAGCGAATGCGCGGTGGATGTTCGCTATAACTCGGGGGTTAATTAAATGTCCCCAGAGTTTACGTGAAAGCCACCGATTTCCGCGATGACCATTTTACTCCGTAAATGACTTGTTTGATGTTGTGTGAAATTAACTACAATGGAACCTTTACAGTCACTTCCATTACAGACTATTACAATTTGTCAATGATTTCTATTGTGGTAGTTATGTTCTCCGTGTTTTGGGGGAAAGTTTCAGTTGTTATGTCTAGGGGGCACTGCCATGTTTAGGTGGCCTGTCTAGGTAAATTGGGGGCACTATGATGGAGTCCTAATCATTCTATTCTTATTATACACTTATCGAAGTCTCACAAGTATTTTCAAACCCCTGTGAAAATATTTACTCCATTGGTTTCCTTGGGTTGGGATTTTCCTAGCTTTCCATGGGTCTGATGTACAGTACTGTGCAAAAGTTTTAGACCGCCGTGGAAAAAATGCAGCACAGTAAGAATGCTTTCAGAAATTTAAGGATTAATAGTTTATTTTTGTCAATACCAAAATGAAGTGAATGAAGAAAAGAGAAATGTAAATCCCATCAATATTTGGTGTGACCTTTGCCCTTTGCCTTCCATCAGTTCTTCTCAGCAGAACTGGGCAAGGAGGTTGTTCCCGCCGCCATCTTGGAAAACTAAGCACAGATGTTCTGTAGATGCAGGCTTGCTCCAATCCTTCTGTCTCATCCTGTCATCCCAGACAGACTGGATGATGTAGAGGTCAGGGCTATGTCATCACTTTCAGAACTTAATATTTGGTGTGACCTTTACCCTTTAGAGAAGAAGTCTTAGAAGTGATGATCCAGCCCTGATCTCCATATCATCCAGTCTGTCTGGGAAGACATGAAGAGACAGAAGGATTGGAGCAAGCCTACATCCACAGAAGATCTGTGCTTAGTTCTCCAAGATGGAGGCGGGAACAACCTCTCTGCCCAGTTCTGCCAAAAACTGTCTGCAAGTACTGAGAAGAACTGATGGAAGGCAAAGGGCATGATACAGTATATTGTGGCATGACTTCCATTCAGGTGGAGTGACGAGTATTGATGTGGAGGGAGCCCTGTAGTGGTATGGCTGGCACTAATGTGAGTTCTCTTACTGGTATTAGTTGGGGGCATTACTTTTATTCATGGGGGAATTGTGACAATAGTAATTATGGGGGTACTGTGGCTGATAGTATGCTAGCGCTATAATGGGGGCTGAGGGGCACACTTTGACATGTTTATCTTGGACGACAAGAGAATGATGAGACAGGCCGTGTTGGATCACAGCAATTGTAACACATACAGTTCAAGATGGCGGCCTCTTTAGTATTAAATATGTCCATACAGATTAGACTAAGGTCGGGTAAAGTGGATGATTTCAACTGTTGATTGTAATATTAGTCCATGATGAAATATGGTTTGTCTATCCCTGATCTTTTCTTGATAGAACTTTCCAAGGAAGATTGATGTTCCTTCACCCCATATCCCTCAATACGCATGGGCTGAATGACTGAATGACCCTAATGGCCAATATGGACTGAAATGTGTATGGTTGTATCTGCATACAATCATTTTACCATGACCCAAGTTCTATCTAATGTGTATGGCCACCTTAAAGAAGAGGGCCAACAAAACATGTTATTCTCTGGCCTCATAAAAAGGTACATGACATACTGTAGTGTATTTGTAGTGACATTGGCTATACTTGTGAATTATCGCCTCTTTTCTGGTCCTCAGCTGTGTCATGTGACCAGCAATAAGATTTTCCAACTAACAGTGTTTTATGTGTGAGGACAGGGCATGGGGCCCTGGAGATCAGGGGGGCCCACAGTAGTGGGTTGTCTTATGACCTTTTTTTTTTTTTTAATCGGCCACTACCTATTGGTTTATTCCATCAAGTATCTGTCCCTATTTTACTTACCCATCCCCACTCACCCTCGGGTATGGGTGAGTGAATATTGGCATTAATCCAACAGGTAATGGCCTAATGTGGCAGCCATAAAAGGGGACAATGTACCGTGTGGGAGTCAGTAATGGGGCATTATATGGTGGGGGTCAGTCAAGGGGGAAATACAGTTTGGGGGCCAATAAAGGAACCTTATCCTGTGTGTGGGCCAATAATGGGTGATTTTTTTTGACCTGCAAATGTTTAGGCAGTTCAGGTTAACATTTTCACTAGTAGAATCCCTGACACACCTTCCCCTGGTCACGTGACACAGCTGAGGACCAGAAGGGAGTGAATAACTCACATATACAACCAACAGTAAGAAAATTTTCCGTGGGCGAGAACAATAGCCCTGTGTAAGGTCAAGACGAATGACTGAGTACATTCAGTCAGTTGACATGACGCAACCATAAAGGGGCAAAAAACAAATTTTTTAAATTTTTTCATACCTTATAAAAATACAGGTTATGAAGGGTTAACATTAGTTTTTTTTTATCCTGTTCACATTTTCCGTAGGAACCCTTATGTCTTCTTCTACACTTCCCGCTAAAAGCATAAAATTGCATCTAATGAGCTACTTGTGTATCTCTAAATATCAGAAAATAACGTTCTTATAAAAAGTTCTTCTAACGGCCTACAATACAATAGTCCTATTGTGTGGGAATCACGTTTTAGGCTACAATTTTATCTTTATTGCGAGGCTCTTGTATTATCATTTCTGGATAAGTTGTTTGTCGATAATTATCACTACTATTAGCTCATTCAGTGCTGAAAACGGAGGAATTATCCTCAAGTGCCCTTTTATGTGTAGTGTTCAGACTGGACATCGCTGACGTAAATGGGAACACTACCCACAGCATGTTAGAGAGGAACCATTCCCTCGTGAATAACCTATAGCTTCTCCACATCCATCTAAAACACTGTTTTCTGAACTGTGGGTCGCAACCCCTTAGGGGGTCAAGTAAACACCTCCAGGGGGTTCAAGAGCCAAGTTGAGGCTCTTGACCCCTTTGCAGGACTGCAAACTGATATTACTTGCCTGGTATTTTGCAAGCACTTTAAAAGGACATTTAATGATGTCACAGCCATGTCACCAGTCACATGGAGGGGCAGAGCTTACATAGAAGAAGCTGTGGAAAACTGCCTGTAGGTGGAAGAATAGAAAGGGAGCAGTGCTGAGTGTGTGGGGGAAAGTAGGTTGTAGCAGAGCTGAGTGTGGGTAGGGATATGAATATAGCAGGGCTGAGTGTATGGAGGGAATGTGGATGTAGCCAAGCTGAGTGTGTGGGGGGATATGTGGATGTAGCAGAGCTGAAGGTGGATACATATGAAGGCAGTGAGTGTATGGAGGGAGCAGGCTGTATACAGGGAAGGAAAATGAAAGTAGCAGAGTTGTGGGAGTCAGGGGAAGCACAGAGGTAGCAGAGCTAGGTGTGCAGGAAGAGAAACATGAGGGCAACATTGCTGTGTGTGTGTGGAGGGGGAAACATGGTGGTGACACAGCTGTGATTGTTGGGACATTGAGAGAGCAGAGCTGAATGTGAGGGATAACACGGACAGAACTGTGTGTGAACAGAGGCAGTATACAGCTGAAAAACATAATAGAGACCGAATATATGCATAGAGGTAAAGGAGGGAGACAATAATATTCTTTGGGAGAGGTAAGGCAATAGACAATGTCTGACTGGGGTTCTGGGGCCCACCAGATAAAAATGATTCTGGAAAATAGACCATATTACCCTTCAAATTTGGGTGCTTTCTGGACCATTGTCATGTTAGAGCCTGGACCCAGTGGAGGATCCTGACATTGTTTAGAGTCCGCATATAGTGCAAGGGGCACCTACTGGAGGGTCAAAGTGAAGGCAGCCCTGACAGGAGCGGAGATAATATCGGCCCTTACCTGTTGGAATAATCCAACAATTAATGACCTAATGTGGAAGCCATAAAATGGGGAAATCAATGTACAGTGCGGGGGCCAGTAAAGGGGAAAATATACTGCAAGGGCCAAAAAAGGAGGCATGGGGGCCATAAAAGGGGGCAATGTACTGTGTGAGGGCCAGTTAAGGGGGACATATAATGGGGTGGCAGTTCAAATACATAGGGGTCGCAGCCCAAACCTTTTTGATCAGGGGCCCCCAGACATAATTTTGTTGGAGCCTCTGAAATGACAAACTGACCCAGGCCCCTTGTATCAGGTATTGTATTGAATAACATATCACTGTATATTTGTGATTGTTGGGTATCGTTGTTGATTTGTGTACCTGAGGGGGTGATGACAAGGTGTACGGTGTTATTATTTAGTACCATAGTTGCTGTGGCCGATTTGTTCCTTCCTGTTGTGCAGGTTTATGGCTATATTCTTATCACGTACTCGGTGCTGATCTGATAAAAAACCGTGGTTGTGCTCAGCAGAGACGCCCACACAGATAAGACATCCCTTATATTATATACGCCCTGTATCGTTACGTTCTGTGTATCCAGACCTCGACTTCTTAGAAGACGAGCCGCAGCTCCGTGTTAGTCTTTAATAAGTTACGGTCTGTTAATATTTCACCCAGAAGTCTCGCAGTCGTTGCTATGTGCACTCGGGGGGGGGCCTCGATTTGTAAAATATGGTCTGTGCGACACGATGCCGCCATTTGCCGATGCTGTGGCGCTCATCCACCGCCGCCGTCCTGATGCAGTTCACAACGTTTCTGAGCAGAACAATTAATGGGCTCGCTAATGAGCTATCTAATTCCGCATCCTCGCTGCCTCCAACGCGCCTCCTGGCCTCCTTCCCTGTGACTTACGTGTCGCCGAGCGTTTAGTGACTTGAATTAATAAATTAGTTTTCTACTAAGACATCTGGGAAGAGCGGCAGGAAATAAAGCAAATTAAGTAGTAACTCCGACACCCTGCCAATGATTAACCTCATCATGACCACAAGGCAGATAGCAGGATTGGAATGATTTCCGTAAACTAGCTTACGGCCACACCCATTTTAGCTCCGCCTACTTTATCATTAACAAACAGGCACTTTGTCGTAAGCCCTACCTTTAATACAAATATTATATTATTGTGAGTCAGATCTGGCAACGCTCCGCAGGTCTGCTCGTGCATAAATAAAGGAAATTCTGCTAAGATACATCGTGTTTCCATTTCACAGCATTTCCAAGATCTCTACTCGTGTCCTGTTTTTCCCTAAAATCAAAAAGTGACATGGACTGATACCTAGTTTTCTAAGGGGCTGCCTATTTAGGGATGGACTGGGCCACCAGATAAACAGGACACAACATATGGAGAGTGGACCCTTAGACTTACGCATGGGCAAGCTGATTTGGATCGAATCGGAATTCAAGCTTAATTTTCCAAAAGTTCAGGGCTTGACCCGAACAAGAAACTATTGGGGTTAGCCATCCCACAAAACACTATTATACTACGGGGTCTCTTCAGACCCCAGAGTATAATAAGTGAAGGCCCAAGGGAGGTGCGGTAATATATAGTTATACTCACCTCTCCAGGGTGTCTTCTTCAGGCCTCTGGCTGACGCCATGTGCCCTGAAGTCACCTCTGAGGCCTGTGATTGGCCCTCATTGGTCACATGGGGTGCACTGACGTCATAACAATATCTCACTAAGGCATGTGACATCAGTTAGAGATCAGAAGAGGCCTGAAGGGGGCTTTGGGACCACCGGACACCTAGGAGAGGAGAGGTAAGGTGAGTATAACTGTTTGTTACTTTTACTCCTCTCCCCTGGGCACCCACTTATTATACTCTGGGATTTGAGGAGACCCCAGAGTATAATAGTAGCACTTCATGGTTTCGATGAATAATCCTGAGGTTCAGTCATTCGCAGTGGCGTAGCTTGCGGGCCTGGGCCTACTGACTCTGTGGGGGCCCACCCCAGGGCTGCCAGTAATACATGCTTTACTTTTAACTAGATCGGTGTCTGCAGGAATATTCATCGTAACAAACCTAATGAGTTTTTCTCCTCTCTACTTGGACTCCTTTCCTTTCATGGGCTCGAGGATTCTCAGTCCGACTCTGTGCTGAGTAAGGCCTTATTCAAACCACTGTTCTATTTATAATGGAGCTGACGTACATGTTCTGTTCGGCTTTTCCATTTCTTGATGGCTGAGTGTCATCCACTTTGCATCCCTAGCCTACCCTCCTTTTATGGATCCCACATTAGGCTAATTCCAACAAGTAACTCTAATATTCACCCCCCCATCCTTGCTCCTGTCCAGTCCTACTCCACTTCAGCTTCCAGAAGGTGCTCTGCACTACATGCAGAAGCTAAACAATGTCAGGGTTTAACGTCTGAATGCTAACATAGTATACAAAGCCCCAGGCCTGGACTAGTGCGGGGACTGGAGAGTAAAATAATGGGCACTACCTGTTGCAATAATCCGATAAGTACCGGCCAATTTAAAAAAAGAAAAAAGAAAGGCCATAAAGACCCCTAAATCACAAGTCTACCTAGTTGGAATATAACACATGTAACACCCCACCAGCATCAGAGTTACTTGTTGGAATAATCCTAACGTGGGGACCTTAAAAGGAGGCATTGTAACACGTGGGAGCCATAAAAGGAGGCATTATACTGTGTGGGGACCAAAAAAGGGGGAAAATGTAGTATGTGAGGGCCAGTAAAGGGGCAATGTACCATGTGGCGTCCATAAAAGGAGGCAATTTACGGTCTGGGAGCCAAAGAAAATATAATGTGGGGCCAATGAGGGGGTGTTATACAGTGTGGGGGCCAATAATGGAGGATTTTTTTACATCATTTTGCTTGGGGCCCCCAAAATGACACACCCGCCCCTTGATACTGATATACAATAACCAAAAACTGGCTAAATAATTTTGTAATAACATGACAAAAGTGAACAATCTGGGGATTATATTTGGTGATTTTTTTTTTGTTAAAAGGAGCGCTATTTCTCCTTGTGGTGACCTCGAGCTGGTGTAAGGAGTCTTACAGGCACAATGCTCCCTGGGAAAGCATATGCAAATTAGCCCTCCCCAAAAAGTAAGAAAACTGTCTCACTAGTGCCACCTCTTGGAGGTAATATGACCGTTACTGTTTTTGAAATTCCGTGTTATTTTTGTCATATATTTTAACATTTTTCATCGCCTAGGGGACAACACAGATGTCACCTGTTTACAACTAACCCGAGTCACGTGACATGAAAGGATTTATTACGCCCCTATTTATTATAAGATGAAGGAGATTTCATGTCATACCAAAAATCTTGGCCGAATTTAAAAGAAGCGAAGTGACATTGTAGGTCCTCAATGCAAAGGCTTTTGCTGTTCTGGAAATTCTCCACTTATCTAAGCAAATTCTGACAAAAGACAAATACACCCGGCCTTTTATCTTCAACTCCAATTAGTAACCAATTAGTTTTTTCTGCTTTGCGTCTCGTACGGTACAGAACTAGTGCCAAGATCCTAATGAGAGGAACGGCGCAGAATGCGTTACGTTCCCCCAATCTCTCACACTCTAGGCATGCACAAAGGAATACAGACTATCAAAAGACAAAAAAACTATTGATTCCATAGCCGAAACAAAGCTAGTCTGGGTCATATGGCCGAAATGTTTTTGTGTTTTTGTAAAGGGTTTGTCTACTTAACACTCCCCTTTATTAGCCTCCTACCCTACTGACCTCGAGGGATCCCAGCTGTGGAAGGGGACAACTCAGATTGGGAAATAGTTAGGACCCAAACAATGGAAGAATTGAAAAAAAGAAAAAGAAAAAAGAGAGGGGGGAGGCACTTTTTTGGGTAAAGTAAATATAAAAATAACAAAACAAAAAGTTGTTCTCACCTGGGTCGTTCAACCCATGGACACAACTTCACTCAGAACATCTTGGTCTAATATCTTCTATGTCAAACTTTCTGAAAAAGGGACCCCCTTTTGGGCAAGATTTTCATTCGGAATCCCTTCAATATCATACTTAAAAAAAAGTTAGATATATTCAGCCTCTGTTCAGCTTTGCTATTTCCATGTTCTCCCCAACACACAGCTCTACTACTGTACCTCCATGTTCACACCAACACACAGCTCTGCTACCTCCATTTTCTCCACCACACACAGCTCTGCTACCTCCATTTTCTCCACCACACACAGCTCTTCTACCTCCATATTCTCTTCCACACACAGCTCTACTACCTCCATGTTCTCTTCCACACACAGCTCTACTACCTCCATGTTCTCCCCAACACACAGCTCTGCTACCTCCATTTTCTCCACCACACACAGCTCTTGTACCTCCATGTTCTCTTCCACACACAGCTCTACTACCTCCATGTTCTCTTCCACACACAGCTCTACTACCTCCATGTTCACACCAACACACAGCTCTGCTATCTCCATGTTCTCCCCAACTCACAGCTCTACTACCGTCCATGTTCACCCCAGCACACAGCTCTACTGTACTACCTCCATGTTCACACCAACACACGCCCCCCCCCCCCCTTTCCCCCCCCCCCCCCCCCCCCCCCCCCCCCTTTTCTCCCCCCCACACAGCTCTGAACCTCCATGTTCACACCAACACACAGCTCTACTACCTCCATGTTCTCCACCACACACAGCTCTGCTACCTCCATGTTCTCCCTCACACACACAACACTGCTGCCCCCATATTTTCCTTCCTGCACCAACAACTTTGGTAACTCCACTCTCCTCCCCAAATCTAAAACTCTGCTACTTTTACATTTACTCCCTGCATACACTGTGCTCTGTCCATACACTCAGCACTGCTGATTTCATGTCCCCGTCTGCCATCTCTGCCTTCCTGCCCACTCTCAGTTTTGCTACATCCACATTCCCCCCCACACTCAGCCCTGCAGCATCGTAATCTCTAAAATGGAGAGAACAACCTCCCTGCTGAGTTCTTTCAAAAACTGTCTTAAAGTACAGAGAAGAACTGATAGAAGGCAAAGGGTAAAAATCACCTGAAATACTGAAGGGATTTACATCTCTTTTCTTCATTCACTTCATTTTGTTCACTGGCAAAAAAAACCCCCAAAAAACAATTAACCCTTTTATTTCTGAAAGCGTCTTTACTGCACAGCAGTTTTTCCACACCTGCCTGAAACTTTTGCACACTATCGTATATGTACAGTTGGCGGATACTCATTGGCTACTCTGCGGTGGTTCATTTTTTATGCCTTCTGGAAATTTTCATGTTTTCTTTCTTTATATATAGTTTGACTATTTATAGCACTGTTTGCATTTTTGGACTTTCAGTGTGAACAGCCCCGGTAGATATTGTTGTCATTTTCTGCATTCCGGGCTTGGTATGGCGCGCTTTCCACCATGACCGCTATTAGCTGTACGCAGGTCCAGGCATGAAATTCTTCACCTCGGCCCTTCACCACAGTAATCTAGCTTTAGTTTTATACTGTTCCCCCCACCATCAACCGCAGGGTTCTCCAAATGCACCCATAGCAGCTGCTGTACCTGCTACCCCGGTGATACCTACACCCCACAGCTTGCTCCTTCCCTACTTGCCCATCTGGAATTGAACTAACTAAGGAGGTTTTCAGGGCCCCAGACCAATATTAGGAATGGGCAGAAAAGGAGTTAATATAAAAAAAAATAAAGAGACTGAGACCAGGGACTGACTAGAGTGGCCGTGGGGGCAAAAATTGTCAACAATACCAAGAGACGCGGGGACAATAAACATCAACGCCGGAGGGCCGGAATAGAAGCCAGCACCAGGGACCTGGGAGGACAGCGAAGTGTAGGATAGGTGAGTAATCTATGCTTTATTTTTTTACTTTAACCCCTTCAGTGTTCTTTTCTAATTTCGTTCCAGGGGCCAGAAAAACCCTTTAAGTTTTTTGAGTCTTTCCCCCAGAATACATTTTAGACAGAATGGAGGAATTCATCAAGACAGGCTTATTTTACGCCAGGCTTGATGTCCCCTACGCATGGAGGGCGCTCTAAATTCATCATAAATTAGGCACTTCTCACCATACCCAAATATACTTTTGTGGGTAAGGCCGGGGCCCCACGTAAGGCAAACGCCGCAATTTGGCCGTGGCGGGAAAAAATGCAGCATTTTGAAGTACCTGCAAGGTGGATGGGATCCTGGCTAATCCCATCCACACATTGCAGAAAAATATCCGCAGCAGAAATGCTGCTATTTCAAAAACGCAAACATATTTTGTAAATTGCAGCATGTCCATTATACCTACGGAAACGCTGAAAGTCCGCAGAGTTTTCCTGTGAAAAGCTCTGTGGAAAAAACTGATGCGTTTCCGCAACGTTTTTTTCTGCAGCACTTTTTGGCTTCGGCTCGCTACGTGGTGCCATAGCCCAAATGTTACTACCCACACCATACCTTAGCCCCGCCCACTTTCATATTTTAGTTGCACCTTTTCTGGGAATTTGATGAATTCCCCCCAGAATCTTTCCATTTAATAACTCCAGTCAGAATATACATGCCTGAGATCAAAGAAGCAGTCCACTTTTTTTTTATTGCCCCCCTACATTGGTGATTACTAGTTGTGCTATTTGGCAGATATAGTGACCCACTCTGCCCCAGGCAGAACTCAGGCTGTCAATATTCCTATTAGAACCTCATTTCATAGGAATACATTGAAAGCCTGAGTTCTGG
Source organism: Leptodactylus fallax (assembly GCA_947044405.1). Lineage (NCBI taxonomy): Eukaryota > Metazoa > Chordata > Amphibia > Anura > Leptodactylidae > Leptodactylus > Leptodactylus fallax. The sequence goes on along the minus strand of CAMRHE010000477.1, from coordinate 850,951 downwards.
TTCAGTGAGGTCAGAAGCAGGTCACATGAGGACACGCAGGGCAATATATCTGCAGAATAACACAACTAGTAAGTAGAGATGTGCGAACCTCTGAAGATTTGTTTCATTTTGGGTTTGGACAAGTCGACCCTCCAGTTCGTTTCGGTCCAAACTTGTTCGGATAGAACAAGAAGTGAAATTATTATATTATGGGATCTCTTCAGACCCCAGAGTATAATAGGTGGAGGCCCAAACATTTATACTCACCTTCCTTCACCTCTTCTGGGCCTCCTTGCGGCATCAAGCACTCTTTCTTGTTTCACTTCTGGCCTCTTCCGGCCTCCTGGGTGACATCATGTGCCCGAGGTCACCGCTGAGGCCTGTGATTGGGGCGCGTTGAGCGTCACGATGTTGCTCCTGACTAATAGAAGCCAGATTGTGATTGGTTGCTATAGGCAACTGAGACAGTTTTTCTTTGAGGCAGTTGAATACATCTGTCCCAGTGGATCTAAAAAGAATTAGGAATCTTCTAGAATCGTAGCCTCGCCGTCATCAGTACTGTACAATATACGAAAAAAAAAAAACCCTGACATCATCAGGATGGAAAAGCAGAGCTGTTGCTGGCAACCTGTCCAACCCCTTGGCCTCGGGCCTATTTAGGACTTTCTATCTCTTGCATCTTAAAACATAATTTTTTTTAGTAGACATGTATTTATAACACCGTGTCTTACGTGAAAAATGAGAGAGGCTCAGAAGGAGAGAATACTCGGCATTATTGAGAATAACACACATGGCAGCCACTCTAAAGCATTGGCACATAACATGATGACTGGACCACAGCGTAACAAGTATATACTAGCTACATAGCAGGTGCAGGTGATGGGAAGCTTCTGCACCAGGGTCTGCCGCCATGGATATGGCAATGTTTACAGCACCACTTCTGTAGAGTAATTGAAGCATTACATATGGATACGATTTTTAAGAATGACTAACCCACCTCCCCCCTTATAATAAAAATGTATTCCAACTTTAAAAGGGAGTCTATCACCTAACCCAGCATATCACCACAGCCCTGCAGATAGATAGGTTAATGTAACCAGAAACAGCATATCACCCCAGCCCTGCAGATAGATAGGTTAGTGTCACCAGAACCAGCATATCACCCCAGCCCTGCAGATAGATAGGTTAGTGTCACCAGACCCCAGCATATCACCCCAGCCCTGCAGATAGATAGGTTAGTGTCACCAGAACCAGCATATCACCCCAGTCCTGCAGATAGATAGGTTAGTGTCACCAGAACCAGCATATCACCCCAGCCCTGCAGATAGATAGGCTAGTGTCACCAGAACCAGCATATCACCCCAGCCCTGCAGATACTGTAGATAGGTTAGTGTCACCAGAACCAGCATATCCAGCCCTGCAGATAGATAGGTTAGTGTCACCAGACCCAGCATATCACCCCAGCCCTGCAGATAGATAGGTTAGTGTCACCAGAAACAGCATATCACCCCAGCCCTGCAGATAGATAGGTTAGTGTCACCAGAACCAGAATATCACCCCAGCCCTGCAGATAGATAGGTTAGTGTCACCAGAACCAGCTCCCCCCCCCCCCTGCAGATACATAGGTTAGTTCACCAGACAGCATATCACCCCAGCCCTGCAGATACTGTAGATAGGTTAGTGTCACCAGAACCAGCATATCCAGCCCTGCAGATAGATAGGTTAGTGTCACCAGAGCCAGCATATCACCCCAGCCCTGCAGATAGATAGGTTATTATCACCAGAACCAGCATATCACCCCAGTCCTGCAGATAGATAGATAGGTTAGTGTCACCAGAACCAGCATATCACCCCAGCCCCGCCCCCCCGCAGATAGATAGGTTAGTGTCACCAGAACCAGCATATCACCCCAGCCCTGCAGATAGATAGTTTAGTATATACTTTGGACATACAATCCGTATAACAAATCTAGTAGAGTGAGTGTGGCAATGACCATGTGAAGTGCCCATGAGACCTGTTGTGTTGGTGTGCAGAACTACAGGCCTGAGTACAGACACCGTGAGACTGATGGTGAACTGGAGGCAAGATGGCTAAGAGATATTGAGAGCCCCTGGCTAAATAAAGTGAAGAAAGAGACAGCTTGCAGGAGAAAGACTGGTCAGAGTCAGAGAGGCCTACTGAGGAGCCATATCTCCAGTTGGACCAAAGTGAGTGGACTTCTAAGGTAAATATGGGCATAGTTGCTCGTAGTACCCCTTCCAGGTTGAGAGAGTGGTTCTTAGAGTAGTGGTACTCCCTTTTCAACTAGTATTTGGACTAAAAGAGAAGCTGATAAACATCACATTTCCATCCCCATTACGACACGTCTTGAGGCCCGGGAGATGTCCTCTTATTTTTCTTCAAACTTCCATTTCTAGATCTTTGCCACAGGGTGGTTGATTCTCTTTTGTAAGCCAACGCCTTGGGTTTTCAGTTTTCCAATATGGCCATCTAGTTAATCCAGTTATGACCATCATAACATATGGAGGAATACAATGTCTGCTACATCGCGTTATAAGCCCTTAAGCACATAGACAATCTTTAGTAATAGAATTGAGATACTAAGATACTTATGAACTATCGTCTTTTCTAGGAAAGTAAGATCACATTTCACCATTAGAATGTTAGAAAAATAAAAAGGAAAAAAGTCTCTGTGTTGTCCGTAATAACCAGTCAGTGTCTACTATATATCTTTCCTGTGTAGAGTATATCACATCTGACTGGTTATTAAGGACACCAAGGTCATTTGAGGCCCAACGTGTTCCTGGACAATCATATAACTAGTATCAGTCATGTACTTTAGGTTTAAGATGGCCATACACCTAGGATAGCTTTAGTAGTGGTGGTGGATAATCTCCCATGAAGAGGAGAGATTGAAATCCAACATCTGATCCAAGATCTGTAGCTGGAGAAAATTTGGTAGATGGTCGTTCAGCCCCTCAGAATTTGTCAGGTTCAGCTGATGTTGTCTAATGTAAGTGATCATCTTTACTCTGAGAGGACACAGTTTGGCAAGTTTTACTAAACTATCGGAGAAGCTAAAATAGCATTGTTATTTTTGACAATAGAATCCATAAAATACACCTGGCTAGCTAGAGGTGCCCAAGGCAACCACCTACTATTGCTACACTCTGGACCACTAACCATATATTAACCATAGGGTAAACTGAGCACCTGCAATGGGCCAATGTTATTGTGGGCCCCCTCTCCTGGATCCAGATGTGTGAATAAGGCTAAATGAAAACCTCTGCCACCACCTATGCCAGAGACAAAAACGTAGGGAAGAAGGGAAAATCCAAGCTGTCTCAGGAAAAAAATGTCCAATTTCATTGGAGGTAAATTTTCATAAAATAATCTAGTGGGTGTACCAATTTGTCCGTGGATTCATGGTGCAAGTTCAAGAGGGGCCTGGACAGCTTTCTTGAAAGAAAAAATATTACAGGTTTTAGATTTTTGGAGATGACCACTTGATCCAGGGTTGTATAAGAGTTGCTGGATTTGGAGTTGGGAAGAAATTTTTGACCCTGACGTGGACAATTGGCATCAGCCTCATGGGTTTTTTTTGTCTTCCTCTGGATCAACTCTGTAGGGTTATAGGTTGGACTTGATGGACCCGTGTCTCCTTCCAATCTACTATGTAACTATGTTACCATATATACCATCTGCTTCGTCCCTGCCGCATTTTATTTTTATCATCATGCAATTTGTTTCACTCACAAGCAATGGTGGAAAGGTCCACAAAGGAAGGGCATGTGGTGTCTTAAAAAAACACAGTGTGCCCTATAAACCAATGTTCTATATGGTCATTTACCACATGGCTAAATGCATGGGGGAAAACCACTAAATTTGAACATACCCAAGGAGCTGAAGTACTTTGCAAAAGTTTTATGCGGGTGTGGACAAAATACTGCAATGTAAGAATTCTTTCAGAAATAGAAGGGTTAATAGTTTATTTTTGTTAATGAAGAAAAGAGAAATGTAAATCCCATCAATATTTGATGTGACCTTTGCCCTTTGGAGGAGGAGTCCTGGAAGTGATGATCCGGCCCCCACAGATATAGCCCTGATCTCATAATCATCCAGTCTGTCTGGGATGACATGAAGAGACAGACAGATTGGAGCAAGCAACATCCACAGAAGATCTGGGCTTAGTTCTCCAAGATGGCGGCGGGAACAACCTCCCTGCCCAGTTCTGCCAAAAAGTGTCTGTACCTAGAAGAAGGCAAAGGGCAAAGGTCACACCGAATATTGAAGGGATTTACATTTCTCTTTTCTTCATTCACAAAAATAAACTATTAACCCTTCTAGTTCTGAAAGCATTCTTACTTTGCAGCTTTTTTTCCACACCTGTCTAATACTTTTGCACAATACTGTACTGTATACAATATTAATAATGTACATCCAGCTATCTGCAAACAAATAAAGATAGATGAGAAGCGTTCGCCAATAAATTCCGCCATATAGTATAAATTACATTGTTCATGCTGTGAGGCACGTAGATACAATAGGAAAATGTCAAGAGATTGGCGGCGTAGATGCTGTCGTAGAACAACACTTAGCACTTCTCTTGTAATGCTGAAGATACCATTACCATGTATACCGGCTGCCCGCCAAGCTAGTATGACTCAAGCAGAGTGGTTAGGAGAGCCTCGCCATACACGCTATATCCTGACATGTATATACACTCAGCATGAACCCTGCATACCTTAAGAGGCGAGCAGGAGATATGTAACTAATGTCCCCGCACCCTCCCCATCCACCATCATCCTGACATATAAACAAAGCAGGGATTTCCGAAGGAGATAAACCAGTATATAAAGATTATATAGATTGCATATTTTCAGACCTCAAATATTCACAGCTAAAAAGCGTCAGTGTCAGGAAGTCAATTCCAGCTGTGAGTTCACATACATTGCATTTATTAGATCAAAACCAGTAACATGAATCCTTAATGATGCCGCACAGAGTCCCTGTGGTACTGGACTAAATCTGAAGAAAAAGGAGAAGAATTTTTCTATTTCTATGTGAAATTGGGAGTATACAAAGGTACAGTATAGCTACATAGGTATCTAAGTGGTATATGGTGGTACAGTATAGCTTCATAGACTTCTGTGGGGTATATAGAGGTACAGTATAGCTTCATAGACTTCTGTGGGGTATATAGAGGTACAGTATAGCTTCATAGACTTCTGTGGGGTATATAGAGGTATAGTATAGCTTCATAGACTTCTATGGGGTATATAGAGGTATAGTATAGCTTCATAGACTTCTATGGGGTATATGGAGGTACAGTATAGCTTCATAGATTTCTATGGGGTATACAGAGGTACAGTATAGCTTCATAGACTTCTATGGGGTATATAGAGGTAGATTATAGCTTCATAGACTTCTATGGGGTATATAGAGGTACAGTATAGCTTCATAGACTTCTATGGGGTATATGGAGGCAGATTATAGCTTCATAGACTTCTATAGGGTATATGGAGGTAGATTATAGCTTCATAGACTTCTATGGGGTATATAGAGATACAGTATAGCTTCATAGACTTCTATGGTGTATATAGAGGTACAGTATAGCTTCATAGACTTCTATGGAGTATATAGAGATATAGTATAGCTTCATAGACTTCTATGGGGTATATAGAGATACATTATAGCTTCATAGACTTCTATGGGGTATATAGAGGTACAGTATAGCTTCATAGACTTCTATGGGGTATATAGAGATACAGTATAGCTTCATAGACTTCTATGGGGCATATGGAGGTAGATTATAGCTTCATAGACTTCTATGGGGTATATAGAGGTACAGTATAGCTTCATAGACTTCTATGGGGTATATAGAGGTATAGTATAGCTTCATAGACTTCTATGGGGTATATAGAGGTACAGTATAGCTTCATAGATTTCTATGGGGTATACAGAGGTACAGTATAGCTTCATAGACTTCTATGGGGTATATAGAGGTAGATTATAGCTTCATAGACTTCTATGGGGTATATAGAGGTACAGTATAGCTTCATAGACTTCTATGGGGTATAAAGAGGTACAGTATAGCTTCATAGACTTCTATAGGTTATATGGAGGCAGATTATAGCTTCATAGACTTCTATGGGGTATACAGAGGTACAGTATAGCTTCATAGACTTCTATGGGGTATATAGAGGTAAAGTATAGCTTCATAGACTTTTATGGGGTATACAGAGGTACAGTATAGCTTCATAGACTTCTATGGGGTATATAGAGGTACAGTATAGCTTCATAGACTTCTATGGGGTATATAGAGGTATAGTATAGCTTCATAGACTTATATGGGGTATATAGAGATATAGTATAGCTTCATAGACTTCTATGGGGTATATAGAGGTATAGTATAGCTTCAAAGACTTCTATGTGGTATATAGAGGTACAGTATAGCTTCATAGACTTCTATGGGGTATACAGAGGTACAGTATAGCTTCATAGACTTCTATGGGGTGTATGGAGGTACAGTATAGCTTCATAGACTTCTATGGGGTATATGGAGGTAGATTATAGCTTCATAGACTTCTATGGGGTATAATAATAATAATAATAATAGTCCTTTAATAGTCCCACAATGGGGAAATTCAGTGTGTTACAGCAGCAAAGATAAGATAAGCAGATACAAATACAAATACAACATGTACAGGAATATTCCAAGGTGAGAGGCATTACATTGATAGCAGACAGACAGATAGGGCGTAGCAGGGGGGGGGGGGGGATTTAACAGGCAGAGAGATATTTCAGTTCTCTGTGTGTAATGATCTCCGCTTAGGTCGGTGTTGGTTGTACAGCCTAACCGCGGTGGGGAGGAAAGACTTCCGATAGCGCTCCTTCTCACACCTAGGGTGGAGCAGTCGGTCACTGACAGTACTGCTCAGCGCGATCACAGTCTCATGCATGGGATGGGACTTCTTCTTCTGCATGGAGCTCACCACGGACAGTATCCTTCTGTCACCCACCACCTGCACTGGGTCCAGGGGGCTCCCCAGGACAGAGCTGGCCCTTCTAATCAGCTTGTCAAGTTTATTTCTGTCCCTGGTTGATATACTGCTCCCCCAGCAGGCCACTCCAAAGAAGATGGCTGATGCCACTACCGAGTTGAAGAAAGTTCTAAGAAGTGCCCCCGGATTCCAAAGGCTCTCAGCTTCCTAAGCAGGTAGAGCCTGCTGTGGCCCTTCCTGTACAGGGCCTCCATATGATCTGCCCAGTCCAGCTTATTATTAAGGAGCAAACCCAGGTACTTATAGGTGTTCACAATCTCGATGCCCGTCCCCAGGATGTCCACTGGTTTAGGAGGGCTTCTGCCTTTGCGGAAGTCCACCACCATCTCCTTGGTCTTCCCCGCGTTAATCTTCAGGTGGTTCCGGTGGCACCAGTCCACAAAATCCCGGTTCAGTTCTCTGTACTCCCTGTCATCATCATCTGTGATGAGACCCACTATTGCAGAGTCGTCAGAATACTTCTGTAGGTAGCAGCTGGATGAGTTGCACCTAAAATCTGCAGTGTACAGTGTGAAGAGGAAAGGGGCGAGAACCGTACCCTGAGGTGCCCCCCGTATTACAGATCACTGTACCTGACACACAGTCTCGGGCTCTCACGTATTGAGGTCGATTTGTGAGGTAGTCTAGGATCCAGTTGGAGAGGTGGTGGAGGTACAGTATAGCTTCATAGACTTCTATGGGGTATATAGAGGTAGATTATAGCTTCATAGACTTCTATGGGGTATATAGAGATACATTATAGCTTCATAGACTTCTATGGGGTATATAGAGGTAGATTATAGCTTCATAGACTTCTATGGGATATATAGAGGTACAGTATAGCTTCATAGACTTCTATGGGGTATATAGAGGTATAGTATAGCTTCATAGACTTCTATGGGGTATATAGAGATACAATAGAGCTTCATAGACTTCTATGGGGTATATAGAGATACAGTATAGCTTCATAGACTTCTTTGGGGTATATGGAGGTAGATTATAGCTTCATAGACTTCTATGGGGTATATGGAGGCAGATTATATCTTCATAGACTTCTATGGGGTATACAGAGGTACAGTATAGCTTCATAGACTTCTATGGGGTATATAGAGATACAGTATAGCTTCATAGACTTCTATGAGGTATATAGAGATATAGTATAGCTTCATAGACTTCTATTGTGTATATAGAGGTACAGTATAGCTTCATAGACTTCTATGGAGTATATAGAGGTACAGTATAGCTTCATAGACTTCTATGGGGTATATAGAGATACAGTATAGCTTCATAGACTTCTATGGGGTATATGGAGGTAGATTATAGCTTCATAGACTTCTATGGGGTATATAGAGGTACAGTATAGCTTCATAGACTTCTATGGGGTATATAGAGGTATAGTATAGCTTCATAGACTTCTATGGGGTATATAGAGGTACAGTATAGCTTCATAGATTTCTATGAGGTATACAGAGGTACAGTATAGCTTCATAGACTTCTATGGGGTATATAGAGGTAGATTATAGCTTCATAGACTTCTATGGGGTATATAGAGGTACAGTATAGCTTCATAGACTTCTATGGGGTATAAAGAGGTACAGTATAGCTTCATAGACTTCTATAGGGTATATGGAGGCAGATTATAGCTTCATAGACTTCTATGGGGTATACAGAGGTACAGTATACCTTCATAGACTTCTATGGGGTATATAGAGGTACAGTATAGCTTCATAGACTTCTATGGGGTATATAGAGGTAAAGTATAGCTTCATAGACTTTTATGGGGTATACAGAGGTACAGTATAGCTTCATAGACTTCTATGGGGTATATAGAGGTACAGTATAGCTTCATAGACTTCTATGGGATATATAGAGGTATAGTATAGCTTCATAGACTTCTATGGGGTATATAGAGGTATAGTATAGCTTCATAGACTTATATGGGGTATATAGAGATATAGTATAGCTTCATAGACTTCTATGAGGTATATAGAGGTATAGTATAGCTTCAAAGACTTCTATGTGGTATATAGAGGTACAGTATAGCTTCATAGACTTCTATGGGGTATACAGAGGTACAGTATAGCTTCATAGACTTCTATGGGGTGTATGGAGGTACAGTATAGCTTCATAGACTTCTATGGGGTATATGGAGGTAGATTATAGCTTCATAGACTTCTATGGGGTATATGGAGGTACAGTATAGCTTCATAGACTTCTATGGGGTATATAGAGGTAGATTATAGCTTCATAGACTTCTATGGGGTATATAGAGATACATTATAGCTTCATAGACTTCTATGGGGTATATAGAGGTAGATTATAGCTTCATAGACTTCTATGGGGTATATAGAGGTACAGTATAGCTTCATAGACTTCTATGGGGTATATAGAGGTATAGTATAGCTTCATAGACTTCTATGGGGTATATAGAGATACAATAGAGCTTCATAGACTTCTATGGGGTATATAGAGATACAATATAGCTTCATAGACTTCTTTGGGGTATATGGAGGTAGATTATAGCTTCATAGACTTCTATGGGGTATATGGAGGCAGATTATATCTTCATAGACTTCTATGGGGTATACAGAGGTACAGTATAGCTTCATAGACTTCTATGGGGTATATAGAGATACAGTATAGCTTCATAGACTTCTATGAGGTATATAGAGATAGTATAGCTTCATAGACTTCTATTGTGTATATAGAGGTACAGTATAGCTTCATAGACTTCTATGGAGTATATAGAGGTACAGTATAGCTTCATAGACTTCTATGGGGTATATAGAGGTACAGTATAGCTTCATAGACTTCTATGGGGTATAAGAGATCGTTGCTTCATAGACTTGGGGTAAGGAGGTAGATTATAGCTTCATAGACTTCTATGGGGTATATAGAGGTACAGTATAGCTTCATAGACTTCTATGGGGTATATGGAGGTAGATTATAGCTTCATAGACTTCTGTGGGTTATATGGAGGCAGATTATAGCTTCATAGACTTCTATGGGGTATATAGAGGTATAGTATAGCTTCATAGACTTCTATGGGGTATATAGAGATACAGTAGAGCTTCATAGACTTCTATGGGGTATATAGAGATACATTATAGCTTCATACACTTCTATGGGGTATATGGAGGTAGATTATAGCTTCATAGACTTCTATGGGGTATATGGAGGCAGATTATATCTTCATAGACTTCTATGGGGTATACAGAGGTATAGTATAGCTTCATAGACTTCTATGGGGTATATAGAGGTATAGTATAGCTTCATAGACTTCTATGGGGTATATAGAGATACAGTATAGCTTCATAGACTTCTATAGGTATATGGAGGTAGATTATAGCTTCATAGACGTCTATGGGGTATATGGAGGTAGATTATAGCTTCATAGACTTCTATGGGGTATATGGAGGTAGATTATAGCTTCATAGACTTCTATGGGGTATATAGAGATACAGTATAGCTTCATAGACTTCTATGGGGTATATGGAGGTAGATTATAGCTTCATAGACTTCTATGGGGTATATAGAGGTACAGTATAGCTTCATAGACTTCTATGGGGTATATAGAGATACAGTATAGCTTCATAGACTTCTATGGGGTATATAGATATATAGTATAGCTTCATAGACTTCTATTGGGTATATAGAGGTACAGTATAGCTTCATAGACTTTTATGGGGTATATAGAGGTACAGTATAGCTTCATAGACTTCTATGAGGTATCCAGAGGTACAATATAGCTTCATAAACTTCTATGGGGTATATAGAGGTACAGTATAGCTTCATAGACTTCTATGGGGTATATGGAGGTAGATTATAGCTTCATAGACTTCTATGGGGTATATAGAGATACAGTATAGCTTCATAGACTTCTATGGGGTATATAGAGGTACAGTATAGCTTCATAGACTTCTATGGGGTATCCAGAGGTACAATATAGCTTCATAGACTTCTATGGGGTATATGGAGGCAGATTATATCTTCATAGACTTCTATGGGGTATATGGAGGCAGCTTATATCTTCATAGACTTCTATGGGGTATATAGAGGTACAGTATAGCTTCATAGACTTCTATGGGGTATCCAGAGGTACAATATAGCTTCATAGACTTCTTTGGGGTATATAGAGGTACAGTATAGCTTCATAGACTTCTATGGGGTATATAGAGGTACAGTATAGCTTCATAGACTTCTATGGGGTATATGGAGGTACAGTATAGCTTCATAGACTTCTATGGGGTATATAGAGGTACAGTATAGCTTCATAGACTTCTATAGGGTATATGGAGGTACAGTATAGCTTCATAGGCTTCTACGGGTGCTTTATCATTCTATGAAGACAAATGGACAATGGTCCAAATGGATGACATGATGAGAATTAGGTTATGGAACAGACCTATGATGATAACCAAGAATAAACAGAACAAGCCCTGACTCTTCCTGAATCTTTCTCTAAAAGCTGACCCTAACACCGTACATCACTGACCTCACTGCCCCTAAAGATATTCCTAATGGAAAACCTATCCTGCAAAGATGACCCTAACACGAACAAAACTAGTACTAGGACCATAGACATTAAACCCAAATAAGGCAGACTAGACCCAGAAGCAGGGCAGATACAAACAAAGCAAGAACTACAAAGCTCAGAAGCAAGGACAGGACTAGAGTAATCCAAGAATAAAACAGGGGTGCTACCGCTTTGGGTTTTGACCCCAGGCGGCCGCTAGTTTTGTTTGTTTCACCTGCTTTAGCTGCATGTTTGTACTTGTTTCTGATGTTTGTATTTCTGAAAATCAATAAATCTTTTGAATTGAAAAAAAAAAAGAATAAAACTGTACAGAAGCGACTAGGCAAGATACAAGATACTATACATATACCTGGATAGCTAGGATAACATGAATAGAGCTTATGCTATATCTGGCCATTAACTGCAGAATCCAGAGAGGCTAACCATTCAGAAAGTTCTCCCCAAATGATCCTGAGCTGAGCAGAGTGATCAGCTGCTCCACTAATGAATCAGCCGCAAGTGAACAAACTGAAGTTCTGCTGTTCATATTAGAAACAATATAAAAAAATGGGTGTCAGAGGTGGACCTTTATATTTTTAGACAAAAAGTAGGCTGGAAACATCAAGACTCATGAGCTTATCCATGAAATCTGGTGTAGAAATTGAGAATGGATCCTCATCCACAACATATATGGAGACATGTATCATGGTATAATATAATCAAAGGACTTAGCATTAGTGATATTTTGTTCACTCTTGTTATTAAAATGGCTATTGTACTCAGTAAGAGTTTTCCATAGCGCTGTCTGGTTGCCAGAAGTCTTCTAACTCGGTTCCCCTGGTGACGCTCCATCTCTGGATCCCGTTATTGGCCCTATTCCAACAAGCAGGAGCTTGGCCACATCATCCAGAGTTGGATCATCATCAGGGGGGACCAAACTAGAATAATATTAATTATAATAATAATAATAATAATAATAATAATAAATAATAGTCCTTTAATAGTCCCACAATGGGGAAATTCAGTGTGTTACAGCAGCAAAGATAAAATAAGATAAGCAGATACAAATACAAATACAACATGTACAGGAATGTTCCAAGGTGAGAGGCATTACATTAATAGCAGACAGACAGATAGGACGTAGCAGAGGGGGGGGGGGGATTTAACAGGCAGAGAGATATTTCAGTTCTCTGTGTGTAATGATCTCCGCTTAGGTTGGTGTTGGTTGTACAGCCTAACCGCGGTGGGGAGGAAAAACTTCCAATAGCGCTCCTTCTCACACCTAGGGTGGAGCAGTCGGTCACTTACAGTACTGCCCAGCGCAATCACAGTCTCATGCATGGGATGGGACTTCTTCTTCTGCATGGAGCTCACCACGGACAGTATCCTTCTGTCACCCACCACCTGCACTGGGTCCAGTGGGCTCCCCAGGACAGAGCTGGCCCTTCTAATCAGCTTGTCAAGTTTATTTCTGTCCCTGGTTGATATACTGCTCCCCCAGCAGGCCACTCCAAAGAAGATGGCTGATGCCACTACCGAGTTGAAGAAAGTCCTAAGAAGTGCCCCCCGGATTCCAAAGGCTCTCAGCTTCCTAAGCAGGTAGAGCCTGCTGTGGCCCTTCCTGTACAGGGCCTCCATATGATCTGCCCAGTCCAGCTTATTATTAAGGAGCAAACCCAGGTACTTATAGGTGTTCACAATCTCGATGCCCGTCCCCAGGATGTCCAGTGGTTTAGGAGGGCATCTGCCTTTACGGAAGTCCACCACCATCTCCTTGGTCTTCCCCGCGTTAATCTTCAGGTGGTTCCGGTGGCACCAGTCCACAAAATCCTGGTTCAGTTCTCTGTACTCCCTGTCATCATCGTCTGTGATGAGGCCCACTATTGCAGAGTCGTCAGAATACTTCTGTAGGTAGCAGCTAGATGAGTTGCACCTAAAATCAGCAGTGTACAGTGTGAAGAGGAAAGGGGCGAGAACCGTACCCTGAGGTGCCCCCTGTATTACAGATCACGGTACCTGACACACAGTCTTGGGCTCTCACGTATTGAGGTCGATTTGTGAGGTAGTCTAGGATCCAGTTGGAGAGGTGGTGGTCCACTCCAGCAAGGCCCATCTTGTCTCTCAGTAACCTGGGCTGTATGGTGTTAAAAGCACTGGAAAAATCAAAGAACATTATTCTCACCGTGTTCCCTGGTTTTTCCAGGTGAGACAGAGCCCTGTGCAGAAGATGGATGATGGCATCATCTACCCCAGTGCCCGGCCGATAAGCAAACTGGAAAGGGTCCATAGCGGGGCTCACTAGAGGGCGAAGATGTGTGAGAACCAATCTCTCTAAGATCTTCATCAAGTGGGATATCCCCCAGGCACCACTATTGAAAGCTCCGAACCAGCACAACCGGGGAGCACCATCTATATTTATAAAGTTCACCTTCTGCTGCAGTAAATACAACAATAGCAGTTTGGGTTCCCTGGATGGGGTTCAACAAATTTCTCATATACAGTGGGGAAAAAAAAGTATTTGGTCAGCCACCAATTGTGCAAGTTCTCCCACTTAAAAAGATGAGGCCGGCCTGTAATTGTCATCATAGGTAGACCTCAACTATGAGAGACAAAATGAGAAAACATATCTAGAAAATCACATTGTCTGATTTTTTAAGAATTTATTTGCATATTATGGTGGAAAATAAGTATTTGGTCACCTATAAACAAGCAAGATTTCTGGCTCTCACAGACCTGTAACTTCTTCTTTAAGAGGCTCCTCTGTCCTCCACTCATTACCTGTAGTAATGGCTCCTGTTTGACATTGTTATCAGTATAAAAGACACCTGTCCACAACCTCAAACAGTCACACTCCAAACTCCACTATGGTGAAGACCAAAGAGCTGTGGAAGGACCAGAAACAAAATGGTAGCCCTGCACCAGGCTGGGAAGACTGAATCTGCAATAGGCAAGCAGCTTGGTGTGAAGAAATCAACTGTGGGAGCAATAATTAGAAAATGGAAGACATACAAGACCACTGATAATCTCCCTCGATCAAGGGCTCCACGCAAGATCTCACCCTGTGGGGTCAAAATGATCACAAGAACGGTGAGCAAAAATCCCAGAACCACACGGGGGGACCTAGTGAATGACCTGCAGAAAGCTGGGACTAATGTAACAAAGGCTACCGTCAGTAACACACTACGCCGCCAGGGACTCAGATCCTGCAGTGCCAGACGTGTCCCCCTGATTAAGCCAGTACATATCCGGGCCCGTCTGAAGTTTGCTAGAGAGCATTTGGATGTTCCAGAAGAGTATTGGGAGAATGTCATATGGTCAGATGAAACCAAAGTAGAACTGTTTGGTAGAAACACAACTCGTCGTGTTTGGAGGAGAGTGAATGCTGAGTTGCATCCAAAGAACACCATACCTACTGTGAAGCATGGGGGGGCAACATCATGCTTTGGGGCTGTTTCTCTGCAAAGGGACCAGGACGACTGATCCGCGTACATGAAAGAATGAATGGGGCCATGTATCGGGAGATTTTGAGTACAAACCTCCTTCCATCAGCAAGGGCATTGAAGATGAAAGGTGGCTGGGTCTTTCAGCATGACAATGATCCCAAGCACACCGCCAGGGCAACGAAGGAGCGGCTTCGAAAGAAACATTTCAAGGTCCTGGAGTGGCCTAGCCAGTCTCCAGATCTCAACCCCATAGAAAACCTTTGGAGGGAGTTGAAAGTCCGTGTTGCCCAGCGACAGCCCCAAAACATCCCTGCTCTAGAGGAGATCTGCATGGAGGAATGGGCCAACATACCAGCAACAGTGTGTGCCAACCTGGTGAAGACTTACAGAAAACGTTTCACCTCTGTCATTGCCAACAAAGGATATAGAACAAAGTATTGAGATGAACTTTTGTTATTGACCAAATACTTATTTTCCACCATAATTTGCAAATAAATTCTTTAAAAATCAGACAATGTGATTTTCTGGATATGTTTTCTCATTTTGTCTCTCATAGTTGAGGTCTACCTATGATGACAATTACAGGCCGGCCTCATCTTTGTAAGTGGGAGAACTTGCACAATTGGTGGCTGACTAAATACTTTTTTCCCCACTGTATGTGACAGATTATTACTCAAGACTATACCTTTTCTGTATTCTCACAATTGACATGACCCAGCACAGCTCATTTTTGTGATTTTTTTGATAATTCACTTCCCTAGAAAAGCCACAGACCCCACAATATAACACAAGTATAATCTCTAATGATAATAACCGCAATATGCAAATATCTGTGAATATGCTGAATATTGCTTACCAAAAATTCTGTAACAAACAGCAAAAAAACATGAAGCCATTTAAGAGATAAGTTATTAGCGTAGTTCTGTGCGGCGTAGGTGTATGCACCAATGTAGTTAAAAATCTGTAAACCTCCAGCTCTTATGAAGCCACGAGTCGATGGTGATGTCATATCTGTACCTTGAGGCATAGAGATAATCTTCTAATCCATGGGAACCTTAAAAGAAAAACTTCTCTGTTTGGAAACACAAGAACGTTCTTTAGTAGTCAGCATATAAGTGTAGCATTGCTTAAGAAAAGGGTCCAAAAGCTGTTCACATGAAACTTTCCACATAAAGCCATTATAAGCAGCATCCCAGTAGCCTAGAGCAAGGAGGTTGGAAGAAGCAATTGGTCATACGGTAGTTGCGCCCATGGTGACTGTAGTTGTCTCGACCAAATGTCCAGCATTCCTCAGGGCTGGTGCAGTGCGAAAAAGAGTGGTAATGAGTCGGGTTCGTCCAGAATATTCCAAATTGTTCTTTTTTTAACAAAACCGAACAAATGGAGATTCATTTTGGGTGAACTAAAATGGCCACCGCATTATGCTTTGGGGTCTCTTCAGATATGACGCTCAGCATGCCCAGGTCACAGCAGAGGCCTCAGCTCTGAACCCAGGCTGGTGACATCACATAAGAGTGCTGGACGTCACAAGAAAAGAACCAGACACCACGAGGCGGCCCAAGAGAGGTAACGGAACGTAAGTATGAATGTTTTTGTTTTTTACACATCCCCTGGGCACCAGGAAGCATACTATGTGCAGAGCCACTACAGGGCATTATACGGTGTGTGGGTACACTGGCAAATATTATACTGTGTGGCGGCCACTGGGGAGCTTTATACTATGTGTGGGGACACTTGCAAATACTATAGTGTGTGGGGGGCTACTGGGGAGCGTTATACTGTGTGGAGACCATTGGAGAACATTATACTGTGTGTGGGTCCATTAGGGAGCATTATACTGTGTGGAGGGCACTGGGGAGCTTTATACTGTGTGTGGGGACACTGGCAAATACTATACTGTGTGGAGGGCACTGGAGAGCATTATAATGTTTGTGGCCACTGGATAGTATTATACTTTTTATGGGTCCATTAGGGAGCATTATACTGTGTGGAGGGCACTGGGGAGCATTACACTGTGTGTGGCCATTGGATAGCATTATACTTTTTATGGGTCGATTAGGGAGCTTTATACTGTGTGGAGGACACTGGGGAGCATTATACTGTGTGTGGGTCCATTAGGGAGCATTATACTGTGTGTAGGGAACTGGGGAGCAGTGAGTGGGCACTGTGGCACTTTATATTCTGTGGGGACCCTCTGTGGAGCACTATACTATGTGGAGACCACAGGACAACAAATTGTGACATATGCTGGGTAAGGGGGATACTGTATGGGGCCTCAAAATTCTTCATGGCAGCCCTGGCTGTAGATAACATAAGGCTGAAAGTTGGTTGTGAAGCAGTGAGTGAACAGTGTTTTATTGGTAAGACGTGAGGCAACGCTGGAATTATTGGGCTAATTAGTGTTAATTATACAGAATAAAATGCAAATTGAGTAATCTCAAAGTAGAATTTTCCTCTCTTTTGGTTTCAATTTATTCTGTCGCCTTCAGGGGGAATGAATATAACGGCGGCTGAGCCGAGTAGTAAATACCTTTCACGTACAGACGGATCACACTCATTACCAGGAGCTCAACCACAGACACGGGGACATTATCTTCTCCTGTAATAAACACACTCCATTGTATATCAGCGCGAAGAATCTTCCCGCCATGCGAAGCTTGAGGTGTGACATACTGCTTTTCATGAAGGGTTAATGGGTCAATAGATTACATAAGGGGCCGTTAAATTGGCCGGCAGCTAAAGAGCTCATTAGAGAAAATCTAATTTTGTTTTATTGGACGAGAGGTTGGGAGAGCGGATTTTGTTCTGCGTAAGTTCAGGAGGAGGGAGGAAAGTTCAGAAGCACAGCTTTTCAGTTTCCCATCAAGGAGCCATTAGTATGACTGGTGCGGAGCGTCTGTCGTGGGTTGTTACGTGCGCCAAGTGGTTATAGCACCATAAACACATCTCATTCTGTTCAGACAAGTCATCTGACAGATGTTATCTTCCTCAGCTGATATAATGAAACGTTCAATCACACAGAACTGAAAGTTTGTGTCGCTGGGAATAATATTTGGAGATGTCAAGGACCAGTCCAACTGGCCACAGCCCTGAAAGGACACATTAGATAATTGTCCGATCCTCGTTCCTCCCGATCATCCATACACACGTCCACTCAGCTCGGACTAGTGAATTCCTTTGCTAGGGGCTTATCTCCCATAAGAACCAAACGGTCAGGCTTGTCAAATGTCTGGTCTTCCCTTCCAGTCACCATCGGGAGAGAGTCAGAAGCCCCCCATACATTAGTTGGTCAAGAGCCCGTTCAAAACCAGTGGGGCACTATGGGACATTGAGGGGAATTTATTAATCTTTCTACACTGTAGAGGCCTAGAGGGATGATATCATGGTGCATATTTTGCACAAAACGTGCTCCACAACCCCTGTTTTGTGCCTTGCTTGCCACATTGTATGAATGTAGGCAAAGCAGGGCAGGGAGCAGCAGGGGCCGGGGAGAAGACGAATCAGGCCAACATATTCATTCACTTATCTGGCCTGAGTTATAATGAAAGTCTACGCCAGTTCCTAACTGGTGTAGATCTCCATTCTGGTGCATTGGAATTCGCTAGAACTCTTCAAATCTGTCCTATTGTGTTATATGAGGGCATTAAAGAGGCCTTATACTATTTGGCTGTCATTATACTGTTTGTCACAAGGCATTATGGGAAAAGGAGCTGGGAAGCTAATGCGCCCTCTGTTGGATGTAACAGATCCTCAATTTGCTTTTGACTCACTGAGTCTTGAGACAGCAAATGGGATTTTAGCCAAGCCAATTATACTCTTTGGGGGCACTAAGGGAGCATTATACTATGTGAAGGCACTAAATGTATGTATACAAATACATTGAGTTATGTTCACCTCAGACCTTCACCTCATGGCAGACCCAGGTCAATGGACATTTACTAAAAGTAGTTGAGTACCCCCGTAGAGGATACCTTGAAGCTGTGTTGCCCAAGGGCCCACATAAACCTGGAGCTGGCCCTGCTTATGACTTATCAAGTTGAAACATTTCCCGAAATAACCATAGACGTCCATGGTTTTCAAATTTGCTATTCAAGAGACACAACTAGATGTGATATTTGGTTTTCCAAATACTTTTAGCCATGTCATGGATGTCAAAAACATAAAATGGCCACCTAAAATTGCAGACTTATAAAAGAAATACATTCATGTCTTCACCACCAGTCTTTTATTGTGTTACATGTCTCCTCTGATAATAAAATCTGTCTATTATATTCTCTGGTTCTTCGTGTTCTCCATAATGACTCTTTATACTCATGGATGTTTATCTTGGAATTAACTGCACATTTTACCTGCGATGGTTTCTTAAGCCTATTATACCGGGCCCTCTGGAAAAGAACACTAGAGGAAGTGGAGTTAGGGGATCAAGCAGTAAATGGTTATAACAGAGGCCGTCTCAGTTATTAGGTTGGGTGGAGGGCACTCTACTTAGCTTGTTTCCAGGAAGCCTTCTTAAATAAAGATTACCACACTACTACTACTAGGTCAGCCATCTAAAATAAACAGTACAACAGGGATCAACTTAATTGTCATAAGATCACTGAAGTAGGTGATGACTGTATGTATCAAGGGAGAATCTGATGCTCCTGGTGCAATGTCTATTGGCTAGAAGTATGGAGATAGCACGGGTGGAGGAGGCCCAAGATGGAAGCATCTCAGCAGACACTACTAATGTGTTTTTACTGTTTTGTGCTACTGTGTATATAGTTGTGTTTGTTAACCTGTATGTTTTCCCCTTAAGAGGGGCTATACCACTGTAAATGGGGGAGAACTGAGGGATAGGTAGAGTCCCACTAGCAAGTTCTGGAAACTGGGAAGAGGCCGTAATGCACCATTTTACAAGTAAAGATAAGTGTGGTCTGTTTCTTGCATCCTTGAGTCACATTTTCCTCCATTACCATCATGGATACTCCAACCTCCATCTAGCTCAGGAGGGCTGGAGACCATTAAAATGCGACCCTAAGGAAGACTACCACCACCATCAGCAGGCATCTACTCTTCATCCTCTCCCAAAGTCCAGCTGATAATAGTAGCGGTGGTCCCGCTATCATCTACTAGCAGTGGCCATTTTAGTTTATCTGAGACGAAACTCAAATTGTTCGATCTTGTTAAAAAATGATCAGTTGGGAATATTCTGGTCGAATCCGGTTCATCACTCATCTTTAGTGGAGGGCATTATACTGTGTGGGGAACTAAGGGGGCATTATTCTGTTTGGGGGAATTAAGAGGGCTATATACTAAGTGGAGGGCTTAAAAGGGACATTATACTGTGTGGGGAGCGTAAAGGGGGCAGAACGATATCTGGGGGGATTAGAGGGCATTACATTATGGAATAAAGGGGGAACAGCTTAGAAACAAGTTGAGGTGTTCTCTGTAACCAGGGGGCATGACCTGCTTTAAAACATTTTCCAGAATTTTGCCCACGTTCGATGAGATTGTGCAGTTCCCTAACCACTCTGGTCAGACGCTGCCAAGGCTTAGAGGAAACATTGGTTGGGGCAGTAACTGCTGACTACTGTGCACACCTGACACCTTCTCACTGCCTCAGACCTGCAAAATTATGATTTATTTAGAATAAGAGCGCAATTGATTTACCCCACTGACCCTGCATTCACATATTGGATGAATTATGCAAAAACCCAAACTCTGACCCTACATCATAACAATACTATAAATAATAACCATAAAGTATGGAGAGAGTCTCTAGAGATGTTTCTAGACTTCTCGGCATCTGATTCTTCCCTTCTTTCTCCTCCCGCCCAGTTGGCTTCTACCACGAGCCTTTGTGCCAGTTTTATAAAAGTGCTCAGAACAAGGGGTCATGCCCTCGCACTGCTAAACAGATAGCTAGGAATGTCTATGAGCATTATACCGGCCCCTTAGGTAATATTGGGTTAACCATCTTAAAGTAGCACTCCCACCAAAAACGTATCTCCAGTCTAGAAAACTACAAGATGTAAATTGTATTAATCTAATTCACACCTCCCAACTTTAACTGAAAGAGGGACAAAATGTATGGTACGGATAGCACGCCGCAGAGAATCAATGTATAGTACGCCCGACAATTGCATTATGGCTACGCCCATTCCCATCAGGGCCGTTTTAACCCATTGGTGGGCCCAGTGCAAAAGTTTCATAAGTGGGCCTCCCCATCACCACCACTTAAACATACCTGACCCACCCAAATTAAAATGGCCCCCACATAGTATAATTCCTTCTTACTGGCCCCATACAATATACGTGGCCATGCCCCTCCACTTATAAATAGTAGCCCCACCTTATAAATAATAGTTTATGTTCACAGGTATCTACCGCCTTATCAATAATATTCATAAGGCGGTCATTATTTATAAGCAGGGACTATTATTTATAAGGGGGGCTAAGATTCCTTGCTTAGAAATAATAATGCCCCCTTATAAATAATAATCCCTTCTTATAAATAATAATGCCCCCTCATAAGGGTCCCTGCTTATAAATAGTGCCTCTTATCAGTGATTGTCCCTCTTATAAATAATAGTTCCCCTTATTACTAATAGTTCTCCCTTTATAAATAATAATACTACCTTATAGTTCCCCCTTTTAAATAATAGTCCCCATTTATAACTAATAGCCCCCCTCCCTGTTATAAATAATAGTTCCCCTTTATTTATAAAGAAGGGAACTATTATTTATACAGGGAAACTATTATTTATACAGAGGAACTATTATTCATGAGGACTATTATTTATAAGGGAGAACTATTATGAAGAGGAAACTTATTTTAAGGAGGGCTTTTTTAAGGGGGAATTATTGTTTATAAAGGGAAAACTTTTATTTTTAAGGGGGCTATTATTTATAATATTTCCCATTCTAATAATATTCTCCCTTATAAATAATAGTTCCTCCCTTATAATAACCCTCCTTAAAAATAATAGTTCCCCCAGTATAGATAATAACCCCTTATAAATCATATGTCCATGTTCAGAAGTAATTACCCCCTCAGCAGTAAGTGCCCCCTTTGTCTTTAAAAACAAAAAACAATAAATCTTATACTCACCTTACCTCGATCCCCCGATGAGTGCAGCAGCGGACATCTTATCCTATTGCTGCACTCTGGTGCAGGTCCAGGCACAGCGCAGGTGACGCAATGCAGTGACGTCATCACCTGTGCTGCACAGACATCACTGTAAGCATTCTATGGCAGAGCAAGGACTTTACAGCTCCCTGCTCTGTCATAGGCTTCAACTGTATCGGCATGCATAGCACGCCAATACATTTGTGAGTGGAGCTAGTCTTGTCCTGGATCCATGGGCCCCCGCGACCATAGGGCCCGGTGCAAGTGCACCATTTACCCTATGGTTAAAGCGGCCCTGATTCCCATCCATGTCCCTTTATGCCCCAAGCAGTATAATGCCTTTATATTGGCCCTGACAGGGTATAATGTTCCCTTGAAATTCGTATGGTATAATGCACCCCTCAGTGTGGCCCCCACATTATAAACCCCCCAATGTTATAGTGTCCCCCTGAGTATGCTACCACATTATAATGTCCCCCTGAATATGCCCCACATTATTATGTTCCCCTGAATATGTTCCTACCTTGTAATAACCCCCTGAATATGTTTCATATTATAATGTCCCTCTTCTGGTGCCCCCACAGTGTAAATATTGTCCCCTCCTAGTACCCCCAGAGTATAATGCTTCAAACAAGAAAAAACTAATACTCACCTAGCCCTGTTCCCCCTCAATTCTCCCCTGACTTGGGTGGTTTTAGGGAGCAGCAGGCATGATGTAAAGACATCATTAAATCGCTCCTGCTGCTCCCTTGACAATGGGAGCAAGAAGCAGGGGCCGAACGGTGAAGCAGGAAGCAGATGACTCCCGGGTCATCATTGTATTCAAGCGGACATGTTGAATTCAGGACAAATCTCCCACCATACAGGACAGTGGAATCCAGGACTGTCCCTCTGAATCGTCTTAGTAGTGGCTCTATTTGTGAGCAATCCACACCCTTCTGGTCCTCAGCTGTGTCATGTGACCAGCAATAAGGCTACAACTTGCGTAGGGTCTGCTGTGTGGACAGGAAGTCAGTTTGTCCATTCATTCCCATGAAGAGAGAAACTGACTTCCTGTCTGCACAGAAGAACCAGTGTCAGGCTAGGTTCAGGTCCACTGGGGAACCTGAATACCGGAGATCCGGACTGCTAAAGCAGCAGTTATATGCGGACACCGTCGGACCCCATTGACTATAACGGGGTCAGCCAGGTGTCTGCAGTTTTCATACCCTCTGTGCAGGACTCTTCTCTCCGTGGCGGAGTCTCCATTGGAGAACTTACCCTCAGTTGGACAGTCTCCTTCCGGGTCACATGACATAGCTAAGGACCAGAAGGGAGTGGATAACTCTCAAAAACAGCCACGGGTAAGATTTCCTTTACTACAATTTATATCATGTACTTTTCGAAGGGAGAAGACAAAAAACAGAAGCACAGTGGAAAAAACGCTCTGTTGTACAGTACCCGCAAAGTGAATGAGATTTTGGTTACACACATTGTGAAGAAATAAATGCTGCATATCAATTTCAGCTATGGTAACGCAAATGTTTTTTGTTTTCAATAGGAGGCAGGACGGACTCTTTTTGCAGCATGGGTCCTGCTTGATTAAACCGTATTGCGCCAGGGTGCGAGCCTTACACAGATTAGCCCCGTTGTACCTGAGGCTTATCAGCATGCAAAGCTCGGCACTCCATCCTGGGTCCCACAGTGACCAGTATTAGGAGAGGAATTTGAGGCGGAAGACTGTGTGAACCAACTACCTATATGAACACTTACTAAACTGTCAATAACTGATTAGGACCGCCTACTGGACTCCTATACTCTGAATGAGCAGAGATATAAATGAATAAAATGCAAGTTCTGCTGAATCTTTTCCTATAAAACAATATATCATTCTTTTCAGCGCCTCCTGCTCTATAACCTGTCGCCTGAAGACTAAACTTTGACGGGTTCCCTCTAAATATGCATTTAGTATAATATTTCAAGCAGGTTATGGGTAAAACATGTAGTCATGAACAGGCTCCAGCTGAGTTACAATAGAAAGAGCAAATGTGCACATGGAAAAGACACTGAAAGGAGTTAAATCCGATCAACCATGTCCAGTTTAATGCACTTGCGTCACGGCATTGCAATGAATGGGTCTCCTTGGTACCGCAGGGTAGAAGTGGACTGTAATCTTGTTACATCAGAGAATGTCTCGTAGACCTGAAATCAGCTTATGATATTACAGCAGTTTCCTTGGCGTTTATTGAATTAGCGGAGAATTGTCCCAACATCCCGGTAACAGGACGATCCCTGCAGGGAAGGAACAGCGCGGCATCGAGCGGCTCTGGGGATCTGCAAAACTACTTATGGCTACTGAACCAATTTACATTTCATATAATCCATGACAACTTGTAACACTATAGCCCATGTGGGAACAGGGACAAAGGGGACCACCGAAGAGTTAAAGGGGGTTTCCCGTGAACATTGCCATGTTCAGATTTATAGACAATTAAAAGTTCAACATTTTTGTAAATATAAATAAATAAAAATTTTGCAGCGTTTTAGAGATTTTCTCGAACCATCTTAGTGGTCTTAGTCTGTTGTCTCGATCGGTTGTCAATGGATACAACCATGAATGCATGGACGTGTCTTTGGTCTAGAACTTGTAAGAAACCCAGCCACCCCTTTAAGCAATTCTTTTTGGTTTTCATCATCACATTCCGAAAGCAAATAATTTTTGTACTTTTATATTGACTGTGTTGTAGGAGGGCTTGGTTTTTGCAGGATAAGGTTAGGTTAACATCTGCGTCAGAGTCTCCGTAGAAGATTCCACCGAAAATTAGCAGAGAGAAAAGTTCTGCACAGAGGACTTTTCTCTCCGCTGGTTCCAGTATAAAAATGGCGGACACCCGGCGGACCCCATTATAGTCTATGGGGTCTGTGGGTGTCCACGAGTAACCGCTATTTTAATGGATGGACTCCCCATCGTTTGGGTCCGCAGAACCCAATGCTAGTGTGAACCTAGCCTAATTTATATTTTTTTTTTTTATGGATAAATTCATCAAACAACTTTATTAACCCTTTTTGGGGAACGAAAAAAACACATCAATTTAACCATTCCCAAATTCAATATGAATATGGCAACGACACATTTACAATATGGGCCCCAAACAGATCAGTGGGTTGAAGAGGCCATAGCATTCAGGTGAGCACTGTGACCTCTTTACTGAATACCAAGCACAGCGCCATACATTGCATAGTGGCGGTGCTCAGTATTGCAGCTCAACCCTATTCATTTGAATAGGACTGAGCTACTGCTGCACTATATGACCGCTTATCAGCAGGGGTCCCGGGGTCAGATGCCTACCAATCACATATTGATGAACTACACTAAGAAAAGTCCATCAAAATGTAAGTCCCAGAAAACCCCTTTAAGGCTGAGGCCCCACGTTGCAGAAACACAGCTTTTTTTGTTGCAGATTTTGCTGCAGTTTTTTGAGCCAAAGCCAGGAGTGGATTGAACAGAAGGGAAAAGTATAAGAACTTCCCATTCCTTCTGTAGCCACTCCTGGCCTCAGCCTAAATGGCTGGTATCTGAGTTACTTCTGATCCCGGCGGCTGGAGCAGGGTGTCAGCAATAATATATACCTATCGCCCGCTGCTGATGTCACGGGCATCCTCTGTAATGTTAGTCAAGATTGAAAGAGCAGCATAAGCATTCTAGAGCTAATAACCCTTTCGACTTTAACCTAAACAGCAAAAAATAAATTAGTGAATGGACCCCCCCCCCCTCCCCAGACTCACTACATCCCCGGGTACTGTATCTGAAATGGCTTGTAAGACAAACACAATGGAAAGATTGATGCATCCTCGGACCCCTTTGACATCACGGCATGGCTGTCATGTGGATGCACAAGGTAATTGAAGCAAATTAGTGCAGCGCCAGGCACTTTCTAGGCAGGTAAATATAATTACTCATTATTATCTTGTCCAGATCGTCAGGGTAACAGTAACATAGGATTAGGCCTCTGCTCGGTAAAAGACCTGAATAAACAAAGTGCTGGCTGTCAGATTTTCACCCGCTTAAAGGATTTCTCATCCGTATTCTCGCTTATCACAAGCAACATGTCATAGCACACAAGGTGGCCCTACACAACAAAAGAACTCCTTAAGGACCCAACTATTAAGAGCCTTAAGGACCTTCTGTTTTTTTCATCCTCACATTCCAGTAGTAATATTTTTATTTTTTCTCTTACGGAGCTGTCTGAGGACTTGTTTTTTGCCGGATGAGTTACCGCTTTCATTGGTGCTATCCTGGCATCTGCAGCATCCCAATGGACTCTCCTAAACTATTTGTAGTATGTTTGAGATGAACTTGCCAAGTTTGTATGCAAAATGTACATAGTTTGTATGTAACCTGTATGTTTTCCCCGTAAGTACCACTGTGAGTGGGGGGAAAGGAGCATTGGTAGGTTCCATTCAGCAAGTTCTGGAATCTGGGAGAAGAACGAGAGTCTTCTTCCAAAAAGGAGGGATAGAAGCCTAAAGCTACGGCAAGTGTGCTGCAGCCATGAGACAGGGAATGTAGAGCTGCCTATGACAGAGAGAGAAGTTTTAAAGACAACAATACCTTTACTAGAAGATAAGTAGAACAAGAGACTCCGAGCTTTGACCCTGCCTGAGCAACAGAAAGGACAGGGCACCCTGCTGTATTGTGAGAGTAAAAGACTGGCATTTAGTGAAAGAGAGAGAATGAAGCGCAGGCTGCTGGAGCCATCATCCACCAGGGTCACCCCATAGTCACAAGAGCTATACCTCCATTGTCTGGAAGCTGTTGGTTGCCTTACTGCTCCATTTTGCAAGTAAAGTTACGTGTGATCTGTTCCTTCAACCTCAAGTCTCCTGAGTGTCATATCCAGCATTACCCTCATAGGCGCTCCAACCTCCATCTGGCTCAGGAGGGCTGAAGACCATTAAGTGGTGCCCTCTAGGACGACTACCTCCTCTATCTGGGTACCCAGCAGGCTCCCTCAACTCCGCATCAGTCCAGGAGGAGAACTGGAGGATATTGTAGAACAACTACTAGTCCCAGCCTCCGGGATCCCTCCAACAGGTTGCTGCACATAGTTTTGTGATTTAATGGTGTTTACTGCAGGGGTTAAATAATGTGTTCATTTTGTGGGTCAGGACGATCATGGGCCTTACACTTACTAGCAGCCTGGTTGATCCTGCCTTTGGCATAGACTGAGGGTATGTTCACACAGAGTTTTGCTATGGGAATTTGTAGAGTTTCCACACCAAAATCCATATGGAAAACTCTCCATTTTCTAAAGTCTGTTCAATAGGTTTTTCCAAAATATAGGGGGGAAAAAAAGAAGTAACGTCAATTTTGAGGAACCATCACAGAATCCAGGCCGCTGTTTCAATAGAAGTCAATGGGAGGCTGAAAAACCTCACCTTCTTCAGAATCAGTGAGTAAACAGCCCAGATAGTTAGATACAAATATAAAACTACACTAATAGTAAGAAATACAGGGAATAAATGCCCAAAGCTATAAAGGCCCCCAAGCACTAGGGTCACACATAATCGCATGGGCTGCGTGACGACTAAATCTGTCCCTGATAGGAGTCCTCCTGGTGGATCTTTCGTTGACAGCTATTCTGCCTGACGCCCACATACACATGCACCCTAAGCTCAACCAGGTGTGTCTGTGTTGTTAATGGAGAGAGGAGAGTACATGCTACTAATCAAATGATCGATGGTTTGATATATTAAGTAATGTATTCCTGCCATTCAAGATTCTAAGTAGAACACAATACAAGAGAATAGCGCTATATACAGTACAGACCAAAAGTTTGGACACACCTTCTCATTCCAAGAGTTTTCTGTATTTTCATGACTATAAAAATTGTAGATTCACACTGAAGGCATCAGAACTATGAATTAACACATGTGGAATTATATACTTAACAAAAAAGTGTGAAACAACTGAAAATATGTCTTATATTCTAGGTTCTTCAAAGTAGCCACCTTTTGCTTTGATTACTGCTTTGCACACTCTTGGCATTCTCTTGATGAGCTTCAAGAGGTAGTCACCTGAAATGGTTTTCACTTCACAGGTGTGCCCTGTCAGGTTTAATAAGTGGGATTTCTTGCCTTATAAATGGGGTTGGGACCATCAGTTGTGTTGTTCAGAAGTCAGGTGGATACACAGCTGATAGTCCTACTGAATGGAGTGTTAGAATTTGTATTATGGCAAGAAAAAAGCAGCTAAGTAAAGAAAAACGAGTGGCCATCATTACTTTAAGAAATGAAGTCAGTCAGTCCGAAAAATTGGGAAAACTTTGAAAGTGTCCCCAAGTGCAGCGGCCAAAACCCTCAAGCGCTACAAAGAAACTGGCTCACATGAGGACCGCCCCAGGAAAGGAAGACCAAGAGTCACCTCTGCTGCGGAGGATAAGTTCATCCGAGTCACCAGCCTCAGAAATCGCAGGTTAACAGCAGCTCAGATTAGAGAGCAGGTCAATGCCACACAGAGTTCTAGCAGCAGACACATCTCTACAACAACTGTTAAGAGGAGACTGTGTGCAGCAGGCCTTCATGGTAAAATAGCTGCTAGGAAACCACTGCTAAGGACAGGCAACAAGCAGAAGAGACTTGTTTGGGCTAAAGAACACAAGGAATGGACATTAGACCTGTGGAAATCTGTGCTTTGTCTGATGAGTCCAAATTTGAGATCTTTGGTTCCAACCACCGTGTCTTTGTGCGACGCAGAAAAGGTGAACGAACGGACTCTACATGCCTGGTTCCCACCGTGAAGCATGGAGGAGGAGGTGTGATGGTGTGGGGGTGCTTTGCTGGTGACACTTTTGGGGATTTATTCAAAATTGAAGGAATACTGAACCAGCATGGTTACCACAGCATCTTGCAGCGGCATGCTATTCCATCCGGTTTGCGTTTAGTTGGACCATCATTTATTTTTCAACAAGACAATGACACCAAACACACCTCCAGACTGTGTAAGGGCTATTTGACCAAGAAGGAGAGTGATGGGGTGCTACGCCAGATGACCTGGCCTCCACAGTCACCAGACCTGAACCCAATCGAGATGGTTTGGGGTGAGCTGGACTGCAGAGTGAAGGCAAAAGGGCCAACAAGTGCTAAGCATCTCTGGGAACTCCTTCAAGACTGTTGGAAGACCATTTCAGGTGACTACCTCTTGAAGCTCATCAAGAGAATGCCAAGAGTGTGCAAAGCAGTAATCAAAGCAAAAGGTGGCTACTTTGAAGAACCTAGAATATAAGACATATTTTCAGTTGTATCACACTTTTTTGTTAAGTATATAATTCCACATATGTTAATTTATAGTTTTGATGCCTTCAGTGTGAATCTACAATTTTTATAGTCATGAAAATACAGAAAACTCTTGGAATGAGGTGTGTCCAAACTTTTGGTCTGTACTGTATAATGTAAGGATACAATAGAGCAGGGAGACCCATGTATGACCCTACACGATACATACAGGTGCAGTGACAGCACACGCATGTTATGGAGGCCATACATACTCAGTAAACATACACAGAAATGTCCCAGTGATCCCAGGACAAAGGGAGCAGCGCGCACTTCACAGAGCCGACCTTCACTGCTCGCAATCTATTTACAAATCCTACAATGCAACTTAACTAAAAGAGGCTCTTTATATAATTACAGGCGGCAATTATCTGTCTGCACAAAGGGACAATGAAGTCACTGCTGAGGATAGAGAGGAAGCGAGCGCAACGCCAGAGCCGATACTATTACACTAACAGGCCTAGATCACTGCCTTATTGTAAGGGTCAGCAGGGTCCTCTATTATTAGATACAGCAGGACATGGGTATACAGGTTCTGTATGGTATCCTGCAGTACATTTACCACAGATGTTACACCTGGGCCTGTAGTCTGGATACAAGATGAGATACAGCAGGACATGGAGGTATACAGGTTCTGTATGGTACCCTGCAGTACATTTACCACAGATATTACAGCTGGGCCTGTAGCCTGGATACAAGATGAGATACAGCAGGACATGGAGGTATACAGGTTCTGTATGGTATCCTGCAGTACATTTACCACAGATGTTACAGCTGGGCCTGTAGCCTGGATACAAGATGAGATACGGCAGGACATGGAGGTATACAGGTTCTGTATGGTATCCTGCAGTACATTTACCACAGATGTTACAGCTGGGCCTGTAGCCTGGATACAAGATGAGATACGGCAGGACATGGAGGTATACAGGCTCTGTATGCCGCGACATTTACCACAGATGTTACAGCAGGGCCTGTGCCTGGATACAAGATGAGATACGGCAGGACATGGGGTATCGGTCTGGGTACCTGCAGTACATTTACCCGATGTTACGCTGGGCCTGTGCCTGGATCAGTGGTCGGGGCTGGGGTATGGTTTGTTGGTATCCTGGTACTTTACCCGTGTTCGTGGGCCTGTGTTGGTGTGGTCGGCGGCTGGGGTTCGGTTCTGTATGGTTCCTGCGTTTTAAGTTTACGTGGGCCTGTGCCTGGATA
The DNA here is from genome assembly GCA_947044405.1 of Leptodactylus fallax. Taxonomy (NCBI): domain Eukaryota; kingdom Metazoa; phylum Chordata; class Amphibia; order Anura; family Leptodactylidae; genus Leptodactylus; species Leptodactylus fallax. Next base: position 820,336 of record CAMRHE010000477.1, on the reverse strand, counting down.
CAAGTGGTCGCGGACTGGGGTGTCGGTTCTGTTGGTTCCTGCGCTTTACCACGTGTTACAGTGGGCCTGTGTCTGGTACAAGATGGATACAGCAGGACATGGGGTATACAGGATCTGTATGGTTCCTGCGTACATTTACCACAGTGTTACAGCTGGGCCTGTGTCTGGATACGTGAGATACGGCGGACTGGGGTTACGGTTCTGTATGGTATCCTGCAGTACATTTACCACAGATGTTACAGCTGGGCCTGTAGCCTGGATACAAGATGAGATACAGCAGGACATGGAGGTATACAGGCTCTGTATGGTATCCTGCAGTACATTTACCACAGATGTTACAGCTGGGCCTGTAGTCTGGATACAAGATGAGATACGGCAGGACATGGAGGTATACAGGTTCTGTATGGTATCCTGCAGTACATTTACCACAGATGTTACAGCTGGGCCTGTAGTCTGGATACAAGATGAGATACGGCAGGACATGGAGGTATACAGGTTCTGTATGGTATCCTGCAGTACATTTACCACAGATGTTACAACTGGACCTGTAGATCCTTCACACTCATTCAGTCCCATAAATGGTGGATTGGTGATAAATCTGGTGACCAGGCAGGACCAGAAAGTGTTGTAATCTAGTGGAGACATTCTTGGGGAACCCTTGTGTGGGGGCGAGCATTATCCTGCTGATACCAGTTGTCTGCCCTGCCATGAGAGACTATACATGTGGCAGTGTCAGGATGTCCTGTACATATCACTAAGCTGTTAGTGTCCTTGTATCACTACTAGGAGGGACCGACTGTACTATGTGATAACACCAGCAGGGGGCAGTGTGTCTCCTCTTCAGTACAAGCAGGATTGATGCGCTCACCATGAGGCCACCAGATTCCAACCCGACCATCATGAGATCCCAATCAGATCCTGGATCCTTCAATATAGATGATACAGCTCCAGTCTGTACAGTCCAGGTTTCTCATTCACGACACCACTGCAAAGGTGATGGGAGCTGGTTGTCAATGGCAAGACATGTAATGGACACCGTGAGACCAAAATATCTTCTGCTAAGTGCCTAGAGACCAGTGTGTAATGAAGGTGCCCCCTGTGTCTGGGTGGTGGACAAGGAAACTGTGGGAGTGGATCGATAGGAGTTGAGCTGCAGTACCTGCTCCCGACCACTGTACAGGGATTGGAGCTATCTGTTTATGGCCCTGTGCATTGTAAAGTTTTAAAGAAATGGCTCCAAACAGCTGATCCATGTGGGGTCACCTGTCTGCCCCCCACCGATCAGATGTTTATGACTGATCTTAGGGGTAGGCCATAAACAATAAAATTCCTGGACAACCCCATTAAGCTACAAATTTTGTGTATATGTATTGGTAACATGTAACCAGGCAGACATAAGAGATCTGATAAAGCAACAGCAGGGTCCTCTATCTAGCACAAAGGCCAAAACACAACTCTCTGAGGACCCGTGCCCTGGTGTCACACAGTCCGGAAAGAAGTGATGGCTGGAATTTTTATCCATAATGTGACCTTTTTCCTACAATTCTGAATTTAATATTTAGCCATAGTCACTGTATTTATGGTGTATAAAACCTAACATTTCAGGATTTTTATTACAGCTAAATACAGAGAATGCATTCCCATATCCTTAGGGGAGCACAAGCCAGCATACATGGGGTAAACTACATATCTGTTTTTTGTTAGAGAGCAAGTCTTGGCTCTTCTAGGATTCTCATAATGACAACATTTTAGAAATGAGGTAGTCCTGGGGTTAAGGAGTTCCTTTAGTTACAGAGCTGCAGTGTAAAGCATGGGGGAAGAGTTGCTCTGCTTTGGTATTCTGCTACAGGGAGCCAGGAAAGGGGGGCATTGGAAAATGAAGAGGAATCTGAGGTGCCCTCTTCATTTTCCAAAATATAAACAGGCCCTAAAATCTCAGAAAAAGAAAATATAAAATAACTAAACAAACAACAAAAAACCTGCGGCTTCAAACTTGGCTTCACTGCACTTGTCCAGGGAAATGAAAGCAGCAGCACACATGCAAGTTTTTTTAGGTAGTTGGATCTTCTCTGGATTTTACTGATAATGGCAAGTTACCCAAGAAGTGAGCAGGTCCCAGAGAGCAGAGAGCTAGGTTAGACCTGAGGACTACAGCCAGAGTGACAGCTGTGTGTACCACACGGTTAAGCAGAAGGGGATACCTGCCAGTGGTCAGGATGGATTCAGTCCAGGTCAACTTCCATAAACATGACAGATGCCATTTTGCCCCAGCCCAGCAAGGGGGCTAGACTACAGTCACTATATGGAGACCAACTGGGAGTACAGAGTCTCAGAACCGTGCACTGCTCAGCTTCAGGATCCAGAGGCATCCATATTGTTGAGCCTCTGAGAGCAAAGTGTGTCTGGGACCCATTACTTCATTGTGTGCAAAGCATATCGGCGACCTTGTTGTGAAACCAGAGACTCAGAGGCGTAGCTAGCGGGGGGGCAGGGGGGCTCCTCACAGCTCAGCGTCATCACTGGGCTGAGTACACCCCAGTACAATTCTATGGATGGGTACTGTCAGGGAGGGCGTTCCTCACAGTGCAACTAGACTGTCAGGAACGCCCTTCTGACAGTGAATGGTGAAACTTAGACCCCCGATATCTCCAGCCCCGGGGCATATAACGGGAAAGCCGGCAGTGTGTTGAATTCAGCACACTGTCGGCTTTCTAGCGGTATGTAAAACCGCATATACATGAGGACATGAAAGGTCCTCTTAAAGGGGTGCAAAGGGAAGTTATTAGTTTAAAGATGCACTTGGGGGTATTATTCATTATGGGGGGTTAAATTATATATTTTATAATTGGGGTAGCAGCAGGATGGGGCTTTGTGTAGATGAGGACAATGTGGGTCAGGTGCCTGGAAAAGTGAGGAGCCAAAGATGTCTGTGTTGCAAACTTTACAGAGACTGGAAGAAGTGGTCATGGCCGCCCAGATGAAAGAGATGCGGAATGTCAACGATTAGTCAGAGACGTTACCGGTAAGTCACTAAATGCTACTGCCCTGTATTCACCTAAATCGTTTGCAGAGCCCTGTGTAGAGCCGCTATATACCACTATACACTCACCGTATACTGATAGTATCGGTATATGAACATGTCCAAGTTGGGGGCCCACTTGGACATGTTCGCCCCCCTGTGCTAAACCCCTAGCTATGCCTCTGACCTTTAGTCATGTGATATTAGGACTGTCTGATATTGCAACTGGATTATCCTAAAGCAGAATTTTACCACCTACTTACATGTTACAATGACATGGGAGATGTTATTAATGGAGGGCACAAGATAAGACCCACCCAAGTGCAAGACTGGCAAGACAACTCCAGGTGTCGGAGGTGAGGGAGATTCCCCCCCCCTCTGGTGTGCCAACAAAACATGGTATTCCAGAAGAATAAACCACTTGTTGTATGTGCTGCTTATAACTTTCAAGTAAATACTGGTGTGCCACACTATATGGCCTTTATAAAGTGTCCCAACTTTTTAGTACATTACTAAAAAAAAAAAAAAAAAAAAAAAACCTCTCATAATACTGCTCCATTGATTCTGCAGCTTCGTGTATTGGCCTGTGTGAAATGTAGACAGATGGATCTCAAGGCATCATGTTAGACATGTTTGAATAGTACACCCTACATTAAGGTGACATTTCCACATGTAAATCTTTTTCCTGGCTGTGAGCTGCCCATGCTGCAGTTGTGTTGTGCAGGTGTGTACACCGCATCATGTTTGCCTTGCGTGCTCGAGTCATAAGCTGGTCTATTATTATACAGATTGCCATCTGTCTGGTTTTAATTTAGCAGTTGTCTAAATGTCTCATTCTTCTTCTTCCATCAGATCTTCCTGAACAGATCACTACACCCCACGCTCGCTGTTTTATGGTATTCCCTTGGCACTCTTTTACATGCCACATGCTATCTCCTCCTGATACGCCCCTCCTTCCCTGGAAAACATCCCAAACCTTCTACTATCAACACACCCCTCTGTTGGCACATGCCAGACCTCATAGCTCTCAGATATTCACATGATGAAAAGTAGGGTCATCTTATTCATAACGGATCGCTCAACACTCACAAACCCATTCCCATACACTAGAAAATGTGAAAGTAAAAATAAGGAAAACCAGAATATGGTAGCGTCATGACACTTTCTGTATATTCACAAATTTCTGCTACTATCCCATTGCTCTGTATGGGTCTTGCAGAAATCTATATGGATCCCACCAAAACAACCCCGTTCAGATGAATGAAATGACTCCGAGTTCCACAAAAATATGTTTGTGGATAAATATGTGTGAACAAGTGCTGGCAGGTGTGACATACACAGTGGTGAGTATTATACATACAAAGACACGAGGTGAGCAAACACATGACGTCTCCACGGGACATTCATGGATATTAATGGTTAAGTCATATCTGTTCCACAAATATTAACATGTAACAGGCCAGGTCAATCAATAAGGTTAAGTTTACATATATGGCCGCTGTCAAGGAGAGCATGGCGTGACTGGTCTGCTATGCCCCCTGCTGGTAACATGCCACCTGTAGATCTGGGAGATGGGATGATGATGGCTGAGGACCTGACCCATGATATAAAGTATAGGAAAGTGTTGCGAGGCACCAAATACAGTCATGGCCGTAAGTGTTGGCACCTCTGAAAAGTATTTCTCCCAGAAAATTATTGCAATTACACATTTTGTTATACACGTTTATTTTATTTGTGTGTATTGGAAAAACACAAAAAAAACGGAGAAAAAAAGCCATATTGGACATAATTCGACAACAAACTCCATAAATGGGCAAAATTGTTGGCACCTTTTCAAAATTGTGGGTAATTAACTTTGTTTCAAGCATGTGATGCTCATTCTAACTCACTTGTGGCAAGTAACAGGTGTGGGCAATATAAAAATCACACCTGAAACCAGATAAAAAGGAGAGAAGTTGACTCAATCTTTGCATTGTGAGTCTGTGTGTGCCACACTAAGCATGGGGAAAAGAAAGAAGAGAAGAGATCTGTGGAAAAATATCAACAATCTCAAGGTTACAAGTCCATCTCCAGAGATCTGGATGTTCCTTTGTCCACGGTGCACAACATAATGAAGAAGTTTACAACCCATGGCACTGTAGCTAATCTCCCTGGACGTGGACGGAAGAGAAAAAAATGATGAAAGGTTGTAACGCAGGATAGTCTGGATGGTGGATAAGCAGCAATCAAGTTCCAAAGAAATTCAAGATGTCTTGCAGGCACAGGGGACATCAGTGCCAGCACCAACTATCTGTCCACATTTGAATGAAATGAAAGGCTATGGCAGGAGACGTAGGAGGACCCCACTGCTGACACTGAGACATAAAAAGCTAGACTGCAGTTTACAGCCAAAATGTATGTGAGTAAGCCAAAATCCTTCTGGGAAAACATCTTGTGGACAGATGAGACCAAGATAGATCTTTTTGGTAAAGCACATCAATCTACTGTTTTCCGAAAACAGAATGAGGCCTACAAAGAGAAGAACACAGGACCAACAGTCACATATGAGGGAGGGTCAGAGATGTTTAGGGGTTGTTTTGCTGCCTCTGGCACTGGGTGCCTTGACTGTGTGCAAGGCATCATGAAATCTGAAGATTACCAAAGGATTTAGGGTCGCAATATAGGGCCCAGTGTTAGAAAGCTGGGAATATGTCCTAGGTCATGGGTCTTCCAGTAGGACAATGACCCCAAACATACTTCAAAAAGCCCCCAGAAAAGGATGTAAACAAAGCGCTGGAGAGTTCTGAAGTGGCCAACAAAGAGTCCGGATCTAAATCCCATTGAACACCTGTGGTTAGATCTTAAAACTGCTGTTGAGAGAAGAGAAGGCGCCCTCCAAATATGAGAGATCTGGAGCAGTCTGCAAAAGAAGAGGGGTCCAAAATTCCAGGTGAGAGGTGTAAAGCTTGTGGATGGTTATAGGAAGTGATTGAGTTATTTTTTCCAAAGGGTGTGCAACCAAATACTGTATTAAATTGAGGGTGCCAGTAATTTTGAGTTTTTGTGAAATTATATAATTTTTGGCTTTTTTTCTCTGTTTTTCGTGTTGTTTCAATATACACAAAGGAAATAAACATGTGTATAACCAAACCTGTGTAATTGCAATCATTTTCTAGGAGAAATACTTTATGTTCTGGAAAAAATTCAGAGGTGCCAACACTTACAGCCATGACTATAGTTGTAATAATAACCAGTCTCCTTACTGTGAAAGGGCTTATACAGCAAAAGGCACATCACATGTTTAAAAACTTCATATGGTTCAATACAGAACCATATTACATCATCATAGTAGCTCTGGTGACTCTGGTGACCTCTGAGGCTCTCTGGCAGGCTTTGGGGGGGGGAATATTTTCTACAAAGTGGTTCCAAGGTATGGAGATACTGGGGTGGTCCAACGTTATGAAGACACCATGACGGTTCAAAGATACGGACACACTACGTTGGTCAAAAGGTATGTAGACACCAGAGTAGTTGAAAGGTATAGGGACACCAGGATAGTTGGGAGTCAAAAGGTATGGGGACCATAGGGTGGTCCAAAGGTATGGAGACACCAGGGTGGTCCAAAGGTATAGAGACACCTGGGTGGTCTAAAGTATGGTCACATCAGGATGGTCCAAAGCTATGGAGAACCAGAGTAAATGGTTGGGAATGCCATCTTGGATGTGGCATGTTACTAAGGGGGCAAATCTGTGTGAGGCATTGTCCAACACAGCGACTATTTTGAAAGCCACCATGCTTAAACCAAGTTGATATTAGAGATACATACACATACATAACCCTAGCAACACACCATACACAGGATGGTGTTGCCAACCACCATTTTCCATTTATTCAGGTGTCTCCATACCTTTGGACTACCCTGTAGCAAGCATTTGCTTATTGTCCCTAGAAATCTTTGCGTTCCCTTTATTTCTTATTCTCCTTCCTCTACTGACTACTAGTAAGTAATGTAATTCACTCTTATCACATTGAGATACACTGTATACATTGCGGGAAGTAAGGAAAATATTCACTCGGTATCTCGCTCAAGAAAAATCACATAATCGTGCGGTAATAGGCCATTACCGTGGAGGCCGTCATCTACCACCAGCACAATCTGATGTGACATGAAGCTTAGTTTATGCCGCTCTAAACTCATTATCACAGAAAAGAAACCTGAAATTCTGAAGAAAAAGTGACAAATATTCCGGCCATTACCATTACACGTTCAGTCTTTTCTGACAATATCCCTCTCCTTGGCAGAGCCATACCACCATTATTATAATAAAGTAATGTACGGGCCGGAGTTACAGACCCGGGCAAAAAGTTAGAAGTTTCTATAATGCATAACTATACAAAGAACAGAGTAATATAAGAAAAAATTGGGATCATAACAGATTATACAGTGACCCCTGTCTGTAGTACATCACAGTGGGAGTAAGGTTGCACTTAGGCCTCAGGCCTGAGGGAGCACAACAGACTGGGGTACTACAACACAGGGGTGTAACTAGGAAAGGCTGGGCCCCATAGCAAACTTACCACACACACAGTATAAAGCTCCATTGCTCCCTTTACTGGCCCCCACACAGTCACTGCCCCTTTTCTGGCACCCATGGATTGACATTGAAGATGAGGAGATCGTGGGCAGGAGCGGGGATGGGTCGGTGAATGTAAATCATTACCTGCTAGAGTAATACGACAGGATGCGAACTCTTAAAAGATAAATAAAAGCAGCGGGGCACCAGGTCCCCTAATATGGCGGACAGGCCGGGTGGTAGTTCTGCCACTGACTGGGGGATTTACAGCTTTTGCAGGAGCTACACCAAGTTACACCTCGGCCACTCTTCCTTGTCATATGCAGTTCTTCACCCTCCTCCTTTTCCCAAATTATTATATTTTCCAAATATTTGTCTCTATTTTGTCTTTTTCCACATTATTAACTTTTTTTATTGCAAAACAGGTTCTTTTTTTTTTCTCGGACCCATACGCTTGGGTCCCTTAAGTCACCACCACATTGGATATAATAGAAAATGCCTGGGTTTTGCAGACACATGAGAAGAACTACTAATCTGAAAAGTGTTTACAGCGGTCCTTCTACGATTACAGGTGTCACATGAGACCCATTCCTTGAAACGATCCCCCCCGTCCTCCTTCCCACTAATGACTAAGTTCCTGTTTACCAATGACCATAACATTTATCTGAACAGGCGCAACTTTAAAAGGACGAAGCCTTTTCCGCTTTTCTCAGTCCATTCCCAGGTCCGGGCTGGAAGCTCCGGGCAGAAGTGGGGGCGGCACTTGATGGGATAGAGTCTAGTTACGGCTGCAAATCCTGATTAAAGCGCATTAGACTGCCATAAAGAAATCATCATGGGCCCTTCTCCCATCTCCTGATTGTGTTTGTGGTAAATAAATGTAAAGTAATCAGCCCCCGGGGGCACATTGACTGCTGGTCATTAGACACAAGAGCCGCCTGCTCTCACCAGCAGGGCACACACACTGCGCCCTATAATAATACACAGCACATGACATATAATACCCGCCGCAGCACAAAGACAACAGGAAGACGACAGCTAAACATTGATGTCTTTCTAAGAAGCGCCCCGGCCAATACCGTACTGGATGAATGACAATGGCCGGACCTCTCCCTTCTTCCCAAATGCAGTTCCTCCAGTTATTTATATAGTCCATCCAAATTATGGATCTGTTTTTTTCATCAAGTTTATCACAATAACAGATATGCACTTAATGGTGAATGCGCTTCTTAAGTAGAAATGTGGCAAGTTGCCATTTTTGGGGATTGTAGCAGAAAAACAGAGTTTGATGTCTTATAACACCAACGTCACGTACTTAATGGGGTTGTGCGGTTTAGAAAAGCCATGAGAACACCCTATAAGGTCATTGTGATTTGACAGAAGGAGGGGACCCAAAATAGTCTACGATTTATCGTACTGTGAAAAGTTTATTGATTTTGATATGCACTGTGTAATACATAATATCTCCTGTGGTGGCGCTGCAGGGAAACTGCTCAGTTTCCCCTGAGATCACACCCGATCGCTGAAGGTCTCAGTATATTTTCAAGAGGGACTTCTAATATAAAGGTAGTAGCAAAAACAGGTATTACATAGATAAATGGAATCTGCCAGTGTGAACTATGATTAACACTGGCTTTAAAGGGGCTGTCCCAAGATTGACACTTATCACCTATCCACAGGACCTCGACTGAATCCATGCCCTCTGTTGAACGGGGCTGCAGTTGGGCATGCACATTGTCGTGTAGCGCAAACGCCACAATTTGGCCACAGTGTTTTGCAGCACCTGCAAAGTGAATGGGATTCTGCCTAATCCATCCACACATTGCAGAAAAATATCCGCAGCACAAATGCTGCGATTTCAAAAACTTTTGAATTTTTGAGAATCGTAGCATGTAAATTTTACCTACGGAAACGCTGCCGTTTTCCGTATAGGTATAATAGGAGCAGAAAGTCCGCAGAGGAAAACTCTGCGGTCTTTCTGTGAAAAGCTCTGCGGAAAAAAAACCAATGCATTTCCACCATGTTCTTTTCCGGAGCATTTTTTGGCTGCGGCCCGCTACGTGGGGGCTTAGCTTTAAAGGGCTTCTCCAAGAACCCAAGTGGTTTGGATACTGATGACCTATATACAGGATCCGCCTAGGGACAGCCAGATGAGCGTTCAATGAGTTCAGCTATGGAAGCCGCCATGATGATCATGTGATCCACCGGGCGCCAAGAACTGCAGGAGATCAGCTCTGTAGTTCATAGGTTAAGCAAAAAAAATGATAATAAAAAAAAAAATATATAGACTAAAAAAATAAAAAATTAAAGTTAATTTTTTTTTTTTAAATACCCCCCATCACAGATTCTAGTCCCGCCCCCAGCAACACAAAACTATGTTTCACCTATATAAAAATTACTTTATTAGATAGGGAAAACCATTTCAAAAATTTTTTGCAGCAGTCTGTGCGATTAAAAAAACACACGAAAACACATGTGAAAAACACACACGCTACCGCTCCTTTTTTTTGTTTACATTTTTCCGGACACAATTTAAAAAAAATTGCGAAAATAAAAATGATGTAAAAATAAAGTTTGAAAAAGATGCAAAAATTCTGTGAATAAGCCAAACAAAAAAAAATTTCTAGCTATCAAAACCACATGTACAAAAAACTTTTAAAATAGCCCGGTCCTGAAGTGGTTAAATAATACACTGTCTTGGCTCCAGAGCTTTTGTTTCTTCCATAGATAAACCCAGCTATGCCAAATGTCAATATCAATATTACCAGGTGGTTATAAAGTGACAGGAGGTTAACACTTGGCTTGAGGTTTTTAAGAGATCGCAATTTAACAAAAGCAACCAAGTAGTTTCTAGCAGGTTGCAGTTATATTGATACTGTAGCACCATCTTGTGGACACTTTAATAAGGCAGGCACTGAGGTGACTGAAGGCAGCGTATCATAAAAGTCCTAGAATTGTCTAGAAAACACAGTATAAAATACAGCTTATGAATGGTTGGACCAAGGCACAAATATCAAGGAAAATATTTCCGGTTTTGTAAGATTATAACGTTCACATGAACACTGACAATGAAGGAGTGCACTTTACGAAGATGGATGATATTGTGCCCTGAAAGGTGAGGCTACATAAGAAGATGAAGTGACATGTATAGCAGGAGGGGATGAGAAAAAGACATGGATTGTTATGGTGATGTCACTAGTAATGAGTGCTCAAAGAAGCAAAAGGCATGGTCGGCTGGCCAGGGAATAGAGACAATTCTTTTTATAATACAGCCCCAGCAGAGGTGTAACTTGAAGCTCCTGGGCCCAAACACAAAATCTGAAATTGGGCACCTAACTTATGCTATTTAGAATAGTGGTATATTTTATGTGGAAGAGGGCCCTTTGGGGACTACAGCTAGAACCCTGAGCCCTAGGGCTTAAGCTGACCACCGAACTCCCACTTCTGACCCCCCCAAACAGACATCTTATTGTGGGAGGAGAAGAAAAGGGAGTCAGACACCTTCCCTGCAGCAGTCACGGTATTACATAATGACCAATCACATGAAGGGGCCCATCTATCATGTTCACATTCCTTAATAGGACATATTGCCAGAGCTTGTCTTGATCACCCCTTTAACAATTAAACATATTCATCTCCATTTTACAGCCCTGTGTGAGCTTACCCTTAGTATGTTGTAGTATTTAAAACATACCTGTGATTTTTCAGAATAAGCTGCCATGTATGCATACATCAGAAGTAGCACTATATCTGGCCAAAAAACTGGTGCATTGACCACCAGTTTTCCCCTCTGCAGGCTCTATCTCTGATTCACAGTTATCCTAGACCTACTGGGTAGAGACTGGCTGTCATGATGACTCCTAGGCACTCCACACACTACTTAACTGTCTCTCTGTAGCACACCCTCAGAGGTGACAGCATAGAGGACATTATACAGCAGTACTGAGCAGTGTACCTGCGAATCTAGCACTGGAGTGAGGTATAACACTTACTAGAAGCAGCAACATAGAGGACATTATACAGCAGTACTGAGCAGTGTAGTTGTGACTCCAGCACTGGCATGTGATACTTACAAGAAGTACTGAGAAATGTAGCTGTGAATCCAGCACTGAAATGATATAGAATACTTAATAGAAGTAGCAACATAGAGGACATTATACAGCAGTACTGAGCAGTGTTTTTGTGAATCCAACACTGGAATGACATAAAACACTTACTAGAAGCAGCAACATAGAGGACATTATACAGCAGTACGGAGCAGTGTAGTTGTGACTCCAGCACTGACATGTGATACTTACAAGAAGTACTGAGAAATGTACCTGTGAATCCAGCACTGGATTGAGACATAACACTTAGTAGAAGCAGCAGCAGCATAATAATCCATCTCATTTTACCCTCTATGAAGCCAAATTTTTCTATTGTATGAAGAGTGAGTGACCAATTCAGGAGGCAGAGGGAGAGGACTCCGATAAAAGCAGAGGAAGAGGAATTTTCTCTTATAATATATATTACAAAATATCTCTCCATTGCTTATACTATTGAAAAATTGAGACAATTTGTCTTCCCTCAATTATTTGCTGCCCTATATTCCTCGCTGCCACACTGTGGATATATATAATATGTATATATATAGTGGGTGGCCCATGTATGCAGACATCTGAATGCTGCTAGGGTTATGTATGTGTATACTTCTCTACTAGATACTTTATAGATATGTCACATGCACCCCTTTGCACTTGAAAAACATGAACTTGGTTCCAAGATGGCGGCTCTCAAAATGGCAATCATGCTGGACACCGCCCTCACAGCTTTGCCCCCTTCCCCTTAGCAACATGCCACACCCAGGATAGCCTTCCCAGCCACTATTTTCCATTTTATTCAGGTGTTTCCAAACCTTTGCACCACCCTGGTGTCTCCATAATATAGCAACAGAGATGAACGTGATATTCCCATCTCAGATAGTAATGGCGTATCCACAGGATAAGCTGTAATTGTCTGATAGAAGTGTTCTCACCATTGGGACCCACACCTTTCTTGAGAACAAGGTTCCTCTGACTCTAGTAGTTGCAGCTGTTGTGGCGGATGAGGTCGCCAAGTCTTCGTGGTTGTTTCCATTCACTTCTATGGGAGTTCTAAGAGTAGTCGGGCAGGCAGGATCGGCTAGTCTCTGAACTCCCATAAAATTGAATGGAGAGAGTCACACATGCACAGATGTGGTAAGACACGGGTTGGGAAACCCCATTCCCAAGATAGGAGTACCCTTTTAATACTCAACAATGGGCAGTAGACATTAGCGACACATATACATACACTCATTGACAAAAATTTTGCCTCCATGTAGAAATGGCAGATTGCTCACCATGGAGTTACAGTGGGGAAAAAAAGTATTTAGACACCAATTGTGCAAGTTCTCCCACTTAAAAAGATGAGGCCGGCCTGTAATTGTCATCATAGGTAGACCTCAACTATGAGAGACAAAATGAGAAAACAAATGCAGAAAATCACATTGTCTGATTTTTTAAGAATTTATTTGCAATTTATGGTGGAAAATAAGTATTTGGTCACCTACAAACAAGCAAGATTTCTGGCTCTCACAGACCTGTAACTTCTTCTTTAAGAGGCTCCTCTGTCCTCCACTCATTACCTGTAGTAATGGTTCCTGTGTGACATTGTTATCAGTATAAAAGACACCTGTCCACAACCTCAAACAGTCACACTCCAAACTCCACTATGGTGAAGACCAAAGAGCTGTGGAAGGACCAGAAACAAAATGGTAGCCCTGCACCAGGCTGGGAAGACTGAATCTGCAATAGGAAAGCAGCTTGGTGTGAAGAAATCACCTGTGGGAGCAATAATTAGAAAATGGAAGACATACAAGACCACTGATAATCTCCCTCCATCAGGGGCTCCACGCAAGATCTCACCCCGTGGGGTCAAAATGATCACAAGAACGGTGAGCAAAAATCCCAGAACCACACGGGGGGACCTAGTGAATGACCTGCAGAAAGCTGGGACTAACGTAACAAAGGCTACCGTCAGTAACACACTATGCCGCCAGGGACTCAGATCCTGCAGTGCCAGACGTGTCCCCCTGCTTAAGCCAGTACATATCCGGGCCCGTCTGAAGTTTGCTAGAGAGCATTTGGATGTTCCAGAAGAGTATTGGGAGAATGTCATATGGTCAGATGAAACCAAAGTAGAACTGTTTGGTAGAAACACAACTCGTCGTGTTTGGAGGAGAGTGAATGCTGAGTTGTATCCAAAGAACACCATACCTACTGTGACGCATGGGGGGGCAACATCATGCTTTGGGGCTGTTTCTCTGCAAAGGGACCAGGACGACTGATCCGTGTACATGAAAGAATGAATGGGGCCAAGTATGGTCAGATTGTGAGTGCAAACCTCCTTCCATCAGCAAGGGCATTGAAGATGAAACGTGGCTGGGTCTTTCAGCATGACAATGATCCCAAGCACACCGCCAGGACAACGAAGGAGCGGCCTCGTAAGAAGCATTTCAAGGTCCTGGAGTGGCCTAGCCAGTCTCCAGATCTCATCCCCATAGAAAACCTTTGGAGGGAGTTGAAAGTCCGTGTTGCCCAGCGACAGCCCCAAAACATCCCTGCTCTAGAGGAGATCTGCATGGAGGAATGGGCCAACACACCAGCAACAGTGTGTGCCAACCTTGTGAAGACTTACAGAAAACGTTTCACCTCTGTCATTGCCAACAAAGGATATAGAACAAAGTATTGAGATGAACTTTTGTTATTGACCAAATACTTATTTTCCACCATAATTTGCAAATAAATTCTTTAAAAATCAGACAATGTGATTTTCTGGATATGTTTTCTCATTTTGTCTCTCATAGTTGAGGTCTACCTATGATGACAATTACAGGCCGGCCTCATCTTTTTAAGTGGGAGAATTTGCACAATTGGTGGCTGACTAAATACTTTTTTTTCCCCACTGTATGTTATGTGACTAGAGGACATAAAAGTGCTTCCCCCACTGCCCAATAAAAAGAGTCTTAGAGGCTACTTTTGGGTAGGGTACGTCTTGGTAAAAGATCATTGATTGCTAAACACCTCCACCAGACTACAACGCTTCCTATTCCTGCCCGGTTACCAGATTTATTGCCAATCCAAGACTTATGGGATGAGCAGGGACGCAATCTCACCAACCTACGAGTGTGCAGAATCTACAGGCCCAGCTGTAACATCTGTGAGCAAATGTCAAATTCTAAACCACTACTTGCCAGTTTGCTTGCTACCCCTGCCACCATAATGCTACCCATGAGGATCACAGATAGAGAAGTATAAGAACCTCCATTATATTCCCCATTCCTTCTGAAACCAATTCAGGCTCAAAAAACTGCACCACAAACTGTCATGTATGATTCCGACCCATGGCATGACTTGACAAGCTGTAGGTTCTATTTTGGTCACTTTACTTGACAACACTTCAAGGCTTAACAGCAAGCACCGGAAAGCAGGGGAATACTGCCAAGAGATTTCACTCGTGCCAGGTAACGTGATGACGCATTGTCCCTGACTGAAGTACATGGTTATCTGTCGGCCAGGACTTAGTACATTCCATGAGCCATGGACGTCAGTATTCTCAGTTGTTAGGGCTGTGATATGTCCTCATGGATAACAGGACATCCAGTTATACCAATAAAGGGAGATCACTCAAAATAGTTCCCGTTAGAATGAAGCCATGTGACCCCAAAAAAAACACCCTAATGGACTGCATTACATGTGATGCAGGAAGTAATCTCCATTTTCTGCCAGGCAGATTTTTGCAGGGCAGCCCATGTTCCTGAACGTATCTGCAAACATATTGGAGGGGAATAGCAGAATTTCACATTGGATGTTTTCCTTTAAATCGTCCATGTGCGAAGGCTTGTTCCAATAGACGTTTCCTTTGAGCACACTCCAAAAGAAGAAGTCTGGTCAGACACGGCAAACATGATTAAGTAGTTGATGAGGTTGTATGAAGACACCAGTCCATCTAGTCCAACCTATAACCCTACAGTACCCTACAGTGTTGATCCAGAGAAAGGCAAAAAATCCTATGAGGCTTATGCCAATTGCCCCATTTTGGGGGAAAAATTCCTTCCCGACTCCAATCTGACAATCAGTATAAAACCCTGGATCAACTTGTCCTTAACAGAATCTAGAACCCATAACCTGTAATATTGTTCTGTTCATTTTCTGTTGCTGAAAATGGACTCAATTTCTGCCCTGCTTCTTGCTGATGTGTGACACGTTGCACCATCTTGGTGGAAGTAGCCTTCCATTAACTCATCATCCAGTTGATTCACAAACTAACCAAAACTGTCCAGGTACACATCGATGGCGTCACAGAAATTGGAACCTATAATGTGCAACCGAAACATTGCGCACCATACACCAACTTTTTGATCATGGATTGGTTTTTGGTGAACGGCAAAGAGATTACCAGCAGCCCATAAACTGGAGTTTTGCAAGTTAACATAACCCAAGAAATGGAACAATCCAAGAACCATGTTATGTCCACTACTCCTTCATTGTCCCTCACAAACACCCAGAACCAGTGACAGTATCTGACTTTTTTCTCCATATCACTCACTTTGACTTCCTGAACGGCAGTGATATAATACACCTACAATGTTGCCCTTTTTGGCATGTTGAATAAGATCTTCCAGTCTCCTGTGCTCGGCATCTCAGAGGTTCTTGTAATCGATGACGTTGCACATCATCGGTTGTGTCCTGCAACATTTTCGGACTGTATTGATGATCCCATTGTTTCCAGTTTCCGTACCATCATCTCAATAACACTCTTTGAGGGTACTTTACGAACACTGTCTGACATTGCTTGAACTAATTGGTGACTCAATAAGTTCACACCATGAAGACGTGCTGCTTAATACAATACACCACCATCCTAAGTGAAGGGGTATGGGGGTATGCACTCAGAAGTCGCAAACGGAGGTTAAACGTCACTATGACGGTCCGGCCCCTAGTTCATTGCTCCGATGAGGGAGCAAAGCTTCATATACTGAGGAGCAAATTGTATGTTGTTTCGTTCAGAGTTCAGATTGCTTCACTTTTTACAGATTGCAGGACATGACAAAGCAACTCGCTCTTTAATGTTCTCTCATCATAGCAACAGGAGAAATAAAAATACTCCTTCAAAAATACCGAGGACTCATTCACACGACGACATTTTATCATCTGTATTGGTGCTGCACATCCCAGCCTGACCATGGAGGTCGAAATCAGCATCATAGAAAAATAGTATCCCTCATTAGACCCAGCACTGGACCGATATCGGCAGCTATGATTTAGATCCCATAAGCTGTCAAATTTGGACCAAAAACATGGAGTTTTGGCTACAGTTATTTTTGGAACAATACGCAGAGGAGTGTATCCTAAGCACCTTTCTGACACAGTGAATTTTCAGTTCTACATTTACATTTTTCCTTCCCATCTTCCAAGAGCTATAACTTTTACAATGGACACAGCCATACGGGGACTTGGTTTTTGCAGGAAGAGTTGTGTTTTTGATGGGGCTGACCCTGGAGAGAAGGGAGGTGGCTATAATCAGGTGACCCTGAGTTGGAACCAGCCTGGAAATATGGGATTTGGGCTAAGCAGAACCCAGCCAGGAATTAATTGCATACTAAGTTCCCAGATAACCCCTTTAAAAAAAAAAATATATATATATATATATATATATATATATATATATATATATATATATTGGGTATCACCAATGTTAATGGTGCGTATAATGGAGTTAAAATGTTATTTACATCACATGAAGTGAAAAAATAAAATTGTGTGCAGCAATTGGTCCATGGGAAAATGGCATGGACAGAAAATGGGTGATATCCTTGTGTTGACCCATTGATTTCCTGCAGTGAGCCTGGCCGTAAAATGGACAGGTATAGGACCTGTCCTGAGCTTAGCCTTGGGCCTGTGATAATACACAATTGTGTGTATGCGGCCATAGGTAGTAATGGGTCAGTGTGCTAGCCGTAACAAACATACCTAGCACACTGACCTAGCACGTGTGCCTAAGGCCTAAAACTATAGACATACAATATATAAATACATGGACATGTTGACACACTTATATTACGGCATGCTCATAGGTGTGTGGTGTGGCTGATACTGCAGATAATAGCCGGACACTGTGTTATAAGCCATTTAATAGCCTGATGATCTTGCAGAGTTCGGCGCAGGTGTGAACAGTTACCCAGGTATAGCACAATGCACAACTGCATTAATACATACCGTCCGCAAAATCAGGTCCTCAATTAAAAGGATTTGCAACGATCCACCAGAAAGTGGGTATCAGATGCTTGGAGGGGTACAGGGGAGAACACACATGGGGATAGATAAGGGCTGTGGGGAGGGAAGAGGGGGGTAGTTTAAGAGAAGAACAACTCTGCCGAGTCCACACAATACAGTCCCAAAATTGTCCTTTTATGTCATCAATGGACAATGGAAGAGAATGAAAGTCGAGTCCAAAGTGTGTCAGTGGAAGGAACAATCTGCCGCAGGGGGGAGAAGGGAGTTATGACTTTTTCGGGTCTTGTGTGCTCCTTCTCTTCAGGTCATTGAGATCGACTGGCTTAAATGCTGGGAAGAAAGAGAAGAAAGAATAAATAACGGGAAAATGAGAATATTCACGTCTTACACTGCTAAGACCATGCTGGGATAAGAGGCTCCCGCCACTATAAAGTATAATTTGTCCTGCAAAAAATAAACCCTCACCATCTCTGTGAACGGAAAAATTAAAAAAATTGATAGCTTTTGGAAGGCGGGGAGTAAAAAAACAAAAATCGAAAAATGGCCGCGCAAGTTGCTAGTCGACGGGCAGTGCGTACAACGCAGGTAATAGAAGCAGCGCAGCCCCATCCACTGCACAACGCAAAAAATCTGTAAGTATTTTAATTGGGGTTTTTGTTTCCTTAATTTTTATATTTTTGCTACATTTTTATATTACGTTTTTTACATTTTCTTCACAGGATTACTGTTTTACATGTGTATTTTATATTTCAGTGTTAGTACATTTCTATATGCTGATAGATTATCTTCCATCTCCACGTCTGGTGATCCGTAGAGACCATCTTGGTTCTCCTGGCCCTGGACGTTCTCGTCATTTCTTACGGACATTACTCACATTTCAAGTTGTTGCTTGGCTGCTTCTCCACATATTCCTCCACTAGTCCGCGGTCCACACCGGATACTTGGTTCCTTAAGTCCCGCTCCACAGACTGCCACGCTGGGAAGGCAAAACATCCGGGAGACAAAGTTACAATGCCAACAAATCACCTAAGCCTGGTTTTATTTAATAATTTAAGTAAAAAAAAAAAAAACAAAAGAAAAAAAAAAAACATAACTGGTATCTTCATATCTGTAAATAACTAGAAAAACAAATAAAGTATAAAAAGTATTGATCTCATTACAGTAATATAAATAATAATAATACATTTTATTTATATAGCGCCAACATATTCCGCAGCACTGTACAATTTGTAGCGTTCAAATACAGACAAAAAAAGATACATTACAAGAAATAGTCAATTCACACACTGGGACTGAGGGCTTACAATCTATGAACAGTAAAAAAAAAAAAAAAAATTAAAATACTATAACTTTCCCAACAAGGTATCAATAAAAACTACAACTCAACAAAAATTCCACAGACAAACATATTAAAAAGTTACAAGTGTTGGAATGTGGCGATGCAAAGTGATTTTTTTTTTTTTTCAAAATATTAGTCTTAAAACATGACAAAAAGTATATAAATTTGCGGGATCTGCAGAACCAGGGAGAAAATTACCCCAAACCAGTTCTAAAGCTTTCTGATTTTGTAGGTCACAGGCAACTTCAGTGTAGAGACTTACCTCTCCGCTCGCTGCCCCTGTTCGGGGTTCACCGCTGTGATGTATGTGTGTCCTCAAAGTAGGGGAAAAGCTCGGCCCAGGCACAGTGAGGTATGTCCTGACGCGGGTAAGATCCTCCCATTTGTTTTGGGGTTTTTTGACTCTATCCAATACTATAAGTGTATCCATGACTGTGATTTATCATTATTATTATCATGATGGTTTTTTAGGGGATGTTCTGTATTTTATATGATTTAATAAATGCTGTTTTAAGTATTTTCATCAGTGCTCTATATTGGATCATCTGGTGCAGTTGTGCGAATCTCCCGTAAAACTTGGGGGGTATCTGCACAAGTGCTCATTTTTTGTATGTACTGGCTGGGGGCCACATTAAACTGTACGGGGCCACTGCTGGAGGACATATACAGGAACTGGCTATGCTGAAATCGAACATGCCTGGCCCTTGTCCCAATCCCCTTTACCTCTGTGCCGTGACTCAATGGGCCAGCGGTGGAGAGGGTCACATCAATGGTCGATGGTGAGGATCCAGTGATGCAGTCATGTGACCCACCTCCACAAGTCCCAGCACAGGAGGGAAAGGGGAGCAGTACTGTACATCACAGCATTGGCAATAGATGGCTATGACTTTTTATTGTATTACACTCATCCCGGCCACCCCTGAATGTCCTAGAATTCCCCAGCAACCCCTTTAATGGGCGCAGTTTTCAGGGGACCCACATTTCTTACCTTCGTAAATAAAACGCACGTTCTCCTCATGAGCCGGCGTGAATATCTCGCTGCTGCTGGGGGGAGCGCGTGCTGCTCGTGGGCCGCTTCCCGTTATACACTACGCGAGACACTGGCGAGCTAACAACAAGGAGCAAATATAGAGTCAGGTAATAAAAATCCTCAGCAGCTTGTTTAATTATTGCAAGTGTAAGTGAACTGCAATACCACAAACAGCCTGCAAACAAGTGTGGCGCTGTTTCTGGAACAAATTTAATCTGGATGTATTATCTTGCTCATGTACTTACCTGGTCATTGCTGAGCACTCAGAGGGGGTTGTCTGGTAAGTGATCTGCTCTTCCTGCTCACAAGGCTCGAGGTTCTGGGGGGAGAGAACAGAGCGGTCGCCGTCAGATCATACAGGAACATGGCACAGAGAGGGTTAAAGGGGTTGCTAATTAGTGTCATACTGCTTGTGGTCCGACCACTGTGATCAGGAAAACGGGGACCTGGGGTGAAGGATGTGCCAGTGCGCTTGTGTGGCCGGCCCTCCATTCACTGACCGCCAGAAATGCATACAAAGGTGTGATTTGTTACAATGTGTCAGTGAAGATAAGTAATGCACACACAACTGTTACAATATATCAGTAGAGGAAAGTAATGTACACACACAGCTATAGTCTGTTACAGTGTATCAGTGCAGGTACATAGCGCGCACACAGCTGTGGTCTGTTATCGTGTATCAGTGCAGGTAAGTAATGCAAACACATCTGTAGTTTGTTACAGTATATCAGTGCAGGTACACAGCACACACACACACAGCTGTGGTCTGTTACAGTGTATCAATGTAGGTACATAGTACACATAGAGCTGTAGCCTGTTACAATGTATCAGGACATATAAGTGATGCGCACACAGCTGTATTTTGTTACAGTGTATTAGTGCAGGTAAGTGTTGCACACACAGCTTTAGTCTGCTACAGTGTATCAGTGCAGGTAAATTGTGCGCACACTGCTGTAGTCTGTTACAATGCATCACTGCAGGGAAATACACAAGTGGACAAAATTGTTGGTACCCCTCGTTTAATGAAAGGAAAACCCACCATTGTTGAAAACAAATCATAAAAAAGCCAGACTGAAATTGGCCAAACTACATGTTGACAAGCCACAAAGCTTCTGGGAGAATGTCCTATGGACAGAGGAGACAAAAATAGAAATTTTTGGCAAGGCACATCAGCTCTATGTTCACAGATGGAAAAATGAAGCATATCTTGAAAAGAACACTGTCCTTACTGTGACACATGGAGGAGGCTCTGTTATGTTCTGGGGCTGCTTTGCTGCATCTGGCACAGGGTGTCTTGAATCTGTGCAGGGTACAATGAAATCTCAAGACTAGCAAGGGATTCTAGAGAGAAATGTGCTGCCCAGTGTCAGAAAGCTTGGTCTTAGTCGCAGGTCATGGGTCTTGCAACAGGATAATGACCCAAAACACACAGCTAAAAACACCCAAGAATGGCTAAGAGGAAAACATTGGACTATTCTGAAGTGGCCTTCTATGAGCCCTGACCTAAATCCTATTGAGCATCTTTGGAAGGATCTGGAAAAGGCACCCTTCAAACCCGAGACAACTGGAGCAGTTTGCTCATGAGGAGTGGCCAAAATCCCTGCTGAGAGGTGCAGAAGTCTCATTGACAGTTACAGGAATCGTTTGATTGCAGGGATTGCCTCAAAAGGTTGTGCAACAAAATATTAAGTTAAGGGAACCATCATTTCTGTCCAGGCCTGTTTCATGAGGTTTCTTTTTTAAAGAATTCTGTTGAAGCCTGGTTGGAAAGCAATGTCTGACTTTCATTTGTTCATTTTCATAGAATTTTTATATATTATTACTTTTGTCAGATTCAAGTTATTTCTGTGACCATTGTGGGATTTTCTTTCATTAAACAAGGGGCACCAACAATTTTGTCCACGTGTGTATAGGCTGCTACAATGGATCAGTGCAGGTACATAGTAAACACACAGCTGTAGTCTGTTAACTGTATCAGTGCAGATAAGTAATGCATACACAGCTGCAATCTGTTACAGTGTATCAGTGTGGGTACATGATGCACACACAGATGTAGTCTGTAGCAATGTATCAGAGAGGATACAAAGTGCACAAACAGCTGTAGTCTGTTACAATGTAAGAGTGAAGGTAAGTAAATCTGGTACAGTGCTTCAGTGTAGGTAAGTAATGTACACACAGCTGTAATCTGTTACAATGTATCAGTGCAGGTACATAATCTACACACAGATGTAGTCTATTACAATGTGTCAGTACAGGTAAGTAATGCACGCACAGCTGCAGTCTGTTACAATGTATCAGAGTGGATACATAGTGCACAGACAGCTGTAGTCTGTTACAATTTAACAGTGCAGGTAAGTCTGGTACAGTGCATCAGTGTAGGTAAGTAATGTACGCACAGCTGTAATCTGTTACAGAGTATCTGCGTAGGTAGGTAATGCACACACAGATGTAGTCTGTTACAGTGTATCAGTGCAGATAAGTAATGAATACACAGCTGTAGTCTGTTACAATGTATCAGTGCAAGTAAGTAATTACACACAGTGTAGTCTGTTACAATGTAACAGTGCAGATAAGTAAGTCTGGTACAGTGCATCAGTGTAGGTAAGTAATGCGCACACACACACAGATGTAGTCTGTTACAATGTGTCAGCACAGGTAAGTAATGCGCACACACACACAGATGTAGTCTGTTACAATGTGTCAGCACAGGTAAGTAATGCACACACACAGCTGTAGTCTGTTACAATGTGTCAGCACAGGTAAGTAATGCACACACACAGCTGTAGTCTGTTACAATGTGTCAGCACAGGTAAGTAATGCACACACACAGCTGTAGTCCGTTACAATGTGTCAGTACAGGTAAGTAATGCACACACAGCTGTAGTCCGTTACAGTGTATCAGTGCAGCTAGGTCATGGAGCCACATGTGCCATGGCTGGGTATAACACTTATTAAATCAAGACGAAACACTTGCTGTAGGAGAACGGAATAGTCTTAGCTTAGTGGAGCCCGCTGGGGCTTATAGTGACAGCACAGCTGAGCCGGCTCACACAATACAGGGTGAGAGAGCGCACACCCGGGACTGCAGCCGCCTCCCCCTAATCACAGACTATTCACACTCTACCGATCAGCTCTACGGCCATCTTCCGGTTTATATCCGCTACTTCCGGCCTCTTACCACTACTGTTATTGTTGTTGTTTCTCCGGTTCCCAGCTGGCAGGCCCGGAGCGGAAATGACGTCACGACACGCGCGCCCCCTAACGGAAGTGCCAGGAGGTGTGGTGCGCGGCCCCGAGGTGAGGAGGTGTGACGTCAGTCGACATGCGCGCCTGCGTAGTAGGCTTCAGTGACTGAGACTGTCATTCTATGGCTGATAGGGCTGGCATGTCTGTGTACTGCCTGTCCCCAGTGTGAAGGGTGGCCTGTGAATGGGGTGGCATTCCTTGTCACCCTATAGAGACTGCCCTTCATATAGAGTCTGGGTGCAGCTGTGTGGCCCCTCTGGATTGGCAGGGCCCCAATATGGACACACAATGCATGCAGATGGGTACTGTGGTGTAGAAGGGGCAGGTGGCACAAGCACTTAAAGGGGTTGACTACGATTTTTTTTTTTTTTTTTTTTAAAGGCATGTAATAAAGAAAAAACATCACCCTTCAAATGTCCCAACACAGCCATTTCCTGTACCCACTTACCCCAAATCAGTGACGCCCCGTTCATCGCTCTCACAACCACTTCAGCCAATCCATGGTGGTTTCAGGCCGTTCATTCACACGTGATTGCCCGCAGCGGTCACGTGAACGATGGATGTCACCAACACACAGTGATTTCATATACAGTTTTTTGGGAAGGTCCGTGGTAGAAAGCTGAGAAATCCATTAGGGTCTACGGGAAAAAATGGCACGTCCAGAGCGTGCTGCATTGTGACCAGAAGACCCCATGGGCCCAAAAAATTATTATTTGTATTGCATTTCACCAGGTAGTGTCCTCTTTGTCTTTGGGTCATTGTAATATTGAGGTACAGCACCTTTACAGATGTTGTCCTTGGTTGGATTCGAACCCAGGTCCCCAGAGCTGTAAGTTTATGGCTACACTATGCTTTTTTAGCATAGGACTACATGGCAATTTTGGCTGTGACTCTCATCATGTGACCAAGGTTCACCGGGTGGTCCTGCAACTCCATCACTATCATTATTGAATGGAGTGACCTTGTGGCCCTGAGGGTGTTACGACTGCAACCTTAAATCGAACTTTGCTTGATTATTTTGTGACTAGACATCAGGGTCGCAATGTGACTCCATTCACTTATATTAGCGAAGGAGTTGCAGGGTGACCCAGCGATCTTTGGTCATGGCCAAAATCGCTGTGTAGCCCTAGCCTAATAGCAAACTGTTGGAGCTGATACTTGGATAAAGCCCGGGACCTATACACAGGATAGGCCATCAGTATGTGGTCGGTGGACGTCTGACACCTGGACCCTGCACAGATCAGTTGCCAGAAACTGGTAGTTTACAGGGAGTGCCGCTCCTATTCAAGTAAGAAGAGCGCCCCCATAGCAGTGGACAGGGCTGCACCACTCCTATTACTTGAATAGGAGCCGTGACACATGTGTTCCCTGTCCACTAGCAGCTTCCAGCATCTGGAGACTGCTGATCTGTGCAGGGTCCGGGTGTCAGACCCCACCAGATCACATACTGATGACCTATCCTGTGGAAAGGTCATCAGTATAAAAAATTGATTTGGGGCAGAAAAACCCCATTATTAGGATTTCAAGTAATGACTTGAAGTTGTTGTCCAGGATATACAATTTTCTCCAAGGAGGCCGGGGAAGGTGGAAAAAATCAAAACACACCTGTCCCCGATGCTCAGGTGTCTCCCATCGTGGTCCGGTCCTGCTGCACTCGGGGTCTAGTTCCGGCAGAAGTCCTCAATGCACGTGACTGCTGAGGCCTATCAGCGGCCTAAGGAAAGGATACGGAACGTCACAGGTGACTTTTGGCCTCAGCAGTCACATGAGGGGAGGACTTCTGCCGGAAGAAGCACTGGACAGCAGCAGGGGACACGTGAGTATGTTTGTTTGTTTTTTTGACACCTTCCCCGGCCCCCTTGTTGAAAATTGTATATCCTGGACAACCCCTTTAATATAGAAAAGTGGTTTCTCTCCATAGTATACTGTGTCTACTGACAAACTGTCCTAGATTCCAGCTGCCCATTGTCAGGGTAAACTCAAAAAGTGGTATATGCGAACATGACTTCTAGTCACTAAAAAAAGTGAACACTACGTGATTTCTTTGTAAGTCTACGTAACGGTCACAACTTCCCCTAGGTCGCAATGTGACTCCATTCACTTACATTCAGGGCTGTGGAGTTGGTAGACTAAACATGGCAGATTTGTTGTAGACATTTCTGCGACTATCCCATTCTTCGGAATTGGGCTTGCAGAAATCCGTGTACCTACCTCTGAAATGACCCTATTCAGATAAGTGATACGGCATGTACAGTATTTAGCCATGGAAATTCCTGCAATTAATCTGTCGCTTGTGAACATAACCTAAGGGTTCAAGTCACCCATCTATGATCTGAAGATACAGGGAGATTCACTTGAGAGAGGCCTCAAATATTCTGTGATAACTCTTGCAAGGACGGAGTAATCTGAACAAAGCAACGTGCAATGTTCTCCCTGGTATATGACGCTTCGAACAAGACAGAATGCCACCATGTCAGAGCGATGAGGTAGGTGCTGGACAGCTGTCATAACACCTAACCTCTGCGACTTGTAGGTGCATACCCTGTACCCCTTCACTAAGTCACTCGACTTCTCAACAGGATGGCAGTGTACAGTATTGGGCATTGCGTCTTCATGGTGTGAACCTATTGGATCACCAATTCGCTTAAGAGATGTCAGACGTTGTTCATGACGTACCCTTTAAGAGTTTTATTTAGAAGATGGTAGGGAAACTGGAAACAAAGGATCCTTGACCCCTTCTCATGTCGAAGGCCGTCCAAAAATAACAGGACACTATTGATGACGTGCAGCATCGTCAGGAGAAATCGCCTATGAAACCTCTAGCACAGGATACTGGAAGATCGTATTCAACTTGTCAAAAAGCTGCAAAAAGGGCAAAATTGCAAGCGTATTGTGTCGCCAACGTTCAGGGGGCAACGCTTCATATACTGATGAGCTCATTGTATGTTTCGTTCAGATTGCATTGTCCTAGCGAGACTTATTACAGAATATTCAGGGACCCTTTCAAATGAATCCCCCTGTATAAAGCGGACGGAGGAGAGGAGTATCACAAAGGGAAATGTTGGAGGATGCAGCAGAGGTGTAACTGGGTTGTAAGGAGTTTGCAACAAAAAAAAGGTGTGAATATTGAGGAATGGCCATATTACAGCTAGAAGTATACACTTTCAGGAGTTAATGTTAGCACTTAGATCGGTTGATCGAGGAAGAACATTCCAGATGACAGGTGCAGCATGGGGAGGCTTGGCTGGGAGATCTTGATATGGGAAGATAATAGTTGTAGTACTTTAGCAGTGGCCATCGGCGTGGTAGTATACAGAGCTGGAGATGTAGGAGGGAGCTGTATTGTAGAGAGTGTTATGGGTGTTGCTGACAACATAACAGTACAGAACTTCCTTACATACCTATCTTATAAATTGAATTATCTTTAGGATGCCATTCCTATATTCTGATTCAAAAGTAGTGACATGGTATCTGTAGCCACGTCACCATTGCACACCACAGTCATTGATAGGTCAATGTCGGGGATATATCCACATTCCCAGGTTCCTGTCTATGCTTTGCTTCAGTAGTGCAATAGTTACTTCTTCCGTATCCTGATGTGGATGAGCCTGTCAGACCTGTTCAGTCAGGATCCTACTCACTTCCCGGTGACAAGATGTTTCCAGGCAGGTATTGCTCCATGTCTGAATCAGTGTGTATTTCTGACCCAGTTCCTGACCTCGGCGTGACCAGGACCCTTCTTCAGTTTGTTCCCTTGGATCTACACCTGGATCTGGTTATACTCCTCTAGTTATTAACCTCTCTCTCTGCATTTAGTGTTATCTACCTGACTAACATTGACAACTCCTGTATAGCCCTTGACTACATCTTATGCTGCACTACCACCACCAGTTCAGGACTACTTTGGGGATCATGTCATGGAGAATACCTGCAGTGGAGTCCAGATCCCTGTCCAAAGGTTAAAGGGTGAATACCATTGTTAACAAAAGTCTCAATTTATAGTACATGGCCAGTTTTGATGCTTTGCACCCTACAGTACACAGCACTTTACTGTAAAAAAAAAAAAAAAAAAAAAAAAAAGTCGTGGCGAAGCCCTCCTTGGTCCAGCAAATTCATCATAATTTACACCAGAAAATGGCCGACATTGTGGCCCAATCAATGCCAGATCCTTCTGGTGCATGTAAGGGAAGAGATGTCCTTATTTATTAAAGGGGACATGTAGGGAACTATAAAGGTTACCAGTGTATTCCTTGCCCTGGATAAGCTTTATTACTAATATATAAGCTGGTCCCCAAAGCTCCAATGATTATATTTGCAGAGTGCAGTGGGGGAGTCTGCATGTTGCCTCCTCTACTGCTGCTCCAGCTCTCTATGATGTCACTGACTCTGCTCTACTCCTGCTGCAGGTCCATAGAGTAGAGCAGAGCCAGTTAGGTAACCAAGAGTCGGAGCATCAGCAGGGGAGGAAGAGGAACGAGACCCCATCTACACTCTGCAAAGCAAAACATGGGTGCTCTGGGGGAACATGGTGTATATTAGTATTGAAGTTCACCCAGTGCAGGGAATTTTCCTTGCATAACCTCTTAAATGGGGTTGTCAGGCCCCAAATTGATTTTTCGATGGTCTGTACGGGTCCAACACCCTTGCATAGGTCAGCAGTTCCAGCAACATTTGGGTGCTGGAAGTTACAGAAGGGGACGGGGAGCAGATCTGTGCAGTGGTGGTTTTGGGAAAGTGGTGCACCTATTTAATAGGAAATCCTGCACGCGTCCCCCGTCCTGCACTGCTGTATCTTCTAGTGCCCAGATGCTGCCAGAACAGCTGATCTGTGTGGGCTCTGGTTGTCAGAGCGAATCGATTTGGGACTGGTTAACCCTTTTAAGAGGCATGCCTCCTAATAAATTAGTCGTATCTCCATTCAGGGGATGCACAGGGGATCAAGACTGGCGTTCCACCCACACTCTATGCAGATGTCAGTAACATCACTAACTTAGGATATAAATATTCTCACACTGTCTATTATATATCATATATATATATATTCTCACTCTGTTGTGAATTCAGCAGGGTGCACACATAAGCAGATTTATTAAAATATAAAGGATATATTTGTACCAAACAGATTTTTTTTTTCAGGTTTTGGGTCATTACTTGTAAATTTTGACTATAAAATAACATGTTAGAACTATGCACTTTACAAAATAAGCACACAGACAGAAACTATTACAGTAGTGAGATACAACCCTCGCCGCCATTCCACGAGCTGGCCATACACATTTGTTTGTTGAACGATCCTATTATCAACTTTTTTAACTAAACTGACCAATAGCGGGGACAGTTTATTTGAAAAAAAAAAACAAGGCTGCGGAGTCGGAATCGGAGACGTGAAGTTGTAATCAGGGCCAGTGGAGTCGGAGTCAGAAAAAAGTTAAGCTTTGCAGCTTCTGTCTGACCCATAAGTTTCAGCCATTTATGATGGAGTCGAGCTGTGGAGTAATAGAAGAGTTGGAGTCAGAGTTGGTGCTCTGGCCTACCAACTCCACAGTTCTAGCAAATAAAAAAAAGCGCAAATTGGTGGATGATTGGATGTTTTTGTCCAATTATGCCAAACTATGTTTCTGTCCAAACTCCAGACGAAAATATCCAACACAGTCAATCTTCTTTTGGCAGACAGAAGTCTGATGTTGTTCATAGTAGGCTGGCCATACACATGAGATTTTGTCATCCAATCGATGATGGGATTGTTCGCACGAATGATCCCTCCATCGCCATTAACCACTAAACTGCCCGATCAGAAAAGTGCGGTGAGTCTGTGCAAGTTGTCTGATGATCAGCCCATTGATAATTTCAGCCATCGGCCCAAAAAGTCTGCCTTCGATCTGCCAGTGTGTTCGCAGCATCTACATGTTTGGTCGTCGGCCCTAATGGCTGAAATCACCTGTTTTAGCCGGCAAAATTCTGATGAGTAGGGCCAGCTGTATTTTCATGACCGATCATAGGATGCCGAAAGTCTGATGTGTTGGCCAGCTTCACATTGACATTGGTGAATGTTTCGGTTTGGAATACTTGCAGGGTCTAGATGGACATATAAGTAGTGCCTATAGGCTTTCCACCTGACTTTTTGGGAGAGTGAACCACCCAGCCATCGAGTTAACGTTTGTTACCTGTGACACATACTAAATTTGTAATACGGGAAGGGGAATTTAAATAGAGCGGTGGTCACACATATGGCCTGCTGCTCACACTAGTGTCTATGGGATTGACAGAGGTAGCCCAGAGATAATCCCTTTAAGTAATTACATTCTTTCCACCAGCAGCCTACATTAAGGGGAACTCCGCATATACACACATGGACAAAATTGTTGGTACCCCTCATTTAATGAAAGAAAAACCCACAATGGTCACAGAAATAACTTAAATCTGACAAAAGTAATAATATATAAACTACATGTTGACAAGCCACAAAAAACTTCTGGGAGAATGTCCTATGGACAGATGAGACAAAAATCTGCTTTGCTGCATCTGGCAAAGGGTGTCTTGAATCTGTGCAGGGTACAATGAAATCTCAAGACTATCAAGGGATTCTAGAGAGAAATGTGCTGCCCAGTGTCAGAAAGCTTGGTCTCAGTCGCAGGTCATGGGTCTTGCAACAGGATAATGACCCAAAACACACAGCTAAAAACACCCAAGAATGGCTAAGAGGAAAACATTGGACTATTCTGAAGTGGCCTTCTAGGAGCCCTGACCTAAATCCTATTGAGCATCTTTGGAAGGAGCTGAAACATGCCGTCTGGAAAAGGCACCCTTCACACCCGAGACAACTGGAGCAGTTTGCTCATGAGGAGTGGCCAAAATACCTGCTGAGAGGTGCAGAAGTCTCATTGACAGTTACAGGAATCGTTTGATTGCAGGGATTGCCTCAAAAGGTTGTGCAACAAAATATTAAGTTAAAGGAACCATCATTTCTGTCCAGGCCTGTTTCATGAGTTTTCTTTTTTTAAAAATTCTGTTGAAGCCTGGTTGGAAAGCAATGTCTGACTTTCATTTGTTCATTTTCATAGAATTTTTATATATTATTACTTTTGTCAGATTCAAGTTATTTCTGTGACCATTGTGGGTTTTTCTTTTATTAAACTAGGAGTACCAATAATTTTGTCCACGTGTGTATCTATACATACTAGTCTTGAGTTTGAGGTCCTTATGGTGGCCGCTGAAGGCACTAAACATTTTATTGGTGAACTACGGCGTGGAGTGATGTGTTACAGAAAATCTGAAGATGTTTTATAAAATTATTACAGAATGCTAAATCTATTTCTATCACAATTAAATTATATATACATTTTAGCCCTTTACTACCAGCCTAGATAATGCAATTAACCCCTTCATCATCCTACACCAGGAACATAAGGAGTTAACCCATAATCATCCTAAGCACTACCAATATTACCTTAAAGGGGTTATCTGAGCAAAAAATATCAATAACGTATCCTAAGGATAGTTCATAACTATCAGATTGGGGGTGATCCAACATCTGGCGCCCGCACCAATCAGCCATTCTGAGCTGCTGATACACAGTGAACGGAGCAGAAAGCAGACAGCTTCGTTCTCAGTCTAATGGCTGATCCGAGTCACTGCAGCTTAGCTCTCATTCAGGTGAATGGGAGCTGATCTTCAGTACCTGATCAGGCCACTACACAGAAAACGGAGCTGTCTGCTTCCTTCTACATTCTCTATCAGCTGCTAAAAACAACTGATCGTTGGGGGTTCCAGGTGTTGGATCCCCATGGATCAGATGGTATTGAAATATCCTTAGGATATTTTTAACCCAGAAAACCCCTTTAACCCTGGTATTACATTACACCAGATATTACATTGTACCTGTCCTTTAGTAATACTTTTGACATTAATCACAATTTTGAAATAAATTGTGATTAATGGGGTGCTGAGACCCCCATGGTTGCTAAAGCTAAGGGCAGAAGAGTTCAGCAAAGCGCTGTGCCCCTCGGAGACCCAAGTACAGATGCATAGACTTTCTATGATCCTATACACCACTTGGTCTCTGAGCAAAGTCAAGAAGAAATGGAGGGGCTCTGTGCTTAGCTGAGCACTTCTGCCCCTTCATACCGATTGGTGAGGGTCTTAGCACGTGAATGACATCTCAAAAATTTTAGAAAATGACAGGCATGCTTTAAGTGTAAACCTCTTAACCACCGTAGACCACCAACAGTTGGGTGGCTAGAGTTACCTTCATGTCTATGGCCAGCTTACATTTCCAGATATTCTATACAATGCTGAAGCTGCTCTTTTAATATGACATCACGGACTATTTAAACACACAGCTATATATATATATATCTATATATATAGATATATATATAGTATGTACATTTCAAGACACTTTAGTACACAAATACAGCCCTGTACACAAGGAAGAGTGATGTCATCTGTCCCGTTTTCTAGCACCTCCAAGATAAGCCTCTTCCATACCAGTAAAAAGTCCACAGATGGTCACCCGGAATCCGAACAGGCTTCCCATTTGGCTGTAAAGATCAGTGTTGCTCTGTCACCATCCTGTCCTTTCCAGTATTTGAGTGACTGTAGCCGGACATGAAACTCCTCAGGCATGAGATAGATTGAGAAGGTGAGAGCTCAGGAAAAAAATCTCTGCAGTCTGCATTCTCTCACCTCAAAGGATCAGCAAAGATTAAAATTGGCCACCCTGCCGGGGCCAGCATACAGGTCAAAGGTTGGTCAGTCGCCATCCTTGGTCGAGAAAAGCTGCACCAGCTCCTCGCAGTCAGAGTCTATCAGTTCACATGGCTTCTCTCCCTCGCTGTTCACTACATCTTTTTCCGCTCCGAGAGAAAGTAGGTACCTGGGTGGAGACAGAAAGACACCATTAGCCAATGTCGGACTCCTTGGGCCCACCATTTAAAATGATCCTGGGGGCTCACCCACCAACAACCCATAGAAAATAGACGAAAGTACCCTTCAAATTTGGAAGTCTTTTGCTAGACCATAATTGTGTTAGATGAGCGCTGTATATACAACAATGGGAGCCGCCATGATGTGGCTACTATTCCGACCTGGCGGTCATGTGATTTGCTGGCAGCCATGAACTTTAGGAGTTGTTGGGTCCTAGAGGATCCAGATCAGCTCTGCAGTTCAGGTTAGGAGGCTGTACTACTGTAACTGGGACTGACATCAATTCCAGTTACAGGGGAAATCAGCAGAAAAAAAAAGTAGCGTTAAAATGCTCCCCAAAGATCTAGTATGGGGGCCTTATGGGAGCCCAATGTATAAAAAAAAAATTAAATAAATGAAAAGACAAATAAAAAAATAATAAAATAAAAAAAATGCCAACACCACGCCCACATCACAGGTTATAGCCCACCCCTGGGGACACAACTATATCAGAGAGGGGAAACTACAGTATTCTTATGGGGGCTCAATGTATAAAAAAATTAAAAAATAAATGGAAAGACAAATAAAAAAAATAAAGTTAAATAATAATAAAAAAAAAACACCGCCACATCACTGTTCTAGCTCGCCCCTGGTGACATAACACTATGCGTCACCTACGTAAAAATTAATATATCAGACCAGGGAAACTATTCTGAAAAATTTTTTAGTAGCATTTTTTTGTATCACCTTCTGGTCCCACTCACCACACAGGAAGTGATGGCTCTGGTGATCACTGGCCAAGATTAAGACTCCATCAGTGATTGAGAAGAATCGGCAAGTATGGCAGTAGTGGGGGATCTGTGAGCAATGCTTATCTTATTGTATGAACCCTCTCTGCCCTAGATCTAATATTATCCTGCCCGACAAACCCGTTAAGTTTTTTTTTTTTTTTTTTTTTAAAGAAGTTCTTCACCTGCTCCCAGCAAGAATAATCCAAATCTGACTTGGACCTAAAATAGAGTGCCCTAATACTGCAGTCTGAGTGAAATGACTTGGCACGGCTGTTGCCAAGTTGCTTTTCCTCTTCTCTGCTGCCAATCCAACTGAGCTGATCAGCTGGCTCATTCCCGGTCTTTAGGGACACGCTGCTTTACAACCATAGTCTGTTAATGGGGCGTTCAGGCACATCCTTACAGTCTCGAATTACTCAGCTCGAGGCAGATTTGCCACTTAACCCGAGGGCAGATCAAGGGCAACAAGGCTTGGCAGGACTTAAACCATGAATTTCTCTGCCTATCACTCCCACATTAAACATAATTTTGCGCAACTAAATTTAGGTAGAGAACTTCTTTAAATGGATCATCACAAATAGGCAATCCTTTCTCAAAATGATGCTCCCTCAATTATGCTGGGTCAGTGTATACATTTATGAAAACTAACATTGCTGTAAAAATTAAAAGGGAAGGGGGGGGGGTCAGGTCTTTAAAAATATGTTCAAGTAAGATAAGTCACTAATGCATTGTCTGAAGCTAAGATGCCTCCATAAGTCAGTCTCACATGCAGTCACATGGCCATACTCTTGTTTATGACTTTCTTCTGTGACATTCTGTACCCTTAACATGTGGCCATCTTCCCTCTCCCAGATGCACACGACACATGTACATCACATGCCTCTTATCTCCACTGCTCCCTGGCTCTCTGTCTTACTTCTTTGGAGTGATTGTGTTTCACAAGCTGGGAATCCATTATGCCTCCTACAGAAACCCATGGCACAATCAAAACTCATGTGTTTATCGTACCTCTCCCTGATGTACCTGACACATATATATCACATGCATGCCTCTTATCTCCAATGCTCTCTAGTTCTCCCCCTCCTTCTCTGTCTCTGGAAGTATTGAGTTTCCCAAGCTGGGCAGCTGATAACTAAGAGTCACTGAGCAACAAAATAACAGAAATGAAAGGGAGCAATACTACCTTATAAACAATAATAGAGAAGCATGCAGGCAGCTATGAATAGAAGCAATGTTTGTAAGGGGAGAGGGATTATGAGAATTGTAGCCCTTAACACCCATAAAGCTTCCAACAGCAAGTCCTGGTAGCATCAGAACATGCAGTTATCTTCTCTTTCCCTCTCTTCCCTAATATATATTAAATGCCTCTTATCGCCAATGCTCTCCAGCACTCCCGCTTCCTTTTGTCTCTGGAAGGATTGTGTTTCCCAAGCTGGGAAGCAGATAATGCAGAATCAGTGAGCAACTTAATACTAGAGCAGAAAAGAAGGAAGTACAACACTACCTTATAAACTGTTATAAAGTCACATGTAGACAGTCATAACTAGAGGAAATGTTTGCGAGAGGTGAGAGGAATAATGGAAACTGTGTTTTTCACATCCATAATGCCTCCAAAAGCAAATCCTGGTAGCATCAAAACTCTTAGGCTGTTCTCTTAACATGTGTTTTTAACTGATGCACCTCACATGTGTATATCACATGCCTCTTATCTCCACTGCACCCTGGCTCTTCCTCTTCCTTCTCTACATGGATTGTGTTTCACAAGCTGTTCTGCTGAGTAAGCAACCGAACAACAAAGCAGAAACAGAGTAATCCCAGCACAACCCTAACTGTACAGGGACAGCATACAAGCAGCTGTGAATAGAGGTACTGTCTGTGAGAGGGGAGAGGAATTATGGGAATTGTAGTCGATAACATTAATAATGCCTCCCACAGCAAGCCTGTGCAGCATCAAAACAACAATGCTGCACAGAGATGTACAAAATAATAAAATCGAAAATACTTCTAAACTATGCTGTCATCATCTGTTGAGCATTCATACACCTGTAGGTCCTTTTGTATATTGTCTATAATCTCTTGAATGTGTATGTTCTGGATGGTAAGCCGCTGCCAAAAGATTGGGCATGGTGAAATCCAACAGCCCGCTTCTTCTTTACCTGACATCAGCCATTGGGAGAAAGACAGGACACCCTCATAAATATTAGATAGTCCTGCCAATATATATATATATATATATATATATATATATACAGTGCCTTGCGAAAGTATTCGGCCCCCTTGAACTTTTCAACCTTTTGCCACATTTCAGGCTTCAAACATAAGGATATAAAATTTTAATTTTTTGGTAAAGAGTCAACAAGTGGGACACAATCGTGAAGTGGAACGAAATTTATTGGATATTTTAAACTTTTGTAAAAAATAAAAAACTGAAAAGTGGGGCGTGCCAAATTATTCGGCCCCCTTAAGTTAATACTTTGCAGCGCCACCTTTTGCTGCGATTACAGCTGCAAGTCTCTTGGGGTATGTCTCTATCAGTTTTGCACATTGAGAGACTGAAATTCTTGCCCATTCTTCCTTGGAAAACAGCTGGAGCTCAGTGAGGTTGGATGGAGAGCGTTTGTGAACAGCAGTTTTCAGCTCTTTCCACAGATTCTCGACTGGATTCAGGTCTGGACTTTGACTTGGCCATTCTAACACCTGGATACGGTTATTTGTGAACCATTCCATTGTAGATTTTGCTTTATGTTTGGGATCATTGTCTTGTTGGAAGATAAATCTCCGTCCCAGTCTCAGGTCTTTTGCAGACTCCAACAGGTTTTCTTCCAGAATGGTCCTGTATTTGGCTCCATCCATCTTCCCATCAATTTTAACCATCTTCCCTGTCCCTGCTGAAGAATAGCAGGCCCAAACCATGATGCTGCCACCACCATGTGTGACAGTGGGGATGGTGTGTTCAGGGGGATGAGCTGTGTTGCTTTTACGCCAAACATATTGTTTTGCATTGTGGCCAGAAAGTTGGATTTTGGTTTCATCTGACCAGAGCACCTTCTTCCACGTTTGGTGTGTCTCCCAGGTGGCTTGTGGCAAACTTTAAACGAGACTTTTTATGGATATCTTTGAGAAATGGCTTTCTTCTTGCCACTCTTCCATAAAGGCCAGATTTGTGCAGTGTACGACTGATTGTTGTCCTATGGACAGACTCTCCCACCTCAGCTGTAGATCTCTGTAGTTCATCCAGAGTGATCATGGGCCTCTTGGCTGCATCTCTGATCAGTCTTCTCCTTGTTTGAGATGCAAGTTTAGAGGGACGGCCGGGTCTTGGTAGATTTGCAGTGGTCTGATACTCCTTCCATTTCAATATGATCGCTTGCACAGCGCTCCTTGGGATGTTTAAAGTTTGGGAAATCTTTTTGTATCCAAATCCGGCTTTAAACTTCTCCACAACAGTATCACGGACCTGCCTGGTGTGTTCCTTGGTCTTCATGATGCTCTCTGCGCTTTAAACAGAACCCTGAGACTATCACAGAGCAGGTGCATTTATACGGAGACTTGATCACACACAGGTGGATTATATATATCATCATCAGTCATTTAGGACAACATTGGATCATTCAGAGATCCTCACTGAACTTCTGGAGTGAGTTTGCTGCACTGAAAGTAAAGGGGCCGAATAATATTGCACGCCCCACTTTTCAGTTTTTTATTTTTTACAAAAGTTTAATATAACCAATAAATTTTATTCCACTTCACAATTGTGTCCCACTTGTTGTTGATTCTTCACCAAAAAATTAAAATTTTATATCTTTACGTTTGAAGCCTGAAATGTGGCAAAAGGTTGAAAAGTTCAAGGGGGCCGAATACTTTCGCAAGGCACTGTATATATATTATACTGTACTGTACATACTTAAAATATATCTTAGGGTTTGACAAGTGTTCACTAGAGGGCACTGTCTAACCGGAGCTATTTTGTATCTACTCTGTATTAGCATATGATTGACTTGGAGAAGAAACAGGAGAAGGGGGAGGTATCGCACCCGGCATTTTAAGAAGTAGAAAGGTATGCACAGCCTATTCTTGAATCTACGACTGGTATTAAGCAGAAGACTATCATGTGATGCAGCAGAAGCCTAACATATGATCTCACCTCCGCAGCCTATGAAGGTGTCATCCATATTACACGGGTTGTAATGGATCCCTCCAGATACACTTGTCGCATTAGATTATAATTTATACCATTGCTATATTTGATAATAAATCTACCCGCAAAGTCTCCGAATGAAAATGTTCTGTTATGTCAGCAGATCAACTTAAACCCATAGTTAAGAACTGACGTGTATGACGGACTTGATGAAAATTAAGTTTTTACTAAAAAAATTTTTTAAAGAAAAATCTGATTAAAACAGCAGCCTGAGATGGATGGAAGAGATTTATTAAACTGAAAGAGAAACTGCCTTTGTTGCCCATAGCAGCCAATCACAGCGCAGCTTTCATTTCATAGGCTGCTCTTGAAAAATTAAAGCTGTACTGTAATTGGTTGCTAGGGGCAACAAAGGCAAATTTTGCTCAGATATACCTCACTGTATCTTGACTGTTACCAAGTTACTTTCTTATCTGCTCTTAAAATAGTGTGAATTGAGCTCTATTCTGAAGAGTTAGGTCATGTCTGACAGACTGGTTGCTAGGGTCATACTGACAACACACTGTCGTTAAGCAATGTGTCCATAGTAACCAGTTTGTCCATACTTAGCCAACTTTCCTATAAGCTTCTGAATAAAGGGGTGACCTCCCAGAATCTCCTGGGCCACACCCCTCATCACACCTCGTTTCAGGTTGTCAGGGCAATGTTAAAAAGTTGTAAACGTTTGTGCAAAATTTTGTTGACTTTTTCATACCTTGTATGCCAGAAAAAAGGTGTACAAGGTATAATAAATCTCCCCGATAGTAAATTTCCTCCCAAGTCTTTTGCTTTTCTCACGTAGGCGTATTGATAGTAGACCAATGATGTCTGATCAGTAAGGCCCTTACCCTTTCATTCCCACCCCCCCATACATGCACTATTGGCACGGTTAAGTGTGCATGTATTTTCACTAGCGTGAGGGAATACACCACTGCCAGACACTTTGGAAGGTGAGATCTAGCTCCTGAGAATAGAAGAATAGGGAACGTTGGAATCCTTCTGGTTACAGAGGAAAGTCAGGACACCACCATATATATCAGATAGTTAGCCAAAATTGATCTAATGAGTATGGCCACCTTCAGAATTCTTCCTTGTCCCATTTCCCATTGTTATGACTAGGGTGAAAACCCAGGTATCCACAGAAAATAGGTTCTGCACTATTATAGGCCCAGACACGGCACAGTGTTCAGAGCCTCCTGCTTCTGGCTCCATACACTGCTCAGAAAACAGGGGCC
Organism: Leptodactylus fallax; assembly: GCA_947044405.1. NCBI lineage: Eukaryota > Metazoa > Chordata > Amphibia > Anura > Leptodactylidae > Leptodactylus > Leptodactylus fallax. The sequence continues at coordinate 781,747 of CAMRHE010000477.1, read as the reverse complement.
GGGTGTCGGACCCCCAAGGATCTTATATTAATGACCTGTCCTAAGAATAGGAAATTTACTTGAACAACCCAACACGGGTCAAGTGAAACTATTAGGGGTGCTTCTATCAAAAATAGTGATATATAGCACTATGCTATTATATAGGCTATAACTCAGGACGCGTACAAGATATGTTATAAAATAATTTAATCTATGTAGCTATAACTATATATATATATATATATATATATATACACATTATATGTCGCACAATAGTGTACAAAGGTGAACAAACACTTTAACACTTTAAAGCACATGGCACGGTTATTTTTCCATTTCCTTCATCATACCCTTGACTACACTGACTACACAGATTAACCTGTGAACAGGGAATAATATTATCAGCAACATCTTTATGTTAGCGGCTTCCTATTACAAGCAGGAGAGTCGTGGCTAGAGAGCAACTGTAGGACAAACAAACCCCCTCCCCGTAGTTGCTTAGCAGATGTAGTCGTAGTCATGATGTTACCTTACCTGGCAATGTGCGGATGTGCATCACTACATGCCATATGCAAGGGAGTCCAGCCATTTTCATCCCTCTGTTCTATGTCTGCTCCGTATTTCACTAGCAGCTTCACACATTCTAGATTCCCGGAGAGGACAGCTTCATGCAGAGCACCCATACCTGAGGATAGGAAACAAGAGTCAGCCGCAAACATTCAACCCCTTGTTTTCATATATTACCATAGATTAAATAGCATTTTCTCATATTCAACACCTACATGTAATATGTTCAACTTAACGGGATTTTCCTGTACTGAAATATTGATAACCTATCCTTATCCTTAGGATAGGGCCTCAATAACAGATTGGTGGGGATCTAACGCCCGAAAGTCCAACCAATCAGGGGTATGAAGAGACCGCAGCATTTAGAAAAGTAGTGGTTCCGCTTCTTCACTACATAGAAAGCACAGCGTCATACAGTGTATAGGGGCCTGTGCTTGGCATTGCTGCTCAGTCCCATTCTTTAAAGAGGTTTACCAGGGAGCCTTTGAATAGCTATTTACCCTTGGGATTTTAGGCAGTGTACCCAGGGTTTCCGGACTGGTTCCAGAACAATCGCCTGGTCCCCGGGTCACTCTGCGTCCTCCCTCCTCTCCCACTTTCACAAGTAGTTTACTTGTGCTATGGGGGCTGGCAGACTATAGTAAAGCCAGCCTTCATAACACAGGTAATTAGTGGTGAAAATGGAAGAGGAGGAGGAGGTAGAGCAACTGAGTACTTCCTCCAAACATGTGGCCCCAAGTTGGAACCAGACTGAAACCCCTAAGTTTTTTGCCTAAAAGCTCTGTAGTAAGTAACTATTCAAAAAGCTCCCTGGACAACCCCTTTAAATGAGACTGAGCTCTAAACAGGACAAGTGACCGATAAATGTGATAACATGGCCTCTCTAGAGTCCCTATTCTGCTTCAGTCAGCTGATCTGTGGGGCCCTTGGTGTCGTAACCCCACAAGCTAAATATTGATGACCTATTCTAAAGATAGAATTGGGGAAAATCGTCTCTGCCGTTTCGGGTCTCAGCACCGCCCTCCGCTCGCATGCTGTGGCGAAGGAGGCGTGTTCAGTTTGGTTCTTTGTGTAAGTTTCTTGCTGCTCAGTCTGAACATGGTCCTAGTCAGTGTAATGGATTTCCGGCCCCACCCGTGTTCTGAACATTTCTCTCTGGACGGTATAGAGTTAATCTCTTCCTGGCCTGTGTGATTGACAGCCTGTGTACCTATCAGGTCTGGGGGCTGGTCCCAGACTTTCTATAAACAGGTTGTCAGCCCTCACATGGTCGCCGGTTATTGCACTGTCTTTGCCTGCTCTCCTTGTGATATACCTTACTACTTTGTTACCTGATTCTCTGACCCTTTGGCTTGCCTTTAGACCATTCTCTTGGATTTTGATTTTGTACTGCATTGCTCGTTTGTTACCGACCCCTTGGCTTCCTGACCTCTCTTTTGTCGTTTGTTTTGTCTTGTCCTGTTCTTTGTGTCACTTACCTAGTGTAGGGCTTGTCTTCTAGTTGTCCTTTTACCGTTTAGGGTAACTGTGGCAATAGGAAGGGACAGTGGCTGGGGTGAGATTAGGGCTCACTTGTCTCTGTCCTTCCTCCCAGACCCCTGCAGTAGTGTCAGGGTATTGCTACGGTTGACAAGACCCTTACAGCTGCTAAGAGGGCCATGAACCTACAAAACGTTACTCACCTCTCCCCGGTTCTGCAACAGTAACAGGTCCAGTCTTCAGTTTACAGGTTCCCCTGATGACGTTAGCAGTGAAATCCTGTTTGTCTTAGGCAACTGCTGCGGCCATTCACAGGCCTCAGCGGTGACCTCTTCACAAACAGCAAGTGACTGCTATGACATGCTGTTTGTGAAGAGGTCACCGCTGTGGACTATGACAGGCTGCAGCAGCCACTGGGCATACAGCCAGGGGCCTGTAAACTGCACACCAGACCTGCCACCAATGGAAACGTTGGATCGAGGAGAGGTGAGTAAAGTTTTTTTTATGCTTATTGCCCCTTCAGCAATCTTATTAAACATTAAAAAAATGATGTTGGACAACCCCTTTCAGCAACCCTTCAGTTCACAATAACAAGTCTGAATGTCTCGGACTACCAAAGCTTATCGTAGTCTGAAACACTCCCCCCCTATTTATGGATGGAGTAGTCTGAGATGCTGGTAGCCATTATACAGGAATAGAAATGGGACTGAGAATAGGAGGAATATGCCTAAAAGAATTATAAAGGAGGGCACTGGGTATTTCATACACGTATTGTAATTTTTTATTGTGAACATGAGGGTTCCATTGAGTCTTTTTGAATATTTTTACATCCAACAGGTGCAGCTATACCATGTGCAGCCATCTAACCCTGATGACTTCACGTGCCCCCATACATGATGTCATCACACTGCATAGAGTCTATATCCTACGTGTCAATGTTCCCCACAACACCATCCTATAGTCCAGTTGTTTTCTAACGCTCAGGGTTGGACGTTGCAGTAGGAACCTCTGCACATGGTCACACGAGAAAGTAAAGAAATTCAGACTGTAGCTCCACTTATGGTGTATAATAACCCCCGAAATAGAACATTTACCCCTCAGATTTCATATTCTTATGCCACAACTAAGCCCCCCTTAAAGTCTATACCCTAAAATGGCTTGCCAGTATCCAATAGATGTAATTTGGCTGCAGGCGATGGGGATAAAAAGCTGCGGAGTGAGATCCATCTTCCTGCTGCGATTGTGGGGGCTTTGGGGAATTGTATAAAAGGGTCACCCCACAATAGTCATTTATCACCTGGGATCCTCACTGATAACTAGAATAAAAGTTCTGAGCCCCCCATTGCTCTTTACCGCTCAGGAGCAAGTCAAATGGAGGGATGCCAAAATAGCATATTATATACCGTAATTATATGGAAGGGGGTGCGCATACTGGAAGCTATACTGATGAGCACCAAAATTCTGGAGCTACCAGATCCGTAGTAAACACTATATCCAAAAGTGGTGTGAATGTATCTCTAAAAATATACTATATACATATAATATAAATATATAAATAATCTACCATAATCAAATAGTCAGAATTGGTCTTGGTTGAAAAAATCGTAATTTTTTTGTAGCAACGAAACCCAACAACAGCAAATAAACAACTGTCACTGATGTCATTGGTGGAGAGGCCTTGGCAAATATGCCCAAGACTGGACAAGCCCCAGCAGACGGGGAGCCATGGCGCATAACATCTCCGGCTATTTTTACTTATGGGTACATCCTTTCTTTACTTGCTCAAAAACTCAAATTTGACTGGAAATGAGCTGGCTTTCTCTAGAAGTGACGAGACGCGACACCCTCACCTGTTAAGTAGATCGTATCCAACGTCACCTTTTGAGCTCGTATAAATCTCCCAACTTGTTCCAGGTCGCCCTGTCGTATATGATCCAGAAAAAGCACATCGTTTGGAAAACGCACGGTCCGCGTCGACCTCAGGCTACGTGAAGTCCTATGGGAAGGGTAGTACCTCATTTTTTTGAGGATGCCGTGATCGGGGGTCGCGGTGGGTGAACTTAGCGCCAGCGCTGTCAATGAAGTTATTTCCACTTGAGCAGAATCAGGTTGATCTCCTTTCCCACAATTTGGGGTGAATTCCCGAGCCACTTTTAGGGGTTGTAACTCCTGTAACACAGATCCGAATACTGATGACCAATTCCACGCATAGAGCGGCGGCACACAAAACCCCCTTTTTATAGCTCTGCCTTCCCATCTATTTAAGGGACTCTCATCTCATCGCACTGTAAGGCAAACGACCAGTGCAGACGCCCACTGCAGTTCAAGAGAGGCTCATCTTACCAGGTCAACTGATCGTGAGAGCAGCTGCTGCTCCGAGCTTCGCAGGGTCACAAGCAAGATACAAAAAATTGGCTGCAAGTTTAGGGTGGGGAGAATCCTAGCACAGTACGGTGGTAGACGTGATCAGACAAGATATCTGTCCACCCACCAAGTAGGAAGTTAGAAGGTGCCTCTCTAAATAGGGGTCAATAAAGCTAGGTCAGTCCGTCTAGCCAGGTCTGAAATCATACGCATCGCAACGAAGTGCAAAGCAAAGCTTCAAGACTAAAGCAAAAAATGGCTCCCCTAGTGCCAAGAAAGAAATCTCCCTGCTGACAAATGGTACGTGGTTTAGATTGCAAGACAGATTAGGAAAAGAATTAGAAGACTTTAATGCGGATGACATAAAATAAAAGGACTGCGTTACAAAACTAGTCACATGCAATTTCCAGAGCTGTCGGCGGTAACTTGAACTCTACAGCAGAAGTTAAATGGCCGACGACCAGCGGGCAACATATCTGTGAAGTTGTGATAGAAATAATTTTTGTGGGAATTTGACGGCTACGGTCATAAGAGTAAAACCTGAAACTTTCAGTAGTGACTAGGCTCTAAGGCTCTATCTCCGATGGAGAGATGATGGTTGCTAAGGAAGTGATGGCTTGTTTCCTTAGCAACCAATCTTATGGTTATGGATATGTTCACACAAAGGAATTTGGAGCTGATTTTGAGGTGGATTCTGACTTAAATTCAGCTCTGCACTCCATAATTCAGCCTCTATTCTTTTTAACCGGAGGGAGACGCTGAGTTTTTTTTTCCTATAGCTGATTTTTTTCAGCGTCATCTCCATCTTCAGGTGGATTCTACCTGAGAATGCCCATTGAAATCAATGGGAGATGGAAAAATACCACATGGCCGGCGTGGAATTTAACAGAGAATTTGCAAATTTTAAAGTGGATTCGGTAAAGCGGAAAAATTCTGCTTCTGAATTCCTGCTTCTGAAATGTACACACCCTTAGACTCAAAGATGAATGTCAGCCGAACCTGTCTCCAACTATCTGTACGATGATGGTATGCTGACCCTACCTGACAGCAGATGTAGAGGAAGAGAAGAGAAGGCTCAGGCATGTTGGATTTCAACATGCCTGATCCTTTTGTTCTCATGGTAGATAAGCTAACGCCCACTGTTGTCTGACTTGGCTAAGCATGCATGTATATGGGGATTCTATTGGTAAACATGTCAGAGCTGTGGAGTCAGAGTCGGGACAGTTTTGTATACAGTCAGTTCCCATGATACAGGTAACCAGCAGTGAACATGGGAGAGGAGGGAGGAGGTGGAGTAATTCAGGGAACGGGTGCTGGTTCTGATCATGTAACCCGGGTGAGAACCAGCTTGAAACCCCTATGTTCGTCACATACAAAACCTTGGAGGAAGTGATTACAGACTTCCTGGAGAACCCCTTTAAGCTGGCCATACACTTTAGATAGCATTTTCCAGGGCTGTGAAGACTGTAGGCCAAACCACCGACTCCTTCATACATGGCTGACAGAGAAGGGCTGGATCCAATCACATGACCTAGTGTTGGAACCAGCCAATACCCTTGGGTTTGTCCCATACAAACGATGATAGACTCCCTGGAGAACCCCTTTAACAATGTGAGGCCATGTGATTCTAATGTTTTTCTACAAAAACATTTTAGTATAGAAATTTTTAACATTTTTAAAAATCTATTTTTTTTCTGTGTGGATGTTCATTATCTAGTCTCATAAAAATCATAAAGCAGCTTTTCCTGGCATACTGATATCTGGTATTTGTAATCTTCATGGATCTATGGTGTGGTGTCCCCAAACTAGTTCCAATCTTTCGGAGGACCCTTAAAGATGGGGTTTCAGGAAGACAGCATGACAAAAATAGCTGAATGCTGCGGTTCCAGCTTCTCTAGAGGAAAAATATAGCATTACATTTAGGTAAATGGTTATCCGTGTAAGACATGGATCTATGGGGCCACCAGAACGGCTCTACATTCTGGCACATAGGATGTCCCAAATAGTTCCCCACCCCATGACATTTATGTGCCCTGATGGGACAACTATTTTAAGAGTAACATTGGTTGGATCCACCTCACAATTCCCCGTCACGATCCTCAGCTTCTGTATGGATAAGACCCATGGTGGTGCCATAGGACCATGTGAGGCCACGTTTAGGATGAAATGAAGTAGGATGTGGTCAATACATGCAGCAGAGTTTAGCTCCATCGTGCCCTTACCTGGTCTGGTTGGCAGTTAAACAGATTCTGAAGGCAGGAAAATTGAGATGTTCCAGTTGTGGCGTTCCACCATGTTGCTTGTACAGTTTGGAACCTTCTCTTACGATATCATCAAACTATTGATAGGCCAAGTTTTTGAGATCAGTATTACCAAAGAGCACCAAGGATGTGAGCAATAACCAGATTTCTAAAGCCATGATCACTACCGAAAATAGGATCAATAGAAATTTCCTAGGCCACAAACCTGATCGTAAAAAGCAAAAAACGACTATATGTACACTATGTTTTTATGTCCTTTTCTTTGTTCTATAGACATCTTAAAACTATCAGAGATAACGTCTACTATTCACTTATCGATCCCCGCTCCTGCCCACGGCTTCCACCACTTCCAGGGGACCCTGTGTTCCGCACATTACATCCTGACACTGATGCGATTTGTGGTACACGGGGCCCCTTGGAGGATGAAGGGGAAGTGGAGGCAGCCGTGGGCAGGAGCGGGGATCGATAAGTGAATAGCGGGTGTTACCTGCTGGAGTAATCCAACAGGTAGCTGCCTAAACTCACTGTATGGTGGCCACTAAAGAGGACAATTACTGCATGCGGGCCAATAAAGGGGCAGTATACTTTGTGGGGGGGGGGGGCAGTAAAGGGGGTGGTTGGGGGACCCCTACTCAAAAGTTTGCTATGCGGCCCAGTCTTTCCTGACACAGCACTGCTTTAGTGTGCATTAGTTAGCTCACACAATACATTGGGCGGCGCTATTCTGGAGTAGAGGATATACATGGAGTGGCTCCAGAGGTTGCAGGTGGCAAGGTACAAGAAGCAGAGGTTACAGGTACTGCGGTGTCCACAGCAGAGGATACAGTCCAGCCAGAGCACACCAAATACTTCATCTGTCCAGATCAGGAACTAATGCAGTGGAGACAGCACCCAGAGGAATGAAGGACAGGTGAATATGTTTGTTGGTGGAGGGGTTTGGTCTAAGATCTGAATTTAGTGGATTATAGTGGAGTCTGTATTATTTTTGCGGTCCCATCTAGGATCTGTATCAACTTTGGGGACTCATTTCAGGTCTATATCATTTGACCTGGACATGTGGTCACTGTAGCCTATCAGTCTCATGGCCATGTCAAGATGCCATCTTTGGGACAGGAAGTACAGCAACCTATGGGAACCAGGAAGCGTCGGAACAGGAACAGCAGGTCGGTAAGATGTGTATGGTTCCTTTTATTATTTTATAATAGGAGGGAAAAGAGGGCTGTCATTTTTCTGAATTAGGACACCAAAATACCTTACCCCAACTCTGGCCTACTTGGTGACGCGGCCACCAAATAAACAGGGAATAAAAGAAGAGGTGGCCCCATATGTACCCAATTCTCTCCATTCATTCTCCACTTGATCTATAGCCTAAAGACTAGGGTGAAAACCGGTTGGGATCTGACATGTGAATCTCACCCTTGTGTAAAATGGCAGACGAAACAAAATGAGCACGCCAACTACAGGTCAGCTTGTACGTGCCTGTTCACTCATAGGTTCTGTAGGCTTCACATGCAGCATGTTTAGCCCTCCAACCCTTTCACTGCGACGTCTGCCATCTCTGAGATATGTGACCCCAGCGTCCAGGTCATTCTGAATTTGGTAAGGTCACTCACCTCCTTCCTGCCCATACTATATGATTCATGTAAATTCTGGATGAGGATTCCATCACATGACCAGTCCTGTCCTATCACCTACCTTTAGAAAAACACATTAAATGTAAAAGAATTGTACGTCACATGTAGATAGTATGGTAGCACTCTAACAGAGCGGCCACCAGGTCTCTGCTGTGTAATAGCACTCTATACTCTATAATATATTAATATATATATATATATATATATATATATATATATATATAAAAAACATAAGACAATGTTCACATACATGTTTTTTTGCAGGCTGAAAATTCTGCTTCAGGAATTAGGAAACAGGTTTTTGACATGTTTTTACATGATGCAGTTTGTTGCAGTTTTTTGCTCCAGCACACTGTATGGGCCTAGAAACTTCCCTTTATGGTTTTTGCGAAAACATGCGTCAAAAAAACAAAACAAAAAACACCACGTTTTCTCCACCTCCCATTGATTTCAATGGGTTTTTCAAGGCTGAATCCGCATGTCATTAAGAGTAAAAAAAAAAGAAAAACTGCTGCTGTCTCCCATGGAAATGAATGGTAGGTGTATTGTGAGGCGGAATCTCCATGTGAACATACCCTAAAAGTTCAAAATCGCTCCACTTTCCCTCGATTTCAAATAATAGATCTGTCCCCGATATCTCCATTGCAGTCTCCGGCCTTACCATAACTCCTAGGCAGTAGGCCCACTGCCTCGGGGTTTTGTTTGACTCAGACCTTTCCTTCACCCCCCATATCCAATCACTCGCACGCTCATGTCATCTCCACCTCAAAAACATCTCCAGAATCCGCCCTTTCCTTACCACAGATACACTAAAGACACTTATTGTTGCCCTGATTCACTCTCTCCTTGACTACTGTAACTCCTTACTAATCGGTCTTCCCCTTACTAATCTCTCCCCTCTACAATCTATTCTGAATGCGGCGGCCAGGCTCATCTATCAGTCTAGACGCTACAGCGATGCCTCCGGTCTGTGCCAGTCACTACATTGGCTGCCTATCCAATACAGAATACAATATAAACTTATCCCCCTCATCCACAAGGCTCTCCATAATGCTGCACCTCCCTACATTTCCTCCCTCATCTCTGTCTATCGCCCAACCCGTGCTCTCCATTCACTCAATGACCTAAGACTAACATCCTCTATTATCAGAACCTCCCACGCTCATATATAAGACTTCTCCCGAGTTGCACCACTTCTCTGGAATGCTCTATCCCAGACTATCAGATTAACCCCCAATTTCCACAGCTTCAAGCGTAAACTAAAGACATATCTTTTCAGACAGGCCTATCACAACTCCTAATGTAAACCCTTCCGTAGTTAGAATCCCTAAAACGTACCCTCCTCTGTTCACGCTCCCGCATTACCCCACAGGATATGATGCCGTATCAGACTAACTTTATATGTCCAGGCACCATCTGCACATTACAGGACACGACTGGTGACGGCTCATACAGCTTATATATGTGTAATGACAGTAACCTCTATTACAGAATTGTCTGACCATTGTATAAGCAATGCTACCTCCGATGCTGCCCCTGCTACCCCCTCTACCTTATAGATTGTAAGCTCTTGTGAGCAGGGCCCTCAGTCCCAGTGTGTGAATTGACTATTTGTTTGTAATGTATCTTTTTTGTCAGTACTTGAACCCTACAAGTTGTACAGTGCTGCGGAATATGCTGGCGCTATATAAATAAAATGTATTATTACTATTAATAATAAAGTAAACAAAAACACACACATTAGGTACCATGTCCAAAAATGCCAGAGCTACAGCCATAAAGTGAATGCCCTCGTGGCAAAAGAAATCAAGAGCTAATGTTTTGTTTTTTTTTTTCGCCGTTTCACCTTCCACAGCTACCAAAACAGACATTCCCCAAAATGGTATAAATAAAAAGTACATCTGGTGCTGCAAAAAAGACGCCTTGTGCAGCCTCGTAGACAGAATATATAGTTATAGGTGTCAGACTAGGCGACTACAAGAGTTTTTTTTTTTTTTTTTTTAAGGTGTTAAAACGTAGCAAAAACTATATAAATTTGGTATCGCCGTCATTGTACCAACATGCAGAATAAAGTTAACCTGTCCTTTTGGCTGCACTCTGTAATAATAAATTTTATTTATATAGCGCCAACATATTCCACAGCACTGTACAATTTGAAAAACCAAGCCCATAAGAAACCTGCAGTTTTTTTCTCCAATTCTACCCCATTCAGAATTTTTTTTGCAGCTTCCCAGTACATTGTGCAGAATCCTAAAAGGAGCCATTACAAAGTACAGTTTGTCCTGCAAAAATTAGGCCCTCATACACCTCAGTGAACGGGAAAAATAAAAAAAATGGATTTGGGAGGCAGGGAGTCAAAAAGGAAAATAGATAAATGGCTGCAGCCAACTTGGACTAGGTTCACATTAGCGCTGGATTTATGTTCTAGTTTTTTTGGTGGGTCACAATTTAAAGCAACACAAAGGTCCTTTTTTTTTTTTTTTTTTTTTTAAGTCTTTCATTTATGTACCCATTTCCTCACTGTATTATATAATTAGTTTAAGGGGACAAGTGTCCTTAAAAACACAACCTCCTTAAAATAGCGATGGAGGGGCTGCATCCACTGGGAGCCTTTTACCAGGAAGGACTACATTAAATACTGAAAGCTGCCACAGAGACACCGACACACCATTACAGGGCAGTATGGAAAGGTGCTGATGTAGGGAGACAGTGCTACAGCTTATATTATGGACGAGGGACAGCCCTTAGTTCAGGTCACCAGCCATGCAGATTTGCATTCTTTCCATCTACAGAATGACCAAAAAAAAAAAAAAAGAAGAAGGAAGACAGGACAATATAGAAAGCAATAAGTGCCAGTCTTACAAAGCGTATTATTGAAAGTGAAATATATATTATATTTTATAAATGCACATCACAGTGAAAAAATAAACACTGACCATAAAACACAAGGCCAAACAAAAAATAAAGACTAATGTACAAATCTGGATAAAGCGTTTTCCTGAATTTTTACAGAGCTCCAACTTCTTAGAAGTTGTTAATCCCCCCCGTCTTAGCATCTTCTCGCTGTCCAAGTTTTATCTTCGTGTCCTTAAAATTTTATCTTGTGTATTGGTCTTCAGTATTCATCCAATTCTAGCTCAATTGCCTCATTGAGATCCTCTAGGTTCTGCAAGCTGTACAAGAGGAATTAGGTAACGCCATACATGGGGACACCACACAGAATACTTGAACACGGTCAAGAGTGTCCAGGCAGCCTCACCTCACTGGCAGTTTCATCCTGGCCACCACTTGTCAAGAAGTTTGATAGTCCTTCTAATAATGTTCTCTCCCCGTTGTAGTTGATGATCTAGTAGAACATGTATTAGTAATACCATATAGACTAGTGTATGTGCCCTTTAAACACTACAAGGCACATGGGCAAATACAATTTTATGGATCCCAGACTGAATCTGCTCTGGAGCATGGGACTTTTAAAGGCGGCCATCAATATCAGATCAGAGGTTCAACTCTTGGCCCCATTGCAGAACAGCTGTTAGAAGCGGCTGCACCCTCATTTAGTCTACCTACACACTGCTTAGTTACATCGATGCAGGGTACTGCAGCTTTGACCCTCAAATGAACAGGACAAAAAGTGGAATACCCTACACAGCAACTTCTCTGCAGATAAGGTGCAGCAAGACAGACCAATGAAGTCACAACAGTTAGTGGAACACAGTGACACCTTGAAAGAAGCTGGTCAGCTGCGTAAGAGATCCAGCAAGCTGATATTGCTGGCCTATTGAGCTCGGCCATCAGTGTTATAATCCCAGAAAGAATACATATGTTTAGTGACCTACCTTCCTCTCTGTTCCAGCTGGGAAATATTTCAAAGTGGGGAAGGTAGAGATCTTAAAAGCTTCAAAATCATTGGCTGTGGCATCTATTTTCGCAATGATAATGTCTGGATGATCCTTGAACTTCTCCCCCAGTTGGTCCCAGGTTGGTGCCAGCAGCTTGCAGTGACGATTCCAGGGAGCATCTGAACAGAACATCCGTGTCACTTTAGGCATTCCAACCAGAATCTTGCAGGATCGGACTAGTCATCTATACTCACAGAAATTAACAAATACATTCTTCTTCTCATCAAAGGCCACTTCCTCAAAGTTCTTTCCGACCAACACCTTCACTGGGTTTTTGTCCCAGTCCTCTGGTACATTCTGACTCGTCAGATGGCGCTATGTAGAGAAGAGGAGAGCGGTCTTAAATTGACACATACACACGTGGACAAAATTGTTGGAACCCCTCGTTTAATGAAAGAAAAACCCACAATGGTCACAGAAATAACTTAAAGCAAGACTGGAATTTGCCAAACTACATGCTGACAAGCCACAAAGCTTCTGGGAGAATGTCCTATGGACAGATGAGATAAAAATCGAAATTTTTGGCAAGGCGCAGCAGCTCTATGTTCACAGATGGGAAAATGAAGCATATCTTGAAAAGAGCACTGTCCCTACTGTGAGACATGGAGGAGGCTCTGTTATCTTCTGGGGCTGCTTTGCTGCATCTGGCACAGGGTGTCTTGAATCTGTGCAGGGTACAATGAAATCTCAAGCCTATCAAGGGATTCTAGAGAGAAATGTGCTGCCCAGTGTCAGAAAGCTTGGTCTCAGTCGCAGGTCATGGGTCTTGTAACAGGATAATGACCCAAAACACACAGCTAAAAACACCCAAGAATGGCTAAGAGGAAAACATCGGACTATTCTGAAGTCGCCTTCTATGAGCCCTGACCTAAATCCTATTGTGCATCTTTGGAAGGAGCTGAAACATGCCGTCTGGAAAAGGCACCCTTCACACCTGAGACAACTGGAGCAGTTTGCTCATGAGGAGTGGCCAAAATACCTGCTGAGAGGTGCAGAAGTCTCATTGACAGTTACAGGAATCGTTTGATTGCAGGGATTGCCTCAAAAGGTTTATTTATTTATTATGCTTACTTATATAGCGCCATCATATTCTGCAGCGCTTTACAGACATTGTCAGTCACTGTGCAACAAAATATTAAGTTAAGGGAACCATCATTTCTGTCCAGGCCTGTTTCATTAGAATTTTTATATATTATTACTTTTGTCAGATTCAAGTTATTTTTGTGACCATTATAGGTTTTTCTTTCATTAAATGAGGGCGACCAACAATTTTGTCCACGTGTATTATAAGGAAATTTAGACCAGAGGTGGCTCACTTAGAAGCCACCATTCTTACACAAAGCAAAAGATCTTACCTTAACTTTGCCATCCAAGAAACGGTCACAAAAATCTTTAATGGTGTCAGCGGAGAAGTCATCAGTCTCTGGTCGGTATTTGGTCATCTCATCCCAAACGATCAGTCTAATGGTTGGACAAGCCTCCTTTTGCAATACAAAGGATTCCAGGATACTTTGGTTGTTGGGGTGATCGCTATCAATTAAGATGAAGAGGATCTGGGAGAGAAACGGCAACAATTAAACATGGTTAGTCAGAATAAGATAAGGTCGTGCACACTGTGTTCTATTCTCAAGTCGGAGATATAACAGAAGGATCTGTGTGTACCTGATATACACCTACATAGCGGCACATGTCTACCAAGGACTATACCAGAAGAGCTTCACTAGTGCTTACTTTTCCTTTGAAGCTTGTGGCTGCTTTCTTAAAATTGTCCAGCTTCTCTTGGTAGCCAGATGCACTCTTTGGCAGAAAGAAGAACATTTGTGTCTTAAGCTTTCCCTTAAAAATTATTAGTGCGGTCTAGAAGAGATATAAATGGCCATTAAGTCTGATAACTCTAAAAGTCTTATAGCCAACTTATGAGCGACAGAAATAAGTATAAAATAATCAGGCTTAACTCTATAGTTGCTGGACATTGCAGTTATAAGCAGCTACAGGTCCACACAATGTAGTTTAGGAGACAATCCTCTTACCTTTTTAGTAAACTCAATGACCAGAGGCACCCGGTTGGATTTTATGAAGTTCAGGACTTGCTCCTTTGTCGCTTCCCCATCATAGTTGTTCCTGCCTTCATCAAACTGTAAAGGTAACAAGTAACGGGTTACATGTTATATGTGCTGTGAAACATCTAACCAAGTGCGAAGGAAAACAAGCAAATCCTTACAATACAGCTTAAAAGGGCACACGATGCCAATATGACCAGTGCTAGTCTATACAAATATTTATGTACCAGAGAACGTCAATGTGCCCGTTGTTTTGACTTCCATTTGTATATACAACCCTAGGTCACCCAGTTATAAAATGACATCTAGACCAGAAGCCAAACAATGCAAGTGAATTGCCCAACTTCTTTCTAGAAAGAATTAATGCAAAATCCAAGACCTTACAGGTCGTATACAACAATAGATTATCCGAAAAAAATTATATAATCCAAAATGATAATCACAATAATACAAAAATATATAACTTAAAGTTAAAAAAAAATCACGACAACATATAACCACCCTAAAAGCAGCACAATTAGTCCTCAAAATATCAAAAAAATTAAATATAATTTAGAGACAAAAAAAAGCAAACAAAAACAGGCAAGGCAGCCTGAAATAGGAAAAACCAACCAGGCACTTACCGTGATTCAGATGGTGCCTGTGTTGCTGAAGCAAATTCCAGAAGGGGAGAGGGGTGACAGTCCACGGTTCAATAGTAACACCAGTAACAACGGGCTAAATAAGGAAACACCTGTATCTAAACTATCCCTATAACACCCTATATAAAGCACTAAATAGACCCTAAAGTCCTAACTCGGGGCCACCGCCCTAATTAGTAAGTGCCGCCGACTGGAACCTGGCCCTAGAATAAACTATCCCTATCAAATCCCTTCAACACAAATAGATATAAAGAGACCAAAAAACACAAGAAAAAACAAAACTAGGTACGCCTAACACACATATATATAGTAACCAAACATGCAATCCCGACATGCATGTTTCGCTAAACTCATCAGGGGATAGAGTTGGTTAAAAAATCCCAAATATACTAAATGCAGAATGGAGCCACAGTAAAGATACCACCCTGTGCCAAGTATGGAAGAAACAAGCACTAAGGTCAAGTGTTAACCATCAAAAAACACAGCACAAATATAAGTAGTACATAAAACTCCTAATGGTATTGCAGATATCAGATAACTAATCAGATACAAAACACCACCATGGTATATCAATGAGTGGCCATAAGTGTAGGAAGATAGCACAGTTCAAACGCTAAGTATTCCTACACCAGGTATATGGAGTGTTTTGTTTTTTCTTGTGTTTTTTGTTCTCTTTATGTCTATTTGTTTTGAAGGGATTTGATAGGGATAGTTCATTCTAGGGCCAGGTTCCAGTCGGGGGATATATATATTAACTGTGCTGCTTTTAGGGTGGTTATATGTTGTCGTGATTTTTTAACTTTAATTAATTAAAAGTTATATATTAATTTTTGTATTATTGTGATTATCATTTTGGATTATATAAAAGAATTAATGCAGCCTACAAATGTGCAAGGAAAAGCACATAGGAAGAGATGAAGACCAGGTCTCAATTTCCTGATAATTTCCTAAAAGCCAACAATCTGAAGCATTAAGTCAGCCACGCTGGAGACAATTTCATGCAGTCACTACATGTACCAAATCTCAGCTGTTGAAAGATCACATGTTCCTAGTACGGTTTCCAATAGATACTGATACCCCAAGTATACAGATTACAAAAGCCCTTTGGTATAGCACTAGTCTAGTAGTCAAATAAAGTCCTCACCTTCTTGAAAAGAACAACACTGTCCTTCTCAACTCCATACCTGGAGAAAGCAGCATCGCTAGAAGTCATCCCAAATAGAAGGTCATGCACGGTCTTTCTGGCCTGCATGAAAGCCTCGGCAAGGTCAGACTCTGGGTCCTGTGGGGGTGAGGAAACTAAAGTAAATCACACTTTCTATATTATAAGCACACTGTCAACATAGGCTGTGGACAGCCAAATGAATGCATGTCCATGTATTACAAGGACAGTTCCCATCTGCCAAGTCGAAAGGTCGCCCTCCACGATGTCCATAAGCCCTATAAATAGTGCTGAACAGTAGTGGGTCGCCATATTGAGCCATGCTTACCATGTGGAAACCAAAGTGAGGTGGGGGGTGGGGGAGTAAGAGAAATGCAATACTTTCATGTCCTCACAAGGTTCAGGGGCACCCACCAACAATTCGGACTATGTCATATATATCTCCGTTGCTGCTCCAATGAACTCTATGGGACTGCTGAAGGGAGTATATCCCTCAGCCATGTCTGTCAATCTTACAAACTTTCAATAAAGCAGTAGTCATGTATTTGTGCCGCTTCTTCCAACACTTGGACTTGGCACTTCTTCTGTCCACAAGATAGGCTATAAGGGGTTGTAAAACAAGCAAGACTTAAAGAGTTGTCCAAGGAATCAAGACTAATTAACCTGATCCGATGGACTCTTGATGAATCCAGCAGTTCCGGCCTGGTTCCGACCAACCCATGGGTTACTCTGCCCCAACCCTCCTTCCCTGATCTCACAGGCAATTTAACTGTGCTATGGGGGCTGGTTGACTATAGTAAAGCCAGCCCCCCTCATAGCACAGGTACCTGTGTGATCAAGGTGGTGTGGGGGGAGGGGGACAGAACAACCTGGGGATCAGAACACTGGTTCCAATCACATGACCTGGGGGTCAGAACTCCCAGGTCAATCATCAAGAGTTCACCAGATCAGGCAAGTTAATCTTAACTCCCAGGACATTCCCTTTTAAAGGAGTTGTCCAAAATTAGAAAAACATGGCTACTTAATTTCAAAAACAGCGCTATACCTGTCTACAGTTTGTGTTTGGTATTGCAGCTCAACCCAATTCACTTCACTGGAACCAAGCTGCAATACAAAATATGTTCCGAAGACAAGCAGGGCACCATTTAAGGATGAAATCAGCCATGTACATTATGCAGGAGAGCAAGGCGAAGACAGTGCGGCACATTTACTATTCTAACTCCAACTAGACTGGCGGGAAATGTCCACAATGTGGCACATCTTGGTGCATTTTGTTTGATGGATTTTGTTAGGGGGCATGGCTTGGGTGGATTTCAGACTACCTGTCTAGGTTTACACTGTCTAAAAACTAGGAAGGATTAGTAAATCTGCTCCACTGAGATAAATAATATAGGTCAAGTTAATCTTACCTTAAAGAAACCTATAACCACAATTGCATTGTCCTCAACAAAAGCACTAACAGCGGCTTCATCTGCCAGAGAGATAGGAACGGGACCGCTCCATTTCATCAGCCACTTGACAATGTCTTCTGCCTCCTTGCCAGCTGTTATGAGGATACGTATTAGATACTAAGACCACATGTACATTACCATAACTTTAGTCCATGTGCTATCTGTAACTACAGATCCATGATAAGACATAGCATACAGGCTCATATATATATATATATATATATATATATATATATATATATATATATATATATACACACACACACACACAGTGGGGAAAAAAAAGTATTTAGTCAGCCATCAACTGTGCAAGTTCTCCCACTTACAAAGATGAGGCCGGCCTGTAATTGTCATCATAGGTAGACCTCAACTATGAGACAAAATGAGAAAACAAATCCAGAAAATCACATTGTCTGATTTTTAAAGAATTTATTTGCAAATTATGGTGGAAAGTAAGTATTTGGTCAATAACAAAAGTTCATCTCAATACTTTGTTATCTCCTTTGTTGGCAATGACAGAGGTCAAACGTTTTCTGTAAGTCCTCACAAGGTTGGCACACACTGTTGCTGGTATGTTGGCCCATTCCTCCATGCAGATCTCCTCTAGAGCAGGGATGTTTTGGGGCTGTCGCTGGGCAACACGGACTTTCAACTCCGTCCAAAGGTTTTCTATGGGGATGAGATCTGGAGACTGGCTAGGCCACTCCAGGACCTTGAAATGCTTCTTACGAAGCCGCTCCTTCGTTGCCCTGGCGATGTGCTTGGGATCATTGTCATGCTGAAAGACCCAGCCACGTTTCATCTTCAGTGCCCTTGCTGATGGAAGGAGGTTTGCACTCACAATCTCACCATACATGGCCCCATTCATTCTTTCATGTACACGGATCAGTCGTCCTGGTCCCTTTGCAGAGAAACAGCCCCATAGCATGATGTTGCCCCCCCATGCTTCACAGTAGGTATGGTGTTCTTTGGATACAACTCAGCATTCACTCTCCTCCAAACACCACGAGTTGTGTTTCTACCAAACAGTTCTACTTTGGTTTCATCTGACCATATGACATTCTCCCAATACTCTTCTGGAACATCCAAATGCTCTCTAGCAAACTTCAGACGGGCCCGGATATGTCCTGGCTTAAGCAGGGGGACACGTCTGGCACTGCAGGATCTGAGTCCCTGGCGGCGTAGTGTGTTACTGATGGTAGCCTTTGTTACGTTAGTCCCAGCTTTCTGCAGGTCACTCACTAGGTCCCCCCGTGTGGTTCTGGGATTTTTGCTCACCGTTCTTGTGATCATTTTGACCCCACGGGGTGAGATCTTGCGTGGAGCCCCTGATGGAGGGAGATTATCAGTGGTCTTGTATGTCTTCCATTTTCTAATTATTGCTCCCACAGGTGATTTCTTCACACCAAGCTGCTTGCCTATTGCAGATTCAGTCTTCCCAGCCTGGTGCAGGGCTACCATTTTGTTTCTGGTCCTTCCACAGCTCTTTGGTCTTCACCATAGTGGAGTTTGGAGTGTGACTGTTTGAGATTGTGGACAGGGGTCTTTGATACTGATAACAATGTCAAACAGGAGCCATTACTACAGGTAATGAGTGGAGGACAGAGGAGCCTCTTAAAGGAGAAGTTACAGGTCTGTGAGACAGAAATCTTGCTTGTTTGTAGGTGACCAAATACTTATTTTCCACCATAATTTGCAAATAAATTCTTAAAAAAAAAAAAAAATCAGACAATGTGATTTTCTGGATTTGTTTTGTCATTTTGTCTCTCATAGTTGAGGTCTACCTATGATGACAATTACAGGCCGGCCTCATCTTTTGTAAGTGGAAGAACTTGCACAATTGGTGGCTGACTAAATACTTTTTTCCCCACTGTGTGTATCTATATATATATATATATATATATATATATATATATATATATATATATAATATTTTTTTTTTGTTTCACCAGATCAATGTGGGTGAACCAAACCAATAAATATGGTGCAAGTCCTATACCAACTTTGTCTATTCAACTGGTCAGGTCTGTGGAAGACAGACTGCACACAGATACCATCCATGTGACATCTGTTTCATTTTCCATGGACCTACACACCACTACATGGTAGACATACACCCTCTGCAGGGAGGGCAAACACTGTAGATATGTTTATATTATGGCCCTGAATACCTACACCTCTCCATCGCAGCACCCCTCATTTAAGACAAACAAAGCAAATACTTTACCTGAATATTCTTTACGTGAAGATTTCTTTCCATTTTTGAAGAATATCACAGTTGGATACTCTTGGATGCCAAACTCTTGTGCCAGCTCTGACTCTTCAGTTGCATCGACCTTGGTGAATCGGATCTTTGAACCTTTCTCTTTTAGTATCTTGGCAGCTCTCTCATATTCAGGGGTGAGGGCCTTGCAGAGTTCAAACGGGGGAGCGTCTGCAGAAAGATGAACTATTATCAATAACCTAGACAATAAACAGTAGTCATCGACATCATAGTCAAAGGTTGCAGAGCCATCTATGAATGGTTTGATTAAAGCTACCATTGCAGAGAACCAGTGCCAGGGCAGACGTGTCCACATTAAACTCTCATTAAGAGCATTACACAGAGCGGACATCGCTGGCTTTATTTTAATGCCTGCTCCTAAAAAAAGGCAGGACAGCAGTTTGTGTATTCCTTAGGGAAGAGACATACCGCAGATCACTACACCACAAATAGCACCTCTGCAGCATGGACTAAAGCATTAGCATCAAGTGTTCAGAGCCCACAGAGATTCCTAGCGGCCATACATCTGGGTAAAGGACAGAGGATTCCAAAAACACAGTCCTCCGTATTCCACTTACATGTGTTAGAAGTGAGTAGCAGAAAGAAGCTACTGAACAAAGAACTGCTGCAATGAGAAAGTAGTGCTAGAAAACCTACTGCAGCTTCTGCAGGAAGTTCTAAAAGGCAGGTGTGAATGTGGTTCTATAAATTCCATTCACAAGAGTTTTTTGAGAGACGGGAACCTATTGCCCTGTGAGAGATGGGATGCCAGGGCTCCTCGTGTTGTGGAAAACAGCAGATCTAATCAATTGCCCTCCAACATGGCATAAAGAGGGTTAGAGGTGTTTTCTGGGACTTGCATATTGCTGAACTATTCTAAATCGATATGTGATTGGTGAGGGTCCTGGTGTTGGGCCCTCACATGGGGCTGAGCTGCCATACCAAGCACAGCCCCTACATGGTGTACAGAGCTTTACTTGATATTCATTGAAAAGGCAACAGAACTCACCCGAACATTGCTTTCTTCTGTCATGTTTTTTTTTACTTTTCTGACGAAAGAAAAAAAAAAAAACGTACACGCAGGAAGAAAGCGTCAGTTATGTTTACATAAGAGTCAATGGGAAGGGACACATATGGAGGGGGCTCAGGCTGTGTCCGTCAGGCCATCCATTTACATAGATATCAATGCAAAAAAAAAAAACCTGATCCATTTCTGGTTTTTTTGAAGGACGAGAAAATGTAGTATACCATACTTTTGTTTTAACATTGAACTCTATGTAAATAGATGGCATCCGTTGTTTTACATCTGCTATACAGATGTAAAATACGTTATCTGAATGGAACCTAAAGCTATAGGCTCGGCTATAGATAATGTCCATTGCTGTCATCCTATGATGTATGACAGCAGCGGACATTAATAATGGTAGTTTGTACATAGCCTAAGGCTATACGCACATCTGCACCAGGTGTCTGTCCAACACAGAGCCTTCAGAAATTGCCAAATGAAAAAGTGCTACAAGCCTGACTTTCTCATCTGGCAATGTCATAAACCAGATATCTGACAGACCCCATTATAGTCAGCAGCAGGGATGGGTAATTAACCAAAATCGAACATCAACCCAGATAACCCATGTGACGTAGGTTCACACCTGCGATTGGGTTTCCGTTCAGGAGGACCCCATAGACTATAATGGAGTCCGTAGGGTTTCCGCCCGAAAAGGGCAAAAAATGCAGAGAGAAAAGCACTTCATGCAGCGCTTTTCTCTCCACATTTTTAAAAGGGTTTAGGGTCAGAAACCCCGAATGGAGTACATGCGCAAGTGTGAACCCAGCCTGATTTTGCTCATGTTTGTTATTTTGGTTCAGTTATTACAATACTCGTATGGTTTGCACAGAGATTTCGATGGGAACGAAAACGTCTGAACCAAAACTGCTATTATACTCTGGGGTCTCTTCAGAGCCCAGACTATAATAAGAGGAGCTCCAGGGGAGGTGATCAAACAAACAATGTAAGGCTCCATTCAGGTCAACGGATGCAAAAAACGGACGCAAACAGATGGCTATCCGTTTACACAGACATCAATGTTAAAAAAAAAAAAAAGATCCTTTGCTGTCCGTTTTTTTGGACGGACACAAAAGTATGGTATACTATGTTTTTGGTCCTTCAAAAAAAAAAAAAAAAAAAAAAAGCAATGGATCCGTTTTTTTTTTGTTTTTTAACATTGATGTCTATGTAAACAGATGTAAAAAACATGATCTAAACTGAGTCTTACTCACCTCTTCTGGGCGCTGGCAAGACTCCCTTTTGTCTTCCGTGTGTCAGACGAAGTTGATGAGATGAGACACGCCGTCGCAACGCTTGCTTTTATGTGTCACGACCCTATATGACGACTGAGGCCCAATCACAGGCCTCTGAGGTCCCTGACGTCAGATAGAAGACCGGAAAAAGTAGAGGGAGATGCGGCAAAGACCAGAAGAGGTGAGTAACAATTCCCTTCCCGAGAACTACACTACTTATACTTCGGGGTCCCTTCAGACTCCAGAGTCTAATAGTTTTTTGCTCTGCACTGATGAGGGACAAAAATCCCGAAACGGCGCTGTATGCAGATAAGTGAAACTGGCTTGGCTAAAATCCCTTTTGCTGTCTCAAGACTTGGTGAGTCAAAAGCAAATTGAGAATCTGTTACATCCAACAGAGGGCGCATGAGCTCCCAGCTCCTCTCCCATAATGCCTTGAGATAGTTTTTTGAAGGTGTTTGGTCCAAACAAAACCTCCGGGCAAACCTTGCAAGGTTCACCCAACACATACATTAAAAAGGGGTGACCTAAATAATTGTCATTAATCAATCAACATTTTGACTTAGGTGAAATTCAACCAGCCCTAGTCCCAGGGTCTCTCGGGATCCGTTGCTGGTTTTCCGTTCTTCTGTTCCTGCAACGGACCAGATGACTGGATAGGGCACAGAGTTAATAAAATACGTAAATACATCTACCTAGTAGCAGAGCTCCACTTTAATAGGACAGAGCTGCATTACACTGCACTAGGTAGGGAAGGTTTCATAAAAAAAAAAAACAAATAAAATACAAACACACATATATACCTACCTGTCTCCGTTGCTTTGGTGTCTACGACCGTGGTTCGGTCCCGGTGACCTCCGCTGGAACAAGACCCCGGGACTGTGGTGGGAGACCCCAGGGCCAGGCGAATATGGGTTTTAGGTTTTTTTTTTTCTTCACCTTCCCAAAAACATCCTAGACAACCCTTTTAATGCCCAGTATAGGATGCCAGTGCAGTGTAATGCAGCTCTGTCCTATTAAAGTGGAACTCTGCTACTAGGTAGATGTATTAACCCTTTTAAGACGGCATCAAGTAAGTCTAGGCCTGAAGGGAATGTGCCAGAAGCTGCCAGTGACAGGACCCCAGGTCACTACGGCAGGTGGACCCCCAGAGGGTCACTTACACCCCCCAGTACCTCTGCAGATTTGACTCCCCTCATCCCCCCGGTCCCGGCTCACTCACAGAACATCACCATCAAGTGCTCACTGCAGCATAGCACCCGGTTAAACGTATCCTTCTTCAGTACCCACACATCGTTTTCTTTGGGAATGAGATTCCCGATAATGAAGGCGTCCCCTCCAACGACCGTGTAACAGGCCATGACCGATGCGTAGTACGGGAGGAAGCGCTGTGAGGGCCGCTTTCCGCGCATGCGCTTTATATCACGGAGGCTCGCGGTCCCTAGACAGGACGTCGTAGGCGGGAAGTGTTCTGATTGGCTGAGCGGTGTGTGTCAGTCTGCGCGGGAGTGTAGCACCTGCTGGTGAGGTAATTTACCACAGGTCCTGGTCAGTGCCTGGGTGAGGAGAATTTAGGTGGAGAGACCCCCCTTAGTGTTCTTCTGTGGGGCCTTACATGTTATGTTAAAAGGGTTGCCTAAGTAAGGCCTTTCAAAAGAAAAAAATAGATTTTGTGGCCTGTTTCTTGTTTTCCTGGTGTTAGGAAATGGTCATTGATGTTTTTTTGTTCCTACTTGTTCAAGTCATATAGTTGTTTAACCACTTCAGTATCAGGGCCAATTTCTGGTCCAGGACCAGACACATTTTCAGTTTTTTTTTGTATGTGCGGTTTTGAGGGCTGTAACCTTTTTATCATTTGCGTTATTCAACTAATTTCTGCGTCTTTTTTCGGTGACACATAGGGCTTTATTTTTAGGTTGTTTTTATTTTTGAATGTGTTTTCATTTTTTTTTTTATATCTGGGAAAATATAAACAAAAGGAGCAGAGGCGTAGCTAGGGGTTCAACACAGGGGGCGAACATGTCCAAGTGGGCCCCCAACTTGGACATGTTTGTATACCGATACTATGAGTATACGGTGAGCGTATAGTGGTATATAGCAGCTCTACACAGGGCTCTGCAGACAATTTAGGTGAATACAGGGCAGTAACATTTAGTGACTTACCGGTGACGTCTCTGACTAATCCTTCACATTCCCCATCTCTTTCATCTGGACGGCCATGACCACTTCTTCCAGTCTCTGTAAAGTTTGCAACACAGACATCTTTGGCTCCTCACTTTTCTAGACACCGACCCACATTGTCCTCACCTGCACACCCACCCTGCTGCTACCCCCAATTATAAAATATATAATATAACCCCCCCATAATGAATAATACCCCCAAGTGCATCTTTAAATTAATAACTTCCCTGTGCACCCCCTTTAAATAGTGCCCCTTATTAATAATGTCCCAGGTATTTCCTAATTGAAAAGGGGAAAAAAAAAAGGGAAAAAAAAATTATTGGGGTTCCAGTACCCGGAACCCCCAGGATCAGCTGTTTGAATGAACCAGCCTCGTCCTATACACATCTATGCGACAAGGCTGTAATTACATCACACGGTCACTATAAACAGACAGCGTGTGATATAAACAGGCGCCATAGCCCCTTCTTACAGCTGATCAGTGGGGATTCCCTTATCTCTTATTGATGATTTATTCTGAGGATAGATCATCAATAAAAATGAGCTGGAAAACTCCTTAAGGCTAAGGCCCCATGTAACATCCCGCAGCAAAAAACAGCTGTGGGAAAAACCGCGGCGGCGACACATTGTGGTTTTTCCTGCAGCACTTTGCACAGAAAGTTCACAGAGGTTTCCTCTGCGGACTTTCTGCTTCAATTCTATCTATAGGGAAACCGCTGGTGTTTCCGTAGGTATAATTGACATTCTGCGATTTCCAAAACTGCAACTGTTTTGGAAATTGCAGCGTTTCCGCTGCGTGTATTTTACTGCAAAGTGGGGATGGGATGTCGCTCCTTGTGGCGAAAACCCACAGAAAAAAAACGTGGCATTCTAGCAAATCCCATCCACACATTGCGGAAAAATATATCCAGCAGACGCACTGCGATTTCCAAAACCGTTGCGGTTTTGGAAATTGCAGCATGTCCCTTATACCTATGGAAACACTGGCGGTTTCCATATAGCTGTATTGAAAACAGAAAGTCCACAGGGGAAACCTCTGCAGACCTTCTGTGAAAAGCACTGAGGGAAAAACCACAATGTTACCGCCATGGTTTTTCCTGCAGCCCGCTATGTGGGGCCTTAGTCTTAATAAAGGCCAAATACCACATTCATTAAATTAATTGACCCTCATATTATGCCCCTGATTCCCCCTGACATAAATACTGCACCTCTAGTGACCCCTTATATCAATGACCACCCCCTTATGTTCATAATGCCTTGTAATATAAATGATGCCCCCTAAAGGCTCCTTATATAACTAACCTCCCTCTTGTATTAATAATACCCCCCAATAACCCTTATATAAATGACCCCCCCCATCGTCATAATGCCCCCTAATGAATCCTCCTTTTATAGTTATATTTCCCCCTCCTAACCACCCCTTATACTATTAATATACCCACAAAAAAAAAGTCATACTCACCTGCGATGCTGATGAATGGAGCTGGCGCTTCCTCCCTGTCCATGCACAGGACGTCTGTGTCTGAGCGCGGGCGGCGCGATGTTGTGACGTCATTGCGTCGCCCGTGCTGAGAAGCGGACATCCGTCTGTGGTCTCGGCGTCTTGTAAACGGCAGGCCTTTATTGGCTTGCGGTTTACAAGACAGTTAAGCACCAGGAAGCATTGTAACTAGATCGGTGTCTGCAGACACCGATCTAGTTAGAAATAAAGGATGTATTAATGGCAGCCCCGGGGTGGGCCCCCAAAGATTCAGTGGGCCCGGGGCAGCCGCCCCCTCTGCCCCCCCCCGCTAGCTACGCCTCTGAAAAGGAGAGAAAACATGTCTGTTTTTCACTCTTCATTTTTTAGTAACACAAAGTGCTACTAAAAAAATTTATAAAATAGTTAATACTCTCCGTTACGGTAATTTTTATTTTGTATGGTGTCATCGGTGGTGGGGCTATTATCTTTAATAACGGCGTTTTATTGGCGTATTATTTTATTTATTTTTTAATTATTTTATTTACATTTTTTTTTTTTACTTTTCAATTTTTTTTTTTTTTTTACATTATGTCCCCATAAGGTCATAATAGACCTGTAGGACCCAGCAGCTCTTACAGACGCTGATCCTGGCGGATCAGGTGATCGCTGGATCAGAGGGCAGCCGCAACATGGCGGCGACCATAGCGCTGTATAAAGCGCTCATTGAGCGGGCAGGAAAGGTAATAAACCTTCCCTGCCTTCCTCTGGGAGCTCCGGCTGAAGTTACAGCCAACTCCCCGTTTCTACCGGTACGTCCTTGCAGAACTAGACAACCACCTTCCAGACGTATATACTCTATGGGCGGTCTGGAAGTGGTTAAAGACGTTGGCCGGGCAAAAACATTATTTTTAAAATAGGCCTGGGGAGGTGAAAAAAAATCATACTCACCTGTCCCTGGTGCTCCAGTGTCCTCCCAGCGTGGTCCGGTCCTGCTGCTCTGGTGTCTTCTAGAAGTAAAACTCCGCACTGCCTGTGACGTCCCGGATCCCTTCCGCTGAAGACACTGATTTGCCTCAGCGTTCACGTGACTGCTGTGGCTAGTCAGTGGCCTCAGGAAGTGACCACGGAACATCTCATGTAGTGACGTCATGTGTCCTTCGCTGTGGCTGCTGATTGCTCTCAGCGGTCACGTGCAGTGGGGACTTCCACCGGAAGACAACAATGGACTGGCAGGACTGGAGGCAGCGGGGAAAGGTGAGTATGATTTTTATTTTTTATTTTTTTGCCTGGACAACACCTTTAAATTATATAATATATATCATATATTTATGTTATATGTATGTATTGTAGGGGAGGTAGCTCGGTAGCAGCACAGGTACGGACCCAAACAGTCAGAGACAGGGACACAAAGCTCTGGTGCAACAGATTTATTTAAAAAAATGGCAAAGATAAATAAACCTTACGTCTGGTAAAACAGGCAAAGTAAAATACAGCCTTACTCCAGGCTCAAAAATAAACAAACTCCTGCTCGTCTGAGCTTCTAGCTAAACAGTAATCAGCCTCACTATACCTGTAGCTTGCTCCAGCCACACGAACTAGACAGGACAGACCTAGAGCGGCTCCTCTCACTTCCAGGATCTGCCCTGAAGTGTAGGCCTATATGGGCAAGTAATGAGCCCGGGACTCACACCTGGGCTGGGGCCTACTCCAAAACTCGCCCTGGAGTGGCCATATGACAAAACCTGGGGGCTGATATATTGCGACTCCAGCACTCTGCAAGTCACCTTCTCACAGTATGTGTGTATATATATATATGTAATATATATATAATATATAAACATGTTAGTTTGCATTATTAGTTTCAGGGGTATAGAAGTGATGACGTCCTCTTCATCATTACTAGGGATGAGCAAAACCTGTTCATAATGAACCAGGTTCGTTATGAATTTTCCAAAAATTTCAGGTTTGCCACCCACATATAGTTATTATACCCTGCAGTCTCTTCAGAAGACTAGGAGAGGTGCAGAAAAATAAAAAACAGTGATACTCACCGACCTTTACCCTCATGGGGTCTCTAGTGGCATGGGGTGCATGTTCCTTGGTGTTTTCGGCCTCTTCCTTGAAGTCGCATACCCAGGGGTTACTGCTGAGGTCTGTGGTTGGGCCTCAATGGTGAAGTGTGGTGCGCCGATGTCATGGCACTTTAACGTAAGTTTGGACTGAAACTGGTGTGCAAAATTCAAGAATCTTTGCGAGACAAATTCCTTGAGGTTCCTAGTCATTACGTGACCACTGCAGCCATGTTACATTCATGCAAAAGTATTGAAAAAATAGATGCTACATACCCCACACAAGTATAATGCTACCCGAATCTGCATTTTTGAGGAACTCGCAGTATACTGTGTGTAGAATATAGCTTAAAGGGGTTATTCGGTTGCTTCGGGAGTTTTTTTTTCTTCAGAACCTTGGGTTTTCAGGCTGACTCCAACTTAGGGTCACATGATCAGAACCAGTGCCGAGCGCAGCATTTTCATTGAATTTTTGCTTTTTTCTTCGCTTATAAATCTATAGGGAAAACAAAAGGATTTCCGCAGGTAAAATTGACATGCTGTATTTTTGAAACGGGAAGTCAAAACCACAAGAATGCGCCAACTAATTTTTGTATGGAAATGAATTCCTTTCCGATGGCGAATGCTGCATATTTAAACATGGCGAGGGTCTACTCTTTAAATGCCTGTGATCAGCCTTGTCTTTGATCATGGACATTTAACCTCTTAGATTCCATGGTCAAATGTGCCCATCGAACCTGAGAGGTTATTTTGAGAGTGTGATCTCCCTCCAGTGACTGATCGCCCAAACCCCTCCAAATGAGATCATGGGGCTATTTGGTTGCCTTCTGACTGCTCTAAGACCAAAAAACAGGCATACACGCCAGATTTATTGAGGGCTTATCAAGACACTTTTTTAGACAATTTTTATTTCTGAAAACTAAGCCAACAAGTTGTTGAAATAAACCTAGGTTGGAAAGTCTATGGCTAGGTTCATATGGTGGAATCCGCTGACAAAGCTCCACCTCCCACTTCATTTTCTGCTAGCTGAAAAAAAAATCAACTAGTGGAAAAAATAAGGGTCCTGGGCTATGCTGTGGAGTCGGGGTCATGGAGTTGGAGACAATTCCAATTTTGGGTCAAATTATTATTATATTATACAATTGTTGATATTGTATAAGTGATTAGATATAGAGCTTGCTAAAAGGGGCGTAACTTGAGGGGGTACAGAAGGTGCAGTCGCACCAGGGCTCAGGAGCCTTAGGGTGCCCATAAGCACTGGCATCAGTATTGAGATTGCAGCTTCCATCTGGCCCATAAGCCAAGGAGGCCCACAGATTA
The DNA here is from genome assembly GCA_947044405.1 of Leptodactylus fallax. Lineage (NCBI taxonomy): Eukaryota > Metazoa > Chordata > Amphibia > Anura > Leptodactylidae > Leptodactylus > Leptodactylus fallax. Next base: position 752,657 of record CAMRHE010000477.1, on the reverse strand, counting down.
CCCTAACCACACTAAGGTTGATTAAACTCCTTAGCACCCGTAACCATCACTATCAATAATTCACTGTAGGGATGAGGTAGGGGGCCCCAGACAAAAGATGGCACCGGGGCCCACAAGACTTTAGTTACGCCACTGTTGCTACATATTTTCTTTTGTAGGTATTCGGTCTCTTGATCATTTCCTGAATTAGAGGATCTTTACTGCTTCTGTCAGCCATTTATAAAGGAGTCAGAGCAAGAGTCGGAGTCATGCTGTCGAAAAGTAAAGGAGTCAGAGTTGGTGGTTTGGGTTACCGACTCCACAGTTCTAGTCTCTGTACCGTATACATCCCAACCTCTTCCCTCTGCTCTTGAGTGACTGCAATAGTCAGGAATCCACTAAAGCTGTCACTCGTTCCTTCTTCCTGCATAATACCATGGTCACTGTGAATAGATTGCTATTCTGTCAAGTCCACTTGCTTGGTTGCATCTATGGCATTTCCTATGGATTTCTCATAAATATCTAAGGTAAGATTACCCCTCGTCCGGCTGAGTAGGTACAATTGTACTTATTCCTATGCAGCCTGTAATGTTGTAAAATTATGCAGCCTGACGAGGGTTAAGCTGTATTTTCTATAAGTATTATTTCGTTATTGGTCTGTGATTAATGAAGACTTCATTAGTGACGGAACTTCTTGCATAACAAATGTTCCAATGATATATAATCTATAATAACATAATAGATGAGGTTGGATGAAGACACAGCGCCGTCAAGTGGAATCTATAACCCTACAGTGTTGATCCGGAGGAAGACAAATAACAACCACAAGGCTGATGCCAATTCTTTCCGACTCCAAATCAGACAATCAATATAAAACTCTGGATCAATTGGTCATCTCCAAATTTCTTATTATTTCTTTAATTTTTTTTAATTTTTATTAACATTGAAGAACATACAATGTGACAAAGAGCATTGCACGTACATAATGTTACATATATGGATAAACCATAATTACAGTTCCAAGAGAGATGTAAATTTAGTAAAAAATTACTTTATCTACCCTGAGAGTATATTTATTTATTTTGCTTACTTACATAGCGCCATAATTAGAGATGAGCGAATTGAAGCTGACAAAGTGGAATTCGATCCAAATTTCAGGAAATATTCGATTCGCATCAAATCTGAATTTCCTCACACTTCGTGGTAACGAATTGCATTTTGTTCAAAATGGCTGCTGTACCTGTTAGGACATGGGGCAAGGAACTCTGGGAACGTGGGTTCAACCACAGTGCATGGCGTGTAGCCAATCAGCAGCCAGCCCTGTGATGTCACAGCCCCTTAACCCCTTCGCGAGCGCCCACGGCATGTTTGACCGCTGCATCCACGGCGTTAAAACCCCCGATTGGTTATGGAGCAGGGTGTTAGCTGTAGCTGACAAACATGACCGCGGCATCCAAGGGGTTCCATCATTTTGCCGCCCACCCCGGCTCTCTGAAGCCAATAAATAACTGTTAATTTTGATTCACCGCAATTTAATTCAGATCGAATAGAATTGTATCAGAAAATTTGGTGAAGTTGCCGAATCGAATTTTTGAATACTTCACTCCTCTCTAGCCATAATATTCTGCAGCACTTTACAGAGATATTGTCAACACTGTCCCAAGGAGGAAACTCACAAACACGGGGAGAGCATACAAACTCCTTGTAGATGTTGTCCTATATGCATGCTTTGCATAACAATCGTGTAACATCGGGTTCCAAAGTGTTAATAATCATAATAATACAAACATTATAACTCAGCTTCAAGCATCATTCCCCCCATCATCATGTCATCTGGAGGGCCAGTCCACTCCAACGCAAAAGAACCTGTCTAGGTTCCTCTAGATATTTCCATCATCCATTTCCTAACAATTGTTGTTTAACCCCTTCTTGCCACAGGCATTTTTCGATTTTTGTTTTTGACTCCCTTCCTTCCAAACCCCATAACTTTATTTTTCTGTTCACAGAGCCATATGAGGGCTTAATGTTTGCGAGGCAAATTGTACTTTGTAATGGTACCATTTAATATTCTGTAAGATGCACTGGGTAGCTAGAATAAAATTTAGAGTTGGGTGGATTGGAGGAAAACTGCGTTTGCGCGACTTTCTTATGGGCTTTTTTTTACAGCATTCACTCTCCAGCCATGTCACCTGTATTCTATGGCTTGGTAAAACAAATTTACATATTTTATTTTACATTTTGACCCCTTAAAAAAATCTAAAATTTTGGAGTCACCATATTCTGACACCTGTAACTTTTTTATATTTTCTTGTCCGAGAATGTAGGATGTATAAGGCGTCTTTTTTTGCAGACCCAGATGTGATTTTTAGTTATACCATTTTGGGGAATGTCTATTGTTTTGATCGCTTTTTATTCATATTTATATGGGAGGCAAAAGAATAAAAAAAAATGGTGAGCGCTGGCGTTCAATGAAGGGGAAAAATATTTTTATATGTTTGTAGACCGGGCGTTTTCAGACACAGAGATGTATAATATGTTTGTTTGTTTATTTAAAATCTAGGAAAAGGGGGGGGGGATTTTTTTTTTTTTTTTTTATATTTAAAAAAAAAATTTGTTTTCTTTTAAACTATTTTATTAGCCCCTAGGGGGCTTGAACCTGCAAATTGTATTGCAGTCTTATAAGACCTTCGCTATATAGCTATTGAGGCTGGTCATAAACATCAGCTTGTCATAGTAACAGCTGTCCTACACCAATAAAGGTACCCACAGGCCCCATGGGTTACAATACAACAGAGACCCAGTAGCTATGGCGGCCGCCATCTTTAACCCCTTCCCACCGGTGGCATTGTTTGATTTAATTTTCCGTGTTTGCGGGACAAATTGTTCTTCAAAATAGTACCATTTATTATTCTGTACAATGTGCTGGGAATAATAATACATTTTATTTCTATAGCGCCAACATATTCCGCAGCACTTTACAAATTGTAGGGTTCAAGTACAGGCAAAAAGATACATTACAGAGTAATAGTCACTTTACACAATGGCCCTGCTCGCAAGAGCTTACAATCTATGAGGTAGAGGGGGTGACACAGGAGGTAGCAGGGGCAGCATTGGAGGTAGCATTGCTTTTACAACGGTCAGAAAATTTTGTAAGCGGTGACTGTCATTACACATATATAAAGCTGTAGGAGCCATCACCAGTCGTGTCCTTTAACATGCAGATGGTGCCTGGACATATAAAGCTAGTCTGATACGGCATCATATCCTGTGGGGTAATGTTGGAGCATAAACAGAGGAGGGGACGTTTTAGGGATTATCACTATGGAAGGGTTTACATTAGGAGTTGTGATAGACCTGTCTGAAAAGATATGTCTTTAGTTTACGCTTGAAGCTGTGGAAATTGGGGGTTAATCTGATAGTCCGTGATAGAGCATTCCAGAGAAGTGGTGCAACTCGGGAGAAGTCTTGTATACGAGTGTGAGAGGTTCTGATAATAGAGGATGTTAGTCTTAGGTCATTGAGTGAACGGAGACCACGGGTTGGGTGATAGAGATGAGGGAGGAAATGTAGGGAGGTGCAGCATTATGGAGAGCCTTGTGAATGAGGGGGATAAGTTTATATTGTATTCTGTATTGAATAGGCAGCCAATGTAGCGACCTTTTTTTTTTTTTTTTTATACTTCCATGTAGGGGGATGCATAGGGCGTCATTTTTCTTTTTGCGGGGCCAGGTGTACTTTTTAGTTATACCATTTTGGAGAATGTCTATTGCATTGATCACTTTATTAAAATTTTTATCAGAGGCAAAGCAGTTTGGCATCTGCTCTCTCCATACACGGCGGATACTGGCGGTATAATACAGCCAGCACCCACCGCTAACACCTGTGATCAGTGCCCACACTGTCAAACGCGACTGTAGCATCTAAAGTCCGCAGGCACCATTTTTACTCGATTGCCGCCCTCCAGAATGTCATTGGGGGCGGCAATTGGTTGTCATGACAACCGGGAGCCTATTGAAGGCTCCCAGGCTTGTCATTAGTATGGTTCTATTACACACTGCCAGAGGCAGTGTGTAGTGTAAGTCAAGGGATTTTACTTTTCACTGTAATACATTAGTATTGCAGGGAGTAGTATGAGCAAATCAGACCCCATAGGGTTCAAGCTCCCTAGGGGGTCTGATCATAAAAAAAAAAAAAAAAAAAAAAAAAAAAAAAAAACTTTATGGATCCCGTGCTCAAAAATGTCCGAACTATTAAAATATTTATCCCATACAGTGAATGGGCCAAATAGCTGTTTTTACTTCAACTTTTTCTGATATAAATACAAAAAAAACAAAAACAAACCAAACCATCAGAACTGCCCCCAAAATGGTACCGGTAAAACGCCATCTTGTCCTGCATAAAATTACACCTTACCCAGCTCCATACACACACACAAAAAAAAAAAAAAAAAAAAAAAAAAAAAAACACCTAGGTGTCACAATATGGCGACATGAGAGTTTATTTTGCAAAGTTAATTTTTTAAAACATCAAATACTATATAAATTTTGTATTGCCGTGTTCGTACTGACCCATAGAATACAGGTAACATTTTACCACACAGTGAATGTCGTAAAAATTAAACCCATAAGAAATTGGCACAAGTGCATTTTTTTCCCCAATTCCACCTCATTCTGAATTTTTCCCAGCTTCCCACTACATTGTACAGGATATTGAATGGTGCCAAATACAATTTGTTTTGCTAACAATAAGCCATCATGCGACAACAGAAAAATTGGGAAAAATGGAAATGCAAAAACAAAAATTGGCTCTGGCATGAAGTGGTTAATGCCCCCAGTCATTTAGAATGACATTTTTCTACACTAAGTCTTAGAGAAGTCATTGTAAACCAGAATGTCAAAGGCTTATCCAGATCAAAAGGGCTAGAAAAGCAACATCTAAAAGCTAGAAAATTCAAAAAAAAAAAAAAAAAATATATATATATATATATATATATATATATATATATATATATATATATATTAGCAAAACCTGGAGATAACCTGGCATTAGTACCCCAAATGTAAAGGTTGGAAATATGTAATACTCATACTTTGAACTCTGGAAACATAAGTGGCAGCTTGCCCTGAAACACACAGGCTACTGATTGGACTATTGTAACAGTTACTTTTATTTTCAAGCCCTGGATTTGAAGTTTTTGCTTTTTTTCATGGGATACTGGAAATTTTTTTATTCATTGCTGTTGGGAGCATTTGCATCATGCACCCTTGAACCCAGGAAACACAATGAGCGTCAACATGCTCAAAAATACATGTGAGCCGTGAGAAACCTTTTGTTTGTATAAAGACTTGGGGTTCAGGATACCAGACTGCTTAGGTGCAACCCGATCAATGTACAAATAAATCTTTCCAGTGCTCTTTACACCTAGGCCTTTAACTGTGACAAGGGGAACATACCTCTACATCTAGAAAAAAAAAAAAAAAAAAAAAAAAAAAAACTTACCATAGTCTTAGGCAGAGCCTCTTTACAGTATGAGCAGTGAGCGTATTGAACTCACTGCCACAGGATGTGGTGACATCAGAAAATATGTACAAGTTCAAGAGGAGACTGGATGCCTACCTTGTGACTGAAATATCACAGGTGTTATTTTTTTGCGATAGGATGTTGATACTGGGACTTTTCCAATTGCCATATTTGAGGTGGCAAGGCATTCCTCCCTCTTATGGGGCAAATTAGCATCAGCTTTGTGAGTTTGCCTTCATGACAGACTTTGTAGCTTGGACTTTATTCAACCTTATCTACCATTTAAGGCTCTATTCAGACCACTTTTATAGCTGTATGATGCAAAAAAAAAAAAAAAAAAAAAAAAAAAAAAAAGTGTAAACCATACGTCTGGCTGAAATTATTATTATTTTTTTAAATATTGAAGTCTATTTGCATACACTTTAGCTTTCATTAAGTGGATGTTTTAAACGGATGTAAAACCTGAATAGATTCTATTACACAACTAGGTGTGGGCCAGGCTGATGTATGGACTGGATTTTCTGGCCTGCTTTTCCCCTGGTAGGATGCTCAATGTATTTGGCAGCTTCTTTGTATGGTTCGTCTTCCATTTTTAGGAAAATATAAATCAATGATAACAGACCTCAAGCAGGTAGAGACTGCACTAGCTGTAGCTGCTCACATTCTGCCAAGGAACAGAGTTGAGAAAACAGACCCAAGCAGTTTTATTAAAATTTATTTTTATTTGGCTAACACGCCCCAACTTAAATATGATGGAATGCTCTCAGAATCAGACGTTTTGAACCTCTAGTGACAAAACAAAGGAAAAAAAAAAAAAAAAAAGTGTCATATGTTGCAATCTCAGAGGCTGGGGTCCTGTAAGACAGGACAAAACACAAATGGCATTAATGTATTAAAGTACCGGTGGAAGGGCCACATCCACTGGGAGCCTTTTACCAGGGAGGACTTCACACTGCAAATACTGAAAGCTGCCACAGACACCCAACACACCATTGAAGGGCAGCATGGAAAGGTGCTGGAAGTGGGGACACAGTACTGCATGTACAGCTTATTATGGAGCCCCACTTATTCTAACCTAAGAGTGGCTGAGATGGGGGTAGGACAGCCCTTTGTTCAGGTCACCAGCCATGCAGCTTTGTATTCGTTCCATCTACAGAATGACATTCACAATTAAAACAAAAAAATAAAAAGTTATAAGACAGGACAACACAATACAGAAAGCAACAAGTGCCAAACTTACATCAGGGCAAATTACTGAAAGTGTTAAAAAAAAATTATGCATCACAGTGAAAAATAAACTCTTGACCATAAAACACAAGGCCAAAGCTCCCTTTACCCCCCAAAATAAAGACCCTAATGTACAGATTTGGATGAAGTTTCCCTGGATTTTTTTTTTTTCTTTTCAGAGCTCCGACGGTGTAAAACATTTCTAAAAGTTGTTAATCCCCCTCCACTCTTAGTGTCTTCTGGCTGTTGAAGTTTTAACTTTGTGGTCCTTATAATTCATCTTTCTTGTGTTGGTCATCTTCATCCTCCTCCAAATCTGGCTCCTCTGTCTCATCTAGATCCTCGAGGTCCTGCAAGCCACATAAGCGTAAAGTAATGGCCTCAGGACAACATACAGAATACATGCCAAACATGTCAGGAATGTCCAGGCAACCTCACCTCATCAGCAGCTCCATCCTGGCCACCACTTGTCAAGAAGTTTGAAAGTCCCTCTAATGTTCTCTCACCATTGTAGTCGACGACCTGGCAGAACAAGTTTTATTAGTCAAACCATAAAGGACCCGTGTATGTGCCCTCAAGATAGAGTATAAGACCCATGTGCACAGGCCAAGTAGTTGTCTTGGCCCTATATTGCTGTAATTTCCAGGACTGAACCTGGTCTTGAGATCTGGACTCCAATCAGTGAACTATGATGCTAGGAGTCCCTGCAGATTTGATGTCCTGTACCACATATTGCATGGGACAGTAGAGCCACTAGATATCAGTGGTGTCAGACCCCCCCCCCCCAAAAAAAAAGTCTGATATTGATGATCTTGCTCAATAGAACATCAGTATCATGATCCCAGAAGAATTCTTTAATAAATAGGGAGTGTATAGGGTTAGTGACGTACCTTCCTGTCTGGTCCAGCTGGGAAGTATTTCAGGGTAGGGAAGCTGTGGATCTTAACAGCTTCAATTTCATTGGCTGTAGAATCCATTTTTGCAACGATAATGTCTGGATTGTCCTTGAACTTCTCCCCAAGTTGGTCCCAGATTGGTGTCAGCTGCTTGCAGTGACCACACCAGGGAGCATCTGAACAGAAAGTCAGTGTCATTTTAGGCATTCAAACCAGAATCTTGCTGGATCGTACTAGTCAGCTATACTCACAGAACTCAATGAATACATTCTTCTTCTCATCAAAAGCCACTTCCTCAAAGTTCTTTCCAACCAACACCTTCACTGGGTTTTTGTCCCAGTCCTCAGGTATGTCCTGGCTCATAAGATGGGGCTATAAAGAAAATAAATGGTCTTAAACTAGACATACTATAATTCCAATGTAGACCAGAGGTGGCCCACTTGGAAGCCACGACTGACAAAACAATAGCCCCTACCTTAACTTTGCCATCCAAGAAACGGTCACAGAAATCCTTGATGGTGTCAGCTGAGAGGTCATCAGTCTCTGGCTTGAACTTTGTCATCTCCTCTTCCAAGGTGATCAGTCTTACAGCTGGGCATTCCTCCTTTTTCAACCCAAAGAACTCCAGGATACGTTGGTTGTCGGTGTGATCGCTATCGATGAAGATGAAGAGGATCTAGGAGATAAACAGCAACCATTGAATCAGTCAGAATAAGGCAAGACTCTGCACACTGCGTTCTATTGTCCAGTTGGAGATATACGTCAGAAAGATCTGTGTATACCTTCAACAGAAGGTCCCAACATATGCCTACACAGCGGCACATATCTTCCAAGGACTATACCAGGAGAGCTTCCCCAGTGCTTACTTTTCCTTTGAAGCTTGTGGCTGCTTTCTTAAAGTTGTCTAGCTTGTCTTGGTAGTCAGATGCACTCTTTGGCAGGAACAAGAGAATGTGTGTCTTAATCTCTCCACCGAAGATCTTTGGTGCGGTCTACAAAAAAAAAAAAATAAATAAATAATCTGATGCAATAACTGTCTACAGTCATGGCCAAAAGTTTTGAGAATGATACAAATATTAATTTTTACAAAGTCTACTGCTTCAGTTTTTCTAATGGCAATTTGCATATACTCCAGAATGTTATAAAGAGTGATCAGCTTAACAGCAATTACTTGCAAAGTCAATATTTGCCTAGAAAATGAACTTTATCCTCCAAAACACATTTCAACATCATTGCAGCCCTGCCTTAAAAGGACCACCTAACATCGTTTCAGTGATTGCGCCATTAACACAGGTGTGGGTGTTGATGAGGACAGGGCTGGAGATCAATCTGTCATGATTAAGTAAGAATGACACCACTGGACACTTTAAAAGGAGGTTGGTGCTTGCCATCATTGTTTCTCTTCTGTTAACCATGGTTATCTCTAAAGAAACACGTGCAGTCATCATTGCACTGCACAAAAATGGCCTAACTGGGAAGAGTATTGCAGCTAGAAAGATTGCACCTCAGTCAACAATCTATCGCATCATCAAGAACTTCAAGGAGAGAGGTTCCATTGGTGCCAAAAAGGCTCCAGGGCGCCCAAGAAAGACCAGCAAGCGGCAGGACCGTCTCTTAAAAGTGTTTCAGCTGCGGGATCGGGCTACCAGCAGTGCAGAGCTTGCTGAGGAATGGCAGCAGGCAGGTGTGAGTGCATCTGCACGCACTGTGAGGCGGAGACTCTTGGAGCAAGGCCTGGTCTCAAGGAGGGCAGCAAAGAAGCCACTTCTCTCCAGAAAAAACATCAGGGACAGACTGATATTCTGCAAAAGGTACAGGGAGTGGACTGCTGAGGACTGGGGGAAAGTCATTTTCTCTGATGAATCCCCTTTCGATTGTTTGGAACATCTGGAAAACAGCTTATTTGGAGAAGAAGAGGTGAGCGCTACCACCAGTCTTGTCTCATGCCAACTGTACAGCATCCTGAAACCATTCATGTGTGGGGTTGCTTCTCAGCCAAGGGAATCGGCTCTCTCACAGTCTTGCCTAAAAACACAGCCATGAATAAAGAATGGTACCAGAATGTCCTCCAAGAGCAACTTCTCCCAACCGTCCAAGAGCAGTTTGGCGCTCAACAATGCCTTTTCCAGCATGATGGAGCACCTTGCCATAAAGCAAAGGTGATAACTAAATGGCTCAGGGAACAAAACATAGAGATTTTGGGTCCATGGCCTGGAAACTCCCCAGATCTTAATCCCATTGAGAACTTGTGGTCAATCATCAAGAGACGGGTGGACAAACAAAAACCAACAAATTCAGACAAAATTAAAGCATTGATTCTGCAAGAATGGACTGCTATCAGTCAGGATTTGGTCCAGAAGTTGATTGAGAGCATGCCAGGGAGAATTGCAGAGGTCCTGAAGAAGAAGGGTCAACACTGCAAATATTGACTTGCTGCATTAACTCATTCTAACTGTCAATATAAGCTTCTGTTACTCATAATATGAATGCAATTCTATTTCTGTATGTGATAAAAACATCTGACAAACACACATAAAACCAGAGGGCAGCAGATCATGTGAAAATAGAATATTTGTGTCATTCTCAAAACTTTTGGCCATGACTGTACAAGGCTTCAAGACTTGTGTCACACCAACATAAGCAATGCTTCTATGAGCAGCTACAGGTCCACACAATGTAGTTTAGGAGACAATTCTCTTACCTGTTCAGTAAACTCAATGACCAGAGGCAGCTGGTTGGATTTTATGAAGTTCAGGACTTGCTCCTTTGTTGCTTCCCCATCATAGTTGTTCCTGCCTTCATCAAACTGTAAAGGTAACAAGTAACGGGTTACATGATGTACGTGCTTCGAAACATCTAACCAAGTGCGAAGGAAAAAAAGCAAATCCTTACAATACAGCTTAAAATGTCACAGTGCCAATATGACCAGTGCTAGTCTACAGAATTATGTGCTTCAAGATAACATATGCTCCCAGAAAATGTCAATGTGCCAGTTTTGACTCCCATTTGTATATACAACCCTAGGTCACCCAGTTATAAAGTCACATCTAGACCAGATGCCAAACAATGCAAGTGGATTGCCCAACTTCCTGACAGAATAAGCTGATGCCACCTGCAGATGTGCCAGGAAAAGTTGAAGGCTGGGTCTCACATTTCCTGGTAGGTTCCTAGAAGCCAACAATCTGAAGTATGAAGTCGGCCAAGCCTGAGACCATGTCACAGTCACTATATGTACCTAATATCAGCTGTTGAAAGATCACATGTTCCAAATACAGACAGTTACCAGTAGATAGCGACACGTTAAGTACACAGCTTATGAAAACTGTCTGGAACACCACTAGGCAGTCTCTGTAGTCATGCCTCACCTTCTTGAAAAGAACGACATTGTCCTTGTTCACTTCATACTTTGAGAAAGCAGCATCGCTAGAAGTGATCCCAAATGGAATGTCATCCACGGACTCTGCGGCCTGCAGAAAAGCTTTGGCAAGGTCAGACTCTGAGTCCTGTGGGGATGACAAAATTAGTGAGAAAATAGCACTTTCCACCTTACCCACGAAGAGTATGCCAATGCAAGCTGCAGCCAAGTGAACAGATATCCAGGTATTAGGAGGACAGTTCATAGTCACCAAGTCAGAAGATCGCCTCCCATGATGTCCATATGCCCTGTACACAGGGGAGTGTTTGGTCATAACACAACCCATGTGTTTGCGTGGGGCTGTGGTCATAAGGTGGCCCCAGAGCAGTGGGTTGCTTATGGATTTTAAAAATCAGCTGCTACCTACGGTATTATTCCAACATGGAGCAGCTGCCATTTCTCACCCATCCCAGCTCCACGCACTGTCAGCATCCCAATGTCAGGTCTTGACATTGTCTAGCCTCTGCATGTAGTGTGCGACAACCCCTGGAGGCTGAAGCAAAGGCAGCCCTGCACAGGAACGGGGACAGGCAAGGGAATATCGATCTCCAGCAAGTATCCTTATTGGGGGGGGAATTTTCTTGCCTGCAAATGGTTGGACAGTCCAGGTAAAGAAGGGGTGTGGCCTAAATTTTGATTAGAGGAGCCCCCTTACATAATTTTTCCTGGTGTGCAACCAAAGACAAACTTATCCCACCCTTCCAAGATGGCAAGTCTACCCCTGCCTATAAAAAGTGGCTAGTGGGTCCCCATTTTGAGCCCCGCATACACTGTTACCAAATTTGAAGGGGAGGGAGTTAGACAATGCAACACTTATTTCTCCACAAGATTCAGGCACAACCTTGAGCAATTCAGACTATACAATATGTGCGTACTGAACCATGTTCTCCTGCAATTCTACCCCTATTGGAATGTCAATCCCATGTCCACAACTGCTCCATTTCCCCTGTAACATGTCCACTGGTTACATGGACATGCTGCAGCTCAGTCCTTTACACAGGGTGTTGGACTAGAATATTGTTTGCTGTTGCCTCTTCACTACGTAACCAAGCACAGCGCTGTACATTGTACAGTGGCTATCCTTGGGGCTGACCTAAAATAGCATTCAGTCAAATAGCAACGTTACAGCTCAAACCTATGAAACCAACAGATGTGACACCATTGGACTGAAGAGGAAATGGAGCTCAATTAGTCCTGGATAGTCCCTTTAAGGCCTGGGCCCCATGTTGCAAAAATGCTGCATTTTACAGTACCTGCAAAGTGGATGGGATTCCAGTTAATCCCATCCACACATTGTAGGAAAAACATACACAAAGTCCATTGAGGAAAACTCTGCGAACTTAGTGAAAGATGCTGCTGATAAAACATGATTCGCTTCTGCCGCAGCATTTTTTTTTTGGCTGTGGCTCACCAAATGGGGCCTTAGCCAAAGTTTGAAAAGGTTGGGACAGATTTACCATTTCTGTTCCAATTACCCTACCATAAGATGGACCAGAATGTGGCACATTTAGTTAGAAAAAAAAGTTAGAAAACACTTTTTTCTATCTTGTTGGGTTTAGATGCACCAAAAATTTGACATAGAATTCTGGGTCAAGTTAACCTGACTAGTAGGTTGCACAAACTCTAAACACCCTCCCCCTCCTACTTTCTAAATAATTTGTCAAAAATGTAGTTACCCATATCACATTTGCTGGTTATCCAGTGACGATCCGTTCTCCCCCCCTCCATTTCTGGAAATGGAAGGTCACAACTACTCCCCCACCCCCATCCTACTTACCTATATTCTTCCTTCCAGGCTACTTCCTGCGGGACGGCTCCTCCTCCTTCTGTGACATCTGCCCGCACTATAGACCCAGTGCTGCTCTGTGCAGCCAATAAACCACCTCTACTGCACAGGAGCAGCATCAGAGACCTGCACAGTAGAGGATCGTCAGCTAGAGATCAGCACTGGGTCTACAGCAGTCAGAAAAGGATGAGCGTCCCACAGGAGGAAGATTGGAAGGAAGAGGGGGTAAAGTATATAATGGGGTCGGGGGTTGAGCTGAGTAGGTAGGGAAGGGCTAGTAGTTGTGAGCGGGATAGTTCGAGACAGGGAGGGGGTGTATGGGAGGGAGTGAGGCAAGAGGTAGCTAGTGTGGAAGATACATAGCAGGAAGCTGAACCATGTAAACAAATGCAGGAGATACCAGGAGCTCCCAGAGACACCCAGAAACCACTCAAAACATTGCTAAAAAGGTATATAGGTGCATTTATTAACCCATTAATAGCACTAAGACTTAAATATATATATTTTTGCCCGGAAAACCCCTTTAAGACTAGCCTGTGTAAAATTGACTTATGGTGGTCAATGCTGGATGGTAAATCGTGTATCTTTACACAGTCTAAAGTTTAGACAATTAGCAAATCTGCTCCATTATGCTAAAAATGCCAAAGAAGAAAAAAATAAGATAAAATCTTACCTTAAAGAAGCCAATAACTGCAACATCACTGGCCTCAACCAAAGCAGCAACAGCAGCATCATCAGCCAGAGTGGTAGCTGCGGGACCGGTCCTTTTCTTCAGCCAGTTGACAATGTCTGCTGCCTCCCTGCCAGCTGTAAACACGACAGTTATTAAGACCCATACACATGACTAACTCTGGTCCATGTGGTACTTGTTATTGAAGATCTGTAAACAGTTAGTATACAACCCAGTTGTCTCTATGGCCCACATATGCACAGCTGTAATTTTATGGACCAAGCCATAAAATACTGAGCAGGTCCTAGGCCTGTGTTTTATGAGAATCTATTCTATTGATAGGGTATATGGAAACCCAACACCTGTGTGCCATCCGTTCTGTTTCCCCAATAAAACGCAAGCATGGTCCCCAACACCCTCTGTACAAAGAACAAACATCGAAGAGACCTATACTATAGCCCTGAATTACTACACTGAGGTATTCTCACCACCCTTCTGAGTCGCAACACCCTTCCATTTACAAGAAAAGCCAAGACTTTACCTGAATATTCTTTAGGTGAAGTTTTGTCTCCATTTTTGAAAAATTTGATAGTTGGATACCCTCGGACACCAAACTGTTGTGCCAACTCTGACTCTTCGGTAGCATCGACCTTGGCCAATCGGATCTTTGAACCTTCCTCTTTTAGTGTCTTGGCAGCCTTCTCATATTCGGGGGCGAGGGCCTTGCAGTGTCCACACCAGGGAGCATCTGTGGAAGGATGAACTATGATCAATAACCTAGAAAATAACGATTATCCACCACTGCCACCATCAGGGTCACAGACTGCAGAGCCATCTACACACTGAAGATCATCTATGAATGGGTTAGTTAAAGATACCATGGCAGAGAACCAGCGCCTGGGCAGACGTGTCCACATTAAACACTCATTAAGAGCATTACACGGAGCGGACATTGCTGGAGATGGCTTTGTTTTAATGCCTGCTCCTAAAAAAAGGCAGGACAGCTGTGCCCGACAAGTTTGTGTATTCCTCAGGGAAGAGACATACCGCAGATCACTACACCACAAATAGCGCCTTTGCAGCATGGACCAAAGCATTAGCAAGTGGTCAAGTCTTCAGGACAGAGATTCCTAGCGGCCATATATCTGGTTAAAGGACAGAGAATTCCAGAAACACCGACATGTTAGTTATGGCTGCCCCCTGTAGTCCACATAACTATGCATGTACTAGGACTGGAGCAACAGAGAAGTGATCTAATAAAGTGCTCCTAGGACTGCCCATTACAGCTTGTAATGCTGCAGGAAGCTCTGGAAACCATGTGTGACTGCAGTTCTTCAAATTCCATTCACAGTGGGGGGTGGGGAATCTACTGCGATGAAATGTAGGGTTCCTCCAACAGCAGATCTAATCGATTGGCCTCGACCCTGGTATCACAGCTGAAATCTCTCCATTTTAATGGTTGGCTTTAACTAGCAGAATCCTGCCCTATTTACAGGCCTGAAACTCCTACAGTGGGAGGGGAAAAAAAGCCAAGATACTGAAGAGGTTTCCTATACTTCTATAGCACTTTTGAAACATGTGTGACAAAAACCTCAAATCCCTGAGCACTAGGGAAAAAACAAAAAAACTTCAAAAGCACTCAGAGCATCAAAATTTGGAGCATATTTTCCTGCCTAACCAAAGATTCCAGTGAACATACCCTTAAAAGAGGACCTTTCATGTCCTCAGGCACGTGCCGTTTTATATACTGCTAGAAAGCAGACAGTGCGCTGAATTCAGCGCACTGTTGGCTTTCCCGTTATGTGCCCCAAGACTGGAGATATTAGTGCTGTTAGTTTTGGCACCGATCTCTGCCCACTGTTAGAAGGGTGTTCCTGACAGTCTAGATGGGCTGTAAGGAACATCCCCCCCACTGTACTTGTCCATAGCCCTGTACTGTCAGAGGCGGTGTTCCTTACCACCCTGAGATGATGCTGAGCTGTGTGGAACACGCGCCCCCCCCAGTACAAGTCTATGGACAAGTACTGTCAGGGGGCAGCGTTCCTCACAGCCCAGTTAAACTATCAGGAATGCCCTTCTGACAGTGGGCAGAGGTCAGTGCCAAAACTAACGGCACCGATCTCTCCAGCCCCGGGAATAAAACCGCATGTGCATGAGGACATGAAAGGTCCTCTAAGGGTTTTTCAAAGACTTAAAAACTGATGACTTATCCTGACCTATAGGCAAGGTGGCTCAGTAGTAATCACTGGGGGTCCTGGGTTCAAATCCAACAACATCCGCAAAGTGTTTACTGCAGAATATGTTGGTGACATACTTATCACATCAGCAATCCAGATTGGATAGCGTATAGTTAGTGACATATCCTTTAGCCAATGAAGATGTGAGACAGGATGGCATGGAGGCAAAGTAATCACCTGAACAATGTGGCTTCTTCACCCCGCTGATCAGCATAGTTTCTGGGTATCAGACTCCCACCAGTCACATATTGATACCCTATCCTAAAGATAGGACATCAATATGCATGTCCTGAAAGACACCGTTTAACCCTCGTCAGGCTGCATAATTTTACAACATTACAGGCTCCATAGGAATAGGTACAATTGTACCTACTCACCAGACGAGGGTTAAAGTACTGAGATGTTCTGCTCTAGCACACAAGCTATCTGAATTTAGTCAACAACTAGAGACACTGCATTAGCCAAGAGTCAGATTATTGGATTAAGACGCTAAATGAGCTTGCAGTTTACTTAATGTTCTCCTCTCCTATAAAGGACATAATTATATGTAAATACATTTAGAATTCAGGATCCAAAAAACTTCCTAGTCTATTACATCAGCACTTCATTTTTGCTTTTCTAACACACCCATTACCAGGAGACTCAGTAGGAGCAGGAAACCTTCAGCAAGCAGGATAGTGTCCCTGTGGCTGCTCTGCCTGGCCCTGTCAGCAGAATACAGATACAACTAGGCCGTTTTCATATAGTTGCTTAGCTAGTATGGTTTTAAAAAAAAAAAAAAAAAAAAAAAAAAGGCAAGTTTACTCAAAAATTAACGGTTAAGGGTTTTTTGTTTTTTTTGCACCTACTTTTGTAAAATGCCTATCATGGGGTCATGGCTCTGGAGATTCATAGACTTTACCTTGATTTTTTTGCACCAAAAACTGGTGGTGTAGAGTAAACCAGCCTTGAGTGGACATAAGGACGCAGCCAATGTCTAGCAAATACAACACATAGCATGCACCACTTAAATTGGTGCAGTTCTGTTTGACTTGTGGACAATCCCCCCCACCACAGTATGTAATTTTACATAACCGTATGACACTTCCATGGGCTACAGATTGTGATCCAGAACACAAGTCAGTCCTGTATACTCAGCTCTTATACAGGATATGTACTCAGTGAAATGCTAAAGTCCTTAAGACAGTCGCTGGGACAGCGGCCAAGTAATGAAATTTCAACACACATCAAGCAATAAAAGTGAAGACACCTCTAATAGACATTGTAAGCCATTACGCAGTGACTATAGAGCTCCATGTGCTGCAGTGTAAAGTCATAACCTGGGACTAGGCCTGTAGAACTGTGTGGTTATGCGACTCTGAGATGCAACAGGAGAAGTCGCATTTTTTGGATTGTTCCTTGTGCTACCAACATGATTGTCACCATTGCATAGAGACGGAAGGCTTGCAAAAGTTACTGTGTAAACTCAGGCAAAACCAAGCACTGCCAACTATTGCCAACCTGGGTTGACGTGCCAGGTAACGAAGCTTAGAATCCAGGACTTCTACTATCATCTATCCTTCGGGTCCAGTGTGCCATGTATCTATGGATTGGCAGGTCACACATGCTTCATCTAGAAGACTGCCAAAGATGGCAAAACGCTGTAGTCCCCTAGAACTGCATGACCTACTGCTCTATTCATATAGGACCCTCTCCTTTTGGTGATGTGCAAGGGTCCCAGTGGTCAGACACCCACCAGATGTTTCTCTTTTAACCCTCTAATGCCGACAGACCCCGCCTCCCCACAGCTATATGACAGCTCTAGTATCCAACCAGGAGGCTGCTAGAGCCATCACACAAAGCAGAGGGGAGAGGCCAGGGAGCATCAAGTTCAGTAAGCTTGGTCAAAGGGAAGTGAGAAACGGCCAAATACCTCTGCTAGTGGCTCATCTCCCGAGGGCATTAGAATCAGGCATGTATCCTCCCCCTACCATCATGAGACAGTTGTCTGACCATGCTGAAACCCAGTCATTTGGATGATTTCTCACCAGTTTGTATAAAGAAGTCCTAAGGTCTACTACAGAAGGGTTAATACGGGCTAGAAAATCCAGATAAAAAAAAAAAAAAAAAAAAAAAGGTGTATAATTTCCTCACCCAAACCCAGGACTCCTAGAATCATGGATCACTGGCACAAGGAGTCCCTGCTTCACTGTCCTGTACAAGTATGGGACAGGTGCAGGGACTCCTAGCATTATACATCACCACCATACAAGTAGTCTCAGGACAACATTCAGACCATGAAATGCAGGCAATATACTATCCAAATTTTGGAGACTACCTGCCTGTGTGCACAGGGGGTAGTCTGGACTCAGTATACTGGTGGGTTAGCCTTAGGTTATACCCACAGGACTGTAGCAGCTTTTACCGTCCGCAAAAGTGGAGCCATATTCTGCAGGTCCTGATAGAAACCTTATATCATCTACACAAACTCTTATGGGCAAACCTGGGCCACAAAGACAGCCCGGAATAGGACATGCTCCATATTTTGCAGTTGGATTCTACAGCCTGGACACAGTCTTGTAAAAACTACGGGTGTGTGTAACAAGATGCAGTTTAACTACAGTCAGGTGCATGGGGCGTTACACCAGGCCAGCACTATCATACCAATAGTGCCCAAGGCACCACCACCGATCAGACGTATAATGGACGTGTGGTGCTCATGTACACAATGCAGTGTCTTTGTTGTGTACGTCAGTACACCATAACATCTTAGTAGCAGAGATACTCTTGAATGGAACAAAGCTGCATTACTACATGTACAGGGTGCACCTAGAAGAGGCCACAGCACTTGCACAAACACTGCCCCGCAATGGGTCAGCAGTGGTAGTGAAAGTCACAGCCTCACTAATCCAACCCTAGAATAGGCCTATAAGATCCAAACACTATAGTAACTCACACCATAGTTATAGGCCTGCAAAATCCAAGGTTAAAGACACCGCACCAATAGAAGTCAATGGTGATAGCATGAACAAAATGCACCAAGTCTGGCAACACTAGGCCTGAAGATAATGTAACAAACCAGTGACAGGAGCAGCAATAGAGGGTCAGCACAGTCACTGAGTAAAGTCCAGACGTCACACCAAGCAGGGGATGACAAGTCTCCACTACTAAGTACACGTCAACCAAACTTCAGGCTCCACCCACCACTGAAGACTGCGCTCCCTCATTAGATGAAAAACTCCGCTGATTGGCTAAAACCGCTGTCAATCACTGCCAGGACATGGACCTGCCCAGGTGTGCCCGGATTGTGGGGGGCGCTACCCCCTGAGGGTCTCTTACACCCAAGCCCCCCAGTGCCACTGCAGCACCTAACACCCCTCCCCCCACACCCAATGCGCACGTCTCCTAACACCCGTCTAGTCCCGGCTCACTCACAGAACTCCACCATCACGAAGTCATTTTCTTTCAGCACTTGGTCGAATGTGTCCTTCTTCAACACCAACACATCGTTTTCTTCGGGGATGTCGGCCCGGGCGACAAAGGCGCCGAGCAGGGCGGAGAGCGCTACAAGGACTGCAGAAGGCAACATGACGGATCCGGTGTACGGGACGTGGCGCTGTGAGGGCCGCTCTCCGCGCATGCGCTTTATATCACCGGCTCAGCTGCTCGTGGTGCGTTCTGACTGGGCCGCTAGACAGGACGTCGGACGTGGGAGGCGGGAAGTATCCTGATTGGCTGAGCGGCCTGTCAGTCAGCGCGGGAACGTAGGATGAACTTGTGAGGTAACTTACTGCGCGTCCTGGGGACGGCTGCCGCCTGCGACTTGTTACTGCCGAATCTCTCCTCCCTCTATCCCTCACCTCCCCCTTCTCCTATACGGACGTGACTCGGGGAACATATACCCCTAGTCCCCACCTCCCCCTCTGGTCATAGCACTCCTTATACTTCTCTTATTAAGGACCTGACACGTCATGGTCAGTGTCTGCCTCACATGAGGCTGGGTGAGGAGAATTTAGGTGTAGAGACCTCCAGTAGTCTTCTCTGGGGCCTTATATGCCATGTTAAAGGGGCTGTGTAGGTTTCATAGTGTTTCAAGCGAAAACCTGAAAAAAAAATAAAAAGTTCTGTAGATTTTGGAGCCAGTCACTTGTTTCCCGGACTGGTGTTACGACACTTTTGCAGTTACGTTTTGTTCCCATTTGTCAGAGTCCTAAAAAAATGTTTAAAAGATGACCCCCTTTGACTGCTCCCCTGCTCATCGTTCCAGGTTCCTTTTGGAACAGAAGTTACGACGTCCCGTTAAATATTACATGACCGCGGTAATCCGTTATCGGTCCCATCAGTCACTTGACGTTTAAATAAATGTGTCTTTGGCCAGGGCAGTACATGGCGTAGTTTCAGCTGTTGGCAGAGCCGTTAAGTACACTTGGGGACTGTTCACATGGAGGAATTTGAGGTGGTTTTATTCCTCAAATTGCTCTCCAAATACCGACACAGAGGAACCGTCACAGAAAACCAAAGCAGAGCTTTACGCCACAGTGTAGCCACTGATACTGGCGCCTCGCACCACAGGTCCTGTCAGAGTCGGTGGTTTGGCCTACTGTTTTTACAGCCCTATTCTCTGCCTCCCAATTTTTTTCCTCTGTTCTTGAATGACTGCAACAGTATCCTATCAGGAGTCCACTAGAGCTGTCACTCATTCCTCCTTCCTGCGTAGTACTACGGCCGCTGAGAATAGATAGGTGGCTGCGCACGTGTGCCTCTCTTTTCAGTTCCATGTCAGTTCTGTAAACAGTTAAGCTTACTTGTATTTGGTACTCAATAGGCATAGTACTAGACAGGGTGGGGGTGTCAGGAGACCCCTGTTTTAAACATAACGGTGGGTCTCACTTTTGGGACCTTCATCTACAAGCGTCTATGGTATTTCCTATGGATTTGCTATAGATGTCTACGGTGAGGTTACCCTTTAACGTCCAAACTACCCTGCGTCCTTAATGTTTGACAACTTTATTCATATTTTCCTTCTCTGCTTTCCAAAATTCATAACTTTTTTTATTTTTCAGTCAACATAGCTATGTGATGGATTATTCTTTGCGTCACAAGTTGTACTTTTATTTGGCACCATTTTGGGGTACATATAATGTTTTGATTAGCTTTTATTAATGTTTTTGGGGGATTCATGTGAAAAAACCTACAATTCTATCATTACTTTTTGCATTTTGTTTTTACGGCGTTCACTCTTCAATAAAAATTACTTGGCAACTTTGTCTGGTGGGTAATTACGAAAATGATTGATTTGCCTGGGGTCACCGTATTCTGACGCATAGAACTTTTTTACTGATTTGTTGATGCAGCTCTGTCAGGGCTCTTTATTTATGGGGCAAGTTGTAGTTTTTATAGGTACCAATTAGAGATGAGCGAATCGAAGCTGCAGAAGTGGAATTCGATCCGAATTTCAGGAAATATTCGCATTGAATCCGAATTTCCTCACGCTTCATGGTAACGATTCGCATTTAGTTCAAAATGGCTGTTCTACATGGGGCAAGGAACGCGGGATCACCCACAATGCCATGCGTGCAGCCAATCAGCAGTCAGCCCTGTGATGTCACATCCCTTTAACCCCTTCTCGAGCCCACACGGCATGTTTGACTGCTGCATCCAAGGTGTTAAATCCGCCTGATCGGTTATGGAGCAGGGTGTTAGCTGTAACTGACAGCTAACACACTGTTCCATAACCGATCCAGGGTTTTAACAACTTGGATGCCGCAGTCAAATATGACCGCTGCAACCAAGGGGTTCCACCATTTTGCTGCCCACCCGGGCTCTCTGCAGCCAATAAATAGCTGGTTTTGGTACGCGATTCGCCGCGATTTTAATTTGGATCAAATAGAATCATATAGCGAAATTCGGCGAAGTTGCTGAATCGAATTTTTGAATACTTTGCTCATCTCTAGTACCAATGTTTGGTACGTATGACTTTTTTGGGGTGAAGCAGGATGAACAAAATACGTTACTTTATGCATTGCAGTATATATATTTTTTTCTTTACTGAGTTCACCGTAGGGGATAAATAATGCTATTTTTGGATAGTGCAGACTTATTCACAGATGGGGATACCTGACGTACTTTTTTGTTTATGTGATGTTTTTTTTTTTTAAATTAAAAGGTTTTTTTTGTTTTTTTTTTAACTTTTTAAATGATATGGAGCCGAGTTTACAGCAGAATGTACTCAGAGTGACATCCGTGTGTTATCCGAGTGCTTTCACTTTAAACTTTTTTTTTTCTCTGTCCTGCAAGGGGACTTGAACCTGGAATCTGCGGATTTCCAATACATAGCACATAGGCTCCCTATGTGCAATAGGGATAGGCAGCCCCTCGGACCATGCAATCTCATCACAATGGTTCCGAGAGGTGGAAGGAGAGGGCAATCTTGCCCCAAAACCACCCATATGCCACAATTGCTATTGAACATGGCATCTGATGGACTTTGGCAGCTTAACCCGAGTATTTTCTGACTCTGGCGACTGGTCCTGGCTGCATAATATAGCTAAGACCCAGAAGTCATGCCGCAGGCACAGCAGCACTGTACTACTATGTATTGTGACGTAAAAGTATGGCGCAGAGCGGGAAGGTGTTAAGCTGTATTCAAATGGTTTTTAATGAACACGGCATTTGTGACAGGACTTCTTGAATAACCAATGTTCCGATAATGCAATAATACATAGTAGATGAGGTTGGAAGAAGACACTGGTCCATTATGTCCAACCTATAACCCTACAGTGTTGATCCAGAGGAAGACAAAAAAAAACATTAATCTGATGCCAATTGCCCCATGTCAGGGGGAGAAAAAAAATCATTTAACTCAGAAGTAAGTATAAAACCCTGGATGAATGCGGCGGCCGGGCTCATCTATCAGTCTAGATGCTACAGCGATGCCTCCGGTCTGTGCCGGTCACTACAGTCATGGCCAAAAGTTTTGAGAATGACACAAATATTATATTTTCACATGATTTGCTGCCCTCTGGTTTTTATGTGTGTTTGTCAGATGTTTTTATCACATACAGAAATATAATTGCATTCATATTATGAGTAACAGAAGCTTATATTGACAGAATGAGTTAATGCAGCAAGTCAATATTTGCAGTGTTGACCCTTCTTCTTCAGGACCTCTGCAATTCTCCCTGGCATGCTCTCAATCAACTTCTGGACCAAATCCTGACTGATAGCAGTCCATTCTTGCAGAATCAATGCTTTCATTTTGTCTGAATTTGTTGGTTTTTGTTTGTCCACCCGTCTCTTGATGATTGACCACAAGTTCTCAATGGGATTAAGATCTGGGGAGTTTCCAGGCCATGGACCCAAAATCTCTATGTTTTGTTCCCTGAGCCATTTAGTTATCACCTTTGCTTTATGGCAAGGTGCTCCATCATGCTGGAAAAGGCATTGTTGAGCGCCAAACTGCTCTTGGACGGTTGGGAGAAGTTGCTCTTGGAGGACATTCTGGTACCATTCTTTATTCATGGTTGTGTTTTTAGGCAAGACTGTGAGAGAGCCGATTCCCTTGGCTGAGAAGCAACCCCACACATGAATGGTTTCAGGATGCTTTACAGTTGGCATGAGACAAGACTGGTGGTAGCGCTCACCTCTTCTCCGAATAAGCTGTTTTCCAGATGTTCCAAACAATCGAAAAGGGGATTCATCAGAGAAAATGACTTTACCCCAGTCCTCAGCAGTCCACTCCCTGTACCTTTTGCAGAATATCAGTCTGTCCCTGATGTTTTTTCTGGAGAGAAGTGGCTTCTTTGCTGCCCTCCTTGAGACCAGGCCTTGCTCTAAGAGTCTCCGCCTCACAGTGCGTGCAGATGCACTCACACCTGCCTGCTGCCATTCCTCAGCAAGCTCTGCACTGCTGGTAGCCCGATCCCGCAGCTGAAACACTTTTAAGAGACGGTCCTGCCGCTTGCTGGTCTTTCTTGGGCGCCCTGGAGCCTTTTTGGCACCAATGGAACCTCTCTCCTTGAAGTTCTTGATGATGCGATAGATTGTTGACTGAGGTGCAATCTGTCTAGCTGCAATACTCTTCCCAGTTAGGCCATTTTTGTGCAGTGCAATGATGACTGCATGTGTTTCTTTAGAGATAACCATGGTTAACAGAAGAGAAACAATGATGGCAAGCACCAGCCTCCTTTTAAAGTGTCCAGTGGTGTCATTCTTACTTAATCATGACAGATTGATCTCCAGCCCTGTCCTCATCAACACCCACACCTGTGTTAATGGAGCAATCACTGAAACGATGTTAGGTGGTCCTTTTAAGGCAGGGCTGCAATGATGTTGAAATGTGTTTTGGGGGATAAAGTTCATTTTCTAGGCAAATATTGACTTTGCAAGTAATTGCTGTTAAGCTGATCACTCTTTATAACATTCTGGAGTATATGCAAATTGCCATTAGAAAAACTGAAGCAGTAGACTTTGTAAAAATTAATATTTGTATCATTCTCAAAACTTTTGGCCATGACTGTACATTGGCTGCCTTTTCAATACAGAATACAATATAAACTTATCTCCCTCCTCCTCAAGGCTCTCCATAATGCTGCACCTCCCTACATTTCCTCCCTCATCTCTGTCTATCGCCCATCCCGTACTCTCCGTTCACTCAATGACCTAAGACTAACATCCTCTATTATCAGAACCTCCGTATACAAGACTTCTCCCGAGTTGCACCACTTCTCTGGAATGCTCTATCCCGGATTATCAGATTAACCCCCAATTTCTACAGCTTCAAGCACAAACTAAAGACACATCTTTTCAGACAGGCCTATCACACCTCCTAATGTAAACCCTTCCATAGTTATAATCCCTAAAACATACCCTCCTCTGTTCACGCTCCTGCATTACCCCACAGGATATGATGCCGTATCAGACTAACTTTATATGTCCAGGCACCATCTGCACGTTAAAGGACACGACTGATGACAGCTCATACAGCTTTATATATGTGTAATGACAGTAACCTCTATTACAAAATTGTCTGACCATTGTACAAGCAATGCTACCTCCGATGCCGCCCCTGCTACCTCTTGTGTCACCCCCTCTACCTCAGATTGTAAGCTCTTGTGAGCAGGGCCCTCAGTCCCAGTGTGTGAATTGACTATTTCTTTGTAATGTATCTTTTTTGTCAGTACTTGAACCCTACAAGTTGTACAGTGCTGCGGAATATGTTGGCGCTATATAAATAAAATGTATTATTATTATCAACTTGTCTAAAAATCTAAACTCTATAACCCCGTATTATTTTTCCTTTCAAGAAAGTCATCCAGGCCCTCTTGAACTTGTGCGATGACTCCATCATCTCAACATCTTGTGGCAATGAGTTCCATAGTCTCACTGCTCTTACAGTAAAGAATCCCAGTATATGTTGCTGGAGAAATGTTCTCTCCTCTAGATGTAGAGGATGTCCCCTTGTCACTGTCACCGGCCTAGAAGTAAATAGAGGTTATTTTTAGAAAGCTATTTGTCCTTGTATATTTTGGGCCCAAAATTGTGCACAATAATCTATGTGACATACTAGTGATTTGCATAGAGACATAACTATGTTCTTGTCATGAGCGTCTTGGCCTCTTTTGATGTGTCATTTAATTTTATTTGACAGCAGCTGCCTGTCACTGGTCACTAAAGAAAAACTTACTGTCCAACGAAGTCCCCAAGTCTTTTTCAGTGAGAGCCTTATGCAGTAATTTACCATTAAAGGGGTTATCCAGCTTCCAAAAAGGATTTGCAAATACATCCACAGCAGTGCTAAATACTCACTGTTTCCTTGTGCACCCTTTTCTTGGCTTTATTTTACTTGAGACTCCTTGTATCATTGTTATTTACATGCAGTGAATCTGTGAAGAAACTACAGTTCCCATGATTCATCTGCCTGATCCTCACTCTTTGTGATTAAACTAAACATCGCAGAACATGTGACCTCAGATGTAGAGTGATTTATTACCTGTGAGTTCATTGGAGGGGAGAGCAGGGAGATGCATCATGGGAACTGTAGTTTGTTCACAGATTCACTGCATGTAAATAACAGTGAAAGGAGTCTCAAATAAAATATAAGCCAAGAAAAGACTGCACAAGAGAAAAGTGAGGCTTTAGCACTCCTGTGGATGTATTTCCAGATAATTTTTGGAAGCTGGATAAACCCTTTAAGTACATAACCGTACATTTTGTTTCCTCGGCCAGAATACATAACCTTACATTTGTCTACAGAGCTTAATATGGAAAACCTGCTCTATAAACCCCTTTTTGTATGTGGGCACCACTTGTGCTATGCGTCAGTCTTGCAGGACAAACCTCGTTTCTATAGAGTTATTAAATATTACATAGAGAGGTCTGTCAATCACTGTATTTAATTCCTTTAGGACCTGGTGACTCTTCTATTTTAGTGGTTTATAGATGGCTCTGCCCTTCCTCCTAGGTTAAGCTGGTGACATTTTTACATGATCTCTGGTCATGTCACCCATAATTGCATTTTCCAGGGCAACTACAGTGGAAAAGAAGGCATTTAGCAGATCAGCTTTTTCCTCATCCTCCTCTACCATTACTCCCAGATTATTTTTGAGGTCACTACTACCCAGGTTACCCTCAACCTCCAGTTTTGATATTTTGTTGGGTCTATTGGTTAAAATTAGGAGCCTTTTGCATCACTGAAGTTCTGGTTTCAAATCCAGCCAAGGACAGTATCTGCATGGAGTTTGCATGTTCTCCCCATGTTTGTATGGGTTTTCTCCAGATTACTCCAGTTTCCTACCACGCTCAAAAGACATTGTCATAGGAAATTTAGCTTGTGACCCCCGACTTGGGACAGCGAGTGATGACAATATAGGTACAGAATATGTTGGCACTGTATAAGCAAGCAAAATAAATAAAATAAGGTATAGAAATCTCTCTTGTGCTTGGTCTGCACTAGTTGTCGAAAAAAAAGTTGCCAAAAATCTGTTCGGAGACTTGGTCCAGTGTCTGTCAAAATCACTGGCTGCGTCCTGCGTTCGTGACTTTTTTTTTTCATCCAGCAGTTTGTTAAAAACAATGGACGACCAACAGTCCCCATTATAGTCAGTGGGGTCCATCAGGCTCCATATGTGTCTGCTCATTTAGCTGTCCTTTAGTCACAAATGTGAACATGGAATAAGTTTGTTGGATTTGCAGGTTTCTGTTTCACAATTTATATCGGAGAGGTTGAAGTGCCCCGTAATAAGTACCTCATTATTTTTAGCTATTTGTTCCTTTAGGAACCATTCTGCTTCCTCCATTATACTGGGAGACTTATAAGCCCTATTAGTATTTTATTTTTGTTTCATCTCCTTATTTCAATCCGTAAGGACTCTACATGTTCATTTTCTTCCCAGATGTTGTCTCGCAATGCGGGTTTTAGGTAGGATTTTACATATAAGCAGTCACATAAACAGTGGAACAGCATATCAAGTATTTGTCTGATCTGTGTGTTTTTTCTTTTCATTAGATCGCACATAGAAGTGGGTATTATACAAAAATGCCACCGCTATTCAAGTGTATCAAAAAATGAAATGCAAACTTTCAGGTTACAAACCCTTCATCGAGCTGGAATCATACAAGAATATGGGTGTAAGTTACATAGATAAGGATCCACATGCAAATGCCTAGCTACTGTAGGGTAATACACAGTTATGCTGGGTTCACATCAGCGTTTGAAATCAGTTTTTGAAACCGTCACAAAATCCTCAAAAACTGGATTTTGAACGGTTCGTTTTAAAACCCATTGATTTCAATGGGTTGTAAAAACCATCCTCGTGTGTGCGTTTGGAGCATTTCCATCTGGTATCCGCTCTTTTGGGCAGAGAAAAAAGTCAGACTTGCGGGACTCGTCAAAAAATTAAGGAAACCAGATGGACAGCAGCGAATCAGTTTTTTTTAGCATTGAGGTCTATGAAAGGCGGAAACAAACAGATTACCAGCGGATAGTAATCTGTGTCCGTTTTGCAATCCGTTTCTTCCCTGTGTGCATGCTTAGAATGAAGAAGGGGGGGGGGGTCTAATGGATTTGTCAAAAACTTTCGGATTCGGGTATCCACTGTGTAACCGTTTAGAATCCTTTTTTTGAAAAATCCGTTGTTTTTGTTTTTTTAAACGGTTTGGCAGCCGATACCAGAATTGTTTAGATTCAAAAACATGTAAAGGTAGACTTTCCAAAAATCAACAAATCAAAATATCGAAGGAGAGTCGATCTCCAAACCCAGAAAGCTAAGACTATGAAGTTTATTGATAAATAATTAAAATCAGCCAAAAATCATAAATATCTGTAGTCTAAGACCAAAGCACCATGACAGGGGAGAAGGATTGGTAGAAAATTTCATCAATCCCCACTTATACCATAGCATAGTGATGTGTGCATACTGCAAACGTATATTGTAGGAATGGAACAATCAGCAAGGTGTAAACAGGTACAATGTCAAGGAAGAAGCGAACAAACGGGCCATAAATTCAGAGGTATACAAAAGGAAATACAATCTCTGTAAAGCACTTCGGAATATGGTGAGCAAAATAAATAAATACCATTGCATTGGGGTGTGGTGCTAAGACATCATGGCATGTCACTGACTAGGGTTGCATAAATAATATATATATATATATATATATATATATATATATATATAAAACCCTTGCCCCTGTCTTATATATCCAATCTTTTCTGAATAGACTGTATCCCTTTATACTAACAGTTACCATCCAGCTATGACTCTCTTATCTCCACTATATTACATTCATCTTACGATGTTGTCACTTCTAATTCCATCTTGTCGAGGCTTCCCCCATTACTGTACATGCACTTTAAGTGTTTTCCTTTGTCTCTATTCCGCACCATCACACTTCCCTCTCTCTAGGGTAAATTTTGTTTTGTAAGCTTATTTATTCCTGCGTTACCAAAGAAAATCAATGTCTTGTGTTTCCAGTAATCTGTCATGTCATTGTGTTTACTGTGTACAGTGATAGTAGAGTCAATAGTCTTACTTTCTTTTTTTATATGGAGCAATATAGGAAATATTAATTCACTGAAAGAAGAGTAGTTGAGGCTTGGAACAAAGTTCCAGCAGATGTCGCTGGGAAATGTACAGTCAATGAATGTAAGCATGGCAGGTATAAACACACTTCTATACGAAGATAAAATGGACCATGTGGTCTCTTTCTGCCATCATTCTTCTATGTTTCTATGGGAGGAATTGCAAGACGCATAGGAAAGATAGCGGCGATGCAGCTGGGCTTCAGAACAGCTCATGTATTGTGCAGTAAAATGCAAATGTGTCTAGGGGGTGTTCCTAGATTAGACCTCTCATGGAACAAACATGCGTCATTTCCCTTAGAGGTGAGGGAGAAGTCCATTCAATTAGGAAATAAAAGGCCCTTCTCCATTATTTATTCGAGCCTTTCTACTAGGTATCACTGTAACGTCAGACGCATCATTTTTTTAGGCTGCAGTAAGAGGTACATGGACAAATGTAGAAAGTACAAGAGTTGGCGGATAAATATGCTTGGTATTCAGGTTGGCAGAGCTCACTTGTCAGACAGTAGTGAGGGAGATGGGCAGCCAGTCCTGGTCCATTGATAATGCAGGACAGTGATAGCCTATGTAAACAAGATAGGGGGAACAATGACTTCAAAGCATTAAGGCCTTGGCTATTAGAACACAGAATAGATATGAGGGAACTGTACTTTGTGAGACATATAAGCGAAATAGCAGGTCTCACAAGAAAAATGGACTACAACAGTAGCCTTCACAATGCTAAATTTCTTAAAGATGAACATGAAAATAGACATATTCTTACAGGCAACCGCACAATCCCAAAAAATTGTAGCAAGAACTTGGCCACCAAAGCATAGAATACAGATGTTCTATGTTTTTTTTTTTGTTAAAGGGATATTTAGAACCCATATGAATTCCCAGTATCTTCCCTACCCTGAATTCTAAAGCGAACAAAGGAGGAGCAGATAACCCAGCTAAGTATAGTATATCCTGTTTTCCCAGCCATGGGTACCCCAAATGATAGTGACACAGGGAAAACTGCTGTTGGAAATGACATCATATTACAGTATTTTCAGAGGTTTCTACAGATGGCCCCCTAAGTCCACCATCTTAGTACACATAATAGGACCCAAATAGGATACCTATCAATATTACGCCGACAGGCTTAAGTTAGGCTCACACCTGCGCCTGGGATTCCGTTCTTCGGGTCCGCTTGGGGACACGAATAACGGAAACCTATTCCGCTTAAAAAGAAGTAACCTATAATCTATGGGGTCCGCCGGGTTTCCACCCGAAAAATGCATAGAGAACAGTCCTGCATTGGGTGAAGCAATTTGGAAACCCTGGATGTTTATGTCATGGGAAAAGTTTGGGCCACCCCAAGACTTCTGAAAAGACTGTGAACAGGATTCGAGTTGTGTATGAGTGTCGTCCTAGAAAGTTAACCAAGTTGACTAGTATGGAACTACAGATGCCACAAACCATGGCATGGAGTGTCTTATGAAAACATCTGTGTTATAAGTCATACAGACTATGTCTTCTTCAGGAGATGAAGCCAGATGACAAACTGAAACACCATGACCGTGCATTAACTTGTAGGGCCGATTGGAAGACAAATTCACTGATACGCGGTTGTTCAGCAAAGAGGCGACCTTTCATCTGCATGGGATGGTCGATCGCAACAATTCTACCATTTCGGGCTCAGAAAAACCATGTAATGGCTCTTTACTGAGCACACGAAGGACTTGAAGTAAACATTTTCTGTGCAATGAGCAGGCGCAAAGTCTACAGTTCCTTCTTTTTTTGATGAGGATACTGTCATTGGCCACTCCTACTTGGATATGTAAAAGGAATGCCTTATGCCACAGATAGACTACGTTTGGTAGATCTTCTATCAGCAGGATGATGCACCTCCACATTTCCATGTGGATGTTTGCTGATGCCTGAATGAAACTCTACCAGAACATTGGATCGGCCGCGCCAGAAACTATTCACCAGTGGTGTGCTGGTCTCCACACTTATCAGACCCACCATCTTGCAACGTTTTTCAAGAATTCTGCCACCCCAACTCCAGGATCTGAATGACCTGAGAAGACACATGTGGTGTCCATATCTGAGGATATACTGGCACACGTCTGGACAGAACTGAACTACCACCTAGACATCTGCCGCCATCATCAGTGTAAATCACATCACATTGAACGTTTGTAGTGTATAGAGAGAACCTGGATAGATTGCCCATCTTTTCATGTTAATAAATTTGTGTTATATTCTTTCCGTTGTGAACACCGAGGCTATACTTTCACCCCAGAAATATAGCACACCAACATATCACATTTTATCGCCAGCTAGGTGTATTAAATAAAAGGAACTGCTACTGTCAACCGTTCAGCAATACCCATAGGAATGATGTGTACTACTTGCTTTCAACACTCCAGTGGTTTCTTATATCTCTTCCGTACATCTTGGGACAGTTTTTTTCATTTAATAACTGCCACCAATTCATTACAGGCTCAGATTAGAAAACAGTGCAACGTGGCCCTAACACATTACAGTGTATATCTCAGGTCATAAATGTATTAACCCCTGAGCTTTACAAAGTACAACCCGGGCTAGCGTGCAGAGAGCTGTCTGGTGCGTTCACCTACTTACTGTATTATAAGGAGGAACTGATGTCAGTGGGTTTTTAGCATCACTGAGCTCTCCCAGCTGCAAAGTTTGGCCAAGAGCATAGTATATAAATCCGACCGCACCAGGTGTAGCCTAGATTCAGTGAAATGTAAAAAGAGATGAGCGAATCAAAGCTGCAGAAATGGAATTCGATCCAAATTTCAGGAAATATTCGATTCACATCAAATCTGAATTTCCTCGCGCTTCGTGGTAAGGATTCGCATTTAGTTAAAAATGGCTGCTGTACATATTAGGACATGGGTCAAGGAACTCTAGGAACGCGGGATCACCCACAATGCCATGCGTGCAGCCAATCAGCAGCCAGCCCTGTGATGTCACATCCGTTTAACCTCTTTGCGAGCGCACACGGCATGTTTGACCCCTGCATACAAGGTGTTAAATCCCCCGATCGGTTATGGAGCAGGGTGTTAGCTGTAACTGACGCCTAGCACCCTGCTCCATAACCAATCGGGGGTTTTATCACCTTGGAAGCCGCGGCCAAACATGACCGCGGCATCCAAGGGGTTCTGCCATTTAGCCGTCCACCCCGTCTCTCTGCAGCCAATAAATAGCTGTTTTTGTTGCGCAATTCGACACAATTTAATTTGGATCGAATAGAATCGTATCGCGAAATTCGGCGAAGTTCCCGAATCGAATTTTTGAATACTTCGCTCTTCTCTAAATGTAATGTTTTAAAGTGTACCTTAAAGCACAAAACAACTCATAAGTGAATAGTCCAGGTAAATATAAGAAATTTTGTAATTTATCTTATTAAAGAAATCTGTTTCCTTCTCCACTTATCAGGCTGTTACTGTTTACATAGAAGTCTATGGAAAAGGGAAGGAGGGAGGCCTGCAGGAAAACATACACTCAGCCACTGTATAGGACCGCCCACTGGACTCCTAAACTTAGAATGAGCTAAGAGAGATCTAAATGTATAAAATACAAGTTATACTGAATGTTTTCCCACAAATCTATCCAGCTCTATAACATGCTGCCTGCATACTGGGCAGCATTTTCAATGTGACAGGTTCCCTTTAAGTGATCTCTGGACTGATTCTGGACACTAGTAGACAGTAGGATTTTCCTTTTGTGCCAGCTCTGGTTCTTTGTATACCGCACCATACAGCAATAAAGTTCTATTTGTTTTTCTTTCAGTGTGGTATGGACCGGCTGCTCTCAGATGACATGCTTTACAGCACCCTGATAAGAAATGTCTGCCAAGTTAGTGGGACTTTTGATACTGGTACAATAACTTACCACGTAACCCAGTTACCGTAGTGATGGTACACAGGTGACAATGGCATTAGATAAATAACATGGACACTATAACCGGGAACCCTGGCTTAAAGTCCATTTTCCTTTTTTTTAATTTGCACACAGTCTGTTAGGTTGTATATGACAGGAATAAATAGGAAAACCTACATCATGTAATCCCCCAAACATGGAACTACCAGGGTAGCAGAAGTAGCATCTGCTATGGGGCCCAACAACTAAGGGGCCATTTCCACTAAGACCTAGGGACAACTGGTAAGTATGAATGATGGAGTGAGAAGTAGAAAACTGAATGCACATCCAGTACTGCACTGGGACATCATAATGCCTGCATGTGATATTATAAATACTTTCTTCATATGCTGTGATGTCACAGAATACACAGTGATCTTTTTGTGTGTTCATTATCCCTGTGGTATGATGTCATAGCAAGCATTATACCTGCAGT
This sequence comes from Leptodactylus fallax, assembly GCA_947044405.1. Lineage (NCBI taxonomy): Eukaryota > Metazoa > Chordata > Amphibia > Anura > Leptodactylidae > Leptodactylus > Leptodactylus fallax. Next base: position 719,513 of record CAMRHE010000477.1, on the reverse strand, counting down.
GTGACATCACTGTGGGTAATATCCCTGTACTGTGACATCACTGTGCATATTATCCCTGTACTGTGACATCACTGTGTGTATTATCTCTGTACTGTGACATCACTGTGTGTATTATCCCTGTACTGTGACATCACTGTGCATATTATCCCTGTACTGTGACATCACTGTGTGTATTATCCCTGTACTGTGACATCACTGTGTGTATTATCTCTGTAATGTGAAACAGGGCAGAGACTCAGTCAACGAATGAACTCACACAGATCCACCATTAATAACAGCAGAACCGATCTCCCAGTGGCCGCACATTTCTCCGGAGAAAACCACTCTATTGAAGATTTGCGGGTTGTGGTTTTAATGGGACATTTTAAGACACAGGAGAAAAGGGAAGAAATGGAGTACAAATTTATGCAAAAATTTCAAACTCTGCAATTTGGACTTAATATTCATGCCAGCTTCATGTCACACTATGTATGACCTGTGAGGGACACAAATCACCTCCTGATAGCAAACAGATAACAGCAAGAATTACTGATCCCTCCGTCATGCACCACAAGTTTCCAGACTGTTTTTTTGACCTGTTGTAAATAACTTCTCTACTTAGATTGCAATTTTTTTTAAGGACTCTAAAATGCTTTGAAAACCATGTGTATAAAAATCTGTGAATTTTCAGTTCTTGTATCACACCATGTCTGATGAAGGGAGCGAGTATTCCTGAAAGCTTACTTATAAATATACTCAGCCTCTAAAAGGTATCGCCTGATTTCTTCACTCTTCCACTACTTTCAATGGCTAACACGGTACAACATTATACTATTATCTCTGTAATGTGACTTCACTGTATGTATTATCTCTGTACTGTGACATCACTGTGTGTATTATCTCTGTAATGTGACATCACTGTATGTATTATCTCTGTACTGTGACATCACTGTGTATAGTATCCCTGTACTGTGACATCACTGTGTGTATTCTCCTCCTGTGTTGGTGGAAGTGAAGATCAGACATGTTAAATTTCAACATTTAATCCTTTTGTCACTCCTTGTCACTTCCCTGTCAGTATTCAGAACACATGCATGCTCACTCAAACTGGGTATGCATATTTACTGTATGTGGGGTCAGAAGGAAGGGCTGAAAGAGCATTTGGCCAGCAGCTTTCCAATAGGTATGGCCAACTACAAAGGCGCTGTGGAACATACCTGCACCACTAAGACAATTGACTCTTACAAAATACCCTCAGATATGTTTTTTTTTTCTGACTTTATCGGTTATCTGGTCAGCTACAGGTCTAGTATTAGTCTAGATAACAATTACCAAATGTTTCCCGCTCTTCAGAAATTACAAAACATTCCTGTCCGTTTTATCATCTAACATATAATTCATTTTTTTCTATGGCTTCTTAGATCTTCTTAGGTGTGGGGTCATATTACAAGTCTGAAAGGAAAATAAAAACATGGCATGGTCCCTCACGTACGCACATACGGCACCCACCAGAGTCTTGTCTGCAGATTCATCATTACAGGAACCTATGTAGCACCATATAGCTTCACGCCCTGTCCACGTAGGCCTAGAATTGTCTTACATATTGCATTTTAGTTTCATTAATTAAATTTAAAGTGAACCCGTCACATGAAAAATGCCGTCCAAACTGTAGGTGGCATGTTATAGAGCAGGAGGAGCTGAGCAGACCTAAGAAACGAGGTAGCGATGGGGAGATAGAGATACAGAGCCCTAAGGCTGGGTTCACACCTGCGCCTGGTACACGTTCGGGGTTTCCGTCACCGAACCCGTTTAAAAAAATGCGGAGAGAAAAGCAGATTAGGTTTCCGTTGAAACGGAAACCCGAATGTAGGTGTGGATCTAGTGTAATCTGTGTGCATTGTTTTACTATCATGCAAGATCTACATCCTGAGTACAACAGAGCTGTTCTTAGCCGTTTCCTGCCACAGCCATTTTCCGATTTTCAATTTTCGTTTTTGACTCCCTGCCTTCCAAGAGCCATAACGTTTTGATATTTTTTTTCCGCTTTAACAGAGCCATGTGAGGGCTTAATTTTTGTGGTACAGATTGTACTTTATATTGGTACAATTTTTTATTCCTTACGATCTACTGGGAAACTGAAAACAAATTCAGAATGGGGTCGAATTAGAGAAAAATTGTGCAACTTTCTTAAGGGCTTTGTTTTTATGCATTCACTGTGCAGCCACATTGACCTGTCACCCGTATTTTGTGGGTTGGTACAATTACGTCAATACCAAATTTACTTTATATAGTTTTTTTTATGTTCTGAACCCTTAAAAAAAAATCCCTATACTTCTATTACAGTTGGCCCTAACGCAGCCTGTGATACAAATATATACAGTCATATGAAAAAGTTTGGGAACCCCTATTAATCTTAATCATTTTTAGTTCTAAATATTTGGGTGTTTGCAACAGCCATTTCAATTTGATATATCTAATAACTGATGGACACAGTAATATTTCAGGATTGAAATGAGGTTTATTGTACTAACAGAAAATGTGCAATATGCATTAAACCAAAATTTGACCGGTGCAAAAGTATGGGCACCTCAACAGAAAAGTGACATTAATATTTAGTAGATCCTCCTTTTGCAAAAATAACAGCCTCTAGTCGCTTCCTGTAGCTTTTAATCCGTTCCTGGATCCTGGATGAAGGTATTTTTGACCATTCCTCTTTACAAAACAATTCCAGTTCAGTTAAGTTTGATGGTCCCGAGCATGGACAGCCCGCTTCAAATTATCCCACAGATGTTCAATGATATTCAGGTCTGGGGACTGGGATGGCCATTCCAGAACATTGTAATTGTTCCTCTGCATGAATGCCTGAGTAGATTTGGAGCTGTGTTTTGGATCATTGTCTTGCTGAAATATCCATCCCCGGCGTAACTTCAAATTCGTCACTGATTCTTGTACATTATTCTCAAGAATCTGCTGATACTGAGTTGAATCCATGCGACCCTCAACTTTAACAAGATTCCCGGTGCCGGCATTGGCCACACAGCCCCAAAGCATGATGGAACCTCCACCAAATTTTACAGTGGGTAGCAAGTGTTTTTCTTGGAATGCTGTGTTTTTTTGACGCCATGCATAACGCCTTTTTGTATGACCAAACAACTCAATCTTTGTTTCATCAGTCCACAGGACCTTCTTCCAAAATGAAGCTGGCTTGTCCAAATGTGCTTTTGCATACCTCAGGCGACTCTGTTTGTGGCGTGCTTTCAGAAACGGCTTCTTTCGCATCACTCTCCCATACAGCTTCTCCTTGTGCAAAGTGTGCTGTATTGTTGACCGATGCACAGTGACACCATCTGCAGCAAGATGATGCTGCAGCTCTTTGGAGGTGGTCTGTGGATTGTCCTTGACTGTTCTCACCATTCTTCTTCTCTGCCTTTCTGATATTTTTCTTGGCCTGCCACTTCTGGGCTTAACAAGAACTGTCCCTGTGGTCTTCCATTTCCTTACTATGTTCCTCACAGTGGAAACTGACAGGTTAAATCTCTGAGACAACTTTTTGTATCCTTCCCCTGAACAACTATGTTGAACAATCTTTGTTTTCAGATCATTTGAGAGTTGTTTTGAGGAGCCCATGATGCCACTCTTCAGAGGAGATTCAAATAGGAGAACAACTTGCAATTGGCCACCTTAAATACCTTTTCTCATGATTGGATACACCTGGCTATGAAGTTCAAAGCTCAGTGAGGTTACAAAACCAATTTTGTGCTTCAGTAAGTCAGTAAAATGTAGTTAGGAGTATTCAAATCAATAAAATAAGGGTACCCAAATTTTTGCACCGGTCAAATTTTGGTTTAATGCATATTGCACATTTTCTGTTAGTACAATAAACCTCATTTCAATCCTGAAATATTACTGTGTCCATCAGTTATTAGATATATCAAATTGAAATGGCTGTTGCAAACACCCAAATATTTAGAACTAAAAATGATTAAGATTAATAGGGGTGCCCAAACTTTTTCATATGACTGTATAAGACAAACCTGGGAGACTTCAGTAGGCTCCCGGATGTCATAGTAACAGATCACCGTCCCTGGATCTTTTCCGAGGGCCAGTGATCCACCCCAAAATGGAGGATAATGGTACCTCAACTGAGGGAAAGGACACATGGTCAAGTTTATCTGATGCAGTTTTTGAAGCATCAACCAGATGTAGATAATTTTTTTTTGTAACGTTGCAATTGTAGATAGTCCCATAAGGATTTATGAGATTTAGCATGCTGTGGGACCAGGGACTCGTATGATCTTAACTCTTCAGAAGAGAGTGCCTGGTGGAATAGAAAAAAGCCCAGGAAAGAAAAAGCTAAGGTCAGGTGGAATGCAGCATTATACATGATAGGAGTTAGGCTCCCCCTTAAAGGAGTGGGTGAGGGATGGGGTGTAGAGGTCACAAGATTTAAGCACTTGTAGGGCCACAAAGGGAGTGACAGTGTGGGGTACCTTGTGAGGTCTGCCATAACAGCGAAACCAGAGGGAAGTCTAGCATGCCGCTCTCAATGTGTACCCACAATTTGGTGCTTTCATTGTGCCTCCAGTCTAAAATCCTAGACAGGTTAGGCGCCATATAATAGGACAGGCAGTCAAGGAGAGCAAGTCCCCCTTTAATGTTTCGCAGATCTAGTGATGCGGGGTTGTTTGGTGGCCTAAATAAATCTAGAGAAAATTCTATTCAAAGTGGTGAAGAAAAATCTAGTGGGGGAAAGAATGGTCCGATAAAGGTATAACAAGCAAGGGAGGATGTTCATTTTAGGGATATTAATTCTCCCCAAATATGAAAAGTCTTTGGGCTCCCACTTATTAAGATCTATTTCTATTGTTCGTAAGATGGGGGTGTAGTTTAGGGCATAAGTTTCCGCGGCGTTGGCTGCTATGTGTAGTCCTCGAGATTAATAGCGTGTGATTTCCAGGAAAACGGGAAAGAGGTTTTGAGCACGTGCAAGTCGGCAGAGTCAAGAGTAAGATTCAAGGCCATGTTTTTAGCGATGTTAATTTTGTAATTGCTATGATAGCTACAGGAGTTGACCGCAGCGAGCAGGGACAGCAGCAAGATCCTAGGTTGTAATATATAAGAGGACATCATCCACAAAGGCTGAACACTTCTGGTGTAGCCTAATGTGTACCGTTGTGCATCGTGAAGTGAGGGTGCCGTTCACCCTAATTTGGGCCCTTATACAAGTTATGCTAGGTTCACACTAGCATTCAGGTCTGCATGGGGACCCGAAAGACGGAGACCTGGTCTGCTTAAAAAGCGGTTACTTGCTTTTCTCTCTGCCGATTTTAAGTGGAATCTATGGCGGAGTCTTCTATGGAGACTCCAACGCAGATGAGAATCCAGCCTTAGCATTGAGTGACCCAGCTCTATCTGTAGCATCTAGGAACCACCAATCCAAAAGGTCAAATGCCTTATCTATTAAAGATAAAAGCATTCATGGTATTTTTTTTTGCACTTTACATGGTGTAGAATTGAGAAGGTCTTCAATATGTTGTCTCGAGCCTCTCTACATGGTACAAAACCCACCTGATCCGGGAACCCAGATTGCTGCCCAAACGGTTTGGGAAGAGTTTAGCAAACAACTTGGCATCCGTGTTTATATAAGGGAAATCGGTCGGTAACTAGAGCATAGTTGGGGGTCTTTATCGGTCTTGAGAAGGAAAGTTACATGATCATGCAGAAAAGAGGGGGGAATGGATTGCCTGCGGTTACTGCCTGACAGGCTTGCAGCAATGGTGGAGAGACGTCGTCTTTCAGTGTTTTGTAGAATTTTGCAGTGTAGACATCAGGGCTTGGCCTTTTTATCTGAAGGAAAAAGTGTGATGGCTTGTGTCACCTCTTCCAGGGAGAATAGTTGTTCGAAATCTGCTACCACCTCTTTTTGTCAGAGTGGAAAGAGCAGTCTCAGCAAAGAGGTATTTTGTGGAGGGGCAGGTGGTACAAAGTTTGGTAAAATTGATGGAATGCTCTTGCATGTTGTCTGTACAGAATTCCGGGGCGGCCACAGTCATGTTTAATTGAGGGGATAAACAAAGAGGCCTCCCGTGACCTAAGAGCGCAGGCTAGGAGTCTGACCCAATTTGTTGCTCCATTCATAAAACATACGGGCACGTATGTGGTTTTGGCGTTGATGTTTCTGGTAAAGGAGGAGGCGAATGTTATTTAGAGTCTTGATCAGGTCGCTGAGAGTGTTTGCTTGTAGGGTTTGTTTGTGTTGGGATTCCAAGGTGTTCAGTTTTGCCAACAGAGCCTTCAAGGTGTACGCCGCCTCATGTTTTATACGAGTGCCGTCTTTGATGAGCAGCCTGTGCAGGATGCATTTATGGACTTTCCACGTTGTGGTTGGAGAGGAATTATCGTGAGCATGGTCATAAGCATGTTTGTTTTAATTCCGAGAGGCACGCGTGGTCAATTAAGAGAGATCCATTGAGTCTCCATGTAAAAGCTCTGTCTACGTCAGGGGTTAGTCGGAAAGTGCATGAGAGATGTATATTGCCAGTGGACCTAGAGACAACTGATGTTCAGAGCCGATGATGAGAAAACATATAATCTAGGCGGCGCTAAGAAACGTGTACATGAGAAATAAGTATAGTCCCCGATGTCGGGGTGCAATAAGAGCGACGTATCGCAGAGATGCTTGAGGTGGAGCTCCTTCCTTAGTTTGTTTAGCTTATTATATGCAATGAGATACTTGCCAGAAGCTGTTTCAACAAGGGGATTAATGGTTAAATTAAGATTGCTGCATACTATGAGATGGCCTTGTTTGGATGCCTGTAGCTTCTTCAAAGTTGCAAGTAGAAATGGGACTTCAGCATCATCACACTTACCTCAGGCGCGGCTGACAGAGAGGCGGTGCGGTGTGGCACATAGGCCATCTTCTCTTCAGGTGCCATGTTGGAGCCGCTGAGTGAGTCTGATGGGCCAGAACCCAGGGCAGAGTCAGGTGAAGACACAGCTTTGGATAGTAGAGCGATGGTGTGGTTGGCTTTACGAGCAGGCAGCTCAGGTTTGCTGGACAGCAAGGAGTCCATGAGTGCAGGCTGTTATGGTGGTGGTGCCAAGTTAGAACCAGAGTGGCTATCTGTCAGAACATCAGATGCCGGTAGGGATGAGGGACCCTTTGAGGTCTTTTTGGTGCAAAGTTTGCTCATTTGAAGGCTTGAAGACTGATATTCAAGGCCCAGGTTGGAGCTCACTTCAAGCCTGTCCTCACTCTAGCATGTCAGGCCACGCCCCTACTTCCCATTTTTTAATTGATATCTGTTTTTGGCTTCAAAACTGTATCAAAAAACCTGAGCTTACCCTTAACAGTTTTTTTTCCTCACTAGTGACAAGCATGCTGCAATACTGTATACTTGGCCCAGGGCCAGCTGTAGTATTACAGAGGATATGTTCTTTTGTTACTCCAACGTGTGAATTATTTACCAATTGGGTGTTACCAGTTGGGAGTGAGTCCCGACACTGCACGAAATTATTTAATAGGGAATACAATTATCTACTAAAACAGATGTATCGGGAGAGGTGACTGGTCCCTGCCTTGCAAACTCTATAACTTTTTTTCTATTCCCTTCACATAGCCATTTGAGTGCTTAATGTTTGCGGGACAAATTGTATTTTGTAATGGTACCATTTAATATTCCATACGATGTACTGGGAAACTGGAAAAAAATTCAGAATGGGGTGGAATTGGAGAAAAACTGCGTTTGTGCTTTGTTTTTACGGCGTTCACCATTCAGCCAAAATGACATGTCGCCTTTATTCTATGGGTTGGTACAATTCTCTTGCCTCTAAGCCTAAAATAGTTTGTGGCTTCCTGACATCTGGAGATGTAACATACACACGTGGACAAAATTGTTGGTACCCCTCTTTTAATGAAAGAAAAACCCACAATGGTCACAGAAATAACTTGAATTTGATGGACTGGAATTTGCCAAACTACATGTTGACAAGCCACAAAGCTTCTGGGAGAATGTCCTATGGACAGATGAGACAAAAGTCGAAATTTTTGGCAAGGCGCATCAGACACAGACGGAAAAATGAAGCATATCTTGAAAAGAACACTGTCCCTACTATGACACATGGAGGAGACTCTGTTATGTTCTGGGGCTGCTTTGCTGCATCTGGCACAGGGTGTCTTGAATCTGTGCAGGGTACAATGAAATCTCAAGACTATCAAGGGATTCTAGAGAGAAATGTGCTGCCCAGTGTCAGAAAGCTTGGTCTCAGTCGCAGGTCATGGGTCTTGCAACAGGATAATGACCCAAAACACACAGCTAAAAACACCCAAGAATGGCTAAGAGGAAAACATTGGACTATTCTGAAGTGGCCTTCTATGAGCCCTGACCTAAATCCTATTCAGCATCTCTGGAAGGAGCTGAAACATGGCGTCTGGAAAAGGCACCCTTCACACCCGAGACAACTGGAGCAGTTTGCTCATGAGGAGTGGCCAAAATACCTGCTGAGAGGTGCAGAAGTCTCATTGACAGTTACAGGAATCGTTTGATTGCAGTGATTGCCTCAAAAGGTTGTGCAACAAAATATTAAGTTAAGGGAACCATCATTTCTGTCCAGGCCTGTTTCATGAGTTTTCTTTTTTTTTAAATTCTGTTGAAGCCTGGTTGGAAAGCAATGTCTGACTTTCATTTGTTCATTTTCATAGAATTTTTATATATTATTACTTTTGTCAGATTCAAGTTATTTCTGTGACCATTGTGGGTTTTTCTTTCATTAAACGAGGGTACCAACAATTTAGTCCACATGTGTAGGCCATAATGCAATAGTCTGGAGCAGATAGGGGAGTAGAAATGTTGTGACTGGTGGATTCTGTGTCTTATCTACATATACATGATAGCTGTGATCATCTGTGTGCTACAAGTGAGGTGGCTGCTGCAAAGAAATCTACAGAAAACAGGAAGTTTCAGTGTATTCTTTGGCTTTGAGTTTTAGTTCTTTGTTTTTAATATATAGATAACATTGAAAATGTTTAAAAAATCTCACCAACAATTCTTTAAAAATATGTTTAACATAAAAGTTGATTAAAAAAAAAAAAAGGTCATTTTCTGGCAACACCTTCCCTTTAAGTACATACCAGCATTGGGGTTGCAGCCAGTTCTATCAATGTGCAAAGGTTAAAGATTGTAGCCTAGTCATGTGGAGCTATGACTGCATTGATTTTAGGGTAGGGATTTAGTCTAAAGTAAACTTCTGTTATCTGCCACAGTCACAATTTCCTCCAGGTCTCAGTACATATCAAATTAAGAGAGTGTATAGATGATAAATACAAACAAGTACGATAAACATGAGCTTTTGGGGTGACTTACCGGTACAGAATCAGAGGCGACTCTGTCTGCATGGGAATACAATCTATAAGAGGATTGATTCAGAAGATGAGGCTAGAAGTTGCATTTACAGCGGTTTATATACTTTATACTATAGGGTTATAGCAGGGTCACATGACTCATATTACACATGTCTATAGAAGTCTATGGAGGGGGGAGTGGGAGGAGTGAGCAGGAAGTGCACAAGATAGAAGAAAGACAGGTTTACGCTGACCATACCGATATTTATCTGTAGACCCTTTTCAGCTAAATTTATTGAAATCTGGTATATGTAGTGGGCTGATGAGCAGTAAATGCTACTAAAATAAACTGCCAGTAAATATCTTATGTGTATGGCCTGTTTTAGTCTAACAATTGAGCAAAAAAAAAGAGTTTTCTATCACAACAAAACTACATAACTCATAGTATATTTCAGTACTTCTCTATATATGTCCTGCATGTTCCTGAGGCTGCCTCTGAGTGAGAGAGACTGTTCTGGAGCAGATTCTTCCATACCTACTGTATGTAGTGTATGACAGTCTAATCACAGGAGTAGTATATGCTTCACAGTAGACTGCATGAGATTGAAGACTGTGGATTTCAGCTAACCCAGCAGAAAAAAAGCATAAGACCAATTATTAAAGAGTCACTTCAGTGATATTTTTTTCTTTTTTTGACTCCTTATATTATTTAAAAGTCCATCCCTTTATTCCGTTGACACAGAGAAGGCCTTTGACCGTGTACACTGGGGCTTTCTGCGGGCCACACTGGATCAAGTCGGATTGGCTCTGGGTTCCTGGGTAAAGTCCTATCCCTCTATAGCGATCCACCGCTAGGGTGCGTGACAATGGTATCCTTTCAGACTCACTCCCGATGCAACATGGGATCAGACAGGAATATCCCTTGTCTCCACTTCTTTATGCTCTGGTCTTAGAGCACCTGGCGGTGGCCCTGCGGGAATGGCCCAGTGCGCACGGTCTTCAGATGGGAACCTCACAGGTGAAGATGGCGTTATACAGTACACTGATGACCTCCTGCTCTATGTTACTCAACCCATCATCTCTTTCCCATCCATTCAACATGAATTCCAACGTTTCATTCAGGTAAGCAACTTTAGGATCAACCTTTCCAAAAGCGAAGCCCTTAATGTCACCAATACCCACCTAACCTCTCAATTTCTTCTCAAATGGCAACCCCACTCCATTAAGTACCTGGGGATACAAATTCCCTCAGTCTCATCCAACCTCTTCTGCTGTAACTACCTTCCCCTACTAGACAAGACCACAGCAGATTTACGGAAATATAGCGCCTTAGACTTGTCCTGGTTCAGTCGTATTAATGCCCTGAAAATGGATGTCATCCTGTGTTTTCTCTATCTCTTTCAAGCCCTGCCTATATATGTTCCGCGCCACTTTTTTTCCCGCCATCAGTCTTTGGTCTCTTCATTTGGGGACCCTCTCGTAGCGGCCTAAAGTTCCGTACTCCTTCCATCAGTTTTTATGTTGGATGCATCAAGACAATTTACCACTAGGCCACGTAGAGGCTGGGTCCGCACCCTTCTCCTCTTTTTCGCAAATGCAGGCCTCTAACACTGACCTCCTCCTTTCCTGGAAGGTGGAAGGTGTTTTCGTGCAGGTGAAGGCTCCCATGCGGGTCTTCTCTCTCCTCTACAGTACACTCCTGACTGTGCTGACGAAAGGTGCTGCCTCCTACACCAGGTCCTGGGAGGCTAATCTTTTGTCTGAGCCTTTCTTCTGTTGACTGGTCCAGTTCCTTCCTGTTCGCCCATAAGCTGCTGCTGCCCTGTGACGCGCAATAGAAGAAGTTCAAGACACTAACTCGCTGGTATCGTTGTCCAGACCCCCTTCACAGAATATATTTCAGTGTCTCCGACCTCTGCTGGCAGTATGGTTCCGAGAGGGGTACTATTTTTCACACTTGGTGGGAATGTGGGTTGATTCAGCCCTTCTGGTCCTCCATTTTTGCCCTGTACTCTAAGGTTAGTGGTTGCTCCTTGTGACCTCTCCCCGGCTCGCTCTACTCAGTTATACCGGGTAAGATCTCAATGGGAGATCTCCTGCAGGAACTTCCTCATGGCTGCCAGAGTGGTTATCCCCAGGCACTGGAATCGTTCAGCAGCCCCCACTTATGGAATGGCTTCAGGAGTTCCTTCGCATACAACGAATGGAGACCCTGGTGGCGGGGGATTCTGTTGATTCCTCTAAATTTGATGCCCTCTGGCAGCTGTGGGTGGTGTTTCAGGAGTCTGCGGCGTTCTCCAATCTCTTTACTTGACTTCTTTGCCCTATCCCTCTCCCTCTTTCCACTTGTTTCCTGTCTTCTCCACTTTGTCTTGTCCTTCTCCCCCCCTTTTTTTTTTTTCCCCCACTGTTACCTTTAACAGTATGAATGGTGGAGCCTCGACATAAGTCCTTTACTTACTTACTTACTGTAGATGAGCTATACAATATGTTCCCCTCGAGTGCCTCACCCATTGTGTACTGCCAACCATTGCTGCCCTATTTGTTTTCTGCACTAGACAAACTTTGTGGGGGACGACCTCCACACCACTTATTGGTGCTTACCCCCGATTGTACTTTGTTACCCTTGTTACACCCTGTTTTGCAGGTTATTGGTTTGCCTTTGATTGTTTGATACTCTTTTGTATATGTTTATTTTTGAAAAATGTAATAATCATTGATTAAATATAAAAGTCCGTCTCTTCAATAGTCTACTCACAGTGTCTTTCCTTATCCTGATTTCAACTTCTTCAGTAAGTCACATGATCACATTGTAACATCTTTTTTCTAGCATGGGTTGAGGTAAACAGGAGGTCTCTTTCTGCTGTCTTCAGATATTATTTGGAGTTACCATGTGACCTCAGATTCATCAAAGTCCTTTCCCCCATTATTCTGCCCCAGCTCTTCTGTCACAATGCCTATCTGTTCCTCCTCTGCCACTCACATAATGTGCTCCCTATAGCCCCCTCACTTAACATACTGTCTATAGTTCATCCCTCTCTCACGGTCAAGATACCATGTCCCTATTTGGTTTCCAGTGATATTAGCAGCATTTGTTGTGCAGCTTCTAGGACATGTGGTGCATCATCCTCATAGTGTAAGGTCTTGGCCAGTATAAACAAGAAATAGACCAAAGAGAAATGGCTACAGGTACTAGAGATAGGTACTGGTATTAGACATAGGTCCTGGTTCTAGACATGGGTACAAATATTAGACCTAGGTCCCGGAACTAGATATGGAAACAAGTATTAGACATAGGTCCTTGTAATCAACATGGCTACAGGTACTAGGAATAGATCCTGGTACTAGACATGGGTACAAGTATTAGACATAGGTCCTTGTAATTGACATGGGTACAAGTATTAGACATAGGTCCTTGTAATTGACATGGCTACAGGTACTAGAAATAGGTCCTGGTAGTAGACATGGGTCCCCGTACTAGACATGGGTACAAGTATTAGACATAGGTCCTTGTAATTGACATGGCTACAGGTACTAGAAATAGGTCCTGGTAGTAGACATGGGTCCCCGTACTAGACATGGGTACAAGTATTAGACATAGGTCCTTGTAATTGACATGGCTACAGGTACTAGAAATAGGTCCTGGTAGTAGACATGGGTCCCCGTACTAGACATGGATACAAGTATTAGACATAGGTCCTGGTACTAGAGATAGCTACAGGTGCTAGACAAGGTCCCGGTACTAGACATGGCTGCAGGTATTAAACATAGACCTAAAACGTACCTAAAACAAAACCGCTGAAGTGTCACTTTTAAGAACGATGAAGTAATGGCCACATGCATCCAAAACACTGCCCACATATGGTAGCCAATAGTCTGACCATTGTCCGCCACCTAATGACTGGGCCTTAGCTGTGTGCTGCTGCCGCTTCGTCTATCCTTACCTTCAGATAATATGACAGCTCCGGAGTGTGGGTTTTACATACCCAATCCCTTTACTTTTAATACGACTGTATTGTAAACTTTGTAATCATATTTGCCTGTAGTTATTCACTAGGATTTAATAGCTGACAATCTAATTCACAAACACTACAGAGGCCGCCACTCAGAATTCAATCAGCCGACCGATATGTGGTCAAAATACCGGCGTACACACAGGAAGCGGCTTCCTGAAACGGCCCAGCAATAATCTCACACCTGTCTAAAGCAGTTCTATTAATTGTATATTACAGAGGTTTGTGGTCCCAGGTGGGAGATATTAAAATAAGCAAATCGACTCTAAATCCATTTAACACAACGCAAAATCCGAAATTAAAAGAGTATTGAAAGTGAAACGTACCAAGTAATTCAATTCCTGTCTTTACATGTCGGCATATTAAGTAGTCTCCCGGAGTGACTCTTGTATTCCTTATTTATAACGGGTCTGATTTGCTTGATGGACTCGCTTCTTTTAACCACTTCCATACCAGATGCTTTACCCCCCCTTCCAGACCAGACACATTTTCGGGTTTTTTTGTATGTGCGGTTTTGAGAGTAGTAATATTTTTATCATTTGCCTTATTCAGCTAATCTCTGCGTCTGCGATGACACATAGGGCTTTATTTTTATGATGTTTTTATTTTTGCATGTGTTTTAATTTTTTTTATATCCGGGAAAATATAAACAAAAGAGGAGAGAAAACGGGTCTGTTTTTCACTTTTTCATTTTTTTTTTTTTTAATTTAATAACACAAAGTGCAACTAAAAAACTTTATAAAATAGTTTTTACTCTCCGTTACAGTAATTTTTATTCTGTATGGTGTCGATTTCGTGCAGCTGCTGACTTCTGCTTGGACCTACCAGTACGTCCTTGGAGAAATAGACAACCACCTTCCAGACGTATATAGTCTATGGGCAGTATGGAAGTGGTTAAAGGCCTTACTGGCATTGAATTAGTAGAAATGTGAGATATCACAAAGATCAAATTCGAATTTTTTTTATTATTATTACGTATGCAATAATAAAAATAATAGACAAAAATTCTTATACATATTTCAAAAGGGTTCTTAAAAAATGCAACATGGATAACAACTAGAGATGAGCGAATCGATTCTGCAGAAGTGGAATTCGATCCGAATTTCAGGAAATCTTCGATTCTCCACGATTCCGGATTTCCTGATGCTTCGTGGTAACGAATATTTAGTAAGGACCTTTGTGACATCAGACGGTCACATGATGTTCTCTAGTGATGTGATTGGGTAGGCGTGTCTTTGCTTGTTAGCAGATCCTTCCACATGAATAAAAGTTGTCCGTGCTGAAGAGAGAGAAACATGGCCGCGGCATCCAAGGGCTTCCGCCATTTTGCCGCCCACCCCGACTCTCTGTAGCCCGGAAATAGCTAATTTTTCGCCGCGAAGTAATTCGGATCGAAGCTAATTTTTTTGGAACTTCGAATCGAACTTTTGAGAAATTCGCTCATCTCTAATAACAACTGATTCCTGTGCACATTGGAGTTATACTAAAAAAGTTTATTGTTGTCACTCTAGGGCACGACTTCAAAAATTTTGCGTGTTTTGGGCTATTTCTAATTAAAAGGTTTTATTATGTATCTCCTAATGCCACTTTCCACAACTTAATAAAGACTTCCTATTTGCACCACCACATTTGCACCTGCAGGTTCAACGTCTTCTAAATAACACGCTGCCTCAACATTGGATAAGTTGAAAGGGTCCCCAAGACTTGGCACTACGCTCTCGGCTGCAAAGACCTCCAGACATTACATCCTACAACCCCATCCATTTTTTGGGGGGGGAGATACGTCACTGACTGTTTTTCGGCCACCATTACCAATTTAAAAATGACCTCAAAAATAGAATAACTGCATCAAAACACTATGCGAGGTGTTATGGACAAATTCGACTATCATCTTAGAACACATTGGGCATTTATAAAATGGTTTGTAAATGTCAACGTGAACTATACTGCTTTTGAAATCGGGTCAAACATTTTGAAACGCCCTGTACAAACAGACCAAAAATACAGAAGAAAAAGTAGGACAAGACTTCAAGGTCACAAACCTGTCCCTAGCTGCCGGTGAGAGGTGTCTGAGGCCGGGGGTGGCGCCTCGCTGATCGCAAGTGAATGACAGGATGAGCAGGAATTCAGCGTGGTTGGACGTGCCGGGACACGTGTGTGTGACACTCTCATACAGAGGCTGTGTAAGGCAACGTGGAGATAGATGGCTCCTGCACAATGGGGATGTGCTGTTTGCACAATCAGGTGTGTGCAGCTCGTACTTGAGACACGTCATGCCACAATACATGGGTGTCTGCCAGGACAGTCAATAGCTGCACATGATTGTAAAAGCAAGAAAAAAAATCCTGTTACATTGTTCTTCCAAAAAAAAATGTCATCCAAGCGCACAATGGGGAATGGCGGCCACCCAAAAACCCTGGATATTGGTCTAGATATAACATTTATTGGGATGTATCCTCTTCTTTCGAGGTGTAATACAAAAAAAAAAAAAAGAAACAAAAAGTATACCGTTGGCATCTTTTTTGCGCTTAACTTTATTTTTTCAATTGATGTAGAAGGGGCTTGTGTTTTTTGAGGACTAGTTGTATTTGTTAAAGGGGTTTTCTCGTCCTCAGACCAATTTTTTGATACTGATTACCTGTCTTCAGGGCAGGTCATCCAGGGGCACACCTATAGGGGAAGGAGAGGTAACAATCTCTACTGGGCCTTAGAAAATGAGGGGGTGCAAATGGTAAGTGGGGGCCCCATTATAGATTTTGCACTGGGGCCCAGGAGCTTCAAGTTACACCTCTAAGGTCGTCAGTATCAATTTGGTGGGGATATAACAAAAGTGGCCGCCATATTTAAACACCTGACATCCGCCGTACTATTACGGTGGATGTCAGGAAGGGGTTAATGGCACTGCTTAATGTTCCTTATACGGACATGAGAAACTAAAAAAAGCCTGAGGGCTTGATTTTTTTGGACAGGTGAGGTATAGTGTTTATTGGTACCATTATGGGGACCATAACGTTTATCGTCACCTTTTATTCAATTCTTTGACCCAATAACATCAATTCTTGCGTTGTAGTTTTTTTTTTTTTTTTTTTTTTATAGTACTTACCATGTGAGATAAATAACATGATATTTTAGTAGTTCTGACTTTTTAGTTTATCGTTCGGGTTCCCCTCCCGCTGTCTTACCCTTCAGAGGCCGTGGTTGTTATTGAGGGCCTAAGCTTCCGAGATCAGCGTTATCTTTGATCATGGAAGTTGTTGACACCTGCCCTATAGTGGGCTCAGCTCCTGAGCCTACCCCATGCATTCCCTGAGCATGTGCCATAGTGAAATATATAGGAAGTTCTTATACTTATCCCGTCTGCTCAATCCACTCCTGGCTTTGGCTCAAAAAACGCAGCAAAATCTGCAACAAAAAAAGCAGCTTTTCCACAACTTGGAGCCTTTGCCTAAAGGAGACTCTTTATCCGAGACTGGTCCAGTATGTTTTGGTTTCCTCCCTATTTCCACTGACATAATATCTCATCTGTGTGATTGCAAGACTGCATACACTTTACAGAGCTATTCTTCTGGACCACCCATGTACATGCATTCTTTGTTTCACTAGGTGTGCATGTGTTTCAGTGGTTAAAAGGGGAGTAAACCCCCGCCAGACTCCTCTAGTGGCAGCTCACTCATCTCCACTGAAAAAAAAAAGAGAATAATTTCCAGAAAATAAAAGGTTGGGTTTACTGTTGATATGGAAGTGTCACAGGGATGGTGTGTGACTTAAAGGGGTTGTCCAGGACAGGGCTGTGGAGTCGGAGTCGTGGAGTCGGAGTCGGTGCCTATTTTGGTGGAGTCGGAGTCGGTATAAAATGGACCGACTCCGACTCCCAAAATATATAATAAATTGGTACAGTTAGTAGTACAATGCAGTATGTGCTGAATATATTTTCATAAGAATTTGGGAAAATGATGAAATGTCCTGTAAAGGTCTGTTCTATTCCTCATATAATGATGGGACTGAGTTCTGAGTGAACCTATAAGGTTTAGCAGTGCCAGGGCTGTGGAGTCGGAGTCGGTGCATATTTTGGTGGAGTCGGAGTCAGGGGGAAATTGAGGAGTCGGAGTCGGGGCTTTGGCGTACCGACTCCACAGCCCTGGTCCAGGATATAGATTTGTATGGCCTATCCTTAAGATAGGCCAAAAATATCTGATCAGTGGGAGATAACAGGTGGTCCCCACACTGATCATCTGTATGGGGCCTGTGTAATGGTCGGAGCCGGAACTGCAGCTTAGCTTTCATTGAAGTACTGACACCTGGCCCTTGTTGTATAGTAGCCCCATACAGCAGGTTACTATCTAAAAATAGTCCATAAAATCCTAAATAACACCTTTAAATGTATACAAGACCACAAGTAGCTCTGGCTATAGATATTACACTAGTATGCCCTTTATCACACATTTGTGCTCAGCTTACCACGCTATTGTTTCTCTTGCACATATTCCACAGCTCTTTACAGATATTGTATATATCCCTCAATGTCCCATATAGGGCTCACCATCTAAATTCAGAGTGTGGAAGGAAACCCACATGATCATGGGGCGAACACACGAACGCCTCAGTTGGATTCGAGCCCAGGACCCTAGCTTTGCAACGCTATAGTACTAAGCGTTGAGCAACCGTCTTCATTTCAACCTATTGTCGGGCTGGAAACGTTTCCTCCACAGATCTTGGACTCTCTCCAGTGCTCACAATCCTTCCTCCTGTGTAATAAATATTAGACTTTTGATTCCAGAGAACACATACCAAGTGTAAACAAAGTGAGAACTGAAGCCACTGTTTGCCTTTCAGCGACAACCCTTCTACAGGTATTCTTTAGGCCGTGTTTACCGAGTTAGAAGGAGCTTAGACATTACTGCTACCTGTCACATATATATCTACCGGCAGGGTTACCCTGGCGTAACAGTCATCGGGTGGCAGAAGATACACATAACCTCTACACTACCAAAGCTGCAACTAATGAGCAGTCGTGTTCTGTAATTGTTTCCTTATCTCCTGCTGACATCAATAGATATTGACCATGTATGTATGGTCACTTCTACCTTGTACACCTGTGCTGAGCATCACTACAGGTTCCAGCAGTCAGACTGTTAGGACGTATCTAGATTATTTGCCTTTGAAGTCTTTGGTGGGAAACACAGCCCTTTAATGTTGTCCATTTATATTTACACACTGGGGTGGAGCAATTGTACAGGCCTTGTCAAAACCAGTCTATATACCTCTCTCTACAACACACTCAACAATGTTTTGCCCAGTTGACAGAATTTGAGAGGGGACACATCACGGGACTGAGAGAAGCAGGATGGTCGTTTTGACAAATTGACGCCATCTAGTCTGTTTCGACCGACCTCTTAGGAGGTGTTGGGGCAGAGATTACTTGGAGGCACACACATGGTGAACAGGACAGCCCAGACTGAGCACCAGTAGAGGATGGTTTGATCCATCGACAAGTACAAGTAGCTCCCACATCCAGACACAGAGGGCACCTTCATTACACTTCCTGCCTCTACCTCACCATTTCCAGGTGCTTAGCAGATAGAAATTTTTTACCATGGCGCCCATTACATGTCTTGTCATTGCCAACCAGAAACCGTCATCTTCATCTGCAGTGGTGTCGTGAACAATAAACCTGGATTGTACAGACTGGACCCATATCATCTATAGTGAAGGATCCAGGATGTGTTTGGGATCTGATGATGGTTGGGTTGGAGACTGGCAGCCTTGTGGTGAGCGCTTCAATCCTGCCTTTGCTGTGGAGCGACACACTGCCCCCTACTGGTGTGCTTATCTGGGAGTCATCACATAGTACAGTCGGTCACCCCTAGTAGTGATACGAGGACGCTAACAGCTCAGTGATATATACAGGACATCCTGACACTGCCACATGTGTTGTCTCTCATAGCAGGGTGGACAACTGGTACCAGCAGGATAATGCTCGCCCCCACACACATAAGGGGGAATATGAAAGGAATGTCTCCACCAGATTACAACACTTCATGGTCCAGCCCGGTCACCAGATTTATCACCAAACCATCATTTATGGGACCAGCTGGGAAGTCACTAACTCATAAGCAGAATCTGTATCTCATCTTGTATCCAGACTACAGGCCCAGCTGTAACATCTGTGGTAAATGTACTGCAGGATACCATACAGAGCCTGTATACCTCCATGTCCTGCCGTATCTCATCTTGTATCCAGGCTACAGGCCCAGCTGTAACATCTGTGGTAAATGTACTGCAGGATACCATACAGAGCCTGTATACCTCCATGTCCTGCCGTATCTCATCTTGTATCCAGGCTACAGGCCCAGCTGTAACATCTGTGGTAAATGTACTGCAGGATACCATACAGAACCTGTATACCTCCATGTCCTGCCGTATCTCATCTTGTATCCAGACTACAGGCCCAGCTGTAACATCTGTGGTAAATGTACTGCAGGATACCATACAGAGGCCCCGCCCGTATACCTCCATGTCCTGCCGTATCTCATCTTGTATCCAGGCTACAGGCCCAGCTGTAACATCTGTGGTAAATGTACTGCAGGATACCATACAGAACCTGTATACCTCCATGTCCTGCCGTATCTCATCTTGTATCCAGAATACAGGCCCAGCTGTAACATCTGTGGTAAATGTACTGCAGGATACCATACAGAACCTGTATACCTCCATGTCCTGCCGTATCTCATCTTGTATCCAGACTACAGTCCCAGCTGTAACATCTGTGGTAAATGTACTGCAGGATACCATACAGAGCCTGTATACCTCCATGTCCTGCCGTATCTCATCTTGTATCCAGACTACAGGCCCAGCTGTAACATCTGTGGTAAATGTACTGCAGGATACCATACAGAACCTGTATACCTCCATGTCCCGCCGTATCTCATCTTGTATCCAGACTACAGGCCCGGCGGTAACATCTGTGGTAAATGTACTGCAGGATACCATACAGAACCTGTATACCTCCATGTCCTGCCGTATCTCATCTTGTATCCAGGCTACAGGCCCAGCTGTAACATCTGTGGTAAATGTACTGCAGGATACCATACAGAACCTGTATACCTCCATGTCCTGCCGTATCTCATCTTGTATCCAGACTACAGGCCCAGCTGTAACATCTGTGGTAAATGTACTGCAGGATACCATACAGAGCCTGTATACCTCCATGTCCTGCCGTATCTCATCTTGTATCCAGGCTACAGGCCCGGCTGTAACATCTGTGGTAAATGTACTGCAGGATACCATACAGAACCTGTATACCTCCATGTCCTGCCGTATCTCATCTTGTATCCAGACTACAGGCCCAGCTGTAACATCTGTGGTAAATGTACTGCAGGATACCATACAGAACCTGTATACCTCCATGTCCTGCCGTATCTCATCTTGTATCCAGACTACAGGCCCAGCTGTAACATCTGTGGTAAATGTACTGCAGGATACCATACAGAGCCTGTATACCTCCATGTCCTGCCGTATCTCATCTTGTATCCAGACTACAGGCCCAGCTGTAACATCTGTGGTAAATGTACTGCAGGATACCATACAGAACCTGTATACCTCCATGTCCCGCCGTATCTCATCTTGTATCCAGACTACAGGCCCGGCTGTAACATCTGTGGTAAATGTACTGCAGGATACCATACAGAACCTGTATACCTCCATGTCCTGCCGTATCTCATCTTGTATCCTGACTACAGGCCCAGCTGTAACATCTGTGGTAAATGTACTGCAGGGTACCATACAGAACCTGTATACCTCCATGTCCTGCCGTATCTCATCTTGTATCCAGGCTACAGGCCCAGCTGTAACATCTGTGGTAAATGTACTGCAGGATACCATACAGAACCTGTATACCTCCATGTCCTGCCGTATCTCATCTTGTATCCAGGCTACAGGCCCAGCTGTAACATCTGTGGTAAATGTACTGCAGGATACCATACAGATCCTGTATACCTCCATGTCCTGCCGTATCTTATCTTGTATCCAGACTACAGGCCCCGCTGTAACATCTGTGGTAAATGTACTGCAGGATACCATACAGAGCCTGTATACCTCCATGTCCTGCCGTATCTCATCTTGTATCCAGGCTACAGGCCCGGCTGTAACATCTGTGGTAAATGTACTGCAGGATACCATACAGAACCTGTATACCTCCATGTCCTGCCGTATCTCATCTTGTATCCAGGCTACAGGCCCAGCTGTAACATCTGTGGTAAATGTACTGCAGGATACCATACAGAACCTGTATACCTCCATGTCCTGCCGTATCTCATCTTGTATCCAGGCTACAGGCCCAGCTGTAACATCTGTGGTAAATGTACTGCAGGATACCATACAGAACCTTTATACCTCCATGTCCTGCCGTATCTCATATCACAGGGTCCTAGAGCCTGCCCTCAATTGTCCAAATCTGTATTTTACCTCTAAATACGGTGCAACCAAAAAAAAAAAAAAGTGTGCCTATTAGTAATAAAAATGTCCAATTTTGCGGCACAGTTTTTGCTACTGGCCTGTATGAATACACCCTAAAAATATAATGCCATGCTCCCTACCTGGCTGCCTTCTTCACATAGATTATACAACCTTTCCATTAATGCCACGCCGGACAACTTGCTTATTATTACTATAGCATAGAACGTTCTGAAGTCAGTTCACGTAATGGATATAACTTTCAGGATGTCTTACGAGGAGTACAGTGGAATAGCAGTCGTGCCATCTGTGAATACCATCTTGGTACAAGAATAGCATCTTGGGTCATACAATGTAGGACACTATCAGGGGTATCCTAGCACCAGTCTCTATCATAAACCTACAAGAAACATGTCCCTTCTACTTCCTAGAAGAACAATACAGGTCATCATTATTAGGTAAGTCATGTGATAAAGAAGGATCGGGTTGTTCAACGTCTCCTCCATGTTCTATGATGGGAACCATACATGTAGAAACCATTTTCTGCATCTCACAAAGACATGATGGTTGGAACCAAAAATCTCAAATGTTGACTCATCAAACCAAAGTACAGATTTCAGTCATTCTTATCTCCATTCCTTGTGTTTCTTGGCCCAAGCAATTCTCTTTTCTTGTTGTGTCAGTAGTAGCTTCTTTGAAGCAATTCAACCATAAAGGGCTGATCCTTATCTCCTCTGAACACTTGATTAACTCTTGACAATTCATACCTGTTAATTGAAAACCATTCCAGGTGACTACTTCATGAAATTGACTGAGAGAATGCCAAGAGTACGCAAAGCTGTCACCCAGGGGCATAACTAGGAAAGACCAGGCTCCATAGCAGACTTTTGACTAGGCCCCCTTCAGCCCCCACATGGTAAAATGCCCTCTTTACTGGCCCCAACGATATAATGCCACTTTACTGGTCCCCACATGGTATAACACTCCCTTTCCTGGCCCCGTCATGGTATAATACCCCTTTTACACGGCATAATGCCAGCTTTACTGGCCCGCCACATATAAAACTGGTGTGCCTATTTTAGTAAATTCCTCCCAATGCCTTTCTGCACAGCAGCATGTTACACAGCGGCCAAGTAGAGTAGTACAGTATGGCTGGCGGCGGACAGATACCATTACCTGTAAGCACTTACAGTATATTAATCCGCTCTTTACATATATCATCAATCTTCTCCACTATCTTCCATCACAAACCACGCAGCCATTCCAGGATGTAGATAATGTGACTGTGGCCGAGACACTTGACCCAACGCTGACATACTGCTTAACTACCATTCAAGATGTGATAGACATTACAGGGTTAATCTCACCCAGTACAGAAATCGGTCACATGGCCTGTTTGCAGCTCAATCCCAAGTGAATAGAGCCAAGATGCAATACCATGCACAGCCACTATACAGTGTGCGGCGCTGTGCTGGCCATAGTGCACTGCACTCTCTTCAAAGAGCTGATCAGCGGAGGGTCCCGGGTGTCACTCCTAACGATCTGATATTGATGACCTATCCTAAGGGAAGATCATCACTATTAAAATCCCGAAAAACCCCTTTAAGGATTTTGATGATCCCGAAAAAAAAAATGATATGTCCCCACGTCATTATTTATACATAAATATTTTCTTTTCTAATCACTATTTATTTTCTGATTACTTTCTTATGTCACTTTTTTAAATTCCATTTTCTTCACACGATTACAGGGGCGACCATCTTGTCTAAACTGTGAACCGCAGTTCCAAAAAGTTGCTTTACAGATGTCGGATGCTTTGTGACACCTAGGGAAGCAAAGGATGAAGTAAGTCCATTATCTTATGTTATATAGATAGCTGTTATCCATCATTGTAATCCTGTGATGATAATGAGGTGACTGCTGAGAAGTGATCTCTACAGAACAGGGAGTGTCAGCTTATTATGAAGCATCATGAACAGTGCTAAAAAATAAAAGGACATGGAACAAAATACCTCTGTGCTAGTCAGAAGTGTCAGCCTCAAATACCCTCATCAGGACTGTAGAGTAGTAGTCGTAGTCGGGACCAGTTTTGGGTGGAGACAGAAAAAGTTGGAGTCGGTGGTTTGGCCTACTGTCTCCACAACCCTCTTGCCACATTACTCAGTTTCCCATTGGAATGCCAGCCACCATGCCCCCCAACCCAAAATAAACCAGAAAAATATCATATCCGGGTCGATCACAAGGACCCCAAAAATGGTAGCCCCAGCCATTAAGATGTCCCTTTTTTCTGGACCAGCGGTTGGTAGAGGTGGAGGATCTTGTAGCAGGACTGATCTTTAAAGGGAAAGTGTCACCAGGATATGACCTATTGAACAAATCATGTATTTATATTAAACAGATTTTTAAAGACTTTTTGGTGATGTTTTTAATTTTCCATGTTATTATCTATATTTAAAAAAAAAAAATCCTAAAAATCTTGCAATTTCAACTCTTGCCACTAAGCCTAAAATAGTTTGTGACTTCCTGTTTCATATACGAAGGACCATGGGTCATAGACACAACGGTCTGGAGCAGATCCTATTGGCTTCTATGGGAGAGTTTTCTAGGCATGCTCTGTGACCTGGGCAGAGGTCATTGTGTAGAGTGGAGTAGATAATCTGTGACATCACCTAGTGTGACTGGTGGATTCTGCGTCTTATCTACATATACATGATCGCTGTGATCATCAGTGTGCTGTAAGTGAGGTGACTGCTGTAAAGAGATCTCAGCATATTATTTGACTTAGCGGTGTTTGCAGTGAACGTCTCAACTCTATGTTATACAGAGTCACAGGCTCTGATTCCCTGTATATAATGATTATTTTCTTCTTCCTGCTTTCTGACGGTCTCTTCCCTGTAGCTGAATTATTTTATTTCTGTTTTCACAGCTAGAACGATGACTGACAGTAATATAATCCCCAAGTTTGGCAGTCTCCATAGTACATAAGAAGCCCTTGCACAGGACAGAACTCTTTTGTTTCTAAACACGTTTCCCTTTGTGGCGGCCAAACAATAGGCCCCTTGTGGACGTCGGCCTCGCTCTAGCCCCATCATATAGTCCACTTGTTTCATAAGCAATAATCTGAACTGCTTTCTATCGGAAGAAACTGATAAGATCCCATTTTATGGGATTTATATTAAAACAGGCACAAATATCAAAGGGACCTGAATATCTTACAATTCTGCCCAAGCAATTGAAAAGGGGGCAGAATCTGTGGCAAATTTAGGTATTATATGCTACACCCACGTCCACTTAAAATCCTCCAATCAAGTATAGTTCCCCCCCACCAATGTGGCCCCTCAGTATGATGTCCCTTTTAATATGGCCCCAATTGTATACTGTCCTACTGAATATGGCCTTTACAATAATATCCCCCTTGATATTGCCCCCACTGTATGAAGTCCCCCTTAATATGCTCCCAATCATAATGTCCCTCTCCTGGTGCCCCATTATATAAAGTCACCTATAACATACCACCACATTATAATGTCCCCCAAATGCATAAAGTGCCCCTTAATATGGCCCCCTCTGTATGAAGTCCCTCTTAATATGACCTCCACATTCTAATGTTCCCTTCCTGGTGCCCCCACTAATATGACCCCCTAATCATAATGACCCCTTGATATGGCCACCACTGTATGAAATCCACATATAGGGTGGGGTGGGGTGTTGCGTTACCTAGGAAGGGCTAGTAGTGGCAGGCTAGCTAGGAAAACAGGGAGGGGTAGGAAGTGAGAGAGGGAGGAGGTGTGAGTCAGCTCTGAGTGAAGCCCAAAACACAGAACAGGAAGATGCCCATGTAATCCAATGCAGAAGATGCCAGGAAGCCATGCTGTCCTGTCCCAATACAGCTGATCTGCAGGGGTCCTGTCTATCAGACCGCACAGATGTAATACTGATAGCCTAGCCTAAGGATAGGACATCAATATTAGAAAGGTGAACAAAATTTATATTAAGGGGAATATTAATATGGGGACAGGCGGCACTATGAGGGGGACTGGTCTAAGTTTATACTTATTAAGAAATCTGCCATTTGTTTCTATCATGGGTAAAGTGCGGCCATCTTGGTTTCTACAAACACATAGCTTACAACTATTGCCTATTCCTAGCCGGCTTTTATGTTTGCAGGTGTCTGAAACCGCTCTTGCACCTCTAACTCGATAATGGGGCACAAATGAAAGATGGGGGGGAGGCCGAGCGGCCCGTACGTACAGATCTGTGACCTATAAACAGATGTTTGTGTAGCCTATCCCTAAGGAACAAGGTTCGCAGTGGGGTGTGAAATTCCAGTGCGAAAATATCTCCCGAAGATTAAGTTCATGTCAGACTGTTAAAGAGCTGAGCACTCGTGTTTCTCCTCTACAGTTGCTCAAGAATACTCCAAGGCTCTTGAACCATGTACTTGTCAGATAGAAACAGCTCCAGGCAGCGCCTGCCATTAGTTATAAGGGCCTGTCACTGACAGCAATTCCCTTTATTTCTAGAGAATTTCTGATTTGGGGGAAAAAAAAAATTGCAACTAACCCACCATGAGACATGATTTAGGTGACATGTGTAGACATAATCTCCTAATTCGGGGTTTCCCAATCCAGCTCTCAAGAAAGCCCAACAGGTCACATATTAATGCCTTTGAAGGGCACCTCTCATCACTTCCACCTCTTTACACCCTTCAAAAGACACCGTTTCACTAATTCTGGCACAGTTGAGATTTTTCTTTCTAGCCCCCACCGTTCCTGTACAATCAGTGCCGTTAGTTTCAGCACAATTATGCTCTCTGCTGTCAGGTGGGCGGTCCCTGTCTTTCTGCGTGAGTTTAGGACCGCCCACCTGAGAGTAAAGCGCTGAAACTAGCTGAAATGATTGCTTGGGAATGGTGATGGCTACAGAAAAAATTCCAACTGCATCGGAATCAGTGGAGCGGAGCCTATTGAAGGATGCAGAGACAGAGTTGGTGAAAGGTCCCCTTTAAGTTTAGTTATCAATATCAACAATGGCACTAAGTATAACACATTAGGGAGGGGGAGGGAATTCATTAAAGTAGTCTCATTATGGACACTTATCCTCTTGTCCTGTGGATAGGGGATAAGTGTCCAATTGCTGGTGGCCCAATCACCAGGTACCCCAATAATCTGGAGGTCTGAAAGTCCCTCTAAGGCCTCTATGTGACGAGCACTCCATTCATTTCTATAGGACTAAGGGTGCAGCCACACATCACAGTCCCGCAGCCCGCTTTTGGAGGATGCAGGGACTGAAAGATCACTAGGGGACCAGCCAATCGGGGACCGCGGGGCTGCTGTAGATTCTGGTGTTATTTAGGACACTTGGTGGGACTATTAAAGGGAGTCTATCATTGGCAAAACTACTTTTAAGCTAATGGCAGGTTGGAATGACCTGTAAAAAGGCCATTCTTCTCCTAGCTTTCCTTGTTTTCTTCTCCCAGCCGATTCCAAGATAATTTGTTTCTTCATGTATGTAAATGAGCACCACGGAGCACCCGGGGCGTACCTTCTCTTCTGCGAGCACCCATCACGTCTTCTCTTCTCACCGCCCCTTCGGCCATTGCGGTGACTCACCTCTTGGCCTTCTTTCTTCTTACTTCTCGCTCTCAGCGAATTCTCGTGACTGCGCATGCACAACCGGGCCGCCATTTTTTGGTGGTATGTCACAAGAGCGTGGCAGAGCCAATTGCGCATGCGCAGTCGCGAGAATTCGCTGCCAGAGAGAAGTAAGAAGGCCAAGAGGGGAGTCACCGCAACAGTCGAAGGGGCGCTGAGAAGAGATGACGCGATGGGTGCTCGCAGAAGAGAAGGAACGTCCTGGGTGCTCATTTACATACATGAAGAAACGAATTATCTTGGAATCGGCTGGGAGAAGAAAACAAGGAAAGGTAGGAGAAGAATGGCCTTTTTTAAAGGCCATTCCAACGTGCCATTAGCTTAAAAGTGGTTTTGCGAATGATAGACTCCCTTTAAAGGATTATTATTATTATTTGTGGCAAATGATAAATAACATGGCACAAAAACGCCACTTGCGACTATCACCATGAACAAACATGCAGCACCTGAAATGCCTGGGAAGGGAAAGATTAACCCCGCTATCTATCCGGGAATGGGGCAGCTCTGTAATAACCTCCACCACCCATCACCGATAGACCTCAGACTAGACTGCTGATATATCCTGGTGCCCTGCTGTGTGTACTGTCCTTGTACATGGACTGCCCCATGGGGCACGCTGACCTAAGAACACTAATAATACAAATACCAGGAGACTGATGCAATCTGGGCAGTAATGTGATCCAGCAGGCAGAACCTGATCTGTCTATTAAAGGGGAGTCCCACAAGCATAATCTATCATCTATCCACAGGACAAGCGGTAAGTGTCTGACTGCATGGGGTCCAACCAACGACGACAAGAACGGGGACTCGTGTGCCCTAGCGGAATGGAGCGAAGGCTGCACATGCTGGATTCACGCTCTGTACAACTGCTGGAGACAACAGAGCACAGGGCTTGGGAATCGTAGTCAGCACCACAAACATTATAAAAGGGGTTCTCAACTATTATAAAACATACATGTAGTCAGGAGGGAGGGGGCTAGAAAATAAATATGACCTGATACGTACCTGCATCCTCCCTTCTGTTCCTGCGCTGGACGGCCGTCAGCTCCACTGTTATGTTTATATACAAAGTGGCTGCGGCAGAGATGTCACATTGGCGTGTGTAGTGTTTGGCTGCAGCGGCCCCGCCAACGTAACATCACTGCTGCAGCCACTCTGTATACACACAGAGAAGAGGAGCTGTCGGCCCAGTGCAGAGGGGAGGATGCAGGGACATAGAAGTGCAGATTTATGTTATAGCCCTCACCTCCTGACTGCATATATATGTTTTAAGTCCCGCACAACCCCTTTAAGGAGCAACAGCTCTCCACAAGTGTCGCCTAATAAAATGCAGCAGTTACAAGTGTAGTGGAAGTGTTTTATATGACAGTATAGCTTACAGTGCCCCCTGCTGGTAACAGCTGGGATTTGCAGAGTTTTTGATTAAGGGATCGTTTGGGGGAGGGGTTCACATATACTTTTATACAGCAAGGCCCTCTGGTTAAAGTGGACATAATCTTTAGAATAACGTCAACCAGATCTGCCAATTTCAGCAGCAGCCGCCGTCCATATGTATATGGGGTTGTCCTGACTTTTCCCCAGACAGCAGATGAGGGATGGAAAGCAGGATCGGGAATGTTGGATACCTTCAGGGGCGAAAACCCAGAGGTATCTGACACCAACTTACTCCGCTCTCCTCTTTCAGAACAAAAGCACTCTCAACCAGGCTGAGCATGCATGTGTACAGGGTCCGGAGTTACAGCTGTCGGACCGCAGGTATGAAGTCTATGGCCAGCTGCAGAGAACAATACAGAAGTAATGAGCAGCACTTGGAGTGAGATAGAAAACTTACTGTTAGCTGCAGCAGCCTCTCTCCGAGCCTATGTCTCTGCTTGTCCTCCTCTCCACAGAATTCTATGGTCACATATTTCATTGAGCTGCAACCCGTCTTCGGAAACCAAGGCGAATTCAGCAGGGATTTAAAGAGATAGTGCAAGAGAATATAGGAAAATTTGCCATATATCTCAGAGAAAATGCTCCTTTCTCCACTAGTCTCTTTTCTCCAATGATCAAATAGTACAAGTGAATATAGGAAACTTTGTAACAAATCTTTGTAGAGAGAAGCATTTTTATCAAAGTTTCCTATATTCACTTACACTATTTGATAAGAAGAGTAAGAAGCATTTTTCTCTAAGATGTTACAAATAGTACAGATGACTATAGGAATGTCAGAGAAAAATGCTTCTTTCTCCACTTATCAAATAGTACAAGTGAATATAGTAAACATAGTAAAGAAAGAAGCATTTTTTCTTTAAGATATAGTAAACATTTTCCTATATTCACTTGTACTATTTGACAAGTAAAGAAAGAAGCATTTTTGTTGAACAGTATAAGTGGATATAGTGAATTTATGAGTGGAGAAAATATAGGAAACTATATTTTGTTCTCTACTATAAGATATATTACATTTTTCCTTTGAGAAGTTTTCCTCCATTCACTCATACTATTAAATAGAGAAAGAAGCATTATTGTCTAAGATACATTACAAACTTTCATGTATTCGCTTGTATTATCTGATAGGTGTAGAAAGAAGCATTTTTCTCCAAAAATATATATATTGCAAAGTTTCCTATATTTGCATGTACTTTGACTTACGGAAAGTTGAGTATATGGAAAAGCAAACAGGAGTCATCGTGTCGCCAGCTGGAATCATTTTATTTATCATAAAAAGGAAGCGGATGATCGTCACCGTATCATGCTATTCTGGCTTTCGGGAAATGTTACAGACAAAACAAATACAAAACAAAATAAACCACAAGTTTTCTCTGTCCGCGAGAAACTACCCCCACCTACCCCCAAGACTCTCCAGGCTGCAATGATACAGATACCCCAGGAGTGCCCAGGGTGGAATGGTGAATCTGGGAGTATGACCAGAGGAAGGACTCTAAGTCAAGGCAATAAATAGTGATAAATCCAACAGGAAGAGCACTTGCACCCCTTCCCCCTGGATGTAAAGCAGCCTGTCTGAGCTAAAACCCCACATTCATATGTCAGTGCTAGCGTTAGTATGGCGGATCTCCCTCAATACTGGATGGACTTGGTGTATGTAAGAAGCAGGCTGACCACAGACAAGCAGTCCCGGGTTGGTGTGACTCTATACACTGGCATATCACACACTCGAGCCCATATACTAGAAGGTGGGTGTTCCGGCCCCTGCGGCCCACGGGTGGAGGACTGACCCCGGACAATATTTCATCTTATGTTTGGTCCTATAGAAATCTGCACTTGGAGTGAAAAAAAAAAAAAAAAAAAACAAACCTTCGAGTTTACAGGTAAATGCCTTGAAAAGCGATCTCATCGCGGCAACACGTGGAATCAAAGCAGCGTAGGATGTGCAAGGGACTTCATCCGATTTTGGAATGAGGCCCTGCAGGAGGCGGACTTTAAAGCGAGGCACACATTAAACTGGTGGGGCCATCGGGCGACGCCCCCTACTGCAACAAATGCAAAATCATTAAGGCAACACGGCTACGAGAAAGTAAAAAAAAAAAAAACACATCGAGATGATGAACCAGGCGATAAGGCGGAAGGAA
Organism: Leptodactylus fallax; assembly: GCA_947044405.1. Classification (NCBI taxonomy): domain Eukaryota; kingdom Metazoa; phylum Chordata; class Amphibia; order Anura; family Leptodactylidae; genus Leptodactylus; species Leptodactylus fallax. Next base: position 688,504 of record CAMRHE010000477.1, on the reverse strand, counting down.
TAGGGGGAACGGCGAGAAGTCCTTGGAATAAACCCCCCGGCACAATATGGCTGCCAATTATGGGGCCAGGCACCTTGACTAAGCTGGCACAAGAATGTGATCGGACTGGGAATGCTCCCTTCTCCCCGGGAGAACAGGGCAAGGCAAATGGCGCCCACACAAGGCAGAAACGTCAATCCCACTTGGCATTTTTAAAGGGGCATGAGGGAGGAGCTTGTAGGGGGGTGGGGGGAGACACCACATGGTACAGAGTTGGGACACAATCCAGCAGCTTCTCTCAGAGAGTTGGAGGACAGAGGGGTGTTGTAGACCCCACAGGGGGCATCTCTGGGCAGACCTAGTTCTTCCACTCTTTGCTGATGTTCAGGTTCCACTCCCAGGAGAGGTGATTGGTTTTGTCGTCATCAGAGAAGCAACACTTCATATTGTAACAGGCTCTGGCCAACATACCCTTAGGGGCCTCCTCTACTGGGGTGAGAAACTCATATTCCTCCGCACGGGGGCCGTAACTTCCAACCATATAGTTAGTCTTGTCCACTAAAAGAAAAAAAAAGGCTTTCATTACTGCGAGGTGAAGACACGACCTAAAAACCAGCATCTAATACGTACAGCCAAATATAACACAACTTTACATAAATGAATAGTCCGGGTAAATATAAGAAACTTTGTAATATATCTTATAGAAGAAATTTGTTTCCTTCTCCAGTTATCAGGACGAGTTACTCTTTACATAGAAGTCTATGGAGAGCAGGAGGAGGCGGCTGTGGGAAAAGACACACACACACACACACAACTGCTACACTGTGAGTGAGAGAGCTCTTCTAACACTGCTGCATCTTCAAGATAAGACTAATACATACGACAGAATGAAACTATAAATCAATTACAGCCTCCTCCTCCCCTCTCCATAGACTTCTATGTAACAAATAACCAATTCTGATAAGTGGAGAAGGAAACAGATTTCTCGAATGAGATAGATCACAAAGTTTCTTATATTCACCTGGACTATTCATGTAGGATTTTGTCTTCTTCACTAAACTCAATGGTGAAAATCCACAGCATATCCTTAAAATTCTGAAATTTTATCCAACCCGAGGGTGAGATTTGTTAACTGTTATCCGCATGGGCAGCGCTGTAATTCGCTGTGGCTCTTCTGAAAAACTGCATGGATCTCCTTTCTGGGTGGATGCACCCCAAGTGTACCAGTATATGTAAGCAGTAAATGTGTACACTCGGACCTGCATGCATGTTTATCAAATGGGAGCCTGGTTTCATCATCAGGCTGCCCCCATAAATACTAACTAGATCACCCCCAAAATTAGACATTAGATGACATGTGGCAACAATTTTATTAACACCAGTGAAATCTATGACTTTTTTCTAATCTGTTTTTACTTTCTGACTGTAGATTTTTTTAATTCTATTTTCAGTCCATGATTATGGGCGCGGCCATCTTGCCTGATGATCTTCTCTGCTCTGTTAACAGCATTTAGTGATCTGCTTTACAGCAGTCATGGCCATAGGTAGTAATAGTCTGAAGCCAACCCATTGAGGTTTATGGGAGAGTTTTCTAGACTTGCTCTGTGCAGGGAGGGGGAGGAGATAAGCTGTGATGTCATCTATTAATAGTGATGTAATGATGGCTCAGTGTTGTTATCTTCTATTGTAATACTGTCTGTGATGTAAGTGAGGTGACTGCTGCAAACAAAACCCCTAGAGAATTGGCAAGTGTCAGTCAATTATTAGACTTAGTGGCCAGGAAGAAAAAAAAAAAAAATCAGGACATGGTACTTTTTATTAAATTTAGTGACATAAAAATAATAAAGAAAAATCTTTAAGAATATATTTAACATAAAAACTTGGTTTTGAAAATAGGTCATTATCTGGGGCCACATTCCCTTTAAGGCAGGGGTCAGCAACCTTTGGCATTCCACTTTCTCTGAAACTACAACTCCCAGCAGGCTCCGTTCACTTCTATGATAGTTCTGATAGCTGGCTGCTCCTTTAGAGTATAATTTCCATCATGTGAAGGTGATGATAGGAGTAGCATGTATGTATATGAACCCTATATCAGACAGACACTTGCACCTTACCTGTACGTCACTGGTCATTAAGGGGTTAAGGTATATGAACCCTATCTCAGACGGACACTTACACCTTACCTGTACGTCACTGGTCATTAAGGGGTTAAGGTACAATGGGATGTATATGAACCCTATATCAGGTGGACACTTACACCTTACACCTTTCCTGTACGTCTGCTGCTGTAACTTCAGTCCGGACACAATCTCCTTGCTAACCTGTTGAAACAGAGGACATCAGGTGACGCTGACTGTACCCAGGCAGACAAGCCCAGACCCTCATACACACAGCGCAGTATCCTCACCTTAAAGCTGATCTTGATCCTGTACTCGACACCTTCTTTCAGGGTGAAGGATTCTTTCTTAAACTTCTCGAGGTCTCCTGGTGTACACAGACCGGTCAGTCACACCCCGGAGTCGGATAAAGCCAGGGTTATTATTGTTGTCATTTACCTGGAGACTTACCTGTTAGATCCAGCTGGAGGGGGCCGGGGGCGTCTTCACACACCAAGGTCAATTTGGTTACAACGACATTTGGAGCTTTAGGATCTGATAGAAAAGAAAATTTTATATATATTTATTATAGCTACAATACAGCCCTACAGTATATACAGGTTGAAGTCAGTCCTCTGTCCCTCCCCTCCGTCTAATTCCCCTAATATACAAAATCTAGGGTCATAGAGGTTGTGGGGGAAGCTAAATGTGGACCCCACATGAGCATGGGGAGAACAGAGAAACTTGATGCAAACAGAACGTTTCCCAAATCGGGGCTGGTGAGGTCACAGTCATGTGAGCAATCACATGTAAGGGCGGGGGCTTGTACCATAGCTCCATGTATGGAAGAAACTGTGCAGGGTGCATGGAGGTAACAGGGCTAAGTTTGGAGGAAAGGCTCGTGATAGCAGGGCTGAATGTGTTGGGGGAAAAGTACATGTAGCAAAGCTGAGTGTGTGGGGGCAAAGGAGGGAATGTGCATGTAGCAGGGCTGGGTGTGGGGGAACACGAAGACAGCAGAGCTGAGTATGTAGGGAGAAAACATGAAAGCAGCAGAGTCATGTGTGGAGGGGGAAGATGATGAAGGTAACAGAGTTGTGTGTTGGGGTGAACATGTAGATAGCAGAGCTGTGTGTGGGGAAGAACATGGAGGTAGCCGAGCTGCGTGTGGGTGGAGGCGGGGGGGGCGGGGGGGGGAGAACATGGAGGTAGCCGAGCTGCGTGTGGGGAAGAACATGGAGGTAGCCGAGCTGCGTGTGGGGAAGAACATGGAGGTAGCCGAGCTGCGTGTGGGGAAGAACATGGAGGTAGCCGAGCTGCGTGTGGGAAGAACATGGGGTGCCGGCTGCGTGTGGGGAAGAACATGGAGGAGCTGAGCTGCGTGTGGGGAGAACTGGAGGTAGCCGAGCTGCGTATGTAACAGGCGTGTGTAAAGGAAGAATAAGCAGAACAGAGGCCAAATATAGATGACTTTTCTCCGAATGAGACCAATTACAGTAGTGGGGGGTCCTGAATGAAAACAGTGCCCGAAGAGAAGGGGCCATTTTAAGAAAGTTTGGGAACCACTGGCTTAGATTAGAACCCAAAACCAACCACAGCGCCATGACTTACCGATAGTGCTGGGGACGGGGCCCAGCAGAGCCTCCTTGTACTTGCGCAGACTCTCATCATCCTGGTCCAGAGCTTGGATCTCCTCAATGGTCTTCTGTGCCGGGGGCTTGTAGTTCACCGAGTGTTCGTCTTCCTCGTTCTCTGCTGCAATCTGTGCCAGCTGCTCTGAAGTGGGTTCGTGCTCAGCCATGTTTTAGAGAGGGCACCCTATGGTTAAAGTGGGAGGACAGAACAAAAACGTCAGCGCCAGAGACAAAACACGGTACTAGTGCCGAGGTTCTATATACACTAACGCTACAATAGCTGTATACATGGAATGTTCTAGCACCTTCTATATACTTTATGCTTCAATATTTCACCATTTACTTTTTAACCCCGTATATAGTCAGTCCTGATGTCAGCTGTGAAGTGGTGTAGACAATGCTTTGAGGGTTAAATTAATTGATGACCTATTGATAGATCAGAGGGGTCCGATAACATATAGTATGGAACGAGGTGGTCTTCTGCCTCAGATCTGTCTCCAAATTCTGGCCCTGGCAGAGCCTCAGATACAATAGGGTTAATCAGCCTGACTGTCGCACCACACGTTCTGTGGCTGAATCACTTACGGAATCTGCGGCAAAATGGAGCAGGTGGTTTCTTTTTTTCAGCCTCCTGAGCGTCCTCATCGCCTTTCATCAAAAATAATCTGCTTCGAACTCAGCTCCAAATTCCTCTGTGTGAACATACCCTTCAGTTTGCTACAATGTGTCAACTCACAGAGCATTGTCTAGGCTGGATACAACTGAATCTGCTTCGGGCATGTTTACACAGTGGAATTTCGCCCTGATTTTGGGCCGGATTCTGCCCTCAATATGAGAGCCACGGGAGGCAGAGCCTGAAATGGCGCTGACAACAATAAGCTTCCTGCTAGATCTTGCCACAAAATGGACGGTGGGGGCCACGCTGCTGATTCTGCCCATTCATATAAGAAGGGAGCCATGTGCCAAGGGCCCTTGTTTACGATGACCTGGGGCCCTGACAATAGTTGGCATACAGCGCACACGCACCCGAGATCTCTACGTGGCAGCAGACAATACATGGCTACAGGAGGGAATGTGACGGCACACAACGTCCACTGGCAGCGCCGCCGCCCACCGCCCTGCGTGCAGAGGCCGACAGCCAGTGACTGAATAACCTGTATACATCATGGATTAATCAACCCTGTAACATGTATATATTATACATGGACTTGTGCAGTAACTATATATAATAGACTATACGCTGCTGGGCAATCTATAGGTACCCGGATGAATGGCAGACGGCTGCTGATAGGCAGAATTCTCACCATGCTGCTCCACCCTGCCATTCAGTTAAAGGGGTTGTCCAGGGAGCCTTATCTGACTTACTTCAAGTCCAAACTAGCACCGGCCCCTGGATCGCACCGCCTCGTCTGTGGGGTTGGTTTTGCTATAGTCCGCCAGCCCCCCATTATCTGTGAAATGGGAGAAGAGGCGCAGTGATCCAGAGGCACGACACCGCTTCTGATCATGTGACCTGGGGTCAGAACCAGCCAGAAACCTCTAGGTACAGTATCTAAAAGTCACCAGACAATCCCTTTAATTTCCCCCTTCTCTGCTGTCCGCACAGGGCCGATCCAGGTTTAGGGGATAACCAGATGACAGGGCGGATTTGCTAGGGATAAATCCAGTAATGGCCGGAGCTCCTACGCGCGGTGCACATGGAGGACACAGGAGCTGAAGGCTAATCCTAAGCAAAGTCCCCAAGGCCATTTCCTAGACAACCCCTTTAAGCACCTGACAACTATTACAGTACTAAATGGCATCACTAGTGAAAGTCCTTGTTGTCAGGGCATGTACGAGACGTAGTCACCAGTGATTCTCACCACTGTATTCACTCTCTCATCTAACAATCTGGGAGCCCGATGACGTCATCAGTGATGCCATTCTGGCAGCTGGAATCCATCCAATCTGATTCCTACCATCTACATGCTCATCCCAAACTACCCCTTAAGAACTAGACCAGGTGTGGTCTTAAAGGGAGTGCACCGCCACAAAAATGTCCGCTAAACCCCTTATATGATGCTGTAGGGCCGGTTATATAGAGAATGTACCTTTTTTTTTTTTTTACATAAATGTGGAATAAAAAACCCAAAACACTTTTACCTATATGCAAATGAGCTTTTTGGCACACCCTGGGCGTGGCCACTTCCGCCGCTGCACCTATTTTCACCACATAAAAGGACCCGTCAATCTTTAGGTTATAGGACAGTGTTGTGTGGTGGCCACAGCCAATAACAGGCATTATGGCCCCACCCCTAGTGCACCAAAGAGGTAGGTGCACTATGTCACTACCCGGCCTATGACATCATGACCTCTCCCCTCTCCTGACACATCAGGTTTAGTAAATCCTGCTATTCCTCACAAAGTTTCTAAATGATCTTTTGTTACATCTTGTCATGTTGTCGTTCCGCTATTACTCCTCCTGGAAATGTATGAATAACCTGGGGGCTACTGTTCTCCTCATCAGAAGGTGCGTCTCCCTCCATAGTGTGATATTGGGCAGGGACACCCCCGATACCCAGATGTCAATTTATTCCAATTTCCAGGAGGAATAACAGAATGATTATGTATTGGTGAGTATTATACCAGACATGCCAGGAGAGGGATCCAGCCTTCTTTAAAGGGGATGTTCATATCTACTGGATAGATAAGTGTCGGTCCAACTAGTGGGACCCCTGCAATTGCACGAGTGAGACGGGCCCGTGACCCCTGTGTGAATCAAATGCTGGTCTTGCACATTCAACGGGGTGTTTATGTTTTTTTTTACTGTTTAATTGATCATTTTTAGTATTTTTCCTCGTGCATCATCACATCCGTCAGGATACAGGAAAGGCTCTCGCGACGTACATTAAGGGGTTAATACTGGAGCTGCGTCGCGAGACTCTCGGCACACGGTTAATCTTGCCAGGAGACGCGGCTACAAGCCAAGAACTAGGCCATTCAGATAACAGGCCGGGGCCACAATGTAACCCTTTCCCGCCCCCCAATCTATGATGTCCCTGCACCCCTAATAGAACGCACAGAAGGAGGGTATCATGAGCAGCGCCCCCCGCCACTCAGAAAACCTCGAGTCACTTCCACTGCTAATCTAGAGCTGCATTTACAGTTCTGCAGGCTTCAGAGCTGAAATCTCCCAGGGCTGGGTGATTGATATGCTGGGGTCTGGTGACACTAACCTATCTATCTGCAGGGCTGCGGGTGATATGCTGGGTCTGGTGACTCTAACCTATCTATCTGCAGGGCTGCGGTGATATGCTGGGCGGTGACCTCCTTCTATCGCGGGCTGGGGGATATGCTGGTTCTGGTGACTCTAACCTATCTATCTGCAGGGCTGCGGTGATATTCTGGTTCTGGTGACACTAACCTATTTATCTGCAGGGCTGGGGTGATATGCTGGTTCTGGTGACAGGTTAACCAGCATATCACCCCAGCTCCGCAGATAGATAGGTTAGTGTCTCCAGAACCAGCATATCACCCCAGCCCTGCAGATAGATAGGTTACTGTCACCAGACCCAGCATATCACCCCAGCCCTGCAGATAGATAGGTTAGTGTCACCAGAACCAGCATATCACCCCAGCCCTGCAGATAGGTTAGTGTCACCAGAACCAGCATATCACCCCAGCCTGCAGATAGATAGGTTAGTGTCACCAGTACCAGCATATCACCCCAGCCCTGCAGATAGATAGGTTAGTGTCACCAGTACCAGCATATCACCCCAGCCCTACAGATAGATAGGTTAGTGTCACCAGACCCAGCATATCACCCCAGCCCTGCAGATAGATAGGTTAGTGTCACCAGTACCAGCATATCACCCCAGCCCTGCAGATAGATAGGTTAGTGTCACCAGAGCCAGCATATCACCCCAGCCCTGCAGATAGATAGGTTAGTGTCACCAGAACCTACATATCACCCCAGCCCTGCAGATAGATAGGTTAGTGTCACCAGAACCAGCATATCACCCCAGCCCTGCAGATAGATAGGTTAGTGTCACCAGAACCTACATATCACCCCAGCCCTGCAGATAGATAGGTTAGTGTCACCAGAACCAGCATATCACCCCAGCCCTGCAGATAGATAGGTTAGTGTCACCAGAACCAGCATATCAACCCAGCCCTGCAGATAGATAGGTTATTGTCACCAGTACCAGCATATCACCCCAGCCCTGCAGATAGATAGGTTAGTGTCACCAGAACCCAGCATATCACCCCAGCCCTGCAGATAGATAGGTTAGTGTCACCAGAACCAGCATATCACCCCAGCCCTGCAGATAGATAGGTTAGTGTCACCAGAACCAGCATATCACCCCAGCCCTGCAGATAGATAGGTTAGTGTCACCAGTACCCCAGCATATCACCCCAGCCCTGCAGATAGATACGTTAGTGTCACCAGTGCCAGCATATCACCCCAGCCCTGCAGATAGATAGGTTAGTGACACCAGAACCAGTATACGTGTGGGGTTGATACCCCCCTGTTCCCAGTGCTCCATTGTCCAATCATTCAGGCTCCTGTTCTGCCAACGCCTTGCATGACCAGTGAGGCCGATCAGTGTCCTCAGCAGTCACTGGAGAGGGATCGATGACATCACTCACGTCACCTGTTCCTTACCAGCATTCAGTGTCTGTGGCTGTGTTGCTACAAGCCTGCACAGACACCAAAAATGGACAATGGAGCGGTGGGGATAGGCGAGTTTGCTTTTTATTTCTTATTGTACACCAGCCCTGGCCGCCCCATGAGATTCTCCAGTTTCTGGACAATCCCTTTAAGCTGGCCATAGACTTTATATAGATTTCAGCAAACAGCTTTTCCTCCTGTTCCCCCATACACTTGCCGTGGGCCCAGCATGCATGTGTCTAAGCAGGTAGAGCGGGGAAAGTTACAGGCAGACATGTCTGGCATCGCCTTATCTCGCCTTCAGACAAAGGACGAGGCGCCGAAATCCATCATGGCAGATCCCTCTCAGACATGGGCTGTCAGCGGAGAGTAGGGGGCTTCCTACATGGTGGGTGGTCTGGAGACAATCAGCAGGTGCAGCTGACAATAGTCTAATGTGAACAGGCACATAAACTGTTAGGGGCGTGTCTGCACACCTGCTGACGGTTTCCAATGCCATCCTGCAGAATTATGAATACAGCTCTGGAGTATAATGCAGGGTGTATCTCAGGAGCAGATAAGCAGTGTATACACCCCCATAGACATGACAGAAGGCTGCACCAGGACTTCCCATCCTTTACAGGGTCAGGTAGGTGAGGCGCTGCCCCACTTCACCCTCTGCAGTCCGGTACCGCCTCTTAGCCGGACTGGTGTGCACACGCTACTTACCGCTGCCGGTTCGGTTCCCCGCTCTTACAGCTCCCACCCTCAGGAATGGCGAATGATGGCCGGACACGCCCCGCCGTGCGCTCTCCTCTTCCTTTCCGGGATGTGCGTCATTTCCGCCGGCGGCCGCCATGTTGGTACACCCGCACTGTGAATGTCACTAATGTATCGTGTGGTTGGGGGGGCTATGGGTTTTTCTTTTCGTACCGTAAAGTGAGGCGTATCCTCAGCCCGCCGCCTGCAAAACGGCGGAAAACCTGACGGGCACCGGAATTTATAATACCAATATGGCGCCTTCCTGTATAAAACTAGTGTGGCCCAGTGGTTGTCCATGGCAACCAATCATATGCTGCCTTTCATATTAGTAGTGCCGGTTAGAATATGTAAGCCGAGATTTGATTGGTTGCTGCGGGCAGTGACCTCACTGGTTGTTACCACCGGTTTTCCTGAGAGGAGTTAGTTTTCGAGGTCAGATTATTTAGCTATTGATCATGAACTCCAGCTTAACAAGTTCTCAGACATAGAGTCCTGGGGCTGATGTATTAAAGTAGTGTAAAGGCAAAATTATCTTCCTTGCCCATAGCAACCAATCACAGCGCAGCTTTCATGTTTCAGGAGCAGAATGCAAAATGAAAGCTGCACTGTGATTGGTTGCTATGGGCAACAAACAATTGTGCATAAATGAAGCTGCACTACCGCTATTCAATGTCTGTTGCCCCCATCCGTTACAGGATGAGAGCAACGGACATTAAAGGGGTTTCCAGGAAATGCAGAAATGGGGCAGGAGGCCAGAGATGGTAAAACACTCACCTGTCCCCAGTGCTCCGGTGTCCCCCATTGCTGCCCGGTCCAGCAGCACCCGAGTGCTTGTTCCAGCAGAAGTGCTCACCGCCAGTCAGCGGTCACAGGAAAGGAAACAGGATGTTTCCGGATACGTATGCGAGTGACATCCCGGGTCCTCTCCTGTGACTGCTGACAGCGGTCACGTGTGGCGCGGACTTTCGCCGGAACAAACCTCAGATGCCGCTGGACCGGACAGGGGCATAGGACACCGGAGCATTGGTGACAGATGAGTATGTTGGGGTTTTTTTTTATGCTTCACCTTTCCCGGTCTCCTGGATCAATTCTGGACAACTCCTTTAAAATGACAGATGGAGAAGAAGAGTTCATTGGGTGTCTGTCAGCATTCATTCCAATGTAAAAAACATGACGGACGCTTTCCTCTCCCTTCCGTCATGTTTTACTTTTTACTTTTCAGAAATCCTGCAGGCAAGCTAAACAAACATGACAGCAATGGTAGTGTGAATGCAGCCTAACCGGCGGCGCAGCTTTCCTGTCTGTATTCTGTCATATTACGTTGCAGACTTTCACCCTTTGCAATGCAGAGACTGAACGCAGCGACAGATCTAATGAATTCTGCTGCAAAAATTACCTAGTACAAGCATTTTTTGCCCTAGTGAAATGTCCGAATACTCCAATGGAAAGTCAGCCGAGGATGTGTCCCATGTGGAGGTATCTTTAGGATATGTTCACACGGCTGATTAAAAAGAAAATTCACAGCCGAAACCCCCAAGCCGAGCCTCAGATTTCTGCTGTAGATCCGCACGCTGATCGGTCGACCCAGTTCAGTGGGGCTACTGGTCAGTTTATTCCGCAGATTTCATCCATGTTGTATGAAGTATTGTGCAAATTCCAATTTATAATAAAGGGATATAGATTATTATTAATGTACACTCCGGCACCCCATTTATTACCTGGGGAGGCCAGAAATCTCATGCCCTATCTCTCCGGCTGAACGCTCGGTCACATGACAGATATTGCTCTACTCCATGGGCCTGCAGTCTGAGTATAGGGGAGACGGTGACAGCTGCAGGGGAGACAGAGGAACAAGCAGGGGCATAAATATCAGGGTAGCGGCTGCCACAGGGCCCGGGACATTAGGGGGCCCGGCAGGCCCCTCATGTTTTTTTTTTTTTTTTAATAGGGCGTGTAACCCCAGCAGGTAACGGGCCCTATTTACTTACCGATCCCTGCTCCTGCTCACGGCCGCCTGTGCTTCCCCTTCTGTGAAAGTGGAGGCGGCTTTGAGCAGGAGCGGGGATCGGTAAGTAAGGCCACGGGCCACGAACCCCACAAACATTGCTATCTTTTCAGACCCCAGAGTATAATGATCGGAGGCCCAGGGGGGGTGAGGGAACATAAAAAACACTGTTACTTACCTCTCCTGTGCTCCGGAAGGCTTTGGGCCTACTTGGTGATGTCCCAGGCATCAAAGTGACTCAGGCTGACATCAGTATGCGTCGCGATGCATGCCTTGCTCACGTGACGTCTGGTCCAACGTGAGGGGGGCATGTTAAATGTTCGCCTTGGGGCCCAGTCATTCCTAGTTATGCCGCTGGGAACAAGGGTACCGGCCTCCACACGGGGGTGTAGTTTAAATAAAAGTGTCAAAGTATGTTGGGAGTTGTAGTATCACAGCAGGCTGCAGACCACTGCCATAACACCATTGGCTAGTGTGACTTGTACACTTACCTCTGCTCTTGCCTTACAGATCCCTGCATCACTCACCATGTATGTCTGGGCTATGTGTCTGCAGTATGATGACTCGCGTGTTGATCCAGGTACTCACATCGCTCGATACCCAGCGTCCTGGTAGGTGATTTTAGCAGATCACAGTATAATGAAAGTGAATGGGGGTCACAATGTGAATCGCAGGTTGCTGCAAACACAACACTACAGTCACAAGGGTCGGATTTTCTTGCAACTGTAATGTCACTGCAACCTGGCAGCCATGTGATGTAGCAAAGTGATGGCGTGATCTGTCACATAACTGGCATCACGGCCTTAATCACAGCGTAGGCATAGCCTAAGAGTTGTGGTGTCTTCTGCGTACGGCCTCATGCACACTTTCATTATCTTCAGTGTTGCGTCTGAGAACCCCGACCCATCTAAGTCTATGGACCAATGCACACACGTCGGTTTATTTAATTTTTTTTATACAGAAAGCCCTATTCTTGCACATTTTACACCTTAGGCTTTGCACACTGAAATCTATGGGATCTGTGAAAAACAGATGAAACTCAGACATTAGAAATGGACACACGAATGCAGCGTGGACCTTTAAGGAAAGAAATGTGTGCGAGTCCTAAGTGTTCTCTCTTCCTTGCAAAAAATAAAAAGAGGTAACACTTGAGATAAAATCAGATGTGTGCACAAGGGCTTAGAGCACATGTCATAGGTGATCACAATGCACCAGGTGCATTGAAAATTAAAAGAAGCAAAGTTTATAGTGCCACCTACTGGTAGCCAGTCAGTAAGCCACTGGGGAAGGTATATAAGGGAATGTTCACTCTGGATTTTTTTTTCTGTGGAATCCACATCCCATTCATTTCTATGGGAGGCAGATACATTTTTTTTTTAGCGTCCTGTCTGATCTTCTGCCCGAACCTCCCAATGAAGTGAAAGGCAGGAAGAATACTGCGACAGATTTTACATGAAACTACCTGAAAAGCTTTAATAAGTCATAGTAAGACCTCATTCAGACAGCTGTAATGGGGACACACAGAGGGGATTGCTGCCAGTCAGTGGCCACCATCTACACGAGCAGTACCATGGAGGTTTATACAACCCTCATCTACATGCTATGACTAAATCCTGTGGCATGTCACTTATTACAGGGGTTTCACCTCCAGCTTTCAAACTTTACAAGTCCTGCAGGTAAGTCAGAGCCAAAACCACCCGATTCTACATAAAAGGGAACCGTCTAGTGGTGCGGTATGCTAGATATGTGGCTGAAGATGAGAGGGGTTTCCAGGATTAGATGTTTGTCACCTATTGTAAGAACAGATTGGCAAATATCTGACACCAGCCCCAGTAGCACACCGTGTACAGAACCAGAACAGCTCCTACCCCTGACCTATACCAGGGAAACCCCCATAATACTGTACGCAACCTCCAGCATCGGTGTCCAGGCCATATACAGACTTCACCATACACATAAGGCAGACATTTCCCATATACTGGTCATCAGGTTCACTTTTCTAGCTCTGCTTGCTGTCATTGCCGAAGCAAATTCATGGTTTACTTTCAGGCAACACATGGGCAGCTAAAGGATTGGCCATAAAAATTATACACCTACTGACAACATCGTCACTGGAGGGCAGGACTTTATCTTCAAAAGTAAACGAACATGATGGAAGCTACGGTCCGCCATGATGTTTACATCAGTGTCAGTGGGAGCGGACACAATCAGTCTGTGACCGTTCATGTCCGTTGCGGTCATCCTATGACAGAAGACAGAAACGGACATTAGTAACAGTAGTGTAAACTCCCCCTAAGGTCACACAATGTCATTTTTAGCTGGATTTTAAGGCAGATTCCGTCTCAAGATCAGTTCCAAATTCCAGAGTGATTTTGCTTCCTGTTTTAATAGACGCATTTGGCCAAGGTGCTGAAAATGAAGCACCCTGCTCAATCTTACTGTAGGACCTGTGTTGTGAGAAGATCAGTCCTTAAAGAGGTTGCCTGGGATAAAATGATCTTGCTACACTAAACACCCTCCCCCCCCGCCTAAATTCTAACTTACTTAATCAAAAATGTATATTTACCCAGATCACTGGGGCACATTTTCTGCTGACATTCCATTTCCCTGTTTCCGGAACATCACCAATACCACCCTCCATCCCCATCATACTGGCCAGATCTTCTGGACACGAAACATCACTTCCTTCAGGGAGAGCGGATTCTCATCTTCTTGACATTTGCTGGCCTCCCACGGCTGAACAATATAGCCTGAGTGCCGACACTCTGGTTCTATTACGCAGGTGCCTGCAGAAGATAAGAAGGAAGTGATGTCCTGTGTCCAGAAGATCTGGACAGGAAGACAGACAAGTATGATGAGGTGGGCTGAGTTAGTTAGGAAGGGCTAGTAGTGGTCAGGCTGGGAATGTAGTGCGAGTCAGCTCTGAGTGAAGAGCAAGATCGTGGAAACTGATGAACGAACATTAGAATTGAGTATGTGGTGCAAGAAAAGGCCTTGTGTGACATCATCACATCTCTATAGGAAAATGCAGATGTGTTCATAAAACCCCCCACTGTGTTTAAGCAGCAGAAAGTCCAGGGCTAGAAAGTGGAGAGGAATCCCAGGCAAAGGACCAGCTCAAACTCTTCACTTGTGAGGGACAGAATATCTGTATAAAAACAGATATTGGTTCATTCAGCCATCTTGTTCTGCATACTCCATGTTTAAACTCTGTATAACTGTTTCTTAGCATAGCGAGATAAGATTTTTCTAGACGTTCAGCCAATAGTTTGTGTAGGCATGTTTGTAGACAAGACATGGTGTCTTACCTCTTTTAATAAGATTTAATTAAGTTTTACTGAACTGAATGAGCAGCCTTCAGATAGTATTTTCCAGGCGCTTAGCCATCTTTCTAGGAGTGTGGCCACAGTGTCCTTTGATGCTGCTTGTTACCATGAAGGCCGCACCTGGTGGCTAGCGCATTTCCCACACGTTTCTATGTTTAATAAATTTAGCTTATGTGTATTAATCTTGTAATGTCTGGGCCCTCCACCACAGAACTGCGGATGCATGATGATAAGAAGTTAGAGCTCATTAAAAAGTGCTTTATGAGACTTCCAAGGCCATCTCATCTATCGTAGCAGGATGTACTAACATGGTCAGATGCTAAGATGGTGGACACCGGAAGCGCACGCAGTGTTCACGTGCTAAGTCACGAATGTCCATTCAGTTTTTAACCAATTGTACTGCATGCTTAATATGATGTAGTGTGTGATGTGTAAGCTGGCATAAAGCCATTATTTTCTTATAAAGATGCCTGACACCGCTCAATAAACTGAGATCTACTTTGGAAACAGAACGGTGTCTGTTTCGATATTCTGCCACACCTACCTCTAATTTGGCACCTCATGGCATACCTGCAGATCAGAAGAGTCGGGGTGTTCCCCCGACACTTTCTACCATGTGAATTTGGTCTTAGAGTCAGAAGCTACTGTTGTGGACTGGGCTGTTCAGAGATTTGCAGCCCTGTCTACTCTATAGTGGGGGGCAACGCTGCTCTGTGCCCATTACTGGGATAGGATCAGAGCTGCTAAAGACCCTGTGCACAGCAGTAGCTTCTGGAGGCGCAGGGTCTAGGTGGCAGATCCCAACCTTGAAGCCTATATAAAAACCCAGTTAACAAGTATGGCAGCTTTACTAGCAGCACACAGATTTTAGTAGCCCATACCTTAATACAAGCACCCCCTACTCTTACCTTATGCATACGTGGCTGTATTTCCCCCCCCCATCTGTGGCCTCAGACTTGGTAACCAGCAGTTTCTGCCAAAACTGGCATTACCTGCTCTGCAGAAATATAGCTGAAGGGAAAATACAGGGGAGCAGTGTACAGATCCCATAGACATGACTAGTTAGCTGACACTAGACCGCTTACACCAGCTGCTATGAAAGCTGCCAGTCCTAAGCAGTACAGCTAGAGACACATGGCAGCCATTAATGATAGGTGGACTGTTTTATGTTATCTTTATGGTCTGACTGATGGGAAGCACTGATGCTCTTGCGTGACCTGCTGCATTTCATTCAGTTGTATGGGTCCCATCATGGATTGCCATAGAGTAGTGGAGTCAGCAGTGGTTACACAAGGGCACCAGGTCTTCATTCACAGTGAGAGGAACTCCAGCCCCATCTCCCCCCAACCAGCGGAAAATTCTAGCCCTAGTCATGGCGACCTATAATACCTGTGTCCTCACAGCTCTGCAGCCCAGTACTGTATATAGCGCAGAAAGAAGCCACAACCAGCATTATAGATCACCATGACTAGGTTTAGACCAGGAAACCCACTCAATGTATGGAATGAATTTTTTAGTCTGGATTGCCCCATTACAGACACTTAACCCCTATTTATACATCTAGTGAGCACAAGTCAGATGACTCCCCATAGTACAGACTGAACAAGTGTCTGCAGACTTCAGGAGCCAGCATGAATATTTTGGTTGCCCAAGCTCTGGAATATTTCACTCAATGACTACCTGACTTGTAGAGATTTGTATAGAGCTGCCCCCTTTGTAACAGGAGAGCTAGAGGTTACAAAAACTTTACACAAAAACCAAAAACTGAAATGAAAGACAAACTCGGAGATGCAGACCAACAGTATTTAATAGTTACAATATTCTCGTGTGCCCCACGGCAGAGATACTTTAATAAAAAGAGCATATTACATTGGCAGAGAGAAACAGGATCGTGTCCCTGAACGTCCCAGGCTGGCGTACGGCGTCCGACCAAGAACAGGAACAGATTATACCAAACACTTGTTTTAGAGATCACCCTGCTCATGACACAACCAATAAAATTTGTCCCAGAAAATAATCTCGTACAAAAAAATAAGGTCTGCGCAATAAAAAAAAAAAAAAAAATATGCAACTTTACATGAGTTTAAAACCTATCCGAAATAAAAGCGAAAAAAAACAGAGGTGTAGAAACGACGTCCAAAGTCAGAAGTGTGGCGCAGGAAGACAGGGGAGGGATTAGCTGGTGTCCATCTGTGGAGGAAAAGAGACAAGATTAGGGACAAGAATGAACAGCTGTCTGGGCATCAGCTGCCCACAAGCGATATGCAACAGCTGCAGCAACACTACACGTGGTGCCCGGGACGGGGGAGGGTATACTGCAGCAATGGGTTACCACAGGAACGGCATACAAACGGCAGACATTACACAGTCATCTGTAAGCGCTAACAAGTCTCCTAAACCAGTGACACCAATATGGAGGGGAATGGGAACCAAAACACCCACTATAAGGTGAGGCCAGACATGGCTGCCACATGAACATGGTGTAATGAATGCAAAGACTTCTAACAAGAAGCAATTGCAAGCCTGGCAGCCATGTCTGGCCTTACCCTGATAGAGTGACAAGATATATTCACACATTGTACTTTTGCAAAGGCTTTTGATGTGGTCCCCCTTTTACAATCACATGCAGGCACTGGCAAGGAAGTGGAGCAGCGCATGTGACCAATGATGTCATCAATACCCAACATGTGACCATGAGCAGATTCACTTCCAGTACTGTATTTGCCTGCACAGGATTGAATGGGGTAGGAGTATCGCCTCCCCCAGTCAATTGCTATATGAAAATATACCCCTAAGGCTCTGTTCACATTACACTGGAGGTCCCATTAGGAGCCTCAGTCTTGAGCTTGACTTTAACCCCATGTCCCATTATGCAGTAGTGTAAGTACAGCCGTCTATGCGGATACTCACTCGGGCATTGTAGGCGTCCAGCTGTGCATCCAGCTCTTCTGCTGATAACTGTTGCTTTGTGTTTCTGCCAGCACCCCGTCCACGGCCCCGATTTCCTCCCCTGCCGCCTCTTCTGTTACCAGCACCAAAGCTTGTTGGGCCCCCTCGTGAGCGTGTCATGCCGCCCCTAGTCGGACTGGAAAAAACAAAAAACATTTAGTACCAGAAGCCATTGGAAACAACCACTGCCCCCACCATTGAGAGTCCTACTCACCTCTGTACAGGTCTTCTCTGTGCTTCAATCTGTGATGTGACCAGCTGAATGTTCATAGGGCGACCTATAGGAGAGAGAGAACAGGTCAGACAACTGCTCAAGAACCCCCAGAAGGAGGAGGAGGAGGGTGAAGGGAGAGGGGTGGGATCTTACCATCTAGGGGTACGCCGTTGTACTGTTTCATTGCCTTTAATGCGTCAGCTTTTCTTTCGAAGTGCACATCTGCTGTACCTAAACTTCTTCCGGATCTGTCGTAGTGAACTGCTGCCTTCTTCAGTGTGCCGAACTCTGCAAATAACTCCTGCAATGACAAACATGGCCGTTATCAATCAGATATAGGACAACCAGCACAAAGAGGGGCAGAGGGTGGCCATACATTAGATAGACAAATATATAGGGAATAAGTGTCTTTAATAGTCCAACCTCTAAAAATAGGAATAGTCTAGAGTCAGTATAAACTCCGCGGGGACATTTATCAGAAAAAGGCAGAGTCATTGCCATACTGTGCACAACTGTTCCAATTCTCTTGCACACCTTCATCACAATCAAACTATAGTGTCCAGGTACTGCAGAGGGGACCACTGGGAGACAAAGCAACACATCTGGATATGGCATCACTATGATCAGTGGGGTCGGACCTCTGGGACCTTCACCACTGCCATACCCACATGGCTTGCAAGAAAAACAACAGAGCCATTGACATGAATGGAACCGGCTACAGTTCCCATTAGTGCTGTGAATACTGTGAGAGCCACAGAGGTTAGTCAGGGGTCTGACCACCTCAGATCATAAAATGATAACATCACTAGGATATATTATGGGACACAGAAACACTTGTTATAAAGAGGTTGTCCAAGACCCCAGTTGTATCGATACAGATTACCTATCCAGAATAGGTCCTATCTTTATGCTAGGGTCACATTAGCCAAAGACAGACACCACTGAATTTCCCCATTGTGGGCTATTAAAGGACTATTATTATAAACTTAAAAAGCAGTTACACATGGAAACCTGCAGACCCCATAGACTAATGGGGTCCAATAGCCTTCTACTAATATACTGAAACTAGCAGAGAGAAAAGTCCTCCCTGCAGGACTTTGCATTGATTTTAGGCAGATTCAGCAGCAAAGTCTCCTACAGAACCTTCAACGCTAGTGTAAATCGGTCATCAGTATCCAATACACATGGGGTCTTGTACAACCCTACACAGGACATTTAGGGTAATAACACCACGTTATACATTGGGCCATGTCATCGGACTAGCCCCTTAGATACAGACATATCTGCACATGACATAACATCCACCTATACAACCATCAGAACAAGAGATCAGTAATATCCCTGTACACAATACACCCTAGTAATATGGTGTCAACATAACTATAAATTATCTACCACCAAGACAGGGGGTTAAGCATGAATGGTGGGGCTCTAACCGCATAAACCAGAAAAATGGGGGCCCAAAATAATGAACCAGGAGTCCTGTGTCCATCCAAATACTGTTATGAAGCTGCAGAAGACAATTGTACAGCACTAGGCAATCCATAGAGATGAGTGACCCCAGACCCCCAACAGGTATCCTAAGCCGACCGACAGGCTAAATAACTGTTCACCTAACCGAAGATTAGGTCCACAATTACAGAATGTCAGGAGTCTGACACCCACCCCCCAAATCCGCTGCAGCCCCTTCACTACATACCAACCACAGCGCCCCTTTAAGGACTCACATACAGCAAAAGTTTCAAACAGAATCAGAAGTGGAAACAGCCTCAAAAATCAGCAAATCTTACAGTGTGAACAGACCCTAACCAGGTGGGCACTTACCTGAATGTCGGCATCTGACACCCCGAAGTCCAGGTTGGAGACCAGCAGCTTGCCACCGGTCTCCACTCCAGCACCTGCTCCGAATCCACTATCGAACAGGTCGTGCTGCCATTTATCCGGGAGCTGCTTGGGCTGTAAGAGACAACAGAAGGGGTGAGTAAGGCCCAGGGGGAACACAAGAGAGAAAGCCCCAGCAAAAGGCGCCAGTACAGGAGCAAGCAGCCAGAGAAAGCCGCCCTCGACCCCGCAGCCCCCTCCCCACCCCCGGAGCCGGCGAGTATACGGGGCGCCCTAGGCCCCTGATCCCCCGCTGCTCAAACCTTTATCAGGCTGGGCACCCCCTCCTCGGTCCGGGCTCTCCGGGTCTCGCACATCTCCGGGGCTCTCCAGACGGCTCCCTCCTCCATTGCTAGGCCGCAGGCCCTCCCTGCCGGCCCCCCGTGCCCGCCACTCATACCCTGCTGTAAGGTGCGGGCCGGTTCCTGCCACCTCGGTTTAGCATCGGTCTAGTCCGGACGGGTCCTCCGCCTCCACGACCGATACCACCGCCTCCTCCAATGCGGCCTACTGCTCCACCACGGGAGGCGCCACCGCGGGCGCCACGACCTCCTCGGCCTCTGCTGGTCGTCCTCTGGCTGCGGTTCATTTTTATAATATCATCCAGGGACATATCCATCTTGTCCCCCATAGTGGTGGTGGTCTTAGTGGCGGGTGTCCGGTGTGGTGGAATCACGTGTCCAGGTGCGGCTTCCGCTCTAACAATACAACGGCACAGCGCTGAGCCTCGCTTATATAGCGTGCAAGCCCGCCACTGTTGACGTCACTTCCTGGCCGTGGCGCCACAAGGACTTCTGCATTCCACGCCTCGTATTCAATGCAAATACTAGAGCCAAGCATCTGATTAAGGTGGCTTTTATTATGTAGATCACGTGACAGTGCTATTGTTGCCATAGGTTACACATAGAGATGAGATAGCTAATAGATATAATAGAGATAGATAATATATATAATATACATAGATATGAGATAGATGATAGATATAATATAGATAGATAATAGATATGAGATAGATGATAGATAGATAAGAGATATATATATGTATATAAATATATATACACACAATGGAAATTGCGTTCCACAGATCCATACACTTCATTAATAATAAACCTATAATTCTCCTACACTAGGTACCGTAAATAACAACCAGGCCTACCAAAGAAACATATAACAAATGGTGATACCATAAATAAATAGCAAACACCAAATATAATGAAAATCTCAAAAAGTCATTTTATTTCATACAAGAAAAGATATAAAAAGCGGGGGCGAAATGTACCTAGGGGCTGTGGGTGGAGGACAAGGCCTTCCTTTGCATATTTAGATTTGTTCATTGATAAGCCTGTGCTTGGACTCTTGCATACAGTATGTTGTTAGACTTACATATGTTAATCTTTTGTTTGTGTTGTACCTGCCTGGGAAAGCTTATCTTTTTGTCTGTGACTTTCCCTCTTGTTTGTGTTTTACAAAAAATACTTTATGTCTTTTCTTGTATGAAATAAAATGACTTTTTGATATTTTCATTATATTTGGTGTTTATGTTATTTAATTTATGGTATCGCCATTCCTAATAGGTTGATGGACTTCAGGAATAAGCCCAGGCCAAAAGTGGACAGGAAAAGGACCCTGAGGTTCACGGCCCCCTAAACAGACCTGTGATAATACATGGTTGTGTGTTTGGGACTGTAGAAAATAATGGGTCAGTGGGCTAGCCATTAAAAACACATCGAGCACATGGTCACGTGCATGTAGGCTAATGTAGTATATGTGACTGTCCAGGGGCCTAGCTAAAGAGGGTGCAGAGGTACAAATCACTACCGGGCCCTGGAGATGCTGAAGATTCCTTACAACATAAGAAGACACCAGAATTATAGATAAGACATGTTATCTATATTTTGAATTAGGGCCCTGTAGCTTCATGTTACACCTCTGCCTGTCTATGATATCTACTATATATGTGACGTGTATGTATGACGTGTCAGGTTGTATTACTGCATACACTGTATAATATTTCCTTATAGACTCTTCTCCAACATTCACATCCCTGCCCCGGGCACATCCATAGCTGGTCTACAGGGCCCTGCCCATAGTGTTGTTAACATAACAGCTGAAGAATTGACATGACAATAACTTTCTCTCTGACTTGCACCTCTCAGCAGGGGGCGTTTTACATGAATTCAATGTCCACAAACCCCAAACAGATGCACTCTCACCAGTCTATGCATATAATTGTGTCTACAATGGGGCAGACAAACATAGCTGCTTCTGTAACTCCCATAGAAGCTGATAGTAGGCTGAATTCAGTGCACTGCAGTTGGTGTGATCTATGGAGGCCCCGGAGGTCTGACCCAGAGGCCTAACATGAAGCACCTGGGCCGCAATGCAAAATTTGTTACCAGGCCCCCCAAGTATAATGGGTCCAGGTTTAACTGCCCCCTCCATGTTACACCCCTGGTCGGATCCCCATCATTCTGCAATTTATCCCCTACTGGATAGGGGAATACGTTTACTTCAAGGGCAACCCCCTTAGCCCTGGTTATGACTAGTGTGAACTGTACTCACTTTGCTTGTGCTTCAAAAAGAAGATTTTGATCCGGGTTGATCTGTATCAAATAATATAAGACTATACAAAGGGACAACCACCCCCATCATTGTATATATCATACTGAAAAATACCAAACTGCTGATCAGACGGGGGAAGGACTTTGCGTCTAGTTACATATGTATAGTATATTATCCATAGACTGCTGGGTGGTGGGGTCAGTGATTGGATATAAAAGCGCCCCCTACTGATGTGTCAGTTATTCAGCTGTTATGGTAACAGCACTACAGAGAGGGCCCTGTTTGCTATACTATACCCCCTATCCATAGGGAAATAAAAGAGCACTACGCATCATACAGACATTTACATTACACATACACAGGCCACAAGAACAAGTCGCACCCCCACCCATCTCAAGTATCAGGGCGCCGGGTCCTACACTGAGCGTGCAGTAATATACACACAATACAACCTAGTACGTCTCCAAGGGGAAAGTCATTCAACTTTCCCAAACTGCTGAATGGCAAATTTGTGTATAGTTCTGCTTTGATAATGACCTTCTTTCCTATATCCCTGTAATATTATACATGGCTACCTTTCAGGATCTTTGGATAAATAATCTGAATACCAGACCTCACTATTACACTGATATTTGTACTAAATAGTATGGCATACCATGCCTGGTTTGCTTTTCAGGGTCCTGGGAAAGCTGTGTAGCATACCAGGTAACTCTGTAATAGGGACTGCTGAATAATAAAGTCATATAATATAAAATAAAGGTCTTTGATCCAGAGCTTGCCGGACTTTCCTTCCAGACTTCTGGCAAAGCTGGGTAACAGAGCATGGGGAGCTGTAATAAGGAATACTGAGTATTATATTTACCTCCTTGCACTACAGTCATACCATAGCTTGCCAGGATTTAACTTGCACGATCCTGAGAAAGCTGGATAACATACTAGGTAATGCACTAATAGGGACTGCTAAATACTAAATATTCCAAATAAATCCCCCTGTTTGCTCCCAATTCATGCTAAAGCTTACTTGATTTGCATTTCATGGTCCTGGGAAAGCTGGATAACATATCATGTGGGGCTGTGATAGGGAATACTGAATACTAACTGCATGTATCTAAATAAACATGACATAATTGTGCCATATCATGTCAGATGCGATTGTCAGAGTCCTGGAAAGCTGAGTTCCATACCACCTAATGCTGTATTAGGGACCTAAGTAAACCCTCCCCCTTGTTCTTTAACGTGACAGATGTATTTTTCAGGGTCCCAAGAAAGCTGGGTAACATACCAGTTAGTGATGTCATACAGAGTGCTGCTGAAGCAAAATCTACCTATATATAAACCTCTTTCTAAGGCCGGTTGCAGTGACCGTGTGCTGCCGGCCAGCCGTGAATTAAAAGCATGGGCAGCGCATGGCAGACATGTGGATGTCCCCGTGTGCCGCCTGTGCGTCCGCGGACCCTTTCATTAAATGAATAGAATCCACAGAAGCAAGGGCTGCAAAATAGGACAGGAATAGGACCTGTTCTATATTTTGCGGCCCAGACTGTCGGCCCGCACATGGGACCGTGTAATTGTCGATCATGTGTCGTCTGCACCGGCCTAAGTTATAACACAGCTAGTTTTGCTAGTTTTCGGGAATATGGGGAAGTGGATGATTTGCACAGAGTATCCCTTGGATAGGGGGTAACTTGTTCTAACTAGAATACCCCTTTAATATCTGCATGGCCATAGAGAATCCTATAACATACACGTCCCTCTTACTTCTGAGAAGACATGAACGCTCAGCTGAGCTGTGTATGCATGTGTATAGGGGATGAGGCTCATCTGACAACTATGTCAATTGTATGACCAGCTTTACAGCGGCTCCCGGGCCCCAATACAAATCTGCAATAGGCTCCTTATCTACATTGTGGCATATAGAATAATGGTATCTCTTATGTGGCAGAGGAACCTTTAGGGACCCCACAGGGTCCAGGTTGCAGTAGTGACTGCTAACACCATAGAGAAACATTGACATTTTTGGCACACAACTTCTGTGCCTCTTTTTGTCGCTCGACACATATCGCCATGTAGCCTAAGCCTAAAACCAGTCCAGTCGCAGACATGTTGCAGGCCAGTCGCAGATACATACAACTACCACTGATGTCTTTGGGACATAGGACCAAAATCCATTAGCAGTGGCTTTTTGGCAACTGTTACACCTGTCCCTGGGTAGACCGAGCCTTATACAAGGCCTATACAATGACTGACTGCATAACATCAAATCTTAGACAAGTCACGTGATCCAAAAATTGTGTGACTTGCCCTTGACTTGCTCCTGCACAACTTCTAGAGATACAATTTTGCTGTAAGGAAAAATGTCCAAATCTCTTTGCAGGAGAGTGTAGAGACCAAAAGAAATTGGCCAACCATACAATACTGGTCCCTCCAAATCTTTTACAGGGAGTCCTGGCTCTGACTAATAGGAGGGGTACCAGAAAAGAGGACCCCAGGATGTCCCTATCTGTACACGTCACAATGGGCTGATCGGGGCCCATGTCCGTGGTGTATGATAATGTGTCATCACTATGGACGATACGCCTCTACCCATAAAAGTGATGTTCCCATTTTCCACATCTGTCAGGTGTAGGTCTCAGCTATGACAAAAATGGGGGTCCTGTGACTCCTGTTCACTAACTCACACCTACCATTTTTCACTATATAAGTCGGTTGCGGACGACCGTGCTGCCGGCCTGCCGTGAATTAAAAGCATGGGCTGCACATGGGGGCAGGGCCAGTTTTAGACAAAGCGGGGCCCTGGGCAAAAATTAAAAGCGGGGCCCCAAATGCTGATATGCAAACAACACCATCGTCTTCCAGTGACAACCCCTATAATAACGCCTCCTTTCTGGCAACAAAAAAGTAATAAGCCCCATTTTACAACACACAATTCAAATGAGCACCTTTGCACCACCTAATAGATTTTTGCACCCAGTCATCAGTTATTATAGCGCCTCCTTATAAATAATAGTCCCTGCTTATAAATAATCTTACACCTTTATTAATAATAGCTCCCTTATAAATGATAAATAGTGCCCTGTATCAGTAATATCCCCCTTATCAGTAACAGTCACCCCGTAAAAATAATACTGCTCCCTTAAAAATAATAGCCCCCTCATAAATAATAGTTACTCTTATAAATAATAGTCCCCATTATCACTAAATAGCCCCCTTTATAAATAAGCCCACTTAACAATTATACCCCCCTTATAAATAGTTCCCCTCTTATAAATAATAGTTCCCCTTATAATGGATGCCTTATATATAATAGTTCCCCTCTTATAAATAATAGCCCCCTCATACTTAAGTTTCCCAATTATATATAGTAACCCACCCTTATATATAATAGTTCCTTCCTTATAAATAAGAGACCCCTTATATATACTAGTTCTCCATTATACAGTGTCAGACTGAAGGGCCTTAGGCCCACCAGATGAACTTGTTCTGGGGCCACCCAACAGCTTCCTGCTAATAGCCTACATCACGGCTCCTTCACTGAAGTATTACATATGTGCTGACTATCTGGTGTTACTGAGCATGTTCCCAGTATAGTCAGCCTCTATAGTACTGTGCAGGCCCCAATAACTACATGGCCGGTTCATGCACAGTACTGTATGGGGAATGACATGGCTATGGAGCACTACACGTATGTGCAAGATTATAGTGAGGGAGCTGTGATGCAGACATAGCACACAGGGCTGCCAGCAGGAATTGTGAGCCCCCCCCCCCCACAGTATAATGCTCTACATGGTATATAATGCTCCACAGTATAAAATGCTCTCCTGAGCCCTCCAGTTTCCCCACATGGTATATAATGCTCCACAGTGACCCCACACAGTATAAAATGCTCCCCTGAGCCCCCCATTGTGGTCCCACATGGTTTGTAAGGCTCCACACAGTATAATACTCCACAGTGGCCCACACAGTATACTACCCCTTAGTGGCCCCAGACAGTACAATATGCTCCCCAGTAGCCCCACACAATATAATATGCTCCATACAGTATAATATGCACCCCACAATGCCCCCCCAGTATAATGCTCCACAGTGGCCTAACACAGTATAACATGCTCCATAATGATCTCCACACAGTATAATATACTCCCCAGAGGGGTTCCCCCAGTATAATGCTCCACAGTGGTCCCCCACAGTATAATATGTTCCCCACAGTCCCCCCGGTATAATGCTCTACAATGGCCCCACAGAGTATAATATGCTCCCGAAAAGCCCCACACAATATAATACAATCCACAGTGGCCCCACACAGTATAACAGGCTCCCCACACTGTCCATTCCCCCAGTATAATATGCTCCCCAGAGGGCCCCCGCTAGTATAATGCTCCACAGTGCCCCCTCCAGTATTTTGCTCCACAGTGGCCCCACGCCATATATTATGCTCCCCAGAGCGTCCCCCCCAGTATAATGTTCCACAGTAGGCCCCACGCAGTATAATATGCTCCCAGAGGGCCCCCTAGTATAATGCTCATTAGTCCCCCCCAAATAATGCCCCACAGTGGCGCCATGCAATATAATATGCTCTGCTGATGCCCCCCCCCAGAATAATGCTTCACAGTGACCCCACTCAGTATAACATGCTCCAGAATGGCCTCCACACAGTATAATATACTGCCCACAGAGGTTTCCCCAGTATAATACTCACAGTAGCCCAAAACAGTATAATATGCTCTCCAGAGCCCCCCCCCAGTATAATGCTCCACGGTGGCCCCGCACAGTATAATATACTGGGGGGCCCCTCTGGAGAGCATATTATACTGTGTGTATCCACAGTGGAGCATTATACTGTGGGGGGGCTCTGGAGAGCATATTATACTGTGTGGGGCCACTGTGGAGCATTATACTGGGGAGGGGGCCCTCTGGAGAACATGTTATATTCTGCGGGGCCTCTATGGAGTATTATAAAGTGGGGGGGCTCTGGAGAGCATGTTATATTCTGTGGGGCCACTTTGGAGCATTATACTGGGGGGCTCCTCTGGAGAGCATAATGCTCCAAAGTGGCCCCACAGAATATAACATTATCTCCAGAGGCCCCCCCCCCCCACACACACACACACACATTATAATTTTCCACAGAGGCCCCACAGAATATAACATGCTATCCAGAGGGGCCCCTTCCCCAGTATAATGCTCCACAGTGGCCCCACACAGTATAATATGCTATCCAGAGGGGGCCCCCCAGTATAATATGCTATCCAGAGGGGCCCCCCAGTATAATATGCTATCCAGAGGAGGCCCCCCCAGTATAATATGCTATCCAGAGGGGGGCCCCCAGTATAATATGCTATCCAGAGGGCCCCCCCAGTATAATATGCTATCCAGAGGGGCCCCCCAGTATAATATGCTATCCAGAGGGCCCCCCCAGTATAATATGCTATCCAGAGGGCCCCCCCAGTATAATATGCTATCCAGAGGGGGCCCCCCAGTATAATATGCTATCCAGAGGGGGCCCCCCAGTATAATATGCTCCACAGGGGCCCTACAGTGCTATTATTATATTATATTCTGGGGTCTCTTCAGACCCCAGAGTATAATAATCGAAGGCCCGGGGTAAGTAAGGTAAAATAACAAACAGTTATACTCACCTTGTCTTACCTCTCCTGGGCCTCCTTGCGCTGCTCTGCTATCCCCGCCGGCTTCTCCTTCTCTGCGGCTGACGTCACGCGTTGTGGACGTCGCCTCTGAGGCCTGTGATTGGGCCTCAGCGATTACGTGAGGCACGCTGTCAGAACACCCCACGTGACCGCTGAGGCCAGGCCTCAGCCCCTCAGCGGTGATGTCCGGAACGCTTGAAGATGACGTCGGACGCCAAGGACAGGTGAGTAAAAATGTTTGTTATTTTTACTCACCTCGGAAAGGGGCCCTGCGGTCCCTTTCTGTTATTGATTTGGCCGGGTCTGACTCCGGGATCCGGAGTCATCAGGTTCCGGATCCCGGGGGCCCCTTTGGGGACGGGGCCCTGGGCAATTGCCCAGTTTGCCCCCCCCCCCTAATGCCGGCCCTGCATGGGGGACACGGGGATGTGTTGTGTCACAAAAAAATCAGACAAGTCACTGCCAGCTAACTGTAAGGCTAAGACTACACCACAACATGTGTCGTGTGACGAACATATACACGTATGGGTCCATGAGAAAATGGCACGGACGGCACATGCATGATATCTGTGTGCCCTCCATGCCCTCCACAGTTTTTTTCATTGGAAACAAAGTCAGACATGCAGGACTTTGTGTCCGATGAAAAAAATGGCTTCGCAGTGCAGAGGGTGTAAGCGCACACCTGCGCATTGCTTTAAAAACCCATTCAAGTGAATGGGTTTTTAAGCAAAGCGTTGCAAACCTTTTCTTATCCAGTTTTCTGACATTTAAGTCAGACTCACGGCAGACGGAGTGCCGCCGCAAGTGTGAACACACCCTTATAGATAACACGTGTTATCTATATTTTGAATTAGGGCCCTGTAGCTTCATGTTACACCTCTGCCTGTCTATGATATCTACTATATATGTGACGTGTATGTATGACGTGTCAGGTTGTATTACTGCATACACTGTATAATATTTCCTTATAGACTCTTCTCCAACATTCACATCCCTGCCCCGGGCACATCCATAGCTGGTCTACAGGGCCCTGCCCATAGTGTTGTTAACATAACAGCTGAAGAATTGACATGACAATAACTTTCTCTCTGATTTGCACCTCTCAGCAGGGGGCGTTTTACATGAATTCAATGTCCACAAACCCCAAACAGACGCACTCTCACCAGTCTATGCATATAATTGTGTCTACAATGTCTGGAGATCTTTGTTAATAGACACAAAGTTCTTCCCCCAATACAATAAGCACATCTGTCAGGTGTAGGTCTCAGCTATGACAAAAATGGGGGCCCTGTGACTCCTGTTCACCAACTCACACCTACCATTTTACACTATATAAGTCGGTTGCAGACGACCCTGCTATAACCGGCCTGCCGTGAATTAAAAGCACGGGCTGCACTTTCCCAGGGTCCTGGGAAAGCTGTGTAGCATACCAGGTAACGCTGTCATAGGGACTGCTGAATAATAAAGTCTTATAATATAAAATAAAGGTCTTTGATCCTGATCTTGCCGGACTTTCCTTTCAGACTTCTGGCAAAGCTGGGTAACAGAGCATGGGGAGCTGTAATAAGGAATACTGAGTATTATATTTACCTCCTTGCACTACAGTCATACCATAGCTTGCCAGGATTTAACTTGCAGGATTCTGAGAAAGCTGGATAACATACTAGGTAATGCACTAATAGGGACTGCTAAATACTAAATATTCCAAATAAATCCCCCTGATTGCTCCCAAATCATGCTAAAGCTTAATTGATTTGCATTTCATGGTCCTGGGAAAGCTGGATAACATATCATGTGGGGCTGTGATAGGGAATACTGAATACTAACTGCATGTATCTAAATAAACATGACATAATTGTGCCATATCATGTCAGATGTGATTGTCAGAGTCCTGGAAAGCTGAGTTCCATACCACCTAATGCTGTATTAGGGACCTAAGCAAACCCTCCTCCTTGCTCTGCAATTGTTCCTTAACGTGACAGATGTATTTTTCAGGGTCCCAAGAAAGCTGGGTAACATACCAGTTAGTGATGTCATACAGAATGCTGCTGAAGCAAAATCTACCTATATATAAACCTCTTTCTAAGGCCGGTTGCAGTGACCGTGTGCTGCCGGCCAGCCGTAAATTAAAAGCATGGGCGGTGCAGGAGGGACACGAAGATGTCCCCGTGTGCCGCCTGTGCTTCCGCGGCCTCTTTCATTAAATGAATAGGAGCCACAGAAGCAAGGGCCAGAAACAGGACAGGAATAGGACCTGTTCTATATTTTGCGGCCCGGACTGTCGTGTCCGATGAAAAAAATGGCTTCGCAGTGCAGAGGGTGTAAGCGCACACCCGAGCGTTGCTTTAAAAACCCATTCAAGTGAATGGGTTTTTAAGCAAAGCGTTGCAAACCTTTTCTTATCCAGTTTTCTGACATTTAAGTCGGACTCACGGCAGACGGAGTGCCGCCACAAGTGTGAACCCACGCTTATAGATAACACGTGTTATCTATATTTTGAATTAGGGCCCTGTAGCTTCATGTTACACCTCTGCCTGTCTATGATATCTACTATATATGTGACGTGTATGTATGACGTGTCAGGTTGTATTACTGCATACACTGTATAATATTTCCTTATAGACTCTTCTCCAACATTCACATCCCTGCCCCGGGCACATCCATAGCTGGTCTACAGGGCCCGGCCCATAGTGTTGTTAACATAACAGCTGAAGAATTGACATGACAATAACTTTCTCTCTGACTTGCACCTCTCAGCAGGGGGCGTTTTACATGAATTCAATGTCCACAAACCCCAAACAGACGCACTCTCACCAGTCTATGCATATAATTGTGTCTACAATGTCTGGAGATCTTTGTTAATAGACACAAAGTTCTTCCCCCAATACAATAAGCAGTTCAATATTTTTCAATATGGGGACTGCGACTACCATTAAAGTCTATGCAAAACAACAGTTTTATGCAACTTGTGACTAGAATCCATCAGGTATTCTGCGATTTTTGCGTTATGGGCACATGATGTCGCAATAGAGAAACATTGATATTTTTGGCACACAACTTCTGTGCCACTTTTTGTCGCTTGACACATATCGCCATGTAGCCTAAGCCTAAAAACCAGGCCAGTCGCAGACATGTTGCAGGCCAGTCGCAGATGCATACAACTACCACTGATGTCTTTGGGACATAGGACCAAAATCCATTAGCAGTGGCTTTTTGGCAACTGTTACACCTGTCCCTGGGTAGACCGAGCCTTATACAAGGCCTATACAATGACTGACTGCATAACATCAAATCTTAGACAAGTCACGTGATCCAAAAATTGTGTGACTTGCCCTTGACTTGCTCCTGCACAACTTCTAGAGATACAATTTTGCTGTAAGGAAAAATGTCCAAATCTCTTTGCAGGAGAGTGTAGAGACCAAAAGAAATTGGCCAACCATACAATACTGGTCCCTCCAAGTCTTTTACAGGGAGTCCTGGCTCTGACTAATAGGAGGGGTACCAGAAAAGAGGACCCCAGGATGTCCCTATCTGTACACGTCACAATGGGCTGATCGGGGCCCATGTCCGTGGTGTATGATAATGTGTCATCACTATGGACGATACGCCTCTACCCATAAAAGTGATGTTCCCATTTTCCACATCTGTCAGGTGTAGGTCTCAGCTATGACAAAAATGGGGGTCCTGTGACTCCTGTTCACCAACTCACACCTACCATTTTTCACTATATAAGTCGGTTGCAGACGACCGTGCTGCCGGCCTGCCGTGAATTAAAAGCACGGGCTGCACATGGGGGACACGGGGATATCCCCATGTGCCGCTCATGCACGGGCTGTGCTTCCGTGGCCCCTTTCATTAAATAATAGAAGCCACTGAAGCAAGGGCCGCAAAATAGGACAGGAATATGACCTGTCTTATCTGATACAGCCCAGACTGAAAATCATGGTCGTGTGTACGGGCCCATAGGAAAGAATGGGTCAGTGAGCGATTTGTGAAATACACGGTCGTCTGCAAGGGGCCTTAGTGCATGGAGGGTTCCTCTCCATTACTGTCTATAGGGGTTACAGAATCCATAGTCTCCCAAAAACTGAGGTACCTACAATGGGGCAGCACCTATGAGGCAGACAAACATGGCCGTAACTCCCATAGAAGCTGATAGTAGGCTGAATTCAGTGCACTGCAGTTGTTGTGATCTATGGAGGCCCCGGAGGTCTGACCCAGAGGCCTAACATGAAGCACCTGGGCTGCAATGCAAAATGTGCACCAGGTCCCCCAACTATAATGGGTCCAGGTTTAACTGCCCCCCTCCATGTTACACCCCTGTTAGATCCCCGTCATTCTGCAATTTATCCCCTACTGGATAGGGGAATACGTTTACTTCAAGGGCAACCCCCTTAGCCCTGTTTATGACTAGTGTGAACTGTACACTTTGCTTGTGCTTCAAAAAGAAGATGTTTATCCAGGTTGATCTGTATCAAATAATATAAGACTATACAAAGGGACAACCACCCCCATCATTGTATATATCATACTGAAAAATACCAAACTGCTGATCAGACGGGTACATCATAAGGATGTCCCCGTGTGCCTCCTGTGCTTCCGCGGACCCTTTCATTAAATGATTAGGAGACATGGAAGCAAGGGCCGCAAAGCAGGACAGGAATAGGACCTGTTCTATATTTTGCGGCCCGGACTGTCGGCCCGCACATGGGACCGTGTAATTCTCGATCATGTGTTATCTGCACCGGCCTAAGTTATAACACAGCTAGTTTTGCTAGTTTTCGGGAATATGGGGAAGTGGATGATTTGCACAGAGTATCCCTTGGATAGGGGGTAACTTGTTCTAACTAGAATACCCCTTTAATATCTGGATGGCCATAGAGAATCCTATAACATACACGTCCCTCTTACTTCTGAGAAGACATGAACGCTCAGCTGAGCTGTGTATGCATGTGTATAGGGGATGAGGCTCATCTGACAACTATGTCAATTGTATGACCAGCTTTACAGCGGCTCCCGGGCCCCAATACAAATCTGCAATAGGCTCCTTATCTACATTGTGGCATATAGAATAATGGTATCTCTTATGTGGCAGAGGAACCTTTAGGGACCCCACAGGGTCCAGGTTGCAGTAGTGACTGCTAACACCATAGAGAAACATTGACATTTTTGGCACACAACTTCTGTGCCACTTTTTGTCACTCGACACATATCGCCATGTAGCCTAAGCCTAAAACCAGGCCAGTCGCAGACATGTTGCAGGCCAGTCGCAGATACATACAACTACAACTGATGTCTTTGGGGCATAGGACCAAAATCCATTAGCAGTGGCTTTTTGGCAACTGTTACACATGTCCCTGGGTAGACCGAGCCTTATACAAGGCCTATACAATGACTGACTGCATAACATCAAATCTTAGACAAGTCACGTGATCCAAAAATTGTGTGACTTGCCCTTGACTTGCTCCTGCACAACTTCTAGAGATACAATTTTGCTGTAAGGAAAAATGTCCAAATCTCTTTGCAGGAGAGTGTAGAGACCAAAAGAAATTGGCCAACCATACAATACTGGTCCCTCCAAGTCTTTTACAGGGAGTCCTGGCTCTGACTAATAGGAGGGGTACCAGAAAAGAGGACCCCAGGATGTCCCTATCTGTACACGTCACAATGGGCTGATCGGGGCCCATGTCCGTGGTGTATGATAATGTGTCATCACTATGGCCGATACGCCTCTACCCATAAAAGTGATGTTCCCATTTTCCACATCTGTCAGGTGTAGGTCTCAGCTATGACAAAAATGGGGGTCCTGTGACTCCTGTTCACCAACTCACACCTACCATTTTTCACTATATAAGGTCGGTTGCAGACGACCGTGCTGCCGGCCTGCTGTGAATTAAAAGCACGGGCTGCACACGGGGGACACGGGGATACCTCGGTGTGTTGCCCGTGCACGGGCTGTGCTTCTGCGGCCCCTTTCATTAAATACTAGGAGTCACCGAAGCAAGGGCCGCAAAATAGGACAGGAATAGGACTTGTCCTATCTGATGCGGCCAAGACTGTCGGCCCGCACATGGAACTGTGAAAATCATGGTCGTGTGTACGGGCCCATAGGAAAGAATGGGTCAGTGTGCTATCTGTGAAATACACGGTCGTCTGCAAGGGGCCTTAGTGCATGGAGGGTTCCTCTCCATTACTGTCTATAGGGGTTACAGAATCCATAGTTTCCCATAAACTGAGGTACCTACAATGGGGCAGCACCTATGAGGCAGACAAACATGGCCGTAACTCCCATAGAAGCCGATAGTAGGCTGAATTCAGTGCACTGCAGTTGGTGTGATCTATGGAGGCCCCGGAGGTCTGACCCAGAGGCCTAACATGAAGCACCTGGGCCGCAATGCAAAATGTACACCAAGCCCCCCAACTATAATGGGTCCAGGTTTAACTGCCCCCCTCCATGTTACACCCCTGGTCGGATCCCCATCATTCAGCAATATATCCCCTACTGGATAGGGGAATACGTTTACTTCAAGGGCAACCCCCTTAGCCCTGGTTATGACTAGTGTGAACTGTACTGTACACTTTGCTTGTGCTTCAAAAAGAAGATGTTGATCCGGGTTGATCTGTATCA
This sequence comes from Leptodactylus fallax, assembly GCA_947044405.1. Lineage (NCBI taxonomy): Eukaryota > Metazoa > Chordata > Amphibia > Anura > Leptodactylidae > Leptodactylus > Leptodactylus fallax. Next base: position 654,193 of record CAMRHE010000477.1, on the reverse strand, counting down.
AATAATATAAGAATATACAAAGGGACAACCACCCCCATCATTGTATATATCATACTGAAAAATACCAAACTGCTGATCAGACGGGGGAAGGACTTTGCGTCTAGTTACATATGTATAGTATAGTATGTATAGACTGCTGGGTGGTGGGGTCAGTGATTGGATATAAAAGCGCCCCCTACTGATGTGTCAGTTATTCAGCTGTTATGGTAACAGCACTACAGAGAGGGCCCTGTTTGCTATACTATACCCCCTATCCATAGGGAAATAAAAGAGCACTACGCATCATACAGACATTTACATTACACATACACAGGCCACAAGAACAAGTCGCACCCCCACCCATCTCAAGTATCAGGGCGCCGGGTCCTACACTGAGCGTGCAGTAATATACACACAATACAACCTAGTACGTCTCCAAGGGGAAAGTCATTCAACTTTCCCAAACTGCTGAATGGCAAATTTGTGTATAGTTCTGCTTTGATAATGACCTTCTTTCCTATATCCCTGTAATATTATACATGGCTACCTTTCAGGATCTTTGGATAAATAATCTGAATACCAGACCTGGGTAACATACTAGGTAATTCACTAATAGGGACTGCTAAATACTAAATATTCCAAATAAATCCCCCTGTTTGCTCCCAATTCATGCTAAAGCTTACTTGATTTTCATTTCAGGGTCCTGGGAAAGCTGGGTAACATGTCATGTGGGGCTGTGATAGGGAATACTGAATACTAACTGCATGTATCTAAATAAACATGACATAATTGTGTCATATCATGTCAGATGTAATTGTCAGAGTCCTGGAAAGCTGAGTTCCATACCACGTAATGCTGTATTAGGGACCTAAGTAAACCCTCCCCCTTGTTCCTTAACGTGACAGATGTATTTTTCAGGGTCCCAAGAAAGCTGGGTAACATACCAGTTAGTGATGTCATACAGAATGCTGCTGAAGCAAAATCTACCTATATATAAACCTCTTTCTAAGGCCGGTTGCAGTGACCGTGTGCTGCCGGCCAGCCGTGAATTAAAAGCACGTGGGACATGTGGAGCTCCCCGTGTGCTGCCTGTGCATCAGTCGTGCTTTTGCGGCCTCTTTCATTAAAAGAAACAGAAGCAAGGGCTGCAAAATAGGACAGGAATAGGACGCGAAATTCACGATTATGTGTACGAGCCCATAGAAATGAATGGGTCAGTGTGCTATCCGTGAAAAACACAGACAACACACTGATCACGGACACGGTTGTCTGGAAGGGGCCTAAGTTATAACACAGCTAGTTTTGCTTGTTTTCAGGAATATGGGGAAGTGGATGATTTGCACAGAGTATCTCTTGGATAGGGGGTAACTTGTTCTAACTAGAATAACCCTTTAATATCTGCATGGCCATAGAGAATCCTATAACATACACGTCCCTCTTACTTCTGAGGAGACATGAACGCTCAGCTGAGCTGTGTATGCATGTGTATGGGGGATGAGGCTCATCTGACAACTATGTCAATTGTATGACCAGCTTTACAGCGGCTCCCGGGCCCCAATACAAATCTGCAATAGGCTCCTTATCTACATTGTGGTATATAGAATAATGGTATCTCTTATGTGGCAGAGGAACCTTTAGGGACCCCACAGGGTCCAGGTTGCAGTAGTGACTGCTACCACTACACCCCCTAGTGCTACAGTCCTGTATGTGCATGAAACTCTTCTGATGACATCACTGGAGTGCTTCAGCAGGTGAGAGGGGACTCTTATCTCCAAAGGTTTTGATGGCCTTTAATGGTTCATTTATCTTCCCATTCTCAGACAGGAGCGGACAGCTGCCACTGACAGCTCACTTCCTGCATCCCCTCCACAACATTGTATAGTTACCGCCACATGGGCAGGACATCCAAGAACCAAACAAGGCAAAAGTGACCACTAATGTGTGGAAAATGTGTCTGATTGTATCTAGAAACAGCGCCATTCTTCTTCATGGGTTGTTTCTGGTACTGCAGCTCAGGCCAGTTCAAGAGCTGAATCACAAAGTCTACAGTCCGGAGAGGCGCTGATTCTGGAAGAAATTTCATGAAACCCCTTTTTAGCAAATTTTGAAAAATCTTGGAACGCTTGGTCTATTCTCGTTTAATCCGCTATCTTTCTGCTAACTCTCTTCTTGACCCCTTACATTCTGGCTTCCGCACTCTGCACTCTACTGAAACGGCACTCACAAAAGTCTCCAATGATCTCCTGATGGCTAAATCCAAAGGTGACTTCTCTCTTCTTATTCTTCTAGATCTCTCAGCAGCATTTGACACTGTTGACCATCATCTCCTCCTCACTATGCTCCACTCTGTCGGCCTCACAGACACCACTCTCTCCTGGTTCTCCTCTTATCTCTCTGACCGCACTTTCTGTGTATCATTTGCGGGCTTTGCTTCTACCCCTCTTCCCCTTGCCTTTGGGGTTCCTCAGGGCTCGGTCCTAGGTCCCCTGCTCTTCTCCCTCTACACAGCCCCCATTGGACAAACCATCACTAGATTTGGCTTCCGGTACCATCTTTATGCTGATGACACCCAATTATATACGTCATCCCATGACATCACCCCTGCACTAATACAGAACACCAGTGGCTGTCTCTCTGCTGTCTCAAATATCATGTCTTCGCTCTATCTGAAACTGAATCTCTCAATACTGAATTACTGCTGTTTCCACCATCTAATAGATCTGTCCCTGATATCTCCATTGCAGTCTCTGGCCTTACCATAACTCCTAGGCAGTATGCCCGATGCCTCGGGGTTATGTTTGACTCAGACCTTTCCTTCACCCCCCATATCCAATCACTCGCACTTTCTTGTCATCTCCACCTCAAAAACATCTCCAGCTTACTCATGTGAACCTGGCTCTGTTGAATAGTATATCCCCTAGCCTATTGATCATCTATACCTTTAAGACAGTGCCCCGTATACCAACCACTTTGGGTGCACTTCTTCCCCCGTAAATTGTAGCCACGGTTAATTTAACGCATATTGTTTGTTTATGCCAGCAAGATGTTTCACACCCTTTAGGGGTGTAATGGTTCATTTCGTTTGTATATTGTTCTTAGGTTGCTGCACACCACTCTGTGTCTCACTCAGCCACGCACTACACACTCATAGCCGGGTCACTTTTGGGGTCCTGAACTGCCATGATTACATTACATTCTTAGACGACAATGGCGTCCTTTAGTGTACTATCTTGGAATGTGAGGGGCCTGGGCAGCCCACGAAAGAGGTCGTTGGTTTTTTCTCAGATTAGGAGGGCTGACCCACACCTCATATGCCTTCAGGAAACTCATTTGGTTCCAGACAATTCCAGACGACTTCAGAAGCCATGGGTTCAGTGGGCGGCTCACTCTACACATACTTCCTATTCCAGGGGGGTGTCCATTTTGGTGCATCGTAGACTCAGGTGGGAGCCAGGCCTCATTGTAAAGGACCCCGAGGGACGATACGTTTTTGTCCAAGCCTGGGTTGACTCTGTCCTGTATGTTATCCTGGGTGTGTATTTGCCACCGGCGTCTGATCTCGCTGTGCTCCAGCAGGCTGCACAGTTTGCGACCCGATTCCCTGGGGCTATTGCATTATGTCTGGGTGACTTTAACAAAGTTATGGATATTGCCTTGGATTGGTTCTCTGCGGAACCGGGTTCCCCCTCTCTGCCTCGCCCTACTACAATGGCCGGAGTGATCCGTGAATTGGGGTGGTTGGATTTGTGGCGGGTCCGGTTTCCGGAGGCCCGCACCTTTTCCTGTCACTCTGCCAACGGACATACTCTGTCCAGGATTGACCATGCTTTTGGAAATACTAAAGCATATTCTTTGTTGCAGACCATATCCTATTTACCCAGGGCAGTGTCTGATCATTCCCCGTTGTTGGTCCAATTAAACAGTAGTACGGCTGCTAAGCCACGACAGGGTTGGCGAATCCACCCATTTTGGTTGAAACTATTTGTACCACATGATCGAATACCTGATCAACTTCAGACGTTTTTGACCATTAATTCCCCAAACATTTCTCCACTCCTCTTATGGGAGACTATGAAGGCATATCCTAGGGGTTGTATTAAGTCCTCCATTTCCTTTGTAAAGAGGGAATCCTCGCTGTTGGAGACCACCTTAGCGACCCAGTGTGCCTCGCTCGAAGCCGCCTACGTGGCTAATCCAACTGATGAGGCTAGATCCCGGTGGTTGCAGATGGGTAGACAATATCTGCATATACTGCACGACAAGGCACGTAGGTCTATGTTTTTTAGCAAACAGAAGTTTTACGAACTCGGTAACCAGTCAAGCAGCTTTCTAGCTCAACTGATACATCAAAACACAGCCTCACCTGCAATACTACGAGTACATTCAGATACGGGGGAGGTACTGTCCAATAGCTTGGCCATTAGTGACAGATTTTATAGGTATTACAGTGAGTTGTACCTCTCCAAGCTTAGAGTCACTGATGGAGAGCTTGCTACCTATTTGGGTTTGATCCCCCTTCCTACATTGTCAGAAGACCAACGTGAATCTTTAGATTCCCCTTTTACGCTAGAGGAGCTATCGGGAGCCCTGGCAGATATGGCAAAGGGCAAATCACCGGGTCCGGACGGTATCCCGGTGGAGGTTTACGTCCAGTATGGGGGCCTGCTTCTCCCGGTGTTGCTTGAATGTTACAATGCTGCCTTTGTGGGCCGCAGTCTCCCGGAGTCCTTTTATGACGCCACCATTATCCTGTTACTTAAGCCTGACAAGGGTCCGCTGGACTGTGGCTCATATAGGCCTATATCACTCCTTAATATAGATTATAAACTCCTTACTAAAATATTGGCGAAAAGGCTAAATTCTGTTGTTCTCGACCTTGTCCATCCGGATCAGACAGGCTTTATGCCTGGAAAATCCACATCGGATAATCTTAGAAGGGCTCAGGTGATAACTCAGATTGGGGCATCATCCTCACATGACTGGGCGGTGGCTTCTTTAGATGCAACAAAGGCGTTCGACTCTGTCGAATGGCCTTTCCTATTGCAGGTGTTGCGGGGATACGGATTTGGAGAGGGGTTTATTACCTGGATTTCCCTTCTATACTGTTCCCCTAGAGCGGCGCTGTCAATTAATGGCACGTTGTCTTCCTACTTTCCTTTGGGTAGGGGTACAAGACAAGGATGTCCATTGTCACCGCTATTGTTTGCTTTGGCGGTGGAACCCTTGGCGATACTGCTTCGGAATGACCCCATATATAAAGGCATAGTGATAGGCACCCGGGAGGAGAGAACAGCACTATATGCCGATGACTTACTCCTGTTTATGAGCGACCCCTCCCGGTCCCTGCCCAGAGCCATGGCTATAATTGACGAATTTGGTAATTATTCTGGCCTGCGAACCAATTGGACTAAGTCCTCATACATGCATATTGGCCGCGCATCAAGTGTAGCTGAGGGGAATGTGGTATGTGGATTGACTACAGTCTCAACTTGCAAATATCTGGGCATCTTTATATCTAGGGACCATAGGTGTTTTTTGGAACAGAACATTTTTCCACTCATCTCGCACTTTAGGGTTAAGTTTAATCTTTGGGCTACACTGCCTTTGTCGGTGGCTGGTAGAATCAACCTTGTTAAAATGATAGTACTACCCAAATGTCTATATGCTATAAGCCATTCTGCTGTGTCCGTGCCCCTTAGATTTTTTAAACAAATGGACTCCCTCATTATCTCCTTTATATGGGGAAACTCTAGATCTAAGCTTAGGTTGTCATCTCTACAACGACCGAAGCAGCTCGGGGGCACATCACTCCCTGATCTGTTTCTTTACTACCTAGCAGGACAGCTCCGTTTTATTAGGAAGTGGCTCTCATCTGATTCCCTACCGGGGTCCGAGGCACATCTGGCTCACCACCTGGGTTTGCGTAATTTGTGGCCGGTGTTGGAACACCCGGCCATGTTCAGGGGGAGATTGTTGCCCATCCATACCCTGGCTGGACAGGTCTGGCGTCAGGCGAAAAAGGTGTCCGCCTATTCTGATATACCTGCGGAGACCCCGCTTTGGCACAACCCTGGTCTGCCGACGTTATTTGCCCTGCCTGGCGCCCGGGCCTGGTCGCAGTATGGCGTGTCCTCTCTCAGTGACCTGTATATACAAGGTGTTTTTAAAACATTTGACTCGCTGAGCTCCTCCTATGGCATCCCTAGAACACAGTTCTTTAGATATCTACAGATTAGACATGCACTCTCTTCTCAGTTCCCGGATCGATTGGACAATATATCTGAGTATCCGCTTATCGGCATACTTCGCTCACAGGGCCCTGGGGGTTTGATATCTACTTTATATGCACATCTGATACAGGCCAAGATATCCACATTGGACGCCCCGGCCCTGACGCGGTGGTGCATCAATATCCCAACTCTCACAAATGAGATGTTTCAAGACATCCTTGAATCTCCTCAACATGTGTCACCTTCAGCTAACAACAAACTGATTCAAACATATATTCTACACCAATGTTACTTGACACCTTCCCGTCTCTACAAAATGGGACGTCTGCCCAACCCAGGATGCCTTAGGTGCTCTTGTCTACAGTCAGACTTTTGGCATATGATTTGGGAATGTCCGATCATACAATGTTTTTGGAAAGGGGTCGTGGATCTCCTGGCGGAAGTTCTGGCTAAACCTATACCATTAACCCCAGAGATATGCCTTTTCGGTGTATTAGATGAAGAATTATGGCAACACCATGTTAGAATCCTTTTGAGGGAGTCTTTATTTTATGCTAGGAAAGCTATCGCACTGCGATGGATGGCTCCGAAACCCCCATCAGTATCTCAGTGGAAGAAACTTGTTAATACTGTTCTTCCTTATAACCAGATTGTGTATAAAGGGAGAGGGTGCCCTCAGAAATTCCATAAGGTGTGGGGAGCATGGTGCAATTCTCCGGTAACCCAATATACGGCTCCCTCATTGCGTTCTGCCATTCATTTACTCATGCCGTGAGGGGTGCGAGACACCGGGAGTATCCACGACCTCTCATTTTGGAGAGTATCCTTGTTGTTACCTTTGACTTATTGACTGCATGTTTTGTACATGATAACTGATGTATACTGTATTGTGCATGTCCTGATTATATCCTCTCTGTACCGAGTCTGAGTTGTGGGGTCCGGTGGGACGAGGGCCTGGCAAGGTGGGATGTGGTGTGTTGAGTGAATTTACATTTAAATTCTCGTTTTCTGGTGCGCAACATGTTATGTATATGTTTTGATTCCTTTTCTTGTGTCTGATACGCAATTTTCAATAAAACGAGTTTAAAAAAAAAAAAAAAAAAACATCTCCAGAATCCGCCCTTTCCTTACCACAGATACACTAAAGACACTTATTGTTGCCCTGATTCACTCTCTCCTTGACTACTGTAACTCCTTACTAATCAGTCTTCCCCTTACTAAACTCTCCCCTCTACAATCTATTCTGAATGCAGCGGCCAGGCTCATCTATCAGTCTAGACGCTACAGCGAGGCCTCCGGTCTATGTCAGTCACTACATTGGCTGCCTATTCATTATACTACACAATACAATATAAACTTATCCCCCTCATCCACAAGGCTCTCCATAATGCTGCACTTCCCTACATTTCCTCCCTCATCTCTGTCTATCGCCCAACCCGTACTCTCCGTTCACTCAATGACCTAAGACTAACATCCTCTATTATCAGAACCTCCCACGCTCGTATACAAGACTTCTCCCGAGTTGCACCACTTCTCTGGAATGCTCTATCCCAGACTATCAGATTAACCCCAATTTCCACAGCTTCAAGCGTAAACTAAAGACATATCTTTTCAGACAGGTCTATCACAACTCCTAATGTAAACCCTTCTGTAGTTAGAATCCCTAAAACGTCCCCTCCTCTGTTCACGCTCCTGCATTACCCCACAGGATATGATGTCGTATCAGACTAACTTTATATGTCCAGGCACCATCTGCACGTTAAAGGACACGACTGGTGACGGCTCATACAGCTTATATATGTATAATGACAGTAACCTCTATTACAGAATTGTCTGACCATTGTACAAGCAATGCTACATCTGTTGCCGCCCCTGTTACCTCCTGTGTCACCCCCTCTACCTCATAGATTGTAAGCTCTTGTGTCACCCCCTCTACCTCATAGATTGTAAGCTCTTGTGTCACCTCTACCTCATAGATTGTAAGCTCTTGTGTCACCTCCTCTACCTCATAGATTGTAAGCTCTTGTGTCACCCCCTCTACCTCATAGATTGTAAGCTCTTGTGTCACCTCTACCTCATAGATTGTAAGCTCTTGTGTCACCCCCTCTACCTCATAGATTGTAAGCTCTTGTGTCACCCCCTCTACCTCATAGATTGTAAGCTCTTGTGTCACCCCCTCTACCTCATAGATTGTAAGCTCTTGTGTCACCTCCTCTACCTCATAGATTGTAAGCTCTTGTGTCACCTCCTCTACCTCATAGATTGTAAGCTCTTGTGTCACCTCTACCTCATAGATTGTAAGCTCTTGTGTCACCTCCTCTACCTCATAGATTGTAAGCTCTTGTGTCACCTCCTCTACCTCATAGATTGTAAGCTCTTGTGTCAACCCTCTACCTCATAGATTGTAAGCTCTTGTGTCACCTCCTCTACCTCATAGATTGTAAGCTCTTGTGTCACCCCCTCTACCTCATAGATTGTAAGCTCTTGTGTCACCTCTTCTACCTCATAGATTGTAAGCTCTTGTGTCACCTCCTCTACCTCATAGATTGTAAGCTCTTGTGTCACCTCTACCTCATAGATTGTAAGCTCTTGTGTCACCTCTACCTCATAGATTGTAAGATCTTGTGTCACCCCCTCTACCTCATAGATTGTAAGCTCTTGTGTCACCCCCTCTACCTCATAGATTGTAAGCTCTTGTGTCACCTCCTCTACCTCATAGATTGTAAGCTCTTGTGTCACCTCTTCTACCTCATAGATTGTAAGCTCTTGTGTCACCTCCTCTACCTCATAGATTGTAAGCTCTTGTGTCACCTCTACCTCATAGATTGTAAGCTCGTGTCACCCCCTCTACCTCATAGATTGTAAGCTCTTGTGTCACCCCCTCTACCTCATAGATTGTAAGCTCTTGTGTCACCCCCTCTACCTCATAGATTGTAAGCTCTTGTGTCACCCCCTCTACCTCATAGATTGTAAGCTCTTGTGTCACCTCTACCTCATAGATTGTAAGCGCGTGTCACCCCCTCTACCTCATAGATTGTAAGCTCGTGTCACCCCCTCTACCTCATAGATTGTAAGCTCTTGTGTCACCTCTACCTCATAGATTGTAAGCTCGTGTCACCCCCTCTACCTCATAGATTGTAAGCTCGTGTCACCCCCTCTACCTCATAGATTGTAAGCTCTTGTGTCATCCCCTCTACCTCATAGATTGTAAGCTCTTGTGTCACCTCCTCTACCTCATAGATTGTAAGCTCTTGTGTCACCTCCTCTACCTCATAGATTGTAAGCTCTTGTGTCACCTCCTCTACCTCATAGATTGTAAGCTCTTGTGTCACCTCCTCTACCTCATAGATTGTAAGCTCTTGTGTCACCCCCTCTACCTCATAGATTGTAAGCTCTTGTGTCACCCCCTCTACCTCATAGATTGTAAGCTCTTGTGTCACCCCCTCTACCTCATAGATTGTAAGCTCTTGTGTCACCTCCTCTACCTCATAGATTGTAAGCTCTTGTGTCACCTCCTCTACCTCATAGATTGTAAGCTCTTGTGTCACCTCTACCTCATAGATTGTAAGCTCTTGTGTCACCTCCTCTACCTCATAGATTGTAAGCTCTTGTGTCACCTCCTCTACCTCATAGATTGTAAGCTCTTGTGTCAACCCTCTACCTCATAGATTGTAAGCTCTTGTGTCACCTCTACCTCATAGATTGTAAGCTCTTGTGTCACCTCTACCTCATAGATTGTAAGATCTTGTGTCACCCCCTCTACCTCATAGATTGTAAGCTCTTGTGTCACCCCCTCTACCTCATAGATTGTAAGCTCTTGTGTCACCTCCTCTACCTCATAGATTGTAAGCTCTTGTGTCACCTCTTCTACCTCATAGATTGTAAGCTCTTGTGTCACCTCCTCTACCTCATAGATTGTAAGCTCTTGTGTCACCTCTTCTACCTCATAGATTGTAAGCTCTTGTGTCACCTCCTCTACCTCATAGATTGTAAGCTCTTGTGTCACCTCTACCTCATAGATTGTAAGCTCGTGTCACCCCCTCTACCTCATAGATTGTAAGCTCTTGTGTCACCCCCTCTACCTCATAGATTGTAAGCTCTTGTGTCACCCCCTCTACCTCATAGATTGTAAGCTCTTGTGTCACCCCCTCTACCTCATAGATTGTAAGCTCTTGTGTCACCTCTACCTCATAGATTGTAAGCGCGTGTCACCCCCTCTACCTCATAGATTGTAAGCTCGTGTCACCCCCTCTACCTCATAGATTGTAAGCTCTTGTGTCACCTCTACCTCATAGATTGTAAGCTCGTGTCACCCCCTCTACCTCATATATTGTAAGCTCTTGTGTCATCCCCTCTACCTCATAGATTGTAAGCTCTTGTGTCACCTCCTCTACCTCATAGATTGTAAGCTCTTGTGTCACCTCCTCTACCTCATAGATTGTAAGCTCTTGTGTCACCTCCTCTACCTCATAGATTGTAAGCTCTTGTGTCACCTCCTCTACCTCATAGATTGTAAGCTCTTGTGTCACCTCCTCTACCTCATAGATTGTAAGCTCTTGTGTCACCTCCTCTACCTCATAGATTGTAAGCTCTTGTGTCACCTCTTCTACCTCATAGATTGTAAGCTCTTGTGTCACCTCCTCTACCTCATAGATTGTAAGCTCTTGTGTCACCTCTACCTCATAGATTGTAAGCTCGTGTCACCCCCTCTACCTCATAGATTGTAAGCTCTTGTGTCACCCCCTCTACCTCATAGATTGTAAGCTCTTGTGTCACCCCCTCTACCTCATAGATTGTAAGCTCTTGTGTCACCTCCTCTACCTCATAGATTGTAAGCTCTTGTGTCACCTCCTCTACCTCATAGATTGTAAGCTCTTGTATCACCTCCTCTACCTCATAGATTGTAAGCTCTTGCGAGCAGGGCCCTCAGTCCCAGTGTATGAATTGACTATTTCTTTGCAATGTCTCTTTTTTGTCTGTACTTGAACCCTACAAATTGTACAGTGCTGCGGAATATGTTGGCGCTATATAAATAAAATGTATTATTATTATTATCATCAGTTTTAAAGATTCTCTCTAGCCATCTTAGTGAGGACAGTTTTGGCCTTTGATCAGTTGCCAATGGATACGACCATTAATGCAGGAACTTTCTATGGTCTGGGACTTGTCATACATATCTTCTCATACATAGTGTCCCTCGGTGACTGCCACTGTGCCACTAAGGTGAGAGGCATATGTCCACAAGACATGTAGACAAGTCCACCAAATATTAATGATGTCACCTTTATAGACATGACCTGGAAATCAATGGGCTGGGTGACTATGGATGACATGAGGTATGTGAACGATTGCCTACTCTCCTCGAATATCCTCCTTGCATAAGGTGACTTGGGAAGAGTTGGCAAATCCTCATGATGCCACAGAACCTGCCAGAACCTCCTGGACACACTTTCTAAACATAGGCAAATATGGGTATATGTGAGGCCGCCATCTCCCAGTGCATGAGGACCTAATAAGACCTGTTCGGGATCCTCATCTCCTGGACAGAGAGAAGAACCGTTATGAGGAGTGTCTCTCAGTCTGGAGGACCTGACCTTACTGGCGTAAGCTGTGACCCAGCCTGGAGGCCGGGGGCGCACAGGTTACCCTCAACACACTAGGGTTGGCTAAGCTTCTTTGATCTGTATTCTGACTTCCTTTGATGGCCGACAGTCCATTCATTGTACAGTTATTCCCCCTGCCCTCTGGTGAGATTTATGGTACACAGCCTGCCACTGTCAGAAAGGAGAAAATTTGCAAAACGAGCAGGCGGTCAGCAGCGTATAGTCAAGGAGGGATTCTCTGGGCAACTCATTGATTTGAATGGGTGCTGTATAATGTTAACAGGTAGTTTGTAATTTTTAATTTCCCAGGTGGGGGTGCTAATGGGAAATTGAACACTTGCTGCCAGGTTTCTGCACAGATTACAACAGATAGTAGTCAGTAGTCGTCACATAAAGCAGAAAACCCCTTTAAGGCACCATGTTAATATCCCAAGACACTACGTCCACCTAAGTGTTTGGCAGCAAGCACATGTGTTTCTTCAATGAATGAGAGAGACGCAGAAATTTCTGCAACAAACCTGTTGTATGTGAATTGGCCCTTATGGAATCATCTGCGGTTGACACCTTTTATAGGGTATTTTGGCTGGCACCTATGTTATCAGGTCTGCCAGAGCACAGGTCACTTATTTACTCGCCAGCATTACCTTCCAGCTATGTCATGTCCTGAAACACTACATTACCAGTAGGGAGCGCTGTAACATCACACTACATCGCCATTGTAACCAGTGCAGCTTCCCGCCTTATGCTCCGTGCATCGGGTCTTGGATATTTCTGATATCACGTCTACAAGAAAGTCCTTCACGACTGAGCAGACACCAAACACTAAGGCTTTGCCCACATCCATCATGGCCGCCACTGAATCATAACCTATGTCCCTGCAGGCGTGACCAATCGAGCTGGTGAGCGGCAGACATGAATAGCCGATAACCCTGATAGCTGTATTATGGTATAGAGGAGCCGAGGGCCTATGTGATAGTATACAGAGAGTATACAGCTAGTATATAGAGAGGAGGCAGCATGAAGGTGCACATTAAAGCCTGGAATGGCGTCGCCTCATGGATGTGGGTGGCAAATGACGAGAACTGCGGGATCTGCCGTATGGCGTTTAATGGCTGCTGTCCTGACTGTAAGTATGTGCTCCTCCCCGGCCATTACTGAGGGTCATTATTATTACATATACATGAGGACTGTAGAGATGTGTCCTGTGCCAGCTCCCAACTGGGGTCACTCACTAAGTACTCCCCCTCCCACCTGACTACGACTGATCCTTCCCTCCTTTCCTCCCACCTGCCTATCTGTCCCTCCCATCTGACTACTGCTGAACCCTCCCTCCCATCTGACTAACGCTGAACCCTCCCTCCCATCTGACTACCGCTGAACCCTCCCTCCCATCTGACTACCGCAGAACCCTCCCTCCCTCCCATCTGACTACCGCTGAACCCTCCCTCCCTCCCATCTGACTACCGCAGAACCCTCCCTCCCTCCCATCTGACTACCGCTGAACCCTCCCTCCCTCCCATCTGACTACCGCAGAACCCTCCCTCCCTCCCATCTGACTACCGCAGAACCCTCCCTCCCATCTGACTACCGCAGAACCCTCCCTCCCTCCCTCCCATCTGACTACCGCAGAACCCTCCCTCCCTCCCTCCCTCCCCCCCCCCCATCTGACTACTGCTGAACCCTCCCTCCCTCCCATCTGACTACCGCTGAACCCTCCCTCCCTCCCATCTGACTACCGCTGAACCCTCCCTCCCTCCCATCTGACTACCGCTGAACCCTCCCGTCTGACTACCGCTGAACCCTCCCTCCCTCCCTCCCTCCCGTCTGACTACCGCTGAACCCTCCCTCCCATCTGACTACCGCTGAACCCTCCCTCCCTCCCATCTGACTACCGCTGAACCCTCCCTCCCTCCCTCCCATCTGACTACCGCTGAACCCTCCCTCCCATCTGACTACCGCTGAACCCTCCCTCCCATCTGACTACCGCTGAACCCTCCCTCCCATCTGACTACCGCTGAACCCTCCCCCATCTGACTACCGCTGAACCCTCCCATCTGACTACCGCTGAACCCTCCCATCTACTACCCTAACCTCCCTCCCATCTGACTACCGCTGAACCCTCCCTCCCTCCCATCTGACTACCGCTGAACCCTCCCTCCCTCCCATCTGACTACCGCTGAACCCTCCCTCCCTCCCTCCCATCTGACTACTGCTGAACCCTCCCTCCCTCCCCTCTCTCCCTCCCTCCCCTCTCTCCCTCCCATCTGACTACCGCTGAACCCTCCCTCCCTCCCATCTGACTACCGCTGAACCCTCCCTCCCATCTGACTACCGCTGAACCCTCCCTCCCTCCCTCCCATCTGACTACCGCTGAACCCTCCCTCCCTCCCTCCCTCCCTTCTGACTACCGCTGAACCCTCCCTCCCATCTGACTACCGCTGAACCCTCCCTCCCATCTGACTACCGCAGAACCCTCCCTCCCTCCCATCTGACTACCGCCGAACCCTCCCTCCCTCCCATCTGACTACCGCCGAACCCTCCCTCCCTCCCATCTAACTACCGCCGAACCCTCCCTCCCTCCCATCTGACTACCGCCGAACCCTCCCTCCCTCCCATCTGACTACCGCCGAACCCTCCCTCCCATCTGACTACCGCTGAACCCTCCCTCCCTCCCATCTGACTACCGCTGAACCCTCCCTCCCTCCCTCCCATCTGACTACCGCTGAACCCTCCCTCCCTCCCATCTGACTACCGCTGAACCCTCCCTCCCTCCCATCTGACTACCGCCGAACCCTCCCTCCCATCTGACTACCGCTGAACCCTCCCTCCCTCCCATCTGACTACCGCTGAACCCTCCCTCCCTCCCTCCCTCCCATCTGACTACCGCTGAACCCTCCCTCCCATCTGACTACCGCTGAACCCTCCCTCCCTCCCATCTGACTACCGCTGAACCCTCCCTCCCTCCCATCTGACTACCGCTGAACCCTCCCTCCCTCCCATCTGACTACCGCTGAACCCTCCCTCCCTCCCTCCCATCTGACTACCGCTGAACCCTCCCTCCCATCTGACTACCGCTGAACCCTCCCTCCCTCCCATCTGACTACCGCTGAACCCTCCCTCCCATCTGACTGCTGCTGAACCCTCCCTCCCTCCCATCTGACTACCGCTGAACCCTCCCTCCCATCTGACTGCCGCTGAACCCTCCCTCCCTCCCATCTGACTACTGCTGAACCCTCCCACCTGACTACCGCTGAACCCTCCCTCCCTCCCATCTGACTACCGCTGAACCCTCCCTCCCTCCCATCTGACTACCGCTGAACCCTCCCTCCCTCCCATCTGACTACCGCTGAACCCTCCCATCTGACTACCGCTGAACCCTTTCTCCCTCCCATCTGACTACCGCTGAACCCTCCCATCTGACTACCACTGAACCCTCCCTCCCTCCCTCCCATCTGACTACCGCTGAACCCTCCCTCCCTCCCTCCCATCTGACTACCGCTGAACCCTCCCTCCCTCCCATCTGACTACCGCTGAACCCTCCCTCCCTCCCATCTGACTACCGCTGAACCCTCCCTCCCTCCCATCTGACTACCGCTGAACCCTCCCTCCCTCCCATCTGACTACCGCTGAACCCTCCCTCCCTCCCATCTGACTACAGCTGAACCCTCCCTCCCTCCCATCTGACTACCGCTGAACCCTCCCATCTGACTACCGCTGAACCCTCCCTCCCTCCCTCCCATCTGACTACCGCTGAACCCTCCCTCCCTCCCATCTGACTACCTCTGAACCCTCCCTCCCTCCCATCTGACTACAGCTGAACCCTCCCTCCCTCCCATCTGACTACCGCTGAACCCTCCCATCTGACTACCGCCGAACCCTCCCTCCCTCCCTACCATCTGACTACCGCCGAACCCTCCCTCCCTCCCATCTGACTACCGCGGACCCCTTCCTCCCTCCCTCCCATCTGACTACCGCCGAACCCTCCCTCCCTCCCATCTGACTACCGCCGAACCCTCTCTCCCTCCCTCCCATCTGACTACCGCCGAACCCTCTCTCCCTCCCTCCCATCTGACTACCGCCGAACCCTCCCTCCCTCCCATCTGACTACCGCCGAACCCTCCCTCCCTCCCATCTGACTACCGCCGAACCCTCCCTCCCTCCCTCCCATCTGACTACCGCCGAACCCTCCCTCCCTCCCATCTGACTACCGCCGAACCCTCCCTCCCTCCCATCTGACTACCGTCGAACCCTCCCTCCCTCCCATCTGACTACCGCTGAACCCTCCCTCCCATCTGACTACCGCTGAACCCTCCCTCCCATCTGACTACCGCTGAACCCTCCCTCCCATCTGACTAGCGCTGAACCCTCCCTCCCTCCCATCTGACTACCGCCGAACCCTCCCTCCCTCCCTCCCATCTGACTACCGCCGAACCCCCCCTCCCTCCCATCTGACTACCGCCGAACCCTCCCTCCCTCCCATCTGACTACCGCCGAACCCTCCCTCCCATCTGACTACCGCTGAACCCTCCCTCCCTCCCTCCCATCTGACTACCGCTGAACCCTCCCTCCCTCCCTCCCATCTGACTACCGCTGAACCCTCCCTCCCTCCCATTTGACTACCGCTGAACCCTCCCTCCCTCCCATCTGACTACCGCCGAACCCTCCCTCCCATCTGACTACCGCTGAACCCTCCCTCCCTCCCATCTGACTACCGCTGAACCCTCCCTCCCTCCCATCTGACTACCGCTGAACCCTCCCTCCCTCCCATCTGACTACCGCTGAACCCTCCCATCTGACTACCGCCGAACCCTCCCTCCCTACCATCTGACTACCGCCGAACCCTCCCTCCCTCCCATCTGACTACCGCCGAACCCTCCCTCCCTCCCATCTGACTACCGCCGAACCCTCCCTCCCTCCCATCTGACTACCGCCGAACCCTCCCTCCCTCCCTTCTGACTACCGCCGAACCCTCCCTCCCTCCCTCCCATCTGACTACCGCCGAACCCTCCCTCCCTCCCTCCCATCTGACTACCGCCGAACCCTCCCTCCCTCCCATCTGACTACCGCCGAACCCTCCCTCCCTCCCATCTGACTACCGCCGAACCCTGCCTCCCTCCCTCCCATCTGACTACCGCCGAACCCTCCCTCCCTCCCTCCCATCTGACTACCGCTGAACCCTCCCTCCCTCCCCCCATCTGACTACCGCTGAACCCTCCCTCCCTCCCTCCCATCTGACTACCGCTGAACCCTCCCTCCCATCTGACTACCGCTGAACCCTCCCTCCCTCCCTCCCTCCCTCCCATCTGACTACCGCTGAACCCTCCCTCCCTCCCATCTGACTACCGCTGAACCCTCCCTCCCTCCCATCTGACTACCGCTGAACCCTCCCTCCCTCCCATCTGACTACCGCTGAACCCTCCCTCCCATCTGACTACCGCTGAACCCTCCCTCCCATCTGACTACCGCTGAACCCTCCCTCCCATCTGACTACCGCTGAACCCTCCCTCCCTCCCTCCCATCTGACTACCGCTGAACCCTCCCTCCCTCCCTCCCATCTGACTACCGCTGAACCCTCCCTCCCTCCCTCCCATCTGACTACCGCTGAACCCTCCCTCCCTCCCTCCCATCTGACTACCGCTGAACCCTCCCTCCCTCCCATCTGACTACCGCTGAACCCTCCCTCCCTCCCTCCCATCTGACTACCGCTGAACCCTCCCTCCCCTCCCATCTGACTACCGCTGAACCCTCCCTCCCATCTGACTGCCGCTGAACCCTCCCTCCCTCCCATCTGACTACCGCTGAACCCTCCCTCCCTCCCATCTGACTACCGCTGAACCCTCCCTCCCATCTGACTGCCGCTGAACCCTCCCTCCCTCCCATCTGACTACTGCTGAACCCTCCCACCTGACTACCGCTGAACCCTCCCTCCCTCCCATCTGACTACCGCTGAACCCTCCCTCCCTCCCATCTGACTACCGCTGAACCCTCCCTCCCTCCCATCTGACTACCGCTGAACCCTCCCTCCCTCCCATCTGACTACCGCTGAACCCTCCCATCTGACTACCGCTGAACCCTTTCTCCCTCCCATCTGACTACCGCTGAACCCTCCCATCTGACTACCGCTGAACCCTCCCTCCCTCCCTCCCATCTGACTACCGCTGAACCCTCCCTCCCTCCCTCCCATCTGACTACCGCTGAACCCTCCCTCCCTCCCTCCCATCTGACTACCGCTGAACCCTCCCTCCCTCCCATCTGACTACCGCTGAACCCTCCCTCCCTCCCATCTGACTACCGCTGAACCCTCCCTCCCTCCCTCCCATCTGACTACCGCTGAACCTTCCCATCTGACTACCGCTGAACCCTCCCTCCCTCCCTCCCATCTGACTACCGCTGAACCCTCCCTCCCTCCCTCCCATCTGACTACCGCTGAACCCTCCCTCCCTCCCATCTGACTACCGCTGAACCCTCCCTCCCTCCCATCTGACTACCGCTGAACCCTCCCTCCCTCCCATCTGACTACCGCTGAACCCTCCCTCCCTCCCATCTGACTACCGCTGAACCCTCCCTCCCATCCGACTCCCATCTGACCCCCTCCCCCCCCCACTGACTACCGCTGAACCCTCCCTCCCTCCCTCCCATCTGACTACCGCTGAACCCTCCCTCCCTCCCATCTGACTACCGCTGAACCCTCCCTCCCATCTGACTACCGCTGAACCCTCCCTCCCTCCCTCCCATCTGACTACCGCTGAACCCTCCCTCCCTCCCTCCCATCTGACTACCGCTGAACCCTCCCTCCCTCCCTCCCATCTGACTACCGCTGAACCCTCCCTCCCTCCCATCTGACTACCGCTGAACCCTCCCTCCCTCCCATCTGACTACCGCTGAACCCTCCCTCCCTCCCATCTGACTACCGCTGAACCCTCCCTCCCTCCCATCTGACTACCGCTGAACCCTCCCTCCCTCCCATCTGACTACCGCTGATCCCTCCCTCCCATCTGACTGCCGCTGAACCCTCCCTCCCTCCCATCTGACTACCGCTGAACCCTCCCTCCCTCCCATCTGACTGCCGCTGAACCCTCCCTCTCATCTGACTGCCGCTGAACCCTCCCTCCCTCCCATCTGACTACCGCCGAACCCTCCCTCCCTCCCATCTGACTACCGCCGAACCCTCCCTCCCTCCCATCTGACTACCGCTGAACCCTCCCTCCCTCCCATCTGACTGCCGCTGAACCCTCCCTCCCATCTGACTACCGCAGAACCCTCCCTCCCTCCCATCTGACTACCGCCGAACCCTCCCTCCCTCCCATCTGACTACCGCCGAACCCTCCCTCCCTCCCATCTAACTACCGCCGAACCCTCCCTCCCATCTGACTACCGCCGAACCCTCCCTCCCTCCCATCTGACTACCGCCGAACCCTCCCTCCCATCTGACTACCGCTGAACCCTCCCTCCCTCCCATCTGACTACCGCTGAACCCTCCCTCCCTCCCTCCCATCTGACTACCGCTGAACCCTCCCTCCCTCCCATCTGACTACCGCTGAACCCTCCCTCCCTCCCATCTGACTACCGCCGAACCCTCCCTCCCATCTGACTACCGCTGAACCCTCCCTCCCTCCCATCTGACTACCGCTGAACCCTCCCTCCCTCCCTCCCTCCCATCTGACTACCGCTGAACCCTCCCTCCCATCTGACTACCGCTGAACCCTCCCTCCCTCCCATCTGACTACCGCTGAACCCTCCCTCCCTCCCATCTGACTACCGCTGAACCCTCCCTCCCTCCCATCTGACTACCGCTGAACCCTCCCTCCCTCCCTCCCATCTGACTACCGCTGAACCCTCCCTCCCATCTGACTACCGCTGAACCCTCCCTCCCTCCCATCTGACTACCGCTGAACCCTCCCTCCCATCTGACTGCTGCTGAACCCTCCCTCCCTCCCATCTGACTACCGCTGAACCCTCCCTCCCATCTGACTGCCGCTGAACCCTCCCTCCCTCCCATCTGACTACTGCTGAACCCTCCCACCTGACTACCGCTGAACCCTCCCTCCCTCCCATCTGACTACCGCTGAACCCTCCCTCCCTCCCATCTGACTACCGCTGAACCCTCCCTCCCTCCCATCTGACTACCGCTGAACCCTCCCATCTGACTACCGCTGAACCCTTTCTCCCTCCCATCTGACTACCGCTGAACCCTCCCATCTGACTACCACTGAACCCTCCCTCCCTCCCTCCCATCTGACTACCGCTGAACCCTCCCTCCCTCCCTCCCATCTGACTACCGCTGAACCCTCCCTCCCTCCCTCCCATCTGACTACCGCTGAACCCTCCCTCCCTCCCATCTGACTACCGCTGAACCCTCCCCCCGCCCTCCCTCCCTCCCATCTGACTACCGCTGAACCCTCCCTCCCTCCCATCTGACTACCGCTGAACCCTCCCTCCCTCCCATCTGACTACAGCTGAACCCTCCCTCCCTCCCATCTGACTACCGCTGAACCCTCCCATCTGACTACCGCTGAACCCTCCCTCCCTCCCTCCCATCTGACTACCGCTGAACCCTCCCTCCCTCCCATCTGACTACCTCTGAACCCTCCCTCCCTCCCATCTGACTACAGCTGAACCCTCCCTCCCTCCCATCTGACTACCGCTGAACCCTCCCATCTGACTACCGCCGAACCCTCCCTCCCTCCCTACCATCTGACTACCGCCGAACCCTCCCTCCCTCCCATCTGACTACCGCGGACCCCTTCCTCCCTCCCTCCCATCTGACTACCGCCGAACCCTCCCTCCCTCCCATCTGACTACCGCCGAACCCTCTCTCCCTCCCTCCCATCTGACTACCGCCGAACCCTCTCTCCCTCCCTCCCATCTGACTACCGCCGAACCCTCCCTCCCTCCCATCTGACTACCGCCGAACCCTCCCTCCCTCCCATCTGACTACCGCCGAACCCTCCCTCCCTCCCTCCCATCTGACTACCGCCGAACCCTCCCTCCCTCCCTCCCATCTGACTACCGCCGAACCCTCCCTCCCTCCCATCTGACTACCGTCGAACCCTCCCTCCCTCCCATCTGACATACCGCTGAACCCTCCCTCCCATCTGACTACCGCTGAACCCTCCCTCCCATCTGACTACCGCTGAACCCTCCCTCCCATCTGACTAGCGCTGAACCCTCCCTCCCTCCCATCTGACTACCGCCGAACCCTCCCTCCCTCCCTCCCATCTGACTACCGCCGAACCCCCCCTCCCTCCCATCTGACTACCGCCGAACCCTCCCTCCCTCCCATCTGACTACCGCCGAACCCTCCCTCCCATCTGACTACCGCTGAACCCTCCCTCCCTCCCTCCCATCTGACTACCGCTGAACCCTCCCTCCCTCCCTCCCATCTGACTACCGCTGAACCCTCCCTCCCTCCCATTTGACTACCGCTGAACCCTCCCTCCCTCCCATCTGACTACCGCCGAACCCTCCCTCCCATCTGACTACCGCTGAACCCTCCCTCCCTCCCATCTGACTACCGCTGAACCCTCCCTCCCTCCCATCTGACTACCGCTGAACCCTCCCTCCCTCCCATCTGACTACCGCTGAACCCTCCCATCTGACTACCGCCGAACCCTCCCTCCCTACCATCTGACTACCGCCGAACCCTCCCTCCCTCCCATCTGACTACCGCCGAACCCTCCCTCCCTCCCATCTGACTACCGCCGAACCCTCCCTCCCTCCCATCTGACTACCGCCGAACCCTCCCTCCCTCCCTTCTGACTACCGCCGAACCCTCCCTCCCTCCCTCCCATCTGACTACCGCCGAACCCTCCCTCCCTCCCTCCCATCTGACTACCGCCGAACCCTCCCTCCCTCCCATCTGACTACCGCCGAACCCTCCCTCCCTCCCATCTGACTACCGCCGAACCCTGCCTCCCTCCCTCCCATCTGACTACCGCCGAACCCTCCCTCCCTCCCTCCCATCTGACTACCGCTGAACCCTCCCTCCCTCCCCCCCATCTGACTACCGCTGAACCCTCCCTCCCTCCCTCCCATCTGACTACCGCTGAACCCTCCCTCCCATCTGACTACCGCTGAACCCTCCCTCCCTCCCTCCCTCCCTCCCATCTGACTACCGCTGAACCCTCCCTCCCTCCCATCTGACTACCGCTGAACCCTCCCTCCCTCCCATCTGACTACCGCTGAACCCTCCCTCCCTCCCATCTGACTACCGCTGAACCCTCCCTCCCATCTGACTACCGCTGAACCCTCCCTCCCATCTGACTACCGCTGAACCCTCCCTCCCATCTGACTACCGCTGAACCCTCCCTCCCTCCCTCCCATCTGACTACCGCTGAACCCTCCCTCCCTCCCTCCCATCTGACTACCGCTGAACCCTCCCTCCCTCCCTCCCATCTGACTACCGCTGAACCCTCCCTCCCTCCCTCCCATCTGACTACCGCTGAACCCTCCCTCCCTCCCATCTGACTACCGCTGAACCCTCCCTCCCTCCCTCCCATCTGACTGCCGCTGAACCCTCCCTCCCATCTGACTGCCGCTGAACCCTCCCTCCCTCCCATCTGACTACCGCTGAACCCTCCCTCCCTCCCATCTGACTACCGCTGAACCCTCCCTCCCATCTGACTGCCGCTGAACCCTCCCTCCCTCCCATCTGACTACTGCTGAACCCTCCCACCTGACTACCGCTGAACCCTCCCTCCCTCCCATCTGACTACCGCTGAACCCTCCCTCCCTCCCATCTGACTACCGCTGAACCCTCCCTCCCTCCCATCTGACTACCGCTGAACCCTCCCTCCCATCTGACTACCGCTGAACCCTCCCTCCCATCTGACTACCGCTGAACCCTCCCATCTGACTACCGCTGAACCCTTTCTCCCTCCCATCTGACTACCGCTGAACCCTCCCATCTGACTACCGCTGAACCCTCCCTCCCTCCCTCCCATCTGACTACCGCTGAACCCTCCCTCCCTCCCTCCCATCTGACTACCGCTGAACCCTCCCTCCCTCCCTCCCATCTGACTACCGCTGAACCCTCCCTCCCTCCCATCTGACTACCGCTGAACCCTCCCTCCCTCCCATCTGACTACCGCTGAACCCTCCCTCCCTCCCTCCCATCTGACTACCGCTGAACCTTCCCATCTGACTACCGCTGAACCCTCCCTCCCTCCCTCCCATCTGACTACCGCTGAACCCTCCCTCCCTCCCTCCCATCTGACTACCGCTGAACCCTCCCTCCCTCCCATCTGACTACCGCTGAACCCTCCCTCCCTCCCATCTGACTACCGCTGAACCCTCCCTCCCTCCCATCTGACTACCGCTGAACCCTCCCTCCCATCTGACTACCGCTGAACCCTCCCTCCCTCCCTCCCATCTGACTACCGCTGAACCCTCCCTCCCTCCCTCCCATCTGACTACCGCTGAACCCTCCCTCCCTCCCATCTGACTACCGCTGAACCCTCCCTCCCATCTGACTACCGCTGAACCCTCCCTCCCT
Source organism: Leptodactylus fallax (assembly GCA_947044405.1). Taxonomy (NCBI): domain Eukaryota; kingdom Metazoa; phylum Chordata; class Amphibia; order Anura; family Leptodactylidae; genus Leptodactylus; species Leptodactylus fallax. The sequence goes on along the minus strand of CAMRHE010000477.1, from coordinate 630,887 downwards.
CCCTCCCATCTGACTACCGCTGAACCCTCCCTCCCTCCCTCCCATCTGACTACCGCTGAACCCTCCCTCCCTCCCTCCCATCTGACTACCGCTGAACCCTCCCTCCCTCCCATCTGACTACCGCTGAACCCTCCCTCCCTCCCATCTGACTACCGCTGAACCCTCCCTCCCTCCCATCTGACTACCGCTGAACCCTCCCTCCCTCCCATCTGACTACCGCTGAACCCTCCCTCCCTCCCATCTGACTACCGCTGATCCCTCCCTCCCATCTGACTGCCGCTGAACCCTCCCTCCCTCCCATCTGACTACCGCTGAACCCTCCCTCCCTCCCATCTGACTGCCGCTGAACCCTCCCTCTCATCTGACTGCCGCTGAACCCTCCCTCCCTCCCATCTGACTACCGCTGAACCCTCCCTCCCTCCCATCTGACTGCCGCTGAACCCTCCCTCCCTCCCATCTGACTACCGCTGAACCCTCCCTCCCTCCCATCTGACTACCGCTGAACCCTCCCTCCCATCTGACTGCCGCTGAACCCTCCCTCCCTCCCATCTGACTACCGCTGAACCCTCCCTCCCTCCCATCTGACTACCGCTGAACCCTCTCTCCCTCCCATCTGACTACCGCTGAACCCTCCCATCTGACTACCGCTGAACCCTTTCTCCCTCCCATCTGACTACCGCTGAACCCTCCCATCTGACTACCGCTGAACCCTCCCTCCCTCCCATCTGACTACCGCTGAACCCTCCCTCCCTCCCATCTGACTACCGCTGAACCCTCCCTCCCTCCCATCTGACTACCGCTGAACCCTCCCTCCCTCCCATCTGACTACCGCTGAACCCTTCCTCCCTCCCATCTGACTACCGCTGAACCCTCCCTCCCTCCCATCTGACTACCGCTGAACCCTCCCTCCCTCCCATCTGACTACCGCTGAACCCTCCCTCCCTCCCATCTGACTACCGCTGAACCCTCCCATCTGACTACCGCTGAACCCTCCCTCCCTCCCTACCATCTGACTACCGCTGAACCCTCCCTTCCTCCCATCTGACTACCGCCGAACCCTCCCTCCCTCCCATCTGACTACCGCCGAACCCTCCCTCCCTCCCTCCCATCTGACTACCGCGGACCCCTTCCTCCCTCCCTCCCATCTGACTACCGCCGAACCCTCCCTCCCTCCCATCTGACTACTGCCGAACCCTCCCTCCCTCCCATCTGACTACCGCTGAACCCTCCCTCCCTCCCTACCATCTGACTACCGCTGAACCCTCCCTTCCTCCCATCTGACTACCGCCGAACCCTCCCTCCCTCCCATCTGACTACCGCCGAACCCTCCCTCCCTCCCTCCCATCTGACTACCGCGGACCCCTTCCTCCCTCCCTCCCATCTGACTACCGCCGAACCCTCCCTCCCTCCCATCTGACTACTGCCGAACCCTCCCTCCCTCCCATCTGACTACTGCCGAACCTTCCCTCCCTCCCATCTGACTACTGCCGAACCCTCCCTCCCTCCCTCCCTCCCATCTGACTACTGCCGAACCCTCCCTCCCTCCCATCTGACTACCGCCGAACCCTCCCTCCCTCCCATCTGACTACCGCCGAACCCTCCCTCCCTCCCATCTGACTACCGCCGAACCCTCCCTCCCTCCCATCTGACTACCGCTGAACCCTCCCATCTGACTACCGCTGAACCCTCCCTCCCTCCCTCCCATCTGACTACCGCTGAACCCTCCCTCCCTCCCATCTGACTACCGCTGAACCCTCCCTCCCTCCCATCTGACTACCGCTGAACCCTCCCTCCCTCCCATCTGACTACCGCTGAACCCTCCCTCCCTCCCATCTGACTACCGCTGAACCCTCCCTCCCTCCCATCTGACTACCGCTGAACCCTTCCTCCCTCCCATCTGACTACCGCTGAACCCTCCCTCCCTCCCTCCCATCTGACTACCGCTGAACCCTCCCTCCCTCCCATCTGACTACCGCTGAACCCTCCCTCCCTCCCATCTGACTACCGCTGAACCCTCCCATCTGACTACCGCTGAACCCTCCCTCCCTACCATCTGACTACCGCTGAACCCTCCCTTCCTCCCATCTGACTACCGCCGAACCCTCCCTCCCTCCCATCTGACTACCGCCGAACCCTCCCTCCCTCCCTCCCATCTGACTACCGCGGACCCCTTCCTCCCTCCCTCCCATCTGACTACCGCCGAACCCTCCCTCCCTCCCATCTGACTACTGCCGAACCCTCCCTCCCTCCCATCTGACTACCGCTGAACCCTCCCTCCCTCCCTACCATCTGACTACCGCTGAACCCTCCCTTCCTCCCATCTGACTACCGCCGAACCCTCCCTCCCTCCCATCTGACTACCGCCGAACCCTCCCTCCCTCCCTCCCATCTGACTACCGCGGACCCCTTCCTCCCTCCCTCCCATCTGACTACCGCCGAACCCTCCCTCCCTCCCATCTGACTACTGCCGAACCCTCCCTCCCTCCCATCTGACTACTGCCGAACCTTCCCTCCCTCCCATCTGACTACTGCCGAACCCTCCCTCCCTCCCTCCCTCCCTCCCATCTGACTACTGCCGAACCCTCCCTCCCTCCCATCTGACTACCGCCGAACCCTCCCTCCCTCCCATCTGACTACCGCCGAACCCTCCCTCCCTCCCATCTGACTACCGCTGAACCCTCCCATCTGACTACCGCTGAACCCTCCCTCCCTCCCTCCCATCTGACTACCGCTGAACCCTCCCTCCCTCCCCATCTGACTACCGCTGAACCCTCCCTCCCTCCCATCTGACTACCGCTGAACCCTCCCTCCCTCCCATCTGACTACCGCTGAACCCTCCCTCCCTCCCATCTGACTACCGCTGAACCCTCCCTCCCTCCCATCTGACTACCGCTGAACCCTCCCTCCCTCCCATCTGACTACCGCTGAACCCTCCCTCCCTCCCATCTGACTACTGCTGAACCCTCCCACCTGACTACCGCTGAACCCTCCCTCCCATCTGACTACCGCTGAACCCTCCCTCCCTCCCATCTGACTACCGCTGAACCCTCCCTCCCTCCCATCTGACTACCGCTGAACCCTCCCTCCCTCCCATCTGACTACCGCTGAACCCTCCCTCCCATCTGACTACTGCTGAACCCTCCCACCTGACTACCGCTGAACCCTCCCTCCCATCTGACTACTGCTGAACCCTCCCACCTGACTACCGCTGAACCCTCCCTCCCTCCCATCTGACTACCGCTGAACCCTCCCTCCCATCTGACTACCGCTGAACCCTCCCTCCCACCCATCTGACTACCGCTGAACCCTCCCTCCCTCCCATCTGACTACCGCTGAACCCTCCCTCCCTCCCATCTGACTACCGCTGAACCCTCCCTCCCTCCCATCTGACTACCGCTGAACCCTCCCTCCCATCTGACTACCGCTGAACCCTCCCTCCCTCCCACCCATCTGACTACCGCTGAACCCTCCCTCTCTCCCACCCATCTGACTACCGCTGAACCCTCCCTCCCTCCCTCCCATCTGACTACCGCTGAACCCTCCCTCCCATCTGACTACCGCTGAACCCTCCCTCCCATCTGACTACCGCTGAACCCTCCCTCCCTCCCATCTGACTACCGCTGAACCCTCCCTTCCTCCCACCCATCTGACTACCGCTGAACCCTCCCTCCCTCCCTCCCATCTGACTACCGCTGAACCCTCCCTCCCTTCTGACTACCGCTGAACCCTCCCTCCCTCCCATCTGACTACCGCTGAACCCTCCCTCCCATCTGACTACCGCTGAACCCTCCCTCCCATCTGACTACCGCTGAACCCTCCCTCTCTCCCACCCATCTGACTACCGCTGAACCCTCCCTCCCCCCTCCCATCTGACTACCGCTGAACCCTCCCTCCCATCTGACTACCGCTGAACCCTCCCTCCCATCTGACTACCGCTGAACCCTCCCTCCCTCCCATCTGACTACCGCTGAACCCTCCCTTCCTCCCACCCATCTGACTACCGCTGAACCCTCCCTCCCTCCCTCCCATCTGACTACCGCTGAACCCTCCCTCCCTCCCTCCCCATCTGACTACCGCTGAACCCTCCCTCCCTCCCTCCCATCTGACTACCGCTGAACCCTCCCTCCCTCCCATCTGACTACCGCTGAACCCTCCCTCCCTCCCATCTGACTACCGCTGAACCCTCCCTCCCTCCCATCTGACTACCGCTGAACCCTCCCTCCCATCTGACTACCGCTGAACCCTCCCTCCCATCTGACTACCGCTGAACCCTCCCTCCCACCTGACTACCGCTGAACCCTCCCTTCCTCCCATCTGACTACCGCTGAACCCTCCCTCCCTCCCATCTGACTACCGCTGAACCCTCCCTCCCTCCCATCTGACTACCGCTGAACCCTCCCATCTGACTACCGCTGAACCCTCCCATCTGACTACCGCTGAACCCTCCCTCCCTCCCATCTGACTACCGCTGAACCCTCCCATCTGACTACCGCTGAACCCTCCCTCCCACCCATCTGACTACCGCTGAACCCTCCCTCCCTCCCACCTGACTACCGCTGAACCCTCCCTCCCTCCCTCCCACCTGACTACCGCTGAACCCTCCCTCCCACCCATCTGACTACCGCTGAACCCTCCCTCCCTCCCACCTGACTACCGCTGAACCCTCCCTCCCTCCCTCCCACCTGACTACCGCTGAACCCTCCCTCCCTCCCTCCCATCTGACTACCGCTGAACCCTCCCTCCCTCCCACCTGACTACCACTGAACTGTACTACCCTCCTCAGCTTAGTGGCTACCTTTGTCATTTGCCTTTTGCTGCCAGTCCTAAAATTTCTGTCTTTTAGATCTTATGGTATTATATTGACAGCCCATGAGATAACAATTCTGAAGCATTGTTCCTTGTAACTCTAAGTTGTATCATTCCTCTATTACTCCTCTAGGAAATGTGTGAATACATTGAGAACTGGATGTTACCATTCCCCTTATCAGAGGAGTTTGCCCCTGTCTAGTCTGTGCTGTCAGCAGTGATTGGATAGTGTCAGGGATGCCCTCAACTGGTAACATCCTGCTGTCAATTTGTCCCTAAATTTCCAGGAGGAGTAACAGAGCAACACACAGCAGATTTATAAGAGAAGATTCTCCGGAATTGTTATTTCATGTGGAATACAAGATGAATCTCTACAGGTTCCCATTTCTCCATGATCCTCCCCTTACTCTGTGTCTCCCCCTGCAGGTAAGGTTCCCGGAGACGACTGCCCCTTGGTTTGGGGTCACTGCTCGCACTGTTTCCATATGCATTGCATCCTGAAGTGGCTGAACTCCCAGCAGGTGCAGCAGCATTGTCCCATGTGCCGGCAGGAGTGGAAATTCAAGGAGTAAATCACGTTGCGATGCCGGAGTGTTCCTTGGCAGCTGTGGAGTCACGAGTCTCCAGGGCATGCTGGTAATTCTAGTGCCAGCAGCCGGAGAGTCTTCTACGTTACAGCGACTGTCGGGATGGAAACTGATAGAATGGACAACAAAGTCTACTCAACCTGTATAATGTACAATGGGATATAAAGCCTCCTTGTAGCCTGACGTATCTGCCGGGTCATCCCCCTAGGAGGACTGTGACAGCGCCCCCTCCTCCGCCCTGTAATCTGCATATAAATTACATTATTTTACCTTTCTCTTTGTGACGAGCGAGATTTGTCATTTCCAGTTGTAAATTGAATAAAGTGAATCGACGCAAAACTCCCGGGAATTATTTCTGGATGCGAAGAAGGAAATTTTATTTATCGGAGACGGATCCTGGCGGAGTATACGGGGGAGGCGGGGGCATAACTTAGCCAATACACATTATATTCGTTAGTAAAGGTCACATGACTTCCCATTTCCAAGTGGGTCGTCGCATTTCTTCAATTTATTTCAACCGTAATTTACTTTTTGGCGGTGCAAAATTAACCTTCTCACTGCTGGTGTTTTCTGCAAGCCTCCAATTGAAGGGATTGTCCAAGATTCTTAAAAAAATATTTAAAGGGGTTCTCCGGGGAGTCTGTTTTTTTTTTTTTTTTTTATTTACCTGCTTTCTCTGGGGGGAGGGGGTTGGATCCTGTAGCTAGTGGTCCGGGGTCACGTGATCAGAACCAGCACCCGCTCCCTTGGTCGCTCTGCCTTCTCCCTCCTCTCCCGTTTTCACAGGTAACTTCGAATCGGCCTACAATACCCCCCTTATGTCCTTACGATACATCACCACTATGTGATCTGACCCCAGGGCCCCCAACAGACTTGCTGATTTTAGACGCCACAGTGTTGCGATGTGACCTGTTCACAGCGCCTTACATCGAATAGTGGCTGCGCATGGTATTGAAGCTCAGCCCCATCCACTTGAATGGGACTGAGCTGCTGCTGCTCCATATGACCAATGAATGTGATGTTATCGATGCTGGAAAGAGGCCGTGGCCTTTTCAGACAGCTGATCTGTAGGGATCCTGGATAGTTCATCAATATGTGAAGTCCCAGAAGACTCCTTTAAATGTCCCACCGCTCCGGTCCTGCAGCCATGACATCACTTACCCCTGAGACCAGTGATTGGTTGTAGCGGTCACATGAATCATGTATGTGATGGAGCGTTGGGGAATTTTAAGGAGAATTTTAGAACTTTTTCTAACCTTTAAGTAATTAAAAAAAAAGGTTAGACAATCCCTTTAAGTGTTACATTTCTGTGTCAGGTCTGGCAAATATAACGCTCCTGTTTACAGATGCCCCTTGTTATGGCGCCACCTGGTGTTCTTTTGATTCCATTTCGGAACATCCACTATTTGGTGCCTTTCAAGAGGAAATTGGTAATGGGACTGATCTACTGAGCATGTGTGACCACCAGCACTGGACACAGGAGGTGGTCCTGAGAGGGGATCATATAAACACCAGGGGGCGCCATAACAAGTATATAACAGCAATATGTAAATACCCTGGCTGAAACTTCGCCCAACAGTGACTGTAAAATCTGACATTTACCTGCAGAAACATAGTCATCGGCAATCACGGGTGCATGGAGCACGTGGACGCACCCTAAAATGAATGTCAATTGTAGAAGTCAATAAAGTTTATTGAATATTGGGTGAATGTAGGTGCTCACATTTGTACCTACCTACCATGATCTGGAGGGATTTCCTAATATATAGGTTACAGCGCCATCTATTACGATTGACGTAAATCGGAGCCCTATATAGGCTGCCCCCTAGTGGAGGCAACAGGATGATGAGATTTCTAAGTGTAGGCGCTGTACTAGAAGCCTGCTGTGCTTCCCTGGGTCCAAGTGCCTGTCTCTCCGGACAACTGTCCATGAAATGTCCGCTGGCAGGCTCCTAGAATACGGCATCAATGTATGATCACCCGGGGTCCGATGGCAGGGACCCTTAAGCTACATGACAGTGAAAACTTTATTAACGGACATCACATGGCAGCATTAATTTCACTGGTGGATCCGTGACAATGGGTGCCCCTCGGGTGCAAGACAACCGTGAAAAATGGATGTCTTAAAAAGAATTAAAGGGGCCGCAGATCTGTTTGATGTTGAGTTTTTTTTTTCCTTTAAATATTGCAAAGAGAGCGCCACACTTGCCCATAGGTGGTGTCTGGTATTGCAGGTGTCTTAGACTCAAAGACCATTTAAGTAGTTGATTTTCCCCATTCAAGTCCGAAATGAGAAGCCCCTGTGGGAAGGCGATGATACCTGACTCACAGTGTGATGATACGCCGATAGTCGCACTACTTGACTAAGACGACATTAAACATGTTCGGGGTTGGGGGTTACTGCAGACTCGCTTACAGGCTGACTAAACAGAGAACCCCAGAGGACGTGGATCACTACAGAGATTATTTCCGTAATCAGTAGAAGGTCTCCGGAGTCTATGGGTAAGTACACACAGTCAGGTTTTATGGATGCAGTTTTTAAAGTGAAAACCAGCAGTTAATAAAAAAAACGGAAAGTACTCTGTCCTTTATAGGTTCTCCCCTCTTTATGATCCACACCTGCCTCTACTGAATGTGTGTCCTTACCCTTAAAGGGGTTGTCCAGGAATTGGACAAACTATGGAGGGGCCCGGGCAGGTGCAGCATAAAAAAATAAAAAGCATACTTGTCCATTCACTCACTCAGGTGGACCCCATATGGGTCTGGTCAACCTTTATCTATCAGCCCCTTAATGTGATCCTCATGATCCAATCACTAACGAACGATGACTTGGCCGAGTATGCATGTGTTCTGGATAGAGATAAGTGAACCAGTTTGGAACACACTGGATTTTTCCAAAATTTTCCAATATCAGGTTCTACCCAAAATGGAAAAACTTGGGGTTCGTTAACCATGAACCACAATTAAACTCAGGGGTCTCTTCAGACCCCAGACTATAATCAGTGGAGGCTCAGAGGAGGTGAGTAAAGATAACAAACATGAATACCTGCCCATCTTGGGCATTTTCACAGCATCTGGCTCTCCCTCAGGGTCCTTTTCTGGCCTCCTGGATGACATCACGCACCTCTGGGGACCACTGAAGCCTGTGATTGGGCCTCAGCAGTCACATTAGGCACAATGATGTCATGACACTTTAACTCAAGTGTGATGATGTCACCATGCATGATGCATAATGTGAGGTGGCTGGAAAAGGATGCCAAGGGAGCCCAAGAGAGGTGAGGCAAGGTGAGTATAAGAGGGTGTCCACAGGTAGGAATTTGATGCTAAATTTAATTCTGAATTTGAGGGAATCCGCCGCAAATTCCGCCTGAAATCTGCCTGCTATTCATTTCAATGGGAGGCAGTAGCTGATTTTTTCAGCTAGCTAGAAAAAATAAAGGGGTGTTCACAGGTAGGAATTTGACACTGAATTTGTCAAGCAGAAAATTTCTGCTTTAGGAATTTGAAGCAGACTTTTTCTGTTTGTCAAAAACTGACGAGGAATTTGACGGTGAAATTGAAGCGGAATTTGAAGAGGGCATGACCAAATTCCGGGAGCTGATTCTGACAAATTCCGCACTGAGGGAAAAGGTGTATTTTCTGCCTCCCATTCATTTCAATGGGAGTTCTCAGGCAGAATCCATCTGAAGAACGAGCAGGACGCTTATTTTTTCCGCTAGCTGAAAAAAAATCATCTACTGCCTCCTATTGGGAGGGAGATTTCAGGCAGTATTTGAGGCAGATTCCGCATCAAATACAGCATCAAATTCCTACATGTGAACACCCCCTAAGCGTCCTGCTCGTTCTTCGTTCTTTGTGTCCGACGAAAAAAGGGTGTAATCGCACACCCGCGCATTGCTTTAAAAACCCATTGAAGTGAATGAGTTTTTAAGCAAACCTTCTTGAACCTTTCCCTATCCTTTTTTCCGACATATAGGTCAGATTCACGGCGGACGGAGTCTGGGCGCAAGTGTGAACCCACCCGAATTTTTCAAAATCTGATCATGGAATTTGGTTCTTCCCAATAAAGGAAAAATACAGTGGTACTCCTCCAAATTCTGCATCGAAATCCCCCTCGGTTTTTGACAAGCAGAAAAAATCTGCTTCAAATTCCTGAAGCAGAAATTTTTTGCTTGACTAATTCAGCGTCAAATTCCTACATGTGAATTTACCCTAAGGGTGGTTCATAGGGGGGAAATTGTCCTAGCTGAAAAATTAAGCTGCAGAAATTTGAAGCTGAATTTTCTACTTGTCCAAATTTCGCATCAAAATCCATATCTGCCAGGCGGGATTCTCTGCCTCCCATTCACTTCTTCAATTGGAGATATCAGGTGGAATCTGCCTGAACATCGAGCATGACACTTATTTTTCCGCTAGCTGGAAAGTCCACCAGAGGAAAAATCGACCTCCCATTGAAATTAATGAAATTTGGAGCTGATTTTGAGAGGGAATCCACCTCAAATTCAGTGCCGAATTCCTCAGCGTGAACATGCCCAAAGTGTTTATTATGTTGCCGAGACCTCCCCTGGGTCTCCACTTATTATTTTCTAGGGTCAGAAGAGACCCCACAGTATAATAATGACAACGCACAAAACAAACCCTGTGAGGATCGCCCATCTCTAGTTCTGAATGGAGGGACTAGGCCCAGACTGACACCTATGGATGTAGCTTATCCCTGCTGAGAACAGGAGGATTCGACATCCTAAAATCCATGCATCCCCCATACACATTAGATAGTCGCCCAGCCCTGCTCCTATTAGCAGTTTCGGCCAAAACGAATCTAATTTGTGTGGCCGTTTTATTTGCAAAAGTATTCATGCCCCTACCGGCCTCTGGTCAGCTCATGGGTGTTACATGAGGCCTGTGTGTCCGGTTAGTAGGACACGTGTCCCCGCGCCTCGTGCCATGATGACTTTTCCTGGTATTACAGAGCGCACGCTGTTCCGATTCCTCCTGACGGGACTATAAAGGGCTGTAAAGCAATGTGGATTCCGAGCAGCGTAAATAACGGAGGCAAATTAGCACGTAACTGCTTGTAACTAACAGCTGTGTCGCTGGAGGAGAGGGAATGGTGGTGCCAGCTGTGCGGTCCTGCGCGGCAGAGCGGCAGATGAATATTTTATACGTGGAGTAGGGTAGCAGCAAGCATGTCAGGTGGGAGCGATTCTGGAATATTTGTGGATGTAGGACACGAATGTGCGTCTTGTGGTGTAATGGAAGGTGTGAACGCTCCGAAAACTGAACCGTAACAAAGCTGTAGAGTGCCCTCAATCCCGGACGGGTTTATATCTGCGCTGGCATTTCATAGGAACAGGGAAAAACAAAATGGCAGCGCTGCTGGATCTGTCACAAAGACACTAAGGGTATGTTCACACGTAGAATTTGTTGAAGATTATGGGGCAGATTATATGTGATTCTTCGACGAAGGACGCTGTAAAATAAGTGTCCTGCTGGATCTTACCGTGGATTCTGCGGCTGGTCTGACACAGAAGTCGCACCGCAGGACACTCAGCTGATCAACAACTGAAAGACGCGACGGAAACCTCCCCCAAATCCACGGCAAATTCCGCCGTATGAGCGTAGCCTTATAGTGACCTCCTCCAGTCACGAAAATACCCTCTTAGGGTGCCGCTGCGTAGGTAATGAAGAACTTGAGGTTTCGACAGCAAGCAGTATAAGTTGTGCTGCATACCTCAAAAGAAAAGTGCACTAAACTGTGGGGGGATTTGCAGGTCAAAGTGATATCGTAAGATCAACATATGCAAGGGAAAGCACATTAGACAGCTAGAAGATCGGACCGCGCAGATGGAGAGAAGTGCTGGCCAGGACAAAGCACCATTAGTAAGCGATCAGTAGAGCGAGACCACTGGCTCACCATTGTTGGTGAGAGTCCTGCAGGAGACACAGCAGAAGGCAAGCGTCAGGTCAGTGGAGACAACCAGCCATATCAGACGGGGTCCTGTATTCCTGATTGTGAAAAGTGCACCTGCCATGAGCAAAGTCCCAGCCACCCACAGAAGGCGAGGCCGCACCAGAAGTGTTACACGACATACCCCAACCAAACGATGATCTCCTGTGTCTCACCGCCAGGACCCTGAATGGACGATGTGATCATTAAGAAAGCCAACAATCTGTTCACACCGGCGTCATGGCTTCCTTTTTTTGCCATATCCATGATGCAACATATTTACAAACCTCTCGACTTTCATAGGACTGAAAGAGAGACGAAATCTGCAGCAAATTTAGGTGTTGTAAGCTCTGGCTCCAGTCTCACCCACTTCCACTTTGGTTCCACCCATTCCCATCCATGTCCCTTTGTGCCCCCACACAGTACAGTGTCAATTTAGTGGCCCTGACACAGTATCAAGCCCCCTTGTGGTACCTACACAGTATAATATCCCCTTGTAGTCCCTACAGTATAATGACCCCTAATTGTGGTCCCCACATTAGAATGTCTCTCTTAATACAGCCCTCACTGTATAATGTCCCCCTTAATATGATCCCCACTATATAATGCCCCCTTAATATGGCCCCACTATATAATGTCCCTGTAGTATGGCCCCCACTGTACAATGTCCCCCTTAATATGTCCCCCACTATATTATGCCCCCGTAATATGGCCCCACAGTATAATGTCTTCATTAATGTGGCCCCACTGTAAAATAAAACTTACACACACCTCTCGCAATTCGCATCACCCCTGCATGTTTCCCACTACCAAGAGTAGAGACGGGGAGCGGGAAGGGATCGGCACCCTGCTTCACCATTGTATTAAACTCAACTGCAGAGTTGAAGTCGGAACATACCTCCTGCTGTCTGGGATAGTACCCGGAATCCAGGACTGTCCCGCTGATTCTGGTACGGTTGGGAGGTGTGTATATAATCTATTTGATAGATCTGTCATGGTTTGCTAGGATCAGTTTTCCATTAACCCCATTGACTTATAATATCAGGCAGGATCTGTCAGGAATCAGATTGTTTTGGGACTGCCATAGTTAGCCAAGCACTCTCATTGACAGTCCCGTAGAGATGAACGGAGTGGCAGTGAGCATGGGCGATTTTCCATGTAAAGCCATTGTCCGACAGGCGTATTCAGTTCATGAAATACAGGCTGCGTTGCAGCTGTATCTCCTAGACTGAACACTGTCCGGGGACCTCGTCTCACAATATCATAGTCATTTATGATGCACTGGGCCACTGTCTCACCACAGTCCAGCTCTGTAATCCAGCTGTGTAGTATAGGACAATAGTCCCGCAGGGAGGCAGTGACATTGTGGATGACTATGATACTGTGAGTCCGGGTCTCCGAAGTGTTCGGTCCGGGAGATACAGCCAATATACGGTTTGTACTTCGCAGACTAAATACGCACATCTGAAAATGGCCTTAAAATGTGCAATTTACTGGCATTTTTCACAAGCCCCCCAAAAATTACCGCAAAAAAATGACATTGTGTCGCACTATTCACACCTCTTTCTGTCCATTTCTATGTTCTTTCGTAACGTATAGCAATGTACGTCACTGCAGGATTTTCTTTTGCGCTTCAAGCCATCCGCCACCCTATATGTCATGGTAAACCCCGCCGATCGCCGAAGACACCCTCACCTTGTGAGTCAGAGGTCGGTTAAATCCCAGCACCTTGACCAAGATAAGAAGTAAATCGATTCATCAGATGTCGGATTAACTGGACATGTCAGATCAGGGGCGGCAGATATTGGAGATGATACGAGGACTAATATTCTGAGAGATTGCGATGGGGCCATGACAGCTGATGTGAGGCGCGCACCGAGCACCTTCCATAGGATTTTTTAATAAAAACAAAATCGAGCGCCGCAATGTCTCCCAGGGAAACAATATGTCTCCAATATGTTCTCATTTGACAGAATCAGTTATGCGGATTCTTCCCTATCACATCTGGTTAGCTGGGGAGCCGAGTCCCGTAGACGCAGCATCTGTCACTATGTAGATGGGTTTTTTGGGTCAATTGTCACACTGTAATCAGAACTACCGATTCTTTATCACTTATTACCCAGTCAAATGAGATCTGTCACTTGGCAGAACATCTCCATATCCCTCGCCCTGGGCTTCTCGCAGATTTACTGACTGATCAGAGAGCTGTCATGGGCTTAATATGAGGATAACAACATCCCTCCACCCCCCGTTATCTCCCACTTCGCCATCCTCCCCTCCCGGTCTGAGCTGGCATGCACAGCCCTCTCCTCTATAAAAGTCTGCCCCTCTTGCCTCCTTCAGAAGCCTTCCTCGCGACAGCTCCGAGCTCCACATCCTCATCATGCTGTCTCTAGGCTCTCGCTCTTCGCTACGACTGACCCTGATATGCAGCGCCCTCGCCCTGCTCCTCTCCTGCCAACGCACCAACGCCTGGTACAAGCAGTCCACCGGCCCCAGCTACTATTCTGTGGGACGGGCATCGGGGCTGCTGTCCGGTATCCGCAGATCTCCAGACATTCGACGCTCAGAGCCTGAAAATGCAGGAGAGAGCGCCGAGAATATGGAAGACAACTTCTTGAACAACTTTGGTAGCCAGAGGCAAGGAGCGCTACTAAAAAGTATGGTGAGTATCCCTATTATATTTCATGTCTTCCTTAAACCATGTGCAATCTTTTGAGCCACAGTCCTAAGTGTCTCCACTAGGAAGGAGAAGTAGAAGTCATATTTTCCATTCTATTCCGACTCAGAAACGCATCAGAAAGTATAAGGCAGGAATCACACAATGCATTTTTGGGGCAGTTTTTCAAGCCACAGTAAGAACTGGGGAATAGAAAATATGAAAGAAGACTTAAAGGGGTGTTCCAATCACAACACATTACCCTATATCCAGATATAGACAAGCGCCATATTTCAACTATCCCCGATGCTTTCCATTGAAATCAATGGAGCCTTTCCAACCTGTGGGATGCAAAACATCCCGATTCCCATGATCAGTGCCGATTATTCCCTATGTTTTGGATAGGAGGCAACTTTTTGTGAACGGAATATTCCTTTAAGGCTCCGTTCACATCTGCATCAGAGTTCGTCTGAAATCGCAGACAAAAAATTCTTGCAAACCCGACTTTTTTGTCCGGTGATATCAGCGAGAAATTAACAGATATCCGACAGACCCCATTACAATCAATGGGGGTCTCTCGGGATCCATTATTGTCCGTCATTAGAGGTACTTAGACAGATCTGCGATGGACCAGGAGAACGGATTAAAGATGCGGATGTGAACGCACCCTAAGCTGCCCATAAACATTAGATAGCTGTAGGTTATGTTGTACTGACAGCTGCTCCTGCCGACCTCTTCCATGCACATGCACACTTGGCAGAGATATTCACTCTGGTTGCAGCTGATCTCCCCTGAGGACAAAAGGATCAGGCATGTTGAAATCCAACATGCCCAACCCTTTAATTTACCCAACATCTGCTGTTGGGGTAAGTCAGGACAGTAAAATGGTGGACAAGTCCCACCAAGATCGTCAGGTTTGTCCGACATTTGTCCCACGTGTATGGCCAGCTTTACACTTTACATTACTTCTGGCTTTGGCTCAAAAAACTGCGTAAAAACTGCATGTGTGATTTCAGTCTTTCAATATTTAGGGTTTTCTTTCCCTAATTTCTGGTTGATTTTGTCTACACACACACACAAACCACCACACTATTCAGTGGGGGAGATTTGGCAGAACTAGAGCAGTAACCCATGGCAACCAATCAGATTTCACTTTTCATGTTTCAGATGGCCACTGGAAAATGAAAGCAGCAACCTGATTGGTTGCCATGGACTACCTCTGCTCTTTTCCTTAAATCTCCCCCACGGTGTCAAAATTGACTGTTTAACCCTTTACTTCACTATAGATTCAGATATTAGGCAATCTAAGGGAACGATCTTTCCCATTATACAGGGGGAAATTGCTCACAACCAGGTTTAACGAACGATTCACTTATCAACACTTTCTGCCATTTTCTGCTATTGTCATAAGCCGCATAGAAGTGAATTGAGAGCACCGGGTATACTCTCTGGTCACTGCAGGTGTTAGATAGGGGTCGGGGACCCCCGTTTATGAGACAGATGTGGGTCTGGGACATTTATGGCATATCAAATGCCTCAAATAGGAATACCCCTTTAATAAATACCCCCTCCATGGGTCTATATCCCTCCGTGGTCCCATTCAGCACATATCTTGGAGTAGCCGAGATCAGTGAGTCATCTACAACTCCAACAACCTACAAGAAATGGAGAAATGATGTGGTGCCCAAATGCTGGCTCCTCAACCAACGCAGAACTACAACTCCCAGCACGCAGGGTGTTGTACCCAATGCAAGACAATTGATCTTCTACACAGTGATATATCCTTAACCATAGATTATTGGGTAGGGGTTTCCAACCTGTGCCTATCCAGCTGTTGCAAAACTACAACTCCCAGCATGCTCTGACAACAACACTCATCGCCTTCTCTTTTCTCTCTTCCACAGGCTCTGTGCGTAAAAGACGTATCTCCGAACCTCCACAGCTGCGAGCTTCTCCCCGACACCTCCAGCACCTTCCAGTGCAAAGCTCAGATTTACCTGTCACTGGACAGCTCCGACTGCCTCAACCCCTGACCCCCCCACCCGAGAGACTGTCACGTACCGTTCCTAATTCCGCAGGACCTCCGACCTTTAGATTGGGGGTCCAAACATTTGTGTAGATTTGTACTTGACTCTGTATCTGCTGCATTAGAACATGACGGTTCGATTAATAAACTGAATAAACGGATGACTTGCCTTCTCTTGTCTGTGTGTCAGTCCATGGCCGGGAACACACATATATACATATACTTACTATTCCTATTCAATCCACAGGTGTGGGCTCAAAAACTGCATGTGTGAACGTAGACTATGTCATGTCACATCAAAAACTGTGATGTGCCCTCACACGGGCCGTGATAATACATATATATATCTGTAGCCCACCCATGAGCGTGGCTTAACATGAATATAAACTATATAAAAACCTAATAAATATTAAAAAAAAAAAAAACCCTAATTCACCAATGTATTACCTCATACGTACTCTGATATATCAGGCAGCGATGAGCCCAGCATCGCAGAGCGGACGTGACAGGTCTAGTCTGTATAATATAAATCCCTGGGGGTCTCTGGCTGCTGGAATTTACATACGAGTAATAATCTCCTCTTGTGCGGTTTTATTCGCATTTCTTATAGTTGGCGTGATCTGATTTATGTCAGCGCCAATCTAATTGTTCTTCTAAGCGCCGCAGTCCAAATAATGCATAAATAATATCCCGCTACCCGACGTCGCCTGATGAACATCTCCTCATAAACACACACCTGCCAGCGACTCGCCGCCAACCGCCCTCCAGGGGCGAGAATCACAGCCATGTATTCCGGTAAATGAGCGGGTATCCAGCAATGTATGGGCCCTCAGGAGCCATGAGCACTTTGAAGATATAAGAGGCCCCCCCCCCTTGTCTTGGTGACTAACAAGCGGATAACAAGGGTCACGGAGCGTCTAATGTGCGGCTCTAATCATCGCATCTACTCACAGCCAATTTTCCACTTTCTGATTGGAATATCTAAAAAACCAAGGAATTAATCCGTATACTTGGTTGTCACCGTGACAGAGGAGGGGACGGGGGTGGATGAAAGTTCCCGCACGTCCGTGGGCATTTCCTTCATTTTGACATTATGTGGGGGATGAGCGAGTTTTACTTAAAAGGGCTTTTCCAGTATTATAAACCGTATATGTCAACGTCTAATGACAGGTTCGGAAAATTTCTACGTTTCTTCAACGCCAGTCTTCATATTCTCTGAACGCCTCCTCCTTGTAAATCAGACGCACCCTCCGCCGGGTGCCTGCACTGAACTCTATGCCATCCATAAACTGGTGTAAATGATCCATGGCCCGGGAATGTGGTGAAGGTGGCGAACAAGTTGCAAACGTTTCAGCAAAAAAAAACCAAAAAACTGATTTGCGCAAAAAGTTGTGACTTTTTCATGAGCCAAAAAAGTGATGAACAAGGCATGATAAATTTCCAGGGTCTAATTTCCTCAAGATCACTGGGCAGTCGGCATCGGCAGAGGGGCGGAGGATGCACCCTTCATCAGGCTGGGTGTCTGCACCGAAATCTACACCAGCTTGTAGCAGTAAAGTGGCGTAAACCATCATAAATCTGTCCCTCGCCTTCCTGGAAAGTTGCGAGGGCAGCGCAAAGGTGGTCAAAGTTACAAATTTTTTTGCAAAAATTTTTTTACTGGCATGCAAGGCATGATAAATCAATGCCACTGTTTGCTTTCATTGGATGGAAACATTTTTATACCCTATAAAGACCCAACAGTAAGGAAGTAGAAACCATTGTACCTGCCGAGCAGCTATCTGAAGGGCCGCAGCCATGTTTTTATTATCCCGGGCAAACCCCTTTAAGGTTTCACATCTTGGTATCATACAAATGGGGTCCAGATATAACTATATTAGGCGCTCCATAATGTCATTCAATAGCAGAGACTGATTCCAACACACACAACTAGACGGCGTTGAATGTTCTTTGAGACACACAGCAATGATTGGTCACACCACTTAGGGCACAGAGATGGCTGTATCTTCTCCATTATAGAGCCCGGGTCGATGATAATTACCAGCTCGGTCAATTAGACTCATTCATGTGTCCATTCATGGATCAGTTACTTGGCGCAGGGTCATTTATTTATAATAATGACAGATTGAGGGTTAATCTGAAAGCAACTGATAATGTATCACCCCCACAAGTCTCAATTGACGCCTCCATCTCCTGTGTATATTCAGGTCTGATGTCTTGACATAAAAGCAAATCGTGTCACATCGCCGGCCGGACTGAGAAGTCACCTCAGTATTAGAAATAATAAAAAGTGAGAATGGCCGACAGCCCGGCTTATAAGAAAAACGTAATTGTCTCCTCACTGATAGATCTGTAATATGGGACACCACAGCAATCAGTTTATGGGCATGGGCCTAAATACCAGAGTAGCAGACATAGCAGGTGCTCCATAGTTTAATGTCCCCCTCCAGCTGCCCAGTTTAAAGTGGGGGCAACTACAGTCATGGCCAAAAGTTTTGAGTGACACAAATATTCTATTTTCACATGATCTGCTGCCCTCTGGTTTTTATGTGTGTTTGTCAGATGTTTTTATCACATACAGAAATAGAATTGCATTCATATTATGAGTAACAGAAGCTTATATTGACAGTTAGAATGAGTTAATGCAGCAAGTCAATATTTGCAGTGTTGACCCTTCTTCTTCAGGACCTCTGCAATTCTCCCTGGCATGCTCTCAATCAACTTCTGGACCAAATCCTGACTGATAGCAGTCCATTCTTGCAGAATCAATGCTTTAATTTTGTCTGAATTTGTTGGTTTTTGTTTGTCCACCCGTCTCTTGATGATTGACCACAAGTTCTCAATGGGATTAAGATCTGGGGAGTTTCCAGGCCATGGACCCAAAATCTCTATGTTTTGTTCCCTGAGCCATTTAGTTATCACCTTTGCTTTATGGCAAGGTGCTCCATCATGCTGGAAAAGGCATTGTTGAGCGCCAAACTGCTCTTGGACGGTTGGGAGAAGTTGCTCTTGGAGGACATTCTGGTACCATTCTTTATTCATGGCTGTGTTTTTAGGCAAGACTGTGAGAGAGCCGATTCCCTTGGCTGAGAAGCAACCCCACACATGAATGGTTTCAGGATGCTTTACAGTTGGCATGAGACAAGACTGGTGGTAGCGCTCACCTCTTCTTCTCCGAATAAGCTGTTTTCCAGATGTTCCAAACAATCGAAAAGGGGATTCATCAGAGAAAATGACTTTGCCCCAGTCCTCAGCAGTCCACTCCCTGTACCTTTTGCAGAATATCAGTCTGTCCCTGATGTTTTTTCTGGAGAGAAGTGGCTTCTTTGCTGCCCTCCTTGAGCCCAGGCCTTGCTCCAAGAGTCTCCGCCTCACAGTGCGTGCAGATGCACTCACACCTGCCTGCTGCCATTCCTCAGCAAGCTCTGCACTGCTGGTAGCCCGATCCCGCAGCTGAAACACTTTTAAGAGACGGTCCTGCCGCTTGCTGGTCTTTCTTGGGCGCCCTGGAGCCTTTTTGGCACCAATGGAACCTCTCTCCTTGAAGTTCTTGATGATGCGATAGATTGTTGACTGAGGTGCAATCTTTCTAGCTGCAATACTCTTCCCAGTTAGGCCATTTTTGTGCAGTGCAATGATGACTGCACGTGTTTCTTTAGAGATAACCATGGTTAACAGAAGAGAAACAATGATGGCAAGCACCAGCCTCCTTTTAAAGTGTCCAGTGGTGTCATTCTTACTTAATCATGACAGATTGATCTCCAGCCCTGTCCTCATCAACACCCACACCTGTGTTAATGGAGCAATCACTGAAACGATGTTAGGTGGTCCTTTTAAGGCAGGGCTGCAATGATGTTGAAATGTGTTTTGGGGGATAAAGTTCATTTTCTAGGCAAATATTTACTTTGCAAGTAATTGCTGTTAAGCTGATCACTCTTTATAACATTCTGGAGTATATGCAAATTGCCATTAGAAAAACTGAAGCAGTAGACTTTGTAAAAATTTATATTTGTATCATTCTCAAAACTTTTGGCCATGACTGTAGAGGGGGACATTAAACTGGGGCAGCTGGAGGGGGACATTTATTATCACTGTACTGT
The DNA here is from genome assembly GCA_947044405.1 of Leptodactylus fallax. Lineage (NCBI taxonomy): Eukaryota > Metazoa > Chordata > Amphibia > Anura > Leptodactylidae > Leptodactylus > Leptodactylus fallax. The sequence continues at coordinate 610,762 of CAMRHE010000477.1, read as the reverse complement.
GACATCACTGTGTGTATTATCCCTGTACTGTGACATCACTTTATTATCTTTGTACTGTGACATCACTGTTTGCATTATCCCTGTACTGTGACATCATTGTGTGTATTATCCCTTTACTGTGACATCACTGTGTGTATTATCTCTGTACCGTGACATCACTGTGTGCATTGTTCCTGTCCTGTGACATCACTGTGTGTATTATCCCTGTACTGTGACATCACTTTATTATCTTTGTACTGTGACATCACTGTGTGCATTGTTCCTGTACTGTGACATCACTGTGTGTATTATCTATGTACTGTTACATCACTGTGTGTGTTATCTCTGTACTTTGATATCTCTGTGTGTATTATCCCTGTACTGTGACATCACTGTGAATATTATCCCTGTACTGTGACATCACTGTGTGTACTATCCCTGTACTGTGACATCACTGTGTGTATTATCCCTGTACTGTGACATCACTGTGTGTATTATCCCTGTACTGTGACATCACTGTGTGTATTATCCTTGTACTGTGACATCACTGTGTGTATTATCCTTGTACTGTGACATCACTGTGTATATTATCCTTGTACTGTGACATCACTGTGTATATTACCCCTGTACTGTGACATCACTTTATTATCTCTGTACTGACATCACTGTTCATATTATCAAACAGAAGAATACTTACCACCTTATTCAATGTTGTTCTTCCTCTACTTTTAAAAGTGACTCTTCAACCCCAAACGACTAGTGTTAGTAACAAAATTTTTCATTTCTCCATCTGGTCTCCCCACCATCTGACCTTCTGTGCACAGCTACTCACAAACCTGCAAGATTTCTGCCCCAAAAACACACAACCTCCCCACCCTCTCTCCTACTTACACCTGCTATCCCTCTCCCTGCCTCTCCTTACGGTCGGCGACATACCTCCTAATCCTGGACCACCTCAAGATATCCCTACTGTCAGGTCTTCTTTCTCTCACCACACAACCAGCACCAGCACAGGGAACCCCTTAAATCTTAGGCCGTTCCCCCCGAACAGAAACCTATACGCATAGAAAAGCGGTTACCTAAGGAAACCCGTGGACCCCATAGACTATAATGGGGTCCGTGTGGTTTCTGCACGAAACATGCGGAGAGAAAAGTGCTGCTTGCAGACCCCCCAATCTCAAAACTAACGCGCCCCCACAGGAGCCTTAACTGCCTTGACATCGGCAAACTCTCTGACATATCCTCCCTCCAGGATGCAGTTGCCACCACTGCTTTCTATAATACCACCATTACTTCAGCTCTCGACTTGGTAGCCCTCTTCACACACCAGAGCTCGACTGAGCAGGCAACCCTGGCACATGGTCCTGACAGAGAAAAACTGAGACGTGCCTCACGGGTCCGCTGCCTTGGGATAACCTTAGACTCCGACCTATACTTCAAGCCGCACATCCAAACCCTCAACACCTCCTGCCGCCTCCAACTCAAGAACATCCATCGAATCCTCACCTCTGAAACTACTAAATGCTAGTCCATGCCCTTATAATCTCCCACTTAGACTACTGTAACACCCTTCTCCACGGATTCCCAGCAAATGCTCTTGCCCCCCTCCAGTCCACCTTAAACTGTGTGGCCTGTTTAATCCACCTCTCCCCCCTGCCTTCACTGGCTATCCATCGCCCAACAGAGTTCAAAATATTAACTCTGACATACAAAACCATCCACAATCTGTCCCCTCCATACATCTCTGACCTAATCTCCCGCTACCTGCCTACACGTAACTTCCGCTCCTCCCAAGACCTCCTACTCTGTTCTCCTATTAGCTCTTCACACAACCGTCTCCAAGACTTCTCCCGTGCATCCCCCATTCTCTGGAACTCATTACCAAGACACATAAGACTGTCCCCCACAGTCACAAGCTTCAAGAAGGCCCTGAAGACTCACCTATTCAGGAAGGCCTACAATAGTAATATACTAATACTAATATAGTAACGTACAACACCATGGAATTACTATAGTAATGTACAGAGCACCATGGGATTAATATAATAATGTACAGAGCACCATGGAATTACTATAGTAATGTACAGAGCACCATGGAATAAATATAATAATGTACAGAGCACCATGGAATTACTATAGTAATGTACAGAGCACCATGGAATAAATATCATAATGTACAGAGCACCATGGAATTACTATAGTAATGTACAGAGCACCATGGGATTAATATAATAACTTACAGCACCATGGAATAAATATACTAATGTACAGAGCACCATGGGATAAATATAATAATGTTCAAAACCATGGAATTAATATAATGTACAAAACCATGGAATAAATATAATAATGTACAGAACATGGAATAAATGGTGCTCTATACATAATAATAATGATAATAATAACATGATCAGCAGGGGCCTGGCCATAAGAAACTTACTGTCTTATTTGTAGAACAACCCCTTCTACCATTTTAATATCTGCTTGCTGTCAGTGAATGCGGACACTTGTGTTACTGTCAGAGACAGTAACCCTGTACATAGCTGGTCCTGCTGTCAATGCTCTGTGAGCTAAACACTACGGTCTAGACTGATGGGGTAAACATACAGTGGGCGGTGCTAAAACATGCCAGCTGTGTGACTGTACACATCCATTGCAGTAAGCTAGTTGGTGCTGTGTTCAGCTCACAGAACATTGTCTAGACCGGATACTGTAAGAGTAATCTGGAGGGCCTACATGGTTAACATAATTCTGCTTTTGCTACCTGCTGATCTGTTGATAATAGGTTCCAGATGTGTCTGTACTTACTTGGCTTTTACACATTTCCGTTGTGTATTTTTATGGTTTTGAACACATTTTTACTTTAACGCATGCATCATATATTATTGGCTATTCTAATTGGAAGCGACGCCCTAAAGGCATCATTCTCATTAGATGAAATCTAATCTTAGACTATAAGGGCAATTTCACAGCTTTTACCATAACTTAAAAGGATTCCTGGGAGGTCCCTTAAAAGACGTCACACATACTAAGGAATTTCTTTTCTGTCTTCCCCGGCTGGAGTATTACTTCACCACTTCATGACTGGGCCAATTTCCCTGGTTCACGGCCAGAAACATTTTCATTTTTTTGCTGCATGCATTTTTGAAGGATTTTGCTTGGGGTATTCCAATAATTTTTGCATTTTTTTGGTAATATTTGAGGTATTATTTTTACTATTTTTCTTCTTTTTTAATATTTGGATATATTTTTTCCATTGCGGAGATTTTTATGAAGGTGACACGTAGTTTTGTGTCGCAGGGGGTGTGGTTATAACCTGTGATGTAGGCGTGGTACTGACATTCTTTTTACTCCAAAGACATACTGATAGGGAACTTATATAGGACAATGTTGTTAATAGGCTCCACTCTACTGATTCCGGCACATTTCGATTTTTTTCTGGCCCCCAACGTTCCTTAGCATTCAGTGCAGTTAGTTTTGGTGCCTGATATGCTAACTAGACTCCCTGATGACAAGTGGGTGGTGTAAGTCACATGGCATTATTCAGAGCTCCAATCAGAGGCAGACAGAGTCACGCCACCTTGCCTGCTCCTACCTGACACCACCCACTTGACATTAGGGAGTCTAGTTAGCATCACAGGCACCAAAACTAACACCACTGATTGCTCGGGAATGGTGGGGGCTAGAGAAAAAATTCCAATTGTGCCAGAATAAGTGTAGCAGCGCCTATTAAAGGGTGTAAAGAACTGTAGTTGGTGAAAGGTCTCCTTTAAGAATTGGAAGACAATAACTAAATCTCACTACTATACTACAAGTGTACCCACTTCTCCAGGACCTGATCAGGACTAGCTACGTCCATGGTTACTGCCTCAGTATATTATTCTTGAATTAATTACGCTTTTATAGAACTGGAAAACCCCTTTAAGGGAGCTTGACCTGAGATGGTAAGGAGGAGGCTCAGTGCTCCATCCCTCTGCTGCCCACTATTCTATTCTGGGCACCCGTGTTAATGAGCCCGGTAGAGAAGGTCTCAGGATCGTCGCCGTATCCGCCGCCTCCAGATCTCATTAGAGAGGGGGCGGATCCGCCGATCAGTAATTGCCGCTATGATTAATGTTGATTCATGCAGAACCTTCACACAGCAAAGATTAGAGCGCGCCGGTCGCAACGTCTGTACACAAAGTCCAGGCTACAAATACCAGCATTAATGTTACCAAGTCAGTGAGGTTAGAAGTCTGGGAAGTCGCCGGAACTGAACAGTGCAAGGAAAGAGACGGCTCAAAACCATAAATGTCCCGGAGTGGTCACATCTACACCTGACTGTCCTGTAGAGGTGCGAGACATCTGCAATCTCCATGTGCATATGTAACAGAACAGTGACTCTCAAACTTTCTGACAGCGGGACCCCCTTTCGGTTGAGACTTTCATTTTGGACCCCCCCCCCCCCCCTACTGTATTTAGTTCTGATTGGAAAAGTTATTTTCTGCTTTTCAGCTGTATACTGCCTCTATTCTACTTATTCTTCCTTCACACAGCTCTGCTACCTCCATGTTTTTGCTGCGGCCCATGTTCCACACCACTGCTTGCCCCCATGTATTCCTCCCTGCTCTGCTACCTCCATACTTACCCCTACACCCACAACTCTGCTACCTAAATGATTCCACCCATACAGCCTGCTCCCTCCATACACTCAGCTCTGCTGCATTCATGTCCCCCACACACTCAGCTTTCCACGTCCATTATACCCACACACAATCTCTGCTCTGCTACATCTACTTTTCCCCCACACACTCAGCATTCCTATATCTTTCCCCCACACACTCAGCTCTGCTTTATCCACCCTTCCACCCACACTGCTACCTCCTTATTCTTTCCCCTACAGGCAGCCCTGTACAACTTCTACTATGCACAAAGCTATTGTACAAGTTTCACCCCTGCCTGTGACATCATCAAAGGTCCTTTTGCAATGCCTACAAAATCCCCCCGTCCCCTCGACAGAGACTCAGAGTTTGGGAACAGAGTAATAGAAGGTCAATCCAGACAGACTAAGGCCCTTGATCACGACCAAATCCCGTCCATGGAAAACTGTCCGTGTGAGGTCATAGTACCCGGACTGAACTCGGATGGGATTTATAGTTCTCTTTTCTTCATTCCCTTCATTGTCAAAAATAAACTATTAACCCTTCTATTTCTGGAAGCATTCTTACTTTACAGCAATGCTGTAGTAACTGCTGAACTAAAGGACTTCAATGGTTAAATAACTATGCATATACTCTATGATGACTTAACTACACATACACACTCGATGATGTAACTACACATACAATATGCACTCTATGATGATGTAACTACACATACACACTATACACTCTATGATGATGTAACTACACATACATTATACACTCTATGATGTAACTACACATACACACTCCATGATGTAACTACACATACATACTATACACTCTATGATGATGTAACTACACTCCACTATATTCTACACATACACACTATACACTCTATGATGATGTAACTACATACACACTATACACTCTATGATGATGTAACTACACATACACACTATACACTCTATGATGATGTAACTACACATACACACTCCATGATGTAACTACACATACACACTATACACTCTATGATGATGTAACTACACATACACACTCCATGATGTAACTGCACATACACACTATACACTCTATGATGATGTAACTACACATACACATTCGATGATGTAACTACACATACATTATACACTCTATGATGATGTAACTACACATACACACTCCATGATGTAACTACACATACATACTATACACTCTATGATGATGTAACTACACATACATACTCCATGATGTAACTACACATACATACTCTACACTCTATGATGATGTAACTACACATACAATATGCACTCTATGATGATGTAACTACACATACACATATGCACTCTATGATGATGTAACTACACATACACACTATACACTCTATGATGATGTAACTACACATACACACTCCATGATGTAACTACACATACACACTCCATGATGTAACTACACATACACACTATACACTCTATGATGATGTAACTACACATACACACTCCATGATGTAACTACACATACACACTCCATGATGTAACTGCACATACACACTATACACTCTATGATGATGTAACTACACATACACATATACACTCTATGATGATGTAACTACACATACAATATGCACTCCATGATGATGTAACTACACATACACACTATACACTCTATGATGATGTAACTACACATACACACTCCATGATGTAACTACACATACACACTCCATGATGTAACTGCACATACACACTATACACTCTATGATGATGTAACTACACATACACACTATGCACTCTATGATGATGTAACTACACATACACACTCCATGATGTAACTACACATACACCTTACACTCTATACACTCTCATGCATTGCCTCTTGTGATGTAACTACACATACACACTCCATGATGTAACTACACATACATTATACACTCTATGATGATGTAACTGCATATACACACTCCATGATGTAACTACACATACAGCTACTATACACTCTATGATGATGTAACTACACATACAATATGCACTCTATGATGATGTAACTACACATACACACTCCATGATGTAACTACACATACAATATGCACTCTATGATGATGTAACTACACATACACACTCTATGATGTAACTACACATACACACTATACACTCTATGATGATGTAACTACACATACATTATACACTCTATGATGATGTAACTACATATACACACTATACACTCTATGATGATGTAACTGCACATGCACACTATACACAACCCATACAGTCTGCTCCATTGAGCACAATAAATCACAAAATTTAACAATTAAAACCTTTAATTTAAAACAATGGGATAAATCTACGGACGCGGCGTCCGATGTTATCAAGTGCAGGTGTAGACAGGACATGGGGGGGGGCGTCATATGATTATATATGTAGAAGATGCTGTATACAGAGGAGCATGTATGGATATGGAATACAGATGTATGATAGGTGAGAAGTCTTCATGGGATACGGACCCAACTTGGCATAAGGATATCGGGGAGCTGTGGAGATTTGCAGCAAGATAAAGGGGTTGTCAGGGATTAAAAACATGGCTGCTTTCTTCCACAGTCACACTTTTCTCCCTCTGAAGTGAACGGCGCTAGCTTCAATACCGTTCACAACCTGTAGACAAGCGTGGCGCTGATTTTGGAAAAAAGAGGCCATGTTTTTGTAATCCAGAACAGCCCCTTTAAAGTTACTTATCCACAGTATTTGTAAGACTACAAGTCTCAGCATGTGATGATGGTTGGCAGCCTTCATAGCATATTGGGAGTTGTAGTTTTACAACAACTGAAGAGCGAGAGGCCTGGGGTAGGGATCTGAGTGACGTATAGGTAGGAGTGGTGGGAACTCATCACTGTAATGTAGAAATATTAGGGTACAACAGGGGGATGTAATGGGGGCGAGTGTTTAAAAGAAGAACCCTGCTTTGTGTGGGGGGTATTAAAAGGGAGGCTAAGGGCAGAGCTTCTCTTCCTTCATTAGTACCATCAGCTATATATACAGTATACACTATAAGAGGGGATCTAGTCCCTATGGATTGTGTATGGTATGTGCACTCTGTAGAATGGCCATAGACATTAGATGGACACCTGCCGACAGTCATAGGACCGGCCGCAGCAGGAAAGAGCCAAATCGCCTCTCTGTCATATCATCCGATTTTATGGGGTCACCCCGGGGCAGATATTACATCTGGGTCTGATCATATATCCTTTCTCTTTGATTAAAGGGGTTTTCAGGACTCATGTGAAAACCCTCCATTCAGCTGACTGAAGGGGGCGCACCTCTGTGGAATCAGGCACAGCTCTGTACACTGGGCTAAACATCATGGGCAAAAGACATGAAAAAGTCACGTTTTTTGTGCACGTTGCCAGTCCTGAAGGGGGCCTGGCCCATCGGATTGATGACCACTTCTGCCGTCAATGGTGCTGAAATCTACACCAGCTATGAGCGGACTTAGATTTCCGTGAAGAGTATTCTCCAGCAGCGCAGGAATTATCAAGATTGGCGTACTAAATGCTAGTCTTGCTAAACCCCCCATTGTGTAGTGGCTGAGTCATTCAAGTGAATGAGAGCGCTGTAGTACCATTTATGGCCACTGCATAATGTATGGCGCTGTGTCTGGTTCTGGAGTGCTTTGCCTTTAATCAGCTGATCGGTGGGGGTCATCAATATTAAGGAATTACCTAAAGTCTATGGTCAGCCCACAGAGCACTGTCCATACCTGGGTGGTGTCGCCCCTCTGCCTCAAAAAGGAATCATGGGGGCGGTGGTATCGTATAATAATCCACAATACAACCGTCCTAGTGCGACATAATAGACCCTCATTTAAAGGAAATTTTTTTTTTGCAATTTTTGACTTTCTGGGGATCCGTCGCGTTGAATTAGCAGCCGGGTATTTACATCCGGGCACGGCCATGCCCTTTAACATGTCACTGTGATCTGCCCTCCCCTCGGTGATGGTCCCTGTGAAATGGTGGAGACACTGTGCGCTAATAAAAAGATCTGGTCCTTGCCTCTGTCGCTTCACATAAACTTTCTGCTATTTTAATAAATTACCTACAGAAATCTCGTTTTAAGACATTAATTAGACGTGGCCGTATGATCGAGACATAACTTAGTGCCCTACTTTACAATGGTTACGGCTTGTGCGCCTCCTGCTGGACATTACGTGTATGATGCACTGTATAGGATAGATGAGCGCAGTATGTGGTAGTGAATTGGGAGGAGGATGGTAGTGTCAGTAGGGGGCGCACAGCCTCAGTTTTCTTGACCCTCTACGATCCTCTCACGCCTTTGCTGTGCCTCCAGGACCGCCAGCTCCTTGGCTTCCTTCTTCTGATTCCGAGCTTCATACTCCAACCTATAGGGTGACATTTAGAGGATTTTATTACAATAGTTTGTGCCGCACCAGAGCACTTTACTGCGGTGAAGATCCCTCTGCAAGAGATGGAAATCTGAGCATTTGGCATCGGCTCATAAAGATGGAGGCTAATGATCAGCAAATCGCCAAGAGTCCGGCTGATGATCAGCTTGTCGCCGGGGGGAAGCCATGTTGGATTGTAAAATTCCTAGGCTGTGACCAAAGAAATGTAGCATGCGTGATCAGGTCAGGTCTGCAAGAGCAGCTCAGTCCTTAGGAGGGTGCCCTATATAGTAGTCATATGCATTACTAGGCTATACGGACTGGGGATGTCAGTCCATGACAGCGGAGATTGGACTGTCCAGACCGCTCCTACATATACAGCACAGAATACATCATCTGATCAGAAGCTCAGGGGTCTTACCATCTGCCTGCAGACTATACACTGCAGTAACAGAGACATCCCCTAGTCATTCATATAGATGAAGGTCGACTAAACCCGCCAGTTATCTATGTGTATGGGGATGCCCTGACTCTCCCCAAAGGAAAGAAGGATCAGGCAGACGGATTTCATTATGTCCGATCCAAAGATAAGCCTCCCTTGAACAGGGTTGCCTGGTTGATGTTATTCCCCTCCTCCACTTGATCCGGGCATGCATGTGTAAAGGGGTTTAGAAGGAATAGCTGTCACCCTGTGTATGGCCACCTTAAAGTTTCAGAAATGGCATTGACCAATGTGCACCAGCATGTAGAGATGTTACACATTTCATTCCTGATCCTATCATGCGCTGGACACGGCGACTGCCACATCCATAGCTCCCAAGATGGCCGCAGTCATGTAATTTACCCATATGGTCGATAGCAGCATCACAGTACAACCACCCCTTTGTGGGAGCTATGGACGCTGCGGCTACCATGGCCAGACTTTTCATCAGAATGTGGCCAAAAAGGGGGTTTGTCATGAAAAATTACTGGTTGGTGAGGGTCTGACTGCAGAGATCCCCCCCATCCTGAGGATGATGGCTGGCGAACCCCTGGTGGACACAGACATGATCCCGCTTTCATTCACTTCAATAGGAGTGCCGGAGATAGCTGAGTGCTGTAGTTCGATGATCTCCGGCACTCCCATTGAAGTGAATGGCAGTCATATGGCGTCTGTGTCCACCAGGGGTTCGGCTGCCTTCACAGCAGGGTAAATCAGCCCCATTCTCAGGTCAGACCCCCCACCGATCAGCAATGCAGCCTCCATTTATCATGGCATTGCCCCTTTAAGAGAATCACTGCTGGCCACAGCTAAACAACTGTAGTGTTGTCTTCTGTGCAGCCCCTAAATGATGCCCCGATAAATGGGCAGCTCTCCGCATAGATGGCTACCTACATAGGGTGCCCGGCTGGGTGGGCAGGATCAGAGGATCAGCCGACATGGATACAACATTAGAATATTATATATAAAGACGAGACAATTTCACTGACACCGACCTGTTCTTTATGATCCTCTGCACAATGTCATCTGTGGTGAGGCTGTTCCCGCTGTCTACTGTCCGGAATATCCCTCTGCGTTTCGGCTCCTGTAACATCAATACATATAAATGACAGGAGTAGTAGACTGAGCACCGCCCGCGATGTGACAGCAATTGGGAAAGCAAGAAACAAATAAACAAGATGAGCGCCCGAGGAGGCAGAAAATGAAGAGACGCTTTATAAAGTGGGAAAAAAAGAGACTCAAGATATGTAAATTGCTCCAGGAGCCCTGGGCTACAAATATAAGAAGTGAGAGGAGGAGGAGGTGCGCGGCTACGGTGCGCCATCATCTGTCACCAGATACTCACTCCGTACGGGTCAGATCCATCCTTGTCTGGGAGGACTTCTGTCTTGCCATGACAAACAAGGTCAACCTTTAATAAGAAATGGGTTATTAGATTTCTACAGTCCAGTCTCGCTCTCAGAGGACGCTGCCGCCGCCATCTTGGAATGCCTGGATTGATCAATGCCTGGTCACACATCGCTCTTTGTCCACATGGTCTGCATTTGAAAAGGAGCCTGTACCTAGTGTAAATGTTACTGAATAACTTATTGAGAGCGTTACTGTGAAGTTATGTGCTCCATCCGGAGCACCGACCTCCTTGTCTGCAGCTCTGATGTACACAGAGTTTACCATATAAAGGTCAGACTCACAATACGGATTTATAGGAATCAGACCCTGTTCATACAGGACACAACAGAGGAACAGGGATAAGCTTAGTGCTCCGGAGGGGAGCATATGAGTTAACTATTACCATTACATGAAACACAGGCTTGTTTTTAAGTGAGAAAGGCTGGGACCATTTTTTTTCTTTTTTTAAGTCTTTTACTTTTTGAGCACTACGGTAGCTCTCCGGTGGGACCAGATGGTCTAGCCTTTACTCTTCATATGCATCAATGAGCCTTGTGAGCGCATGACCCTGCAGCCAGATCACCAGTGGTCCTTCCTTGTTCGTAACCTTTTTTTTTTTTTTTTTTGCCATCACAATTTGGCAATTAGTGGAGGGCAGCGCCTGCAATTCCGCTCCTATTCAAGTAATAGGAGTGGCGCTGCAATTCCTCTGAACCACCACTATGCAGTGGATGGGGCTGCTGCATTCCACCTATCATTTGAATAGGATCGGTGGGGCACGTGCTCCTCATCCACTAGGGGCTTCTAGCCCCCGTGTCGGACCCCCACAGAATAAATACTGTGGATACATCATCAGTATGAAAAAAACAATTTGGGCCTGCAAATCCCCTTTAAAGGGAGTCTGTCAGCAAGAACAATGACATTAATCACAGCACCTTGTAGGGCTTCTGATACGGTTTCCAACTAAGTCTGTGCTATTTTGGACGGCTGCTCGGTTACTGAGAACTTTTTAGAATTATGCCAATGAGTTGAAAAGGGCTTTAGGGGCATTTACTCTGCAGTGTGGACTTCTGTAAGAGCTGTAGAGTAAATGCCCCAGACTGCCACCTAGCTCCGCCCCCTCCCCACAGATTGAATGGAGCCCCTCTTTGGGTTTGTAACTGCACATGCCCGCCGACGTCATCCTCCATCCACCCCAGTGCATCACTTCCTGGTGGATGACATCAGCGAGCATGTGCAGAAGATTCAGTGCTGCACTTGCCATTGGAACCCCTTGGAAAGGGCTTTAGGGGCGTTTACAGAAGCCCACACTGCAGAGTAAATGGCCCTAAAGTCAACTCCAAAATTCTCAGCAGTAAAATATAATACAGGCATATTTGGAAACCATCTGTGAGTAGATTAATGTAATTTTTCTTGCTGACAGACTCCCTTTAACTCAATGGTTGGTAAGCACAGCCACAGATTTGGTTAGAATAAACCTTTAGGTTAACCCTTCCCATCCTGTAACACTCTGCAAATTTACTACGTTTCCTTCTGACCATAACTTACCTTGAAATGATCCAAAAGATCAGAAGTGACTGAATATGGGGCCCCAATAACAACTTCCGAAACATACTGGATGGAAGGAATAGAGAAGGGGGTGAGAAAATAACCATAAAAGGAACAGTAATAAAACATGGAGGACAAACAAGATGGCGCCTGTTCTTCTCACCCTGCAGGCCAAAACGCTGAGAGTCCTCTCATGGATGTTCATTATGGGGTAATTCTTCCTCTTGTAGTGATTGACTTCCTGCAAGGATGGACAGACAGACGTCAGGAGATGGTGCATACACCTAATAGACACAGGAACAGAATCTGGGATCGGACTGACCTGGTCAAAGTGCAACCCCACAATAACATACGGCTTCTCCTCCAAGCTGTGGACCTTCTCCAGGAAATCTATGTGACCGATGTCTGCAGGAAGCCGTGAAGGAGTCAAAACCATAAATTGGAAGTATAAAGAGTCAAAAGATAGGATCAGACTTCTTAAAGACAGGTGACATCCTGCCCTAAGATAGGGCGGCACAGCATATCATAGATGGAGGGAAGCTGAGATCTGAGATACATGGGCTTTATGATTAGGACTTCTGAGTAAATCCTGACAGGACTCCTAGAAGACAGTTAGAGTCCTGATTACTCCGCCCACACACAGGATGATTGACAGTAAGAGTCCTGATTATCCCGCCCACACAGTGATTGACAGTGAGAGTCCTGATTACCCCGCCCACACAGGATGATTGACAGTGAGAGTCCTGATTACCCCGCCCACACAGGATGATTGACAGTGAGAGTCCTGATTACCCCGCCCACACACAGTGATTGACAGTGAGAGTCCTGATTACCCCGCCCACACACAGTGATTGACAGTGAGAGTCCTGATTACCCCGCCCACACAGTGATTGACAGTGAGAGTCCCGATTACCCCGCCCACACACAGTGATTGACAGTGAGAGTCCTGATTACCCCGCCCACACAGTGATTGACAGTGACAGTCCTGATTACCCCGCCCACACACAGTGATTGACAGTGAGAGTCCTGATTACCCCGCCCACACACAGTGATTGACAGTGAGAGTCTTGATTACCCTGCCCACACACAGTGATTGACAGTGAGAGTCCTGATTATCCCGCCCACACGGTGATTGACAGTGAGAGTCCTGATTACCCTGCCCACACAGTGATTGACAGTGAGAGTCCTGATTACCCCGCCCACACAGTGATTGACAGTGAGAGTCCTGATTACCCCCGCCCACACAGTGATTGACAGTGAGAGTCCCGATTACCCCGCCCACACAGTGATTGACAGTCTTCTGTGAACACACACTGATACAGGGAGAGCTGTCACTCATCCTGTGGGGTGGGGTAATACTTGTTATACAGGCAGGGCGTAGGGTATAGAATATGATTCTGAATAGAGCAACATCTGAACCCAGAACCAGAACCCAGTAGTCTGTATTTCTAGAACATAAAAGGATACGGAAAAGATCAAAAGCTCCTGCAACATATATAATGGTGTCCCCTGGTTGCGGCTCCTTCCCCGAGGCAAACTGCATGATCTTCTGTGACGTCTGAAGGAACTGGGAAACTCCTGTCCATGGACTGCGCCCCCGGGCATCCTGCAAGACAATGTCAGTAAAATATAAGTAAAAATGGTCTCCAAATAAAGCAATATACTTTTTTATTCCAGAGCACATCAGTCCTCCTAGCTGCCATGTACAGATGTGTAATAGGCCTTGGCCTAATACACATAGACAGAAATGTACTATATACTGCAATACAGAAGTAATGTAGTAGGGGATCAAGTGATATCAGGTTCAAGCCTTTGAGGGATATTATTAAAAAAGAAATAATAATAATAAAAATAAAATTATGTGCAAAAAGTCATGCATGCAGGACTTTTTCTTCCGTTACAAAAGTAAACAAGCATGACGGAAGATGGCGCTGTCCTGTTGCTTACATTAGACAAAGCTGCCATGTCATTTTTATTGCGGAGTGAACACCGTAAAAACAAAACTCAAAAAATAGTGACAAATGTTCATTTTTTATCCACATGTTAATAAAGGATAATCAAAACATTCTATGATCCCCAAAATGGGGTCAACGAAAAATACTACTTGTCCTGCAATGAATGAGAACTCACTTGGTTTATTAGACAGAAAAATAAAAAGTAACGAAGGTGGAAAATATGAAGAAAAAACAAAACAAAACTGTAAACTACCCTGCGTCCTTAAAGGGTTAAATGGCCACGGGCAGAGATCTTGAAACTGGTCACTGACTATAACAAGCAAATCAGAACAGGATTATCCATGATAGAATATGTAAGCATTATAACATAGATCAGCCCCTGTAAGACCTCAGGACTATGCGGCAGCTGCACATAATGTCTTCTGACATGATATACGAGTAGATCTCCATCCTACAACTAAGTCTTATTTCCCTCCCGTCATGGGACGGTCAGCCACCTGCATTACGTAGTATTAGTAACACTAGACCCTGCTATTTTCGCCATAGCTTACTGACAGTATAGCCTGTGCCGCGTCCACACTATGGTAACAAGCCCTGAAGAGTCTGAATTTACTAGCGGCACCGACGTGAATAGAAGGCTGCAAATAATAATAATTACATAATAATGAGATTATAATGATAATAATAACAAATACATATTATATAATAATAATCTTTTACTCATAGTATTAAATACATAATATAGAATTAATATTTTAATACTATAGTAATACAAATTATATAATCTTTTATTAAATAAAAATAATCAACACATAAATAAGAAAATCATAAATATATTAATAATAAACTTGTAACAATAAAAAATATATATTATAATATAAAGATAATCTTATATAGTTATATATAATAAATAGATAATTAATGAAAAATATATAATAATCATATATATTTTTTATTTAGAGATTATATATATACAGTACAGACCAAAAGTTTGGACACGCCTTCTCATTCCAAGAATTTTCTGTATTTTCATGACTATAAAAATTGTAGATTCACACTGAAGGCATCAAAACTATGAATTAACACATGTGGAATTATATACTTAACAAAAAAGTGTGAAACAACTGAAAATATGTCTTATATTCTAGGTTCTTCAAAGTAGCCACCTTTTGCTTTGATTACTGCTTTGCACACTCTTGGCATTCTCTTGATGAGCTTCAAGAGGTAGTCACCTGAAATGGTTTTCACTTCACAGGTGTGCCCTGTCAGGTTTAATAAGTGGGATTTCTTGCCTTATAAATGGGGTTGGGACCATCAGTTGTGTTGTTCAGGAGTCAGGTGGATACACAGCTGATAGTCCTACTGAATGGAGTGTTAGAATTTGTATTATGGCAAGAAAAAAGCAGCTAAGTAAAGAAAAACGAGTGGCCATCATTACTTTAAGAAATGAAGGTCAGTCAGTCCGAAAAATTGGGAAAACTTTGAAAGCGTCCCCATGTGCAGTGGCCAAAACCATCAAGCGCTACAAAGAAACTGGCTCACATGAGGACCGCCCTAGGAAAGGAAGACCAAAAGTCACCTCTGCTGCGGAGGATAAGTTCATCCGAGTCACCAGCCTCAGAAATCGCAGGTTAACAGCAGCTCAGATTAGAGAGCAGGTCAATGCCACACAGAGTTCTAGCAGCAGACACATCTCTACAACAACTGTTAAGAGGAGACTGTGTGCAGCAGGCCTTCATGGTAAAATAGCTGCTAGGAAACCACTGCTAAGGACAGGCAACAAGCACAAGAAGAACACAAGGAATGGACATTAGACCTGTGGAAATCTGTGCTTTGTCTGATGAGTCCAAATTTGAGATCTTTGGTTCCAACCACCGTGTCTTTGTGCGACGCAGAAAAGGTGAACGAATGGACTCTACATGCCTGGTTCCCACCGTGAAGCATGGAGGAGGAGGTGTGATGGTGTGGGGGTGCTTTGCTGGTGACACTGTTGGGGATTTATTCACAATTGAAGGAATACTGAACCAGCATGGTTACCACAGCATCTTGCAGCGGCATGCTATTCCATCCGGTTTGCGTTTAGTTGGACCATCATTTATTTTTCAACAGGACAATAACCCCAAACACACCTCCAGACTGTGTAAGGGCTATTTGACCAAGAAGGAGAGTGATGGGGTGCTACGCCAGATGACCTGGCCTCCACAGTCACCAAACCTGAACCCAATCCAGATGGTTTGGGGTGAGCTGGACCACAGAGTGAAGGCAAAAGGGCCAACAAGTGCTAAGCATCTCTGGGAACTACTTCAAGACTGTTGGAAGACCATTTCAGGTGACTACCTCTTGAAGCTCATCAAGAGAATGCCAAGAGTGTGCAAAGCAGTAATCAAAGCAAAAGGTGGCTACTTTGAAGAACCTAGAATATAAGACATATTTTCAGTTGTTTCACACTTTTTTGTTAAGTATATAATTCCACATGTGTTAATTCATAGTTTTGATGCCTTCAGTGTGAATCTACAATTTTTATAGTCATGAAAATACAGAAAACTATTGGAATGAGAAGGTGTGTCCAAACTTGAAATGAATGGGAGGAAGATATTTTTTGGTTGTTTCCGCTGAAAATTCAACAGTGTGAACCTGCCCTTAAGGATTATACAATGTAATAAGAGACATTGTGGGAGGCCGAGGATGCAGGTTATCAGACTATGACATCAGTAACTGCCTACGCAAAAGCTAAAGCCAAAAGACAAATAAAAGTAAATCGGCCATTGTGTGTAGAATGTCACACCGCAATGTTCTAAAAGAAGGAATGTCAAAAACTTGCAGAAACCTGACCAACCGCATTTACAATTTCTGTGGTGGAAGAAACCATATTGTAATGTACTAAAGAACCTAAGACGCTGCGGAAGGTCAGAATATATATATATATTATAATAATAATAAATTTTATTTATATAGCGTCAATATATTCCGCAGCACTTTACACATTGCAGGGTTCGAAATATATATATATATGTATTTAAAGGTGTTTTTCCTGGCTACGGGATCTCTTTAAAGAGGACCTGTTAACAACACGTCTGGCTGAGTTACTAAATTCCCCATAAAACAACAATTATGGAGCATCTTTTCTTAGAATTCAGTATTGTGTCAATCCTCTGTTATTCCTCCTGAAAATGTAGTTCCTCAGGTATTCTCCCTGGAAATGTAGCAGCAAATTGACCACTGAATGGTACCATTTCCCTTGTTGATCGATCAGTCAACGTTATGTAGGGACACGGCCCAATTAACAGTTGTCAATTTATTTATACTTTTTCCAGGAGGAATAATAGAGGGATGACACAACAGAGAGTTTTAAGAAAATATGCTCCAGAATTGTTAATACATGGGAAATACACGTGTTTACTAAAGGAGACAGCAATGTCGAGGAGGGCCCAGGAACCAGCATGGATTAATGTCTATGACTGACCAGTAGGTATAGAAAAGATTACTTAGAGCGTTACCCACCTTACCAAAGTTGTCTTGGTGTCGCTTGTAATCTTGAGAGGTTTCCTGTAGAAGGAAAAGCAGAGCTTACAAAGACTGAACATGGATGGGTAAGAAGACAGAGCCTGCCAGCCATCCTACGAGATCCTCACATTGCTCACTACACTGTGATGGGCCTTAGTCATGAGCAGCATCCGTCCCACCAGGTCAGTAGTAGAGACCCCCTGGGTGCGCTGACATTCCCTGCACGGAAGAGAAGATCCCGATGTAATACATGTATGACGCTACTTGGTTCACACCACCGACAACCATGACCTCCACTGACCTGTATCTTCCAGCGTTCTTCACCTCCTCATACGTATCCTTACCGTCCACCGTTAGGGTGATGTCATCTACGGAAGAGGTAATAATAAGGAGTCGGCAGCAAGTGGTGGAGTGTCTTAGAAAAAGGGGAATTCCCATCTCAAGGATCCTATCTAATCTGTTAGCTTCAAGACTTTTCCTAAATACATTGCTTTAGCAAGGTTGCTTCCTTTGCCTGCTATGTTAGATTATTCCTCCCATTGTTTACACAGAGTTTCCTTGGTGCAGGACCTGTGGCTGATCTTATCTTTCAGTATAGTACAGGTGAAGTAGCTAACTGCTCCCTGGAGAGGAGGGGGGCTGAATTCTCAGAACCAAGCTTGTATTTCAGAGCTGTTATCTTCTGCTCTTCCAGTTATCAGGTGAGCTAAATTAATTTTGCTAATAAGGGCTCCAACAGGGGAATGTGCACTGTCTGTTATCTCCCTATTTAAATACATATCTAACAGTGAGTTTATTGCAAGCTGACTCTCTGTCCTGGAGCATGTAAGTGTTTTTCTCTCTAAACCTGTGTAATGTAATATACATTTACTGTGCGTATTATTTGATCTGCATTTATACGGGGGACACGTGCATCGCCACTCCTATTCAAGTACTAGAAGCCCCGGTGGCAGCCTCAGATCTTTAATGCTAATAGATTAAAGATTCACTGCATTGGAGTTCGCGCAGAAAATGTGCACATAATCCTGAACACGTGCATATACTCCGAGACCCCAACTCATATGTGAATAAGAGGCGGCGGTGGCAGCTTACTCGCCTCTAGTTTAGAACACGTACATGCTGAAACAAACTGAGTGTGCATGTACATGGGAGGAGTGGGGAGGAATAGCTGTTAGACAAACAAATGTTCTTCTGACAGATATGTGACGCTACTACAGGATATAATCTCCTCTCTATCCAATCTACTCACTTCCATGGACGCAGAAGTCGCAGTTATACTTGTCCAGGGTTTCCAAGGTGGTCACGTAGGGCGCTCCGGGTACAATCTCATCCACCCACTTAATGGCCTGCACCATCTTGTAGCGTTCTTCCTGTGTGAAGACTGGTGGGCCCTTGTGGCGGGAGATCTCCTCTAAATGGAAAAAGCATTATAATATTAGTAATATGATCCGTTCTCGCCGTCCCATCAGTCCTCCGACAACCTTATCTGTGCAATCTATGATATGGGACGGAGCATCAACCACACACACAGAACCGCCATATCTGTAGACCCCAGAACGTTATACATCTATGATATGGGACAGAGCATTACCCGCACACACAGAACTGCCATATCTATAGACCCCAGGACGTGATACATCTATGATATGGGACAGAGCATCACCCACACACACAGAACCGCCATATCTATATACCCCAGAATGTGATACATCTATGATATAGGACGGAGCATCACCCGCACACACAGAACCGCCATATCTATATACCCGAGGACGTGATAAATCTATGATATGGGACAGAGCATTACCCGCACACACAGAACCGCCATATCTATAGACCCCAGAATGTGATACATCTATGATATAGGACGGAGCATCACCCACACACACAGAACCGCCATATCTATATACCCGAGGACGTGATACATTATGATAGGGCGGAGCATTACCCGCACACCGCCGCCGGGCTTTTCCCGTATGATATGGGACGGAGCATTACCCGCACACACAGAACCGCCATATCTATAGACCCGAGGACGTGATACATCTATGATATAGGACGGAGCATCACCCACACACACAGAACCGCCATATCTATATACCCCAGGACGTGATACATCTATGATATGGGACGGAGCATTACCCACACACACAGAACCGCCATATCTATATACCCCAGGACGTGATACATCTATGATATGGGACGGAGCATTACCCGCACACACAGAACCGCCATATCTGTAGACCCCAGGACGTGATACATCTATGATATAGGACGGAGCATTACCCGCACACACAGAACCGCCATATCTATATACCCGAGGACGTGATACATCTATGATATAGGATGGAGCATTACCCACACACACAGAACCGCCATATCTATATACCCGAGGACGTGATACATCTATGATATAGGATGGAGCATTACCCCCACACACAGACCGCCACCCCAGCAGTGGGCGCTCCCGCCACACAGAACCGCCATATCTATATACCCGAGGACGTGATACATCTATGATATAGGACGGAGCATCACCCACACACACAGAACCGCCATATCTGTAGACCCCAGAACGTGATACATCTATGATATGGGACGGAGCATTACCCGCACACACAGAACTGCCATATCTATATACCCGAGGACGTGATACATCTATGATATGGGACAGAGCATCACCCACACACACAGAACCGCCATATCTATAGACCCCAGAATGTGATACATCTATGATATAGGACGGAGCATCACCCACACACACAGAACCGCCATATCTATATACCCCAGGACGTGATAAATCTATGATATGGGACGGAGCATTACCCACACACACAGAACCGCCATATCTGTAGACCCGGGCGTGATCATCTATGAAGCGGAGCCCCACACCACAACCCCCATTCTATATCCCCGGACGTGATACATCTATGATATAGGACGGAGCATCACCCACACACACAGAACCGCCATATCTATAGACCCGAGGACGTGATACAACTATGATATAGGACGGAGCATTACCCGCACACACAGAATCGCCATATCTATATACCCCAGGACGTGATACATCTATGATATAGGACGGAGCATCACCCACACACACAGAACCGCCATATCTGTAGACCCCAGAACGTGATACATCTATGATATGGGACGGAGCATTACCCACACACACAGAACCGCCATATCTATATACCCCAGGACGTGATACATCTATGATATAGGACGGAGCATCACCCACACACACAGAACCGCCATATCTATATACCCCAGGACGTGATACATCTATGGGGCGGTTTAATCTTGAAGCCAAGTAACAAAGAGCAGAAAGATCAGAAAGTTGAAAGACTGGAGAAGGGAAAGCGATATGAAGAATTCAGATATGGCGGTCGCCAGCGGCACCGTGACCTACATAGTCTTCAGCGTGGGCAGAGTTTAGCTATAAACACTTGCTACATCTCTGCCGCAGGACATCACTACAAGTCCCAGCACAGGCTGTATACAGGAATCTTACTAATAACTAGCGGAGATTATCCAATGCAAGCAAATAACTTCTACTGGAGCTTAAAGGGATATTCGCATCAAAGCACATCAACTAGGACAAGTATTACGATTAATGGGGGTACGTCCTCTGGGACCCCCTCCAATCACAAGAATTAACCCCCTAACAGTCACATTAAAATTGCAAAAACCCCACTGAAAATATGACTTCAGGTTATGAATTGATGGCTCCGGTAAATCCTCCTGGCACATAACTCCGATGTCTTATTTACAATTAAAGGACTTAGGTTCCTGTGATTTGTTTCCTATAAGGCGACGCTCCATCACCCTGGCTGAGGCGACACTGCCTTTAAGTGAGTATGAAGCAAGGCAGGGAGTGCTGCTGTGGAGGAAGTGCTGCTGCTCCTTTATTGTGACCACAAATTGCTGTGGTTTAGTGGCAAGTACAACGTGTGTACTCAGCCTTAGTGTTATGGGGCAACACACGGAAAACCTCGCTGTATTAACCCCTTATTACGGTCAGGAGGTGTTACACATCAGTCTGTCCATTCCCCTATACATCGAACGCTCAGGATTTGTCGCCAAATCTCTATTGTGTACATGTTAACAGTCACACAACCTGGGCCAAGAAACTGCTACTGGCTTTGTAGTGGTTGCCTCAGGGGGCAGCAATGGCGGTCGCCCTTTTTAACCCTATACCCTTCAATATAGTATCTGGTCCAGTGTTCTGATGTACATTGGGCGTATCTGAAGTCCCACTGAACACTTTTTACAATAACTGGTGGAGCGGTGTAAAGATCAAAGTGAGCTGGGAACGCCTGAGCCCGACAAATTTACTGACGGGTGTAGATTTTATTTCTTGTGCCTACCTCGGTGCGCATGAATTATTAAGAGGCGGGAGGATCTTATTCTAGCGTGGGAATGGATTATGACCGGTGTACGAAACACTAGTCTTAAAAGGGGTTGTCCAGGATAACCTGTTTTTGGCAAGGAGGCTGGGGAAGGCGAAAAACAAAACCCATACTCACCTGTCCCCGGTGCTCCGTGTCTGCCATCGCGGTCCGGTCCTGCTGCTCCGGGGTCTTGTTCTGGTAGAAGTCCTCACCACACATATCCATTGAGGCCAATCAGCCTAAGGAAAGGCCACGGGGCGTCACAGGTGATATGTAAGTGACGTTCTGGTTCCTTTACTTAGGCTGCTGATTTCCATCAAAACAAGACACCGGAGCACCAGGAACAAGAGAGTACGTTCTTTGGGGTTTTTTTTTCACCTTCCCTGGTCTCCTTGTCAAAAACAGGATAATCTGGACAACCCCTTTAAGGGCCCTTATCCCCTGGATAGTGTAGCATCGCTGGGGTCCGACTGCGGGCCCCCCTGGTGTACTGGAGAACAGGGGACTGAAAGCCGCCCTGTAAATGGAGCAGCAGCGCACCTCAATGACCAACACTCCATTCATAAGGAGGTCTTAGGGGGACTTTCGGGCCATAGTCCTCTAGATCACTGCTGGGCCCCGCCGGTCAGACCCCTCAGTGATCTGACACTTATCCTCTGTCCTGTGGATAAGTGTCAGTAATGGCACAACCCCTTTAATAAACTGTCCCCGTTGGCTTGAGATGAGCAGTAAGAAGAGGCTGCTGGCCAGGGTGAAAGAGTTTGTTCCGGATCACCGGCCCATGTAAACAGGGCGGCAGTCAGCGGACATACCAGGACTGTCACTGTCAGCAGCGCACATAGTCCTGTCAGCAGGGTAGATGTGGCTGACAATATGTGACTGGTCAATCACCTGGTCAGACAGGTCACTTATGATCCTTTAATCCCCCCACCCTACATCCTCATCCCTTACAGAGTCACTTACCATCTGTGTGCACGCCAACAATCAGGTAATCCCCCATGGCCCGGGCCTGGCGCAGCTGGTTGGAGTGCCCATAATGTACCATGTCATAGCTGTGCAACAAAAACAGAGAAGAGCCATCATTTACCCTCCCAATAACACAGCGGACCCACTGAGGGAGAAGTGCGGGGCGCAGACACAGGACGGAGGAGCCGCCCTCTGTATATAACTAGTATACGGTGCAGAGTAGGGATCATCTCCCTCAAATGGATGACTGCAAATATTCTATGGTTAGAGACTATGTCCTGCAATAACAACTTATCAATGGATAAGTGTCTGGTCACTGGGGTCCCAGCTAAGGGGAGCGATGGGGACGTTAGGCCACCCCACCAATCCCAGATGAATTGGAGCATAATTGGCCTCTTATTATGAATATCACCCTTGTAGTTCCAGAATATTGTGACAACGCTCTTCACAAGTATCCGGCCTTACTGACATATAACTGCGCATGCGCGTGCCAACCATGCACGTGCGCTCGTCATACGGATGATGTGAGGTCACGGCTTGCCGTCTGATCCATCTGACCTCGGCCTTGTGTTCCTCTTCTGTGTAACGTGAGAAGTCACAAATTTTTTAGAATTTCTATATATTTCTATATTAATACTTTATTTTTTTTTTCAGAATACTCACCGTACTTTGACACAGGAACACGACTTGAACACCTGATGAGATCCAGAATTAGATTTCTATTTTTTATTTTTATATTGTCTAATTTTTGTATATTTTCTGTACATTTTTAAATATAGTTTGCTGAATAGATCTCCTTCTTTCCTAGGTTTTATTTTTTTATAATTCTTTTCTTTATTATTGGCGCCCTTCATCCTGTGATACTAATACACAATATACCGCTTCGCTTTTAGGTCCCTGTGTACATGTTGTGGTTCTTAATAATAAGGGTTTTTTTCGGTCTGCGTTCCCGATGGTTAAGCGAGCGCCCCCTGTCTAATTTTGGGCCCTCATTCTTAACTTCAGGTAACGATTGAGTGTTCTTGTGAATGGGGCATCTGGAGCTAAAGCGTTATATACACTTACCTATGGGATATCACAGTTCGCGGTACGATGCGCTGACGTATCCGTTACTAATATGGCCGTTGGAGCTACACTGTGGCCATTACGTGTGCACTAACTTTCGTTTTCCCATGCTGGATGCCCTGTTTTATCATGGTTGCGATCATACCCCTTTAAATGAATGGGATCATGCACACGGCAAGGGTGTAGCCCTCCTCCCCAATACACATTAGACTTCTGTCGGAGGACTGGGTTGCATTCAGTGGGATCTGCCGACGCCCTATGTTGTGTGGACAGATGCCAGCCTGCGCTGCCGCCCACGTGTCGCTTTAGGGAATCCATCAACGCCTCAAGACGACATTTCTAATACAGATATATTCAGGATTATTTACACTCCACAAACCTGCAGCCATAATTATAGTGTGGGAGGGGGTGCGTGTGTGCTCCGACTATGCTCTGCGGACAGAACGACACACACAGGGCATGGCTACCATCTATTAATATCTGCACAGTGCTCAGTAAGGCTCTGTTCACATGTGTGGCCCACAATGGTCTACTTTCTTCAAAGCCATCCAAACCTATGGGTATATGACAACGTATGTGCGGGTTCCCTGACCAGCGGGAGGGGTCTGTGACCGCCTCTACCAGGAGCGATAGAGATGCCTCCGACTTCAGGCACATGGTAAAAGAACTGGCCGTAAATTCTCAAGGACCTGGCCTTAAAGGGGTTTTACTGGACTTATATATTGGTAAGTATGTGATTGGTGGGGTCTTATACCGATCAGCTAGTTAAAGAGGCTGCAGAGTTTAGGTGAGCACTGCGGCCTCTTCTACGTCTAGTTGGACGCAACGTTATCTCTCCAGGTAGAGCGGTCACAGACCTTCCTGCCGAGCATGGAGAGCGCATGTGCTTAGCCATATACAGCATGAAGAACTAACAGGGATACCCCAATCCACACGACAGGTGATATACAGTCCTTGCAAAAGTATTCGGCCCCCTTGAACTTTTCAACCTTTGGCACATTTCAGTCTTCAAACGTAAAGATATAAAATTTTAATTTTTTGGTGAAGAATCAACAACAAGTGGGACACAATCGTGAAGTGGAACAAAATTTATTGGTTATTTTAAACTTTTGTAAAAAATAAAAAACTGAAAAGTGGGGCGTGCAATATTATTCGGCCCCTTTACTTTCAGTGCAGCAAACTCACTCCAGAAGTTCAGTGAGGATCTCTGAATGATCCAATGTTGTCCTAAATGACTGATGATGATAAATATAATCCACCTGTGTGTAATCAAGTCTCCGTATAAATGCACCTGCTCTGTGATAGTCTCAGGGTTCTGTTTAAAGCGCAGAGAACATCATGAAGACCAAGGAACACACCAGGCAGGTCCATGATACTATTGTGGAGAAGTTTAAAGCCGGATTTGGATACAAAAAGATTTCCCAAACTTTAAACATCCCAAGGAGCACTGTGCAAGCGATCATATTGAAATGGAAGGAGTATCAGACCACTGCAAATCTACCAAGACCCGGCCGTCCCTCTAAACTTTCATCTCAAACAAGGAGAAGACTGATCAGAGATGCAGCCAAGAGGCCCATGATCACTCTGGATGAACTGCAGAGATCTACAGCTGAGGTGGGAGAGTCTGTCCATAGGACAACAATCAGTCGTACACTGCACAAATCTGGCCTTTATGGAAGAGTGGCAAGAAGAAAGCCATTTCTCAAAGATATCCATAAAAAGTCTCCTTTAAAGTTTGCCACAAGCCACCTGGGAGACACCAAACATGTGGAAGAAGGTGCTCTGGTCAGATGAAACCAAAATCCAACTTTTTGGCCACAATGCAAAACGATATGTTTGGCGTAAAAGCAACACAGCTCATCCCCCTGAACACACCATCCCCACTGTCACACATGGTGGTGGCAGCATCATGGTTTGGGCCTGCTTTTCTTCAGCAGGGACAGGGAAGATGGTTAAAATTGATGGGAAGATGGATGGAGCCAAATACAGGACCATTCTGGAAGAAAACCTGTTGGAGTCTGCAAAAGACCTGAGACTGGGACGGAGATTTATCTTCCAACAAGACAATGATCCCAAACATAAAGCAAAATCTACAATGGAATGGTTCACAAATAAACGTATCCAGGTGTTAGAATGGCCAAGTCAAAGTCCAGACCTGAATCCAATCGAGAATCTGTGGAAAGAGCTGAAAACTGCTGTTCACAAACGCTCTCCATCCAACCTCACTGAGCTCCAGCTGTTTTCCAAGGAAGAATGGGCAAGAATTTCAGTCTCTCGATGTGCAAAACTGATAGAGACATACCCCAAGCGACTTGCAGCTGTAATCGCAGCAAAAGGTGGCGCTACAAAGTATTAACTTAAGGGGGCCGAATAATTTGGCACACCCCACTTTTCAGTTTTTTATTTTTTACAAAAGTTTAAAATATCCAATAAATTTCGTTCCACTTCACGATTGTGTCCCACTTGTTGATTCTTCACCAAAAAAAATTAAAATTTTATGTCCTTATGTTTGAAGCCTGAAATGTGGCAAAAGGTTGAAAAGTTCAAGGGGGCCGAATACTTTCGCAAGGCACTGAATGTCTGACTGCCAGACCCCACATCCCCATAGCGTGCATGCCTGACCTTTGCTCTATTCACTAAGCGCCCATGCACATGACTGCGTATTATCACGGGGCTGTGAGCACGGCCTCATTACTGAAGTGTATGGTCTGTGGCGGTCACGGATATCATCCATGTGCCATCCGTGCTGTATTCTCATGGACCCACGTGTAGTTTACACAGAGTACAGCCCCCGGTCAGTCGGCAGCGTCGATCACACACGTGTAAGTTTACACAACCCTGGTGCTCTTAGCATTCCTATACAGGCCGCTCCCACCTGCTGCAGGTATCTATGGCGCTGCCGGTGTCATCCCCCCCCTCCAGGCGCTGATCAGATGACAGACACGCGGCTTCTCCGTAGTAATAAATCAGTCCAGAGACAATGCCGTGTAATACAATGAGGTTACAAGAGATCATCTGCAGCCACATCCGCAGAGCATCGCTATCTATTTACCAAGAAATCAGCCTGGTGGGGGCGAATGTACAGAACCGGACCTGACGGCGAGGTCATCGAGCGAGGGCGGGCACCAAGACACAACACCGGCACTAGTAATGTGCCCGGGAGAGACAGACGGGTCCTTGTTATACGTTAGATCTATCTAACACTCTATGAGCAGGACCGCGGCCCCCACATTACTGGGGGGCACCGCAGTGAAAGCTAAAGGATGGCACAGCCAGGGTGACATAAGGCTGACACGCTGCTGCTTATCACTACAGATAGTACAAGGAGTAGAGCAAAGTCCACCCTGACTGCACAGCCTGTACCCGCTACTGGGCCGCGGGTCCACGAGATAACCAGTTAATCTGCCGTACGTGGTGCAAGCTGGCACCGGTCACCCCAAACAAGGGCAAAGTCCCATACACATCACCACAACAACATGGGCCGGGAGTCAAAACCTGGAACATAGGCACCCCTACAGGGGTGTAGGAGGAGGACTATCACATTGGGGTGACACTTACCCCTGCAGGTATGTCGGTTCTCCCCTCTCCTCTAGTTACGTCCCGGCCTCTGACTACAAACCTCTTCCTATAAAAATTACTCATCCATATTATACCACGGGGGTGACCGATGCAGATTCTTTTCACAGCTCTGCCTTAGGCTATCCCTCAGTTATTGTTCCTGGAAATAAATAACTAAACTGACAGCTGGATGTTACCATTTCTTCTTGTTAAAAAGGGGTGCCCCTACCTAGTGTGACATTGTCCAATGACTACTGACTGTATAGGGACACCCCCATGACAAAAGGGAATGGTGACAACTAGCTGGTAACTGTCTCATACTCTGCCAAGAGGAATAAAAGAGGAACAGCACAATTCTGAGATATGATGTTCTTAACATATCAGGAAAGGTGACCGGTCCTCCTTACAGGGCTACTCCAATCTTATCACTTGATGGCCTATCCTTGGTCGACGGTCGGAAGCAGTACTCCCTCAGCTCCGCTTCCGGTTTACAGGTCATGTGATGTCATGTTCATCAGTCCCATGGCCTGATTGCAGCACAGTCCCGTTCAAGAGAATAGGCTGAGCTGCAATACCAAGCACAGCCACTACACAATGTTCGGCGCTGTGCTTGGTTTGCTATGAAGAGGCCGAAACACTCACCCAAAAGCTGCAATCTCTTCAAATAGCTGATCGGCCGGGGACCCGGGTGTCAAACCCCCACCGATCCTCAACTGAAGCCTGGAAAGCCCTTTACTAAAGCTAACGAAGTATTAGCGCATGTTCACATGTGGCAGATTCATTAGAGAAATTTAACCCATTCCATAAATACAGCTCCCTGGGATAGTTCTGGCTATGTGGGAATATACCTTTAAGTTCCCATTCACTGACAGAAAGCGGTGATCTTAAAGGGGAGGGAATTATAGGTTCAGTATACATCACATAACACATTCAAGAAGCTTTATTGACATAACCCCTTGGGGGCGTCCACTTCAGATCACCAGCCATATGTGAAGGATTTCCTGTCCCCACACCCACATTCCAGGCAGCACAGCAGGAGGATCGTCACATTATGTTCTCACTATGGCCAGGAGGTGATGAGCTTGTGATCATTGCATGAGCTGAGGATCCTGTTTAGGCTCAATTCACACACTGCAGATTTGTTGCCGAAATTTCTTAGATTGTCCCATTTAGATGAACAGGACTGATCTTCAGGTGCAGCAAGTCTGCCATGTGTGAATATGTATCAGAGGTGACACCGCCAGATGTGGTGACTTTGTGAAAATGACCGTCATGACCAGTGGTCAACGTGCAATAGCCTTAAAGGGTTTGTCCAAGGGGTTGACTACTCATTGGTCAGGGTCCAACACCTGAACCCCACACCAATTAGCTGATCCGGGCACTGGAAGCTGTATATAGGGTATACGGGTAGAAGCGGCTCTGCTGCGGTGCCACCGCTATACTGTACATCTCTGCACATTGTATACGGCTCCCGGCTCTGTACACTGTATACGGCTCCCGGCTCTGTACACTGTATACGGCTCTGTACACTGTATACGGCTCCCGGCTCTGTACACTGTATACGGCTCCCGGCTCTGTACACGGCTCTGTACACTGTATACGGCTCCCGGCTCTGTACACTGTATACGGTTTCTGGCTCTGTACACTGTATACGGCTCCCGGCTCTGTACACTGTATACGACTCCCAGCTCTGTACACTGTATACGGCTCCCAGCTCTGTACAATGTATACAGCTTCCGGCTATGTACACGGCTCCTGGCTCTGTACACTGTATACGGCTCCCGGCTCTGTACACTGTATACGGCTCCCGGCTCTGTACACTGTATACGGCTCCCGGCTCTGTACACTGTGTACACGGCTCCCGGCTCTGTACGCCCCGGCACTGTACACGGCTCCTGGCTCTGTACACTGTATACGGCTCCCGGCTCTGTACACGGCTCCTGGCTCTGTACACTGTATACGGCTCCCGGCTCTGTACACGGCTCCTGGCTCTGTACACTGTATACGGCTCCCGGCTCTGTACACTGTATACGGCTCCCGGCTCTGTACACTGTATACTGCTCCCGGCTCTGTACACTGTATACGGCTCCCGGCTCTGTACACTGTATATGGCTCCCGGCTATGTACACGGCTCCTGGCTCTGTACACTGTATACGGCTCCCGGCTCTGTACACTGTATACTGCTCCCGGCTCTGTACACTGTATACGGCTCCCGGCTCTGTACACTGTATACGGCTCCCGGCTATGTACACGGTTCCTGGCTCTGTACACTGTATACGGCTCCCGGCTCTGTACACTGTATACGGTTTCTGGCTCTGTACACTGTATACGGCTCCCGGCTCTGTACACTGTATACGGCTCCCGGCTCTGTACACTGTATACGGTTTCTGGCTCTGTACACTGTATACGGCTCCGGGCTCTGTACACTGTATACGGCTCCCGGCTCTGTACACGGCTCTGTACACTGTATACGGCTCCCGGCTCTGTACACTGTATACGGCTCCAGGCTCTGTACACTGTATACGGCTCCCTGCTCTGTACACTGTATACGGTTTCTGGCTCTGTACACTGTATACGGCTCCGGGCTCTGTACACTGTATACGGCTCCCGGCTCTGTACACTGTATACGGCTCCCGGCTCTGTACACTGTATACGGTTTCTGGCTCTGTACACTGTATACGGCTCCGGGCTCTGTACACTGTATACGGCTGTTTCCACTCACTTGTATAGGAGCAGAGCTGCTTCTGGCCGTATACCACATATACTAGGAGGCAGCTGGGTCAGCTGATCAGCGCAGACCCCGACTGATCAGATAACAATGACTCATCCTGTGGGTAGGTTATCAGTAGCCGTTACTGTTGGGTTTTAGACCACCCCACCCCGTTAAAGGGGTTATCTCAGACTTTTCTAGTAATCTCTCCCTGCACCCCTACGATTAGCTGATGGAAGGGTCCGTGCGCTGGGGATGGCCACCAATCATGAGATCAGAGGTTCCCGGGTCCCACCCCATCGCCTCCTATGGCTAGGGGATAAGCATCATTAGTGGGAAAACCCTTTAAAGAGCAGTGGTCTCTGAGCTGGGGAACCACAGCTCCCAGCATGTCCTGTCCATGACTTCTATAAGACATGATGAGAGCAGCACACATTAATCTTTATGTACACCCCTGAGTGACAACCAAGGGGTCCATTAACTGCACCCCAACAATAAGTGGGCCCGTCCTGTATGTGCTGCCCCTTTAAGGGAGGGGTCTTGTGACCCACGCGCACCGTTAGCAGTGACATCCGCGGGCACACACCCACACCCCCTCTCACCATCCATCGCACCACACCCGCACAGCCCTCCGGGATAACGTCTGCTCCGGGGCGGGGTCGCCGTGTCCGTTCCGAATCATCTTGTGGACTTTAATGAGGTGACAACCAGCCGGAAACGTCCCACAAGCCGAAAGCCCCGTCCCCGGAAGTGACGTATATATAACTCGCTCCCATAGCAACAGGCAACGCGCGTGAAGGAGTCGGCCATCTTTGTTGCGGGCAGCTATAATCTACACAGAGGACTCAGGTTTCTGCTGCAAAGTTTTATTTAAAACATCAAAATGTAAAAAATAAAAACAACAAAATGTGCAAAATGGAGAGTCTGCAGTCCGGCATTAAAGGGGGTTAGTCAGGGCATGGTCACTTTTTCCTTCTTCCTTTGGTGCATCCTTTACCAAACCAGCCGCCGCTAAGCGCCTGCGGGGACATCGGTGGCGGAGGCGGATCATACGCTTTTTCTGACGTCTCTGCTGTCTTGATGAGTTTACGGGTGTGGCTGTCTTCTTCTCCTGGGTGCAGGGGTACGGCCATGGAGAAGATTGGGTCTAGGGATCTAGGAGAGAGGGAGCCGTCAGATTACTGGACTAATATAATATGGCTGACAATGACAGGTGGTCGTGTGAGCTGCGAACTTTACAGAAACCCCCAAACATGGATTCAATGGTGTCCATTTTTCTGTTCTAGTCTTCCGACGAACCAGAAGAATGGAAACACAGACACAGGTGTGAACTAACAATGCAGGAATGCTCTTATTGCACTGTCCCTCTATTATTCCTCCTGAAAACATATGAACACACTGACAAAGTGGGCTTTTACCATTCCCCTTGCCACTGACTGGAAGGGACAGACTGTGCAGTGCCCAGTTATCAATTTATTCATTAATCTCCAGGAGGAATAGCTGCAGAACAGTCAGTGACTAAAACATGTCAGGTGAGGAGACAAATGCCTTTTAAAGGAGAAACCCCAAATATCTTGGGCCAATGTAAAGTATATGTAAGAAGATTTAGATAAGAGAACTGCGAGAAAAACGAAAGTGCTTCCATAATACCAAAGGGCTTGGGAATGAAGCTGAGGCCACTCGGTGCAAAAAAGTGTTTTTTTAGTTTTAGGATTTTTATTTTTTTTTTTTAAAGAGTCAAAAAAGTCAGGGATGGATTCTTCAGAAGGGAGAAGTATAAGTCGTTCCTTTATATTTCCCATTCCTTTTGAAGCCACTACTGACTTTTGCTCAAAAACGCTGCAAAATCTGCAACAAAAAAAACAAACAAACAGCTTTTTGGCAACGTGTGGACTCAGCCTAAGGCACATGGCAACTTCAGCTGTGACACATTGTGTGACCAAACATCCCAATGCCATCATTACTGAAGTAATGGAAGTGAAGGGGTTTGCGTTACACATGCAGGATGCCATGATCCCACATGATGATCAAAAGAAACCCATCAGGTTGTGCCACAGGAACTTATGAGCCACAAAAGGATCACATTCCCTTTTAGGATTTGTAATGAATCCATGCGACACTGCGATCCTTGCCTGCCCGACACAGATCTGCCTTGTAGTCTGAGCCCAATACCTCATACCATGGATCCTTTGCTCTAAGAATTGTTGGTGCCCCTTCTACAGACCCTCCCCACACACCTGTTATATTCTGGAACGTCCAGCCTCAGCTCTTCCATCAGGAGACGCATGATCTCGTCACATTTTCCGTGGATTTTCAGTGTGGCTACTGCATCTTTAGGGGTCCACTGAGGAAATACACAGTGCTGATGGGTGACTATGTCGCTCCTTATCCTGCCCACACATCCCATTATCTCCTTTTACGGGAGAACGTCTGGAATCCGGCATAACATCACATCAATGGTTCGGTATATGACACTTTCTATAAACCAACTCTACGCTCACAGCACATCAAAGAATCAACTTCAGCAATTGCCTTGCTGCCTATAGGCTGAGATAACATGCAATCCATACCTCAAGGATAGGTCACCAATAAAAAAAAAAAAAGCAAGGATCTGACATCCGGGCCCTCCACATATCAGCCCATGGCCATGTGACATCAGCTCACTGGTCACATGGCCTGTTTGTAGCACAGTTCATTCTAGCAAGTGAGGCCGAGCTGCAATACCAAGAGCAGCCACTATACGATACACAGCGCTGTTCTTGGTAAACAGTGAAAAGGACCTAGCACTGATCCCAACACAGTAGACTCTTTAGACATCTGATCTGTGAGGGTGCCATGTGCCAGACCCAACGATAAGATACTGATGACCTATCCTAAGCAAAAGGTCACTAATATTTTAGTCCCAGCTTTAAAAAAAAAAAACTAAAAATAAATTCCATTGGATCTTACCTGTAAATTTACAATGTAAAGCCTTGGTCGCCGCGTGCTGGGTCTATTCATCCCCCATAGACAGTGGTATTTCTTTAGGATCTAAAGGGGAAGATCAAGATCAGTGAAAGGTAAGAGACAAGGAGGGGGTGGTGAGGGGTAAGGGTAGAACATATCATATGTAGGAATGAGAGGCTTCTCTATTCTAGACATGTATGGTATATAGACTGGACGCGCTATAAATATCTAGTGCATCTATCAGACATATCTGGCATAACCTGTGGATACCATACACATCTAACAAGGGAATACTCACTTAAAGGGATTCTATCATTGGGGAACCCTATTTTCACTAACAGCACATCGGAATAGCCTTTAGAAAGACTATTCGTCTCCTACCTTTACTTTTCTGATCCGCACCGCCGTTTTGGAGAATTTTCTTCTGTATGCAAATTAGTCTTCAGAAAGCACAGGGGGCGTTCCCTGTGCTCACGTCACACGCTGTTCGGAAGATGCAGCACCCGCTCATTGTGTCTGTTCGGGATCCAAATCCTGCACATGCTCAGTCGGCTCTGCCACTTTGACGTCAAAATGGCCGACAGGGCATGCGCAGTCAGATGTGTCCAACGCATCAACTGAGCATGCGCGGGATTTGGATCCCGAACAGACACGATGAGCGGGTGCTGACGCTGCGGAGAGGCAGCACTGGATCTTCCGAACAGCGTGTGACGTGAGCACAGGGGGAACGCCCTCTTTACTTTCTGAAGACTAATTTGCGTAACGAAGAAAATTCTCCAAAACGGCGGTGCGGATCAGAAAAATCAAGGTAGGAGACGAATAGTCTTTCTAAAGGCTATTCCAATGTGCTGTTAGTGAAAATAGGGTTTCCCAATGACAGAATCCCTTTAAAGTGTTATGTCCATCTTATAACATGATGGCAGATCACTGGGATGTGTCATCACTATTGTCAGGGAGATCTATCACCAGTCCTGAGAATGAAAGGGCTGCAGTGTTGGTGCAGCATTGTGTCCCCTTCACCTTCTTTCACCGCAGCACTTCGGCTACCCAGCTGTGCGGTAATCTATAGTTTGCGTCACTCCCTTGAATGGAGCTGTAGAGACGCCCTCTGTGCAGGGACGAGAACGCAGTGGTATACCAGCAATGTGGCCACTTCATTCTCAAGATTGATGGGGGTAAGACCCTCACCAATCACAAAGTGATGGCATGTACTAATGATAGAAGATGGGAACAACCCTTCAACTTACAGATATTTTATATACACGACAGGGGTCGGTAACCTGTTGCTTCCCTGCTGTTGGTTAACCACAAATCGAAGCAATGCCAGGCCTCAGCTTTCATGGCATGCTGGCACTTGTAGTTTCCCAACAACTAGAAAATGAAAGGTTGCAGATCACTGCCCTACATTTAAATTCAGTAAATGAGAACGGAACAGTTTATATTGAATAGTAAATCTTTATTTGTAGTGCATCATTTACCTTCAGGCTGGAGCCAAGGCAGAGGATGACATCAGCTTTCTTTGCAGCTTTCACTGCCCCTACCCAGTTGAGCGGCTGTGCCAACTTCCCCCGCTCTCCGAAGTGCACAATAGAGTCTCTCAGTTCATCCCCGCACTTGTGACAGGAGCGTCCAGTGTTGTGCTTATGAAGGGCCGTCCTCTCCGTCACGTCAAACAATCGCACGTACTCTCTGTGTGGCGAACACGATGTGCAGACCTGGGGGGAGAAAGGAGAGAATTGAGGGTGCAACCCCACAAAAAGGGGACAAAGCCTCCAGAAATGTATCTGCAGTTTAATACCGATCAATATGACATTTCCATATGTCCTATTAGGGCAAATAGATATCACAGATGGTGGTTCTTGGGACCGGAAATTAAAGGGAGTCATCCCACAATCACATACTGGATGGGTGAAAATCGTCACATTCCCAGGGGTCTCACTGTTGGGACTTTCACAAAATACAAGAATGGGCATCACGTAACAGACTACGGGCCTGGAAAAAAAAAAAATTGTCTGGGCACCGCTACCAAATGACAAAAAATGTCCTGAGGACGCAGATAATTTCGCATAAAGGCATGTGGTCATCTTCCCAACCTGAGTGTCACAGGTAATTGGTGAGTTTCCAAGACACCCCTGTTAGGAATTGCTGGTCTAATGTGTATAACCAGGTGAAGTCCAAACACAGCAGAAAATACTGGGCCACTTGGTTAACAGTGCCTGACAAAGTCTATAGCGGACTAATAGTTATAAGTATCCTATCAGGAGTGTTCACCCCGACCCCTCTTACCAGTGATGGCTGTGGATCGGAGAAGATACGAGGAATGAAGTCACTCATGGATGACAGGGGGCGCCTTCCACCCATGAATACAGTGGGCTCAATGTATAATTTGTCAGACAATTACTCTTTGGGCAGACCTATCCCCATGTTATCCTGCTGTAGTATATTAACAGTACAACATGGTCAGGTGACAGCTTTGTTTTACCACCAGAGAACTCCCTTCAATAGCTAACAAAGCCGACCAATCCCTTACCTCAATGTACATATTTCCATGAACCTCAGAGGTGGCGTCTCGTGGTAATCCGCTACGAAGATGAAGGCCGTCACAGTTTTGGGAGACTACATGCTGCACCTAGGAAAACAGAATGGATTTGATCAAATCCATAGGAGATCTGTATACCTGAGCAGAATCCAGAAGCAGCCTTGTCTGAATAGGGCTGTACAACACACTGCCAGGCCAACCTATGAGACTGAAGCAAGTTACTGCACCAGTCAAAGGGGTTAACCAACTTTGCAAAACTGATGTCCTATTCATTGGATAGGACATCAATTTTAGTCCAGCGGGGTCTGACTACCAGGATTTACACCACTTAGCTGTTTCGTGCGGCAGCGCTCACTCAATGTACTTTTAATAGTGTCGGCTGATCTAAAATTAATATCCTATCTTATGAATAAGACATCCATTTTGAAAAGATTTCACCCCCAGTGGTGCACCCAGCAATGCACAGAAGACCTTTTACATAGAGATCATTGCAGGATGATGGGAGTTGTAGCACTTACCAGCCCAGCCTTGTGTAATCGAGAGATGCACATGTGTGTAAAGGTCGGCTCTGCTTCACTTAGGTCACCAGTGCTGTGAAAATAAATGCAAACACTTAAGTGACTACTAGAAAAGTCTAATAAGAGACATCCCACCATCACATGCCCTCACCTCACGCTCCGGCCCTTGTTCAGCAGAGTCCACACTCCACTTGGTCCGCGGTAGTCCGGTATAGCAGCCGCCTGTTCAGATACAAGCAGACATTTATTACCACTGTATGTATCATCACTATACCCGTCACTATACCCGTCAGTGGCCACTATCTACCCAATGCCATAGCTCAGGGGATAACCGGACACAGAAGGGGCACACAGGCGGCCTCTGACTTGGACATCATGTTGTAAAATCTGTAAGAATAAACCATCCTCCCCAAGATGGGGGACACTAAGCTAACACACTGTCCATTTCTCACACATCATAGCCTAGCCTTGAATAATTGCCACTTGAGGCTGTGGCCACTTACAGCGTTTTACAGTCACTGTATAGTGGATGGGATTCTAGTGAATCCCATCCCCACAGTGCGGGAAAATATGTTGCGGTTTTGGAAATCGCAGCATGTCAGTTATACCTACGGAAATGCCGGCAGTTTGCCTATAGGTATAACTGAAGCAGAAAGTCTGCAGAGGAAAGCTCTGAGAGAAAAACCGCAATGCATTGCCGCCGTGTTTTTTCCCGCAGCACTTTTTTGCTGTGACACGCTACGTGGGGGTTTTCTCTCTAATGACACAAACCCTATCCACAGGTGGCGATCATGAGAATGGAGCTTTAGTGTGCATGCTCGGCCACCTCTCCAGTGACATCTGGAGATAACCGATAACTTTCTCATGCTGACGCCTCTTTGATTCGTGAGGTGTTCACAGATAGATATATATTTTTTAACCCCTTGTGATATATACACAGCTCGTCCTTACCGTGCTGATCCCAGCTCCAGTATAGATCACCAGATGCTCCGCTCCACGCACAGCCTCTGCTAGCTCCAGAACCTTTCTCTGAAGGATTTCAGCTCCATCAACCACCTAAAAAAAGGCATAAATATTGCTCACTATATATTCAGTACATAAACTGCAACATGTTCACTGACCTCTGTTATTTATCCCTGGTAAATGACACGACATTGGCCCCCATATACACAATGTTTCTCACAGCTGGCACACTGAGCCATTATTTCCTATGGCACTATACACACGTGGGCATTATCACGGGACCTTGAACCCGGTGCAGAGCTCAGGACAGGTCCTATATCTGTCCATTTTGTGACCTGGACTCACTAAACAAATCAATGAGTCCACGGAGGCAAGGGCGACACACGGATACCATCCATTATAGCAACATTCTTTTAGGGTATTTAGCCCAGACGCCATCACTTTCCTTGCTATGCAATCCCCCCACCCCAGCATTATTACCTTCTAATCTAATAGCACAGAAGTTTCTAATCCATACAGATTATATTACAATATGCAAGGAAATACCTCAGTATTACCTACTAAATCATGTTGCAATTGGTCACCGCATTGGATGGGATTTTGGTCACTTTTGGCTAGACACTTCAAATCAGTCCATGTAATACACTGATAAGCCGGATCCATTAGCGATCAAAGAGAGAAATCCACTGTCCATGCTTGACCACAGCCCCATTAAATACGTGGTCCCTTGACAGTGGGGATCCGAGAGGGCAGAGACCCTTATCTACTCTGTGGTGCAAAAGCCCCATTAAAGAGGGTTTTTATCATTCTCTACCATTACAAAGCCAACAGTGAGCTGAATTTAGTGCACTTTCCTTTATGCTGGTATCTTCCCCTTTTGCAGAGCTATCAGTGCCCTCAGTTTCCGCACTGATATCCCTGCACTGTCAGAGGGGCCAGTCTTACAGCTCAGCGTCATTGCTGGGCGGTGAGGAGTGCAGATTTGTAATGTCAGTGGGGCGCTCCTCATCACCCTATAATGACGCTGGGCTGCGAGGCCGGCCCCTCTGACGGTGCAGGGATATCGGTAGCCAAAACTAACGCCATCGATATCTCTGCAAGAGGTGAAGATACCCGAATTTAGCGCTGAATTTGGCTTACCCGTCACCTTTGTAATGATATATAACATGCCATATCTTAGAGTACACAAAAGGTCCTCTTTAAAGGGGTTATACAGGGAGAACTAAAGTTTACCAGAGCTTTCCTGGCACTGGATAAGCTTTATTATTAATATATATCCAGGCCCGCCAGAGCCCTACTTGCTACCTTTGCTGAGCACTGATGGGGCGGCCAAAAGTCTCATTCCTCTGCTGCTGCTCCGACTCTCAGTCACATGACTGACTATGCTCTACTCTATGAACCTGCAACCGGTGGACAGCAGAGTCAGTGATGTTACAGATAACTGGAACGTGTGTGTGTCGGCTGAAAAGCTGTCCTGAGCATTAGAGCTCTTCACTGCCCTGTAAGGCTATGTTCACACTGCCATATTTAATGTCTGTTGCTCTCATTTCTCACAGAAGGACAGCAATGAAAATTAAATGACAGATGCAGACGGAGCCCCCCGTCTGGTGTCCTCCATCATTTACTCCAAAGTAAAAAATAAGATGGAAGCTCCCCCCACATCATCTTTTTTTACTTTTCTGATGGAAGAAAAAGTCCTTCATGCAAGACTTTCTTGCATTACAAAAGTAAACGCGCATGATGGAAGAAAGCGTCAGTCATTATAGTCAATAGAAGGGCAGGGGGCTCTGTCTGTCATCACTCTACTACCCATAATGTCCATTGCTCTTATCCAACGACAAATAAGAGCAATGACCTGTAAAAACATGGCAGTGTGAACAAACCCCAACCAGGGATTTGGAGTCGGAGTCGTAGAGCTGATACCAATTTTGGCTGGAGACAGAAACAAAGTTACCGACTTTGACTTCAAAATTAGATTATTAATCATTTTTAATTATATTAATCAATTATTGCTACTGTATAATTAATTACATGTATAGTTTGTTGCATATTTACATTCATAGGGATCAATCATTGGCCTTTTAATAAATTAGAGGATCTGTACTGCTTCTGACTGAACAAGTTGTAGTCGGTTTGTGAAATATGGAGGAGTCAGAGTTGGTGGTTTAGCCTACTGACTCTCGAGTCCTGACCCTTACAAGCCCATCAATTGTCACCAGAATGCGATCAGGACTGGGTAAAGCCATTGAGGCCTCACGCACATGACCGAGTCTCTCTCAATGGGGGGTCCGATGTCCTGAAGTCAGTGCGGGATGTTTAGCATGCATTCTGCTATGACATCGGTCCCCCCTCGGCGTGCTCACTCGATCATGTGCGTGTAGCCGAAGGCTCAGGACACACGACACCTTACCTCCATCACTAGTCATGACACAGAATATGGTTACCAGGGCTGTGACGTCGGTACACCAAACCACTGATGCTAGGTTCTCACTAGGTCTCCACCATTTTGGTCCATCAAAGCAGTGGAGAAAAAACTCCTCCGTGCAGGACTTTTTTTCTCCGCAGATTTCGGTAGTCTCTGTGTTGGAGTCTCCAATGGATAGATGTGAACCCAGCCTGACTCCGACTATGGCTGCCAACCATGGTCAGTCAGAAGCAGTAAAGACTGAAAAATCAGTGATTGAGTCCTATGTAAGTAAATATGTAACAAACTCTACATCTAACAAATCATATTATAATAATACTACAATATAATTTAGAATAATCATTTCATTTTGAGACTGGAGTCAGTAACTTTTCTCCCATTCCGCAGCTCTGGCGGTTATGTTGCAATTCACACCCTGCAGCAACGACGACTGCAAGAAATCCATCAGATTAGGGTGTTGTGTTATGTTCACACTATTGTTATTACAGTCCAATGATGTCATCTGTCATAGGATGAGAGCAACGGACACAAACAGAGCCCCCTCTACCTGTGTCCCTTCCCATTGACTCATGTACACAACATGGCGGACGCTGTCTTCTGCACGCAGGTCTTTTTCTTCCATCAAAAAAGTAAAAAACGCGATGGAAGAAAAAAAAGAGCAAAGTGTCCATTGCGTTTTTTACATGAGGGTGAAACTGAATGCAGACGGACACCCGACAGAGGGGGCTCCTTCTCCACCTGTCGTTTAATGTCCGTTGCCGTCACCCTGTAATGGATGAAAGCAACGGACATTAAACAACGGACGGCTGAGCCTGTCCTAACTGACCTGGAAGCCGCAATTTACTCTGACGTCACCGCCGCCCTGTGATCTGTGGCTGCGTATCCCTTGCCTCATTGTTAACTACGTGATTTTGATTTCACTGACAGCAAGCGGAGGTATTGTACATGTCATGGCAGATCTCATCACTAGGATGTGCTCAGGGTCATGTCAGGTCGCACATATTGTCAGGCTGCATTCACACGGCTGCGGTATCGTGTGGCGTGCGGTTGCCTAGGTTACGTCTCCATGGTAACAGCCATCACCGGACATACACCGACCTCCTGCTCCCGGATCTGCAGCCGCTCCCTCCGCTGTCTCTGCCTCTCCAGCTCCTGCACCAGCTCCGCATAGCTCTCCAGCAGCTCCCGCTCCCCGGGACTCCGCTCAGCCGCCGACTTGTGCAAAATTCTGGAGATCTGCAAAGAAACAGCCGGTGAGACAAGACAAATCCCGGCATCCGGCAGACATTCATCCTGTCCGCTCCGTTATACCTGTCTCCGCCGCTCACGGTGTTGCTCTCGCCGCACGATCTCCTCACGGGCTTCTGCTTTCCGTTCCGCTCGGCCCATGTTACCGGCTACCGGGCCGAAACACCTTCCGCTTCCGTGAGCGGCTCCGAACCGGATGTGACGTCGATTCTGCTCCGAGAAAGGTCACATGACCAGCAACAGCACGCTCCTGTGTAGAGACAAGCCCTGGCTGTGTGTGTGAGGCGGCTGCCCCTAGCAACCAATCAGCTGCTCGCTCTCATTGGCGTCACGCAGCTTCGCGAATGATAGCTGAAAGCTGATTGGTTGTTTTAGGCAATGCATGGAAGGGCCTGTCCTTGTTCAAAAACACAAGGGGGCAGATTTATTAAAATAGTATAAAAGCAAAACTGTCTTAGTTACCCATAGCAACCAATCACAATGCTGCCACCTGAACAAGACCCCAGAGCAACAGGACCTGACTGTGGTGGAAGACACCGGAGCACCGGAGTATTAAATACACCTTCCCTGGCCTCCTTGCTCAAAACTGTATATTCAGGACAACCCCTTTAATTCCCTGATAAGGGCAAGAAGTGACAGAATTACTAAAGGCGTGTTCACACAGCAGAATTTGACGCTGCTTTTAAGGCATATCATTTTCTGCCATGTAAACCTGACCCCTTAATAATTCTTGCGTATGTAGGTTCGTCTGCCCTGATATCTACGCCAGTCAGGAACTAGTGTAGATTTCACATATAACTCGCACCAGTTTGATGGCTGAGTTATAGTATATCTGATGGACTGTGGCATCCCCGTAATAGTACGGCGGATGTTAAGTATTTAAATATTCCGCCGGCTGTATTATATCGCGGGCTTTAAGGCCCCTGAAGCCTTGGTCAAAGCTGACCAAGGTGCCATGCGCCCCCCTTTTTGGGAAGGATCGCCGGAACCTGGATCGAGATCTGGGGCCGGTGATCCTTTGCCATGATCGCCTGGAGCCTATTGAAGGCTTTCAGGCTTGTCTTGACATTACTCCTACTATAGGCTGCTAAATGTAGCTTGTAATAGAAGTGCTGGTATTTTGCAATGCTTTAATGATCAGATTCCCTGGGGTTCAAGACCCCTAGGGGGTCTAATAAATACGGTATTAAAATTTTTTTTTTTACAAAATTAAAAGAATGTAAAATCACCCCCTTTCCCCTAGAAGACATATAAAAGTAGAAAATACTGTGAAACACATACACATTAGGTATCCCTGTGTCCCAAAATGCCTGGTCTACAAACTTATAAAAATATTTTTCCCCTATGGTGAACGCCATAGTGGGGAAAAAAAAAAATCAAAAGTGCCGAACCGCCTTTTATTTTTTACTGTTTTGCCTCTGATAAAAATTTGAATAAAAAGTGATCAAAGCAATAGACATTCCCCAAAATGGTATAACTAAAAAGTATACCTGACCCCGCAAAAAAAGACGCCCTATGCATCCCTGTACACAGAAATATATAAAAGTTACGGGTATCAGAAAATGGCGGCTTTTAAGAAAATTTTTTTTTTTTTTGCAAAGTTTTGGATTTTTGTTAATTGGTTAAAATGTAAATAAAACTATATAAATTTGGTATCCCCGGAATCGTACCGAATCAAAGAATACAGGTGACTGTACAGGTCATTGTGGCTGCAGCGTGAACGCCGTAAAAACGGAGCCTGTAAGAAAGTCACACAAATGCACTTTTTCTCCACTTCCAACCCATTCTGAATTATTTTCCAGTTTCCCAGTACATTATACAGAATAATAAATGGTACCATTATGAAGACTAATTTGTCCCACAAACATTAAGCCCTCAAATGGTTCTACGAATGGAAAAATAAAAAAGTTATGGGGTTTGGAAGGCGGGGAGTCAAAAATGAAAATTGAAAAATGCCTCTGGCGGGAAAGGGTTAAAGGGGTATGCCAGTTTCTACTATTGATAGGCCATCACTATTAGATCAGTTGTACCAAGAGGGGGGTGTAGGTACTGCTACTATCCCATAGACTTCAATGGGCCAGCGCCAAGTATCAAAACCCGCCTCTACAGTTTGTACAGTAAGAGAGCAGTGTGGCTCCTGGAAAGTAAGCAATACTGAGAGTCGCGCCTATTTGGTACAGCTGATCTGCGGGAGTCCTGGGTGTCAGATCTAATATTGTTGGACTATCCTAATGATAGACCATCAATAATAGAAACTGTATTACGCCCTTTGAAGTAATAAAAGACAGCCCAGTGATGACGCTGAGCTGTGAGCCCAGCTATACTGTCAGGAACGCCCTTCTGACGGTGAAACTAAGACCGCCGATATCTCCAGCCCCGGGGCACATAACGGGAAAGCTGACAGTGCGCTGAATTCAGCGCGCTGTCAGCTTTCTAGCAGTATGTAAAACCGCATATACATGAGGACGTGAAAGGTCCTCTTTAAATGGTACCATTACAAAGTACAATTTGTCTCACAAACATTAAGCCTTCATATGGCTGTGTGAAGGGAATAATACAAACATTAATTGAAAAATGGCTACAGTGGAAAGGGGTTAAAAAGGTTTTCCCATCTTAGCAACTTATCCCTATCCACAGGATAGCCAGCAGTCAGACCCTATCTATCTGCAACTTACCCCCTATCCTGTGGGCAAGGGATAAGTTGAAAAGATGGGAAACCCCTTTAAATTTCATGTAATTCTTTATTTTGGGTTCAACTTTGGTGCAAAATCTCTGCACTAATTTCCAATAATGAGACATAAGATGTAAATTGTTATATTCAATATAGAAGGCGACTGTTCTACACATGTGAATACCCTCCTGGTGATACATAAACATACCATACTGTACCTGACTAACACCACTATATGGTGGTGACAAAACAGAGACAATAAACCGGGGGATGTAGCATTCTGCACAACTATCTTTCCATAGGTTGGGACACAAAATGTGGGATCGGTATTGCAAAATTTGGGTGACCAGGAAATCACATTCATGTCAAATGCTCCTTTTGAGCTCTGAGGTAAAGTAGTAGAGCTCATGTAGAGGGCCGCAGCTGGTAGTTTTGGGCAGAAGCTGGTCTACATGGTCATGTCAGACACTTGTGTCTACCCCTGTCCAGAGTACCTACTACCACAGGAGGTACCTTGAGCATGTTTCATACATGCTAAAATGGCATCTGTTAATGTATATTTTTTTTTTTAGCAGGATATTGTATGGACCAGGGATAACTGGCAACCATCTATCTGCACCCCTTTATAGGTCATGTTAATGGAAGAATCACGGAATCAAAATATGTCATCTACAGGCCCAAAAAATTGTCACTGTCACAGACTACTTCCCATAGCACGTCTCTGTGCCTGTTGTGCAGCATCTCAAATGGCTTCTCTAAGACCAGACTCCATTGAGCCGTAGTCCGTTAGACAACACCACCACTATACACATGTGTGTTCTTCATATAACACTCTACGACTCTTTGGTGCTAAAATCCACGAGCACCAGAATGTTCCACCAGACAATACAATATCTTTCAGACATTTTCTGAGAAAAGTGGGCACGTCTCCAAATAAACTACGTCAGGCTGAGCTCTTCTAACCATCTGCTTCGGATCTTCG
This sequence comes from Leptodactylus fallax, assembly GCA_947044405.1. NCBI lineage: Eukaryota > Metazoa > Chordata > Amphibia > Anura > Leptodactylidae > Leptodactylus > Leptodactylus fallax. The sequence goes on along the minus strand of CAMRHE010000477.1, from coordinate 565,913 downwards.
TCTTCTCCCGATGACCTTCAGTCTTGGCACCTTGTTGCAGTTACCAATTCTTCTTCCCGTCTTAACAGCTTTAAATGGGTTTTGTTATGAGCTCCTTATCTCTTCCCTCTTACCAAGAAAGGGTCTTAAAAGTTCTAAATTCAACACCGAAAATCCCAACGCACATGATGTCCATGTCCATAGGCTTCTGTTGCCAGGTGAGGGCCAAACGGGTGCCCTTTGGCCAAAAAAGATGCAGGTCCATACAATATCCTGCTAAAAAAAAAAATATCTAGATTAACAGAGGCCATTTTATCCTGTATGACACCGGCCCAGGGTACCTCCTGTGGTAGTAGGTACCCTGGACATGTAAAGAAAGCTGCAGTTTAGCACACGTAGCAGGTTGTAGGAAGGTAGGTTGAGTAAAGGGTGCACTTGGCAACCTTACATCAAGATATCCGTTTCCCATTATAGTGTCCATCTACATTAGGGGTCTCCATCTTAGATAAATGGGCCACACACAGAAAAAATCTGAAGAATCGGGTGGGGTGTCCTCCCGTTTTGTGATCCAGATTCATTTTTAACAATCAGATTGGCAGAACCGGGGAGAACTTGCCGTATCCCACCCCTGCCCGCGGGCTGTAGCGCACAGCCTCAGGGGCCACATGCGGCCTGCGTGTTTGACACCCCCTGATCTACACATTATTGTAGTGTAGGCACTGAGGACTATAGACCTGGGCCAACAACCCCCAATTCATATACAGCTCTTTAGAAGATGTTTATTGGCAATATACAATATAAAATAGACCTTATATCAAACATATATAATATACAACAGAGGTGCACCCAAATCATCCATAGCCCCCAGCATGCCAGGATATCCCCCTAGACAGCTGAAGACCATGGGACAGAAATGGACATCCCAAATATACAGGAATAAATAACATCATATACACTTTTATAGATATTTACAGATGCATATGCTACAATAATTTAGCAATAAATACCGGTCTATATGTGTGTGATACAACCTGCATCGGCGACTCAAAGACACAGATTCTCCGGACGGTGACACCGGAAGAACCGGCCATATAAAGCCTTGCAGTGAGGAGCGGAAACCTGAACTTTCACAGTGAGACCACTGCATGGCATAACATAGTGTAATGAGAGGAGTCGAGCAACACCCTATAATCTCCAAAATCCTACGTGGTCCCTCTGTGCAAAAATCTGAATCTTCTTGGACAACGTAGTCCATAGTACAATGACTTTGAAGGCTGCATTAAGTGCTACCTTACTATCTCGTATAGCGTATATATATATATATATATATATATATATATATAACACAGTACAGACCAAAAGTTTGGACACACCTTCTCATTCCAAGACTTTTCTGTATTTTCATGACTATAAAAATTGTAGATTCACACTGAAGGCATCAAAACTATGAATTAACACATGTGGAATTATATACTTAACAAAAAAGTGTGAAACAACTGAAAATATGTCTTATATTCTAGGTTCTTCAAAGTAGCCACCTTTTGCTTTGATTACGGCTTTGCACACTCTTGGCATTCTCTTGATGAGCTTCAAGAGGTAGTCACCTGAAATGGTCTTCCAACAGTCTTGAAGTAGTTCCCAGAGATGCTTAGCACTTGGCCCTTTTGCCTTCACTCTGCGGTCCAGCTCACCCCAAACCATCTCGATTGGGTTCAGGTCTGGTGACTGTGGAGGCCAGGTCATCTGGCGTAGCACCCCATCACTCTCCTTCATGGTCAAATAGCCCTTACACAGTCTGGAGGTGTGTTTGGGGTCATTGTCCTGTTGAAAAATAAATGATGGTCCAACTAAACGCAAACCGGATGGAATAGCATGCCGCTGCAAGATGCTGTGGTAACCATGCTGGTTCAGTATTCCTTCAATTTTGAATAAATCCCCAACAGTGTCACCAGCAAAGCACCCCCACACCATCACACCTCCTCCTCCATGCTTCACGGTGGGAACCAGGCATGTAGAGTCCGTTCGTTCACCTTTTCTGCGTCGCACAAAGACACGGTGGTTGGAACCAAAGATCTCAAATTTGGACTCATCAGACCAAAGCACAGATTTCCACAGGTCTAATGTCCATTCCTTGTGTTCTCTTGTGCTTGTTGCCTGTCCTTAGCAGTGGTTTCCTAGCAGCTATTTTACCATGAAGGCCTGCTGCACACAGTCTCCTCTTAACAGTTGTTGTAGAGATGTGTCTGCTGCTAGAACTCTGTGTGGCATTGACCTGGTCTCTAATCTGAGCTGCTGTTAACCTGCGATTTCTGAGGCTGAACTTATCCTCCGCAGCAGAGGTGACTCTTGGTCTTCCTTTCCTGGGGCGGTCCTCATGTGAGCCAGTTTCTTTGTAGCGCTTGATGGTTTTGGCCACTGCACATGGGGACGCTTTCAAACTTTTCCCAATTTTTCGGACTGACTGACCTTCATTTCTTAAAGTAATGATGGCCACTCGTTTTTCTTTACTTAGCTGCTTTTTTCTTGACATAATACAAATTCTAACACTCCATTCAGTAGGACTATCAGCTGTGTATCCACCTGACTTCTGAACAACACAACTGATGGTCCCAACCCCATTTATAAGGCAAGAAATCCCACTTATTAAACCTGACAGGGCACACCTGTGAAGTGAAAACCATTTCAGGTGACTACCTCTTGAAGCTCATCAAGAGAATGCCAAGAGTGTGCAAAGCAGTAATCAAAGCAAAAGGTGGCTACTTTGAAGAACCTAGAATATAAGACATATTTTCAGTTGTTTCACACTTTTTTGTTAAGTATATAATTCCACATGTGTTAATTCATAGTTTTGATGCCTTCAGTGTGAATTTACAGTTTTTATAGTCATGAAAATACAGAAAACTCTTGTAATGAGAAGGTGTGTCCAAACTTTTGGTCTGTACTGTATATATATATATATATATATATATATATATATATATATATATATATAACACACACACACATATTTATATAGGTGACAGGGCAGATCATGGCAGGATATGGGCACAACTACCTTCTGGGTTCACCTTATAGGATAGGTCATCAAAAAGTGATCGATGGGGATCTGACATCCAGGACCCCTACCAATCAGCACTGTGCTTGATATTTAGTGAAGAGCTTACCCGACCTTATGGTCTCTTCAACCAACTGATCTGTGGGGTCCTGGGTGTCAGACACTGCCGATCACATATTACGACCTATCGTAGACCTGTAATATAGAAGTCACAGAAAACCCCCTTAAGAGGGGAAGACAGGCATCTGCATTTTCTCTGAACCCTCTACAAGAAAATCAGGAGAATGTGAACATGTGCGTAATAAATAAAACACAAAGAAGTGCCATCAATAAATACAGAGAAATGTGTAAACCAAGCAGCAGCCACAAGAACATGAGGTAATAATGCTGATATGACATTGGAGCCATTAGCTTTGTGTTAATCTTTAGCCGACAGCTATCCCTTTTGGTCGCCCCACATACATGCATCCTTGGCTTGGCTGAGCATGCATATCTTCTAAATTCTGTGTGGGTAGAAAGCTGCTGACTGTCGCATTGGGTGTTGGTTGATCTCCTCTGAAGCCCAACAGACTCATCCTTATCCGGGGAGTTAGGTTACACCCCATACGCATTAGATGCCCGGACGCTCCCCTGATGGGCTGGCATTAGTCTAATGTGTAATGGCCATCACGTTCAATATTCGACCCCCATTTGTATGACAGGTTTCACAAGTTTCCACCCCATAATTTACGCCATCATCACAATGATAGCACTATTAATATAGATGATGTCACAAGTTTGAGTAAGTATAAAACTTTTTTTTTTATTGCGGCCACAGACTATATTAGGATAGGGCTATCTGGGACCCTTAGTGACCAGTCTATAAGGACCTGTGGGTGGTTTAGTGCCCTACATAAGCTTTAGGCTATATGACTGGATACCTTATATAAAACCCTACAGCATTATATACAAACCCTACTGCGTTTCTACAATGAAACCGGACACATCATGGTCAAAACTACTTCAAGCCAGAGGGACCAGGGACATGGAAGACTAGAAGTCAATAACGTTATGCCCAGCAGACCTCACACAAGGACTCAGCAGGGGCATCATGGGGATCACGGGGAGTATCACCGACAAAGGGTAATGTTTTTGACTAAGGTCTCCTACACGTGACCATTTACAGTCTGGAAAATACAATCTATATATCGGCCATATATCCAGCGCAGGACTACTGTACCATCAGCAAATTTGCCTGACCAGCCATCTTATGTTTATGGGGGCCTTCCAACTCTTCCCAGTAGGTGTCAGGGTAAAGGACCAGAGGTGGCGATTTTTTGGCCACCATATGGTTTTTTTTTTTTCTATACTGATGACCTATCCACAGGCTGTGTCCAATCACTATCTGATCAGTGGGGATCTGAGACCCAGACCCAACACTGATCAGCTTATTCAGCCGCGTCCCGGCATCAGATGCCTCTGCACAGGACTGAGCCAGAAGCAACTCTACTCCTACCCAAGAGATACTTCCAGCCCCATCTTGTGCAGTTGTTTCCCGCGCCGGGATTGGCTGATTGGTGCGGGGTCTGGGTGTTGCGCCCCCATTGGTTGGATACTGATGATCTATCCTAGCATAAAAACAAACACCTGGAGGCTCAGAAAACCCCTTTAAGAACACACACATGCTTGGCTGAACTGAACCTGCACGTGTATAAGGGAGTTGGGATGAAGATGTGAACGTATATGGGCGTCTTTAGGATCTGAAAATCTTGTCCTCTTAAGACCACTGTAAAGTAAGACTCCACTGGGCTACTGCTGCTAATAGGAAATATCCAAAAAAGACCGGGTTATGGGCTCAAGACCATCCCAACACTATTATATCCCGCAGACTTGCTTTAAGGCTTTGGTGGCCTTCTTATGGAAGAGTGAGCTTCAAAAGATCTGCTGCACGACTTATGGATTGGGCAACATGGTCACTTGTAAGGCTTCGTTCACATACAACACATCGATAAGTAGGCTGCACATACCCTCAGCATCAAAGCATCGCTATAGTCGTATACATAATTTTTGGCACAGAAACGCCACCAACTTCATACGATATTCCACCACATCAAGAACAAACCGGAAACATCCACTAACCCGAGTCATAAATGCACACTGACCACAAGAGAAGACACACTCCGACAAGACAGGACGGCAAACTGACCCATAAGCTGCACGACCTCACGCTACTAAAGAACCAAGTAATCCAAAAAGGAGCAGCATAGTCCGAAATCACAAACTACACGACACACGGGAGAACTGCGCACAAACACGCCAGAGGTTGTCAGTCACAAGTCCACAAGGAAGCAGAACCACCCGACGTCACGCTGCACAGACGGAGCCACGACACCGCATACTTCAAGTATCGACTGCACACACCGACCCAAGACGAGTAGCACAACCCGACGTCACACTATACACGGAAGGCTCGACAGGACGGAAAACTCGAAACACAAAACACATCCTAAGGACTCTTCAAGTGTGGAAACTACAGCTGGTGTTGAGGAGTGCACACCGATGACTCTGCAGCTCGAGCACCGCCATTCTGGTGGCCAGTGGTTGGCCTGGGTCATAGGAAGCTCCGCGAGAGACCGCCCACTATTTGTCACTTTCCATCTCGCTGCAAAGACACAAAGGCTGAAAAGTCGTATTCCCCACCACAGCACCCAAAATCCCAACTTCTCCTATAGATTTTACTACTGGGTCTCCTTTGTTCCATTGCTGAAACTCTAGAAACTTCTTCGGTAGCTAAGGAATTCTTTGGGTACTTGTGCTTTGGGAGGTCAGTAGCGCCATCGCGTTTGTCACACCACTAAGAATGCGCCTCCGCTTTAGATTTCACTATGGTAATGACACTAGTGGCGGCCACTTTCCCTGGTATAAGAGGCCTCATGCCGGGTGTGAACGGCCCTCTCGGAGGGTTGATGGGATTCCTCGCAACAGTCCTGGCAAAGTTCTGCAGAGCTTCATACTTTGACCTCAGAGAGTCCAGTTCTTGGCGCATGCTGGCATTCTCGGAGGCGAGCTTCTCCACCTCCTGCTGCAGCTCTGCCTTCTGCTTCTCCAGCTCTTCTTTTTGGGTTACCCGCTTGACCCTGCAGCTGGCAGCGTAACCACGGTTCTTAAGGGTGCGGCGGCGTTGCTTCAGCTGGATGATCTCTTCCTTGGACAGACCACGGAGATGCTGGTTCAGCTCCCGCACAGACATGGTGACCAGTTCTTCATCTGTAAGGCTCGTGCCATTCTCCCCTGGCTCCCTCTTTACCTAAACGAAAGCAGAGAGGGAGTCAAAAAGGTGGCCATGATATTAAACGGCAAGGCTAGGGCTGCATGGTGACTTGTGACAGCAAGTGCTGAGCTGCCAGTGGCAGGAAACGACAGCGCATGTGGTTGTGCAGACATCCAGTAGGATTGGACTTCTGACAAATACACGACCACAAATATACATCACTAGACGTGACACAATAGCACAACATTGCCAAACTGACTTTGTGTGGCCACAAGTCATCGCATAGCCCTCACCTAATGAGTTAACCCCACAGACCAATCGGAGGGGTGAGTGAGGTATCTGAACGACGGTGCAACAACCTCTGTATGTATCCACACCCTGAGCCCTGTGGTTGCCTCCTTTATCCTGAATATGAGGCTGCAGAGATCCCACTGCTCGCTGTAAATCTTCCCACCCCAAGTCCTGTATCCTGAGCTGTTTACCCAAGAGTGCACATTTTGTCCTAAATATGAGCCTGCCAAAACCCCACTGACTAAGCTCCGTTGTTTCCACCCTATAAACTCAGCTCCGCTGCTCCCCCTACAGACTCAGCTCCATTGTCCCCCCTATAAACTCAGCTCCGCTGCTCCCGACCTACAGACTCAGCTCCATTGTTTCCACCCTACAAACTCAGCTCCGCTGCTCCCGACCTACAGACTCAGCTCCGCTGTTCCCGGCCTACAGACTCAGCTCCGTTGTTTCCACCCTATAAACTCAGCTCCGCTGCTCCCGGCCTACAGACTCAGCTCCTCTGCTCCCGACCTACAGACTCAGCTCCGCTGTTCCCGGCCTACAGACTCAGCTCCGTTGTTTCCACCCTATAAACTCAGCTCCGCTGCTCCCGACCTACAGGCTCAGCTCCGCTGCTCCCGACCTACAGACTCAGCTCCGTTGTTTCCACCCCTCCCCCTATAGACTCAGCTCCGCTGTTCCCGGCCTACAGACTCAGCTCCGTTGTTTGCACCCTATAAACTCAGCTCCGCTGCTCCCGATCTACAGACTCAGCTCCGCTGCTCCCGGCCTACAGACTCAGCTCCGCTGTTCCCGGCCTACAGACTCAGCTCCGTTGTTTCCACCCTATAAACTCAGCTCCGCTGCTCCCGGCCTACAGACTCAGCTCCGCTGCTCCCGGCCTACAGACTCAGCTCCGCTGTTCCCGGCCTACAGACTCAGCTCCGCTGTTTCCACCCTATAAACTCAGCTCCGCTGCTCCCGGCCTACAGACTCAGCTCCGCTGCTCCCGGCCTACAGACTCAGCTCCGCTGCTCCCGGCCTACAGACTCAGCTCCGCTGCTCCCGGCCTACAGACTCAGCTCCGCTGCTCCCGGCCTACAGACTCAGCTCCGCTGCTCCCGGCCTACAGACTCAGCTCCGCTGCTCCCGGCCTACAGACTCAGCTCCGCTGCTCCCGGCCTACAGACTCAGCTCTGTTGTTTCCACCCTACAAACTCAGCCCTGTTGTTCCCCGACCTACAAACTCATCACTGCTGTTCCCTGGACATTCTATTTTATCAATCTGACAGTGACCTTTTATGTGTATCTGGATTTGTTAATTAAAATCTATGTGACATCCTGCGTGATCATTGTCATAACCCACAGCAAAAGCAACTGGCACGCCAGAAACCCTTTGTGGTTTGAGTAAGCAGTGAGCAAGACCATGACACAGGCTTATTAAAGAGGACCTTTCACCAAATCCTCAACTCCTTTCACTCTTTATTAGTCTCCGCTCCACTGATTCTGGCACACTTGGAATTTTTCTCTAGTCCCCACCGTTCCTGAGCAATCAGTGTTTTTAGTTTTGGTGCCTGATATGATAACTAAACTCCCTAATATCTAATGGGTGCTGTCAGACAGGAGCAGGCAGGGGGCGTGGCTCAGAGATCTGAGCCACGTCCCCTTTCCTGCTTCTCCCTGACATCACCTACTTGTTATTAGGGAGCCCTTTAAATGGTCTCCCTAAAGTTAAATATTGATTACTTGTCCTTCGGATAGGTCACCAATGATGTTGAGCTGCAATACCAAGAACAGCCACTATACAACGGACGGCGCCATTATAACATTTACAGCACTGTGGTCTCTTCATACAGCTGATCTGGGGGAGTCCTGAATGTTGGACCCCCACCAATCAGATATGGATGACCAATGCTAAGGATAAATCGGCAATATTTAACGGTCATAAAAACCCCTTTAACAATCAGAGTGTTTCGGTCCTAAATAACTGGTCACTTTTTAGCAACTTTTTCCTATGTGGTGGTTTTACGCCCGTAACTTTTGTATTTCATAGAAAACACATGCTGTTTTTATATAATTTCTTTAGTTTAATTTTTTTTTGTAGTATTAATGGTATTTTGTACAAAAAGTTTTAAAATGATTTTTATAGTTAACTTATTTTGATAAACTATATAGTTTTTAAAATTTGCATATTGAAGCTAAAATAAAGTATAAGGCTAGGTTCACACTTACGACGGGCTCTTCGTCCAGGTGACGCAAACAGACACAATAGACTATAATGGTGTCCGCCATTTTTATACTAATACTGATTGAGAGAAAAGTTTTTTTTTTTTTTTTGTATAGGTGGTTTTTACGGCTAACATTTTTTTTTTCATTTGGGTTATTTAACTAATTTTTGTGTCTTTTTTTGGTGTCACATAGGGCTTTATTTTTATTTTTGCAATTTTTTAATTTTATTTTAATATAATTTTAATTATTTTTTTAAATTTTTTAAAACTTTTTTAACAGCACAAAGTACTACTAAAAAAACTTTTTAAAATAGTTTTCCCTCTCCGTTACGGTAATTTTTATTTTGTATTGTGTCGTCTGGGGTGGGGCTAGAACCTGTCATGTGGGCGTGGTATTGGCGTATTATTTTTTAAATTATTTTTCTTCAATTTAATTTTTTTTTTTTTATTTATTGATTGATTTTTACATCATGTCCCCATAAGGTTATAATAGACCGTTGGGGACATTTTAACAATTATTTTTTTTTGGTGGGGGGTCTGATACATTTAGCCCCAGCTACAGGAGGAATACAGCATCCTGTCTATAACTGCAGAGCTGATCTGGGTCCTCTAGGACCCAGCGGTTCTAACAATCTCTGATCCCTGGTGGATCACATGACTGCCGGGTCAGAGGGGAGCCGCATCATAATAAACCGTCTCTGCCTTCTCTAGAGGAGCTCCGGCTGTAGTGACAGTCGGCTCCCTATTTCTGCAGCTGCACGATTTCGCACAGGAATATCCTTGCAGAATAAGAAAGGGACCACCCGGACGTATATAGTCTTTGGCCTTCCGGAATTGATTAAAAGAGACTTTTCACCCCCTTCACCTCTTTGCACCCTGTCATAGGCCCTGCTCCACTGATTCCGGCGCAGTTGGAATTTTTTCTCTAGCCCCCACCATTCCTGAACAATCACTGCTGCTATTTTCAGCACAAATATGATCTCTGCTCTCAGGTGGGCGGTTCTAGACTATCTGCTACAGCTCAGGCACCGCCTACCTCATAGTAGAGAGCATCATAGCGTTGAAACTGACAGCAATGATTGCTCAGGAACGGTGGGGGCTAGAGAAAAAATTCCAACTGCGCCGGAATCAGTGGAGGGGAGGTTATTGTAGGATGCAAGGAAATGGAGATGGTGAGAGGTTCCTTTTAAAGTCCACATCATAAAAGGTTAATAAAAAAAACAGATTCAGAAAGTGTAGTGCCCTCTGTCTGGTTGTATCTGAATATACAATATTACCCTCTTAAAGGGACACCCTGAATCAAATGGGTGCGCTGCCAAACACAGGTCAGGGATCTCCAGGTTAGAAGTTAAAGGGTCTTTCTCTTGAGCGGACCCAGCTGATGGTCTGCCCAAATGCACCCTGATGATTGTTATAATCGGGGGTCACTTTAAGAGTAGGGGGTCTGCATATTTGATTGGGGTCTCCTTACCTTCAGAGCTTTGCTGTTTCCCTTGCTGAGAGTCGTCATACCCTGGGAACCGTGTGTCAGCAAACTACAGAGAGAGGAAGCAATGTGTTAGTGCCCCCTCCATCACCAGCCCTGTGCCCGCACCCACCAGTCTGCCCCCTCACCTATGGCTGTCCATGTGCCCCGAGGTCCTGATCTCTCACCCTATTTATTAAGGACTTTTCCCTTTCACAGGGGACAAACAATTACAGTCCCCGCTGGACCCAACTTTATAAATAAGCTGGGAGGGAAAGCGAAGCGAGCAGGCGAGTCATGCTGAGTCAGCACAGCGCTGTATCAGAGAGAAGCACGCTGTATCCTGTGTGTGCAGGCGTATATGGTATATACACACACCGGAGATATATATATACATGCAGATTATATACATACATATATATGACATACACACTGTAGATAAATACACACACATCTATCTAAATACACACACACATCCATATATACACTGTACATACACACACAGAAGAATATATATACTGTATATACACACACACATACATACGCCGATATACAGTGCTAATACAACATCCATTCAGATAAAGGAGTGATAGCTGTGCCAATATATTAAAGTTGCAGGACGGTGGAGACCGCAGAGCAACCAAACTTGCATGACACGTTATATAGAACACTATGGACCTCCACCCGCACCATATGGCGGTATACTGCTGGTTTCTGAGGTGCTTGAAAACTGGGGTACAGCGGTAGTTCAAAGGCCACAGGTTTAAGACCGGTCCTGAGTATTGCCCCAGGCTCATGGGTGTATGGGGCAATAGAATATCATTTTAATTTTGCCACTTTACTAAGTGGGAGGTATTATACTGTATGGGGTTATTAAGGGGGCATTATACTGTGTGGGGTTATTAAGGGGGCATTATACTGTGTGGGGTTATTAGGGGTTGGGTGGGGCCTCGGGGGGGGGCCCGGTGGGTTGGGGGGGCATTATACTGTGTGGGGACTGGGGGCATTATACTGTGTGGGGTAAAGGGGGGCATTATACTGTGTGGGGTTACTAAGGTGGACCTTATACTGTGTAGGGTTACTAAAGGGGGCATTCTACTGTGTGGGGTCTGGGGGGGCATTATACAGAGTACGGTTACTAAGGGGGGCATTATACTGTGTGGGGTTATTAAGGTGGGGCATTATACTGTGTGGGGTTATTAAGGAGGGGCATTATACTGTGTGGGGTTACTAAGGCGGACCTTATACTGTGTAGGGTTACTAAAGGGAGGCATTCTACTGTGTGGGGTTACTGAGGGGGGCATTATACAGAGTACGGTTACTAAGGGGGGCATTATACTGTGTGGAGTTACTAATGAGGGGCATTATACTGTATATGGTTAGTAAGGTGGGGCATTATACTGTGTAGGGTTACTAAGGCGGGGCATTCTACTGTGTGGGGTTACTAAGGGGGGCATTATACAGAGTATGGTTACTAAGGTGGGCATTATACTGTGTACTGTTAGTAAGGCGGGGCATTATACTGTGTGGGGTTACTAAGTGGGGGCATTATAATGTGTGGGGTTACTAAAGGGGGCATTATACTGTGTGAAGTTACTAAGAGGGGCATTATACTGTGTAGGGTAACTAAGGTGAGGCATTACACTGTATCGAGTTACTAAGGGGGGCATTATACTGTGTAGGGTTACTAAAAGTGGGGGCATTATACTGAGTGAAGTTACTAAGGGGAGCATTATACTGTGTGGGGTTACTAAGGGGGCACTATACTGTGTGAGTGGTCACTTAGGGCACATCATACTACGGGGGGCACTGAGGGAGCATTATGTAGTGTGGGGGACTAAGGGGGCATTATATTGTATGGGGAGACATTAAAGGGGCATTATATTATATGGGGGGCATTACATTGAATCGGGAGGCACTAAGGAGGCATTATATTGTGTGGGGGGCACTAAGGGAGCATTATATTGTATGGAGGCATCATGGGGGGCTTCACCACCGTGTTTTAATAATCTAGAGAGAGGCACAAAGAGACCAGATGGGATTGGGCAGGGTCATACAGGAGAATGGACTGGGCAGGGATAGACGTGTGATTTGCCTCTCTTTCTGTCATCTGGGGTAAATTGTGGGGTAAGTCCCCCGCCATCAGACACCTCTCAGGATCTATCTGCTATTACTCCTGTCATACAGTGTCCCCTCTAGGAGACCATTCACACTACACTACAATGTTACACACGCTCTATAGACTGACATTACTATGGGGACTCCAGCGGTCAGACAGCGCCATCTAGTGCTGGGATTAGTCAGCATCATGACACTGCATGTATGGTACAGAGCTGCTCACAGCTGACTGTCTGCTACAATGACATCCTCTCTGGCAGGTCTCCTCACACAGCAGCCATGTCAGCACATGTATGAGGGTGCAGAGATGGGACAGATGTAGCAGAGCTGGCCGCGTGTGAAGTAATGATAGGAGGGGGCACAGTCCACCCCCCCCCGGGTGTAACACATGACACCCCACACACCCCCCAGGACAAGTCACCGGTCCCAACCCCACTTCCCCAGCAGACCCGGCAAGCACCTGTCAATCACAGCTCCGCCCCTTCGCCTTCCTCATGACATCACCGCTGCAGTGACGTCATACATCACAGAAAGGAGGACCCACGGGAAAGCGGGCGCTGCCGGCGAGGATCACGTGACCGCCGCTCCAGGGAGGAGATGACCCGGCGGCGTCAGCCCTCAGCGCTGGATACTAGAGCCGAGCGGGTTAACGGAGCTTTGTTGATGTCAGGATCACGTGACCGGTCACATGTGTGGGCGGAGTCAGGAGCTGGGCGGGGCTCTAGAAGTGGACCGTGAACCGTAAATTAAATGTTGTGCGGGTGGAATGTAGCAGAGCTGTGTGTGTAATGTAGGTAAGAGTAGTAGAGCTGTGTGTGTAATGTAGGTAAGAGTAGCAGAGCTGTGTGTGTAATGTACGTAAGAGTAGCGGAGCTGTGTGTGTAATGTACGTAAGAGTAGCGAAGCTGTGTGTGTAATGTACGTAAGAGTAACAAAGCTGTGTGTGTAATGTATGTATGTAAGAGTAGCAGAGCCGTGTGTGTGGGGGGGGTGTTGTAATGTATGTAGGTAAGAGTAGCAGAGCTGTGTGTGTAATGTATGTAGGTAAGAGTAGCAAAGCTGTGTGTGTAATGTATGTATGTAAGAGTAGCAGAGCTGTGTGTGTAATGTATGTATGTAAGAGTAGCAAAGCTGTGTGTGTGATGTACGTAAGAGTAGCGGAGCTGTGTGTGTAATGTACGTAAGAGTAGCAGAGCTGTGTGTGTAATGTATGTATGTAAGAGTAGCAAAGCTGTGTGTGTAATGTACGTAAGAGTAGCAGAGCTGTTTGTGTAATGTATGTAAGAGTACAGATCTGTGTGTGTAATGTATGTAATGTAAGAGTACAGAGCTGTGTGTGTAATGTATGTAAGAGTAGCAGAGCTGTGTGTGTAATGTATGAGTAGTAAAGCCGTGTGTGTAATGTATGTATGTAAGAGTAGCAGAGCTGTGTGTGTTATGTATGTATGTAAGAGTAGCAGAGCTGTGTGTAATGTATGTATGTAAGAGTAGCAAAGCTGTGTGTGTAATGTATGTATGTAAGAGTAGCAAAGCTGTGTGTGTAATGTACGTAAGAGTAGCAGAGCTGTGTGTGTAATGTACGTAAGAGTAGCGGAGCTGTGTGTGTAATGTACGTAAGAGTAGCGGTGCTGTGTGTGTAATGTACGTAAGAGTAGCGGAGCTGTGTGTGTAATGTAAGTGTGTGTAATGTATGTAACGTAAGAGTATTAGAGCTGTGTGTGTAATGTATATATGTAAGAGTAGAAGAGCTGTGTGTGTAATGTATGTAGGTAAGAGTAGTATAGCTGTGTGTGTAATGTACGTAAGAGTAGCAGAGCTGTGTGTGTAATTTATGTAAGAGTACAGAGCTGTGTGTGTAATGTATGTAAGGTAGTGGAGCTGTGTGTGTAATGTATGTAAGAGTAGCAGTGCTGTGTGTGTAATGTATGTAAGAGTAGCAGAGCTGTTTGTGTAATGTATGTAAGAGTAGCAAAGCTGTGTGTTTAAGAGAGTAGCAGAACTGTTTGTGTTTAAAGAGTAGCAGAGCTGTGTGTGTAATGTATGTAAGAGAGTAGCAGAGCTGTGTGTGTAATGTATGTAAGAGTAGCAGAGCTGTGTGTATAAGGTATGTAAGAGAGTAGTAGTTCTGTGTGTGTACCAGGACTGTGTACATAAGTCTAGCTGAGCTGTGTGCAGTATAAGTAAGGGTAGCAGAGCTGTGTGTGTGTGTGATGTATGTGTGTAGAGCAGAGCTGTGTGTGTAATATATGTTAGAGTAGCAGAGCTGTGTGTGTGTGTGATGTATGTGTGTAGAGCAGAGCTGTGTGTGTAATATATGTTAGAGTAGCAGAGCTGTGTATGTAATTATGTAAATAAGAGAGTAGCAGAGCTGTGTGTGTAATGTATGTAAGAGAGTAGCAGGACTGTGTATGTAAGTGTAGCTGGGCTGTGTGTAGTATATGTAAGGGTAGCAGAGCTGTGTGTGTGTGATGTATGTGTGTAGAGCAGGGCTGTGTGTGTAATATATGTTAGAGTAGTGGTACTGTGAGTGTAATGTGTGTAGTTAAGAGCTGCAGAGCTGTATGTGTGTAATGTATGCCTAGAAGGGCTGTGTGTGTAATGTATAGTAGAGTTGCGTGTGTTATGTACACGATTGTAGCAAAGCTGTGTGTGTCATATATCTGCATGTAGCATAGCTGTGTGAGTCATATGTGCGTGCAGCGGAGCTGTGTTTAGTGTATGTAGTAGAACTGTGTGTGTAATATATTTGTGTTCAGATGTGCGTGTTATGTACATGCTTGTAGTATAGCAGTGCTGTGTGTACATAAAATAGTGATGGAGCAGTGCTGTGTGTACGTGTAATAGTGATGCAGCAGTGCTATGTATGTGTGTGTGTGTGTGTACATGTAATAGTGATGCAGCAGTGCTGTGTGTGTGTGTGTGTGTAATAGTGATGCAGCAGTGCTGTGTGTGTGTACATGTGATAGTGATGCAGCAGGCCTGTGTGTACATGTAATAGTGATGCAGCAGTGCTGTGTGTGTGTACATGTAATAGTGATGCAGCAGGCCTGTGTGTACATGTAATAGTGATGCAGCAGTGCTGTGTGTGTGTACATGTAATAGTGATGCAGCAGTGCTGTGTGTGTGTGTAATAGTGATGCAGCAGTGCTGTGTGTGTGTACATGTAATATTGATGCAGCAGTGCTGTGTGTGTGTAATAGTGATGCAGCAGTGCTGTGTGTGTACATGTAATATTGATGCAGCAGTGCTGTGTGTGTGTGTGTGTGTAATAGTGATGCAGCAGTGCTGTGTGTGTGTACATGTGATAGTGATGCAGCAGGGCTGTGTGTACATGTAATAGTACTGGAGGAGGGGCCCAGCACTGATCTTCTGCTTCCTGACACTAATTAATGGCAATTTCCAGCAGCCGCCACTAGGGGGAGCAGTGTAAGGAGATTTTTACAGCTTCCATTGAGTTAAATGGTAGCTGTATTAGTTCCTATGCACTGAGCTCCCCCTAGTGGCAGCTGCAGGCAGCAAGTTTTATCAGTTTTTAGGATGAAATATGTGTGTAATATGCAGAGCTGTGTGTGGGGAACAGTTTAGTCTCCAGTCTCCAGGAGAGTACTAGTCACTGATACAGAAAGTCTTAGAAAATTCTAGAACTTTCCATTATTCAGTACTAGAGCTCAAAAATAACACACAAAGATTAGCAGGAAACTGCCTCATAAACTCTGGGTAGTGAGCCTAAGTCCTCGTTCACACAGCTGGATTCCAACCGCCAATCCTGGCCCAACCGCAGGTCATATTAACAGCAACTAAGGTAGTCTTCAAGACGGAGGGGGATCACACAGATTGTAGCAGAGTGTACACAGGGAGGAGAGCACCTATGGCAGACTGCAGGGGAGGGAGGGGGGAATCACACAGCTGTAATGTACCAGAGTATATATAGGGAGGAGAGCACCTATGGCACCCTGCAGGGGGATCACACAGCTGTCCTACACCAGAGTATATATAGGGAGGAGAGCACCTATGGCAGCCTGCAGGGGGGGGATCACACAGCTGTAATGTACCAGAGTATATATAGGGAGGAGAGCACCTATGGCAGCCTGCAGGGGGGGATCACACAGCTGTCCTACACCAGAGTATATATAGGGAGGAGAGCACCTATGGCAGACTGCAGGGGGAGGGAGGGGGAATCACACAGCTGTAATGTACCAGAGTATATATAGGGAGGAGAGCACCTATGGCAGACTGCAGGGGGAGGGGGATCACACAGCTGTCCTACACCAGAGTATATATAGGGAGGAGAGCACCTATGGCAGACTGCAGGGGGAGGGAGGGGGATCACACAGCTGTCCTACACCAGAGTATATATAGGGAGGAGAGCACCTATGGCAGACTGCAGGGGGAGGGAGGGGGAATCACACAGCTGTAATGTACCAGAGTATATATAGGGAGGAGAGCACCTATGGCAGACTGCAGGGGGAGGGAGGGGGAATCACACAGCTGTAATGTACCAGAGTATATATAGGGAGGAGAGCACCTATGGCAGACTGCAGGCGGAGGGAGGGGGATCACACAGCTGTAATGTACCAGAGTATATATAGGGAGGAGAGCACCTATGGCAGGACTGCAGGGGGAGGGAGGGGGATCACACAGCTGTAATGTACCAGAGTATATATAGGGGGGAGAGCACCTATGGCAGGACTGCAGGGGGAGGGGGGGATCACACAGCTGTAATGTACCAGAGTATATATAGGGAGGAGAGCAGCTATGGCACCCTGCAGGGGGGGGGATCACACAGCTGTACAGTACCAGAGTATATATAGGGAGGAGAGCACCTATGGCAGACTGCAGGGGGAGGGAGGGGGGAATCACACAGCTGTAATGTACCAGAGTATATATAGGGAGGAGAGCACCTATGGCAGACTGCAGGGGAGGGAGGGGGATCACACAGCTGTCCTACACCAGAGTATATATAGGGAGGAGAGCACCTATGGCAGACTGCAGGGGGAGGGAGGGGAATCACACAGCTGTAATGTACCAGAGTATATATAGGGAGGAGAGCACCTATGGCAGACTGCAGGGGGAGGGGGATCACACAGCTGTCCTACACCAGAGTATATATAGGGAGGAGAGCACCTATGGCAGACTGCAGGGGGAGGGAGGGGGGATCACACAGCTGTCCTACACCAGAGTATATATAGGGAGGAGAGCACCTATGGCAGACTGCAGGGGGAGGGAGGGGGAATCACACAGCTGTAATGTACCAGAGTATATATAGGGAGGAGAGCACCTATGGCAGACTGCAGGGGGAGGGGAGGGGGAATCACACAGCTGTAATGTACCAGAGTATATATAGGGAGGAGAGCACCTATGGCAGACTGCAGGCGGAGGGAGGGGGATCACACAGCTGTAATGTACCAGAGTATATATAGGGAGGAGAGCACCTATGGCAGGACTGCAGGGGGAGGGGGATCACACAGCTGTAATGTACCAGAGTATATATAGGGAGGAGAGCAGCTATGGCACCCTGCAGGGGGATCACACAGCTGTACAGTACCAGAGTATATATAGGGAGGAGAGCACCTATGGCAGACTGCAGGGGGAGGGAGGGGGGAATCACACAGCTGTAATGTACCAGAGTATATATAGGGAGGAGAGCACCTATGGCAGACTGCAGGGGGGAGGGAGGGGGGAATCACACAGCTGTAATGTACCAGAGTATATATAGGGAGGAGAGCACCTATGGCAGGACTGCAGGGGGAGGGGGATCACACAGCTGTAATGTACCAGAGTATATATAGGGAGGAGAGCACCTATGGCAGGACTGCAGGGGGAGGGGGATCACACAGCTGTAATGTACCAGAGTATATATAGGGAGGAGAGCACCTATGGCAGACTGCAGGCGGAGGGAGGGGGGGATCACACAGCTGTAATGTACCAGAGTATATATAGGGAGGAGAGCACCTATGGCAGCCTGCAGGGGAGGGAGGGGGATCACACAGCTGTCCTACACCAGAGTATATATAGGGAGGAGAGCACCTATGGCAGACTGCAGGGGGAGGGAGGGGGGAATCACACAGCTGTAATGTACCAGAGTATATATAGGGAGGAGAGCACCTATGGCAGACTGCAGGGGGAGGGAGGGGGGAATCACACAGCTGTAATGTACCAGAGTATATATAGGGAGGAGAGCACCTATGGCAGGACTGCAGGGGGAGGGGATCACACAGCTGTCCTACACCAGAGTATATATAGGGAGGAGAGCACCTATGGCAGGACTGCAGGGGGAATCACACAGCTGTCCTACACCAGAGTATATATAGGGAGGAGAGCACCTATGGCAGGACTGCAGGGGGAATCACACAGCTGTCCTACACCAGAGTATATATAGGGAGGAGAGCACCTATGGCACCCTGCAGGGGGGGGGGATCACACAGCTGTAATGTACCAGAGTATATATAGGGAGGAGAGCACCTATGGCAGCCTGCAGGGGAGGGAGGGGGATCACACAGCTGTCCTACACCAGAGTATATATAGGGAGGAGAGCACCTATGGCAGGACTGCAGGGGAGGGAGGGGGAATCACAAGCTCCTCATTATAAGTGTCTCTTAGCACAGAGGAAAAGAGATCCCTACAGAAGGGGCAATGAGCTGTGCGGACACGAGAACTGGTGAAGCAGCAGCATCCGGGACACACCTCACATTCAGTGCAGCACTTGCTGATGGTCTCCTCTACCAACAGGATCTATCCCAGCCGTAGGGCGTCCATCTTCTGGCAGTCCGGGGTGGCTCCAGATCCCTGGACATATGTGACTGCACCCCCATTATTATTACCCACCTGTAACTGAATAAATGCCCCAAACACAGGAGTATTATAAAGCTTTATTGTCTTACAGAACCGTTTGATGGGACGTGACAGGTGGCGCAACGTAAAAATGGCGCGGCCAATCGTGTACATGTCAGATTTGTCCTTTGCCCTTATGGACAGCAGTGCAGAGTGGGACATCCTGGTATGTAATGAGTTAATGCATGGGAGGGGGTGTAAGGGGACACAACAATCCGTCTGTCTATGGGCCCCATGAAGTGCGCACACAGTAAAGCGAGCTCACCTTTCGTCACAGTCTTTCCTGAATTTTTGGAAATTACCAGATTAGCGAGATAAAAAAAGCTAAAAATATTCTAAAGTCACTTTTTTGGGTTCAATTAAAAAACAAAACACCTGGCTCCAGCAGGGGGGACTAG
The DNA here is from genome assembly GCA_947044405.1 of Leptodactylus fallax. Taxonomy (NCBI): domain Eukaryota; kingdom Metazoa; phylum Chordata; class Amphibia; order Anura; family Leptodactylidae; genus Leptodactylus; species Leptodactylus fallax. The sequence continues at coordinate 546,319 of CAMRHE010000477.1, read as the reverse complement.
AGCGCCCCCTACCAGGCAGGCTAACACTCTCCATTGCCGGGGCTGGGGCTCGTCTATGGCTTTGGTCCCTACATTCGGAATCCCTCAGAACTTCTTCACTCCTGGCGTCTTGTTGTTGAAGAGACTGACTTTGACTCCGGGCGAGGCGGTGGAGACAGAGGGCGATTCTTGCTGCACTTTGCTCAGAGTTGTCTTTTTGATGGCCGCTGCGGGGATTTTTTCCTGGTCTGCGTAATACTGGAGCTCCCTGTGATATGTGAGACAGAAGGGGTTAAAACATATCCACTGGGTACACTGTAAATGTCCCGTAAAGTGTCAAGATGGCCGCCCATATTACAGGAAGGGTCTGGCCCCAACCGCTATACAGTGGACGGGGCTGCAGCTCTGCCTTGATTACTGGAATATGAGAAAATCTGGAATGTTAAAATATTCACCAAAAGTCTATAAAAAAAAAAAAAATTGAAAAAAAAAAATTAAGTAAAAAATTAAATTGCCACTATCACACCAACGTCTCCGGTTCTAGCCCCGCATATGTCAACTATGTAAAATTTACTGAAAGGGAAAACCATTTCTAAAATTTTTTAGTAACACTACGGTTCTAAAAAAAAAGTGAAAAATGTGAAAAACAGCAAGGTTTCCACTCCTTTTTCATTTACATATTCACAGATATTAAGAAAATCTGCAAAAATAAAAACAATAGACAAATAAAGCCGTATTTATCAACGAAAAAAACTGATAATGTGAGCAAAAAAACATGTTATAGCCCTCAAAACTGCATGTCCAGAAAGGTGTCCGCTCCCGAACCAGGGAAAAATGGCCTGATCCTGAAGGGGTTAATATCCATGATCAGTCAAAACCCGCATCTGGTGTATTTATAGCTGTGCGACGCTGCCACCAAGTGGCCACGATTGGGAGTACGCATGGTCTAATCCAGACGGCGTCTGTTTTCTGCAGCCCTGGGTTCTCGTCCTTTATGGGGAGGGGTCAGTTTTGGGGATTGGGGTAATGACAGTGAATAGCAGGGGGTCACATGGCTTACTTGGTCCTGATGCAGGACGCCTCCACAGCATTGATGAGAAGGGAACGGAAGCCTCCACTCTCCAAAAAGTGCAGAGCATGGATGGTAGCGCCCCCTGGTGAGCACACATTGTCCTTCAGCTGTCCTGGATGCTGCTCCGATTCCAGAAGCATCTTTGCCGCTCCCTGATAAGGATCCAATAACCAATAAATTAACTTTTATTAAAATGAGGCCGAACCAGAAATTGTAGAGGTCGCTACTAACCAGCATGGCCTGAGCTCCTAGACGAACCGCCAGCCGCCTGGGAAGGCCCATCTTTACCCCTCCATCTGCCAGCGCATCCAGGGCGGTGAAGGCCTGGATGAAAAGCCAAGAGGAGTCAAATGACAGTGTGTACAGATCCCAATCCTATGTCCATGCTTTATATTTTCATGCAGTTTTCCCTAAGCTGAAGGATTTCAGGCTTCCCCACTGACTCACATTTTTTAGCAGGACCTTTCACCACCTTAGTTCTTCACATCCTTTAATAGGCTCCGGTCCACTGATTTGAGCGCAGTTGGAACTTTTTCTCTAGCCCACACCAGTCCTGAGCAATCACAGTCAGTTTTAATGCCTGAAATTCTAACTAGACTCTCTAATCGCTAGTGGGTGGTGTCAGGCAGGAGCAGAGAAGTGGGTGTGACCCAGAGCTCCAATCAGAGGCAGGCAGTGTAGGAGCTCTGAGTCATGTACCTATCATGTTCCTGCACTGACACCATCCACTTGCTATTAGAGAGTCTAGTTAGCATAAACTAACAGCACTGACTGCTCGGGAACGGTGTGGGCTAGGAAAAAGTGTCAACTGTGCCCGAAATCAGTGGAGCTGTGTCTATCAATGGACGAAAAGAGGTTGAGATGGTGGAGGAGGTGAAAGGTCCTCTTTAGGCTAAGGCCCCATGTAGAGAGCCGCAACGAAAAAACGCTGTGGGAAAACCTGTGGTGGAAACGCATCTCAGTTTTTCCCGCAGCGCATTTCACAGGCAGACTCTCTACTTCCATTATACCTATAGGGAAACTACCGGCGTTTCCGTAGGTATAATTGACATGCAGCAATTTAGAAAAACGCAACGGTTTTGGAAATCGCAGCGTTTCTGCTGTGCGTATTCTTCTGCGTAGATGGGATTCTCTGGGAATCTAACACTGTTTACAAGTAGGAGGAAGACATCTTGACTCTTCTGCTCTCACTTACATACGCTGGTCCACTTCCGCTCAGTCCGGTAACGGCATCGATCAAGTCCTCCTCCACCTCGGTGCAGAAGCCCACACTCTGCATCAGCTGTTCCAGAAGCTTCCCATCCTCCACCTCTGCGTGGGTTCCTGCGGCGTACACTGTGGCCCCCTCTCTCACTATCACAGGGGTGTTGGTCATGCAGCGAATCACTCTTGGGGCTGGGTGGAAGCCGGTCAGTTTCTGTAAAGTTGGGTTAACAAGATGAGGTGGGTAACAGAGAAATACCCCAGCTAATGGGGATGGGGGGAGCAGTAGAGGTCAGTAAGTTACTGACTGCTGACACATTTATATATACCTTCTCTATGGAGCTGATGGTGACCCCAGCCGCGCAGGACACGACCATGTGACGATCCTCAATGTCGGAGCCGATCTCATCCAGCACAAAGGGAATGATTGGAGGTTTGACAGCCAGGAAGAGGACATCGCTGTTCTTCACCGTGTCCTTATTACTAGTCGTGAAGTTTATACCGAGTTTCTGAGAAGGCAAAATGGTTAAATTAATATAAATTGCGACAATACTGATGTCCTGATGTTACGCAGAATGCAATGTAATGTTCTCAGCAGCCATAAAGTGTAAGTATCAATTCACTTTTTTTTTTAATAACATTTTTGTAATGTACTTTATTAACCTATTTTGCTTCCATTCATTAGAAAATGGGCTCTAAAGTTATCCCTAGCAACACATTAAGTATTGGCAGGGGGATCCGCCCCCTATTCACTGTGTATTGCCAGTATGTCCAGATGTAGCAGTGGCCAAAGGAAGAGGGGCCCTTAAAATAGTTGCATCTCTGGTTTTATACCACCTACAACAAGTGGTTCTGGTGTCATATGAAAGCAGAGAGTCCCAGTTATACATATAAAAAAAAATCACATCCTCAACTGGTTTGTTACAGCTAGAACTGATATCTTGGTGGCATATAAAAAGATTCCAAGGCTCTCAGAATTCATATGACACAAGAACCACTGTTCTAGGTGATATAAAACCAGAGATACAGCCATTTGAAGTGACCCCTATTTTGGCAATTGCTGGCAATACACAGTGAATATGGCAATACTTAGGCTCTAAAGGTCTCCCCATCAACCCTTGCCAATGAGAGTCCATCTCATATTTACTGTGTAATGGGGGTCACTTCGAATGGCTGTCTCTCTGGTCTTATATCCCCTAAGACAGTGGTTCTTGTGTCATATGAAATCTGAGACCCTTAGAAGATTCCATATGCTATCAAGATCTCAGAACAAAAAGTTCTCATTAAAAGCACAATCAAGAATGTGATTTTTAAGTAACTGTGATCTTGAAACCATATGAAAGCTAAGACTCTGCTTTTATATGGCACCAGCATCACTGGTCTAGTTGTTTGATACAGCTATCTGAAGGGACCCTCATTTTGGAACCGGCTTCATTTGTACATACTGACAATACACAGTGAATAGGGGATAGACTCTTCCTGGCAATAATTAAAGGGTTGATAGGGAGAACTTTAGAGCCTGTTTTCTACTAAATGGAAGTAAAATAGGTTAATAAAGTATATTACAAAAATGTTCACTGAATGCCCCCCTATGCAATAGGAAAAAAAAAAGTGAAATGACACTTACACTTTAAGTTGTTCCTCCCTACTGCCTCATACACCTGCATGCTTGGCTCTGATGAATGAGGAGAGTGAGCGGCTGTAAGTTCAGTCTGGCTGTCACTTAGGCTGACTTGAAATGACCTAGTTCTGTCTAATACGGTGATGCGTCGACGGACAATGATGGCCAAATTGGTGTCCTTTTATTAAGTATTGAATAATGTAGTCTTAATACATTCTGCGGCCAATGACAGGCGTAGCTGTAGAGCCACGCAGTTGCAGATGTGTAGACATATGGTCAGTAGGACGTCTGCTACACCTGGTGTGAATTTAGCCTGACCAGTGACTATAGGATTAGGGGTGAATATCTGAGTGGTGTAGATCAAATTCTGGGATTTAGAACTTGTTGAATCCGGTTTGGAATATACCTGACATTATGGACACTGGGTGTGACTCTGACCAGAGATGACTTGTGCTGCGCTATCTACTCGCTTTACAGCACCAATAAATATGGATTAACCCAGAGATAACCCTGTCTGGAGCTTATCATGTACAAGTGAAAGGTGAGCAAACACATTGCAAAGAAATGAAGATTTTCTCCTCTTGTGAAAAATTCCCCCTAATCAGTTGTTGTGTCTGATATGGCGGGAGCAAACACCCAAGCAGTGCCAGTCTGACAGCGCCAATGTGGCCCTCGTCCAGGTGTATACTCTGAAATGGACGTCGCGGCCAATCACAGCGCAGTCCTCATAGTCAGACCCCGCAGACAGCCAAAGTACAGTTCTAAAAGTGTGGCTAGGTTCACACAGCAGATTTTGGGGAATAACGGGCCATGCAAAATCCCCCGCCATTAGCCCAAGATGAATGAGGCGCGGAATCCAGGACTAGACTGAACAGGACGCTTATTTTTTTTTAGCGTCCTGCTTCGATCTCTACAAGCAATAGGCAGACTGAAAGTGGAATTTGGAGCCTCAAAATCAGCACCAAATTCTGATCTGTGAACAAACCCTTAGAATCTCTTATATGGTATAGCAATTCTGATTGGAACAACGACTTAAAGGCATCATTCCCATGGCATGGAACCTAGTGGCACATTGTAAGGACTGATATTATAAAAGAAACAAGTCCTGTGAGGTCATAGAAGATTCGGAGCACGCTATGAGTCCTGTGTCTGTTGTCTTATTCGGCTGGACTTTTCTCTTTCCACAAAATGTACTTAAGAATTGAAAGCTCGTAGACAATAAGGAACGAAGCATCTGCGCCACAATGAAATAGAGGGGAGGTGGAATTTTTGCGCCGCATTTCACCACAAAAAATTCTGCTGTGAACCGAGCCTTACAATACCAAATAAAGCTTATGTCCTTATTCTCATCTCTGCATGACATCATGACGATTTTTCTCACCCTCAGTCCGGCCACCGTGGGCAGGTCAGTATCCGGCGAGCTGGCGGTGATCTTGTGCGCTGCTAACACCCCTGTAAGAAGAGACAAGATCATTACAACAGAGGAAAAAATGATGGCACTATGACCCAGGAGACACTGCTAGGCATACAGTCATATGAAAAGTTTTGGCCCCCCTATTAATCTTAATCATTTTTAGTTCTAAATATTTGGGTGTTTGCAACAACCATTTCAATTTGATATATCTAATAACTGATGGACACAGTAATATTTCAGGATTGAAATTAGGTTTATTGTACTAACAGAAAATGTGCAATATGCATTAAACCAAAATTTGACCGGTGCAAAAATTTGGGCACCCTTATCATTTTATTGATTTGAATACTCCTAACTACTTTTTACTGACTTACTGAAGCACAAAATTGGTTTTGTAACCTCACTGAGCTTTGAACTTCATAGCCAGGTGTATCCAATCATGAGAAAAGGTATTTAAGGTGGCCAATTGCAAGTTGTTCTCCTATTTGAATCTCCTCTGAAGAGTGGCATCATGGGCTCCTCAAAACAACTCTCAAATGATCTGAAAACAAAGATTGTTCAACATAGTTGTTCAGGGGAAGGATGCAAAAAGTTGTCTCAGAGATTTAACCTGTCAGTTTCCACTGTGAGGAACATAGTAAGGAAATGGAAGACCACAGGGACAGTTCTTGTTAAGCCCAGAAGTGGCAGGCCAAGAAAAATATCAGAAAGGCAGAGAAGAAGAATGGTGAGAACAGTCAAGGACAATCCACAGACCACCTCCAAAGAGCTGCAGCATCATCTTGCTGCAGATGGTGTCACTGTGCATCGGTCAACAATACAGCACACTTTGCACAAGGAGAAGCTGTATGGGAGAGTGATGCGAAAGAAGCCGTTTCTGAAAGCACGCCACAAACAGAGTCGCCTGAGGTATGCAAAAGCACATTTGGACAAGCCAGCTTCATTTTGGAAGAAGGTCCTGTGGACTGATGAAACAAAGATTGAGTTGTTTGGTCATACAAAAAGGCGTTATGCATGGCGTCCAAAAAAACACAGCATTCCAAGAAAAACACTTGCTACCCACTGTAAAATTTGGTGGAGGTTCCATCATGCTTTGGGGCTGTGTGGCCAATGCCGGCACCGGGAATCTTGTTAAAGTTGAGGGTCGCATGGATTCAACTCAGTATCAGCAGATTCTTGAGAATAATGTACAAGAATCAGTGACGAATTTGACTTTACGCCGGGGATGGATATTTCAGCAAGACAATGATCCAAAACACAGCTCCAAATCTACTCAGGCATTCATGCAGAGGAACAATTACAATGTTCTGGAATGGCCATCCCAGTCCCCAGACCTGAATATCATTGAACATCTGTGGGATAATTTGAAGCGGGCTGTCCATGCTCGGCGACCATCAAACTTAACTGAACTGGAATTGTTTTGTAAAGAGGAATGGTCAAAAATACCTTCATCCAGGATCCAGGAACTGATTAAAAGCTACAGGAAGCGACTAGAGGCTGTTATTTTTGCAAAAGGAGGATCTACTAAATATTAATGTCACTTTTCTGTTGAGGTGCCCATACTTTTGCACCAGTCAAATTTTGGTTTAATGCATATTGCACATTTTCTGTTAGTACAATAAACCTCATTTCAATCCTGAAATATTACTGTGTCAATCAGTTATTAGACATATCAAATTGAAATGGCTGTTGCAAACACCCAAATATTTAGAACTAAAAATGATTAAGATTAATAGGGGTGCCCAAACTTTTTCATATGACTGTATATATACATATATATATAGTATACACATATATGCCATTACTTTTAGGAAGTGAAGCCTTACCAAAAAGTCCATACGTCTCCAAACCCTGCCCCATGGTTAGAGCTGTGCGTAAAGTGCAGGGGGCGGTTTTTCAGCAATCACGAATAAAATCGCAACAGGAAAGGAAAGCAACACCCAAGCAGGTAAGATGGATAGGCTTCTGCAAATCCACAGTGGCAGAAAATTTCCTCTGCACATTCCTGATGGATTGTGTGTGTTGCTGTTACTGTAAAGGCCATGTATTTTTTGCCAGTAATTCTGCAGCAGAAAACCTGCAGTGTATCCATCCAGTGTGGACGTGCACTGGATTGTGCAGCAGTATTCTCACTGGAATCATCTCTTGCAGCTCTTCAAAGAAATCTTGGCTTCACTGTGCACGCGCCGGACATCGGGTACATGCACGGTGAAACGGAGGTGTACTGCCCTGGCACATTAGCTGTTGCTTATAGATATACATTCAGTATACAGAATATATGTTCATAACCTTAAGGCTAAGGCTACACAGGGACCTGCGGCACCATGACATTGAGATCACAAATTTATCACCCAATGATAGTGGTTGGGAAGAAATCCAGTAGGGTTGGATTTTTTCCGACTGTTGTATCATGGTCATTCACCATCATTAAGTGCAAGTCTGCGGTTAAAAATCTATCCCAGCTTTAGGCTCCATGTACATGACCGTGCGCTGGCGGTGTTTTTCACGACCCATTATATTTTTATGGCCCCCCCACACGCCCATGTATTATCTGTGAGCCCGGGGTAAGACTAGTTCCTATTCCTGCGCCTGGGCTCACTAAAGAATACGAATGGGTCCGCGGATTATCCTTGTGCCATCTGCACCATTTTACCACGGACCCAGCATGTACACGGTCATGTACATGTAGCCTTACAGTAAAGTCTACTGGACAAGAACCACAAGGTAAAGAAATCCTTCCAAACAGCGTCATGACGGATTAGCCGGAGGTTTCCTCCTGGTCAGGCATTTGACTTTCTTAGGCTCTATTCACACAACCGAACCAGGATCCGTGCAGCATCTGTTTTCTTCATGAACACAACTTAACCATTGAAGTGAATGGCTCTGGGAAAAAAAAACGGATCCTGCACTGATCACGGGCGCCACACGGCCAATAACGTTGATAGTCTAAACAGGCTCTTCGCCACGTGATGTGGAAACGCAGCAGAAAAAAAAACAAAAAAAAAGACAACGCTGCAATTTTCAGTGGAGTCTTAGCTTTGGCGTACGTTTACCTGTTCCGTTTTTTTTGCATTGGCTTTTGAAACCTTAATAGGGTGCGTGACGTCAGTCAACAACGGAGCTGCAGGACCGGACCGAGCGGACCAATTAATAAATACATTTTTAGCCCGAACAACCCCTTTAACACAGAATTTTAGTACAAATTTTTCAACGGCTTTGCTATGTTCGTACGCCACCATGTACAGAAACTAAAAAATAGTATTGTACCTACCTGCAGCAGTGAAGCCCCTGACTAGGGCATAGGTCAGCTGTCCTGCGCCAATGAACCCCACACTCATGGTGATCTTTGGTACGATCAATACTGTGGTGACAACGGCAGCGAGTGCAGATCAGACAGGACCCTGCGGAGATGGGATAGGTGCTCAGTACACACAGTCAGCAAACTGCACACAACAGTGCCCTGGTCAGACTGTCAGATTTATAGCCAGGTAGTCTGGACTCCAGTCCTGCAGCATGTCATGTACACGCACACACCAAGCACCGTACATGCATCTCCTATGGAAACTGCAGACACAGCAATTTACTGGCGAGGGCAACTGAGGTCGATGATCTAAGTGAGGGTGGGCCATGTTATTTGACAGCGGAGAGGAATGTTGTAAATCCTCCTGTCACTGAGTATATAGAGAACGGTCACAGCACATATACACTACCTGCAAAAAACGGGGCCTAAACTACATATCCTCATGGGGGAAGAGATTACTCTTTCCAACTGGATGTTCCCTTATTAGGGGTGTCCAAGAATGCACAACTTATCACCTATCCACAGGTATCCGATTGCAGGAGACCCCTACCAATCACAAAAATTGTTTTGTGGGACTTACAGTCTACCCTTCGGATAGGTCATCAATAAGTGATTGGTGGGGTGTCGTCACCCGGCACACCCGACGTCACCTGCTCACAATCTCTGCAGCCTCTTCCCTTCACTGATGTCATCACATTCATAGGTCACACAGTACAGCTGAAGCTCAGCCCCATTCAAGTGAATGATTCTGAGCTGCAACACCAAGTACAGTCACTATGCAAAGTATGGCGTTGTGCTTGGTATTCAGTGACGAGGCCGCGGCACTCACCAAGACACAATGGCCTCCTCAACTAGCTGACACTAGGTCAGACCCCTGCCGATCACATAGTGATGACCTATCTTAAGGATATCTTTGGTCCATGGCCTTTTTTGAGCCAAACATATGCTTTAATAGTTTCCCCTACTGATTCCAAAACCGTTGGAATTTTTCCTCTAGCCCCCATCGTTCCTGAGCAATCAGTGCAATTAGTTTTAGTACCCTATATCCTAACTAAACTCCCTAATAATAAGTGGGTGGTGTCAGGCAGGAGCAGACAAAGGGGCGTGACTCGCAGTTTCAATCAAAGGCAGAAAGTATAAGAACTGAGTCACGCCCCTGTGCCTGCTCTTGCCTGACACCACTCACTTGACATTAGGGAATCTAGTTAGCTTATCAGGCACCAAAACTAACAGCACTGATGGCTCAGGATGGGTGGGTGCTATAGAAAAAATTTCAACAGTTCCGGAATCATTGGGGAGGAGCCTATTAAAGGACAGAAAGAACTTGAGTCGGTGAAGGTGGTAAGACAGGGCGGGGTGTGGATCATGCAGACGGGGCAGTGACATCTTAGCCCAGAGGCATGACTTGATGCTCCTGAGCCCTAATGCAAAATATGTAAAGTGGCCCCTGCTTACCATGTGCTATCTACAAAATTGGTGTTTGGGCCCCCTGAGGCTCCAGGGCCCGGTAGCTACTGCTACCTCTACAGTATACCAGATAAATGCAATTTTGGTGCACAAGACCTCCGGCACTGAAAATTTTTAAGAGGCCGAAACCTCTTATAATTGGGTGGCAAAATCAAAGCCACCAAAGTGCCACATGTGCAGTTAATGCTTTTGTTGTTGGAGACGCCGTGCCCAGGATCAGCTATTTATACCCACGCAACCTGTCATAATAGTCTATAATCCTCCCAGAGCGGTCATCCGAGTGGCAGCATAGCCGAGGCTGTCTATCCTGGGGCCATGAAGAACACACCGAAGTACTGGACTAGTGGCCACTAGGGTGCTGCGCCAGGCGGCCCACGTCCCTGTACCATATACAACATTTTAGAGTCACATTTTCCATCCGCGATTATTTGTTGCCCAAAAATTTGATCGGTTCCTTTCATGGGAAAGTAAATCAAAATAATGGTTGTGTTGGAAATGTTGTTTAAGGTGAATTATTTTTGGTTATGTGGAGTCGGAGTACTTGGGCCAAGTGACCACGATGGACAGGATATAGTATGCATTTTATTATAAACACGGGATAGTATATAGCTGACAAGCATGATGAGGCAAGATGGTGGCTAGGAAGGTTGTCATTTCCCTTCTCTTACAAAAATGGGAAAAACAACAGATATCTCCAGGGTTGATGTTAGGATGAGAGGGCAGAGGTAGGTTCTCCCCGGTGTGGTCACGTGTGAGGGCTTGGCACCGGGCTTGTTAGCTGTGTAGTCTGGCGGACTCTGCCTGCCACAGCTAACACACCCTCCGCCATTGCTATTACACTGTGGTCCGAGTCACAGTAACTAAACATGCCTCTCCTAAATGAAAACAAAGACAGAAACCAAGTCAGTGCCATCTACTGGATCCACGCCAGGCCACTAAGAAACTACTTCACCCTTAATAGCCGCTGCTCCACGGATTCTGACGCAGTTGGATTTTTTTCTCTAGCCCGCACTGTTCCCAAGCAATCACTGCCATTAGCTTGTGCAGACTAGACTCTCTAATGGCAAGTGGGTGGCAGGAGCCGGCATGGGGGCGTGACCCAGGGCTGTGACGATCTCCGCCCCTTGCTCCTGCTTGAGACCACCCACTTGCCATTAGAGTCTAGTTGGCATAAATGAACCGCAGTGATTGCTCAGTAACGGTGTGGGCTAGAGAAAAAATTCCAACTGCGTCGAAATCAGTAGAACGGAAACTATCATAGGACACAAATTCGAGTTGATGAAAAGTTCTCCTTTAACCACTCCATTTTACCATCTCTCCAATCCAGACGGTTTTGCCTATGTCACAGTCCTAAATAGCCCCAGGTCTGTGATATCACGTGACTTATTTGTAGCTCAGTCCTAGTCAAGTGAGTGGGACTGGGCTACAATACCAGGCACGGCCACTACACGATGTATGGTGCTGTGCCCGGTATACAATTAAGAGGCTGCAGCACTTGCCCAAATGTTGTGGCCCCTTCAAATAGTCAATCGATGTGTCTGGCCGCTGTCTGCCCCCTAGTGATCAGATACTAATGACCGATTCTAAGGAAAGAGCATAATGTATCTAGATATATAAGGGAATAAAGTTGCAGAAGAACTACATGTCTCAGCCACTCCTGAAAAAATACACATGTCTATGTGGGGCAGATTGTGCACTGCAGCCCATTGCTGATGTGGAATTACAACTCTCAGGGGCCAAGGCATGCTGGGAGTTGTAGTTCCACAGCAGCCACAGGTGGCAGATCCATATAGTGCAAGTATATAGCCATGCTGTATGGATGATGCAATCCTGTGACGTCACGACCGATCTAGTGTGTACAGGGCTGACGTGTCTGATGTAACTCCATGACACGTGTCCCCCCCCTGCCTCTCTCCCTCCCGGTTACCTCCGCTCGGTACTCCTCAGTCCTCCTCCGCTGACAGCTCCACGTCCTCCACTTCCCCCGTTGCCTCCCACACTCTGCAGGACACAAGCCGGTACCGAATTACCGGGTACCAACAGAAGCCACGCCCCGAAGCGCTAATTATTCAAACCACACCCCTACTGTGGTTCTATAGGAAATCATCCTAGACACGCCCACTGTTATAGTGGCCCGCCTACCATCTCCTGCCGCATGGCAGGGAACACGAGACCACGCCCCATTACTGTAGTTCGCCAATAACATGTGACCGGGAAGCCCCGCCCAGATACCTAGAGAGCATAGTGACCCCGCGCAGCTAATTGTGGGCTACAGCTAGTATGGTGAAGGCTACAGAGCCAGGAAAGTGATGAGGAGACACCACAAGGGGGAAATCATGGAGGTGCACACAGTATAATGTCCCATAGTGGCCCCTCCACACGGTATAATGTCCCATAGTGGCCCCTCCACATGGTATTATGTCCCATAGCGGCCCCTCCACATAGTATACTGTCCCATAGCGGCCCCTCCACACAGTATAATGTCCCATAGCGGCCCCTCCGCCCGGTATAATGTCCCATAGTGGCCCCTGCACACGGTATTATGTCCTATAGCGGCCCCTCCGCACGGTATAATGTCCCATAGCGGCCCCTCCGCACAGTATAATGTCCCATAGCGGCCCCTCCGCACAGTGATAGCGGCCCCTCCGCACAGTATAATGTCCCATAGCGGCCCCTCCGCACAGTATAATGTCCCATAGCGGCCCCTCCGCACAGTATAATGTCCCATAGCGGCCCCTCCGCACAGTATAATGTCCCATAGCAGTCCCTGTACACAGTGTAATGTCCCATAGCGGCCCCTGCACACTTCTGACCAGGGGAGGTGACTAAACATAAAAACCAGTGTTGCTCTCCTCTCCTGGTCTCCGGTCTTCAGCGATCTGTGACGTCATTCAAGAGGCCTGAAGACCAGAGCCCAGGATTGGTCAGTAATATTTGTTTTTTATGTTTAGTCACCTCCCCTGGTCTGTATAATAATAGAGTATTTGTTGGCGGTTTCATTCAAACTGAACATGTCCGAAACAAAACTGCTAAGTGCCTCGTTTCCCACTCCTGCCCAAGGCCGCCTCCGCTTCCCTTTCAGCCTCCAGAAGTTCCTGTGCGCCGCGCTGAATTGCATCATTGATGGGACGCACTGGGTCCCCTGGAGGGCTGAAGGGGAAGTGCAGGTGGCTGTGGACAGGAGCGGAGATAAGTGGTAAGTAAATGGGGGCCATTATCTGCTGGTGTAATCCAGCAGGTAACGGGCTATTAAAAAAACAAAAAAGCAGCAAGGGGCCCAGGATGCTATGGCGGAAGTTCCAACTCTGATTAATCTGTCTCCCCACAGACATACATTATATATATAGCTATATACTGCCCCCTCTCTGCGGACTTTCTGTGAAAAGCGATGCGGGAAAAACTGCGATGCATTGCCACTGCGGCTTTTCCCACAGCGCTTTTTGCTGCAACCCCTTACATGGGACCTTCGCCTCAAGAAGGTTTTGATGACCAGGTCACCTCCTTCTATTGTTCCATGGTCCCTTTCTGATGCTCACGTGTATTGTAGGCACTTTTGGTGATGGAGACATTATAGTCTCTCTGACCAGTCTGTGACTACGTTACCCTATACAACACTAAATGTAGGCTCAACCCACTACAAAGCCAACATGACATTATACAGCTGGGTATTAGGGTACCAAACCTGTATCAATTACAGTCGCCCATTCCTGCAATGTGTAGAAAATAGAATTATACTTTTTTTTACGGGAGCCTTGAGGATGTTCCAACAGAGTTGGTAAGTATGTTTAGAACACTGGTGTCGTCTTTGGTGGCAGAGAGAGACACTTGGGCCCCCATAGGGTGAGGTTGCTGGCCCTGCTTTACCTACACACGCACTGGCATCTAATGTAGGAAGGAAGTGTGAATAGCGCTGGAGAAGAGCTTCTGTGTGCTGCCACCTACTGGCTATACTCCAAAAAATAGATAAAAAATTCCAGCAACCAACAAAATTATCCAGAAAAGTAAATAACTAAAAATTAACTTTTAATTTACATAAGTAAAAAGGTACCATATGAGGTACCTTTTATGAGGCTACCATTTATTATTCTGTACAATGTACTGGGAAGCTGGAACAACATTCAGAATGGGGTGGATTTGAAGAAAAAGTGCATTTGTGTGACTTTCTTACAGGCTTCGTTTTTACGGTGTTCACTCTACAGCCAAAATGACATGTCACCTGTATTCTATGTTTCGGTACGATTCCGGGGATACCAAATTTATATGGTTTTATTGACATTTTAACCCCTTAACAAAAATCCAAAACTGTGCAAAAATATATATTTTTTAAAAGTCGCCATTTTCTGATACCCGTAACTTTTTTATACTTCCATGTACGGGGATGCATAGGGGGTCTTTTTTTGCAGGGCCAGGTGTACTTTTTAGTTATACCATTTTGAGGAATGTCTATTGCTTTGATCCCTTTTTATTAAAATTTTTATCAGAGGCAAAACAGTGAAAAAACGGCAGTTTGGCACTTTTGATTTTTTTTCCCGCTATGGCGTTTATCGTACGGGAAAAATATTTCTATAGATTTGTAGACCGGGCGTTTTCGGACACAGGGATACCTAATGTGTATGTGTTTCACAGTATTTAACTACTTTTATATGTGTTCTATGGAAAGGGGGTGATTTGAACTTTTAATAATTTTTTATTATATTTTTTTTACTATTTTTTTTATTTTGCATTTATTAGACCCCTTAGGGGTCTTGAACCCCAGGGGATCTGATCACTAATTACAATGCTAATGAAAAAAATTGGCGCTTCTATTGCAGGCTACATAGAGTAGCCTGCTATAGAAGTTAATGGAAGACAGGCCTGGGAGCATTCACAAAGCTCTCGGCTGTCATAGCAACGGGATGCCGGCCCTGGAACTTGCTCCGGGTGCCGGCGATCCCTGGGAAAATGGAGGTGCTCTGCGCCTCCGGTAAAATGGCGCCTTGGTCATCTTTGACCGAGGCGCCAGAGGGATTAATGCCCGTGATCAATGTGGGCACCGATTGCGGGCATTAGCGCCAGGTCTTTGCTGTATAAAACAGCAAAGACCCGACGGCTGTAGTTTTGTGTATACAGAATGTATTTTGTGTAATACATTTTGTGGGTTCCGACATATTTTTGCTGTATTCTGTGTCACAAAATGCATTGTCTTAAGAGAAAAAAGAAAAATCACGTATAAAAGAGCTGATGTATGGCGATAAGGGCATGTGTGGCACCTGTGACTGCGTTTATTGGGGCCTCAAAATTAAGGGGATGTCTATAGCCAGCATATTACATATAGCACTAAATATAAAGAAGTTATGGACGCCACAAAAGGCAAAGCAAAGAAAATTTTATACCTTTCAAAATTTTTCATTTTTCAAGCTTCTAAAACAAACTATATCAATATGGTGTCACGGCGATCGTACTGACCCACAGAATATAGGAAACGTGTCATGAAAAAGATTCCTGTAAGATGACGGCACAATTGTACGTTTTTTTTTCAGTTCTACCCTATTCTGATTTTATTTTCCAGCTTCCCAGTCCGTTTTATGGAATATTAAATGGTAAATTACGAACTACAAAGTTTGTCCTACAAAAAAATAAGCCCCTCATACAACTCTGAGAATGGAAAAATTAAAAGGCTATTCCCTTTGGGAAGGTAAGGAGTAAAAAACACAAAAAATAAAAAAAATGACCGCAGCGAGAAGGGGTTGAAGGAGTGTTCTCATAGAAAAAATGGTTTCATTTCTTAAAAGGGTATTTCCATCTTACACATTTATGTCATGTCCCTCTGGGACCCTCCCCTATTAGGAGAATGTGGGTCCCATGAACATTTCCCAGTCATTGTCACACGACCTCCGGGTTCAGTCCTGGTTGTCAATCATCGCAGCGTGCCCATACGTTCTGCAGCAGGTGAGGCGGCCGCATTGCTGTCATATCTTCTTTCCCCTCTCCTATATATACCATTGTCAGCGTGTTCAGTAACTTTCAGGCAGGAGACATTCCTTGATGTTGTCCCATTCCTGCCATTCCTTCTAGCACTGAAGACTGCAGGAATGTGCAGAGACGTCTGCCGTCTATAGGGCGGTGAGCGGAGGGGGCTCTTCTATGTCCAGAGGGTGCGGGTACAGGGGCCATTCCTGAGATGTATGAAATGCCTTATGGATAATGACCCTATTACTAATTACTGTATATCATGGCGGTATTACCGACGTCATGTCGGAAAGTAATTGTAGAAATAACATATTATATATAATGTATAATATATATAATTGTATGATATACAATAGTATAATATACAATTAAATATAATATAAATCTAAAAAATTATATATATATACTATTATTTATATATACCTCTCGAGGTATTTGAGGACACTACATAAATACCAATTCCAAAGTGTAATGTCATATTAAAAATTGCTAAAAAGAAATGTATGACCATTTTTATATTTATTGATTTATTAAAACCAGATCTTCTAATCTTTTTATTGTCTGATTCTAGATTTTTTAATTCTATTTTCAGTCCATCATTATGTTGGCGGCCATCTTGCCTGAGCTTCTTCCCTGCTCTGTTAACAGCATTTAGTGATCTGCTTTACAGCATAATCATGGCCATAGCCAGTGATATAGTCTGGAGCCAACTCATTGAGGTCTATGGGAGAGTTTTCTGGAGATGCTGTGAGCAGGGAGGGGAGGAGATAAGGTGTGACATCATCTATTGTCAGTAGTGATGTCATGATGGGTCAGTGGTGTTATCTATAGAGGTGTTATCTTCTATTGTGATACTGTCTGATGTAAATATGGGGACTGCTGCGAAGAAAACCCTTACAGAATTAGTAAGTGTCAGTCTATTATTAGGATGAGTGGCCAGATTGAAAATTGCAGGATGTAGTATTCTTTTAAAATATAGATAGTAACAAGGCAAATTAAATATAAAATCATCAAAAAAATATGTTTCACATAAAAACTTGGTTTACAAAATAGGCCATTTTTGGGAACACATTCTTTTTAATTTCGGGTTACATGTTGGCCAACCAGCAAATCCACTGAAAAACAGATACCAGAGCATCCATTTATAAAGGGTTCAATGTTCAAGATGGATACGGACACAAAACCATAGCCAGCAGGTGCCAAAAAGTCATGTGAACATATCCTTATATTCTGATGACAGCGCACGGCAGTGTTCACACATGACTGATATGAAAAAACAATATGGGAAGAAAAAGATTTTTTTTACTTACATATTTTTTATTTTTCTGATCACTAGAACGGTATTATAATACTACATGTGTCATGACATGAAGGTCGCGGTGTCACATTGCGATACTGCATGATTGTTAATGGGTTCTCATTGTGAACGGCGACCATGACGAGACAATTGTGCAAAATACAACTGTGTAAAATTCAATCGTGTTAGTTTTTTGGTCCCAAGTCATTGGTTATCATAGAGCACAGTAGGACTCGCACACAACACATCTGTAATATATTTTTACCTTTTTTTTTTGTAAACAATTACAGCTCTAAAATAGTCATATGACAGTAAATAGTCGCTGTGTGGCCCCAGCTTAAAGCAGACATCCTATTAGGCCCTGCCTCTGGGGGTAAATAGGTGTCCTCAGATGGCAGACCTGAGGGCCACTGTTGGGTAATGGGGTGACAAAGGGATCCCCCTTCATCTGTCTATTTAGATGCTGGGGTCACTATTCACAGGAGTGTATACAAGGGGGTAACCGGATGACCCCTTCCATCAGTACTAGTGCTCATTGGTTGGCAATGGGGCCTGAGAGTGAGTATAATTCTCGGGACTTCTGGGACTTAAAACACCACCAAGCTTTGTTAAAACTTTGCCTCGTCTTCAAATCACCAAATAAAATAGACGACACCAAATTGTGGGTAAACTGGGGTTGGCCACAGCATTTATTTTAAACACAACTTTAAGGTAGAAAACCAAACCAAATAAACAAATCCATGCCTTGCTTCTTCCTTCCGGATCCTTCGCCCAAATGCCAAACCGCTGTTCGACAGCGGGCATGTAGACCATCACATCTTCTCTCCGGGGCATGGAACCTTCCGCCACAGAGGAGACAGTGTACCCCTACACCTGGCTCTGACCAACCCCACCCGCCAGAACTAAAGCCTTCACAATCCCATCCTGGATGCCGGTAAGGAATATATCCAACCCTATGGGGTTGAGATGGACGCCATCCCGCAACAGCAAATCTCCATTGTCCCCCTCCAAGTCAGTATGATGCACCGACACCCCACCAAAAGTTCTAACATGCCGCGAGACCCTCAAGTTCAACACGCGTCTGGAACGCTCTAAAGTGACCATATCATGGGCTCCGCGCCAAACCTTACGTGGCACAACCTCCGACCAAACCAAAACTACGTTGGTAAAAAAGTGAGAAACACGTAAAAAATCCTACTGAATAACTGCAATCAAATCACCCAGTTTGACCTTACCTAGATCATTGCCGCCCACATGAATAACTAAAATCACAGGGTCCGACACCGACCTGCTTATCATGGCGAACTGAGGAAAGACGCCCAATCACCGAATCCCTCTGATGTCCAGCCAATGGACCTCGACACCCGGGATGCCCAGCGACAGACCACCAGGACGCACCGCCGCTCTCTTTCGGCCCAGTAGACATACGAGTGTCCCAGTATCCAGACTTGCAACGTACGGGAATCTAAAAGAAAGGGAGGAACAAAAAACAAAAAGGGGGAGGGGGGGACAAGGAATGGGAGAGAGACTAAGCAAACAGCTTAAGATGTAAGCAAGACAGGCCTAATATAGGAACGATAACTATTAGACTTCCACCTTCCCAAGCTTTTTAACTCCTCTTCCCCCAAACCACAAGCATCTGCCAAAGTGGCCGTGCCTATCCGGAATGAATGCATCCCAAATTCCCCAGGATTAAGACCCAAACTGGACAAACAAGACCGAAAAACTGCCGACAACTGAAATTTGGTAAGAGACAAACCTGATTTGTGCACCAAAAATCTATCACCGGAATCGGGCACGCGTAAAAATTCACCCACAACTTTCATGGGACAACAAGAAGCACCGATAGTTTTCACAGTAATCCAGGTACCCTGACCGTACACGTCCGTCTTAGACCTCCAAACGCTTACTTTCAATGCAGTAGGGGACAAAACCACGTCCGACACTCCCAAACCTTCCATCGCTGTAGCACTAACCGGAACCAACTCACCGATACGCAATGCAGCGAAAAAGGCGAGCGAAAAAGCCACCTGAAATAATGCCACCTTCCCGTCGTCCCGACAGACGATGGACAAAACCGCCAAAAGCCATTCTAACAGATGGAAGGAGACCGGCCGTCTCCTATCCCTCCCAGAAACCTCCTTCCTCCACCCTTTAACTATCTGGCGCACCAGAAAATACTTTGTAACATCCGTGAGTCCATACAGTTTCAGCATGAACGCCACACCTGACAAACACTTTTTTGACATTACTGCCAATGCACCCCTACAACGCAGTTTAGTCATGAAATCTAAAGTAACCCCCAAAAGTCGGTTATCCTCTGCCGGTGCCAAACCGCCAGAGCAGGATAACCACTTTTCCCAGGCTTTGACATGACTGCGTCATGTTGCCCGATGACACCGAACCCTACAACAAGTCGATCAGACAATCTCTACTAGACTCCATAAGTAATCGGGGAACATCGCACCTTCCAAATGGGATGCAGAAATTTTTGAACGGGACAATGCGTCAGCAACGGTATTCTCCACCCCTGGAATGTGACGAGCCTTAAACCAAATATTGGCCTGCAGACACCATAACACCAAATGACGTAGAAGTGACAACACCTCTAAGGATGATGAGGACTGGCCATTAATGGCCTGAACCACCGCCATGTTGTCTGTCCAAAAACAAATATGACAATTGCTGAAGCATTGCCCCCAAATCTCAACCGCTACCACAATTGGAAATAATTCTAGTAGGGTCAAATTCTTGACCAAGCCAGCAGATCTCCAAGTGTCAGGCCACTGACCCTGGCACCACTTATTTGCGAAAACTGCAGCCATCTCTCCCAGCAGCATCCGTAAACAATGCGAGTTCCTTGATGGACACCTCGGAAAACTGACACACAGCCCTACCATTAAAAGAAATCAAAAGTCCTCCTGCAATGTCCTAGTAACCCATATAAAATGATGTGGCATCTGAACCCCCTTTGTCGCCGACAGCCAGCGGCAAAAGGCTCTGCCCATAGGGATGACCCTGCAGGAAAAATTCAGTAAGCCCAAGAAGACCTGCATCTGGTACAACGTAACCTTATGCAACCGCAAAAATTCACCCACCAACTCTTTTAAACGACTAAGTTTGTCATCCGGTAAACGAAAAACCATGGAAATCAAATCAATTTTGATAAACAGGAATGATAAACATGAGAATGGGCCCACCCTTTTTTCCGTCGACAGCGGAAACCCAAAACGGCGCATCGAACTTTGAAAAGAGCGCAACAAAAACTCGCAAACCGGCGAATCCGAGGGCCCCACAAACAAAAAATCATCGTGCAAAACCGACCCGTGACCGGTCTAAAAATGCACCACCCACTCCAAAAAAAGAACTGAAAACTTCAAAGAAATAACAAGAAATACAACCCCCATTGGTAAACACGTCATAGAAAATTTTTCCTAACAAACTACAACCAAGGAGGTGAAAACAATAGGGGTGAATAGGTAACAGACGAAAAGCGGATTCGATATTGGATTTTGCCATAAGGGCACCCGGGCCTGCCTTCTGCATCAGGTCTACCGCACGATCAAACGACGTATAACTAACTGTGGACTCGTCCTTGCTAATCCCGTCGTTAACCGATTCACCTCGCGGAAAGGACAAGTGATGAATGAGGCGGAATTTACCAGCCTCCTTTTTGGGCACCAGCCACAAAGGAGAGACACGGAAATTGGCAAAGGGGAGGGCATCAAAGGGACCCGCCATCCTCCCCAATTCCACCTCCTTCATCACCTTCTCCTATGCTAACGAAACATTCTCCGAAACCGACTTTAAATTAGAACATGAAAAAGAGGAGGTGGACTCCTCAAAGGGGATAAAGAAGCCAACTTGGAAGCCATCAAGCAGTAGCTTTGCTTCCTGAGATACATTCTTAGCCAAGGAAGCATTACCGACCCTTTCACCGACGTTCTCCCTGCTACCGGAGGAACCCCCTTTGGCAGCCTGTTTTCCCCTGCGGGAGCATCTGAAGGCGGGGTGGGTCCCCCTGCAAATGGAGCAATCATGTCGAAACTTCAAAGATGAGAAGAATCGACAGTGGCCTTCATTATAAAGCCAACAATAACCTGTGGCTTTGTGCTGAACCTCCCCCTGGGACGACCCACCCCCAGTGGGGCCACTTGGAAAGGATCGTTGAGGCTTCTGAGCAAGGATGAGTTGTATCCAGACATCGGTGGCCTTGGTAACCCAGCCAACCGCCGGGGTCAAAGCCAAACGACGACTGAATTCCTCGTCATAGCGCCACCACTCCGCACCCCCATACAGCTTGTGTGCACTATAAATCGTGTCTAAATAAACAAAGAGTTCCGGACCTTTTTCTGTCCCCTGCTGGCACAAGATATGTGACAACACCGCGAAAGCCTGAACCCAATTGCCAAAAGTCTTGGCAACTTTGGGTTTCCGGTCTGAACCCCGTTCAAAATTCCTTTCCTTATCGACGGTAACTTGGTCCGTCGAAAGGAGGGACCAAATATCTATATATTCCCCTTTAAGAATCTTTTCACGAGTGTCCGCTGGGACATGTGTACCCAGCAGAGCCACTCCGCAAAAAATAGAATCCAAAAATGCAAGACCCTGCGGTAGACCCACGGGAGAAGAACAACCCCCCCCCCGGACCTCTGAGTGAGCCCTGGGCACTAATAGGATTTTCCAACTGAGATATAACCCTACGAAAAACTGAGGCTAAATCATCAGAAGCATTAGATGCAGGAAGGGCAGACCAAGGTGGGAGGCAAGGAGCCTCACCCTCTCTCCTGGTCCCTGTATCCGACATGGGCGGTGCAGACGATGGTGCTGTAGCTGGCGCAGCAGGTGCTGGTGTGCATGCTGGCTGCTGTTCCGCAGGGCGAGGTCCTGCCCCCGGAGAAGCTCTTCGGGAAGAAAGACGGCTGGAACCCTGGCTTGACCGACGAGGAATCTCTCTGTGGTGGGAAACCGATGAATGACGAGAGGGATGTCTTCGCTTGTCCGGCCAACACCGGGAGAGCCTACTGGCGGACCTGGAGTCATGATAGCAGTCCAGTGAACGGGAGTGTGTTCTGCCACTTGAGCGATGACGATGTCATCTGCCAACCGAGTCCTCTCTGCGACGAGAGACATGACTGCGCTGTGAGCCATTCCGGCGCCGTGATCCGTGATGGTGCCGCGATCCACCTGAGGAAAGAGAAGACTTGGAGCCAGAAACAAGACGGCATACAGGAGGTGACATCACAACATAAACTTACATTGTATGTGTACTCCCACTCGCCACCCCGGTCCCCTGTCCCGACTGTGAAAGATGACCAAAACTAAACCTGCAAGCGGCCACAGGGAGCTGAGGGGGCAGATGGTGTAAAGAGGTGAGAGCATCAGCCCCAATGAAAGCAGGTGCCTGTGACAACAGCCAGGGACCAGTATGCTGAACGGGAAGGGGGGGGGGGGCAGGACGGACATGTGACTGTTCAGTTCAGCCGCCGGCCCTTGCGCTGCAGGGAGCTGCCTGACAGTTTCAGCATCCGGGAAAGCTGTGTCTTGAGCCACAACCCCAGAGCTTGGGGAACTCGAGGAACGCTTGCAGAGACAGAGCCGGAGACTCCACAGGTCTCGGAGGGCAAGCGCCGGTGTACACGCTCCCCGCCAAAGCCGCGGCCATTTTTTTTTCACCCGTTACCCGCCTCTGCTGCACAAATACCAGCAGCAGAGGAGGGACCGGGGCTGCCTCCTTCTGCTGCTCATCTCGGGACTGCTGAAGAAGATTTTCAAGCCAGCCAGGGCCCTCCACCTTGAGCCTGTCAAGCAAAAGCCGCTCCAGGCTGTCCGCCATTCCAATAACAGGTAAGCTCTGGAGTGCTGTTCCTCTCGTCAATCCCATAACTGACAGAAGGTGATGCTCCTCCTACGTGCCCCCAGTTTTATTCTATAGGTCCCGCCTATCACCGCAACACTTGAACCAATTAAAAGAGGAGTCATCACCAGTTTAAAGAATAATATTCTTGCTTAAACCCGCTCTGCAGTCCCAGCCCTTATCACTATATGTTTCAAGGGCTACCATACTTACCACAGCTCCTTGGACTCCCAGTCCCTTCAGGGCGCCAGGTTGCTCTGAAATAGGTATCAGGGCCAGAGAAGTAACGGGGAGTCCTGGGTGTGGCAAGTACTGAGAACAGTACTCATTGCTCACTCCCTGGGCCTCGTCCTGTGTGGGCTTGGAGTACTAAATATACTGTATGAGACCTGAGGACACTATCTATACTGTACGGGATCCTGGGTGGCACTATCTATACTGTACGGGATCCTGGGTGGCACTATCTATACTGTACGGGATCCTGGGTGGCACTATCTATACTGTACGGGATCCTGGGTGGCACATCTATACTGTCGGGCCTGGGTGGCACTATCTATACTGTACGGGATCCTGGGTGGCACTATCTATACTGTCGGGACCTGGGTGGCACTATCTATACTGTCGGGATCCTGGGTGGCACTATCTATACTGTATGGGATTCTGGGGGACCGTTGTCTACACTGTATGGGATCCTGAGTGGCACTGTCTATACTATGTGGGATCTGTGAGCACTATACTGTGTATATATGTAATGTATATGTTGTCATTATATACCAGTCACCTGGTAGTCTGCACCATACATATTATATTTAGATCTCAGTCACAGCTGATTCCCAAAATAATTCTGAGCACTTCATTGCCTGAGTCATGTATATTAGTCACTGACTATTCCAGGAGGCCTCGTCCATTGCAGGATTGCCTGTCAGCAATAATTACACAGAGGAAATGAAGGCCAGACTCCACACATACTACTGGAAACTTCAGGAGATGCTTATTAACAACAAAAAGAAAAGCTCCACAGACTGAGACAAAAGGCCTCATTACTACAACGAGTACTAGCCCAGCTCAGAAGCTGTGTTGTGAATCTTTCCTCTTATGGCAAAACACGAAATGTCAGTTCTCTCCAAAGGTCTGTCCTTCTGCCCCTCAGCACACACTGACCATATCCAACTCTGCAATGATTGGAGGAGTTTTTCAGAAAAATGAGATTAAGGGAATATTTTTATGACAAAGACCCTCCATACAGCAGTGACTCTGAGATGGAACAGCCCATAAGGAATCCTACCAAAAATCTACCTGGACCCCCGCCCTGGAGCTAATGCAGCACTGGATAAATATATTGACTGTTTCAGAAGCAAAGTAAAATCAGAAATCCTAGAGAAACAAAAGAAACAGGCGATAACCTAACCCTGCAGGAACAGAAGGCTATTACATCACTGAAAGAAAATCAGGATATAATAATAAAACCAGCTGACAAAGGGGGCGAATAGTCATAATGAATACCTCAGACTATATCCAGGAGCAAACAGGCAACTGTCAAATCCCATCCATTACTCCAAACTTGGAAGTGATCCCACAGAGGCCTATTGAAGAACTAAAGAGTATGATCAAGGAGTTTCCAGTCCAGATCCAGAATCAGGTAAAGGACTTATCCCCCAAGATCCCAGGCCGGGCTGCTTCTATATGCTCCCAAAGATACACAAAGATGGCAACCCTGGGAGGCCTATCATTTCTGGCATTGGGACACTGACAGAAAACATCTCAGGTTGGGTGGAAAATCTCCTAAAACCCCTTGTCAGGGATACTCCAAGCTATATCCAGGACACCACTGACCTTCTTAACAAACTGAATGCCCTGGGCCCTCTACCTGAGGGTACCATTTTGGCCACCATGGATGTGGAATCCCTGTATACCAACATTCCTCACAGGATGGAGTTGCAGCATGTCGGGTACACCTGGCAAACAAAACCTCCCAACAGAACCAGTAACGCAGCTCATACAATTCATCCTTAGCCACAACCATTTTACCTTTGGAGAGGATCTATATCTACAGCGAATGGGAACTTCAATGGGGACCAGATGTGCACCCCAATATGCAAATCTCTTTATGGCAGAAATGGAAGGAACATATTTATCAACATGCACCACCAAACCTATGATTTACCTTCGTTATATCGATGATATCCTTGTCATCTGGACTGCAGGTGAGGAGGCCCTACTTCAATTCCATAATGACTTCAATGACTTTCACCCGACCATCAACCTTAAACTTAGCTATTCAGGGAGTGAAATTCACTTTCTGGATACCACAATATACATTAAGACCACCGGCTACTCACATCAATATACCACAACCCACAGACAGCGGCCTCCTGAGAAACGACAGCTTCCCCCCAAGCACACAAGACAATCTATTATCTACAGCCAGGCTATACCATACAATCGTATTTGCTCCGACAAAACAGACCTGGACAAGCACCTCCTGGATCTGGGTTGAAATTTCTCAGATTGGGATACAAACCAAAGTGACAGACAACCAATTAAACAAAGCAGCAGCCATTAACAGAGACAGTCTGCTCACATATAGAGAGCCCAGAAAGAAGCCCGGTGCCCCTAGTTGTCACCTACAACCCACGCTGGAGATCCTACGAGGATTGCCAAGGAGCTCCAACCTGTACTACATAGGGACAACAGACTCAAGGACATATTTCCGTCCCCCCTCTCCTCTCCTTTCGACACCACCAAACCTGGGCGCATTATCGTCCGGGTTCCCTGAAGGCCCCAACTGAAAATGGCCCTCACCTTGCCTACATAAAAGGTGCATGACCTGCAAGCACATCCCCCGCTGACAGTGTACCTTCCCACGTCCAACGGTGCCAGAATTAGGGGGACATTTTCCTGCGGTCTTCCTGTGGTGTACCTCATAATGTGTGTGCAATGTCCCACCCAGGCCTCTATGTGGGGGAAACAGGGCAGAGACTCAGTCAACGAATGAACTCACACAGATCCACCATTAATAACAGCAGCCGATCTCCCAGTGGCCGCCTTTCTCCGGGAAACCACTCTTTGGTTTGCGGGTTGTGGTTTTTGGGACATTTTAGACACAGGAGAAAAGAAAGAATGGGTACAATTTATGCTTTCAACTCTGCTTTGGCTTAATATTCTGCCGCTTCATGTCCACTTGTTTGAACCATGACTGAACTCAATATTCTGCCGCTTCAAATCCCTTGTGTGACCTGTGAGGGTCACAAATCCCTCCTGATAGCAAACAGATAACAGCAGAATTACTGTCCCCCGTCCGCCCCAAGTTTCCAGACTGTTTTTTGACCTGTTGTAAATAACTTCTCTACTTAGTTGCATTTTTTAAGGACTCTAAAATGCTTTGAAAACCTGTGTATAAAAATCTGTTAATTTTCGTTCTTGTATCCCCTGTCTGATGAAGGGGCGGTCTCCTGGCTTACTTATAATATCTCGTTGCCTCTGGTTCGCCTGTTTCTTCCTCTCCAGCAATAATTACTTCTCCTCGAAATAAAATATCAATTTTACCATTTACAGTTTTTACGTTATTGCTGTAACTTTATTCATCCTGGTTCATGAATAGAAACCCAGAACTACAGTGAAGACTGACACATTCATGCCAATAAGTGTAATGGAGAAGTGATAGGAAGATACATCCGTGTAACAATGCATTCTTATACTAGCATTGTGGATCTGTGTGTGAGATACTAATATGGGCTGACCACAGGGGCTGTAACAGTGAGGAGGACATATTCTGTATAATCTCTAGCTGGATGTTGTGGGGGGATATAGAGAGCTCAACTAGATCTCTGATGTATATAATGTGTCCCACTCCCAACAATAGCAAATCAGACATTCCTTAAAGTGACAGATGCCCATTCCAGACATTCCTCAAGGTCCTCACAGTCAGCTGGACAGCAGATTCTGTGTAATGTAACGTGTTCTCCAGCCAATGTCTTCTGAGTCTAAGGATGGGATTCTGTAGAGAGAGAAGCTCCACATTCCAGAGATACCCGACATGACTTTCTATGGAGACCCCACAGGAGAAGTCACTGACCAGGGACATGTAATACAGGGAACAGGAAGAGAAAATTGTCTCGATCTATAAAAAAAAGATCTAATATCCATTGTTTATGTAATATCCATCTAATAATAGTCTTTTAATAGTCCCACAATGGGGAAATTCAGTGTGTTACAGCAGCAAAGATAATATCTCATATCTCTTGCATGTGATATCTATTGCTACCCCATATTACAAAATATATATACCCCCCCCCTCCCCAGACTGAATAACACATGAGTGCATCTTTAACCCTTTCCCAACATCGGTTGCAATAGTATAGCAGATGTTGGGTATTTAAATATGGTGTTCAGGAGCGGAGTATCCCCATAGCCGCCAGGTCTCCGCTGTATAAAACGGATTGTGGTAATTAATCCCCCTCCTCCCGCTACTAGTATTAGTGTATCAGACCACTAGGGGGTTCTCAAAATAACAGTGGAAAAAACACAAAACAAAAAAAAGGTAATAAAAATTAAATTCACCCCCTTTCCTTAGAACACTTATAAAAGTACTTAAAGTGAAATGTACCCATTAGGCATCCCTGTGTCCAAAAACACTCAGTCTACAAAGTTATAAAAATATTTTTCCCATAAAGTGAATATCATAGTGGGGGAAAAAAAAAACAATCAGAAGAGCCGAAATATAAAAAAATAAAAAATAGTTACGAGTGTTAGAATATGGCAATTACATGAAAACTTTTTGATTTTTTTTAAGGGGTTAAAACAAATAAATAAAACTATATAAATTTGGTATTTCCGAAATCGTACCGACCTGCAGAATACAGGGGACATGTCATTTTGGCTGCACAGTAAACGCTGTAAAAACCAAGCCCGTAAAAAAAATGCGTAAATGCAGTTTTTTTCTCCAATTCCACCCCATTCAGAATTCTTTTCCAGATTCTCAGTACATTGTATGGAATATTAAATGGTACCTTTACAAAGTACAACAAGCCTCTAGTGACCCCATATATAAAGGACCCCCCTGTAGTCATCATACCCCCTATTATTAATCCCCCCCATGTTTATAATGCCTACTTATATAGATGACATCCCGCTCTGTACTCATAATGCCCCAACTACCCTAAAACTACCCTGTGATTCCTTGATGAACTGTCCCGCCTTATCCTCTTCTTATGTCTTACCACAGGGACCCCGCATAGGATGTGTGCGTCTCAGTGCAGGAGGTGCGATGCTGTGACGTCATCGCGCCCAACAGCGCCAAGAAGCAGACTTGTTGTCTGGGGTGTCGTCGTCTAGTAAACCGCAAGCCTGAAGTGTTTTATGTCTTTTCCCACGGCGCTTTTTTCCTGGGGTCCGCTATTTTTGGGTCCTTACCCTTCCAGCGCATTAATAAAAGAGGGACAGGTGGAAAAGCTTCTGCACCAAAACTAAATCTGCCCTGTGTGAATTCACTCTATGGCTGAGGCCGCACATTGCAGAAAAGCTGCTTTTTTTGTTGCAGATTTTGCTGAGGTTTATTGAGCCACAGCCAGGAGTGGATTGAGCAGACGGGAGAAGTAGAAAAAGGTTCCTAGATATTTCCTATTCCTTTTGTAA
Organism: Leptodactylus fallax; assembly: GCA_947044405.1. Lineage (NCBI taxonomy): Eukaryota > Metazoa > Chordata > Amphibia > Anura > Leptodactylidae > Leptodactylus > Leptodactylus fallax. The sequence continues at coordinate 517,525 of CAMRHE010000477.1, read as the reverse complement.
ACACTCCTGGTTTTGGCTAAAAAAAAATGTAGCAAAATCTACAACAAAAAATCCGCAACGTGGGGCTTTAACCTAATAGATTTCTACCTGCTGGAAACTCACATGAATGATACATTTTGACGGCAATAAAAAAAATGGACATTGTACAGTCCGATTTTGGCCGAGATGTGTAAGAAAAAAAAATAGCAACGGCATGCAACAATTTTGTATCTCACGGACCCTGAGTCTGTGTAACAAACTGGATGTGTGAAATACTTAATTCACTATAAGACGTCCATTTTTTCCACGGACAGCCCTCGGATAGAAAAATATCAATGACCCGCCCTTAGGATAGGGTCATCAATATGTGATTGTGGGGTCTGACACCTAGGAGCCCCCTCCCCCTATAGCATTCAGGTGACTACTGCGGCCTCTACACAAGCATAGTGCCATACATTCAATAGTGGCTGTGCATGGTATTGCAGGTTAGACCCATTCACTTGACTGAGCTCAATGTCATGTGACACGGCCTGTAAAGGAGAGGAGACACTTGCTGGAGCAATGCTGCAGCTATCGGTATCCTAAGGACAGGTCATCCATATAGAAAACCCCTATCATTCCAGCTGATCACCCACAGATCTGTACATTTATATAGGACGGTGCAGTGTGCATTATCTTGGGTGCTATACACACTACGCAGTAAACACACAGAACTGCACTAACAGAAAGTCAGATTTCAATGACCTGTAACAAAAATATACAACCTTGTAATCTTATAAGGTCACACAATCCCCCGCGACCTCTCTGTATACGATCCTATATATAAAATCAATGATAATATACAATAAGCTTTAGAAGTGACGTCACAATTTATTAAAAATAGACTCTGTATATAAGTTATGTCTGACAGCTCATTCTGCCCCCCCATAGTGTAGATTATAACATAATACAACAACAGTCATGAATGAAGAACAATATAACACAGCGTAGTCCCATAGGTTAGGTACAGTACATATAACAACCCCTCTGGTCCCCGGGTCCATTACATAAAAAGTGGCTCCATCTTAACGCTGAGCTACAAACCGTAGCCGCTGAGTGTACACCAAGTCCGCAATGTACAGCAGCAGGTTGACATGAGTAAAAATGGTGACGACCAGTTGACTGTCCCATGGACATCGTCCCCAAGAGCAGCGCGATGGTCTTGTCGGTGACCCGTATTTGGTATCGAAACAGAAAACGGGCCAGATGACAGAAGCACTTATGTACATCGCTATGGCCACCACCGTGTATATGACCACAAAGCGTTCAAAGGGGCAGCGTAACATGACCGCCCGTCCGGTAATGTTCAGTACGATCACCACCACGGTCACCGCAAAACAGAAGCTGTAGACGGCCACACACCACTGAGTGGCCACGTATTTCTTGTACTGACTTTCCGTGGCCAGAGCTCCAAATATAATACATGCAACAAAGGCTTGGACCACCTTCAGCAGCCCGGCGGCGGTCGCCATGTAGCTGCACGGCATCCCCGGCCTGGCACGTGTCAGGAACACCTCCACGGCATAGACCAGGAACAGAAGTCCAGCACAGACGCTGACGGCCAAGCGGTGGTTCCTGGTAACGCAGTCCGGTGTACAGTTCAGAGTGACGAAATACAGTGGGTAGATGACAGCGGCGGTGAGGGTCATAAGGGCTGCCAACATGGCAAAGGCCGCCGTGAAGTTACCCCAGGACAGATTGCGCAGGCACGACTGGAGCCGAGTCAGATCACACACGACTATGAGCGCGGTGACGGCGAAACAAAAACACCAAACAAAGACGCAGAAGGTCCCATAGGCGGCGCTGAATCCAGCTCTGTGGAGAACCAGGCTGAAGGTGGTACATCCAAAAAGAAGCTGAAAAAGGCGGACCATCCCCACTTTAGAACACAGGGCCTGTGCATTGAGGTAGGGCCCACCGGCGTTATCCATGTCTAGGATCAGCTGCGGAGAGTCAACTGGAGAAGCCACAAAGCAGCGTCTCTGCTCATACAGTCAGGAGTCCTCTGTCCCTTCTGTCAGCCTCCACAACCCGTGTCTGATACTGCAGAGACCCTCGGGGTGACCAGCATGTCCGGGGTATAAATAGGAGGCAGTATTTATAGTTCTGGACCAAGTTCAGCTCTGACGGGATGAGATGGGTTTACTTACAGACAGAAACATTCCAGAAGTCCACCTGTCGCTGCACACGAATACTAGAGCCGGGCACTGCCGCAAACACACAGACCCCGCAGACATCCAGGGAGGACCAAAACATTACTGATTCATCGTATTTACTGTTATTTGTATTAACCCCATTTGTATTGATTTTATTTTTTTCCATTAATCATAATTTTCTGTTCAACTTTTTGGTACATAAACTTTACAGTTTCATCTATATTCATTTTATTTTGGCAAAAAAAAAAAAAAATTCTCTGAAGTTTAATTTTTTTTTTTACCCCACTCACTGTACCGTTTTTTTATGGCGATACCTGATAGGTCTATATTATTTTAAAATAGGTTTTGGAAATGTATTGATAAATATGCTTGTTTGTGATTTTAACCCCTTCCTGCCGGAGGGATTTTTCGATTTTCGTTTTTGACCCCCCCCCCCCCCACACTCTTCCAAATCCCATAACTATTTAATTTTTCCGCTCTCAGAGCCATAGGAGGTCTTCATGTTTGCGGGACAAATTTTTCTTCATGAGGCTACCATTTAATTATTCTGTACAATGTACTGGGAAGCTGGAAAAAAATTCAGAATGGGGTGGATTTGAAGAAAAAGTGCATTTGTGTGACTCTCTTACGAGCTTTGCTTTTACGTCGTTCACTGTGCAGCCAAAATGACGTCACTTGTATTCTATGTATCGGTACGATTCCAGAGATACCAAATTTATAGGGTTTTATTTACATTTTAACCCCTTAACAAAAATCCAAAACTGTGCAAAAATTTTTTTTTCCGAAAAGTTGCCCCATTCTGACACCCGTCACTTTTTTATACTTCCATGTACGGGGATGCATAGGGTGTCTCTAGTTGTGAGGCCAGATGTACATTTTAGTTATAACATTTTGAGGACTTGCTATTGCTTTGATCATTTTTTATTCTAATTTTTTTTATCAGAGGCGAAACAGTGAAAAAACGGCGATTTGGCACTTTTGTTTTTTTTTCCTGCTACGGCGTTTACCGTACCAGAAAATTATTTTTATGGATTTGTAGACCGGGCGTCCCCACCTCTCTCACATTTGCTCAATTTTGGCGAGCGAGGCGCGGATCAGGGTTTGTGGCGCACGTTTGGGCTTTGCACCATAATATCATCCCTCTACATCAGGTTTGTGGTGTATAGGCAGTGAGGACTCCCCCTCCTTTGTATTTACTTCATCAGGTGTTTCACCAATTTAGCAATAAGGCCCATGCACACGACCGAGTGTGCATCCGAGTTGGGGCCAAGATTATCAAGGAATGCAGTTGGATGACACTTGGAGCGGCATCCAAATGTCATACGAGAGCATACGGCGATGCATTCACCTCCTATGGGGGCCCCCATAGACATGAATGCATCCCAGTATGCACACCAAGTGTCATCCAACTGCATTCCATGATAAACTTGGCCCCAACTCGGATGCACACTCGGTCGTGTGCATGGGGGTCTTAAGAGAATATGGCAGCTAATAGGCCAGAGCAGTACATGTGATTCAGGAAACCAATGGCGTCCCGGTAAAAGCATGTGCAAGGCAGAAAAATTGCAGAACACGGTAAAAGGAAGGCAGGAATGTTCTGCCTGTGTAATGGTCGCTCCTATACTTGCCTATTCTGATTGGGCATTATGTATTAGTATCCCCTTCCTTTGTTCTAATCCTCCGACACTGTCACTAGCTCTGACCTCTGTGTGTGCTGTACAGTATAGCGTATATAGCAGAGTGGCAGTGACTCATTGTAGTGTCACGTCTCTCTATAGTGCAGGTGGTATTGTAGTGTACTGTATACTGTCCCTTGTCCTGTCACACGTCATACAGCAGAGCACAGTGTAAGTACATTATGTTCTCTATTGTACTATAGTACAGTATAGCACATCCCTATCAAGAGCCAGCAGATGACTTCAACCGCTTGGCTTCTACTTTTGAGAACTCCTGCCCGCCTGCAGCAGTAAGCCGTATTTCAATAGATCTGGGCGCCACCCGGTGGTGACGATTTAGATTACAGCCAAAAAGAAAAAAAAAAAAAGAACAAAAAAAAAAACACTACCACGTTACGATCTAACCTCAAATCCTTTCACATTGCGTTGTCAGGCTAACACGTTTAGCCAGTCATAATGAGTGTGTATGTGCTTATATATGTACTTGTGTGCCCTGACAGCGTTCTACACTATGTTTTATAGATGGGTTCCTAGGAGCCCTAAGAGTATTCTACACTATGTTTTATAGATGGGTTCCTAGGAGCCCTAAGTGTTCTACACTATGTTTTATAGATAGGTTCCCAGGAGTCCTAAGAGTGTTCTATCTATAAAACAGTGTAAAAAAAAAAAAAAAAAAAAAAACCCATTAAAAATGGCAGCAGTGGGGAACGGTTAATTGAGCTAACCATGGAAGAAGAACCTTTTGTGCAAATCCCAAGACAGACTGAACAAATCTAAAACAGTAGGATAAAATATTAAAGATATCCTGCAGGCCTTTACAGCGGCAGAAGTATTCCACTATTTCATTAACAAAACCTAAAAATGCCAAAAGATGACATGTATCCTGTTATATCTGTTCATTCATTCACTTGCAGTGAAAATTTGCTGCAGCTTTTTTGACATCGATAGTACAATATCATTTGACATGTTACAAATCCGCCTGCTAATGGTATTTTTCAATCCCCATTTCTTCTTGCTTTCCTAGTATGGTTCCCACCATGAGCTTTACAAGGCGGCATTATTAGTGTTTCTGTATGACTACATTTGTTAGGCAACTAGTTCTGCTACTAAATAACTGGCCTCTTGAGCCTTCTCAAACTCTCCAATGTTGAGGTCAAGTCTCTGAATATAAGCTATAGATTATCCAGACAAATGGGCATGATTTCTTAGAAAGTGCCGCTTACGTTTGGATAGAACCATTCCGGCATGTCATACTTTCTTGCCACAAATCACACACATTGGAATGGGACATCTTTCTTCACTGGTTGAGGTAAACTGAGTCTGTGGCCTCCAAAAAGATCAACACAATGGGGCAGATTTATCAGTGGGGTGTAGACAGTGCAACTGTAGACTAGACCAGGGTCTCAAACACGCGGCCTCCGAGGCTAGGATCTGTGGCTCGTGACCTTCTCCCTGGTTCTGCGGATCCAGGTGGATCTGGGGAGAAAAGAATCGCCGACCCAGTTCTAAAGCTTCCCGATATTGTAGGCCGCAAGCCAATGGCCTATAAGCTTGGGGTAGCTTTGCTGTAGATACTTACCTCAATGCTCGGAGCAGGGGAAGAAAGAGGGATGCGTTGGGAAGAGGCGAGGTAAGTACTGACTGGGGGACACTTAACTATGTAGGGCCAGTGATGGGTTATAAATGTGTATTGTGAAGAATTTAAATGGAATCCGGCCCATCAACTACAAATTTTTTCTATGTGCGGCCCATTTGCCCGGCTGACTTTGAGAACTCTGGACTAGGCAGTTTTATCAAAGTGGTGTTTGATAAATTTGGCACATTGTTAGGCAACATGCACATGACCGGGCGACCAGGCTGTGATTGAACGACGCATGGATAGCACATGGATGACATCTGTGCGCTGCCTGTGCCTCGAGGTCAGCGAGCAAGGTACGCAGAACGGATAGGCATAGGACCTGTCCTGAGTTTTGCTCCTGGATCACAGGCACATACACTGGACCATGAAAATACTGTACATGGTCGTGTATTGGGCCCTAGAAATGAATGGGTCAGTGTGCTAGCCATTTCAGCAGCTGATCCACAATGGACTAGCGAATCATCCACTAACCATCACCGTCTACCAATCCGCACATTTCAGACCACTTCAATGAAACTGAAATAACTGAAATAGCAAGGACTGATAAACCAGCAAGAGACATCCTTGTTGTATACGCCATAACCTATGAGCGCTGCGTTGCATCCAGGCAGAGACTTTTTGGAGATGAGACCAGCTGGAAAATCCACTAAAATAAATACCTTTCCTCTGCAAATGACAAACAATGGAAAGAACAACAGTCTGTAGGACCGGAGATGGTCGATGTGACAGTCCGGATTATTTGGCCAAATACTGTGTCTATTCAATGATGGATAAAATATTGTGCCTTCACTGTTGAAGACGTTGTGTCACCTATATCAACAGTGGAGGTAAAAAAAAAAACGCATTTGAAAAAAAAAACAAAAAAAAAAAAACCTTTCGATTCTGTGAAAATGGGTTGATATAAAAATAAAAATAATTTGATTTCCGCGTTTCCATGTGTAAAGTGATGTGTGAAATGTACCTGAGCATCATCCATCAGTTTGATGGCTGGCATGTTGCTAAAACAGTAGGAAAAAGGTTCTCATTTATCAAAAAAACAAAAAAAATTCTAAAATCTCTCTCGTGATCTAGAACTTGTGGTGAGAAAGGAGATGAATTTGCATCAATGCAACAAGTTACTAATGTACATGAATGGCCACTGAGCAGACTTGTAAAGCTTCTCTGCCTCTTACTTCAGTGGACCCATGTTGCGGAACGCAGAAGAAACGCATTGCGTTTTTTTTTCCGCAATGTTTTTCTTTCCTTATTAAATCTATAGGGAAAACTTTTTCCGTATCATTGACATGCTCGCTTTCACAATTTTTTGGCAGCGGGGGGGATTAGCCAGAATCTTATTCACTGTCTGGGACTCTAAACTTTTTTTTCGCTTTTCCCTGGGCCTTCGCGAACGGTGTGATCCGTGCAACATGGTTGATGTGGATCCATGGCGTGATCTGGACGCACCACCCTAAAGTAGGCCTTATTCACTGTCCGCCATGTTCACACCCCCCGGGGTACGGAAACCCGAAGAAACTTTTTGGAGATCAGCCATTGGAAAATCCACATATTAAAAACCAAAAGAAATAACATGACAAATAATGCAGACAAGAGGGAAACTTCTGGATGTTTGACCACAGATGACCAGACTGACAGTCCGGGTTATTCGGTACAATATTGTGTCTATACAATAATGGCTGCAAATACCCCCCCCGCCAAAAAAAAAATAATAAAAAAAAAAAGAATAATATTATCCACATCAGCAGTTCTAAAAAAAAAAAAAAAATTAAAAATAGCATTTGAAAAACTTTAATTCGTGAAAATTTTGTTTTCATAAGTCTAGCAGCGCTCGCACATTTCCATATGCAAACTGATACAGGGAACTAACCGACCATCATACATGAGTTTGATGTCTGGCATATTGCTAAATCTGTCGGAAGGTTCTTACTGCATGAAATAAAAGGACTGGGAAATTCTTCATTGGCAGCCACTGAAAAATCACCTGATCTAGAACAAGGGATGGAGATGAACTTGTATTAAGATGGAAACCATCAATGGAACAGGTTACTAATGGCCTTATTAACACAGCCGCATGAGGATGAATGATCTATATGATAATCAAAGACTGTATGCAGACCCATGTCCTTTAAAGGGGCACACCGAGACCTCCGTTCATTTTCCACAGAACGTTGGCTGGTTACTCGTTATTGAATGACTCACAGACTGCCTTATCCTCTCCCTCTGCCCCACCACCCATATTAGCCAATTTGCACGCGGACAAGACATGGAACGCTTCTTTAGATGCCTGAAGGTACATATCGAAGAAGAAGAGCCTACGGGTATCATGCACCAAGAACAATGACTTGTCGATATTCCAGAAGAGACCCTCTGGGTTTCAGGGAGTGAGTACATTTGCCCCCCCAAAGAAATTACCATGTGTCGAAACTTGTTAAATTTTGTACAGCGGGATTGAAGAGAAACTGCTGGAATCCTCCAAAACAATAGCTGTAGCCTGAGTAACCTCTCTCTGACAGGGGGGAGACAGTATCGCTTCCGTAAATAAATATCAGATCCGCAGACAGAGACTCAAGAATTGTCATGAAAAACATAACAGGACTAAAAGGCCGAGATTTGGGCCCAATTACTACTTACTAGTGGTATATAAACCCACATATACATGAGGACCTAAATCCTATCATTGTTCTTTATTTAACATGGAATTGGATCTCCTTTATTCTAAACCTATCCACACGATCATGAAAACTATGGGACCCCAACCTCAGCTATCCTGGTTAGGTAGGGTTCATGCCATTAAAATGGGGTACTCTCCCGAGATTCCTTTACCTGTTTCGGTCCCTGCCCATACCCATTCCTAAATTAGCTTTTAATTCTTGTTTTGTCATCGACGTCAAGGTGGTTTGCTCTCCATAATTTTGCTTTGTACTATAAAGCGGCCTTACAACTGGCACAGCTTACCACAGTTTCAGCCCTGGCGGGTTCCCGTAGATCCGGGTTCGTCGTGAATCCTCTCTCTATCCCACACCGGGTTTGCTCTGGACTATGGGACCCTTGCCTGGTGCTCTGTCCTCCTCCTCCCCTTTTACATTCCACTCTTAGGATTATGACATCAGTCGCAGGTTCCAATATAAACTCCAAACCCTTCCTTCTCCCCGCCTTCCATTTTTAACAATCCTATGTTCGCTCCTGGTCTGGATGCCAGGCCTTTCGCCTGGTGGACACAACGCCGCCTCATACAGCTTAGACACTTTAGGGATGATAACCCCTCTCTCTCCATACAGGTTTATCAATCGCCACCTGAGGAGCGGTTTCGGTTGGCTCAAATATTTCATCTTCTTAGGGGCCTTCCCCCTTCTACCTCTAGTCTTACTTCTACTCAATTTGGACAAATTTGTCACGGAGGACCCATTTGGCAGGGGGCCAAACCCTTCCTTCATTATACTCCATCTTCATTGTCCCTCCCCCTCTGGTTAAATTCCCTGCTCTACAGCACTGGGAATCTGATCTGGTTGACACCACGTCCTTAGCTAGATGGGGATCATTATTGTGACAATATATCGCGTGGTGGTCGTCAAGTCTCCATGGCTGAAACAACCTTAAAGTTATTACAGAGAGTTTATTATTTTCCTGTTAAATTACATAAGTTTTATCCTAATGTCTCGGATAGGTGTTTTCGTGGTTGCTCTACTCTAGGGGACATTTGGCATACATGGAGGGCTTGCCCTGTGGTCCCAAATCTTTGGCGTCAGGTTAAGACTACGATTGATACGGTCTTTGCCAGGCACCTGGATTTGTCACCTTCAGTCCTCTTATTAGGAGATAAACCTCCAGGAATCAGTTATAAGATGTTTCGCCTTCTTCAGCACATTACTATGGTCACTCGCATACATATAGCTTCACAATGCCGCACCCCCAGGCTATCCCACTGCAGTATTGCATAGAATTAATCTTCTTATGCTTTATGAACGTATTGAGGCCACCCGTACCGATACATTTGCTAAATTTGAAGGCATTTGGCGTCCTTGGTTCTGGAAGAAAACCTGTTGGAGTCTGCAAAAGACCTGAGACTGGGACGGAGATTTATCTTCCAACAAGACACTGATCCCAAACATAAAGCAAAATCTACAATGGAATGGTTCACAAATAAACGTATCCAGGTGTTAGAATGGCCAAGTCAAAGTCCAGACCTGAATCCAGTCGAGAATCTGTGGAAAGAGCTGAAAACTGCTGTTCACAAACGCTCTCCATCCAACCTCACTGAGCTCCAGCTGTTTTCCAAGGAAGAATGGGCAAGAATTTCAGTCTCTCGATGTGCAAAACTGATAGAGACATACCCCAAGCAACTTGCAGCTGTAATTGCAGCAAAAGGTGGTGCTACAAAGTATTAACTTAAGGGGGCCGAATAATTTGGAACGCCCCACTTTTCAGTTTTTATTTTTTACAAAAGTTTAAAATATTCAATAAATTTCGTTCCACTTCACGATTGTGTCCCACTTGTTGTTGATTCTTCACCATAAAAATTTAAAAATTTTATATTCTTATGTTTGAAGCCTGAAATGTGGCAAAAGGTTGAAAAGTTCAAGGGGGCCGAATACTTTCGCAAGGCACTGAATGCCTGTATTGTCTTGTTATAAGCATTTTCTGTAATAAAACCTTTTTGAAACTAAAATTTTGACTTAGGCTAGTTGCAGACAACCGTGTGTATTTTGCAGTCAGCAAACTAGTCTTCAGTTTTTGCGGACAGAGTGTCTTAAGTGTTTCATCAGCATCTGTGCCAATTGTCCGCAAAAATCCTAGTTTGCGGATCTACCATAAAAAACACAGGAGACATAATGATATCCCTAGCTTGTCCGCGAAAACGTACGGCACTCTCACGACCACTGAGTACATCCATGTGCCGTTCTAAGTTTTTGGTCTCCCCCATAGGCTTCTATGGGCGAGTCCGTTCCGCAAAAACTGAACGGAATAGGACCTGTTCTATCAGACCAGCTCAAACTCATACCCTAAGCATTTCAGTGGCGTTTCGTCAATTAATTATATAACATATAAAGACAATTTGAGATCTTTTTGGGAAGTATAAATACTTGAATCCCATTTAAAGCAGAAGACTTTTCCACCCGGCCGGCCAATTGTGTCAGGAACAGATTCCCTTTTTCAAGCCCCAGCAAAGTTCCTGGATACAGTACACATTTTTCACTAACCTTACGTTGGAATAGCCTTTATAAAGGCTATTCTAGTCCTAACTTTGTTTCTGTTTTCCAGGCAGCGGTTTTTATGTAAATTTGTTTTTTGCAGTGCTCCAAGCACCGCAGCGTCATAGCCTTCAGTGTGTTCGCTCCCCCCTCCTGGCCGTTGTATTCACGCCCCCTCCGATGATGAGCTCCCTTGTTCTGCCTCCTCTTCTGCTGCGTCATCAGCAGCAGTCTTCAGCGAGATCGCAATCTCACGCATGCACTGTCAGCTCTGCCACTTCAGGTTGGATTGGTTCAGGAGGTGCTTGAGAGAGTAGTAAAAACAAGAGAAAGGTGAGAATGCACTCGCACAGGTGGATCGGTGGTCTAGATGTACCCTCATCTGCAAGGATTTGTGAACAGTCACAACCACTATAGCAGCATGTAGATAATTATTAGCACTGGTTTGCAGCAGGACATCAATCATGTGGATTCCAGACGACAAACTGTAGATCATCAGTTGCGGAGAAGCAAATTTCTCCAAAAAATGAAAGGTCCGCGCCAATTCCAGTGGATATGGCTTTTATTTGTATTGCACAATCACACTACAACGTTTCGGGGACGCGTTTCGCGCCAAGTTATGCTAATTTGTTTATGGGGAGATTTGAGGAGACGTTCATTCAAAATCATCATCCATGGAGGTCCAACATTTATTATTACAAACACTATATAGATGACCTCTTGTTTATTTGGAAGGGATCTCATGATTCTTTCATTAATTTCGTCCAATATTTAAATTCAAACGATTGGTGCATCTCAAGTGGTCACTCTGAAGAAACCTCCATTGAATTTCTAGATTTAGAACTAAATTGGGGGGCCTGGGAGTATCAAAGACCAGGATGTTCTTCAAACCAGTCGACTGCAATAGCCTTTTGGACTATCGCAGCCACCACAAATAGAAGAAAAACGTCCCATTTGGTCAATTTAAGCGCATATGACGAAACTGTAAAAATGATGATGATTTTTCTATTTAAAATGAGATCCTTACTAAACGATTTAGTGAGAAAAAATATCCCAAAAAGATCATTCAAGCTGCCCGGTCTAGAGCAGGAGAACTTACACAAGCCGATTGTTTGATACCCACAAATAAAAATAAGACCACCACAAACACCTTCAAACATAATTTCATTACAACTTTTAACATCTGTCACAACCAAATATGCAGTATTGGCCCATCTTGTTGAATGATCCCCTTCTGAAGGAGAGACTACCTTCCAAACCTAGTCTCACTTTCAAAAGGGCTAAACAATGAAAAATTATTTGGCCCCCAGCAAACTAAGAGACAGAACCGTATCCTCTACCCCTTATCTGCAACAACCCTCCCTTCAAAGGTCATTCCGTTGCAACCACTCTAGATGTAAATGCTGCATAACCCTTAAACACCGCACAACTCTAACAAGCAGAACCATTGGGGAAAAAATTCAAATCTTCAGCCTATGTAATCTACGTTCTAGAATGTCCGTGTGGACTCCAATATGTAGGGAGGACCACCAGACCATTTAGAGAACGTGTAAATAAACCTAGATCAAATGTGACTAATGGATTTATGAAACCTAGATTCTCAAGACATGCAGTAACACATCACAATTCCAACTTTGAAAGCTTTTCAGTTACCCCCATACACACGTGGATAAAATTGTTGGTATCCCTCGTTTAATGAAAGAAAAACCCACAATGGTCACAGAAATAACTTGAATCGGAAAATAGTAATTTTCCAAACTACATGTTGACAAGCCACAAAGCTTCTGGGAGAATGTCTTATGGACAGAGGAGACAAAAATCGAAATCGAAATCTTGAAAAGAACACTGTCCCTACTGTGAAACATGGAGGAGGCTCTGTTATGATCTGGGGCTGCTTTGCTGCATCTGGCATAGGGTGTCTTGAATCTGTGCAGGGTACAATGAAATCTCAAGACTGTCAAGGGATTCTAGAGAGAAATGTGCTGCCCAGTGTCAGAAAGCTTGGTCTCAGTTGCAGGTCATGGGTCTTGCAACAGGATAATGATCCAAAACACACAGAAAACACCCAAGAATGGCTAAGAGGGAAACATTGGACTATTCTGAAGTGGCCTTCTATAAGCCCTGACCTAAATCCTATTGAGCATCTTTGGAAGGAGATGAAACATGCCTCCTGGAAAAGGCACCCTTCACACCCGAGACAACTGGAGTAGTTTGCTCATGAGGAGTGGCCAAAATACCTGCTGAGAGGTGCAGAAGTCTCATTGACAGTTACAGGAATCGTTTGATTGCAGAGATTGCCTCAAAAGGTTGTGCAACAAAATATTAAATTAAGGCGTTACCGACCAGCTGTTCCCTCCATCATCATGGGCAATGTGAGATCTCTTGCAAACAAGATGGATGAACTAACAGCGCTCACCAGGCATCATCAGGAGTTTCGGGCGTGCAGCATGATGCTACTTACAGAGACTTGGCTCACTGAAGTTACTCCTGACCCTCTGGTCTCCTTGGATGGTTTTAAACTCCTTCGGGCAGACAGGACAAGGGAGAGCGGTAAGAGGAAAGGAGGAGGGCTGGCAATGTTTGTGAATAATAGATGGTGTAATCCTAGGCACATTGTGATTAAGGAGCAAACTTGCTGTGAGGACATTGAACTATTAGCTGTGAGCATGAGACCTTTCTACCTACCAAGGGAACTATCACATGTCATCGTGATAGCTGCATATGTCCCCCCCCTCTGCGAAAGCTGACGCTGCCTGCGAGGTCCTACAAGCCACGCTGAGCCAGTTACAGTCTCAGCACCCCCAGGCCCTCTTTCTTCTGTCGCGTGATTTCAACCATGCCTCTCCATCATCCATACTGCCCAGTTTCACACAGTATGTAACCTGCCACACAAGAGACAACAAAACACTGGACTTGTTCTTTGCCAACGTGAGGGAGGCATATAACTCATCAGCCCTACCGCTCCTGGGGAGATCGGATCACAACCTAGTACATCTCCGACCTGTGTACAAGCCACTTGTACGTAGAGAACCAGCTGTCACCCGCACAGTGAGGATATGGTCCGAGGAGAGTGATGAGGCTCTGAGGGATTGTTTTGACACAACCACATGGGAAGTGCTGCAGGATTCTTATGGAGAAGATATAGAAGGACTCACACACTGCATAACAGACTACATTAATTTTTGTGTGGACAACACAGTACCCACAAAAGTGGTGAGGTGCTTCAACAACAAACCATGGATTAACTCTGATATAAAAACACTACTTAAGGAGAAAAAGATGGCATTCAGGACAAGAGATAAGGAGGGGTTGAGGGAAGTACAAAAGGAGCTGAGGCATCAAATCAGGCAGGGAAAAGCCAGTTATAAAGAAAAAATGGAAAAGCAAATGGAAAGAAAAGACATAAGGGGGGTCTGGGAGGGGCTTAAGTCAATTTCGGGTCATAAACAGTCTGTCTGCCAGATTGAGGCAGATGTTAATTGGCTTAATGAACTAAACCTATTCTTCAACAGATTTGATCACACACCAGCTCCTCCCACCCCAGTATGTCCTTCAGCTCCCTCCACCACAATGACTTCTCCCCATGCGGCCACTTCCCAACAGACCAGTAAATCCAGAAATCCGTCTTCATCTGGCCACAGTCTGACCTTTACACGGGCCCAGGTGAGGAAGGAGATGAAAAAGATCAAGGCGAGGAAAGCCGCAGGGCCAGATGACATCAGTGCAAGGCTAATTAAGACTTGCGGGGACCAGCTGTGTGGTATAATTACATATACAGTCATATGAAAAAGTTTGGGCACCCCTATTAATCTTAATCATTTTTAGTTCTAAATATTTGGGTGTTTGCAACAGCCATTTCAATTTGATATATCTAATAACTGATGGACACAGTAATATTTCAGGATTGAAATGAGGTTTATTGTACTAACAGAAAATGTGCAATATGCATTAAACCAAAATTTGACTGGTGCAAAAGTATGGGCACCTCAACAGAAAAGTGACATTAATATTTAGTAGATCCTCCTTTTGCAAAAATAACAGCCTCTAGTCGCTTCCTGTAGCTTTTAATCAGTTCCTGGATCCTGGATGAAGGTATTTTTGACCATTCCTCTTTACAAAACAATTCCAGTTCAGTTAAGTTTGATGGTCGCCGAGCATGGACAGCCCGCTTCAAATTATCCCACAGATGTTCAATGATATTCAGGTCTGGGGACTGGGATGGCCATTCCCGAACATTGTAATTGTTCCTCTGCATGAATGCCTGAGTAGATTTGGAGCTGTGTTTTGGATCATTGTCTTGCTGAAATATCCATCCCCGGCGTAACTTCAAATTCGTCACTGATTCTTGTACATTATTCTCAAGAATCTGCTGATACTGAGTTGAATCCATGCGACCCTCAACTTTAACAAGATTCCTGGTGTCGGCATTGGCCACACAGCCCCAAAGCATGATGGAACCTCCACCAAATTTTACAGTGGGTAGCAAGTGTTTTTCTTGGAATGCTGTGTTTTTTTAACGCCATGCATAACGCCTTTTTGTATGACCAAACAACTCAATCTTTGTTTCATCAGTCCACAGGACCTTCTTCCAAAATGAAGCTGGCTTGTCCAAATGTGCTTTTGCATACCTCAGGCGACTCTGTTTGTGGCGTGCTTTCAGAAACGGCTTCTTTCGCATCACTCTCCCATACAGCTTCTCCTTGTGCAAAGTGTGCTGTATTGTTGACCGATGCACAGTGACACCATCTGCAGCAAGATGATGCTGCAGCTCTTTGGAGGTGGTCTGTGGATTGTCCTTGACTGTTCTCACCATTCTTCTTCTCTGCCTTTCTGATATTTTTCTTGGCCTGCCACTTCTGGGCTTAACAAGAACTGTCCCTGTGGTCTTCCATTTCCTTACTATGTTCCTCACAGTGGAAACTGACAGGTTAAATCTCTGAGACAACTTTTTGTATCCTTCTCCTGAACAACTATGTTGAACAATCTTTGTTTTCAGATCATTTGAGAGTTGTTTTGAGGAGCCCATGATGCCACTCTTCAGAGGAGATTCAAATAGGAGAACAACTTGTAATTGGCCACCTTAAATACCTTTTCTCATGATTGGATACACCTGGCTATGAAGTTCAAAGCTCAGTGAGGTTACAAAACCAATTTTGTGCTTCAGTAAGTCAGTAAAAAGTAGTTAGGAGTATTCAAATCAATAAAATGACAAGGGTATCCAAATTTTTGCACCGGTCAAATTTTGGTTTAATGCATATTGCACATTTTCTGTTAGTACAATAAACCTCATTTCAATCCTGAAATATTACTGTGTCCATCAGTTATTAGATATATCAAATTGAAATGGCTGTTGCAAACACCCAAATATTTAGAACTAAAAATGATTAATATTAATAGGGGTGCCCAAACTTTTTCATATGACTGTATGTATAATATGAGCCTGAGGCAGGAAATAGTCCCTGAATTATGGAAATCTTCTTGTGTGGTACCAGTTCCAAAGAAACCCCACCCTATGGACCTCAACGACTACAGACCTGTAGCACTGACATCCCACCTGATGAAGATCTTGGAGAGATTGGTTCTCACACATCTCCGCCCTCTAGTGAGCCCCGCTATGGACCCCCTCCAGTTTGCTTATCGGCCGGGCATTGGGGTAGATGATGCCATCATCCATCTTCTGCACAGGGCTCTGTCTCACCTGGAGAAACCAGGGAACACAGTGAGAATAATGTTCTTTGACTTCTCCAGTGCTTTTAACACCATACAGCCCAGGTTATTGAGGGACAAGCTGGGCCTTGCTGGAGTGGACCACCACCTCTCCAACTGGATCCTAGACTACCTCACAAATCGACCTCAATACGTGAGAGCCCGAGACTGTGTGTTAGGTACCGTGATCTGTAATACGGGGGGCACCTCAGGGTACGGTTCTCGCCCCTTTCCTCTTCACACTGTACACTGCAGATTTTAGGTGCAACTCATCCAGCTGCTACCTACAGAAGTATTCTGACGACTCTGCAATAGTGGGTCTCATCACAGACGATGATGACAGGGAGTACAGAGAACTGAACCAGGATTTTGTGGACTGGTGCCACCGGAACCACCTGAAGATTAACGCGGGGAAGACCAAGGAGATGGTGGTGGACTTCCGTAAAGGCAGATGCCCTCCAAATCCAGTGGACATCCTGGGGACGGGCATCGAGATTGTGAACACCTATAAGTACCTGGGTTTGCTCCTTAATAATAAGCTGGACTGGGCAGATCATATGGAGGCCCTGTACAGGAAGGGCCACAGCAGGCTCTACCTGCTTAGGAAACTGAGAGCCTTTGGAATCCGGGGGGCACTTCTTAGAACTTTCTTCAACTCGGTAGTGGCATCAGCCATCTTCTTTGGAGTGGCCTGCTGGGGGAGCAGTATATCAACCAGGGACAGAAATAAACTTGACAAGCTGATTAGAAGGGCCAGATCTGTCCTGGGGAGCCCCCTGGACCCAGTGCAGGTGGTGGGTGACAGAAGGATACTGTCCGTGGTGAGCTCCATGCAGAAGAAGAAGTCCCATCCCATGCATGAGACTGTGATCGCGCTGAGCAGTACTGTCAGTGACCGACTGCTCCACCCTAGGTGTGAGAAGGAGCGCTATCGGAAGTCTTTCCTCCCCACCGCGGTTAGGCTGTACAACCAACACCGACCTAAGCGGAGATCATTACATACAGAGAACTGAAATATCTCTCTGCCTGTTATATCCCCCCCCCCCTCTGCTACGTCCTATCTGTCTGTCTGCTATCAATGTAATGCCTCTCACCTTGGAATATTCCTGTACATGTTGTATTTGTATTTGTATCTGCTTATCTTTGCTGCCGTAACACACTGAATTTCCCCATTGTGGGACTATTAAAGGACTATTATTATTATTATTATTTCTGTCCAGGCCTGTTTCAGGAGTTTTCTTTTTAAAAAATTCTGTTGAAGCCTGGTTGGAAAGCAAAGCAAATGTCTGACTTTCATATGTTCAGTTTCATAGAATTTTTATATATTATTACTTTTGTCAGATTCAAGTTATTTCTGTGACCATTGTGGGGTTTTCTTTCATTAAACGAGGGGAACCAACTATTTTGTCCACGTTTGTAGATCAAATTTCAGATAAAATAACTAAATAGATTTGAAAAGTCTCAAACGGAAAGAAAAGTATTGGATCTACAAAATGAACACATTATATCCTGGGGGCCTAAATGAAGCCCTTGAGAATATTTTCGACTAAGAAATGACTAATCAATTTTTATATGTATTCATAATCTTAATTCCTATGAAAGTCCACCTAGTGTCTTCATTAATTGTATATTCAATGTCCCCACTATAGTGTTGTACATGGCCCAACATTTTTTTGGACTTTAATGAATCTATAATTATAATTTAAATTTGATTTAAATGGTTTTATTATATATTTATTATATGTTGTATGTATTATTGTATGTTGCTTTTTAATCCCTTATTCATATTATATACTATATATGTTCATTTAAATTCATTTATTCTTAAATATATACCATTCTATCACTCTCTCTGCGGAGTGATTGTTTCGCACCCCCCATCAGTTTCTCTCATATAAGGAGACCTCTTATAACAGCATAGACTGACTAAATCAGCATTTCATCGCCTTGTCCTCACCCTTGTCACTTTAATGCAGCTCAACCCAGAGCTGCTGGTCATCTATAACACTACACAAATCCCCGTTCCTACGCTTCTGGCGCAGCCTACTTATGCCAAGTACGTAAGTCACGCATGCGCAGTACATTACTCAACTGAATGGGACAATTGAGCCCATTTTTTATTCACAATTGCCGACGAAGTGTGAGTTACGTTACTTGCGTAAAGCGCGCATGCGCAATTTATATTTCACCACACTAAGCAGATAGTAGCGTGTTAAGCCCAGCACGGACTTTCACATTTGTACGCATGCGCAGTAACTCATTCTGAACATCGAATTTGCTTAACCAATGTTCCTCATCACTAGGTTCCAGCAGGAACCATGACTAATTGATATAGCCTGCATGGTCCCTCTTTTACGAGTCTGCATAGTCCCTCTACAAGATCTCCACCTTTAATCGGAGGATACGGCCATTGATGCCTTTTTGAAAGTGGTAATAAACCGTTTGTCTCGCATTGATGGGAGACGTTTTAGACAGGTCAAATTTATCCAGCAATGAAAGAGAATTACTGAGGGGGCTTTAAAAGGATGAATCTATTGTTATTAAGCCTTCAGACAAAGGGGAGAACCTTGTGGTTATGGACCGCAATAATTATATCAGGATGTGTGGGAATATTCTTAATAATCCTGACTGTTATGAGATTCTCCCCCCAGGATCCAACACAGGATTACTATCTTGAACTGAAGAAAATTTTGATTGAGGCCAGAGACAATCATCTTATTAGTGATGGGGAATTTAGTTTCCTCTTGCCACAATATCCAACACGGCCTACATTTTATGCGTTACCTAAAATCCATAAGGGGCTGAACCCTCTAAAAGGGAGGCCTATTGTCGCAGGGATCAACAGTATAACGCAGAATATTTCATTGTATGTGGATGCTATTTTAAGACCTTTTGTCTCTGCTTTACCATCTTTTGTGAGGGACACAACTGATGTCCTTAAGCGGACAGTCGATTTGGTTGTACCATCTGGAGGTTATCTGGCCAGTCTTGATGTGGAGGCCCTTTACAGCTCCATACCCCATGATGCGGGGTGTGGAGCTGTGGGGGACTTTAAAGGCAAGGGGGAGCCATATGGGGATCCATAACAACCTGGTCCTGAGATTTGTCTTGGAATGTAACACATTTCTATTTGTCCGCCACTTCTTCCACCAGCTCAGGGGGGTGGCTATGGGGAGTGCTTGTGCCCCGACTTTTGCCAACCTCTACCTGGGCTGATGGGAGGAGGTGGTTTTTGCGGACCCAATGGAGGCGTGGTCCTCATTTATTTTGCTTTAGGTCCGTTACATCGATGATGTGTTGTTGATCTGGGGGGGAACTGAGGAGGACTTTAGAGATTTTGTCGCGGCTCTGAATGTTAATACGATGGGCCTCCTCTTTACCTCCGAAATTCAGGAAAACTTTCACTTTTTTGGACTTAACCATATTAAAATTGGAAACAAGACAATTAACTACGACCATCTATAGAAAAGAGACGGCTACCAACTGCCTCTTGAAATGGGACAGTTGGCATCCTAACCCCTTGAAAAGGGGTATTCCCAAAGGGCAGTTCCTGCGACTTCGCAGGAACTGCACCTCAATATCGGACGATCATGTAGCGGCACAAGATCTGCGTGATAGATTTCATAGACGGGGATACCCAGATGGGGTTTTACGGGCAGCATACCAACATGCTTTGTCAGCTGAACGTAGCCATTTACTGCAGCCGAAACAAAAAAGATGGTGGACAGAAATTAAGGATTATAGCAATTTATGATAATGCCTATTTGGAAGTTAAACAAGTTTTGCAGGAATCATGGGACATCCTCTTATCTGATCCTGATATTGGCCCATTGTTGGGGGATTTTCCATCAGTAACACAGACGTGGTACTAATTTTAAAGATAGGTTGGTTCATAGCCACTTGCTATCCACTAATTCTGATACCTGGTTGAATAGGCAAGGAAGGAAATTTGTGGGTACCCATCCTTGTGGGTCCTGTAGGTCCTGTTCTTTTATAAAAACTAGCAAAGATTGTGAGTACAACAACAGGTAAACGGTATAAAAACAATAATTTTATCAACTGCAAAATGGTTGGTGTGGTGTACCTCACCACATGCTGCTGCGGAGTTCAGTACGTTGGCAAAACAATGAGGGAATTCCGCAGGAGGATGAGGAAACATGTAAACAACATAATCCGTCAGGATGACACCACGGTAGCGCGTCATATATGGGCCCATTATGGAGGTGATCCCATTCACATTAGATTCCAGGGCATTGAACAAATTATTCCTTCTCCCAGAGGGGGCAATCTTGATCAAAATGTCACGCATGCGCATTTGGTTTGGTCCCGGTCGAGGGGAGTTCCCCATAAATCAGCTGTGAGTGGAAAGCGTCCTCATTGGCTGGGTTAATGTGAGTGGGCGTGACAAAATGTATTTGAGACTGCCAATTCCGCTGCTTCGTGCGATCAAACAGTGCCGATGGGGGAGCGGGGTTGTATGTTGGGAAAGGTTGATATGCCTACAAAATAGTACTAACATACTTACCTTAGTGGCTCTTTGAAATAGACACGAAACTCTGATGAATGTGTTGGTTTTGGTGTATATTCCGACATAGGAAACGCGTTAGTTGTGTCAGTAGGATATCACAGTTAAAGCTAATTGCTTTGATATGGCTGTGTCAGTTGGACGATAGCGAATACTAGTCGCTGTGTTAGAAAGTGTGTTGGTAGGATATATAACATACACCAATCGCCTAATAGAGGATACTTTAGTAAACACTAATCGTTTTGACAAATCAGTTTTAAAGGTAGCCTAGAAGTGTTGGGAAATATAACACTGTGGACGCTAGGCAGTGCCTTATATGCTTTAGCGGTCCAATATTTTGCTCCTTTAATATGATTCAATATATGGGGTGGAGCAGGCTAGATAGGTGTATATTGTTTAGATCCACACCTATTAGTAGTAGGATATTATGAAGCTTTAATATGGCCTTGTAAATATTTAGGTCTGGCTTCATAGTGAAATAAATTCCTTTCCATCCCAGTCCCTTTATTAATTATATTGTAGTTTTCCCTATTGTAGTATTTTAATAAATATTTAATAAAGTTAATATTTTAAATGCGTCCAGATATTAGTGGGTGACTCTCCTAGTTTAAGAATAACTAATTGATTTAGCCACCTGAGCTGTGAACATATGGATATAGAGGTATAGATGCATTCATTTTTTATTTTGTGTGTCTTTACGTAAATGATTTTACTGAACTCCTCCCTGTATGACAGTAATTTAGGAGCCCTTTTCTACTTAAAGTAGTATAGTATTCAGTCTGTTCATTACTTGCCTACTATACACTTGAGAAAGGGGTACTCCGTGAAACGTTGTAACGTAGTGTGTTTATGCAATACCAATAAAAGCCGTATCCACTGGAATTGGCTCGGACCTTTCATTTTTTGGAGAAATTCGCTTCTCCCCAAAACTTAAATCAGGTCACTCCCAATGTTTCAATTTATGAGAGTCAAGAGAACAGTCACAGACTGTAAGGAACAACTTAATATGCGGGATAAATTGTTAGTAAGAGGTTACCCCCACGACACATTAGACATTCAGATGGAAAAAGTACAGGAGCTTCCAAGGGGTGATTTAATACAGACTCGCCCCAAAGACAAGAAAATTATGGAAAGACCAGCATGTGTATCTACATACATGCCATAGAGCAAAAAAATCAGCAAACGTTGCCACATACTGCAAAAAGGCCACCCCCAGGTTTTTAAGGACCTTCCTCTGATGTCGTACAGAAGAGGCAAAACCCTCAGTCACATTAGTAAGAGCGGACATTGGACCCGATAGAAGGTTAGTACAGACCACTATCACCGGGAGCCAGAATCCCAGCACCTTTCCATGTTTAAGGTGTGCACAATGTAGCAATGTACAAAAGGGCATGACATTCACACATCCACATTCCGGGAAAAGATACAAGATCAGAGGACACATTTCATGCGATACGGATTTCGCTGTATACCTAATTAAATGCCCCTGTGGCCTGGAATACGTAGGTGAAATAACCATGTGGAGGAAAGACAGGATTTCAAAACATAAGTCCAATATTAGACAAGAGGAAATTAAGCTCCTAATACCTGCACATTTTAAAAATAAAGGTTTGGGTCCCGTCACAGAGACGTGGTGGTGACAGAACCAAAATTCTGAAAGAGAAAGATGCGTTGGATATTTGAACTTTCAACATTACATCCACTGGGTCTGAACCGCGATTATTCACCATTATGATCCTTCCTGTCAATTATTCCTGTTTTTCCTAACATTTGCCTTCTATACCAGACAGCAAGCTGCATCCATCCATTAGCCTATAGGGGTAGTGGGCATATTCGTCATATTCTCCGTATACTCTGGATTGGGTAAGGTCACATCGATCCTTCCCCCCTTTTCTGTCTTTTCATCTGCTACCACTATTAGTCCTTTCCCATGTCTCCCCCTTATGTCAATTTTATTTTCTTATTATTAGCCTATTTAGTGCCGAACTTACCGAATAAGGTTAATTACCTCTATTCAATACTATGATCTTAATATGGCGGTGGGTTCCAGCGTGGAACGCACCTCCCTGTACACATTCACCTTATACAAGATGACGGTGTGTTTCAGTATGGAACGCACGCCATTTTGTCATCCTATATACTTAACCAGCGTTTTTTCATGCCCCATACTGTGCCCCTTAACACTATATATCCCTTTTACCTCTCATAGGTACCTGCTTATTGCTTAGAATCTAAACAATGCCTCAGTCAGCCCATTAGCGCTTTTTTCCTATACGTTCCAGCTTGTATATTAACATGTTTGTATGTATTTTTGATATTTTTTCAGCCTGATGAAGGGTTGTATACCTGAAACGTTGTACTTCACACACCAATAAATGAAATTCAGAAGCATAACCACATCCGGAGTGCGGTTCTATTTTCCTCTGGTCCCACGATTTTTCCACAAGGTCTCAGCATAAACTGTTGGCCAGCATCTAGAATTAAGACTCCCTCGTTTCTATCTAAGTGATGTCAATCTTAATCTTAGAGAACAGACTGAATCAGCTAAGAAATTTACGAGTAATCCCATATATGAACATAAAAAAAATAAATTTACATTTCCGATTTTGTAGAGACATTGTGGACTTTAAGGAGGGTCGAATCTGTGACTTTCACAACAAGGATCGTCTTGAGACCGAGATATCCTCTTCAGATTGCTAAGGGTCAGAAGTAGAAACTTATAGAAAGGGTCAAAACAATCAGATCCATAGACCAGGGGAATCGTCCACTATTAGCCCCCAGCGAGGTAGAAATCAATCCAAAAGGGTTTCTTTGTAAGAGGGAGAGGAGGGGAGGGGGGTTGTTAGAGGAAGATTTTCCAAACCTGAAACGACCAGGCAACTTATGGGATGAGGGACAAAGGGGTTTGGGTGAAAGGCCCTCCAAAAAGTCTCCACCAATAGGAGATGGATCAGGTATTGATGTGTTCCTGACAGTGGTCACTGACCAATTAATCCAAATGGAAAAGAAACAAAAAAAGTCAAACTTCCGAGGAAGGAGACAAGGGCGCTGAAGACCTTAAAAAGGCTCAATTATCATTAAGCCCTCTGATAAGGGGGGCAACTTGGTGGTGATGGATCGCATACAGTATGTTGGTATGCGTATGAGTATACTACACGACACAACATGCTATGAAGTATTAATGAACTGAATTGTATTTTACGGAAGGAGAAACATCTAATTACTCCTAGAGAATACAGCTTCTTATTCCCACCTCACCCCACAAAAGCGACCTTTTACAAAGTGCATGTGTACACGCCTAGACCACTGAGGAGACTTGTAAGGCTTGTCTGTATCCACCTCTTGCGTTAGACCTTTAAAACACTATGGCCTATTCTATGCGTGGTGTCAGTGATACTCACAGACCCCATGAGGACCCACGGAGCTACATTAAAGTATTTGGAGTGCATGAAAATCACTAAAGGCAAATGGCTGTCCTTGTAATCTGTTTTTTATGGACATTGTAAAAGTGTACAAAATGTTTAAAAAAAAATAAAAAACATTTGATCCATTATTCACAGATGTGAACAAAGGATCAACCACGCACAGCGCAGGACCTAAAAATAGGCCTCATTCATTCAGCACTGCATATTAGTAAGGCAACAAACCCCGTTATTACCAATACGTGAAGACACATTTTGGAGATGAGATAGAGTTGAAAATCCAATAAAGAAAAAAAAAACAAAATAAATACCTTTTCCCGCGATTGACAAATAATGGAAGGAAGAACAGAATATGTACTAACAGAAAAGAGGGAAACTTTTGGATGACAAGCTTTATTATTTCAATTTTGTAGACCACGAAGCTCCATTGAAGCCAAGGGGTCTTTGAGAAATCACAGAACAACATGATTATGCCATCCATGTGATGTCCGTAAAATATAGGACATTTTCTGTAAAGAAAGTTGGATGTGATTGATGAAGGAACCACACACAGAACGTCCCGTAAATAGCCCTTATTCACTCACCGGCATGTTCAGGGCGCTGCGTAGAAGCTAGGCAACAAACTCTGTTATCACCATGTCTCCATTCATAAAGTGATACGTGTAATGTACCCGAACATTATACACCAATTCGATGTCTGGCTTTTTTTTTTGCTAAGTCAGTAAGAAATAAGGTTCTCGCTGTACCAAAATAAAGGACTGCAAAAGTTCTAACTGTTGTAAAAAATTAAAAATGACATCTAGTGGTGAGAATGGAGATTACACAATTCACAGAAGAAAAGTCTGGAGAAACAAATAAACTTAAAACTTTTAACTTAACTTTTAACCACTAGGTGACAAGCACCGTACTATTATGGTGCAGCTGCCTGAGTCTTATGGCAATCCATCACTGTTGAGGATCAGGGGAGCGTATAGTGGCACCACACCCCTGACCGTGGCAATTGGTCGGTCTGCCCTGATCACGTCACTGCCTTTGGAATTGTGAGCAGAGCAGTACCTGTGCTGTTACTGAGATATATTTACTGTGTGATTCCTCTGTAGTTCCTCCTGGCAGATCAATTTGTACCTCCAGGCATCTCCTTCATCCCTTCTTTCACCTTCCCTGAACTTCTAAATTTTATTTTTTTATTCCCCCCCTCCCCTGTTGACTGCCGATTAGTGTATAAGCCTATAAGGTCTTTTTTTTTTTTTTTTTTTTTTTACTTTTTGTTGCTTTTTCGCATCCCAGTGCCACCGCAGAGCTCGGTCCAGTGACCTAGGTTACTGATCAAGTATCTGCTCAATTTTTTGGCTGCAGGTTTTTTTTTTTACTAATAATCTTAGTCAGATTTAGTTAGAATTGCTCTATATATATATATCTCTCTCTCTCTCTCCATATATATAAACATTTTTTTAGGTAGCTTTTAGGAGAGGGCCTTTTCTATCTTTTTTTCTGCTTACATTTCTTACATATATATTGAGGCATAACAGACACCCCACACTTTTAATAAAGGTTCAAGGCGTACGTCTTACTGGCCTCTGACACTAGTATGGCACCACGAGGGAGAAGAGGAAGATGCCCCATTCCTTTATTTTTCCTGTTCCTCCTCAACATCCAGTGAAGAGTAACCCCGAAGGCGATCCTCAAATTTCTGCATTATAACAATAATACACAGTACCTGCCCTGAGACGCCCCCAACTCTGACCGCTATTCAAAGTCAGGCCAGACATTGACTACTTTAGCGCCATATTTGCTGCCTCGTACATCCCTGATCAGAACATTTCTATAGCGGAGTCTCATCAGTTTCAAAGGGAGGATAAAACACTGCCAATACCTGCCCAATAAGAAGGCGCAGTACAGCAATAAGATGTATAAACTGTGCGAGAGCAGCTCAGGGGACGCCACAAATTCAGGGTTTATGAAGGAAGGGACACAAGAACTGAGCCCCCAGAATGCCTCCAATCCTAGAGATAGAGGGAAAATAGTGTGAGATTTGCTGCACCCACTGCAGGACCAGGGTTATCACCTCTATGTGGATAAGTTCTACATCAGTATCTCACTCTTTATGTGCCGCAGATGCAGGGGAACTGCAGCTTGTGGGACAGTGCGCAGAAATCAGAGAGGCCTCTCTAAGATACAGATTGTGCAGCCCCTCAGAAGGGGTGAGAGTAGGGCCGACTGTAATAAGAAGATGCTGGTGTACAGGACGAGAGCGATGTCCTTGTAGTAACCATAGTTAATAGTAAGGGCAGCCCCCTTGTCCCTCAGTGTGGTACCAGTACCCCAAAGCCAGAAGGCATCCTGGCATATAATAAGTACATGGGAGGGGATGACCTATCTGATCAAGTCCTGAAGCCGTACAGTGCCAGGAGGAACACAAGAGGGTGGTACAAAAAGCTGGCCATGCACATCGTGCAGAATGCACTGTAGTAATGCTTTTGTGATAACACGATCTTCAGTTTCAGGAGGAAGTTATCAAGACCCTGAGATTTGGGGACTGTGAAAGATCCTCAGTGCGCCAAACCGCTTTGGCCACACCGTGAGTGCTCTTTCATATAAAAAACACACTCTCCGCCAGTGAGTGTTGGGTTCACCAGATAAATACAAGACAAGCTTTCTAAATTTTATATATTTATTAACCCCTAAATGGGTCGGTATTAACATCTAACATATACAGTTCAGAACAGATATGCAGATATATGCAAGCATTAACAGTTACTAGTTACAAAATACAGTACAAATAAAATAAAAGGGATAACGGTGAAATAG
Organism: Leptodactylus fallax; assembly: GCA_947044405.1. Taxonomy (NCBI): domain Eukaryota; kingdom Metazoa; phylum Chordata; class Amphibia; order Anura; family Leptodactylidae; genus Leptodactylus; species Leptodactylus fallax. The sequence continues at coordinate 490,389 of CAMRHE010000477.1, read as the reverse complement.
TTACTTTACCACACATGTCCTTGATGTGGTTCTATAGTCCAACACTCACACATAGCATGTGGAGATCACCAGTGGAGGCTTCTTGGCATGTAGCATTAACTCCAGTAATCCAGCCTGCATGCTCTTTACACAGTCTCTCAGCATTAGTCCAGTAGTCTCATCACAAAAATCTCCTCATGGTCTGTCTGTAACAACTCTGTAGTCTGTGATGGTCTCAGCCCAATCTCCATAGCATAATCTCCACCCACTGACTCTTACCTCATCTTTTATACCCTTTATGCCACCTCCCAGAATGAGGTCACCGGCAACAGCATGTCTGATGAGTTAATGCAATCAAGTCCAGATCTTTTGTATGTAGATGAGACCAAATGACCTGATACAATGTTATCAGCCATATCTGGTCAACCAGTGCAGCTGGACAATGCATGTTTGTTTGATCAGCCAGGACTGTGTATGAATTCAATGGAGCCCTATTGTTCCAGTGTTGCCACTACTGCCAATATACACCTAGGCTCATAGCTGCACACAGTATGAATAAATGGAACTAGAGAGAAATACGCTACCCAGAGACCAAAATGCATCTCTGAGCCATAGTCATATTCAAGCAGAATCATCACAGGGACTAGGAAGGGCCGGGCCCCAGTACTTCTGGAACTGAAGCTGCCCGTATTGTACCAGGGAAACACTTTCCCAGTGAACTCCCACAAACTGAAAACAAAGGGAAAACCCAAAAAAGTGCAGAGTCCCTTAAAAGGGGGATAAGGAAAGACACCACTTATCAGTGTGACACCTACCCAGAAAACCCTGGCCTGTGCATGAAGGATTGCTCCAGACTGTACCGCACATCCGCACCATCAACCTCTGCTGTGCATCAAATTCTGGAAAATAAGTTAATCTGAGGGGTCCAAATACTCGCTGTACCCCTTGATACATTTCTTAAGGGGTCTAGTTTTCAGACTGAGGTCATTATTTGGGGGTTTTCACTATTCTGGTTCTTCAGGGCCCTGCAAACTATTTACAGGAATTCTGCCCTACAAGTAGCATTCTATGTATGTGTGCCCATACATCAGTTTACATCCACATGTGGGACATTTCCACAGTCAGTAGAAATTACGAAGGCATTTTCTACTTTAACCCCTTGTGGAAATGAAAAAAATAGGGTTAAAGCAACATTTTGTTAGAAAATATGACACGTTCTAAAATGTACTGCTCAATTCTGTGAATCCCCTGTGGGGTACGAATGCTCACTATACCCCTTGATCAATTTATTTATGGGTTTAGTTTACAAAATAGGGAGTTTTCATTGTTCGGACACCTTGGGGGCTCTACAAATAAGACAAGGTTCCTGAAAGATATTACAACCAATTCTGCCCTCCAAAAACTCCATACAGTAGTTTACATACATGTGGGAGATTTCTGTAGTTTTCTTTTTTGGCTGCTATCAGTGTCAATGTGAGCTAGCGAGAGTAGGCATAATATACTAGGGAAAGATGTCCCATCTGATCCTTATGCTATATGTGGCAGGCTATCTAGGGTAGGACAGCAGGAGCCTTTAGTGGATTAGTGGATATTCCGCAGCGCTTTATAAACAGTCAGTCACTGTCCCATATAGGGCTCACAATCTACATTCCCTATCAGTAGGTCTTTGGAATGTGGGAGGAAACCAGAGTACCCGGAAAAAACCCACACAAACACGGGGAGAACATACAAACACCTCGCAGATGTTGTCCTTGGCAGGATTCGAACCCAGGACTCCAATGCTGCAAGGCTGCAGTGCTAACCAGTGAGCCACCGTGCTGCCCTAGTTTTTACAGCGATCCACTTAGGCCCCGATTGCTGACAAACTTCTTACCTAGAGTAATAACATATAATAGCAGTGTGGATGTGGGACCTGGAAAAGCAATAGGCCAGCTTTAACAGTGATCCACTTGGTTTACATACAACGCATCATTAGACCGGTTACTGACTACTACGCTGACATCAGAGCGCTGTAAGGTACATATAGAGGGTCGCATACAAGGGGCAGATTTATAAGGAATTGCAGCACATAGTAGATGCTTATCCTCAGACATTATATACCTCTGATCAAACAGGTTTGGCATCTTTCTAGCTGGGGAAACGCGTCAGAGGTCTCTATATATGAGGTACGAGTGCGTATGTATTACGTTACATATTACACATGCAGCACTGTATGATGCTATATGGATGTATCATGTATTATAATGATGAGACCAGCTAAATTTTAAGCAGACACCGTGTCATAGACTGGAGGCTCTGGATGAGGTTTTACCTCTAGGATCCCCCATCTGCACACAGCGAGTCAATATGTGCCCTCGATTATATACTGCAGGGGGAGAGTGGTCTGTGTGACAGACTTCCCATACATGAGAGGACACCCTGCAATATACAGGAGCATCTCCATAAATGAGAATATCTGTGAAACGTTCATTCATTTCAGTAATACAATCCATAATCAGCGTCTTCCATGATTGTGTGTCCTACTGAACCAGACTGAGGGACCATTTAAAGGCTTAGGAAACCTTGGCAGGTGACACTGAATTTACAATACTGAACTTTTTTACAATATTCTAATTTTCTTAGCTTTGGGTTTTCATTACCTGTAATCCATAATCAACATTTACAGAAATAAAACACTTAAAATAGAAGACTGTGTGAATATAGGAGGTCACTTTTTTAATTTCATTACTGAAAGAAATAACCCCTTGTGGTAATGCAAAAATTAGGGTTAAAGGAACATTTTATAGAAAAAAAAATGATGCTTTCCATTTTCCCTTGCAGGTTGGGTCTCGGGGCTCTTATTGCTATTAGTGCAGATTATTGTAGGCATTATATTCATTGTATTGCTTGAGTACCTACGTTACTCATGAAATGCTCTTTTAGGCGAAGGCCGCACGTAGCGCGAAACAGTGAAAAAGCACCGCGGGAAAAAACTCAGATTTTTCTTTAGATTCCTGTTCATCCTTTCACATTGATGATGTTATAATATTATATATATCAAATTTTTGGTCACTCAGGTTGTAATAAGCTAAAAAAGTTTTTTTTCTCTCTTCCCATTTTAGGGGGTTTGGATTTCTCTATTTATATGTATATTTTTAGGTCGTATTCATGTTTTCTCTGATTATTTTAGAACCTCTGTGAATTATTATTATTTTTGGAGACGTTTTGGTCGCACATCATCCTTCAGCAGATATACATTGGTTCATTTCAGAGGCCATATTTCACAGATTATAAAATTTCTTAATGAATTTTTTTAAATTTTATTGTACGTCATGTATTTACACATTTTGAGCCGTATGTATGAATCTTACTTCTGGTCATATATTGTTAGTTATTTCATTCCTGCACATCATGTATTTGCACAAGTCTGTTGATATTTATGACGACAGATTGTTGATGCGTCTCTCACAGAGACTCAAAGCACAGGGAGCCTTGTGGAGTAGGGGAGTTAGTGGCTGCCATACAGGCGCTCATCCCCAACACCCACAAGGCTCAGCTGTTTGTACAGGGGGACAATTTACCTATCACAATATTTTTGGCATGTGGGAGGAAACCCATACAAACATGGGGAGAACATACAAACTCCAGGCAGATGTTGCCCTTGGTCAGATTCGAACCCAGTTTTGCATGCTAACCACTGAGCCACCATACTTGATCATATGAGGAGTTTCTTTTATATGTACACTACATATTTTAGGTGTGGGTCATGTAATTGTGTTCCCCTTTCCTTTTTATGGGGTATTGTTCACATGTAGTGCGTTTTCCTTGTCCTTTATCATACACACTTTACTTTTTCACATTCACTTTGTGTTGATTGTCTCTTTAATTTGTGAATTTACGTTTATTGATTTTTGTTGAATAATAATTGCATTTGTGGCTTGGCCATTCAATAGGATGGGTCAGTGAAAACCATGGATGATAATCTGGGTGTCATCCATGCCATTTTCACAACCCGCAGTCTGGACACGATCGTGTGCATGAAGCCTGACTGATATAACCCCGCAGAGTCATCTCTAGGTAACAGGATGTCATGTGACCAATGTCGCCATTTGGCAAATATTTTAATGTGATGTGGGGCTGCCATTTATTACAGCTATTGTCTATATATTATATTTGTACTATGTTCGGTAATTCTCCAGAGGGACAGCACATTGTGAGGTAAAATTATCTGATGGTACAGACGTTATGAGTCTAATACGCCGCCCTGACCGCCATATTGTGAGATAAATGTACGTAATAAGGTGAGGACAGGACTAAATACACCACAGTAACCTCCTTGGACAGATGGACGCCATATTGTGAGATAAATGTACTTCATATACTAATAGGACTATAATTTACTACCACTATATAGGTGGCCGCCCTATTATGAAGTAAATTGTCTCATGTGGTAATTATAGGACTATATACACCACCACTATATAGGTGGCCGCCATATGATGAGGTAAATTGTCTCATGTGGTAATTATAGGACAATATACACCACCACTATATAGGTGGCCGCCATATGATGAGGTAAATTGTCTCATGTGGTAATTATAGGACTATATACACCACCACTATATAGGTGGCCGCCATATGATGAGGTAAATTGTCTCATGTGGTAATTATAGGACAATATACACCACCACTATATAGGTGGCCGCCATATGATGAGGTAAATTGTCTCATGTGGTAATTATAGGACTATATACACCACCACTATATAGGTGGCCGCCATATTATGAGGTAAATAGCCTGATGTGACAATCAGAAGCCTGGACCTTATTCACACTGAGCAGAGCACTACATGTACAGGCTGTGCGCTCTTCTGCTGCTGTGTAATGGCGGTCACACAAGCTATAGACACATGGTGTGACCAGACATGGCTCCTAATGCTCTCTCCTATATAAACAGTATTTTGCTACCGTGTAATGTGGTCTATTATATCCAGTCTGCCTGTCAGCTGTGTGTCTGTCCCTGCTGTGTGTGAGGGTGACCCTCCATTTCCCCGGCTGTCTCCCCCACAGCTCCAGCACTGTCCCTTCTCCTCACATGTCAGCTCAGTACAGCTCTATGACAGCCCAGTGTACAGAGCAGCAGCCGCAGTGCGCAGAATCCTAGCGACACCTAGTGGTGTGAGGGCGGAACTGACTGCAGCTCCTGACTAAATACTACAGAGAATGTCACTGACTGCTACAAGAGGAGCTGAGACACAGCTCATGATGGCTGTCTAATGAGAGAGGGCACTGACTGCTCATACAAGGACTCATATATAGGAATAATGCCATGAAAACCATTTCTCCTCTCTCCTATAGCTGATAGGTGGGTCTGACCACTGAGAATGGTGGTGTATTCCACCTGTTGTGTATTGAGGCTGATTGTAGACATGCCCCTGCAAGAGGGGACACTCAGCCATCTCCGACACTCCTATTGAAGTGTATGGGAGTGTGGATGTGTCCCCTCCTGAAGGGCCATGTCTACACACACCCCGGCTGCGCTCAGCCTTAATACATAGCAAGGGGAATACACCGCTGTTCTCAGGATAGGTGGGGGTCTCAGCGGTCAGACCCCACAATCAGCTATAGGAGAGGATAAATGGTTTTCATGGCATTATCCCTATATACGAGTCCTTGTATGAGCAGTCAGTGCACTCTAAATAGACATCCATCATCTCATCATGAGCGGTCTCAGCTCCAGTCTTGTAGCAGTCAGTGACTGTCTCAGCGGTCAGACCCCCACAATCAGCTATGTATTCTCCATCTATGGATAAAGGATAAATACTTTGTGACATAACCCCTATGAGGACTGACTGGTCTCATAACTCATATACGGACTGACTGGTCTCATATCTCATATAGGCACTGCATATAGGGACGGCGATTAGGCACTATGGTTTATTTTCCTGCTATGAAGTTCACCCTATGGGAAAAATATTTTTTTGGGCACAGGGATACCTAATAAGTGTGTGTTTAAATTATTTATTTATGTACTTAAGTGTTCTAGAGAAAGGAGGGGTGATTAATTAATTTTTATTAAATTTACTGTAATTTTTTAGATCCCCTAGGGGTCTTGAACTCCAGGGGTTCTGATTACTAATACAGTGCACGGCAATGGTTATGGATTGCAATGCTTTGTAAAACAGAACTCCTCCTATTATAGAGCAGACTGTAATAGAATGCATACAACGACAAGCAGAGCATTCAATAGGCTCCCGACTGTCAAAGTAAAAGATCGCTGGCCCCGGATTTCACTCCCGAGGCTGGTGATCCGCACCAAAATTGTGGCACCCAATGCGCGGCCGGGAAAATGGCACCTTGGTTAGCTTTGATCGAGGTGTCAGAGGGGTTAATGCCTGCGATCAGCTGCTTAGCTCCTGCCACCACATTTAAATATAGGAATAAATAAATGGTTAAGGCGTTTTTTGGCCATGTTAAGGGGTTAATGACAGGGCAGTTTGGGCATTCACGTTCGGTGACTTTTTTCATATTTTTCACCTTCATAGCTTAATTTTTCTGTTGACAGCCGTGTTAGGGCTTAGTCTTTGTGCAATGAGGTGTACTTTTATTTGGCACCATTTTGGGGTACATAACGTTTTGATTTTTTTTTTTTAAATATTGTTTTGGGGGCTGTGTGAAAAAACTCCAACCATTCTATCATTTTTTTGCATTATGTTTTACGACGTTCACTTTGCATTAAAAATGACATGGCAACTTTTTCCGCCGAGTCATTACGATACCAGATTTCTATTGGTTTTATTACGTTTTACCGCTTTAGGTAAATAAAATGCCATTTTTGAAAATAAACGATTTGTCTGGGGTCGCCGTATTCTGATGTCTATAACTTTATTACTGTTTTGTTGACATAAATGATGGATTGCAAGCTTTGTTATTAGTACTGATACGTTTTATTCCATTGCGGTCATGTAGTCTGCAAGTGTGTGGTTAACTATATGCTTGGCAAAGCAATTCATATATGCACAACTGTGCAAAAGTTTTAGGCAAGTGTGGAAAAGTAAGAACGCTTTCAAAATTGGAAGTGTTAATAGATTACACGGAAGAGCAAGCTAGTTAAACTTTTCCAAAACTTTTGCAAATTTTCTCAAACTAAAATGGCCACCACCACATGTAAACACAAGTCACAGATTGGAGTGGAATAAAAAAAAAATAAAAAAATTATAATGTGATAAAAGTGGACAAGCCACTATTAGTGTGTGTCTCATAGATAAACGGGGAATGGGTAAGTCAAATAATGTTAGGGACCTTCAAAAAACAAGGGGTCTATGAGATGCCAATATTTCGTGGATATGGTAAGTCCCCAGGTATCGAACCTGCAGCACCAAGGTCCAGATCCTATGATCTCCTATTTGCTACTCCCTTTTTTTTTTTTTTTTTTTTTTTAAGGGTAACCACTTTCGTTCATGTATAGCACTCAATTCATTTAGACCTTAAAATTAATGTAAATGTCAAAACGGGGCTGTAACAGGATGAATCAAAGCCTGCATCTTCCCGTTAGTCCATTAATATCCAGGTCCAATCCAGAAACTTTACTATCCCAGTATCCCTCTGAATAACTGTGAGATGTATAAAATCACTTTCAATGTCTAAGACTATATCACGATAAATAAAGCGGTGTGAAAATGGAGCAACATGCACTCCCTTTATTCAACTAAAAAACATACAGTACATGGTAGTGTGATAATGATCACTGGAAGCTCATACACAGAAGGCTATTTATACAGTAACTGAATGCCCAGTGTCAGAGCAGTATGCACGGCCCCAAGAACATCTGAGCTGCTATACATACAGCAGCGCTGAGACCAACTTGTCCCAGCACTGGTTTCAAAGCTTAACGCGTTTCCCCCGTTAGATTATTAAAATGGGTTCATCAGTAGCAAATAGAAATGATTGTATATATCACATTAGGTACAATCACAGCAGTCAAAGTGCAGTAAAAACTGCAGTTCCCAGGGCTCTTGTGGTGAGCCCCGATACTTAGGATATATCCTATCAAATGAACAAATGAAAGTCAGACATTGCCTTTCAACCAGGCTTCAACAGAATTTTTTTAAAAAAGAAAACTCATGAAACAGGCCTGGACAGAAATGATGGTTCCCCTGAAAATAATGTGACCAAAGGGACATGTTAAATCAAGTTGTGTCCACTAATTAGCATCCCAGGTGTCTACAATCTTGTAATCAGTCAGTGGGCCTGTATATAGGGCTACAGATACTCACTGTGCTGTTTGGTGACATGGTGAGTACCACACTCAACATGGACCAGAGGAAGCGAAGGAAAGACTTGTCTCAGGAGCTTAGAAAGAAAATTAAAGACAAGCATGTTAAAGGTAAAGGTTATAAGACCATCTCCAAGCAGCTTGATGTTCCTGTGACTACTGTTGCACATATTATTCAGAAATTTAAGAGCAATGGGACTGTAGCCAACCTCCCTGGACGTGGCCGCAGGACGAAAACTGATGACAAATCAAAGAGAATGATAATACGAATGGTAACAAAAGAGCCCAGAAAAACTTCTAAAGAGATTAAAGGTGAACTTCAAGCTCAAGGAACATCAGTGTCAGATCGCACCATCCATCGTTGTTTGAGCCAAAGTGGACTTCATGGGAGATGAGCAAGGAGGACACCATTGTTAAAAACAAAATCATAAAAAAGCCAAACTGGGATTTGCCAAACTACATGTTGACAAGCCACAAAGCTTCTGGGAGAATGTCCTATGGACAGATGAGACAAAAATCGAAATTTTTGGCAAGGCACATCAGCTCTATGTTCACAGACGGAAAAATGAAGCATATCTTGAAAAGAACACTGTCCCTACTGTGACACATGGAGGAGGCTCTGTTATGTTCTGGGGCTGCTTTGCTGCATCTGGCACAGGGTGTCTTGAATCTGTGCAGGGTACAATGAAATCTCAAGATTATCAAGAGATTCTAGAGAGAAATGTGCTGCCCAGTGTCAGAAAGCTTGGTCTCACTCACAGGTCATGGGTCTTGCAAGAGGATAATGACCCAAAACACACAGCTAAAAACACCCAAGAATGGCTAAGAGGAAAACATTGGACTATTCTGAAGTGGCCTTCTATGAGCCCTGACCTAAATCCTATTGAGCATCTTTGGAAGGAGCTGAAACATGCCGTCTGGAAAAGGCACCCTTCACACCCGAGACAACTGGAGCAGTTTGCTCATGAGGAGTGGCCAAAATACCTGCTGAGAGGTGCAGAAGTCTCATTGACAGTTACAGGAATCGTTTGATTGCAGGGATTACCTGAAAAGGTTGTGCAACAAAATATTAAGTTAAGGGAACCATCATTTCTGTCCAGGCCTGTTTCATGAGTTTTCTTTTTTTAAAAATTCTGTTGAAGCCTGGTTGGAAAGCAATGTCTGACTTTCATTTGTTCATTTTCATAGAATTTTGATATATTATTACTTTTGTCAGATTCAAGTTATTTCTGTGACCATCGTGGTTTTTTTTTTTTCATTAAACGAGGGGTACCAACAATTTTGTCCACGTGTGTATGTCTGCATACACAAGCACACACTAAAATAACCAAAACTCAAAAAATAGAAGACAAAGACAATATAGAAATTCCATATACACCGCAGTACACAATTGAATGGCCAACCTATCTAAATGAAGTATATAAGTAAATATATCAATAATAATAGCCCATGGTAAAAAAAAAATGCTATTTAAATATTTTCCAGCATCTTAAGTCCCAAAGAGACTCGAATTTGTGCTCTAAAGTTCCAAAGTACGGTACTGGGGGGGGGGGTTAGACGGGTCACCCAAAAATGGGTGCTGCCATCATAAACTTTGTGAACCACTGCCCTAGAGGAATACTACACACCTTCACTGGTGCTCTCCACAAGGAGAGAGATTCCCTTCCTAGAGGAATACTAGCAGAACATTTAGACTTATCAAAAAAAACTCTTTGGTTTTAAGCCTTGCAGTTTGTCCACAAAACATAATCGAGCCTCCTCCTCCTCCCCATACCCAAGAGAAGCAGCAGAATGTGAAAGTTTCATGACGACTGGTGGTGCAAAATTACGCGTGTAAGAAAGTCCCGTGGGAAATTATGTTAAGGTTTTACACACACCGTGAACCCCTAGTAGGCGGCTCTGGGTGCCTTTTTTTCTGACCTTGTCATTTTTTTCATAGGTTTTTACACTCTGCACCTGCAGTGCAATGGCAATAGGAGCACAGTGCCCGAAGTTCAACCATGATGCAAAAAGGCCCCTTAAAATCCAAAATGGACTTCCTTATATGTCACTCCCGTTTAACCGCTCCACATATTTGGTATCTCCCTCCAGACTGTACCCGCAGGTTTACAGACCTGATACAATGGGCTGAGGCTAGTGAAGCACCTTGTGTGCTCTTTACGCTGGTTGCAGACAAGGCATTTTATAGGGTACACTGGAGATCTCTCTCCGCCATCCTGAACAAATTTGAACGCATTAAATTATAGAATGGCCCTGTTCTCTAGCCCTTCTGCTAAGGTTTTGGCACGAGGGTTCCTATCACACGCCTTCATGATAAGCAATGGCAGTTGAAAGAGTTGCCTCCTGTTCCCCATTGTTTTTACTTTCATGATGGTGCCCCTGGCAGAATTTATTAGATCACTCCCAGTCATTTATGGAACACACTTAGTAAAATTGGCCTCTACGCACCATGTTCTTCTCTCTATCACACACTATATATCTGATAAGTATGTCAGGTTGGATACTGGAAGGTTAATCTCATGATTTGGCTTTATTTTAATTTTAGTATATTTTACTACTGTATAATAAAAATGATATTTGTATTAGTGTGAATTAGATTTTTTTTTTTTTAGTAATCATGGCCCCTGTTGCCTGAAACAGAGCATAATGATTTCACCTCTGGAATCTTCAGCCACTGTGATGTCATCTCCGCACGGGTTTATAATGGTTGCTCATTACAGTTTCCACCTTGAGGGTTTTAGAGAGTGGTGATTTGTTGAGTTGCTTGTTGAGTTGCGGATTACAATGGGAAGACTACAGTTGTACTTCTTGCTATTTTTGGCTGACCATGTTAAGGAGAACGCAGAAATTCTCCTAGTGAAGATTGTAGAACTTTCAGCCATGGTCTGCGTTGAGGAAATTGTGAGGAGCCTTGCTGAAGACGATGGCAATGTTTATTGATGGCTCCACTACCTACCACCTGTACTTAATGCCATCGCAAGGAAAATCATCGCAGGACTGCCATCCCATCATCTGAAGTGTTACACTGCTCACTGCTGTGTCGGGGGAAGGATTTCTCGCAGTTTGCATCATTTTACTGCATTTGATGCTTTCCTGTTCTTAAATGTTAAATATTGTATCCTATGATTTTGACTTTCATTGTGATCAGATTTAGATGGGCAAACCAGCTTGTTTATAAAAAATGTTTCAAAAAGTTTCAGGTTGGGCCAAACCTGAATTTTTTGGGTTGGCCACATACTAATTCACCAAAGTTTATTACTGTATTTCTGGGGTCTCTTCAGTTCCCAGGCTATAAAAATTGGTGGTCATGGAAGGCATATAAACACACTTTCTTGAGCTCTGCCACTGCATTCTGCGATGTTCCAGGCCTCTTGCCTGATCTGCCCGCCCTGTCCACAAGTAACACTCTGTAACCATTAAGCCTGTTGTGTTCTATAGACTGTTTTGTAACCAACAAGCTTTCTAGTTCCATTTGAGTTAATCCATTGTTCAGTTCATCTGTTGTATCTGCTTGAGTTACCACATCATCTTTGAGTTGACCCCATACATTGCACTCTTAGAACCAAAGATCCTTGTATTAACCCCCTTAAAAGCAGAATTTACAGTCTATTTACAATGTTTAAGGGACTGAAACATTCTACCCTGACAAGTTATTTAAGCAAAAACCACCCCAGATCACTGAATTTCCACAAATCTGTGCTTATTCTACAATTCCCAATTCTGGTGAACGATGGGCACCACTACCAACTTTTAATCTGGACCGGGTATGAATATGGAAGGGACACAGAAATGACTTCAATTAGGGTTCATTTTTGGCTTTTTCTTCCACCACCCAGTCAATACTAATCTACGGTGCCCTACATCTACAGATTGTAGCTGATTCTTCAAGTGCTGCATTAAGTTCTCAATTCCTCGGGACACTGGATGATCAGCCATCGATAGCTTCGGCACCCGGGCGCATACCGGTAAAGCTGACAGTGCACTGAATTCAGCACACTGTCAGCTTTCTAGCGGTCAGAACATGCAGCCCTCACCATCGACAATGTAAGGTGAGTAAATGACTTTAAGAGATGGGGAGAAGACAAAGTAAATTGAGGTCACTCCCTGTGGGAGGGGTCTATATCAGTATATAAGGATTAGGTATATAAGGATGGGTATGTTATATTTTTATGCTCCATTTGTATACACTTAAAGAGGGTGACTCTGAAACGCGTTGTGTTTGGACAAGAATAAATAACCTTTGCAACCACTGGGTGAGTGCAGGTGTCTTCCCTTTTCTTTGCATAACATACCACTTGGCTTCTATAACCCCTGAAAGTGAACTGAAGGGTGGAAAGGATAAAGGTGAAATGAGTGGTCAGATATAAGACTGCACAGCCTGAATGGAATACAGGTGGCCATACATAGTATCTCCTCTCTGCTGCTGGTGACTGACACCTTGATAATATATTATTAGGGAATTGCTAGAGAAGGATTGTCATGTCATTCATTCCACACACTGTCCTACAGATTCTACACAGCAGAGATGGTATGTGGTGTCACACTATTGGGCAGAAAGAGTTCTTGCACTAGAATGCTTTAGTTGCGATCAGAACTTCACCGCAACTAACCCTGAGTCCAGAGACTCCTTGAAGGAGTCCCTGCATTCAAAGGAAAGGAGTTACCCATGATAATGACAGGGGTAACCCCCAGTGCAGGAACTTCTTTTGTAGTTGAAGGAGCCCCTGCTCTCTGGGTTTATCTGTGGCTAATCCTTTCTAGTGCAGGGACTCCTTTTCGCTCTTTATCAATTTGATGGAAACACTCATTGCAAGTCAGGAAGCGAGAGGTGCCCACTGCGCAGACATACTGCTTGCTCCTCAGTCATGAAAGGGGGGATACAATTGTAGGGTTACTCATGGTAACTGGCTGACAACCATGAATAACTCTCCCTAGACAGGGGATTTGAGCATCTTCATGTGATTTAAACCATGTATTTGCAGTATAATGTTTAGTTTAGCAAAAGGCTAAGCTATAGCCCTCGCCCTTATCTTTTCTTTGTACGGTGTTGTAGTACATTGTTTGTGGATGATTGGTCGTTATAAAAAAAATTTTCAAGTTAAAAAAAAAAAAATTGCTCATTAGTTCCACCAACAAACTTTGTCCAGCAAGCTCCACCCCTCCCAGCGGAGACGATCTGCATGGCTCCAACCCCTTGTGCAAAAGGATTAGCAAACTCTGTTAAGGGCCATGGTCTTGACCAGCCAGACTGAAGAACTAGAAGCTTCCAGGGCCAATAAATAAGAACCAGGCTAATTCTCAACATTCGGGCCATCCATGATGGAATATACTTTGGCCTTTCAAGGGGCCTCTGAAGTGGAAGTGAAGGAAACCATGGCTTCCTCGATCATGGTTAGGCTAGGCTGTGAACTAAAGTTACTATGGAGGCCTATAAAGGGGGCACTTGCTATATGGGGGCCAATAAATGGGCAGTATATTGTGTGTTGGGGTAAATATGGGGGGCTTTATACTATGTGGACCCTGTCTTTGCTAGTTATGCAACTGGAGTGTGAGATCATATAGATTGTACATTAACGGATTTGCCCTAACTGATATTATAGAATTTATTATTTGGGTAGATCACTGATGAATATTTTTCTTTGTATTTTTAACTTTTATATGTATAATTTTTATTATACAATGATAATGTATAATAATTATACATAAACTATTTATGATCAGTGTTCACACTTTGGGGTGGAACATATGCATTTTTTCTGTGTGTGATTTCACGTTGCCCTGAGCACTTTTCGATATACACTTATTTATTTATGGATTGGCCAGTGTTTCAGTATAGATTATTATATTACTAAGATTCTCTTCTTCCTCCTCCCAGTATTGGGAGACATGGAGAAGCCAATATGAACCGGCTCTCCTTTTTCTCGCGGTACATCTTATTTTTGGCCACTTCTGGTCAGGTTCGACATCTTGCGTGTGTAATATACGCTGGAGGTAGAAGATGGGTGGAACTGGAATGTAATTTCCAATAGACAACAGGTGGGATTTAGGAATAAGTAGAAACGTCCCGCGTCTTGTTGCATGGAACTGGGGGTCTGTATACCTGTCTCCTTTTTTTTCTCCCTAGGATAGCTATTTATTTTTTGAATTGGGTTACTTATGTGAAATACGGTGTTACCAATGTTGTTGGGAACATATTATACTTTTCATTATGGTACAAGCTATTATGTATAATGGAGGCTTTTGGGTTATTGATATCCTAATATATTGTAAGTATGGAGACACAGTAGCATACATGTTCACATGTACTGTATGAGTTGTCCTCGACTTATGAGTTTTAACTTAGAATTGGAATCTAATAAAGATGTATTATATGTTTTTTTTTTCTATATTTGGACCTCCTGTGGTATTATTGGAGTTGGTTTTGAGGATTGCAAATAGAATTTTCATGTGAGTTGTTAAACCCATAAATTAGTAGGCTGAATAAGCAGAGGTTAGTCAAAACGATACACCTTAGTTATCACTCTCGTCGGGTGGGTCAATAAGTACACTGCCTGGGAGAATCTGTAGGCACTCTGCTACAAACTGGTCCTGAGGTGAAGGCACTTGGCTGTCTTAAGCAAAGTCAATAATTTTGATAATCTCCGTGTCAGTCCCAGTTCTTCCACCATCTGTTCCAGGGCTTCATCTTCTGGTAGGGCATCTCTGCAGACTTCTTTGTTGAGGTGTCAGCAACTGGGCTGTCCCTCAGCTTTCACTTCCTTTGCTGGGAGCTTGAGGAGAAGAAAAGTTAAGTCTTCCATGGAGCGACAGCAGCTGAAGGAAGAGAGGTTAATCCTGCTGTGTGTATAGAGGTGCCTCCCAGAAAGGACAATGTTCAGTATTGCTTCTTGGCCTTTTGGCTGCGATCAAGTGAGACCAGGAAGGAGATTGTGTGAACAGAGTCTTAGTTCTCCTGAATGATGGACAAGGACAGGAATGAGATCACCAGGAAGGAGATTGGCTGAAACCAGATCATCCACGGTGATCTGTTCAAGCCCCCTTCTCATTGATCACATCGTTGCAGTGAGCCTTCAGTTGGTTCTTGCATCCATACTCAATGAGTTTTGCTCTCAACATGTCTTTAAGGCCCTCCCTCTCCTAAGTTTCAATGAGATTCTGGTTGATCACAGCTCTCATCTGAGCATCTTTATTCATGGTGAAGACAATCCTCACAGCTAAGAACAGATTTGATCTTAGCCAAAAGGCTGAGAAAAGATCAGCAACCAGGATGATGACCACATCAATTGGAGCATACTTCCTTTATGCATTGGAAACCGAATATTGCATAAAGGACTCTTTCCGCAGTAACATCATGGAACAGCATCGACAGACCTTCAATTTGAAGTATTTTGTGAATGATATTTTGGTGGATCTACTCTGGTTGAAAAAGGAGAACATCTTTGCCCTTCCAGAAGGTCCAGGGAGGTATACTCTAAACCTCACAGACTATAGCTATGTCGTGATTTATGCAAAAGGATAAGTGTTTGCCTTAATGAGCTTCTGTGTGGTCTTGAATTTGTTTGCAGAAGAATTTCCGGTAATTGTCCACGAGAACAGTCCGCATGTGGACTTACAGGACATCATGAGACTCTTAGGCCAGTATTTTGTGCACATTAGAGTATAAGAAGATTCTTAACAGAAGGGATTTGGATGGGAAAATCTCTGTTCAAAGTTAAATTTAAGGAGAATTATTCATCTGCAAAATACCAGGGTCCTGATCCACCCTCCTTCATAAATCAGAATAGGGAGCGAAAGAGGAAGAATCTTCTCTAATGGGATGCCAGTTTCATGTAGCAAGTGTGAAGGTTTCGGCCACCGTCCAAGTGAGTGTGGAAATGCAGAAAAATCTAAGAAATGTTTCCAATACGGTCATTCTACTAGAGACTGCAAAAATGAAATTATCTGCAATGTTTGCTTCAATTTCTGTCGCACATTCAGGGATTGCCCTATGCGTTTGGTACTCAATCGGAGTACCTGAATGTCTTTGAAAGATTCCAGCAGCAGGCGAATATGGGAGAGCTGAGGAACTATCATCTCATCCCTCTCTTCCAGGTGGACAAGCAGCCGGTGACTGTGCACCTGTTTAAATCGTACACCGAGACGTCGCACATAGTAGCCTCTCTCCAGCGCTACTGCACCTCGGTGTGAGGCGGGATGAAGTTAAAGAACGCCTATGGCATCCACAATGGAAAGCTGCGGTTTTGGGTGCAGTTCCGACCGGACCCGAGGCATCAGAGGTGTGCAGCACCTGCCGGTATCCTCCTCCTTAGGAGGTAATCGGGGGACACCTTGTATTCCCAGGGCAGGCGAAATACTGCAGATCCTGTTACAAATTTGGACACACTCAGGACACTTGCCCCAACGGTCGGCTATGCCGAAACTGCGGGAGTACAGGTCACGAGGCGACCCCCTGCGATAAGCCTCGAGCCTGCGACATTTGTGGGCTTCGTTCTCACCTTGCGCAGGACTGTCCACGGGGTTTCTTCTCTGCCCGCAGCTCGCCTTCATGTCTTTTACCCGAGGGCGGAGTCTGAGCAACCTACAGCTGAAGCGTCTGAGATGCCGATGGCGATGGCTCTAGCGATGCTGCCACCTTTGTTACTGAAGCCTGGTGATCTGCCGTCTGGGCCCGTGGCTGCTGTGAGCGGTGTGGTTCCTCCGCAACCGGTTCTGGCTCTACCTGGAGAGGGATCTCCTCCTGCTGTGGATGCCGGTCCTGCCTCCTGTGGTTTTGTCATCAGGAGCTGCTGCTACATCGTTGGTGTTTTCTGATCCTCCAGTTCCTGCGCTGCTTGTCATCACTGCTTCTGATGGTGAGCCTGCCTCCGCTTCGGAATTGTCTGCCGCTGCCACTGTTCCACCCCTCCCGCTGGAAGTTGTGTCCGCTCCTGTTTTCGAGAGGTTAATTCCGAGCGTTCCTTTCCCCCATCCAATCCGATGGTGAGGACAGCGTCCCTGTCCTCATCTGGGTGGATACCGACCCCTCCCCTATGGAGACATCATCTGCAGGTACTGTTATCCCCATCTCTAAGGCCGGCCAACAAGATTCCCCTGACTTTTGTATTGTGAAAGCCCGCCATAAGTCCGATCGCAAGCTGGCTGGTCCTCACCGGAAGAAAGATGGCCCTGCTTGACTCTGATAATCGGTTTAGTGCCTTAACCCCCACTGATACCCAGGTCCCTTCTGCTGCTCAGCACACACTTGCTGCCCCGGTCTCCTCTCAGCCTGAACTGGGTCCGATTTCCCCATCTGCTGCTTTTCTGGATGTAGGTCATCTCACGGCGGTGTGTGGGTTCTCTGAAACCCAGGCCTGAGCCCCTGTTAGTATGTAGCCTTCCTGTATTCATATCACCATGTTTAGGTTCCTTTCCCTTAAATGTTAGAGTCATGGCCTCAAAATCGCGTCAGGAAGCTATCCTTGATTATATTAGTACTCTGCTTGTAGGTGGTGTTTTTGTAGGAATGTGCTCTGTCCCTTTTACCTTCTCCTGCAGAATGGACGCTGGGACCCGCGTACTGGGTCCTGTCTGACTTAAGGTTTTAAAACGTATGGGTTGTCCGGACAGTTTTATAGTATCACTAAAAGCATTTTATACTAATTACACAAGTAAAATCTTAGTGAATGGTTTTAAGACTCGGAGTAATTTATAATTCGAGGAGTCCCCATCCCAGGAGGGGGTGGACTCGAGGCTAACCTACCTGAACACTACAAGGTTTTAGAGAGAGAACTGTATTACATCTTAACCTTCAAAAGAGACCTTTAGAATTTGTAAAGAATGACAAAATAATGAGAAAAATCCAGTCTAGATTGATTATGACTCCGATAAAATTTTTTTCGTGAGGATAAAGTCAAAATAATCTGGATGATGACTAATATTAAATATCTCTTTAATCCACAGGACGACAATGCCTGGAGTGCCGCCCACGACTGCCGTGCCGGGCAATCCAGCACCGCCGAATGCCCAAGGGCAGGATGTAGGGAAGAAGAATTATCAGAACACTTACTATGGACATGTTTCTATGCTCAGCTGATATGGACTAAGATCCTGCCCAATGGTCTAGCAGCAGAAGCGATAACCATGCAACGTCCAACGGCACCGTTGTCTGTCTCACGCCTGATGAAGGAAGGGTTTTTTTTTTGTTTTTACATGGCATGTTTTAATACAAAACAAAAAAGCAGAGCTAAACTAATCTTCCAAGTGTTCATCTCTATGCACAGTACTATACTCGCTCCAATGCTTCCAACATAATGATGCTGTTCTCTCCATGCCAATGTTCTGATGTCCAGTACCAGACACCTCTGTGCACTCATCTACTACAAGGTTCATGAATGGGTCGAACCCTCTCAGAATTCCTTGTAGGTTTTAATAAAACTATGCCATCTGTGGCGGATTTCAACTAAAAAAAAAATCTGTTCTCAGTTTAATATCTGATACGTCCCCTATCTGGGGACCAAATATTAAATGGATTTTTAGAACAGGGAGTTGGAAATGGAGCTTGCTCTGTCCACTCCACGCATTGACCTGGTATTGCAGTACCTCCAGGACCGGTGCACCCCTTTCCTAATTCAGTTCAAAAACAGAATAAAGAAATTTGCTGGGCTGACTGCCCAAAAATAATTGCAGAATGAATGGTCAGACAGACTTGGCCTGTAAACTGTACAGCCATTGTTTTTTTTGTTTGAAAATCTTTTGTTGTTTTTGGGGTTTCCCTCCCTATTCCTGCACAAGTTCTTTTCCATTTTGTTTTTTTATTAATGTAATGTGATGATTTGCATTGTTTAATTCAAGTTTGTTTGTTTTTCTACCCTATGACCGTGATGGCGAACCTATGGCACGCAGAGCCCTCTCAGTTGGCACGCACGCCGTCGCCATGATCGCTCACTAACAGGGAATCCGATACTGGATTCCCCGTTGGTGAGCGATCGCTTCTTTCAGCTGTATGTGCAAACGCACAAGATTGAGTAGGATGCTTATTTTTTTCAGTATCCTGTCTCTATCTCTGCCTCAGATTGAGGGCGGAATTTGGCGCTGATTTTGAGGCAGAATCAGTCTCTGCCATGTGAACATACCCTAAAACTACTGCTGTGTATGTGTGGACCTTGCCTATTGCCCATTCCATGGACTTTTATTCTAAAGGTATGTTAATTTCCTGACTTTTTGTAGATTACTAAACAACGAAACCCAGAAGACCTAGATTTAGTCATGGAAAAACTGGCGGCCATTAATAAATCACTGTGGAACGTGTATGACAAAGATGATGAAACCAGTCAACGAATTCACCTTAACAGCTTCTGTGGTGTCATGTTCCTGTATTAAAGATTCCAACAGTGATACTGTTCTGAAATGGGCTTATGGAGCCTCATTGTCCTGTAAGGGACTAATCCAGAGGACCATAATGATTAATATATCTGCACTGCATGTGTGGGACAGGGCTCTCATACGCAGTGTGTTGTGAGGGTAAGAGTCTGCCTATAACATTCCCAAAACAAGTGCATTGTTATGCCTATGTCTAAAAGTGAAGGTGGTAAGGCATAATTTGGAAGAAAAGAAATTCATCACAGTAAGGATGTATTCCCCCTTCGTTAAGGAAGCAGAGGTGAAACAATTTATGCATCTTTTTTTCGATAAAGTCACCTTCGAAGGGAAAATTTATAACGAGTGTAAGATCTGGACCTGTAAATGGAGATTTCTGGCATGCCTGAAGAAAAACGAAAAGGGAGAAGATAAAATTACCCCCAGCCAGGTTCAGATTTGGAAATGTAAATGGAGAGCTTTTTTTTAATGGTATGCCGCACTTCTGCAGGTTCTGTGGCGTCTATGGGCACCTTGTAGATAAGTGCGAAATTACTTGTAAAAATTGTGGTGAAAGTGCATGATACAAAAGAGTGTCCTTATCCTAAAAAAATGTACCTTGTGTCAGAAAACAGGTCATTTATACAGAGATTGCCCCCATAGACGCCCAGACGAAGAAAAAGATAGGAGCGGCCTGAGGCACCCCCACAGCCCCCACCGGAGCCAGACTGCCCTGAGGCGGAGGAACAGGTAAGTCACTCAGGTAGTACTGATAAGAAAACAGATGCTACACATGCAAGTACCACTGAGCCGACGGCCCCAAAGGAGAAGTAAGAGTCCTGGTCAGAGGTAAAAAGGAAGAAGGGGAAAAAAGGGCCGACCTCACTTCACCTGGGTTACAGCGAAAGAGGGAAGAGAGGTTTAGTTCGGGTCGCAGGATAGGATCCTCTGGCCTGAGTTCGGAGGAGCCTTTAGATAGTGAGGAGGGTCGCCAAAAGAAAGGGAGGAGGGGGAGGAAGGGAACAAGATGGATACCTCGGGTTTTCCTGAGGTTCCTGAAGACCCGAAACCTCCAACTCAGCCCACCCAGGTTGGGGAGGAGAGCATCGACCCCACTCCAGAGTCTGGACAAATCCCATGTGCGCAGCCTCCCCCTGTTGACGGCCCATCCACGGATCAGAGGTCGGGGGGAATGATCTAACTGGCAAACCTCCAGACCCAGGGGCCTCTGAACGGCCAACCTTTTGAGTCTCAGGACCGGTCCTTCCCCTTCTCTCCTAATGCAGCGACCTCTATGGGGGCCGTTGGCGGTGATAACCTGAGTGACAGTTCCTCCCCAGCCTCTATGACGGTAGACTGAGCTTGAGGGCTCTGAGATAGGGCAGTATTAGCTCTGCTGGTGGTAAGTGATCTTTGGAGTTGTTTTACCATAAGACGACTATTTATTTATTTATTTATTTATTGCTTTATCTTGGACTGGACTTTTTTTTTCTCACATCCTCGATGGCGGAAGTAAAATGTATTTCTTTCAATGTGAGGGGTGCCAAATCCAAGATCAGACGGGCTGCTTTCTTTAATTCTCTCTTGCCTGGCAGCCTTAATTTTTTTTTCTGCAGGAGTGTGGTATAGACCACAGTTCATCTTATCACAAAT
Source organism: Leptodactylus fallax (assembly GCA_947044405.1). Lineage (NCBI taxonomy): Eukaryota > Metazoa > Chordata > Amphibia > Anura > Leptodactylidae > Leptodactylus > Leptodactylus fallax. The sequence goes on along the minus strand of CAMRHE010000477.1, from coordinate 469,170 downwards.
ACAAGGATTGGAAGCTCGGGCCCTCCGTGTGGTCAGGGTCCAACGAATCCAGAGCTTCTGGCGTGGCGATCCTTTTTAAAGGCAATGTTTTAATTGATTTTATTAAAGAGATTCTTCCAGGACGTGTTTTATTGGTTAAAGTTATTATTGATGGTTTTAAATGGCAACTTTTAAATATCTACGCATCACCTGATAAAAAAGAGCGAGCTAGGATGTTGGAGATTTTACCTTTATTTATTAATACGACAGATCCACTAATCATGGCAGGTGATTTTAACTGTGTTTTAAGAGGAGAACGCCGGCTTACCAATAGTTCCACATGTATGAAAGCTACATCATTCGGCTAGGATTAACCTCTAATGCCTGTCTCTTATGCTTTGTTCTACTCTGCACCTTATTCCTTTCTATAGTTTATCCATGACCTTACAATATCTGAATTTGGAACACGACTCTGTGTGAACTTAATTTGTGAGACTGGTAGGTATTAGTTACTCATATACTGACCTTAGTGCTCTATTACTTACTACCCCCCATAATACCACTTATCTTACACATGACTTCTATCACCACCTGTAGACATAACTTTCCTTCACCCGATACCATCAGATATTACGATTAGCAATATGGACGAGTAGTCCGGGGACGGATGATGATGACTATGATAATAGTATACGTACACTTAGAAGATGGTGTTACTTTTTTCATAAGAGTTGATGTATGTGTGTCACAATGTATGTATGTATATGAACTCATTAATATGCATATGCCACTATAAGGAACACATGTATATGAATTTACCAATATACATAGCAATGACATGTATACTCTTTTCTATGTAATATATGTATTGTACAGTCTGATGAAGGCCATAGGGCCGAAACGTTACTGAAATTTAACGCTCTACATAAAGTCTACTACGTGAAATATACTACATGAAATAAAAATCAACAATTTTGTGCATCACAACAACAGTGGAAATCCTTTATGTTGTATATGGAGTAGGACCCTACTTCCACTACCTAATCCAGGAGTGCTATCCACACTTTTGATTTAAATACATCGACCCATTGTGGGTTTGCACCCAACCACAGGAATGGCACAGTTCATGTTTTCTTATAATCAGGAGGAAACGGCCAACATTTTGGCACAAGTCACCATCTCGAGAATTTTTAACCATAGCTCCAACAGAAACACGTAACCGAGATTTGGAAAAGGATTTGCGTCGTCTGATCAATCTCGAACTCCTTTGTGCCACACTGGCGGAGTACGTCAAGGTGGAACGGATTCCCCGAGGTCTAAGGATGACAACCGTCCCCACAATTTTTAAGGATGACAATGAATATACCACACAATTCGAAAAAATCTTGAACAAATATTCTTACGATTTAATGGTCCTTACCATTTCATTTCTGCAAAAAAATATCGTTACTCTGAAACAACAAATTGAATCCTCTGAACAACAACTACGGGGCTCCTGCTCACCAGCCGATTTTTCTGAATTCAAGGAGAGGCTCAATACTATTCTACAAGAACATAGGAAGGAGGTAGAATTCCAAAAAAAGAAAAAATTTGAGAGATTTTGATGATTATAGTAGTAATAGAGTATATAGATGGCAGGAGGGTTATTACTCTACCAGACAAAACAATCGTAATAGAACCCCGTCACCCGCTACATTTGGCTCCAGTACAGTTAGCAACCGATCCTATACTCGGGACAGAAATATGACAACCACATACCAAGGACAAAGACGTGACAGGGCAGTCCGTAGGGGAAACCATGGAGGCACGACTGGAAGCACTACAATATCAACCCGGTCCCAGGTAGGTACAATCTGATTCCTCCCTAGTAGTTAATATATCTTCTAAACCCCTCAGCCCTGCCCAACTTAACGTACTACAGAATGTCCTCTCCTTTTGTCCTTCATAAATTTAATCTTTTTCAATTGGATCTAGATTTACATAGATTCTACAGGACATTGAGACTGAAGGCCCATTTTTCAGGTGACACACAGGGGAGTAGTACCATTGACCCCATTACCACGGATACTCAAAAATGTATTTCAGCAAAAAATCTGGGACTTAAGAATAAAAGCCTATATACACCACCAAGGAACTCACCCCCAGTAGAAACGGTCATCTCACTCAAAGGGACGTTACTAAACTTCGTAGGGAAATTGAGAATAATTCTTTCCTGTGTTTCTAATCTGACAAACATCGATCGACAATCACTTAAAACCTTATCACAAGACAGCTCCTTGGTCTTAAAACCAGCTGATAAAGGAGGAGCACTGGTCATTATGGACAAGGTAGATTATGTTTCTGAAATACATGACCAACTGAGGTATATGACAGACTACAACAAAACCCCGTATATACTATATCACAGAGGATACAATCTTACAGAAACATCTAGAACTAGGTACCATTGATAATGACACTGTTTACTTCCTTACAAAACAACACCATCACACTGGTATTTTACACTCTCCCTAAAATACATAAACGCCTTGACAAACCCCCAGGACGACCGATTGTCGCCTCCACAGATTCTATATTATCACCCCTTTCAATTTTTCTTGAGAAAATACTTACTCCCCTAGTCAAATCTACCAGATCATTTCTATTAGACACCGCCATGTTCCTGAATATCATACAGGAACTAGGGACAATTCCACAAAACTCCCTGCTAGTCACCTTGGATGTGGTTAGCCTATATACATCTATACAACATGACAAAGGGATCCTGGCAGTTAAGGCACTACTAGAATCCTCAGGATTTGACATAAGAATCACAACGTTGTGTATTGACTTATTAAAAATAGTTTTGGAAGAAAATTACTTTGAGGACACTTACTACATCCAGAAACGGGGGACCGCAATGGGTTCTAACGTAGCGCCACCTTACGCTAATTGTTACATGGCGCACCTGGAAGAACAGTTCATATACAACAATACCCTTTTCCAATCACATGCGTTAGTAGGGAAAAGATATATAGATGATGTGTTCTGTATGTGTTAAGAGGGTCATGAAACATTGATTGAATTTACGGGTTACCTTAATATCTGGCCCGAATTAAAATTCACACTACATCAAGATTGCCACCAAATCAATTTCTTAGATACATGGATTATCAAGAACGAGGGGGGGGACAACTACATTCTGATCTTTATACCAAGGAAACTGATAAAAACAGCCTTCTACACTACTGTACAAAAGCTTCCATCCCCCAGCCACCAAGGATTCACTCCCTAAGTCACAGTTCATGCGGATTTCCCGCATAGTTGATGATCCTGACATAAGGAAACAAAGATTTCAGGAAATGCACATTAAATTTAAGGAAAGAGATTACCCAGATCAGATCTTGAACAAAGCACTTGCACAAACTATCCAACACCCCACAGTTCCTAAAGAAAAGAAAAGTCGCATACCATTTGTACACTCATTCCATCCCTTCGTATATAAAATTCACCGTATTATACGCAAACACTGGAATATCCTACACACGGCATTTCCAACGGTACAGGAATTTCAAGAGAATTTCTTACCTTGCTATAGACGTCCCAAAAATCTTCTGGACCAGAGCGGATATTGGGTCCAAAATTAGGATGCCAAGACAGCTCTTTATCAATACTCCAAAATAAGGGACTTTCCCATGTCTATCATGTTTCCAGTGTTCCAACGTACTGAAGGGCGAGAATATATATCACCCCCAAACTGGACAGATTTACAAAGTGAAGGAATTCTTCACCTGTGAATCCAATTTTGTTGTGTATCTGAATAAATGCCCATGCGGTCTCGCATACGTGGGTGAAACCACCCAGCGTGTACGGGACCGTATCAAACAGCATAAATCAAACATACGGTGCCGTAATCAGTTGTTACCCATTCCCTTGCATTTCATCCAACATAAATCATACAATTGCGCAATTGAGATACCAGGTACTCGAGCACATTCCAGCCCCACGCCGAGGGGGGAACAGAATCCAGATGCTAAAACGCAGGGAAGCGTTTTGGATCCACAGATTGCAGACTATGGAACCTCTTGGGTTAAACAGGGAATATGAGATATCTTCTTTCTTATAGATTGGGATATAATCCATTGTGTGACTACCTTTTTATGATATACTTATGTAGTACAAATATGGACAAGAAGCTGAATCACATATGTGGTCCGTTCTTATGTATGAATATGTATTTATCCTGGTATTAATACATTATTTCATGTTGCTTACTAGATACGTTAAAGGATGTGACAACTACGCATGACGAGCACTTCCTCTATGACAGTATCCTTTCTACATCTGCATCTTTACCACACTAGGTGGACTGATTTATGGTTGGGTTTATTGTATTGTTCTCTTTCCTTGATAATATTGGTAATATAGTTACCAATACATTATTCTTAGTCTTTTCCCCTGGTTCAGTCTATATAAAAAAATCTTTGTATACATGAGTGATTAAAATTTCCAACATTTCCATACAGTGGGCATATGGATAAAGCACATTTCCTATTGATACTTTAAAAACATTTATGGAACATTCCATAGGTTCCTTTTATTGGCTCAAAAATTTCTTCATTTTACTTTTATTTCAATTTTTATTATTTTCTTAATTGCATTCTGCTGGAGTCTCAGGGCATATCACATTTTCTATTTAGGCACTTTGAAAATACTGGGGAAATATCCCACAGGTTCTTTGATTTCTCAAGTTTATATTAGCCAAAGCTCTTTGAAAATCAGCCATCAGGTTATACCATCGCTGAGAAAGTAAGTCTGAGGTTCTTAATCTGCCTCCTGTGCATAGGATCTATATCTATAAAGCGATCTCCGCAATTACGATATATTGCGCATGCGCAATCATGTCCCCGCGCACATAACCTTACTGCGCATGCGCGTAACCCAGGAACGCGATTGGGCGCGAATAAGCATTATGGGATATTTAAAGATGGCGCTGGAACGCTTATCCAGCGCCATCCTACACAACGCAGACACCGCTGTATACATAGCGCCAGACCACAGGTTACAGGAGGTAAGAATTTTCTCTTGCTATCTTACAGCGCTGGATACCACTTTATACTATGGGCTGATATATAACCATTATATTTACAGCATACCCGCAGCTAATTGGGTGCTTTCCTTTTGCCCACTATAATCACAATTTAAGTTACACAGTGTGAGGAGGTAAGCCCTGAATATTATATTACCGGTTTATTTGTTTAGATACACATAGATATATCTGCATTAACCACATTATGTTCCACATGTATGAAAGCTACATCATTCGGCTAGGATTAACCTCTAATGCCTGTCTCTTATGCTTTGTTCTACTCTGCACCTTATTCCTTTCTATAGTTTATCCATGACCTTACAATATCTGAATTTGGAACACGACTCTGTGTGAACTTAATTTGTGAGACTGGTAGGTATTAGTTACTCATATACTGACCTTAGTGCTCTATTACATACTACCCCCCATAATACCACTTATCTTACACATGATTTCTATCACCACCTGTAGACATAACTTTCCTTCACCCGATACCATCAGATATTACGATTAGCAATATGGACGAGTAGTCCGGGGACGGATGATGATGACTATGATAATAGTATACGTACACTTAGAAGATGGTGTTACTTTTTTCATAAGAGTTGATGTATATGTGTCACAATGTACAATGTATGTATATGAACTCAATATACATATGCCACTATAAGGAACACATGTATATGAATTTACCAATATACATAGCAATGACATGTATACTCACCTTTTTTTCTATGTAATATATGTATTGTACAGTCTGATGAAGGCCATAGGGCCGAAACGTTACTGAAATTTAACGCTCTACATAAAGTCTACTACGTGAAATATACTACGTGAAATAAAAACAACAATTTTGTGCATCACTACAATAGTGGAAATACTTTATTTATGATAAAACCTCCGGCATGCTGAAAGATATTATCCTGGATTGTGGCTCAAAGGACGTTTACAAAGAGTGCAATAGAGGCATGTCTGAGGGAGCCGGCGTTACCTGGAGCAACGCCTCGTGCAGCTCCAGGATTGACTTTGCTTTTATTTCACAGAATTTGTTGCCTTTAATCTTGTGATATTTTAACCAATGTTTTATCTGATCATAGTGTTTTAAATTTTAAGGTGAAAATTAACAAAAAATGCTCTTAGAGGTCAGAAGTCCTGGAAGTTGAATATCTCTCTTTTAGATGATCCACAGGTTTTTAAAGATTTTACTGAATTTTATCAGAGATGCAGGCGAGCTAAAGACCCTTGTACCCCCATTGGTAAGTGGTGGGGTAAGATGAAACACCGCATTAGACTTTTTTTTTTTTACAGAAGAAAAAAAAAAGAGAATCTTGCCTTTTATGAGGGGCTTAATGCTCGCCTGCAAACCCTGTACAAAATGGAAAAAAATGGTATGGATGTCGATAAAGATATTTTATAAATTTAAAAAATAAAATCTCCAAGTGTTTAGAGCGAAAAGGGAAAGAAATAATTTTTCTTACTAGAGTGCAGCATATTGAAGAAAACGAAAAATGCTCTAGATACTTTAAAGAAAATGAGCAATCATAAAGCCGTTATTGAAAGTATAGATGGTGATTTTAGTGTGCAGGGTATTTTAACAAAAGTCCACGCTTTTTATACAGATCTTTTTAGTGTTAAACCTGTGGATCAGTTTTTTAGCTGACTCGCTGAAGGAGGTTAAGACCATTTTATCCCCTGCTTCTAAAGATTTTTTTTTTATTACAGACGCCCGATGAGCAGGAGGTTTTACAGTCTTTAAAAAGTTTTAAAGCAGGTAAGGTGCCTGGCCCCGATGGGTTACCCTGTGAATTTTATATCAAGTTTTATGAAATTTTAAAAGACGATCTTTTTAGCCTTTTTAAAGATGTTTTTATTACCAAAAAGCTCCCCAAGTCCTGGAGGAAGGGTGAGGTCTCGCTTCTGTTTAATAAAGGAGACAAATCCAACCTGAAGAGCTGGAGACCTATCACCCTCCTTAATGTGGACTACAAGGTCATGGCGAAACTCTGCGCAAATAGATTAAAGGCCGTCATCCCGCAGATGATTCATTCAAACCAGGTCTGCGGGGTGCCTGGTAGGAGCGTGTGGGACACCCTTAATTTAATAAAAATAGAAGACGTTAAGAGTAGGAAAAGCAAGCTGGCTATTCTCTCTCTAGACTTTGAAAAAGCCTTTGATAGGGTGTCCCAATTTTATCTTTTGTAGGTTTTAAATTGTATGGGGGTACTTGAGGGGTTTTTATTGTCTTTAAAAGCTTTTTTACAAAAACTGTAGTAGTAAGATTTTAGTAAATGGTTTTAAAGACACAGGACGTATTTTTAGAATCTGGTGTGAAGCAGGGGTGTACCTTGTCCCCACTGCTTTTTATCTGTGCACCCTTGCTATACAAAGAACTTTTAGACAGATTGACTTATTGCTGTGTCTCTGGTTTTAAGATAAATTATAATAAAAGCAGTGTTTTAAATATCGGAGGTATGGCTCTTACTGACATCCCGGTTCCTGTGTCTGAGTGTCAAAATTTTAGGCATCTCCTTCAGTGAGTCTAATAATGGGGTTTCTAATTGGGACTTGGTGGCTGAGAAGGTAAACAGGAAAATATGTATGTGGAATTTAAGAAAGTTAAGTATGGAGGGAAAAGTTTTGATTTTAAAAAAGGTAATCCTTCCAATTCTTTTATATTTGAGTTTGGTATTCCCTCCCCCTACGGTTTTATTTAGAAGGTTTACCAAATCCTGTTTTACCTTCTTTTGGAGTTCCAAGGCGGAGAAAATTAAAAGAGAACTGGTGGTAAGAGCAAGACGAAAAAGTGGTAAGGATTTTCCCGATTTTAACAGGTTCCTTTTAAATATTTCTGTTAGTGTTTTAATGATCACTATTGGTCGTACTTTAAGATATAACACGGGTGTTTTTATGAGAAAAATGGGTTGGTTTAGCACTATTTTAACTTCACCGTATGCTTTTAACCTCTCAGCACACTACGCTATCTTAGAAAAAATAGTGAATCTTTTTAATCTTAAAAACAGAACCCCAGAAGAACTAAAACATAGCAAAAGAATTATTACTAGGGAAGAAAGTATAATCGAGATTGAGAATTTTGGCACAGAAACAAGCGCTAAAATATGGAACTGGGCTAATTGTTTCCCTCTTTTTAATCAGCAGTTGGACCTGGCCTGGAGTTGTGTGCACCAGTGTCTTCTGTGCCGGGCCTTCCAGATGAGGAGAGGATACGCCAGGTCCGCCGTCTGCCCGAGGGAGGGCTGCCAGGCAGAGGATACAGTTCTCCACATTTTTTGGGAATGTGCCTTTGCAAAAGACATTTGGACTAAAATACTCCCTTTGATGGCTAAGATGGCGGGCCTGAAGGACTTAACATACAATATGATTCTATATGGACTTTTTGACTGCCCTACGACGTTCCAGAAGGCCGTGGCATGGAAGACGAACTGCGTGAAAGCCGCACTCTGGACGGCCAGTAACATCCTGCATTTTTAAGAGAGATGTTTTATCCACTGCTGACATTTTAAGACTGTTTTAGTGATATGTACTTTTATTATTTATTGAATGTTAAAGCTAAAGCCCCTATTTAAAAAAAAATGGTTTTTAAGGGAATGGAACTCCAATATATAGCCACCAAGTACCCATCTTAATGCGTCATTTTTTAATTAGTGTTTGTTTATATATGTAAAATAAGTAGACATTTTATGTATTGTATATTTGTTTTAATAAAATGCTGCTCTTTGTAGCAGTTTTCAACTTTAAAAAATCTGCTGTGCTGCACTTGGTCTGGCTGAAAGGTGCCCTGGGTGCCCCGCTCCTTGGCCCCTCGGGATCGGCTGCAAAGTCTTCACCCGATCGCTGCTATTGGGGAGCGGGCTTAGTCCCGGGGCAACGAGAGGCGATCAACCAGGTGCAAATCCTTGTACCGTGGTGTCGCTGATTGGTGTTACTGGTCCAGGTTCCCGAGGCGTTTTCCGGTGGCTGGTGTGACCCGTAATTGGAGGATCGAGGAGTTCCTGGTTCCGGTTCCTGTGGCGGTTTTCTACGTGTCATCCAAGATGGGGAGCGTTCCCGATTTTCAACGGATAGAAAATTCTGTGAGGATCATTGTACAAGAGGACTTCAGATGCGTTAAAGGAGTTAAGTACATTGCTGACGTTGTGATGCTGGACTTATTTAAACTCACCCACGAAATGATACTATCCATGATGGATTACCCACGCCGTGGAGAGTACGATGTAACTTTCAGCTGCAAAGCTTATTTACATGGATTCATGCAGGACTATGACAGACTCAAGAGGGATCCTAAACTAGAAGGGATTCAGATCTCACATTTTCCAGAAAATGAGTTACTAGTAGTGAAAATGTAAAGTCCTTATGTGGAAGAGAGATATTATGCTGGTATTAACACGTTATTGTCTGGACATTATACCCAAGGGAAAGATTCTCAACGAGAGCGGATTTTGGACATGCAAGAGGAGGTTCTTTTGTAAGGTTCGTCGTAAACCTGATGGATCGCTTTTTCTCCCACCGACAAGAATAAGAATCGGAAAAGTTACTGGAGACATCTTTTTTAAAGGACGTCTGGAATTTTGTAAAAACTGTAAAGAATATGGACATGATGATACCAACTGTGATGTATTATATTGTGCTAAATGTAGACAGCAGGGGCACACTACAGAAGGGTGCCAAGAAGGCAAAAAATGTCATGGGTGTGGCCTGCCTGGAGATCTGTTTAGGCAATGTCCAGATAGGAAGAGAGCAGAGGAGACACAGCCTGGCACCGCTGGGGAGGCTAGCGCCCCAGCAGGGAGCCCAGAGATAGAGTCTGAGCCTGAGCTTTTGTCTAAAATAGTGAGGAAGAGGAAGGAAAAGGTTGAGGTTAAAAAGAGGGTTAAAAGATCTATTCAAACTGAATGCAGATAAGTGAAATTGGCTTGGCTAAAATCCCTTTTGCTGTCTCAAGGCTCGGTGAGTCAAAAGCAAATTGAGAATTTGTTACATCCAATAGAGGGCGCATGAGCTCCCCAGCTCCTTTCCCATAATGCCTTGTGATCTATTCAAACTAGACAGCCAGAGATACCTCAGATTTCAAACCCTGAGGAGTTAGAGATGGAGGAGGAGGATGAGTTGAGGAGGGAGGAGGAGATAGAGGAGGAAGAAGAGGCTGATGTTCCTACAGAGGTAGTTATTCCTATACAGGATAGGGTGAAATTTACAGATTTTGTGTCTAGAACTATTGGTACTTCTAGTGACTTTAGAAGATATGTGAGTCCTGAAAAAGTAATGACTAGGATTTGGATAAGTGCTAATAAAGATCCGGATAGGTTTATTCAAACATATAAAATTCCTAGTTATGACGTTAGACCTGTGTTTAATTTTGCAACAAAAATTGGACATTAGATCCAGCAAGTTTAATAAGAGTTAAATATCTTACTTGGAAAGGAGGTTTAATTTGATAAATGGTGTTTAATTCTGTTTTTTCTAAAAAATTTTTTATCTTGTTAACCCTGTTTTACTTTGTGATATATTTTGATTTAATAAATTTGCCCAGTTGGGGGTTAATTTAAAAAAAAAAAAAAATCTGATCAGTGGTGCTGCATTTGAAAGCAAGCCAGAGTATAGGTTCCTTGGGTACCCTTCCCCTCGGCCTGGTGGGATCGTCCAGGTTTATTGCCAGGACTTCACCCACCTGTTGCTATTGGGGGGGGGAAGGCTTAGTCCCGGGGAAACGAGTTGCGATCCCCCCATCGACTTCTAGGTGTTCACTTAGTGGCCCTAGAAGACAGTGCGTTTCATTGGTTAATCATGGCGCATACATTTGAGCAGGTGCCGGAGTTTGCCCGGCTGCGAGACTCCCTGAGGATCCGCCTCAGGGGAGTAGATCATAAATACGTCAGAGCTATGATGGAATATATTGTTGGAAAGTACCTTGGCTGCCCGAAGGGATTGATCCTGTCCATGCAGGATTATCCCAGACTAGGGGAATATGATATTACCTTTGTTAACACTGAGGTGCCAGAAGGGAAAAAATAAAGATGGAGTCAGAAGGGATAGAAATTCTGACCCATCTAGACGAAAGAGAGGTACTAACTGAAAATTTCCTGACTTTTTGTAGGTAACTAAACAACGAAACCCAGAAGACTCAGATTTATTCATGGAAAAACTGGCGGCCGTTAATAAATCACTGTGGAACGTGTATGACACAGAAGACTAAACCAGTCAACGAATTCGCCTTAACAGCTTCTGTGGTGTCATGTTCCTGTATTAAAGATTCCAACAGTGATACTGTTCTGAAATGGGCTTATGGAGCCTCATTGTCCTGTAAGGGACTAATCCAGAGGACCATAATGATTAATATATCTGCACTGCATGTGTGGGACAGGGCTCTCTCATACGCAGTGTGTTGTGAGGGTAAGAGTCTGCCTATAACATTCCCAAAACAAGTGCATTGTTATGCCTATCGCTACATGGCAACAATAGGGAAATAAAGAAATCCCTCCTTGTACAAAATGTAACAGTATGTATGTTGCAAACTTTCACCCAAAGCACAAAGAACACGATAACAATGAGACAAGGCCGTTTGGAAACTGCGGAAAACGAGTCATTCAACAGGCTTCTGCAGATTGACGAAGACGTGAGGAAAGCTATATGTATCCTAGATAATAATGGCGAGAAACTGAGCGACAGGGAAGAAAGAGAATATGTTTAAAAAAAAATTATGAGGATCAAAGAAGGAATAAAGTCAGACAGCTCCTTACAAGACGGAAGTTTTTCAGCCCAGAATTAAAATTCTTCACCCCTTAGTATGAATTACTATCAGGTGTCTTATACTCAAGGGGTCTTCAAAAAGTTTCCGCATTTTTATTTTTTTTTAACTATTGATTAAGAATTTCAAAAACAAAATTACATTACTTTTGTTGCACGCTCACTTGAAGAGACTAGTCACATGACGCTCTCCGACACGACCAATCACTACTCCTCCCACTCTCGCCGTTTCCAACAAAAATATAAAAGTGCGTAAACTTTTTGAAGACCCCTTGTATAATGCTACAAGTAGGGCCGGGGTTGCACACTGAGGCTGGGTTTACATAGAGCTTTTTTACTGAAGATGTAGATTTTAATTGCAGTAATGTAATGACTTGTCCTGGATTTGCCGGGAGCAGGGGGTCGATTTACCCCAGCAGAAAGTTATCCACCCTTCTAGGCTGTCGCTCTGCTGAGTAATGAAGTCCAGATGCTGGAGAGTGTAGGCGCATGCAAGGGGAATATTGATCATATGCAGTTGAGAGCGGCAGGGCATGATAAAAAATTTAGGGTTTTATCTTTTAAAGGTGAAAATAGATTCTAATGCTTTTAATGGTGAGAAGTCCTGGAAACTAAATCTCTATTTTAGAAGATCAACAGGTTTTTAATGATTTGAGTTTTATCAGAGATGCAGGCGGGTGAGATCCTAGAACCCCCATCAGTAGATGGCGGGAAACAAAAGTAAAAATTAAAGCATCTCTGCTGGCGTCCGTATAACAAAAGAAAGATTTGCTTTATCAGGATCTCAAACACCCGCCTAAAGACACTGTACAAAATGAGGGATGAAGGATTGGAGGTGAGCGCAGCAATCCAGAACCTCAAGGATAAGATTGCAAAGTACTTGGAGCAGAAGGGAAGAGGGTATCTCCCACTCTAAAATACAACATACTGAAGAGAACGAGACCTGCTCCAGGTACTTCAAAAAAGTGAATGAAAAAAGAGAGCAATCATTGATGGTGATTTTAGTGTACAGGGCTTTTTAGTCAAAGTCCATGCAGTTTATTCTGATCTTTTTAGTGAGAAACCTGGGGATCGGAGTTTAAGTGACTTGCTGAGGGAGATAAAGACCGTTTTAGACCCTGTCTCTCCATAGTTATTACAAGAGCCGGAGCAGGAAATTTTACGAATGGTGAAAAATTTTAGAGAGGTCAAAGTTCCTGAGCCCGATGGTATACCCTGTGAATTTTTATACTAAACTTTATGATATAATAAAAGGCGATCTTAACCTTTTTCAAAGAAGTTTTTAATTAAAAAAAATGCTCCAGGTCCTGGCAGAAGGGTAAAGTCTCCCTTTTAAAACGTTGACTATAAGATCATGGCCAAATTATGCGCTAATAGAGTAAAGGCCATTATCCTGCAGATCATTCATTCCAACCAGGTCTGCGGGGTGCCAGGCAGGAGCATATGGGACACCCTGAACCTCAAAACGCCAATGATCAGAAACAAAGGAAAAGGAAAACTTGTGCTCTTATCAATTGATTTTGAAAAAGCCATTGACAGGGTGTCCCATTGTTATTTCTTTAAGGTTTTAGATCGGATGGGTATACCGGAGGGCTTTGTCTTTGAAAGCTTATTATAATAACTGTACTATAAGATTTTCGTAAACTGTTTTAAAGTAGGGGGTTAAACGGGTGTCCTCTGTCCCCACTGTTATCTGTGCGCTAGAACCTTTTATGTGCGATCCGCAATGACAAGATTATCCGTGGTGCGCCCCTGCCCGTGGATGTCGTCACGGTTATGTCGGGACACCCCTGCCCTTCAGAGGACTTTTATTGTAGGGCCTCCGGTTTTAAGTTTAATTACGACAAAAAGCAGTAATTTTAAGTATCGGAGGCATGACTTTTACTGACATCCCCTGTTCCTGTGTCTGACTCAGTAAAGATTTTAGGGGTCTTCTTTAGCGAGTCTAATAATGGAGCTTTTAGCTGGGACATGGTGGCTGACAAGGTGAACAGGAAACTAAGCATGTGGGATCTCAGGTGAATAGGCATGGAAGGTCAAGTCCTGATTTTAAAAATGGTGATCCTCCCTATACTTTTATATTTGAGCATGGTGTTTCCCCCCTTACAGTTTTACTCAAGAGGATCACCAAGTCCTGTTTCACCTTTTTCTGGAGTTCCAAGGCCGAGAAGTTAAGGAGAGAAATTGTGGTAAAGTCTAAAAAGAAAGGGGGAAGAGACTTTCCTGATTTTAATCGCTTTCTTTTAATTAAAATATTTCTGCTAATGTTTTAATGACCTTTTTAAAAGATCACTACTGGTCCTATTTTATTCGTTTTAACACAGGTATGTTTGAGACGGATGGGTTGGTTTAGCATGGTTTTAAACATATCCCTATGCTTTTAGCCTCCCTTCCCATTGTGTTATTTTAGAGAAGAGTGTGACCATATTTAATCTTAAAGATCGAACCACTAATGAGCTCTCACAGTAAAAGTCATTATGATTTTGAGAGGGGGAAACCACAACTGAAGTTAGCAATTTTAATGAAGAATGAAAGTGCCACCGTTTGGAAGATGACCGTTTCCCTCTTTTTAATCAGATGGACCTGGCCTGGAGTTGTGTGCACCAGTGTCTTCCATGCTGGGCCTTCCAGCAAAGAAGAGGATACGCCAGGTCCGCCATCTGCCCGAGGGATGACAGTATACCACCTTTTCTGAGAATGCAATTTTTCAAAGACTGTATGGACTAAAATACTCTTGGCAAAGATGGGAAACCTAAAAGGATGTGACATACGACATGATTTTATACGGACTTTTTACATGCACCACCGCGTGTCAGAAGGCCATAGCGTGGAAGACAATGAACTGCATGAAAGCTGCACTCTGGAAGGCCAGGAATATCTTGCTTTTTAGAAAGGATGTTTTACCTGCTGAGGAAATTTAAAAATTGTGTTTTAGCGAAATGTATAATTATTTATGTAAGAAAGCCAAAGTCCCCATGTTTAAAAAACATGGTTCGTAAGAGTGGAGCTCCAGTATATCACCACCATGTGCCCTTTTAGTTAGTACTGCTTGATTTTAATGATATGTTTTTGTAATTAAGTTGAATTTTATTCTGTACCGTTGATTAAAATATGCCATCCTTTGTGGCGGACTTCAACTTAAAAAAAAAAAAAATCTGATCAGTGTTACTGTGCTTGTGAGAGACCAGAAGGTATCTTTGGTACCCGACTCTTTGCCTGAGTGGATCGGCCTGGTTTTATCACCTGACCTTAACCATTCACTGCCATCAGGAGAAGGATTAGTCCCAAGATAATGAGGGGGGATCAAGCCAGACATTTGCAAAAGTGTCATGGTTTCTCAAAATTGGAAGATCCAGTGGTCGTGTTTTCCTACTGAGTGTGCTAAGAAGTGACGGAAGGACCTGAGCGGGATAGAAAGTCATGTTCTTGTACTAAGGAGAGAAATGGAGGACCTATAAAGAATGACCAGATTCCAGCATACAAACGTACGCATACAAACACGCCGCGTTTTATAGTTTCTGAAGCAGCAAGAAAGGATAAAGGCTTTTATTTTGTGGTGAACGAGCTGGTGTTTGGACTCTCTAAAATCACCATAGAAATGATTCTAACCTTTATGGATTACCCAAAGGTGGGGGAATTTGATTTAACCTTTACCTGTCCAGCATATCTGAAAGACTTTTTAAAAGGACTATCGGAGATTGAAGGATGATCCCAAGCTAATTGGGGTTACCGTGAAAGAACATTTTCCAGGTAATGAGAAATTAATTACAGTGAAAGTGTACTCGCCTCGTGTGAGTGAGAAGGACATTGTTATATTTGAATGCTTTTTGTTTACAGATTATCCCAAAGGGAAAGGTATTGAATAAATACCCGTTATGGACTGGTAAATGGAAATTCCTTTGTAAAATGAAGGTAAAACCTGATTGTGAACTGTGCTTACCCCCAGCTAGGTTCAAGCTGAGTAAGACTACAGGGGACATTTCACCAGCATGGGAGATTTGTTACAACTGCAAAAAATACGGACATAATGAATATTGTGAAAATTTTTTTTGCTCAATATGTTTTTAAGAAGGACATTTGTTTAATGATTGTGATGAGAAGATGATATGTAATTTGTCATATTTCAGGTCATTTATTTAAAGACTGTCCTGAAAAGGAGAAACAGGCTCAAGAAACTGAAGGGGACCTTGTTTTTGAACTAGGAGTTTTTGGAAGATGTAGAAGTTCCTGTGAAGGAATTAAGTGCTGCCAAATCTTTTAGTAGTAGAGAGGAGGTTGATCAGGTGGTAGAAAGTTTTTGGAAGAGTTTCAGGATTATTGTCGATCAAAGGAGATATGTAATAAGATTGGGACAAGTATGGAAGAAAATATAAGTCGGTTTTTGGAGACATAAGATACCTTTTGTTGCAATTTTTGTTCGGGAGTGGGTTGAAAAAAAGGAAGCCTCTTGATACTAAAACCTTGTTTCTTTTTTTTTTAAAAAAAAAAGGGGGTGGTGATGATTTTAATAAGGAAAAAATTTTTTTTTTATTTTATAAATTTTTTTATATATATTTTTTTTTTTTATAAATTTTTTTTTTTTTTTTTTTTTTTTTTTTTTTTTTTATTAGTTGGTTGTGTTTTTTTTTTTTTTTTTTTTTTTTTTTTTATTTTTCTCTTTTGGGGGAGACAACCGAAAAAAACAGTTTTATATCCGATATGTCCCCTACATTGGGGACCATATACAGTCATATGAAAAAGTTTGGGCACCCCTATTAATCTTAATCATTTTTAGTTCTAAATATTTGGGTGTTTGCAGCAGCCATTTCAATTTGATATATCTAATAACTGATGGACACAGTAATATTTTAGGATTGAAATGAGGTTTATTGTTCTAACAGAAAATGTGCAATATGCATTAAACCTAAATTTGACCGGTGCAAAAATTTGGGTACCCTTATTTTATTGATTTGAATACTCCTAACTACTTTTACTGACTTACTGAAGCACAAAATTGGTTTGTAACCTCACTGGCTTTGAACTTCATAGCCAGGTGTACCAATCATGAGAAAAGGTATTTAAGGTGGCCAATTGCAAGTTGTTCTCCTATTTGAATCTCCTCTGAAGGTGGCATCATGGGCTCCTCAAACAACTCTCAAATGATCTGAAAACAAGATTGTTCAACATGTTGTTCAGGGGAAGGTACAAAAGTTGTCTCAGAGTTTACCTGTCAGTTTCCCTGTGGGAACATAGTAAGGAAATGGAAGACCACAGGGACAGTTCTTGTTAAGCCCAGAAGTGGCAGGCCAAGAAAAATATCAGAAAGGCAGAAGAAGAAGAATGGTGAGAAAAGAAAAGGAAAAAACACAAACCACCCCCAAAGAGCGCCGCCATCTTTTTCCGGCAGAGGGTGTCATTGTGCACCGGTGAACAAAACACCACACTTCCCACAAGGAGAAGCTGTATGGGAGAGTGATGCGAAAGAAGCCGTTTCTGAAAGCACGCCACAAACAGAGTCGCCTGAGGTATGCAAAAGCACATTTGGACAAGCCAGCTTCATTTTGGAAGAAGGTCCTGTGGACTGATGAAACAAAGATTGAGTTGTTTGGTCATACAAAAAGGCGTTATGCATGGCGTCAAAAAAACACAGCATTCCAAGAACAACACTTGCTACCCACTGTAAAATTTGGTGGAGGTTCCATCATGCTTTGGGGCTGTGTGGCCAATTCCGACACCTGGAATCTTGTTAAAGTTGAGGGTCGCATGGATTCAACTCAGTATCAGCAGATTCTTGAGAATAATGTACAAGAATCAGTGACGAATTTGAAGTTACGCCGGGGATGGATATTTCAGCAAGACAATGATCCAAAACACAGCTCCAAATCTACTCAGGCATTCATGCAGAGGAACAATTACAATGTTCTGGAATGGCCATCCCAGTCCCCAGACCTGAATATCATTGAACATCTGTGGGATAATTTGAAGCGGGCTGTCCATGCTCGGCGACCATCAAACTTAACTGAACTGGAATTGTTTTGTAAAGAGGAATGGTCAAAAATACCTTCATCCAGGAACTGATTAAAAGCTACAGGAAGCGACTAGAGGCTGTTATTTTTGTCACTTTTCTGTTGAGGTGCCCATACTTTTGCACCGGTCAAATTTTGGTTTAATGCATATTGCACATTTTCTGTTAGTACAATAAACCTCATTTCAATCCTGAAATATTACTGTGTCCATCAGTTAGATATATCAAATTGAAATGGCTGTTGCAAACACCCAAATATTTAGAACTAAAAATGAGTAAGATTAATAGGGGTGCCCAAACTTTTTCATATGACTGTATTAAATGGAACAGGGAGTTGGAAAAAACTTGCTCTGTCCACTCCACGCATTGACCTGGTATGGAAGTGTTTCCAGGTTCTGCTGCACTCCTTTCTAATTCAGTGGGAAAACAGACCCAAGAAATTTGCTGGCAAAAAGAATGACTAACGAAGAATGGACAGACCGTCTATGGCCTGTAACCTGCACAGCCAATTGTTTTTTCTTTGAACATTTTTTTTGTTGTTTTTGGGGTTTCCCTCCCTCCATAAGTTCTTTTTCATTTTGTTTTTTTGTTTACATGTATATACAGTAAATATATGGTGAATCCTGTTGGATCTTTTATGGGTTAAAAAAGGTGTGAAAAATTGAAGTGGACTTTGCTGCTTTCTACAATAAGTTTATCAAACTGTAAGCAACACTGACTATCAGATTGGTGGGACTTGAAAAAGAAATAAGTGATATAGAAGACTGAACATTCACCTTCAGACCTGTTATAAAACTTAGTGCGGTTGGCTTGGACATGGATCAGCAAATACATAAATTGAAAAAAATAAAGCCATTAACAACAAAAGAGGTAAAAAAATGTACTTGTCTAAAGTTCATAGTCTAGAAAAAAATGAGAAGTGTTCTAGGTTTTTCTTTAAAAAGGTGGTGGAATTTAAAGAACCTCTTTCTAATTTGGAAGGTGAAAAAAGTATTGAAGAAAAGTATTAAAAATGAAACAAAACCACCAGGCCGCCCTATAGTATCAGGGATCAATTCATTAACCAGTAATTTATCCAAGTATATACAGTAGATCACCACCTGCAAGGATATGTACAGGAACTGTCTTTTTAAAAGATTTATCGTCACTTATTAAACTCAGACATCACGTGGTCGGAGGACCTCCTTTGGGCAACACTAGATGTTAATTCACTATTCTCTAACATCACACACCACAAAGGCATTTGGGCAGCTTCACAATTTTTAGAAACTGACCCTCTTTTACCCACTATCCAGAAATTTTTTTTTTTATTGGACAGCATGTTCTTTATCTTACAACGATGTTTTTTCATTTGAAGATCAATTATATCAACAATGAGACATAGCACGCCCATTTGGAAGCAGCATACACATAGTACTGAGATCCCACAGTGGAGTGTTCTACAATCTGACAAGATTTCAAAAATCTTTCATAATTTGCTGCTAATTGGATCTGAATAAGAGGTTCACTGTAATTCAGTGAAAAATAACCCCAAAATGCTTTATCCATTTTATTGTTTTTCAATCACAATAAACTATGATTATACAAAAAGTTCATGCCAATTGAATTATACATCCTTCAAGAGGAGCGCGCATCTTGGTATTTTTTGAAGTCCTAGGACTCAGACATTCCTCTAAAAAAAGAATTGAATTTATGCTGGAGAAAACGTGTCTTACCAAGATCTCTTCAGTAAAGAATTAATTGATCATTCTTTTACTATGGGCACACTGAACTCTCTAAATGTGTGTCTACAGGAATCAGACCAACAGCAGTTACTAAGTGAAATAATGCAAAAAAAATAGACGCAATGAAGAGTTTCTCTACTGGTAAAACACCTGGCCCTGATGGGTTGTCTATAGAATTCTATATAAACTTTTTAGATATCCTAAAAGGAAGATTTTTAAAGCAGCTTTCCAAAGTAACATTTTGCCTTCATCAACTACGCAATATTTCTGTGAGGCTTCAGCGTTCAAAGTAAACCTACAGAAGTCAGTCTCCCTCTTAGCAAAGCAATGTAATATTGATTTCCCTTTTCGATAATGAAAATGATGGTTCTCGGAGTTGGAAGCTAATAAAAGCCAAGATGGAGAAAGGTGAAGATTTGGAGGTTGAGAAATTTGACCATCGAAGGTAAAATCTGGATTATAAAAACTGTTATAATTCCGATTATACTAGAACATGGTTTATCCACCAAGATACAACATGGTTCGAACTCTACAGAGAACTTGTTTTAAGTTCATCTGGAACTCGAAGTTTGAAAAACTCCATCGAGAGATGATGTATAAGAGTCCAAAGAAAGGTGGTAGAGGTGTCCCGCATATTAATGTTGTAGGCAATTTTTTTTTAGTTTTAAAGCAATGACCTTAGACTTGACATGGTCCTACTTTCTTAAATATGCCGCTGGCCACGTTTTCCGAAAATATAAGTGGTTTTCTTTCATTCAACGTCAATCCTAGTTAACTGTCCAAAGCAGTATAAGATTTTGCAAGAGGGAATTTATTTTTTGGATCTAAAGAACCTAGATATTAGCATGCTTAGTCCTAGGAGGATTCTGATGGAACTTCAAAAGAAAGAAATTGATTCCAGTTGCAAACATCACCGTCCAAATAAAGCAAATCTGCAACAGAATATCAGTGCCTTATCTTGGAAGCCAACAAAGACATTGCCTGGATGACCGTACATTGCTGTTTGCCGACAAAGTCCTTCCAGTATTGTAGACTTGACCGTGATCCTTTGTGCCCTAGAAATGGTTGCAGACAAGAAGGACAACGCATGTTATGTGGAACTGTTATGCGCAGGTGGTGTGGAGGAGTGCTGGTTTACTTTTGAAGTTTTTCAGTACTAAAGTATTTAAAATTATGAAGTTGTTGCTTGTGGACTAACTAATAACCTACCGAAAGAGAAATGTCGCGTCTTATGGACTTTCATTAACTGTTTAAAGCAATCTCTTTGGGATGTCAGGAATTTGATGAAGATAACGGTGTTAAATTAGCCTTAAGTGAGATGTATGCTTATTTTTTGTTTGATGAAGAATTTAGGAATTAAGTGTGCCATTAGTTCATTTGTGGAATTCTTTGTTTTGATCATGTACCTTATTGGTTTAATTTTATAATAAATTAAAAAAATCTTTTCTTACTAGAATTAGAACTTACTTGATCTGGTCAGCAGCAGCTCTGGGGTACCCAACTGCTCGGTGTTGGGGGGGGGGGGCGGAAAATCGGCAGGGTTGATTGTCTTCACCCCCTGCTGCTATTGGGCCGTTGGATTAGTACTAGGACAACGTGGAGCAAATCTTGTTAAAAAAAACATAGCAAAGTACACTTTTAATTAACAGATGTAATTTACGCTAGGGTCAACCTAGCATCTGGTTTTCCGTCGTCCAGGTTTAGTTATATAAAATTTTAAATTTTACTCCAAAATGTTTGAACTTTGTTACTTCTTAAGCCATGCCACCTTTCTTACTAAACCACTGCCACTTGTCTAGTGATACTGTGATGTTTTTTTTACCCACCATTTGTCCTATTTTATTCTCCATTATGTATTTTGATATTTTTAGTAACATTTTACAGCTGTGATTGCTATTTGTATGGTTTTTACTTTTTATCATGTTTACTGTAATATTGTGGTTTTTAAGCCATCTAAGTCAAGTTTTATTGTGGTTTATGAAGTGAAAGACTACAAAGATGATGCCTACAGGAACTGCCGAGTAGTGGGGCATGAGACCGAGGACTGCCCCACAAGGAAGACATGCAACTTCTGTGGGGAGGCAGCCCACATCTACAAGGACGGCCCTAAGTGCCCCAGATCCTGGGCATCCATCGCAGCCAAAGTCCCAGCCATCGCGGTCCCCACTCTGGCTCCAGCCCTGACAGCAAAGAAGCCTCAGGAGCAGCAGAAAAAGAAAAGGAAGACTAAAAGGTCCACTCTGCTATCAAACAAGGACCAAGTGATGCAACTACACATAGCTTCTCTTGCCTAATCACGACAGGTGAATTAGGCCTGAGGAACAAGAGTACCTTCCTTCCACCTAAGAATTCTCTACATGAGACCACGATTTCCCTCATTAAAAGGGATCTTGATGTTTTCAGAAGAGAAGTAGAAGGGGGAAAATTCTCCTGTAACTCAAACCTTACTAACGCTGACAAAACAGACCCTTGATTCACTTCTAAGGGATGACACTGACTATTAAACAGAGGGGGTGCCTTGGTGATCATGAAGGTGGTAGACTACATCGTTGAAATTAAGAGCCAACTTCAGGACACAAATGTCTATATGGCCTTACCCAATAATCCCGTCTATAGAATTACGGACAGGATCAAGACTACCTTATCTGATCACCTCCACAAGGGGACAATTGATTCGGACACTTTTTTGACCAAACAATTTACCATTACCCCAGTCATTTACACTTTACCAAAGATACATAAACGATTGCAGAATCCACCGGGGCGACTGATAGCCTCGAAAGAATCTGTCCTTTCGCCTCTAGCCATATTTGTGGAAAAAATATTGAACCCCTTAGTCAAACGCACTAAGTCCTTCTTATTAGATACATCCATGTTTCTTACCCTTATTCATGATTGAGGGGCAATACCAGTTGATGCTATACTGGATACATTTGATGTTGTGAGTCTGTACACTTCAATACAGCACACTAAAAGGACTGTTAGCAACCAAGACACTATTGGAAAACTGACACCAACCCTAGGGTCATAGATCTTTGCCTTGATTTACTCATATTGGAAAAGAATTACTTCCTATTTCAAGATACTTATTTTGTTCACAGACAGGACCACCATGGGATCCAACACTACGCATCCCTACGCAAATGCATACATAGCCCTCTTTGAGGAGGACTACATTTACACTAACCAACTTCAGAACCCATTCGTTGATGTGGAAGCGATACATCAACGATGTGTTCTGTATCTGGACAGGGCCCCTCGCTACACTTGAGGAATTCACGACATCAACATCTGGCCAGGACTTATGTTCACACTCCACCATGACAAAGGAACTATTAGTTTTCTGGACACACAGATTACCAAAACCAAATGACTGAATGTTACAGTCGGATCTGTACGCCAAGGAGACTGATAGGAACTCCCTTCTACACTACACTAGTCACCCACCAGCTACCATCAAATCCCTGCCTAAGTCTCAATTCACCAGGATTTCTCGCATAGTAGATGACACTAAGACTAGGGAGGAGAGACTGGTTGAAATCCATGAGAGGTTTGTGGAAAGGGGATATCCTAATTCAGTCCTAAACGACTCCCTAGAACAGGTACAAGGTGGTAGGACAAACAGCAACAAAAAAAATTCCCTTTGTACACACATTTCACCCGTTCTCCTTTAAAGATCCATCAAATCATAAGGAGACACTGGCCTTTACTGAGCAAAGCATATCCGGGGATAACAGTTCAACACCAATTTTCTCCCATGCTATAGACGTCCCAGAAATCTCAGACACAGGTTGGTAAAGGCTGACGTGGGGTCTGATATTAAACTGTCCCGTCAACAATTTTTTAAGTACCCGAAATTGGGCACATACCCATGCCTATCAGGTCATCAATGCTGGAACGTACTGAGGGGCGATAAAATCTACCACCCACGATCTGGCCAGAACTTTACTGTACAGGGATACTATACATGCAATACCAATTTTGTTTATTAAATATCCGTGCGGTCTCGCATACATTGGGGAAACCACCCAGCATGAGTGAGACCGCATAAATCATAAATTGAATTTCCATTGCAAAAACCTGCTGCTACCCATTCCGGCTCACTTTGAAAGACATGGTCATTCCGTTTCCCAATTGCATTACCAAGTTCTGGAACACACAGCATTGTCACAACGTGGTGGTAACAGTGTTCTAATTCTAAAAAAATGCGAGGCCTTCTGAATACACAAATTCCAGACATTGGAACCCTATGGCCTCAAGAGGGATTATGACCTAACTGCATTTATTTAGGTAATCCTTAATGGTCCCAAAACCAACCTGAATTTATAGCTATGTATCTGTTGATGTCTATTAATTTGCTTCTCTTTTTATTCCTT
Source organism: Leptodactylus fallax (assembly GCA_947044405.1). Taxonomy (NCBI): domain Eukaryota; kingdom Metazoa; phylum Chordata; class Amphibia; order Anura; family Leptodactylidae; genus Leptodactylus; species Leptodactylus fallax. The sequence goes on along the minus strand of CAMRHE010000477.1, from coordinate 445,257 downwards.
CAGGCTCGTTGATCTGTGGACACACTACCCAGACCCCAAAATTATATCCTTTATATTGGCCATGACATTGTTTTTTTCACTTTTGGTTTTTAATTTTCTAATTTCTATCCTTTATTTTTTCATTTATACTTTACACTTTCTATTTACTCTAGCTTGCCTATCTGTAATTTGTCACCCCTATACCTAACCATATATCCATTTTTATATTTTCCTTTTCTTCTGTGTCTCCACTTACATTTGGTTATTATTCGTTAGTATACGAGGTATTTATGTTTGGGTATTGTTTTATATACTTCTATACGCACTTCCGGTTCGTGATGCCCCACTTCCGGTGATACCATGGCGTCCGCGCATGCGTGAGACCTGGATTATTCCAGTAATAATAATACATTTTATTTATATAGCGCCAACATATTCCGCAGCGCTGTACAACTTGTAGGGTTCAGGTACAGACAAAAAAAAAGATACATTACAAACAAATAGTCAATTCACACACTGGGACTGAGGGCCCTGCTCGCAAGAGCTTACAATCTATGAGGTAGAGGGGGTGACACAGGAGGTAGCAGGGGCGGCATTGGAGGTAGCATTGCTTATACAATGGTCAGACAATTCTGTAATAGAGGTTACTGTCATTACACATATATAAAGCTGTATGAGCCGTCACCAGTCATGTCTTTTAACATGCAGATGGTGCCTGGACATATCAAGCTAGTCTGATACAGCATCATAGCCTGTGAGGTAATGTTGAAACATACAGAGGAGGGTACGTTTTATGGATTCTAACTACGGAAGGGTTTACATTAGGAGTTGTGATAGGGCTGTCTGAAAAGATATGTCTTTAGTTTACGCTTGAAGCTGTGGAAATTGTGGGTTAATCTGATAGTCTGGGATACAGCATTCCAGAGAAGTGGTGCAATCTCCATGGCCACACTTCTGGGGTTTCTTCTGTGCATGAGCGGAAGTACACTGGTGCTATGGCGCCTTTCTGCATCCTACTTAAAGCGCAGGTGATCTATACATCTGGCGCTTCTTCCAGAGCGGTTTACCGCATTTTTACAAGTAGCACACACCGCTAACATAGCGGATTACTGGAGACATCCCTGCACATTCTAATTTGGATTTTGGGAGTACAGAGGTAAGGGAGAGCCAGCGGAGGCGGTCACAACATAACATCGTGGGTCTGCCATGACATTGATGCACTTGATCTCAGTAATCACATTCAGCTGTTTATTCATGTGCAGTTAGTATCTATTAAACACTGTATTCGCATGGTTTGCATAAGTTTATCAGTATATTGTGTTTGGGTAAGTGGGATGTCCCTGCCTTCCTTTTAATAACTGCACAGGTGCACTTATGAGCCTAATGAATTATTAATGCAATTATTACACTTTCTGAACTATGGTTATGTAGGATATAAGTGAGGCCGGACCAAGGACGAAGGATGGAAGGGGAGGCCTGCATGACAGGAGTTTAGCCAGGAGCATAAGTTGAGGGTACAGGAAAGGGTTAAGTTGGCCATTTAGAGGAAGCGTAGGGGAGGGAGTATTTGGAAAGGGGGGTTGGGGGAGGGAGTTTTAAAGCGAAGGCGGGAAGATTCTCGCCACTTTAGAGAAAGCAGGGAGTGAGTGAAGCCCCCGCCCACCCACCCCTTTTTTGTTTGGTTCAGTGAACGGGTCGTTTTAGTCGGGATGTTCTGTCACAGTGGCCTTGGCGGTGGGGGTCCTCGAGGCTGGGATATCGGAAATGGTCGTGGTGGGGAGGGCCCCGCGGTAGGGGCTGGACTCCCCAGACCATTTGGACTGTGGCTGGATGGCTCCGGTAGGATTAAAGGGTATTAAGGGCTTTATGGCCTTAGGAAATAGAGCACCGAGCAGATTTATTTAAATAGGTGCCCCTGAGCTGGTGTGGAACGGCTAGGGATAACAGCTGGTGCTCAGGAAGTATGGGGTTAACATTTTGGGTTTTGGGGCCTCGAGGTCCTCCGTCGTCGGGTTGGGTTATTTACTGTGTTTTGGGGAATATTTGTTGTGGCATTTAAATGGTTAAATTATTTTATTTAATAAACTGGCTGCTGTGGCCAATTTAATCCAACATCGGTGTCGAGTATTTATTTCAGGTAAAGAAAACAGAGAAGAGCGGGCGACTTGGCAATACCCTGGTCATGAATTTTGGTGTTTTTTTCACATTTCTGTCACTTTGCACTTTACTATATGTACAGGATGTATAGTACTATTTACATGCACGATTTTTATTGTAAATTGTTTTGATTAATTGTAATTACACTTTATTGATGTACTGCCTATATGAAGTAGCTTTGTTTGCTATCACAGTATTGCTTGAGAAAGGTTCCTGTGTGGACCGAAACATCGCACTTGGATTAAAATTCACTGGTTTATTTTTTAAAGGAGTGCTGCCATTTTTTCCTTTATTAGTTGTGTGGGAGGCATTACCATCCTCTGATTGGACTTGCACCCGAACTTTATTTTGTCTGTGTTGCTTTGAATTTTTTTCTTATGTATGTATATATGGGTTTTTCCATCTATATACATATGCAATTACGTGTACTATTCTATATTTTATATACCCACCAGTATGTCCTTTGACAGTGTAAGCTGCATGCTTCAATAACCTTTTCCTTAATGTTAGTACACTAACCATTCACATTCCAACAAACTGGACTGAGCCACTCTCCTACTATACACTATTATGTATTTCTTATCTGTATGTATTTGCTTTTGTTGTAGAGTCTGATGGTAATTTTTGACCGAAAAACGTCACCATTACTCTACATCCTGTATTATATCAATCACTTACAACATTGTTGGATTTATCTACTTGCCTTTTACACCGGTTTGGTGATTAATAAACACATTGGAATACTGCACGTCTGTGTGAAGTCTATTATTGTTGATTCCAGACTGGTTGGGACCCTACTTCAACATGGTCATAGTAAGCCCACCACACCCTACTGACAAAGGAGGAAAAGAAGGTCCAGAGCGGTAAGAGGACGACCCCTCCCCTTTGCCTGTTCCCCCCAATGGAGGTTCCCCCTTTCCTACCTCCCAAGACTGCCCCCCCGTCCTTCCCTCCCCAGCCTTTTGACTACCAAGAGGAGTGGATCGTGCTGCTGGTAAAATGGAGTCCGCTGGGATCTGAAATACCAAAGAAACTGGTTTTCTTTATGCTATGTGAATACTCCCGTTTTGCTTTATGTTCAAGTTTCTATCCCTCAATCTCAGCATGCCGCCATATTAGACTACTTAGTAACTCTGCCTATTGAAATTATTTTCCTACAGGAATCTGCTTTTTCGCTGTTACCTTCCTCATCTGAATGGACTTTAGGGCCCGCATACTGGGTCTTATCTGACAGGTCCAGAAATGTGGGTTTAGGTATGCTTGTAAAGAGTTTGTACATCTGTTTTTTCACACACGGTCCTCATTCCAGGTAGATTGCAGCAAGTGGACCTGGATTATTCAAGGGTTAATGTTCACATATATAATGTTTATGCTCCTGCTATTAAGGCAGACAGATTCATGTTTTTTGAAGCCCTCAAATGTTTCCTCCCAGGTACCGTGCCCACCATACTGGTGGGAGATTTCAATTGTATAACTAACTGAGCCCTCTGGGTGCTCTGGGATGTCACCTCCACACCTGACAGTACAGGAAAACTTTCCATTGTTTGTTCAAGATTTTGCCTTGCAGCAGGTTTCTAGGGTTTACTCATGTATAGGTGGGGTCTTCTGACCATGTGGCTCTGTCGGCCTTTTGGCACGATCAACAGAAAGTGGAAGGCGATTGGTTAGAGGGCTATTTCTACTTGAAGAAAATGGAAACTACTTCAGCTGGAGGTACTTTGATACACAGAGAAAGAATACAAGATTAGGAGACTTCTTTTGCATCTACATCGAGGAAGATCTACAACAGAGCTTTGGCTTGAAATCTTTCGTCAACGAGATACTCCTGGATCCCTTAAAGGTTAGAAAGGAAACTATTCTGGCTTTACAAGAGGAACTTGGGAGACATACGCTCACTGACTGATTGTCACTTTCGTAGCCTAAATTAGGAGACAGATCTTGTATTCACCTTGCTAAACTTAAAGGGCTAGAATTTGTTCACATGAACAGCCCTTATGTGGACATTAATGACATCTTGCATTTTGTGATGAGGCATTTCGAGTGCGTTAGACTATGCTAAAATTTGTAATGAGCAAGACCTATGGACTGGCAAATAGATCTAAGTAAAGTTTAAGGAAGATACGTATGGAGAGGGGGTTCTGCACCTTCCTCCTTCCTATGTGAAAATTGGCAATGAGAGGGGTAGTATCTTCTACAGCAGTATGCCGACTTCTTGTAGCCGTTGTGAGGGATTCGGACATAGAGCTAACGAATATACAAGAGAAGAAAAGTATAAGCGCTGCTTCCAGTTCAGGCATGCCTCAAAGTTGTAATAACCCTATTCTATGCAATGTCTGTTTCCCTTTTGGGCACACATTTAAGGACTGTCCAGCTCGTAAAAGAACGTATGCTGATGCTATAAAGGAGGAGGACCACAGGCGTCCCCGGAGCCTGCAGTGGAGCTGGCAAAGGGGGAACAGGAGCCCGGTTGTCCAGACGGGACTGTTCCTTTGGCAGGGGAACCCGGAGCCGGTTACCAGGCAGGTAAGGAGAAAGCCCCATCTAGAGACTGGGCTGATGATTTGAAGGGCGTTTTGGCTGAACCAAATATAAAAATTAAAATAAAGATGGCGGTGCAATCGAAGCCAGGTACGATAAAACTATGGAAGCATTACAAGACATAACAGACACTTGCTTACATGATGTTAGGAGGTTAAAGCCTGGAGCAAGTCAATACAAGTCTAGGATTGATTTCTGCTTTGTAAACACAATTAATGATCTCTCTATGCAACTGTATGATATCGTCAATCACAAATTGAAAATTGATCTTAAGCTACCCGACATAAAAAAAGGGAAATCTAAAATATGTCTCTACAAAAAACTATTTAGTTGCAAATGCAATTTTAAGTAAAATACTGGACTGGTGGGAATTTGTAAACATTAAAATCAAAGGATTTTTTTCAGAATAAAAGTATACTAGCAGCCAGGAGAAAATATGCTACAGGAAATTAAACCTTCATCTGCAGACTTGTCAAATTAAAAAGGAGCTTGAAGTAAACATGGAAAACCAAACAAATTGAAACAAGAAATTAACAAGGTAATCAAATATCAAAAGGAAAAGAGATTCTCTATTTGGCCAAAATGGAGAGAAACGAAAAGTGTTTGCGATATTTTTTCAAAAAAGTTGCTGCGATAAAAAAACCCAATCATGAAACTGGAAGGAGAAAGTGACACCAAAAAGGCATGTTGGGTAAAGTTCAAGAATTCAAGAACTTTAACATGAAACCCATCGATTCTTTTTTAGATGATGCACTGGACACTACACCGCACAAGAACTAAGGTTTTCTATAAAAAGTTTCTCTGCTGATGGCCTGCCTATCGAATTTTATTTAACCTTTTTAGACTAACAGATGACCTATTTTCTATTTTGAAAGCAGCTTTTAAGTGTGAATTGTTACCTATGTCCTGGAGGAACGGCATTATCACTTTGCTTTTTAAAAAAGGGAACCGAGAGTCACTGGAAAACTGGACAATCACGCTCTAAAATGTGGATTACAAAATAATGGCGAAAATTTTAGTGAATCATTTTAAAAAGGAATCTTAGACCAAATTATTCACCCGGAACAAGTCTGCACAGAATGAACTACCTCAGGAGAAGAAGAAGAAAAGTGTTATGGACATTTAATTGTATTAATAATCAGGACTGGACAGATGAGAATAATTGTATTAAGATGGCACTTTGCAAATTGTTTACATATTACCTGCTGGATAAAAAAAAGACTTGGACAAAAAGCTGCTAGTAATCTCTGGAATTTTGCTTTATGGACTATGTTTGTTTGCCTCTTTGAAAAATGTTTTCTTTGCTTAATTTCATAATAAAAACATAAATCTGTTCTAGACGGGATAGGACTCTTGACTTGGGTAATAGGAAGTCTGGGGTACCCGACCACTCAACCTGGGGGGGGGGGGGAATCGTCTCTTCATAGCCAAGACGTCACATCCCTGCTGCTATTGGGCTATCAGCCTAGTCCCCAGATGTCTGGGGGCCATTGCAACACAGCGTCTACCCAGGCCTGTGGTGTTTATTACCTCGTTGCATGGAAGTTTACGTGTGTCCAGATTACTGTATTTGTTGCGTGGCACTGAGTAGGTTGAGTAAGGGGACGAGGGAAGAGCATTCAGCCCCAACTGGGTGAAGCCAGACCCTGGCGCAACCTCAAGGCTAGGTGAGGCTCGGAGGACCCCTAGTGCCCATGAAGTCAGTGATGGCGTCTCTTGATCAGAGCCTGAGAACAAGTTGGTAGAGGCTAAGAAATAGTAAGGAATCTAGCCAGAAAAGGCGATTGGGGAACCTCAGGCATCAGCCCCCATGGTGGTTGCAGGTAGCCTGGCCCAAGGGTATCCCCTAAGTAGCAGACAAGGTACGGTAAATGAACAGACACAACAGGTACCTTAGCCATGACTAAGGGGCTATACATCCTGAAACGCGTAGGATTTTCTGTGGATCTCTTTGTCGTGTGTTACTTTTTTAATCCACTATGAATTAAAAAGTTATATTTTATTCAAATAATTACAACTCTTGGATGCTGGAACCATTTTTATTTTTCATTTTCAATACATCTTGCTATGAGGAAGTCCAGTGAGCATTCCTTGGCATTCTTTGGCATTTTTTGTATGGAATTCATCTGCATGTGGACACTGTGAGCTGAAGATTCAACCTTTTTTTTTTTTTTTTTTTGCTTACAACAGGTACCTGTGGAGTTTCATTCTGATCCTCAGACCAGACCAATGACCAGACCAGATATAGGATCTGTTGGTGAACCTGGAGATGACCCAGAGACCTTGAAGGAGATGACCCAGAGACCTTGAAGCGTATCTCTCGGAGATGTCCTGTTCCGGAGAGGATTCTGATTTGTGATGGTTATTTCCCTTAGGATTGCCTCGCTAAATGTGAGGTCATTAAAGGGCTCTAGACGTAGAGCTGCTTTATTTGCTTTTTTGGAAACAGTCCTTTGATATATGCTTGTTACAAGAATGTGGGATCCAGAACTCCATACACTAATCAAATTTTAAGCAAGATTGGAATCTTGGGCTCTGTTTGGCTAGGGGGCAATAAGTCTGCTGGACTGGAAATACATTGTCGAGGGCAACAAATTCATATTAAGACTGGTTTCAGAATTAATGCCTGGCAGAGCGGTTCTAATTCATTTACCTTTTTATGGACATAATCTTCACATCCTAAATGTATATGCATCACCTAATAAACATGAAAGAGCTGAACTTTTAGAAATGTTGCCATTGTTTTGTGTTGGCTCAACCCCATTGATTAGTGGAGGTGATTTTAATTGTGTTAGAATGGGTGAACATTGTCAGGGGGGTGATCTTAACAGAATAGACCACACCTTGTCAGCTTAATTTTATAGATGGATTTTAACCTTAAGGATTGCTGCAGGGAGCTCTTGCCGGCGAACCCAGGCCCCACCTGGTCCAATGAAAGTTTCCTCCAGGATTTATTTTCTTTTTACTCTGTTTTATTGAACGAACGTGTTCTCTGAACATAAAATTTCATCTTTTTATTTAGAGTGAGAAGTTGAAAGGAAGGTGAATAAGGGTCTCTGGAGGCTAAATAATACCTCTTCAGGAGGACCCTCAAATAAAAGATGGCTTCGGGCAGACCTACCAGCACTAGCAATCCCAGAGGACACCCGATACCTCAATGCTGCGCTGGTGGGAAGGCACGAAGCTAAAGATCAAACATTACTTCATTGAAGCAGGCAAGAGGAAAGCTAAAGAAAAGAAAGAGTGGTTGTACTTTTTAATTCTCATGTGCAAAATTTAGAAGGAGAGAAGTGTTCCCGGTTCTTTTTTAAGACAACTATGGTGAGAATAAGAACTCATTTTAAACCTAGAAGGAAAAGATGCCATTAAAGATATGTTGGATGTAACCTTTAACTTTTATTGATCTCTTTTTAGCACTAAGCATGCTAATTGTTTCTTTTTAGATTCTGCTCTTAACTCTGGATTTTAAAGTTAGCAATTTTAGATCAGGAAGTTTTAACCCTTAGTATTACTCTGGAAGAGCTTTTATCAGTAAGAGTTTTACTAGGGGGAAACTGGTCTGACCATTTGAATTTTAATTTTCTCAGAGGTTTTAAAGTATGTTTTTATTATATAAGGAAGTTTATGTAGATGAATTGTCTCCTTCCTTGAGGAGGGGGATTGTGTCATTGCTCTTCAAAGATGATGAGAAAACACGGCTTAAGAACTGGCGACCGATTACATTGCTGAATGTCCATACAAGATTTTAGCCAAAAACATTTAGCCAATCATTTTAAACCTTTTATCCACAAAATCCTCCATCCTAGCCAGGTGTGTGGGGTACCTGGCAGGAGTATTGCTGAGTCCTTAAATATTTTGAGACAATTTATGGTATTTCAAAAGACAGAGGGCAAAGCCTTGCTGTTTTATCACTTGATTTTGGAAAGGCTTTTGATAGAGTTGCCCAAATATAACTTTTTAGTGTTATTAATCGTATGGGAGTGCCTGAATTTCTTTCATCTAAAATTAAAACTTGTATATACACAGAGACAAGGTCCAAAATGGTGTGGTAAAATTTTTTTGGAAAATTCCTGGCCAATGTACATAAGGACCTTGCCTGGGCAGTCGTCCACCATAGGAGAGGCCTGGTGGTGACGGGCAGGTGTCCGAGGCAGCGTTGACTAAATCGGAGATTCACCTAGTCTGCAACTGCCAATATGCACAGGAGGTCCGGAAGAAGGCAGGTCCTCTTTTTAAAGTGGGCCTACAGGTTGCGCTATTTTAAATCACCTGTTTTATATGGCCTTTTTACCTGCCCAAGTTTTAACCACCAGTCGGTATGCTGGATCATCATCAATAATTCTCTGGAAGGTTAGGAACATCTTCGTTTTCAAACATGATTTTATTTCAGTTGTGGATTGTTGCAAGATCGCGTTGAAATTTATGTATATTCGAGAGATGTTATACACCTTGGGAAGAGGGAGGCAGCTTCAAGTGGTGTTTGCCCCTCTGGAAGACTAATTTTATCATTTTCTCTATTTTTAATCTGCCATTGTCTATTTTATTGACTTTTAATATGGTTTTTAAATGCAGTTGTATTTTTGTATTGTGATATAATTGTACTTCTATGTTCTTTCATCTCTCCTGTAATTGTCATCATAGGTAGACCAACTATGAGAAACAAAATAAGAAAAATCCAGAAAATCACTGTCTGATTTTTAAAGAATTTGCAAATTATAGTGGAAAATAAGTATTTGGTCACCTACAAACGAGCAAGATTTCTGGCTCACAGACCTGTAACAACTTCTTTAAGAGGCTTCTCTGTCCTCCACTCAGAGAACACAGAGGAAGCAAATAAAGTAGCTGGTGGCCGACATCTGTACATAAATAGTATGGATGTTTGCTCCACTTGGTAACTATTCCATTAGTTATATGGTATGAGGTGACGGGTTGGGTATATCACATCACTTTACTAACTAGCATTTTATACTTATTTGACCACTTTGCGTCACTATACTGATACAGGACAAATCTAACCAACAGCCTGTTCAGTGCGGATGTTATTTGCGCTTTTTAATGCCGTAATATTTTAATCAGGGAAGGGAATCTCTCTCCTTGTGGAGAGCACCAGTGAAGGTGTGTAGAGTTTTGAATTGCTTTTTTGCCCTCTAAGCATCTACATATCACAAGGCATTATGAGTTTCCCAGCTCCTTTTCCCATAATGCCTTGTAATATTTTGATGTAATGGTGTTTTAAAATAAAGTTAATAAGTGCACAGAACCCCTGAAATTCTCAGATTAAAAGTGCATTTTCTGTGGCATTTTAATTTCCATTTTACCCTATTTCTTACCACAACACTGCTGCTAGCGCCAGGTTATACCTTAAAGGGCAAGGGAAATATTAATATTGCAGGGAATTCATCAAGCCCTGCCCTTCAAAAGCCTGGTATTAAACGTTGCAAAAAAAAAAAGGCTAGAAAGTGGATCGTCATCTTAGAACAGAAATATTAGTCTAATAGATGCAACAAATTAAAAATTGTGTAACATTTGTTATATTTCTGCAAATCACTGCAGAGCCCAGCACAACATATAAATCCCCTCATTTTATTTGTGGCTTTTTCTGAGGCAACCTGTTACAGAAAGTGTTTTTAGCCTTTGCAGAAATGCTGTTTTACAGTCCCAGCAATATCATTTACCCTTATTTACTATCATCCTCATATTAGGGGGAAAAACACTGTAGAAGAGGCAGCACTCTCTCACTCACTCTCACACTCACTCTCACATACAGTCTTTAATCAGAAATAAAAGCTGTGTTTTCCCCATAGACTTACATGGGGGGGCTGCAAAATGTTGCAGAGAAACAGGGCAAAATACAATTGATTTTGGTACATTTTTGGGGACTGCGTATTCTGCTGCATTTTTGGTTATATTTTGCCATGTGCTAGATTTATTTTAAACTTGAAAATTGAGAATTACTTTTCATATTTCAAATCTAACATTGTAAAAAATATCACTAAATACTGTAGAATGTAAGAACTGCTTGTGGTAAGAAACAATGTGCGCCCATGTGGATCTCTGACACTGTACACAAATGCTGCAAATATTCACTGCAGCATCAAAACCAAAAGAGCCAATTGTGCTGAATTTAATATGGAAGATATTTAATCTATATTTAATATCTCTCTATAGCTATCTCTATATATCTACACACACACACGTCACGCTTTTGCTACAAACAAAAAAAAAAAAACCTGCCTGCAGTGACTAGACAGCCTGCACAGGTGTCTGAGCACCTGCAAAATCACTGAGCACAGGGCCCTGAACACAAAATAGAGCAGGTAACGCGCAGGTAACGCGCAGGTAACGCGCAGGTAACGCGCAGGTAACGCGCAGGTAACGCGCAGGTAACGCGCAGGTAACGCGCAGGTAACGCGCAGGTAACTTCTGGTCTGCAATGAATTATTAGAGATAGTTTCTACTGACAGAGAAATAAGACATCTGGAAGGTATAGGGCAGATTTCCTTAAGTGCCTTTATCAGGGTTATTTTGTTGTAATTTGGCACAACTTAGTAAGCGCTAACTTTATATACTGAAGTTCTGAACTTAAACTACTGCAGGTTGTGGTTTGTATGGAGAATTCTGAAATAAAGCTATAGAGAAGATAAAGAAACCTATATCCTGCAGTAAAGAACCCCAGCTAAGCTCTACTAACATCCTCCAACTACATTGTAAATCAAGTATCAAGAGACTGTTCCATGTGTCTGGTATTTAAAGGAGAAGCTCCGCCTCCTCCACAGTGGGTGTTTCCATCTTTGTACAAGCTGTAACTCTTTCCTCACCAGAGACATGTAAACCCTTATGATACCTTACACTGTATTTTTCCTTGAAATTTCTCTTTAAAGCAAAAAAAAAAAAGACCAATAAAAATCATCTGTTCTGCTTAGCATTTTTAAGATCCTTCCCCCGTAGCCATTTTTTGTTTCATTGTTTACTTCCCACTTTCTAAAAGCCATAACTTTTTTATGTTTCTGTTCAAATAACCATATGAGGGCTTTGTTTTTTTTTGTGAAACAAATTGTACTTTGTAATGGTACCATTTAGTATTCCATTTAATGATACTGGCAAGCGGGAAAGTGATTCAGGCCGAGGCCCCACGTGGCGCACTGCGGACTTTGTGAAAAGCAATATGGGAAAAATCACAATGTGTTTCTGCTGTGTTTTTCCCCCGTAGCGATTTTTGCACACAGCCCACTATTTGGGGCCTTAGCTGGAGAGTGGGGTGGAATTAGAGAAAAAACCCATTTGTGCAATTTTCATACAGGCTTCGTTCATTAGGCTTTCAAAATGACGTCACCTGTATTCTGTGGGTCCTAATTTTTATACACACTACTTTATTATCTACAGTATCAATCTAAAAATATATAATCTGTATTATATACAATGCTTTTTATACATTTATGCAAAGTTCTCTTTAGTATTAATCCTCTTAGTCATTATATACTGTATCCTTTGTTATATACAATGTCATCATTATATACAGAGTTTATTTTGTACAGTGTCCTAGTATATTTACTGTCCTCATTTTTAGTTTGTTTTTATATAGCATCCTCTTTATTAATATATAAAGTGTCCTAATTTTTAAATAGATTTCTTTAAATATATATATACAGTATTCAATCTATAATAAAATGCCCTCTGTCATTTCTCAACTGTTATTCATTTATGTATTTTTTATTAAATAAAATGTCTTTATTATAAAGTCTAATTATATAGTGTCCATTTATATTATATACATATATTTCTTCATCATCTTCATCTCTTTACTATTCTATACAGTGTCCTCGTTATAAAGTGTTATATTACTATATACAGTGACATCTTTATATCTATATACACAAACATATACAGTATGTGTCTTCATTATATGTGTCCTCTTTAACCCCTTAAAGACCAGGCCATTTTTCGTTTTTGCATTTTCGTTTTTCCCTCCCCACTTTCCAAGAGCTATAACGTTTTCATTTTTCAATTCGTAGAGTCACATGATGGCTTATTGTTTGCGAAACAAATTGTAATGTCACCATTCAATATGCTGTGCAATGTACTGGGAAGCTGGAAAAAAATTCAGAATGAGATGGAATTGGAGAAAAACTGCATTTGTGCCAATTTCATATGGGTTTAATTTTTACAGCATTCATTGTGTGGTAAAATGACATGTTACCTGTATTCTGCGGGTCAGTACGAACATGGCGATACCAAATTTATATAGTATTTGTAATGTTTTGATACCTTTGAAAAAATTAAAAACTTTGCAAAATAGAAAACAATTTTTGTGTCGCCATATTGTGACACCTGTAACTTTTTCATATTTACATGTATGGAGTTGGGTAAGGCGTATTTTTATGTGGGACAACATGATGTTTTTATTGATGCCATTTGGGGAAAGATCTGATGGTTTGATCACTTTGTATTCAGTTTTTTATAGGATTCAAAGTGTTGAAAAAAACGCTATTTGGCCATTTTGATTTTTTTTTGCTGCTATGCCGTTCACCGTATGGGAAAAATATTTTAATAGTTCGGGCATTTTGGAGCACGGGGAAACCTAATGTGTTTGTTTACTTTTGTTTATTAACTTTTATATCTGATCTAGGGAAAGGGGGGTGATTTGAATGTGTTTTTTTTTTATACTTTTAAAAACTTTTCTTCTCTACTTTTACTTGTATGATCAGACCCCCTTGAAACCTAGGGGGTCTGATCGCTCATACTATTCACTGCAATACTACTGTATTGCAGTGAATAGCAAAATGCCTTCACCTCTATTAGACGATGCCTTTGGCATCATGTAATAGCTCTAATGTAATGACAAGCCTGGGAGCCTTCAATAGGTGACGTTCTGGAGGGCGGCGATCGGAGAAAAATGGCGGCTGCACAAATAGACGCTGCCGTCCCGTTTGACTGTGACATCTAAAGGGTTAACAGCTGCGATCGGTGCAGGCACTGATCGCTGCTGTTAGCGGCAGGTCCTGGCTGTATTATATAGCCGGAACCTACCGTGTATGGAGAGCGCTCAGCTCAGTGCTCTCCATACATCATCATGCGATTCAGGACGTACTATTACGCCCTGGGTCGCTAAGGGGTTAATATATTTAGTGTCCTGTTATTTATATATAATGTCCTCTTTATTATATGGTGTCCTATTATAGATAATGTACTCCTCAATACTATATACAGTATTCCCTTATGTAACATATCCTCTTTGTTATATATAGTGTCCACCTCATTATTATATAGTGCGTCCTCTTTCTTATACTCTTATTATACTAGAGAGTCCCCGGTGTTGCCTGGGTATATAGTGTGGGTGTAATGGATGCCACTCTGGTCAGGAGATCACCGGGCAGCAGACAAGGCCTCGCTCCCAGAGTTAGGCCTGAAACCTGTAATATGTGCTGATAAAGCATCAGGCCCAGTAAGATACTGCAGACTGTGTGAGGGGAAGGTATAATACAGGCCATGTCTGAGCCTGGGGATGTCATGGCTACAAGTCATGTGCTGGAAGACCTGAAGTAAATCTCTATCATCTATCTATCTATCTCTTATCTATCTATCTAATATCTATCTCTCTCTCTCTCTCTCCCAAGCCTCTGCTAATGGCTGATACCATAGAACAATAGTGAGTGTTGTATTTCCAGTACAGGATCTGTGAGCGTCTATTGGCTGATATGGGTCATGTGATGTGATATGGCGGCAGGCCCCTGCTGCTGCTGCTGCTGCTGTTACATTGCTGTCTCTGACTATATAGAGATCTGTTGGTCTCTTCAGCAGGGTCAGATCTCTCCTTGTGTCTGATGTGCTGCAGACATGTCTAATCCTATGGCCGGGAATAAAGAACACAAATTCATTTTATATAGAGAGATAGTTGTAGTGACCTGCTCATTATTATATACAGTGTCCTGTTTATTATTATATATAGTGTCCTGCTCATTATTATATACACTATCCTCTTATATATAGTGACCTGCTCATTATTATATACAGTGTCCTGTTTATTTTTATATATAGTGACCTGCTCATTATATACAGTATCCTCTTTATTATTATATACAGTGTCCTCTTTATTATATACAGTATCCTCTTTATTATTATATACAGTGTCCTCTTTATTATTATATACAGTGTCCTCTTTATTGTTAGTGTTGTGCTTATTATTATATACAGTATCTTCATTATATACAGTGCTCTGCTCATTATTATATACAGCATCCTCTTTATTATTAAAATTTTTCCAGACATACGTCATCTCAGCACGTAATATGTTGTGCCCGGCTTGAATCCGTGATGAACGCTGCCAATGCTGTTGTGCCCGGGATACTCGCTTAACAGTTTTTGGAGTGTGTGTCTCTGCAGACACAAGCTGGGTACAACATATCGGGCACTGAAATGGCGAATCTCTGGAAAAATTGCAATTTTCACTTTTCATTATCAGCTGCGCATTCATTTCTGGGAATTAAATTAATGCAACACAAGGGTTAAAAATGCTCGCTATCCCACTTGATAAATCCCTTCAGGGGAGTAGTTTCCAAAATGGGGTCACATGTCTGCGGATTCCACTTTACTGGCAATTCAGGGGCTCTGCAAAAGTGGCATGGTGTCCAAAAAACAAAATAGCGCTCCTTCCCTTCTGTGACTGGCTGTTTATACCACATATGGCATTAAAGGGGTATTCCCATGAACATAATCATATTTATATTTGTAGATAATACAAAGTTAAAGATTTTTGCAAATGTAAGTAGCTAAAAATTCTGCAGAGTTTTAAAGATTTTCTCTAACTATCGTAGTGGTGACATCTGTTGTCTTGATCGGTTGCCAATGGATACGACCACAAATGCAGAAACTTTGTATGATTTGGAACTTGTCAGGAACCCAGCCATGATTTTCTTATTGTAGCTGGTTATCAGGCAGGGACACTACATGTATCAGAAGATATCCCCGCCACAATAAGGAAATCATGGATGACTTTCTGACCTTAGAAAGTTCCTGCATTCATGGTCGTATCCACTGGCAACCGATCAAGACAACAACTTGTGACCACAAGATATTTAGAGAAAATCTTTAAAACTCTGCAAAATGTTTAATTACTTATATTTGCAAAAATGTTTAACTTTTAATTATCTACAAATTTAAAAATGGTTATGATCATGGGAATACCCCTTTAAGTACGTTATCCTGGGTACACCAGTGTCATACATGTGGGCATCAATTGCCCTTTGGGCACAAATGTGAAGAAGCACTATGTGCTTTTGGACCTCAGATTTAGATTGTTGGTTTTTGTACGCCGTGTCACGTTTGCAGAGATCCTAAAATTGCCCCTACAAAATTGGGTCACTTCTTGGGGAATTCCTATTTACTGGCACCTCCAGGGCTCTGCAAAAACAACATGGTGTCCAGAAAGTCCCTCTAAATTTGTACTTCAAAAGCTAAAAAGCACAGTCCACCTTTCCTTCTGAGCCCTGCAGTGTGCCCAAGCAGCAGTTTATACCCACATATTTAATTTTTTTGTCCCCAGGATAGCCCACTTAATAGTTTTAGGATTTCATGTCTCTGATGACACAAAGTGGGTACAACGTATTGGGCACTGAAATGGCTTATTTCTTACTATTTTTTTAAGTTTTCATTTTGTATATTAATTTTTGGGAAGCCCTCTTAGGCTTAAAATGATAATATCCCTTGAGAAATTCCTTGAGGGGTGTAGTTTATAAAATGGGGTCACTTTTGAGGGGTTTCCATTGTACTGGTACTTTAGGGGCTCTGCAAATGTGACATGGCACCTGAAAACTATTCCAGCAAAATCTGCCCTCCAAAAGTCAAATAGCGCTCTTTCCATTCTGAGCCCTGCCATGTACCCATACAGCAGATTATACCACATATGGGGGTATTTCCGTGTTCAAGAACAATTGTTAACTGTGGGCGGCTTTTTCTCCTTTAACCCCTTGTGAAAATGAAAACTTTGGGGATAAAGTAACGTTTTAGTAATTTTTAACTTACACATCCCAATGTTAGTAAAATCTGTGAAACAGCTATGGGGTCAAAATGCTCACTATACACCTTGATAAATACTGTCGGGTGTAGTTTCAAAAATGGGGTCACTTTTGGGGGGTTTCTATTGTATTGGTACTTTAGGGGCTTTGCAAATGAGACATGGCACCTGAAAACTATTCCAGCCACATCTGCTTTTCAGACGCCCAGTGTCGCCCCTTCCCTTCCATGCACTGCTGTTCGCCCCCACACATCAGTTTATACCCACATGTGGAGTATTTCTGTGCTCAGGAGAAATTGCATAAACTGTGAGATGTATTTTCTCCTTTAACTCTTTGTGAATGTGTTAATTTTAAGGCTAAATGAATGTATGAGTGTAAAAAAAATGAAATGTCTAAATTAAATGGGCAGCACGGTGGCTCAGTGGTTAGCACTGCAGCCTTGCAGTTCTGGGTTCCAATCCTGCCAAGGACAACATCTGCAAGGAGTTTGTATGTTCTCCCTGTGTTTGCGTGGGTTTCCTCCGGGTACTCCGGTTTCCTCCCACACTACAAAGACATATTGATTGGGAATGTAGATTGTGAGCCCTATATGGGACAGTGACCACATTGTCTGTAAAGCGCTGCGGAATATGATGGCGCTATATAAGTAAGCTAAATAAATGTCCATATTAATTCCTGTGAAATGCTTAAAGGGTTAAACTTCCCAAATGCTGTTTTAAATTAGAGGGGTGCAGTTTTGAAAATGGGGTGTTTCTAATATATAGGCCTTTATAATCCCCTTCTGAACTGAAGTGGTACCTTAAAAAATTAGTTTGGGAAATTTTCTTGTAAATCTGGAAAATCGCTCTTAAACTTGTAAGCCTTCTAACGTCCAAAATAAATTAAAGAACGATTAACAGATTGTCAATATAAAGCAGAGATATGGCAGATATTTATTAATGTATTTGGGTGGTATGACTGTCTGAAAAGCAGAACATTTCACATTTTGAAACTTGCGATTTTTTTTTCCCCAAATTTCCATCAAATTTCCTGTTTTTTGTATAACTTTTTATTGCACACATTTTCTTAAAATTTTATTTATTATATTTTATTAGTGTATAGCGTTATATAATGTTTTTAGTATTTACACTTTTTATTCTGGGTAATTGTAGTCTTTATTGGCGTCATATTGATTCTCTATATCCTGGGTTTTGCACTCTACTTCTCTTATATGTTAAGGACCTGCAGGTTTTCAATTCCTCTGTGTAGGGTAAAGCACCTTTGTGACGTCACTATAGTGTTCTGCACATGTGCGACCTGCTACTATCGCTAGCACTTTATAT
The DNA here is from genome assembly GCA_947044405.1 of Leptodactylus fallax. Lineage (NCBI taxonomy): Eukaryota > Metazoa > Chordata > Amphibia > Anura > Leptodactylidae > Leptodactylus > Leptodactylus fallax. The sequence continues at coordinate 427,250 of CAMRHE010000477.1, read as the reverse complement.
ATCTGTGGGCATTCTCCTTGCAATATTCTGGTCATTTGGGTTTTTGGATTTTTTTTGTATTGAATATACTTATGTTTGAAGCATTTTTTTTAATCTACATCATGTGGTCACATGACTGTCATGTGACATATTGCGCAATCCAATGTAGACGGCATCCTTCCTGCACAGGTGTTGCTTCTTTTCTAATATGGATTTCCCTATATATATGAGATCATGGCATAGGTTTAACATCTCCCCCTGGATAAGCCATTTTCTGGTGACACGCATGTTGGCTACTTACAGAGGATACTGGTCTGTATTGCCCTTTACTATACCTACCTTTTGGTTATATGTTTGCAGAGTCTAGTTTTGATCATACTTGGAATTTACAGTGCCTTGCGAAAGTATTCGCCCCCCTTGAGCTTTTCAACCTTTTGCCACATTTCAAGCTTCAAACATAATGATATAAAATTTTTATTTTTTGGTGAAGAATCAACAACAAGTGGGACACAATTGTGAAGTGGAACAAAATTTATTGGTTATTTTAAACTTTTGTAAAAAATAAAAAACTGAAAAGTGGGGCGTGCAATATTATTCGGCCCCTTTACTTTCTGTGCAGCAAACTCACTCCAGAAGTTCAGTGAGGATCTCTGAGTGATTCAATGTTGTCCTAAATGACTGATGATAAATATAATCCACCTGTGTGTAATCAAGTCTCCGTATAAATGCACCTGCTCTGTGATAGTCTCAGGGTTCTGTTTAAAGTGCAGAGAGCATCATGAAGACCAAGGAACACACCAGGCAGGTCCGTGATACTGTTGTGGAGAAGTTTAAAGCTGGATTTGGATACAAAAAGATTTCCCAAACTTTAAACATCCCAAGGAGCACTGTGCAAGCGATCATATTGAAATGGAAGGAATATCAGACCACTGCAAATCTACCAAGACCCGGCCGTCCCTCTAAACTTTCATCTCAAACAAGGAGAAGACTGATCAGAGATGCAGCCAAGAGGCCCATGATCACTCTGGATGAACTGCAGAGATCTACAGCTGAGGTGGGAGAGTCTGTCCATAGGACAACAACCAGTTGTACACTGCACAAATCTGGCCTTTATGGAAGAGTGGCAAGAAGAAAGCCATTTCTCAAAGATATCCATAAAAAGTCTCGTTTAAAGTTTGCCACAAGCCACCTGGGAGACACCAAACATGTGGAAGAAGGTGCTCTGGTCAGATGAAACCAAAATCGAACTTTTTGGCCACAATGCAAAACGATATGTTTGGCGTAAAAGCAACACAGCTCATCCCCCTGAACACAGCATCCCCACTGTCACACATGGTGGTGGCAGCATCATGGTTTGGGCCTGCTATTCTTCAGCAGGGACAGGAAAGATGGTTAAAAATTGATGGGAAGATGGATGGAGCCAAATACAGGACCATTCGGGAAGAAAACCTGTTGGAGTCTGCAAAAGACCTGAGACTGGGACGGAGATTTATCTTCCAACAAGACAATGATCCCAAACATAAAGCAAAATCTACAATGGAATGGTTCACAAATAAACGTATCCAGGTGTTAGAATGGCCAAGTCAAAGTCCAGACCTGAATCCAATCGAGAATCTGTGGAAAGAGCTGAAAACTGCTGTTCACAAACGCTCTCCATCCAACCTCACTGAGCTCCAGCTGTTTTCCAAGGAAGAATGGGCAAGAATTTCAGTCTCTCCATGTGCAAAACTGATAGAGACATACCCCAAGCGACTTGCAGCTGTAATTGCAGCAAAAGGTGGCGCCACAAAGTATTAACTTAAGGGGGCCGAATAATTTGGCACGCCCCACTTTTCAGTTCAAAAGTTTAAAATATCCAATAAATTTCGTTCCACTTCACGATTGTCGATTCTTCACCAAAAAAAAATTTAAATTTTATATCTTTATGTTTGAAGCCTGAAATGTGGCAAAAGCACTTCTTATGTCTTTCTTTCAACAATGGTTTTCTTCTTGCCACTCTTCCATAAAGGCCAGATTTGTGGGGTGCGCAGTGACTTCTAGTTGTCCTGTGGACAGATTCTCCCTGTACCTGAGCTGTGGATCTCTGCAGCTCCTCCAGAGTGACCATGGGCCTCTTGGCTGCTTCTCTGACCAGTGCTCTCCTTGCTCGATCTGTTAGTTTTGGTGGTCGGCCATGTCTTGGTAGGTTTGCAGTTGTAGAATACTTTTTCCATTTTTGGATAATGGATTGAACAGCGCTCCTTGGGATGCTCAAAGATTGGGATATGTTTTTATAACCTAACCCTGCTTTTAACTTCTCCACAACTTTATCTCTGACCTGTCTGGTGAGTTCCTTGGTCTTCATGATGCTGTTTGTTCACTAGTGTTCTCTAACAAGCCACTGAGGCCTTCACAGAACATGTGTATTTATACTGAGACTAAATTAAGCACAGCTGGTCTCTTAACTCATTAAGTGACTTTTGAAGGCAATTGTGCGCACTGGATTTTATTTAGAGTCCTCAGTACGGGAGAGCTGAATAATTTTGCACGTCACACTTTTCAGATTTTTATTCGATTAAAAATTTGAAAACCATGTATCAGTTTCATTCTACTTCACAATTATCTGCTACTTTGTGTTGGTCTCATTTGAAATCTTAATATAATACATTTAAGTTTGCGGTTGTAAGGTGACAAAATGTGAAAAAGTTCAAGGGGTATGAATACTTTTGCAAGTCACTGTAGTTGGGCTAGATGGGTTTATTTGTGCCAAGACTGAGTCGTCTTGTTGCCATTTGCAAATTCTTTGTTGCGTGCAACACTGTTTTAGTTTCCATCTGGAGCTCTATAGCATATTTTAGGGTATCTTATCCCATCTTATAAAGTAATGCCATATTGTCAGGATATGAAGGGGATTTAGTGTTTTAGTTCTACAGCCCCTTCACTGTCTTCTGCTGTCATTCCAGTACAGATTTAAGTTAAATATGGTTATATTCACTGCAGACAATAGAAATTTTAATCCTTGTTGCAAATTATAAATAATTAATTTTTTTTTTCTCAAATGATTTCCTCTAACCATCTTAGTGGTGACCTCTGCTGTCTTGATTGGTTGCCAATGGATATGACCATGAATGCAGGAACTTTCTATGGTCTGGGACTTGTTAGAAACACAGCCATAATGCCCTTATTGTGGACAGGTTATCAGGAGGGACACTACATGTAGGAGAATATAATCTGACCATAATAAGGACATCAAGCTTGAATATACAGTGGGGAAAAAAAGTATTTAGTCAGCCACCAATTGTACAAGTTCTCCCACTTATAAAGATGAGGCCGGCCTGTAATTGTCATCATAGGTAGACCTCAACTATGAGAGACAAAATGAGAAAAATCCAGAAAATCACATTGTCTGATTTTTCAAGAATTTATTTGCAAATTGTGGTGGAAAATAAGTATTTGGTCAATAACAAACGTTCATCTCAATACTTTGTTATATATCCTTTGTAGGCAATGACAGAGGTCAAACATTTTCTGTAAGTCCTCACAAGGTTGGCACACACTGTTGCTGGTATGTTGGCCCATTCCTCCATGCAGATCTCCTCTAGAGCAGGGATGTTTTGGGGCTGTGGCTGGGCAACACGGACTTTCAACTCCCTTCAAAGGTTTTCTATGGGGTTGAGATCTGGAGACTGGCTAGGCCACTCCAGGACCTTGAAATGCTTCTTATGAAGCCGCTCCTTCGTTGCCCTGGCGGTGTGCTCGGGAACATTGTCATGCTGAAAGACCCAGCCACGTTTCATCTTCAATGCCCTTGCTGATGGAAGGAGGTTTGCACTCAAAATCTCACGATACATGGCCCCATTCATTCTTTCATGTACATGGATCAGTCGTCCTGGTGCCTTTGCAGAGAAACAGCCCCAAAGCCTGATGTTGCCCCCCCCCATGCTTCACAGTAGGTATGGTGTTCTTTGGATGCAACTCAGCATTCACTCTCCTCCAAACACCACGAGTTGTGTTTCTACCAAACAGTTCTACTTTGGTTTCATCTGACCATATGACATTCTCCCAATACTCTTCTGGAACATCCAAATGCTCTCTAGCAAACTTCAGACGGGCCCGGATATGTACTGGCTTAAGCAGGGGGACACGTCTGGCACTGCAGGATCTGAGTCCCTGGCGGCGTAGTGTGTTACTGACGGTAGCCTTTGTTACGTTAGTCCCAGCTTTCTGCAGGTCAGTCACTAGGTCCCCTCGTGTGGTTCTGGGATTTTTGCTCACTGTTCTTGTGATCATTTTGACCCCATGGGGTGAGATCTTGCGTGGAGCCCCTGATGGAGGGAGATTATCAGTGGTCTTGTATGTCTTCCATTTTCTAATTATTGCTCCCACAGGTGATTTCTTCACACCAAGCTGCTTGCCTATTGCAGATTCAGTCTTCCCAGCCTGGTGCAGGGCTACCATTTTGTTTCTGGTCCTTCCACAGCTCTTTGATCTTCACCATAGTGGAGTTTGGAGTGTGACTGTTTGAGGTTGTGGACAGGAGTCTTTTATACTGATAACAATGTCAAACAGGAGCCATTACTACAGGTAATGAGTGGAGGACAGAGGAGCCTCTTAAAGAAGAAGTTACAGGTCTGTGAGAGACAGAAATCTTGCTTGTTTGTAGGTGACCAAATACTTATTTTCCACCATAATTTGCAAATAAATTCTTAAAAAATCAAACTGTGATTTTCTGGATATGTTTTCTCATTTTGTCTCTCATAGTTGAGGTCTACCTATGATGACAATTACAGGCCGGCCTCATCTTTTTAAGTGGGAGAACTTGCACAATTGGTGGCTGACTAAATACTTTTTTTTCCCCATTATATATTTATGTCCATGGGAAAACCTCTTTAATGGGGCAGTTGCAGTTCACTGCTCCAACAGGTAGCCAGGAGTAATGTTTAAGGAAAAGTTAGAAGAGCCCCAGTACTAAATCTGTTAATAGGCAGCACTTAGAAATTCCATACAGGTTTAGTCTTCAGTAGAAGAGAACAGGCAATAATTCAATGGCTGTAAATACCTCTGATCTGCAAGCAGGTGCTGATGTTACATTTCACGTAGACAAGGTAAATTTGTGCCTTTTTGTCTTGTGTTATTTTGAGAATTGCTTCCATTTTCCAGGATTTCTCTGTCTATGTCTCCATGGAGTGGGAGTATTTAGAACACCACAAATCTCTGTAGAGGAAGGTCCAGATGGAAGACCTCCAGCCCCTCATATCAGCAGGTAATAGACATGACTAAATACACACGGCCCATTATCTATATATAGAATGAATTCAGTCCCTGTATGTGTTTCCTCCATCACCGGAGAGATGTCCCAGTCCTTTTCTAGTACAGGACTGTAAAGGAAGAAAATGTCTTTCCCCAGGATGATCAGGTAGATGGAGATAAGGTGACATGAAATCTTCCCTCTGCCCTGTAGAAGGGCTGTTTTTGTCTCGTGGTCTGTCTGGTTTTATCCTACAGTATTAGATGTGGAAATGGCAGGATAAAGCTGACCATAGACATGACATGTTGTCTGGATCTTCTCTGTTTTCTGGCTATGAAGCAATAAAAAGCTAGAGCCTGTTAAAAATGATTCTTATTTTTGCATGAAAACTTAGCATGCTCTTACATTTTGTCATCTGTCAAATGAATTGAAGGACTTGGTATGGATGTCAACCCATGAATGCCTTCCCGTGAGATCTTTTCAATATCACCGAGGACTATGTAACAGCTCAGTTTGTCTCAGAGAGAAGTACAAAGGTGAGGAGACATGTCTACATATTTTTGGAATTTTTTCGCCCAGCAGGCCTGGAAAATTATTGGTGAATTATTAGTTAGGTCATGAAATTGTATTATATGGACATCCTAATTCCTATGGAATTATCAAGTGAGAATAAGTGTATGTTATGGATTTTAATTTGTTGTATGAAGAACACCCTATGGAAGGTGAGAAACATTTTGGTTTTCAAAAGAGATCTTATTGACAAAGAATTGTGTAAAGCTTGCTTTGAGTGAGAGGCATACATATTACCTTCTCGATAAAAAGAAAATGGATGCAAAAAGAGCCGACAAGATATGGCCTATTCATCTATACGTAATCGTTTGGAACTTTTTGTTGTTTGTGTCTTGTGTGTTATATGTGTGAACAGATTAAAACTTATTATATGATGATGAATTGAGCTCGTAGAATTCTGAGATTTAACAGTTCATGGGATGCTCATCTTAATATATATATATATATATAAAAAAAAAAAATCTGTTCTTATCAGTTTAATATCTGATAGTCCCCTATTTGGGGACCAAATATTAAATGGATTTTTAGAACAGGGAGTTGGAAATGGAGCTTGCTCTGTCCACTCCACGCATTGACCTGGTATTGCAGTATCTCCAGGACCGGTGCACCCTTTCCTAATTCAGTTCAAAAACAGAATAAAGAAATTTGCTGGGCTGACTGCCCAAAAATAATTGCAGAATGAATGGTCAGACGGACTTGGCCTGTAAACTGTACAGCCAATGTTTTTTTTTTTTTCAAACTCTCCTGCTGTGGCTTTTCGGATTTCCCTCCCTACTTCCGCACAAGTTCTTTTCCATTTTGTGTTTAATTGTTTGATTGATTTGCTTTTCCATTACTGTAATGTATTGTATTGTATTGTGATTTGAATTGTTTGTTTGGTTTTCTTTGGTTCATGTCATATATTCATTTCCTTTTTTAATTCAATGTGGTTTCCTCCTTGTTGAGTTTTTTTATTTTCCCTACGATTATTTTCCAACTGTTGCGTGCACCACCCACTTGTTGTGAGACTGGGTGTGGTCTATGCAGATTTGCTGCCGGAGGGCCTAGCTTGCTGTCCGTCAATTCCTTCCTCCTTCCTGGGTGGCCCTTTTTTTGGACAGAAAGACAGAAGGAAAGTCACAAAGATCAGAGGGAGTCTCTTGTGTTTCTTTTAAGCAAGTGGATGACTTGAACACGACTTATTTGCCTTGCTTGCCTTCAGCAGTAGAAGTATTCTCCAGGGGTCCCTCGCAGAGAGTCCTACCGCTCTAGCAACACTTCTCGGCCTTTTGTCTCCACCCCAAGGTTAGATGGACTTTCCTTCACCTTATTGTATACCAGTGGGGAGACAGTTCTTACTATGTTTCTTTATAACCCCTATGTGCAGATTAAAGACATGAAGCTGTTCCTATTAAGATACTGCACAGAAGTTAGCCAGGGGGAGAAAATTATGAACGAGGCTGAGCTATGGACTGGAAAATATAGGTTTATAGTAAGGTTCCGGGAAGACCTTGAGGGCTATGAAGGCCAATCTCACCCACCTGCAAACTTTCTAATAGGAAGAGAGAAAGGCTACCTGTTTTATAACGGCATGCCAGACTATTGCAGGAATTGCCATACTTTTGGCCATAAGCAGGAGACATGTGCAGAGGAGCATCCAAACTTTTGTAATAATTGTGGGGTGAGAGATCATTCTACTCTTGAATGTGGTGAAGAACCTACTTGTAATGTGTGTGGGAAGAAAGGGCACCGTTTTAAAGACTGTCCCGACAGGGTTAAGTCTTGGGCAGATGTAGTATCTGAGAGGGAGTGTGCCAAGCTGTTATTAAAAGCACCTGCACTTTTAGCCCAAGCTGCAGTAGTTTGAGACATTACCAGCTGAAAAGAACAGATCCAGCACTTCTCAGGGAGAGTTTATGCGAGAGGTGGTGGGGGAACCCTCCACTGGATCGCAAAGACCTGTGGGAATTATGCAGACGGCGGTGGAAACACTCCCTGATGCCCAGGAGCTACTGGAGATGGAGGTACATGCTGTGGAGGAAACTCCTGCAGAGAGAATGGATGAGTCACATCCCACGGTTAAGAGGAGGAAGGAGAATATGGGCTCAGAAGAGGAGGAGGAGGAGTTGCCTGGGCAAAAGAGAACATCTTTGTCAGAAACATATAGGAGAGTAGTCTCCTCGCCCTCTGCCTCTGATCCTATCAACTTCAGAGAGTACGAATCTGCTCCCATAGTGAGCTTTGAGTCAGCACTGTGCATAAGGGAATCAATTTTGCTTGAATTAAGTTCTAGTGAATCAGAACATGGAGGAGCTGGTGATTAATATAGCCTCACTGAATGTGAGGTCCCTAAGGAGCCCAACTAGCAAGGCTGCTTTGTTAACCTACTTGACAACTATTCAAGCTGACATTATTCTATTATAAGAATGTGCAATAGACTTTCACCCAAATGATGAGGATTTTAGAGCTGAATGGTCTTTAGGAGAATCCCTGTGGTCAGGGGATAACCTTAATAGGAACAGCGGGGTCGCTGTTCTTTTGAAAACCAAGTATGCTAAAATTAACTTTTTTTTTACAGACATTATACCTGGGAGAGCCCTCTTCGCGAACATTAATCTACATGGAAAAGATTTAAGAATTTTAAATACCTACGCCTCTCCTGACAAGGAAGAGGTCTCAGTTGTTAAATATTATCCAGCACTTTATCCCAGGCTCTACTCCTATTGTGTGTGGAGGTGACTTCAATTGCCTGATAGAAGGTGAGGAGAGGAATACGACATCTGTAACCATACAAAGGGATAGGACTGAAAGAGAGCTTAAAGTCTTGATAGACAATAGTGACTTAGTTGATGTTTGGACTAAACTTAGCCCCTCTGACCCTGGGTATACCTGGAGTAATATCAATACTAAAGTCTAGGATTGACTTTTTCTTCTTATCTAAAAACTGTACTCCCCAAGAGATGACCTTAACCAACAATATTTTCTCAGACCATAAACTCTTAAATACGAAATTACATTTATCTGGAATTTTTAGAACCAGAAGAATATGGCGTTATGAACATCGCGCTTTTAGAAGACCCTATAGTGGTCGCAGATTTCATCAAATACTATCATCAGTTACAAGAGCAACAAAAGCGCTTCCCCACCAGAATAGAATGGTGGGAAGAGAGCAAGACTAAAATCAAGTCCTTTTTTATTCAAAAAAGTCTTTAAAAAGTACGTGGAAACCGTAAGTGGTTTCAGTTACAAACCTTCTTTAATTTCAGAAATGCTGGTGTAGATGTGGAAAACCTAATAGAAAATCTTAAAAAGAAAATTGCTACCGCAATTGAAGAGAAAGGCAAGGAGATTATCTTAACTCCAAAGTGGATGCTGTTGAACAAGGGGAAAAATGTTCCAGTTACTTTTTCAGAAAAATAATGCAATATAAAGAGACTATTCTGGAATTGGAGGACGAGACTACAATTGATGGTATGCTGAACAAAGCAAAAGACTTTTACACTCAGCTTTTTAATGAAAAGGTAATTGATAAGCATTTTATTTCTGACATTTTAAACTCGCTTGAAGGCACTCTAAACATAGAGGATAGGCGCATTTTACAAGAAGATATTTCGCCTGTAGAGGTACTTAATGCAATGAATTCCCTGTCCCTGGGAAAAACCCCTGGGGCAGATGGTTTACCTGCAGAATTTTATAAGTGTTTTTGGAGTGTTTTAAGTGAAGATTTCTTTCAGATTGTTAAAGATGTGTGATTTTTTACGTGTGTCATGGAGAAGAGGTGTTTTAATTTTTAAAAAGGGTGACAGGACAAGATTAGAAAATTGGAGACCTATAACACTTTTAAATTCTGATTATAAAATTTTATCTAAAATGTTTGTAAACCGTTTTAAAAGGATTTTAAGCAAAATTATTATGTCGGAGCAAGTATGCGCAGTTCCCGGGGAGAAGTATTGCAGAACATCTTAACACCATACGTGATGTTATTTGGGATCAGAAGATGAGGAATGAAAGGCTAGGCATTTTATCGCTTGACTTTCAAAAAGCCTTTGATCGTGTCTCCCATGTGTTTTTATGGTCTGTGTTAGTTAAAATGAACTTCCCAACTGTTTTTATCCGACAGATTATGCTTTTATATAAAAATTCTTTTAGCAATGTTCTTATTAACGGTTTTATTACAGATAATATTATTCTTAAATCAGGAGTGAAACAAGGATGTCCGCTGTCTCCTATTTTATTTATTATTGCTATGGAACCGTCACTACCCTCTTTTAGGAAAGAGAAAATAGTACGTGGAATACCCCTCCCTGGAGGTAGAGGTAATGGCCATCGGTTATATGGACGATATTACTATTTTTATTACCAATGAGTCTGCTTTAAGAAGAGCCTTAAGAATAGTTCATTTTTTTTGTATGGCATCCGCTTTTAACCTTAATTTAAATAAGTGCAACTGTTGTCTAATGGGGAACTGGACTGCTATAGATATTCCTCAACTAAATACTAGAGCTGATGAAATAAAAGTACTAGGTGTAATTTTTGACAAAAAGAATGATGGAGCAAAAAGCTGGGAAATTGTGCAAAGTAAAGTGGAAAAAAGAATCCAGATGTGGTCTAACCGTAAACTCACTATGGAGGGTAAGATTTTAATAGTAAAGGCGATTCTTTTACCTATTTTATTCCTAGCGCTTGTGTTTCCACCTAAAGATCAGCTCTTAAAGAAATTGCAAAAAATGTTTTTTACTTTTATATGGAGTTCTAAGTATGAGAAATTGAGGAGAGACTATATGTACCAGCCATGTCATCTGGCTGGTAGGGGTGTTCCTGAACTGGACATATTTCTGTGTACAAAATTTTTTGCTTTGTGTTTTAAATATCTTAACTTATCAGGGATATGGACTTATTTTTTAAAATATGCAGCAGGGCACATTTTTAGGAAAAGAAGTTGGATTGCTCTGTCAAACACCGCACCCTTTTTGCTTTTACCCTCTGAACATTATGCACTTTTAGAGAAAATTATTAAAAATTATAATCTCGATGCATTTTCACCAGACATTTTGGGAAACTCTAAGCTGTTGACATCTCAAGTTAAAAAGAGTAAACAACAAATGACACCAATTGCTAATTTTTCATACGGACGTGGTACAACAGTTTGGAAGAAAGTGAATATGAGTTATCTGACCAACCCTCATAAAGACTTGATATGGTCGATCGTACATGAATGCCTCCCGACCAGACAGTTTCAGAGGAGAAGAGGGTTGAGTAATGCGCTTTATTGCCCCAGATCCCAATGTCCTTTTGCTGAAGAGACGGTTTTGCACATTTTTTGGAACTGCAAATTTGCACAAAGTGTTTGGAAATAATGTGGAGAACTTTTAAAATTTTTGACGGGGTTATCTTTTTTTAAATAGCGATGTTATATTTTATAGCATCCACAATCAGCTATCAGTAGAGCAAGATAGCATTTATGGTTTTTCTTAAGTTGTGTGAAAAGCGCAATATGGAAAGCAAGGAATATTTTAGTTTTCAAACGTGATGTTATAGATTCTAAAAACTGTTTGAACTTAGCTTTGAGTGAGCTGTATATATATTACCTTATTGACAAGAAAAAATATGGGAGGAAAAAAGCACAAAAAACATGGCACTTTAGGCTGTGGAACGCTACTTTTTAGTCTTTAGCATTTTAGATACTAAATACCTTAAGCACTTTAGAATATAAGGATAAATTTATATATAGATAGGATTTGACCTTGTTAACAACAATATAAAAGAAATCTCGTTGTGCTGCACTTGGTCTGGTCAGAAGGTGCCTCGGGTACCCTGCCTCTCTGCCCTCCGGGATCGGTTCCTAGGAATCTTCACCCGGTTGCTGCTATCGGGAGGCAGGCTTAGTCCCGGGGCAACGGGAAGCGATCATCCAGACTCCAACCCTGGGGTCGTGGAGGACACTGCCGCAGACGCTGTGTTCAGAGGTTTGTTGTACTAGGGTTCCCGTATCCAGTTGGTCGTTTCCGGTGGGTCCGCATCCCGGTGGTTCCTTTTCTGGAGGTCGTTGAGGTGGAGTCCTTTCTGAAGTCCGGTTCCTGGTTCGGGTGTTCCAGTTCCTGTTTGTCTGGTTTCCTGGTCCCTGGAGTTGGTTTCCAGATTTGCAGCTTCTGTTCCTGTTTTTGCGAAGATGTCGGGAGTTCCAGATTTTCACAAAGTGGAGAACTCCGTGAGGATTTTGGTGGCGGAACCTTTCCGCTGCGTGAAAGGTGAGAGATATATATCTCAGGACATTTTGTTGGGACTTTTCAAGCTAAAGCAGGATACGGTGCTCTCCCTCATGGATTACCCAAACGGGGGAGTACGATGTGACTTTTGGAAGCAGATTTTATCTTAGGACTTTCCTGGAGGACTGGCGGAGGTTCTCAGCCAATCCAAGGCTGGAGGGAATCACCCTGGTCCCCCATTATCCAGAGGACGAGTTATTAATTATAGTTAAAATGTATAGTCCATACGTGGATGAGAAGGACATTATGCTTGTGTTGTTAAAGTATTGTCATATAATTTTTCCTAAAGGAAAAATCCTTAACTCTAGCGGGTTTTGGACTTGCAAGAGTTTTTTCTGCAGGGTTAAACGGAATCCAGACGGTTCTTTGTTCCTGCCGCCCGCACAGATCAAAGTCGGAAGGATTTCCGGGGATGTGTTCTTCAGAGGTCGTCCAGATTTCTGCGGAAAGTGTAAGGGGTATGGTCACAAAATGGAGGAGTGTGATGTTAAGATCTGTACGAAGTGCAGTCAGCAAGGGCACGAAGCTGCCGAATGTGAAAGTGTGAAGTTATGTCATGGATGTGGTGCGACTGACCATCTGTTCAGACAATGTCCGAATAGAGGTAAGACAGGGGAGGCGCAGCCTGACACTGCTGGGGAAGCTAGCGCCCCAGCAGAAAGTCAGGCAATGGAATCTGAGCCTGAGATTGTACCAAAAGTGGTTAGGAAGAGGGAGGAGAAAATGGAGGGCAAAAAGAGTTAAAAAGTCTATACAGATGAGGCAACCAGAGGAGCCTCAGGAAATTGGGGTTTCAGAAATGGAGGAGGGGGCGAGTGTAGAGGCTGGGGAGCAGAAACCTGCTCAGTCTCTAAGTGAAAAGGAAGTTTTTAAGCTTGTTAAAAAGACTCGTAGTGAAAATAAAGTGTTTAGTGATTTTTGTGAGGCTTGGGAGGTAAATGATAGATTGATTACTAGTATTAGTAGGACCCCTAATAGATTTAGGGAAACATAAAATTCCTGAATTTTTAGACTCTTATATAAGAGAAGTTGTTAAGAGTAAGAGTTGGGTAGAAGTACATGAGAGTATTAAGTATTTTTCTTGTTTCATATATATGTTTATTTTGAAATTGATTTGTATATATATGTTTTGATTTTTGAATTTGAATTGTTTGAGGTTTGAATTGTATTATTTATTTTGTTTTAATAAAATGCTGTCCTTTGTGGCAGTTTTCAAATTAAAAATCTGTTCTTACCAGTTTAATATCTGATACGTCCCCTATCTGGGGACCAAATATTAAATGGATTTTTAGAACAGGGAGTTGGAAATGGAGCTTGCTCTGTCCACTCCACGCATTGACCTGGTATTGCAGTACCTCCAGGACCGGTGCACCCCTTTCCTAATTCAGTTCAAAAACAGAACCAAGAAATTTGCTGGCAAAAGGAATGGTGAACGAAGAATTAGCAGACTGACTGATTTGGCCTGTGACCTGTACAGCCAATTGTTTATTTGAAATGTTTTTTTGGTGGGTTTTCATTTTTTTTTTTTTTTTTTTTTACGAGTTTACTGCATTTTTTTTTCCTGGGCTCGCCTCTTGTTGAATACCTAGATAGAGAGCAGGTTGAGGGGTTCAAGGGGACTAGCCAGTTTAAGTAATGGCTGTGGCTGGGCTCCTCTTATCTGCTTACAATGAGTGTATTTATAATTGGCTCTGTGAATGTAAGAAGTGTCAACGCTGACTATAGACGTGCCGCTATATTTCATAACTTGCAATCTCTGAGTTTTGACGTTTTAGGTTTGCAGGAATGCGCTATTAATTTTTGCCCCTCTGAAGGAGACTGGTCAGCTGGGAGATCTTTTTGGTCCCCTGGTTGCGAAACCAAAACCAAAAATGAAGGTGTTGGGTTTCTCTTAAAGAATCCCAACATTGAGGTTATTAGTTTTGATATTATCGCAGGTAGGTTAGCAGTTTTGGAAATTAACTAAGGAGGGGAGTATATGAGAATTTTCAATATCTATGTTCCTGCTTAGTTCTTCTCAGGTGCTAAATCAGATTGTGGAAGACGCAGGTGAGAATATATAATGGTAATGGTAATATATAATGGTAATGAGACTTACACCTACCACAATAAGTGTAAGTCCAGAATAAACTACTGTTTAGTATCCCAAGGCCTGAATATTCATTCCTTTAACCTCTTACCTCTCAGTTTCACTGACTACACTGTGTTCCAAATTATTATGCAAAAAGTGTTTAGGAGTGATAAGGTAAGAATTTTTTTGTTTGTCAGTTAAACTCATTGATGGTGATGTGTGTCAGGGCTCTTTATATCACTGAAAGCAATTGCAGACACCTGTGCTAATTAGTTTGGCAGGTGTGTCCAATTAAAGGCAAGACTACTTAAGAAGGCTGTCCCACATTATTAAGCAGCCTACATTTTCAGCCAAAATGGGAAAGAAAAAGGATGTGTTGGCTGCTGAGAAGCAACAAATTGTCGAGTGTTTAGGTCAAGGCATGACTACAATCAACATTGCCAAGACACTTCATCGTAATCATCGCACAATCAAGAAGTATGTAGCTGATTCACAGCACACACGTGTGCGTGCTGATAAGGGAAAATTGAGGACTCTTTCCAACAGGCAATTATGTCAGGTTAAAAGAGCAGCTTCAAAAATGCCTTGTCATAGCAGCAGACAAGTTTTTGAAGCTGCTGGTGCCTCCAACGTCCCCCCGAACAACAAGATGCAGGGTCCTTCAGAGGTTTGCAGCTGTGCGTAAGCCATCCTGTCGACCTCCTCTATCCACTGCACACAAGCAGAAAATGCTCCAGTGAGCCAAACAATACGTGAAGACTGACTTCAAAACTGTTTTGTTCACCGATGAGTGCCGTGCAACGCTCGATGGTCCAGATGGATGGAGTGTAGGATGGCTTGTTAATGGACACCCCATGCAAACACGGCTACGGCGCCAACAAGGAGGAGGTGGAGTAATGTTTTGGGCTGGAATCATGGGGAGAGAGATTGTCGGCCCCTTTAGGATCCCTGAAGGGGTAAAGATGAACTCCATAATGTATGTGGA
This sequence comes from Leptodactylus fallax, assembly GCA_947044405.1. Lineage (NCBI taxonomy): Eukaryota > Metazoa > Chordata > Amphibia > Anura > Leptodactylidae > Leptodactylus > Leptodactylus fallax. Next base: position 412,173 of record CAMRHE010000477.1, on the reverse strand, counting down.
GTTTCTCAAACAGCACTTCCTGCCATGGTTCAAGAAGAAGAACCATGCATTCCGCAGAAAGATCATTTTCATGCATGATAATGCACCGTCTCATGCTGCAAATAACACATCTGCATCTCTGGCTGCTATGGGCATAAAAGGGGACAAACTTATGGTGTGGCCCCCATGCTCCCCTGACCTCAACCCCATTGAGAACCTCTGGAGCATCATCAAAAGGAGTGTCTATGATGGCGGGAGGCAGTTCACATCTAAGCAACAGCTCTGGGAGGGTATTCTGTCCTCATGCAAAACAATTGAAGCAGAAACCATCCAAAAACTGACAAATTCAATGGACGAGAGAGTTCAGAAGCTTCTTTCGAACAAAGGGTCCTATGTGCAAATGTAACATCACCTCGAATAAAGTTTTAGCTTGAAAACTGTTTGATTTCAGTTTGTAATAACCTGCTAATGCTTATAATTTCACAATGACCATTTTTTTGTTCTTAATAAAAATGAAAAGGTTGCAAATTCTGCTGTGCATAATAATTTAAAACATGCATTTTGAGTGTTTATTTATTTTTTTTAAATATACTGTTATCATAGGCAGTTTGTTCAAAAACCTTTCAATTATACTCAAATAGTTGATGGCTGGAAAATTACAATGACTGCAATTCATATAGGTAATTTTGGAAAATATGAGAAAATATTATTTGCATAATAATTTGGAACACAGTGTATAGGTTGATGCTGGTTGCTCTCAATCTTGGGGGCTCTGTTAAATTTAATCGTGGATTATGGAAACTAAATACCAGCTTGTTGAAGGAGGGATGTAATATTGATGCTTTGAAAGGGGTATTTGACATGTGTATCTCTAGAAAATACATACTGAACTGGTGGGATTGAGTTAAAACCCAACTTGCTCTTGAATGCAAAAGGATTAGCTGTCTGAATGCAAAACGTAAGCGGGAGATAGAAGCGCAGTATTGCAGGAGGTTGCGCTGCCACTATATGTTCAAAGAGGCTGGCTGTGATGGGGATGGCGAAATCCTTAAATTAAAGCAAGAAAGGAAAGAGCGACTGCATAATAAGGGAAGAAACATTGTTAGGCAAGTTAAGGTCAAAAAGACCTTTAATGGGAAAGGGTTTATTTCTTCTGTCCTAAAACAGAACGGTGAGTGTACTGGAACAGAAACGGTCTCAGGAATAACCAAATTTTACGAGTAGTTATTTGGTACTGACAACGCTGCTTCTCACTCAGATTATGGATTACTGCAGCATAATTGAAAATAAACTAGTTGGGTCGGATATGAAAGGGTTAAGTGATAATCTGAGGGTGAAATTAGGTAGGCGCTTGACAAAATGGCAAGAGGTAAGATGTTGGGCTGTGACGGATTTACAATAGAAATTTACCTCGCCATTTGGCCCTTTATCAAAGAGGAGTTCACTAAAGTGTTAAATTCTTTCAGTTCAGGTTTGTCATGTGAGTCAATGAAGCAAAGTGTAGTGAGACACTTACAAAAAAGGTGACAAACGAGACATCAGAAATTGAAGAATGTTGATTATAAGGCATTTGCCAAGGGTTTAGAGGAAGGTTAAGTAAAATCACTGAGTTTATGGTCGGTGACTACCAAGTCTGCGCTGTCCCTGGCAGGAAAATCTCAGATAACCTGTTATTGGGATTTAATACACTACGCAGAAGAGATTGATATAACCTTGTTACTAGAATCTATAGACCTAGGGAAGGCATACGATAAGGTGTCACCATTTCATGTTCACAGTATTGAAGAGTATGGGTTTACCCAATAAAATGCTCTCTGCCATTAGGTCCCTTGTACATAGACACCTATCGTAAAATCATTGTGAATGGGCATCTAAGCTCTGCCATCAAGGTGCGTTCTGGGGTAAGACCGGGGTGCCCCCTTTCCCCTAAACTCTTTATATGCATAATGGAACCTTTAATGGAAGACAAAAAGGTCAGTGTTTGTTTTCTTCTGGGGCGCAAAGGTCAAGAAGATAAGAAGATCTGTTGTCATGACCAAATGTGACTTTTGTTGGTATATACTATATACATATATATGCAACAGACTTATTTGTGTGCAGAAGTTTACATCTATCTGACAGTAGATGGCGATGTTATTAGTGTTATATACTGAATAGAGTGTAATGGTATGCTATGTGAGACTTGTACCTTGCTTTTTATCTCTCTATTGTAAAAGGTCCTTTTTACTTTCAAGTTTTCCTGTGTTAACGTTTTGATGCTGTTTACCTCATGTTCTAAGAAGTAAATGCTGATTATCCCATATAATCTACTCTCAAGCTTCTTCTGTGACACAACTATGCAACAACTTTGGTGGTTTAAACTTCAACCTGGAGGTATTTCTAGGCTTACATTATTTCCTCTTGCACTGATGAGCCGCTATTTAGCGAGATGGTTGTTTATCAAATGGGGTTGGTGTATTAACCCCTTAACGACCCAGGGCGTAATAGTACGTCCTGAGTCGCATGACGATGTATGGAGAGCGCTCAGGAGCTGAGCGCTCTCCATACACCGTGGGTGCCGACTGTATAATACAGCCAGGACCCGCAGCTAACAGCAGCGATCGGTGCCTGCACCGATCGCAGCTGTTAACCCTTTAGGTGTCGCGGTCAAACGCGACCGCGGCATCTAAATTGCGGAGCCGCCAAGGGCGCCGCCATTTTTACCTAATCGCCGCCCTCCAGACAACCATGACAGCCCAGGCCTGTCATTACATTAGAGCTATTACACGATGCCAGAAGCATCGTCTAATAGCAGTGTCGGCATTTTGCTTTTCACTGCGATACTAATACTAATAGTATCAGCGATCAGACCCCCTAGGTTTCAAGGTCCCTAGGGAGTCTGATCATACAAGTAAAAGTATAAAAAAAAAAGTTTTTAAAAGTATGAAAAAATAAAAAAAAACACAAACGTTCAAATCACCCCCCCTTTCCCTAGATCAGATATAAAAGTAAATAAACAAAAGTAAGCATAAACACTTTAGGTATCCCTGCGCTCCAAAATGCCCGAACTATTAAAATATTTAAATATTTATCCCATACGGTGAACGGCGTAGCGGAGAAAAAAAATCAAAATGGCCAAATAGCGTTTTTTTCAACACTTTGTCTCCTATAAAAAAATTAATAAAAAGTGATCAAACCATCAGATCTTTCCCCAAGTGGTATCAATAAAAACGTCATGTTGTCCCGCATAAAAAGACACCTTACCCAGCTCCATACATGTAAATATGAAAAGGTTACAGGTGACACAATATGACGACGCAAAAAATTTTTTCTATTTAGCAAAGTTTTTAATTTTTTAAAAGGTATCAAAACATTACAAATACTATATAAATTTGGTATCGCCGTGTTCGTACTGACCCGCAGAATACAGGTAACATGTCATTTTTACCACACAGTGAACGCTGTAAAATTAAACCCATATGAATTTGGCGCAAATGCAGTTTTTCTCCAATTGCACCTCATTCTGAATTTTTTTCCAGCTTCTCAGTACATTGCACAGCATATTGAATAGTGACATTACAAAGTACAATTTGTTTCGCAAACAATAAGCCATCATGTGACTCTGTGAATTGAAAAATGAAAACATTATGGCTCTTGGAGTGTGGGGAGGGAAAAACGAAAATGCAAAAACGAAAAATGGCCGGTCATTAAGGGGTTAAAGAGTTGAATAGACCTGTGGCTTTTACAATTCCTAAGTTCTGTGTTGTTGTTGTGTAAGTTCTATGACAAATGGGATTTGGGTAGGGAGCTTAATAAAAAAAAATTGTATTCTGGCCCGTATTAGAATGAAACCTTATATGTTATGCCCTTCCTTAATAATGAGCAATCCAAAGAGATACGGAAGTTGTTCAAGATTAATGGTGTTTCTAATCGTCAAAAAGAAGTTACCTGGCTGAGATTGCATGAAGAGTTGCCATGCAGGTCTCTTCTTAAAAGTAGAGTAATTTGTCAGTCTGACCGATGCCCTAGGGAAGGTTGTGATAAGGAAGAGACAATGTATCACCTCCTTTGGGAGTGTCTATTTATGTAACAGATACTGGTTGGCTTAAAGTCATTACTCCAATTATTGTTTGGTTCTACTGTATTTTCATTGGCGCATATACTATGTGGGAGAGATTATAAGAGTAAAGATAATATTAGGATGTTCTGGATTTGTATTTAAGAAAATTGTGCTAACCCCTAAAGATGCCATTAAGCTGTTTTTGTCACTTCTGCACACCATATACCTCTATGATTGCTAGAAGTGGGGTAAGGAGAAGGCAGAAGCCATGGATCTGACTGGTACTGTGGAGAAAAGGAGGATTTCTGATGTATCTCTGAAAAGGTCAGGGCCTTCCAAAAGGGTATCTGGCTAAAAACCGCCCAAAAAACCGCCAGACAGACCGTATGACCCTGAGAACATTGAAGTGTCCGTTTCTGATTCGGTGCAGAGCTCTAGTGTTCCGATCGGAGTGTCGGACTCGGATATGGACGCCCCTCCGTAAAATGCAATGGTGTCCTTAAAAACTGCTTCTCTAAATGTGAGGAGCTTAAAGAGCCCTGAGAGAAGGGCTGCTTTATTTTTGTATTTGCAGGCAGAGAATTTTGGAATTATTTTCCTACAAGCATGATATCAACTATTCTAAGCTGAGAGAGGAATGGAAAACTGGATTTTCTGTTTGGTCCGGAGATAATGCCTGCAGAAATGCGGGAGTTGGAATCCTTAGCGGTAAAAAAGACGTTAAACTTTTATAATTTCAGGAGATCGTTCCTGGGCGTGCCCTGCTTGTTAATGCATTGATTAATGGACTGGAAGTTCGCCTATTTAACATCTATGCATCTCCAGTGGTGGAAGAGCGTGCTGGCTTATTTGAAAATATGCAATATGTCTTATAATAGGATAATAAGGGGAAACTTCAACTACCTTTATCCAGAAGAGGAACAGCTGGGTGGAACAGAAAAAGGACGACATGACAAGACACGTAAGGAGCCTGAGGAAATGGTGTCTGACTGTAGGTTAAAAGATGCTTGGAAGAATTTACATGTTACTGAACCTGTTTATACGTGGGAAAATAGTCAATATAAGTCATGTATCGATTACATATTCACAAATATGATTATTGTGTCTTCTTTAATCTTGACAAATATCTTCTCAGACCACAAAACACTGATTACTATCATCCAGTTGCCCACCGCCCAAAAAGGAAAAGGGTTATGGGAACTCAACGTCTTGTTACTAAAAAAGATGAAAAGGTGAGATCGGAATTTTTACTTTTCTATGCTAGACAACGTTTAAAAAAAAGGTTTCTACAAAAAGATGCTAGAATGGTGGGAGTATGCCAAAGCGCAGATCCAAGAGTTCTTTAATAAGAAAGGAACGCAAATTGCCAGAAACAAAAGAGAACTGGTAAAGGAGAGAATCTACAATTGCAAACATTGTATAAATTACAAACAGTTGGTGTAAACGTAGAAGAGTTGATAACTAAATTTAAAAAAATTAATCAGGGAAATCACCAGGCTTAGATGGGATCCCTGTAAAGTTTTATATCACGTTTCTAGAGGTTTTAAAAGATGACTTATTTTTATTTTTTAAGGAAGCCTTATGTGAAAATTTACCTGCATCATGGCGTGAAGGAATTGTCACTTGGCTTTACAAAAAAGGAGATAGAAGTAATCTGGAAAATTGGAGACCGATAACACTGCTAAATACTGACTATAAGGTAATGTCTAAGATAATTGTAAATAGAACGAAAAATGTGTTAGAGAAAATACACCCGGACCAAGTTTGTGTGGTGCCGAGAAGGGGAATATGGTCCAATCTCAATATAGTCCGTGATGTCATCTGGTGCCAGCAAGAGAGAAATCATAAACTAGCTATTTTAAACTTAGACTTCCAAAAGGCGTTTGACAGTCTCTCATTCTTTTATGGTTGGTTTTAAAAAAAAAAAATAATTTTCTGGATGTTTTTATAAAAACAATCGCTCTTTTATATAAGAATTCTTTTAGCAAAGTTTTAATCAACGGATTTTTAACTGATATTTTTTTACATTCAGGAGTTAAACAAGGCTGTCCACTTTCACCCATTCTATTTATTTGTGCGGTTGAGCCACTTTTAAACAGTATTAGAAGAGAGAAAATGATACGCGATGTTCCAATCCCTGGAGGAGGAGGAACTGAGGTTAAAATAGAGGGATACATGGACGATCTCAATTTTCTGCAACTCTGATGTATCTTTAAAAAGAGCAATACAAGTGACTCAATTCTTTTGTAACGCATCTGCTTTTAGACTCAATCTAAGTAAGGCAGAATGCTTTGTAATCGAACATTGGTGCAATAGTAAATACCTTCTTTGCAGATCCAGTCTGAAAGTAAAAGTGCTTGGAGTCTTTTTCGACCAGGAAAATAATGGAAAGAGGAGTTGGGAGCTTACGAAAGAAAAAGTCCAAAGAAAAATAGATTACTGGAAACTCCGGAAACTTACTATGGAGGGTAAAACTATTAATACCTATTTTGCTCTACCTCAACATGGTTTTTCCTCCTAGCACAAGCACCGTCCGCACTTCGCAACGTTTAATTTCTGAATTCATATGAAACTCAAAATATGAGAAAATAAGCATAGAAAAAATATATAAAACGCCAAAGAAAGGTGGTAAAGGAGTGTCAGAACTGCATCAAATTTTACCTGCAAATTTTTTTCTTTGTGTTACAGAGTACTTTTCCTAAATACACAATGGACTTTTTAAAATATGCAGCAGGACAAATATTCAGAAGGCACAAATGGATCATTCTATCTCTATCATCAACAGTTTTACTGAGAAGTCCAAGCCACTACAGCACTTTAGAAAGAACCATTAAGACACTTCGGTTATCGAGCATGGATGAAAGGACCTTAAGAACCCCTAAGAAGAGCATCATTGTTTACAAGAGAAGACACACTACTTCCAGTGAAAAATTATTCTTACAAATACAGTCAAATGATTTGGGAAAACACCTGTGCACCTTACCTTGGGAACTCATTAAAAGACATAGCCTGGATGGTGGTACATGAAGCTTTACCGACCATTCTTTTCAATATGCCAGGAGACTAAGCAGAAGCGCACGTTGTCCAAGGGAGGGATGTGGCAATGACGAATCTACTTTGCACTTTATGTGGAATTGCCATTTTGCACAGACTGTATGGAGGAGTGTCGGGGAACTACTAAAGTTTTTAACTGGTCTTAAAAGGCTCAGTTATGATATGGCTTTATATGGATTCTCTTTTAATATTCCTAGAGAAAAAGAGAGTGTTACAGACTTTTGTGAACTGGATCATAGAAGCTTTATGGAAATCCAGAAATGTATTAGTGCACAAAAAAAAGACCATTTCGGAAAAAAAATGTAAAAATTGCTCTTAGCGAATTCTATACCTATTTGATCTAAAGAAGTTTGGCCATAAAAGAGCCTCTAGTTTATGGAATGTAAAATTGTGGAGCTTATTGTTTCTTTGACATATGTATATATAATTTGAGCATATTTCATTTTTTTTTTTTATAATAAAACTAAAGTAAAAAAATATAAATCTTTCTGGTATTGGTCAGAAGGTGCCCCAGTGTTGAACAATGTGAAAATTTTGTGTGCACAATGTTTAAAAGAGAGACATGAAGCTAAAAATTGTACTGACCAAAAAACATGTAATTTGTGTAAGAAGCCTGGGCATTTATTTAGGTAATGTTCAGAAAGGGGAGGTGAATCCCAGATTCAGATGGCTTCTCTCAATATCGCTTCTCTGAATGTAAGAAGCATAAAGGGCTCTGTAAAAAGAGCTGCTTCTCGGCCTTTTGGCTAAGATCAAGTGTAGTATCTCGTTGTGCTGCACTTGGTCTGGTCAGAAGGTGCCTCGGGTACCCTGCCTCTCTGCCCCCTGGGATCGGTTCCTAAGAATCTTCACCCAGGTGCTGCTATCGGGAGGCAGGCTTAGTCCCGGGGCAACGGGAAGCGATCGTCCAGGCTTCAACCCTGGGGCCGTGGAGTCCACTGTCGTAGACGCCGTGTCCAGAGGTTCGTTGTTCCGGGGTTCCCATATCAAGTGGTTGTTCCGGTGGGTCCGCATCCCGGTGGTTCCGTGTCTGGAGGTCGAGAGGTGGATTCTTTTGAAGCTGGGTCCTTGGATTCTGGATCGTGCAGTTCCAGTTCCTGTTTCCCGGATTTCTGGTTCTTGGATTTGGTTTCCGGATCTACAGCTTGTTTTTGTTCCTGTCTTTGCGAAGATGTCAAGTGTTCCGGATTTTCAAAGTGGAGAACTCCGTGAAGATCTTGGTGGCGGAACCCTTCCGCTGTGTAAAGAGTGAGCGATTTATTTCTCAGGATATTTTGCTTGGACTCTTCAAGTTAAAGCAGGATATGGTGCTCTCCCTTATGGATTACCCCAAACGGGGGAGTACGATGTGACTTTTGGGAGCAGATTTTATTTAAGGACTTTCCTGGAGGACTGGCGGAGGCTTTCAGCTGACCCAAGGCTGGAGGGAATCACCATGGTCCCCCATTATCCAGAGGACGAGTCGTTATTTATCGTCAAAATGTATAGTCCATACGTGGATGAGAAGGACATTATGCTTGTTTTGTTAAAGTATTGTCATATAATTGTTCCTAAAGGTAAAGTCCTTAACTCTAGCGGGTTTTGGACTTGCAAGCGCCGTTTCTTTTGCAGAGTTAAATGGAATCCAGACTGTTCTTTGTTCCTGCCTCCCGCTAGGATCAAAGTCGGAAGGATATCCGGGGACGTGTTTTTAAGGGGTCGCCCTGACTTCTGTGGAAAGTGCAAGGGGTATGGTCACAAAATAGAGGAATGTGATGTTAAGATCTGTACGAAGTGCCGCCAGCAAGGGCACGAAGCTGACGAGTGTGAGAGTGTGAAGTTATGTCACGGGTGGGGTGCATCTGACCATCTGTTCAGACAGTGTCCGAATAGAGGTAAGACAGGGGAGGCGCAGCCTGACAATGCTGGGGAAGCTAGCGCCCCAGCAGTAAGTCAGGAAATGGAGACAGAGTCTGAACTTGTCTCCAGAGTTGTAAGAAAGAGGGAGGAAAAATTAGAGGCAAAAAAGAGGGTGAAAAAATCCTCTCAGACTAGGAAACCAGAAGAATCTCAGGATTCTGAAGTTTCAGTTGAGAAAGTAGTGGTGGGAGATGAGGAACAGAAGTCTCTTCAACCCCAAAACATGAAAGAATTGAATGTAATTCTTAGGAAGGTGTGTAGTGAAAGTCATACTTTTTATAATTACACTGAATCACGGGATGTTAATGAGAGGTATCGTGTTAGCATTCAAAAGACCCTGATAGATTTTAAGTAACTTATGGTATCCCAGAGTTTTTGAATAAATATATAAAAGAAGTAGTAGATAGTACACAATGGGTACAAGTTCATGAAGGGTTAAAGTATTTTGGTTGGAAGAAAGGGTACTGTTGAATTTTTTTTCTTTCTTGTATAAATTAATGATGTTTGTTTTTTGTAATTACTTATGTTGTGTTTATGTGCATATTTGATTTGTCAAATTGAATTGATTTGATTTTGAATTTGTATATGCTTAATTTGTTTTAATAAAAAGGTCCGTCCTTTGAGGCGGATTTTCAACTTAAAAAAAAAAAATCTGTTCCTATCAGCGTGAGCTGCGTTCCATTCAAGATCTCGAGCGCTGTGGCTGGGACGTCAGGGATCTGTTGGAGGATACCAAGAAGGGTCTCAAGAGGCACTTTGAGGAGGAATCACGGCAGATCATCTTCCGTTCCAAGGTGGAGCATCTGGAGAAGGGTGAGAAATGTAACTTCCTTTTTCAGAAAGGTCCACTCAGGCCACACACCTGTTACAGAGATGAGGGATGGAGACGGCAACATGAGAAGGGGGAAGACGGAAGTGATGGGCGTCGTTCACGACTTCTACCGCGACCTCTGCTCCCTGAAACCTACTGATGAAGATGCAGCGGAAGAGTTCCTGTCAGGTATCACTAACACTCTTGATCCTACAGGTGCTGAGTCTTTGGATGCCCCTCTGACGGCGGCGGAAGTGCTCACTGCCGCTAAATCCTTTAAGGTCGGAAGGACTCCGGGCAGTGACGGTCTCCCGGCCGAGCTATACGTAGCTCTGGGGAATCTGATCTGCTCGGATCTGAAAGATCTCTATGAGGAGATGGTGGTGGAGGGTACGATGCCGCCGTCACTGAGGGAAGGATTGATCACGATCTTGTACAAGCAGAAGGGGGAAAGATGCGACCTGAAGAACTGGCGCCCCATCTCGCTCCTCAACGTGGACTACAAGATCCTGGCGAAGGTAATGTCATCGAGACTGAAGGCTGTCATCGGCAGAGTCATCCACCCGGACCAAACCTGCGCCATTCCTGGTTGGAGGATAGCGGATAGCTTGGCCCTGGTGAGAGACACATTGCACTACATCGGAGACCGCCATGTACATGCGGCCCTGATCAGTTTGGATCAGGAGAAGGCCTTCGATCGTGTCTCTCACACTTTCATGGCGAAAGCTCTCCGCCAACTTGGTATAGGTGAGTGGTTTTGTCGTATGGTTAACCTGATGTATTTTGACATCCACAGCTCGGTGATGGTGAATGGCTGGAAGACTGACCCCTTTCCGGTTTGCTCCGGGGTCAGACAAGGCTGTCCTCTATCACCTCTCCTTTTTGTTTGTGTTATAGAACTGTTCGCAGAGTCTATCCGGCAGAATCGAGAGATCAGAGGTATCATCGCACCGGGTCCAGGAAAACTCGAAGTCAAGTGTTCGTTTTACATGGATGACGTGACCGTCTTCTGTGCTGACCAGGCGTCGGTGTCAACACTCTTCCAGACCTGCGAGCGCTTCAGCCAAGCCTCAGGAGCTAAGGTGAACTGTGGAAAGTCAGAGGCCATGCTCTTCGGAGAATGGCACCTGGCCTCCACTGCTGTCTTTCCTTTCACAGTGCAACCAAACTTCATCAAGATCTTGGGAGTCTGGTTCGGAAAGGAAGGCGCCGCCCTGAAGTCTTGGGACGAAAGACTTAAGAAGATCAACCAGAGAATAGGGTTATGGAGCCTACGTCAGCTTACCATCGAGGGGAAGGCGCTCATCCTGAGAAATGAGATCCTGCCAGTGCTCCAGTACACCACACAGGCTTGGCCCCCACTGGCAACAGTGGCGCGGGCCATCACCAGGACCGTCTTCTACTTCGTGTGGGGCTCCAAGATGGACAGGGTGAAGCGGACCGTCATGTACAAGGATCGTCTTAAAGGAAGTAAGGATATCCCTGATATTCCACCTCTTCTAAGATCGGCTTTTGTTTGTGATTGTGTTCGCAGAACCCTCAGAACAGTCAACGGATCTGCGGGGAAGGCCATGTCTCGTTTGTTCCTGCTCCCCCTCGAGAGGGCTCGGCTGGGAGAAGTGGTATAGCTCTGACCAATGGGCATAAGGATTTGTCTTGGACAGCCATTCAAGGGGGGCTGCCCCTTAGGTCGTTCATGCATGCCCGCAACTTGAGCAAGACAAGGTACTGCCCCCGGTGCCCCTACAAGGAGGAAACATCTTTGCACGTCTTCTGGGAATGCCCTTTTGCTCAAGGCCTGTTGGACGACGACTTCGAGGTCTGTGTACCCAGGAGGGGCATGACACACCACGCGGTGTTGTGTGTGCTCTTTCAGGGGACCCACAGAGAGAGCGACATTCTGGAGGCCTGGCGACTTGTGAACTGTTTCAAGGATGCTATCTGGTTTGCCAGAAAGAGACTCACTTTGCGAAGAGAGAACATCACCTACCAGGATTGTTGCAGGCTTATCCACAGCTTGCAGTGGTACTATGCCATTCTGGATAGCCTGGCCGGTGATGAGGAAGGAGAAGAGGACTGAGTCTTCGGCGACGTCTGTTTTTTCCCCTCCCCCGTTCTCCCTTCATGTCTGTTATGTTATTCAATAAAGCTTCGGGCTTTGTGATTACCCCCTCCCCCTCCCTCTTTCCTCTCCCCCATCCCATCACTTGTCTTGATGCTTATGTTGTTTAACTTTTGTTTACAGCTCATTGTTTATTGCTAGGGTAGGAAGTAGTGGTAGTATAGGGAGTATATTATTTCCTGTATTGTACCTGTCCTCCCCTCATGTGTGTTGTGGTCAATCAATAAAGCTTCGGGCCTGTGACTCCCCCTCCCCTCCCCCCTCTGTATTTGTCACTTGACTGTCTTTGTTGTTTTGACCAAAAAGTATGTTAGATAAGGTTTGTAGTGCAGCATGTAGTGTTAGGATGTATTTCCTCTCGCCGTATGTTGCGCCGCATCCCTTAAGGATGAAAGATTTAGTCTGAATTGTGGTATTGTAACTCAGTTGCGCTGCGTCGCAGTACCTTTGTAATTTTTGCATTGAGACTGGTTGTATAATAAAAGCTTTATTCAATCAAAAAATCTGTTCTTCTCAGTAGCAGCCAGTAGGTTGGTTCCGCCAGTGGGATTGACGACCCCACTGTAGGGAGCCAACTGAAAGTAGTCAGAGAACCACACCAGGGTTCGGCTCTGCCCTGGGATCGAGGCCATTAGGCCGGGAATGCTTGTTTATGATTTTTATTTGTCACCGTTTGTCACTTTGTGTGGATGTAGGGGTGCGGAAACCCTTTTGGGTCCTACCCGAAGTCTAGGGGTTGGAGTGTGTGGCCCTCGGGTTCCCTCCTTCCTTGCTCTCCTGGTCTGTCTCTGCTTTTGTGGAGATAGACAACAGTTGCAGGCTCAGTCGTACTCTTGGGGTGGCAGCCTGAGAGGAAACCAAGCAAGGTCTGACCCTCCTGTCTTGGCAGTTGGGTTGGTTCAGCTCCCCTTACTCTTGGGCCTTTTGGCTCTGAGTTTGGGGACAGTTTCGGGAGACCCATTCTCTTTTGAGATGGGTTTTGCAATAGACCGCATCCTTTGCACGTTTTTTCAGTGGCACCCGTCCCTTTTTTCCGTGCACTGGTGTTTCGTTGGCACAGCTTTGAGACCTTCGATAAATATAAAAAAAAAAAAAAAAAAAAAAAAAAATCTGCTCTTCTTCCGTCTTGCGGTTTGTCGTTCCTCGGGAGCTATGACGGATCGGTACACCATCCACAGCCAGCTAGAGCACCTGCAGTCCAAGTACATTGGCACGGGTCATGCGGACACCACCAAGTGGGAATGGCCGGTGAACCAGTATCGTGACTCGTACTGCTCCTACATGGGCCACTTTGACCTGCTCAACTACTTTGCGGTGGCAGAGAACGAGAGCAAAGCTCGGGTGCGCTTTAACCTGATGGAGAAGATGCTGCAGCCGTGTGGGCCTCCGGTGGACAAACCTGACGAGTCCTAGAGCCAGCGCGACATGGACTGACTTCATACTCCCATTTTGTTGTGGTGGGAGCTCTCTTGTGAATTCAACTTGAGCAGCTGGAATCAAAAATGGAAGGGAGGAAAAAAAAAAACAAAAAAAACTTTTTTTAAAAACCGTCTTTCATCAGGTGTGAGACAGACGATGGTGCCGTCGGACGTCGCAGGGACGTGAAGTGGGTGTGGTCAAGAGGAGGAGGGGTTTATGTAGATTTTTTTTTCCTTTGCCTCCGGTGGCAGTGCACTGCAAATGCAGCAGAGTGCACTCGTCTTGCAGGAAGACTTTCGAAAACGAGCACTCTTCTCCTTTGGCTGTGGAGGGTTGGTTCGAGGGCCCCACTGTACTTCAAAACCATTTCGGGTTATCGCTTCTCGGCCTCTTGGCTATCCTGAGAGGATCGAGAGGGGGATCGCGGTGGGGACCGTAACAATGACCCAAGCATTGGACTGCCCCGCTATGGACCCCCACCAGTTTGCTTATCGGCCGGGCACTGGGGTAGATGATGCCATCATCCATCTTCTGCACAGGGCTCTGTCTCACCTGGAGAAACCAGGGAACACAGTGAGAATAATGTTCTTTGATTTCTCCAGTGCTTTTAACACCATACAGCCCAGGTTACTGAGAGACAAGCTGGGCCTTGCTGGAGTGGACCACCACCTCTCCAACTGGATCCTAGACTACCTCACAAATCGACCTCAATACGTGAGAGCCCAAGACTGTGTGTCAGGTACCGTGTTCTGTAATACGGGGGCACCTCAGGGTACGGTTCTCGCCCCTTTCCTCTTCACACTGTACACTGCAGATTTTAGGTGCAACTCATCCAGCTGCTACCTACAGAAGTATTCTGACGACTCTGCAATAGTAGGCCTCATCACAGACGATGATGATAGGGAGTACAGAGAACTGAACCAGGATTTTGTGGACTGGTGCCACCGGAACCACCTGAAGATTAACGCGGGGAAGACCAAGGAGATGGTGGTGGACTTCCGTAAAGGCAGAAGCCCTCCTAAACCACTGGACATCCTGGGGACGGGCATCGAGATTGTGAACACCTATAAGTACCTGGGTCTGCTCCTTAATAATAAGCTGGACTGGGCAGATCATATGGAGGCCCTGTACAGGAAGGGCCACAGCAGGCTCTACCTGCTTAGGAAGCTGAGAGCCTTTGGAATCCGGGGGGCACTTCTTAGAACTTTCTTCAACTCGGTAGTGGCATCAGCCATCTTCTTTGGAGTGGCCTGCTGGGGGAGCAGTATATCAACCAGGGACAGAAATAAACTTGACAAGCTGATTAGAAGGGCCAGCTCTGTCCTGGGGAGCCCACTGGACCCAGTGCAGGTGGTGGGTGACAGAAGGATACTGTCCATGGTGAGCTCCATGCAGAAGAAGAAGTCCCATCCCATGCATGAGACTGTGATCGCGCTGAGCAGTACTGTCAGTGACCGACTGCTCCACCCTAGGTGTGAGAAGGAGCGCTATCGGAAGTCTTTCCTCCCCACCGCGGTTAGGCTGTACAACCAACACCGACCTAAGCGGAGATCATTACACACAGAGAACTGAAATATCTCTCTGCCTGTTAAATCCCCTCCCCCCCCCCGCTACTTCCTATATGTCTGTCGGCTATCAAAGTAATGCCTCTTACCTTGGAACATTCCTGTACATGTTGTATTTGTATTTGTATCTGCTTATCTTTGCTGCTGTAACACACTGAATTTCCCCATTGTGGGACTATTATTATTATTATTATAACTGTTCTCCAAGCCGGGAGGAACGACTACAAAATTCGTGATTCATTTAGGATTGACATCTATGAGACCATCCAGGAGAAAGTTGACCTTAAATATATGGTGAGAGACATTTTGATTGGACATTTGAATGTTTCTAAAAACATCATCTTAGCTATACAGGAATCTCCGGGGAAATATACCCTTACCATAACCACAGCTGCCGCATGCCGCTCTTTTTGATCGTCCTGAGGGAGAAGCTGACAGGAGACTTTCTTAGAGGACTTACCTTTACCGTGCTCTATGACGAGGAACTTTTGGTGGTGGTTCATATGATGAGCCCTCATGTAAAGGAAGAGGACATTGCATGCTTCTTAAAGAGGTACGCTGTTATTTCCAAACATGAGAAATTCTATAATTCCGAGGAACTGTGGACAGGGAAGTACAAATATTTTGTAAAATTGCGGGAATGTAACGTCCTTGCCTGTCTGGGCTTTGGCGCTGTCCTCCGGGCGCACGCTGCGGCACAGGAGCCGTGCCCGGTTGTGATTCTTTCCTTTGGGTTTTTCTTGTATTGACTGAACACTGTCCTATTCCCTCACCTCCTTAATTGATTTTCCACGACGCCTTTCTCCTTCACCTTGCTCTCCCCCTGCTCCACTAAGAGTTAACTTTAGTCCTGCCTTTGTGATTGACAGCCTGTCCTCCTATCAAGTCTGGGGCGGATTCTCTCTCCCTATTTATTGTTTGCTCACTTTCCCATTGGCGCCTGCTATTGCATTTCGCTTACTGGCTATACTTCTTGTTCCTTGCTCTTCTGATTCTCTGACCACTGGCTTACCTTTGACTATTCTCTTGGATTTTGATTCTGTACTGCATTGCTCGATTGTTACCGACCCCTTGGCTATCTGACCTTCCTTTGTTGTTGTGCGTCTTGTCTGCGTTCTGTGTTATCACTTATAAGGAGGGATTGTCGACCAGTTGCTGGCTGTCACCTAGGACAGATCAGGCAAGTTAGCCAGGGACAGTGGGGGGGATTCAGCTTAGGGACCACTGTCTTGTTGTGCCCCTCCCCCCTAAGTTCTCCAGCAGCTACTGGGGAATCGCTCCTCTAGTGATTCCCTTACAGGGAAGACTTCTCTGATGCAGGGAGGGGTGGTCAGTCCCATCCCCCTTCCTCCTTTAGAATCGGCCGTGAACGCGGCCGTCTATTTTACAATGGTATGCCCAGGTTCTGCCATAGGTGTGAAATGTTTGGCCACTGGGCGGCGGTCTGCACCGGTCAACAAAGGTGTAAGAAATGTATGGAGTACGGGCATGCGGTGGCAGAGTGTAAGAATATGGTTAAGTGCAAAATCTGTTATCTTTCCGGACATACCTTTAGAGACTGCCCTCAGCGGACCCAAAGCTACGCAGATAAAGTTAAAACCTCTGTAGCTGAACCACAGTCGGGACCACACCCTGCACCACGCCCGGAGCCGCATCTGAAGCCTACACAACCAGCATCTACTCAACTGCCCTCTACTGCCAGGGGAGGAGAAAAACCTGCTGAAAGTTTTACTGGAGCTAAGTCATCTGCATATGTGGCTGCAACTACTGCTGGGAGAGAGGATACGATGGTAAGTGTGTCCATGTCTCAGTCTCAGGGGGGAGGGTGAGTCCACTGTACCAGAAACCCCTGAAGGTAGGATGGGGGCTGAAGCTGGGGGTGCGCCCCTGGCCAAAGCCGCCGCCCCGCTGGAAAGGGCGGAGGACATGGACCAGTCCGCCCCACGCCCAAAGAGAAAGCCCGCTGAGAGGGAGGGGCTTGCAGAGCATTCGACTAAGAAGTCTACGTCCTCAGAACTCTCTCCTCTAGTCAGAAGAGCTCCGACTAAGACGGCGATAAGACCTGTTGTGTCACAGCTTTCAAGGCCTCCTGGAAGACCATCTGACGTTCCTGCCTCTGACCTGGGGGACGCTCAAGTAGCGGAATCTGATTCTGCTCTTAGCGGCACAGGGCACATTGAGGATTATGACTCTGGGCCACCTTGAACAGAGGGATGTCTTCTATCCGTATTTGCTCCTTGAATGTGAGGAGCGTAAGGGGCTCAAGTAAGAGAGCCGCCTTTTTTTCGTTTGCAGAAAGTGAGAACACTGACTTATTTTTTCTACAGGAATGTTGCCTAGATTATGACGTAAACTATGCTAACCTAAGACAAGAGTGGACACATGGCTTCTCCATATGGTCAGGGGACAACCAGTCCAAAAATACAGGACTAGGAATATTGTGTAAAAATCCTAACATTCTTATGTCATTCCAGGAACTAGTACCTGAACGTGCTTTGTCTCTAGAGGTGTCCTTTAACAACCAGGTGATAAGATTCTTTAATATATATGCTTCTCCCGTAACAGAAGAACACGCCAAGCTATTTGAGACCCTGCAACTCTTCATGCCGGGGACAGTTCCCACTGTCCTCTGTGGGGATTTTAACGTTTTGCGGTCGAGTGAGCAGAGACATGGATCCACCAAGAACGTGAGATACGACAAAACACGTAAAATATTTGAAGCCATGATCACAGATTTTCAGCTAACAGACGGCTGGAAGTCTCTGAACCCTACAGACCCTGGGTATACTTGGGAAAATGAATCTCAAGTCCAGGATTGATTTTTGTCTTTTTAAAAATATTTCTATCTCCACTTTTTATTTACAGACTAATTTATTTTCCGACCACAAATGTCTACAAGTTACCTTTGAAGCGTCTGGTGAGCCAAGAGGGAAAGGTGTCTGGAGGCTAAATACCTCCTTACTCCAGGAGGAGACAGTAAAAACAGGTTTTTCCCGACTGTACGCTGCACTATGCCAGGAAAAATGCAAGTTTGACAGTATTTTAGATTGGTGGGAGTACATTAAGCCAAGGCTGAAAGACTTTTTTTTTTTTAGACATGGGGAAAAAAAGTCACAAAACAGAAAAAAGCTTGGTACAGGAGGCTCAACTTGCACCTACAGACACTATATAAATTAAGGGATATCGGTATTGATGTAAATGAAAAGATTTTTAAATTGAAGAAGGAGATAGAATATTTTATACAAAAAAAGGGGAAAGAGATTATTTATATGTCTAAAGTTAAACACATGAAAAATGTTCACGTTTCTTTTTTAAAAAATCCACAGAAGCCAAGAAACCCTTTGAAAAACTGGAAAATGAGACGAGTAACAAGGGTATGTTGGAAAAAACTCATGCTTTTTACCAGTATTTATTCAGCAATAATAAGATCTTTTAAGAATCTTTTAACTCCACATAATAATGAACTTTTATCAGATGTTTTAACTGGCGACGAATTAATTTTAGCTATCAAGAGCTTCGCCAAGGGGAAGACCCCAGGTTCGGACGGTCTCCCTGTGGAGTTTTATTTAACATTTTGATTTTTTACGTAATGACTTACTTTAAATTTTTAAAGAGGCGATGAAATGTACGATTTTACCTGTGTCATGGCGAACAGGAATCATTACTTTACTTTTTAAGAAAGGCGATCGTAACCTTTTAGAGAATTGGAGGCCCATTACACTTTTAAACACGGATTACAAGATTTTATCAAAGGTTTTAGTAAACCGCATGAAGTCTGTTTTAGAGGTTTTAATCCACCAAGATCAAGTATGCGCGGTACCAGGACGTGGGATATGGTCTAACTTGAATATTTTAAGAGACGCTATATGGTACCAACAGGAAAGACGCCAAGACTTGATCATTTTAAACCTCGACTTTTTAAAAGCCTTTGATCGTGTGTCATTTTTATTTATGGCAGATTTTAGAGTGTATGGGTTTTTCTAAGGTTTTTATACGACTTTTAAGTCTTTTATATAAAGAGTGTTCCAACATGGTTTTAATTAATGGCTTTTTAACTCCAAGAATTGTTTTAAACTCTGGGGTCAAACAAGGTTGCCCCTTGTCTCCCATTTTATTTATTTTAGCAGTTGAACCTCTGTTACACAGTCTGCGAGGAGATAAGGTTTTAAAATGCGTACCAATCCCTGGAGGAGGAGGAGTGGAGACCAAAACTAAGGCATACATGGATTATATTACTATCTTTTGCACTACTGAAGCATTCGTACGCCGAGCCATTTTTTTAACTATGTGTTTTTGCCAAGCCTCTGGTTTTAAGTTAAATTTGAGTAAGTCAGAATGTTTTTTAACTGGTAATTTAAGTAATTTTAACATACCAACGTTAAACGTAAAAACTGATAAAATTAAGATCCTCGGTATAATTTTTGACTCCCAAAACAAAGGACAGGAAAGCTGGACTATTGCAAAGAGAAAAATACAGGAAAAGATCAACTATTGGAAATTACGCAAGTTGACTATGCATGGGAAAATTTTAATGAAAACAATTTTGAATCCCCATTTTACTATATTTACAGTAAACTCTGTTTTTCCACCAGATTAAGATCCATACAGATACTCTTTTTTGAATTTTTATGGGGATCCAAAGCTGAGAAGATCAGAAGGACAGTTATGTATAAGACGAAGTTAAAAGGAGGAATGGGTGTGCCGGAATTATCTGCGGTTTTAGTTATTAACTTCTTTTGTTTGTGTTTTAGAAACCTGTTTTTACACAATGACTGGAGTTTTTATCTAAGGTATGCAGCCGGCCATGTTTTTAGGAAGAACAAATGGTTTTACCCGTCCCTATCTGCACCCATTTTAATTGATTGCCCCTCCCAATATCTGATCCTGGACAAGACTGTGAAAGAACTACAACTAAACCAACTCGACGCAACTGTACTGAGGGTCCCGAGGAAGATCATGAAACTCCACCGCGAGAAAGATACGATGACTCCAATTGCTAACTACACCTTTAAGATCTGCCAGGCAATTTGGACAAAGACTTCTGCTCCATACCTGAGTAATAAACTTAAAGACATTGCATGGCAGGTGGCGCATGATGTACTACCCACCAAGAACTTCCAATATATGCGTGGTTACAGTCGCACGTCTTGCTGCCCGCGGCCTTATTGCTTTGACGACGAAACCACATTGCATCTACTTTGGAACTGTGCGTACGCAAGAGTGGTATGGAGCCAAGTTGGAGATATGCTGAAATTCTTAACGGGACTAAAACACCTAAACTATGAGACTGTTTTGTACGGTTTGTGCCAACTACCAAAAGAAAAAGAGAAAGTTTTATGGACTTTTTTAAATTGCGTCAAATATGCCTTATGGACTGTGAGAAATATCCTTGTGTTTTCTAAAGATTTTATTACAGAAAGACAATGTGTCCGTTTGGCATTAAGCGAAGTATATATTTATTATTTATGTGACGTGAAAAGAGTTGGTAGAACCAGAGCGAATAAATATTGGAATTTTAAGCTCTGGAATGTACTTTTTAGTGATGACTCATTTTCTTGATTAATAACTGATTTTCTTGTTTGATATTGTATTTATGATTGACTGATGCTATATGACAGAACTGTGTTTTGATTGATATTTATATGTCAGAGCTATGTTTTTGTAATTTCATAAATAAAAATGTAAAAAATCTCGTTGTGCTGCACTTGGTCTGGTCAGAAGGTGCCTCGGGTACCCTGCCTCTCTGCCCTCAGGGATCGGTTCCTAGGAATCTTCACCCAGTTGCTGCTATCGGGAGGCAGGCTTAGTCCCGGGGCAACGGGAAGCGATCATTCAGGTATCTATTTTGTAGGTACCATGGAGTCCACTGCTGCAGATGCTGTGTCCAGAGGTTCGCTGTTCCGGAGTTCCCGTATCCAGTTGGTCGTTTCCGCTGGATCCGCATCCCGGTAGTTCCTTGTCTGGAGGTCGTTGAGGTGGAGTCCTTTCTGAAGTCCGGTTCCTGGAGTTGGTTTCCGGATTTGCAGCTTTTGTTCCTGTCTTGGTGGCAAATGTACCGGATTTTCACAAGGTAGATAATTTGGTGAGGCTTCTGGTGGTGGAGTCCTTCCGCTGTGTGAAAGGTGAACGTTTTATTTCCCAGGACATTTTGTTGGGACTTTTCAAGCTGAAACATGATATGGTGCTCTCCCTTATGGATTACCCCAAACGGGGGGAGTACGATGTGACTTTTGGGAACAGATTCTATCTAAGGACTTTCCTGGAGGACTGGCGGAGGCTTTCAGCCGATCCAAGGCTGGAGGGAATCACCATGATCCCCCATTTTCCGGAGGGCGAGTTGTTATTCATTGTCAAAATGTATAGTCCATACGTAGAAGAGAAGGACATTATGCTTGTCTTGTTAAAGTATTGTCATGTAATTGTTCCTAAAGGCAAAATCCTTAATTCTAGTGGATTTTGGACTTGCAAGCGCCGTTTCTTTTGCAGAGTCAAACTGAATCCTGACGGCTCTTTATTCCTGCCTCCTGCCAGGATTAAAGTCAGAAGGATATCCGGGGATGTGTTCTTCAGGGGTCGTCCAGACTTCTGCGGAAGGTGTAAAGGGTATGGTCACAAGATAGAGGAATGTGATGTTAAGATCTGTAGCAAGTGCCGTCAGCAAGCTCACGAAGCTGACGAATGTGAAAATGTGAAGCTATGTCATGGGTGTGGTGCGTCTGACCATCTCCGAATAGAGGTAAGACAGGGGAGGCGCAGCCTGACACTGAAGCTGGGGAAGTTAGTGCCCCAGTGGAGAGTCAGGAGGCGGAGTGTCAGGTAGAGGTAGTTAGGAGAAAAGCGGCAAAAAAAGCAAAGAAATCTAGAATGCCATAAGTAGTGCAGGAAGAGATAGTAGCTGGAACTTCTGATAGTCAGAGTTCACAGTTAAGAGAAGAAAGGGATAGTGTAGAAGTAAAGTTAAAGCCTTTAGTGGAAAAGCAGGATGAAGAGGGGATCCGCAGTTTTTTGCGGGAACTAATGGTTAGTGATAGTGTAAGAACCATGAATTTACTGCAAAGAGTTAAAGCAAGTTATGAATCCAATAGAGAGATTTTATTAAACTTATAAAGTTCCTTTCAGAGCCATCAATAGAATTCGTATTGATGGCTTAACCGATACATTAGTGTCTTAGCAATTTATGCGGTATTAGGAGATGTAAAAGTATGATTAGTTTGTTATTTTTGTTGTAACTGTTTACTTTGAATATGTTTATATTGTATTTTGTTTTTGTGATTTATATGTAACTGAGTTATGTTTGGTTATGAATATTACTTTATAAATATGTATTAATTTGTAAATATGTTCAAATTATTTTTCTAATAAAAACCCCGCTGCCATTTTAGTGCCGATCAACTCAAAAAAAAAAAAAAAAAAAAAAAGTCTGATCAGTGATTCTACATTTGTGAGCAAGTCAAAGCTAAGGTTCCTTGGGTACCCTTCCCCTCGGCCTGGTGGGATCGTCCGGGTTTATTGCCCGGACTTCACCCACCTGTTGCTATTGGGGGGAAGGCTTAGTCCCGGGGAAACTAGTGACGATCCCCCCAGCGACTTCTAGGCGTTCACTCGGTGGCCCTAGAAGACATTTACATTACATTTACCCAGGAGCCGGAATTTGCCCGGCTGAAGGACTCCCTGAGGGTGTGTCTCAGTGGAGCGAACCACAAGTACAATAAAGTCAAATCTGTGGTGGAGTATATCCTTGGCAGAGTCCTTGGATGTTACAAAGGTTTAATTTTGTCTCTACAGGATTACCCAAAAAAGGCAGAATATGACGTAACCTTTGTGGATGCTGGAGTACTTACAGAGGTTCTTAAAATGGCTACGAAAAAGTATTTGTCTTTGTGATCAGAGGGTATAGATATCCAAAAGCACTTTGATGAAAGAGATGTGATTGTGGTCAAAATGTTTTCTCCTTTCATTTCAGATTTAGAAGTGACTCGGTTTATGGACCATTATTTTTGTAAAGTCAAGTTCCAGAAGCGAGTGTTAAACGTTTGCGGGATCTGGACATGCAAAAGAACCTTTTTGGCGGTGATAAGACGAGATGATAAAGGCCAGATGCTTCTGCCACCAGCCCGCTTCAGGCTTGGAACGGTGAATGGTGACCTCTATTTTAATGGAATGCTGGACTTCTACAGGAGGTGCGGTAAATATGGTCACAGACAAGAATCTTATGGGAGCACGTGTAGGAATTGCGGTAGCTCCGAGCATGTTTTCAAGGAATGTCCACTGCCTAAGAAGTGCAATTTCTGCCAAAAAACTGATCATGTTTATTGAGACTGTAGGTTCTGGAAAGGCAGTGGTGATGACGAGGATCTACCGGAGGATACAAAGGCACCCCCGAGTTCTGAGCTCAGGACTAGCCAGGAGGTTGAACAGGATGAGAGACCGAGTACGGAATCCACTACTCAGATTGACCCCGAGTGTGAGCCGATGGAGGCTAAGAGGGTGGACCCACAGGCGGCCCCACATGGCTTTACTGAAGTAAGATCAAAAAAGGCTAAAAAAGCGTGGCCCTGGAAAGGGTAAGGCTGGGTCAAAGAGTGACGGTACGAGGGATACAGTTCCAGACCCTGAGTCTGTCTCTGAAGATTCAGAGACTGAGAAGCAGCAGAGGGAGGGACGTCCAAAGAGGGGCAAGATAGACGACTCGGGGGTGGTGGCACCCGAGGGAATGGACACCTCCGTTAAAACTGGGGGGTCAGCCTCTGGTAGTGCTGCTTCCCCGGGTCCGTCAGGTGATATGCCATGTGGCCAGCCTCCTCCTGAAGACAGGGCCCTGCCGGTCCCGAGGGGGAGGCGGTCCCCCCGGACGGACCTCCTGTGGACGCTGAGATTGAGGGTGCTCCCTCAGAAATAGATTTGAACGCTCAGCCTTTAGATGAACGGGAACTGTTTGGGTTTATCTCAGACAGTGACACGGAGCTCCGTGAAGGGGTCGCCTGTGGTCTTTCGTTGGTTGAAGGTCTCTCTTTCTCCCCCGGGACTGCCTCGGATGTGAGTGGGGGAGATGATGTATTCAGGCTAGTCCAGAGCGAGAAGAAATAAGCGAGTGAAGTTAATGATGGACTGTGTTGGTTTTCTTTCCTTTTATTCCCATGGCTACTAAATTACAAGGAGTCTCGCTGAATGTAAGGGGTGTGAAGACACGGAGGAGGAGAGTGGCGGTTTTAAATTTTTTATCTTTTTTAGCCGCATCTGTCTACTTCCTGCAGGAGTGTAGCATTCCACACCAGTCCTGTTACAGAGAGTATAAACAGGACTGGGTATATGGAACATCAATCTGGTCCGGATCTAATGAGTCTGGATCAGCAGGGGTCGCCATTCTTTTTAAGGGAAGTGTTTTAGTTGATTTTATTCATGAGATTTGGCCAGGTCGGATTTTATTGGTTAAAGTTTTTATAAATAACACTAGAGGGCAGTTAAATTTTTATGCCTCCCCAGATAAAAATGAAAGAGCAAGGATGTTGGAGGTTCTGGCTCTACATATAAATCCGTCGGAGCCCCTCATCCTTGCTGGGGATTTTAATTGCGTTCTGAGAGGTGAGCACCGGTTCTCGAATAGCACAAGCCGTAATTATGACAAAACATCTGGCATGCTTAAAGATATAATAATGGATGCGAGGTTGGTAGACGTATATAAGAGTTGCAATAATAGCATGCCAGAGGAGTCCGTTGTCACCTGGAGCAATATATCATGTAGATCTAGAATTGATTTTATCTTTTGCTCAAAGGACGTGCTGCCATCTAGATGTGATATTTTAACTGATATTTCTGATCATAAGGTTTTACATTTTACAGTCTCTCAATGTAAATAATTTTTATGGTCATAAGACCTGGCATTTTAACATTTCCCTTTTAGATGATGCACAGGTGCTGGAAGATTTTAAAAGGTTTTATTTGAGGTGCACTCCCATCAGTAGATGGTGGGATTTTATGAAAAAGAAAATTAGGTCCTTTTTTATTTCTGCTGGTAAGAAAAAGGCTGCAGAAAAACGTAAGTGCTATAATATTTTAAATACCCGCCTGCAGACCCTGTATAAGTTCAGGATGCATGGCATAGATGTGGAGACCGACATTATAAATTTAAAAGAGGAGATTGCTAAGTACCTGGAGCAGGAAGGGAAAAACATTATTTTTCGTTCTAAAGTAAAGCATATAGAGGAAAATGAAACCTGCTCTAGGTATTTTTTTAAGAAGGTAAATGGGGAAAAAATAGTAATGAAAGAAATTGATGGAGAAACAACTATACAGGGTCTTTTAACAACAGTCCATGAAACTTGAAAGAAGGGTGCGGTCTCATTATATAAAAAAGGTGATAAAACAGATTAAGAACTGGAGACCGATCACCCTTCTAAATATGGATTACAAGATTATGGCGAAGATCTGCGCAAACCGGTTAAAGGAAGTAGTTAATAAAATACACTCAAACCAGGTTTTCGCGATCCCAGGATGGAGTATATGGGATAACCTTATTTTAATACGTGATATAATAGAAGAATCAAAGGTTAGGAAAAATAACCTAGCCATACTCTCCATAGATCGAGAAAGCCTTTGATAGGGTATCCCATTTTTATCTTTTTAAGGTTTTAGAAAAGATGGGTGTGCCAGAGGGGTTTTTAATGTCTCAAAGCTTTTTATCAAAACTGTACCAGCCAGATTTTAGTTAATGGTTTTAGGACACGGGAAGTGGTTTTAAGCTTTGGGGTGAAGCAGGGGTGTCCCTTGTCCCCACTGCTGTTTATTTGTGCACTAGAGCCTCTACTTTGTGCGATAAGACGAGACAAGCAAATTCGTGGTATTCCCCTTCCTGGGGGAGGTGGTATAGAGGCTAAAGCAGTGGGATATATGGACGATGTTGCGGAATTTTGTCGGGACGCCCCTGCTATACATAAGGTTATAAAACAAATTAATTTTTATTGCCAGGCTTCTAGTTTTAAAGTTAACTATAATAAGAGTAACGTTTTAAACATAGGAAGTATGGATCTTACGGATATTCCCGTGTCCAGATGTGATTCTATAACGATTTTAGGAATCCCCTTTAATGAGTCCAATGACGGTCTTAGTGGTTGGAACATGGTGGCAGACAAAGTAAACGAGAAAATTTGCATGTGGAACCTCAGGAAACTGACAATGGAAGGGAAAGTATTGATTTTAAAAATGGTGATTTTACCCATTTTATTGTATTTAAGTATTGCTTTTCCTCCCCCTGTGGTTTTATTTAAGAAAATCATTAAATCTTGTTTTACTTTTTTCTGGGGATCCAGAATGGAAAAATTGAGACAAGAAGTTGTGTTAAGAGGGAAAAGAAAAGGTGGTAAGGATGTCCCAGATTTGAATAGTTTTTTATTACTAAAACTTTTTTACTATGGTTTTAATACTCTTTTTAAAGATAATTATTTGTCATATTTTACCCGTTTTAAGTCACCTTAAGCTTTTAATTTATCTTACCATTATAAGTGTTATGACAAGATAAATTATTTAAACAACAAAAGAGTACTTTAGTACTTAAAAATAGCAAGGCATTAATAAAAGGCTTCAGGATGGAAGAAGAGATATATAAAATTTCTCATTTTAATCATCAGATATGTGGTTTTATTTGGAAAAATATTAATGCTTCTTATCTTTTTAACTCACAAAAAGACCTGGCCTGGAGCTGCGTCCATGGCGGTCTTCCATGTCGTGCTTTTCAGTACCGGAGGGGCTACGTGAGGTCCGCCATGTGCCTAGGAGCTTGCAGAGAAGAGAATATTAGGCATCTTTTTTGGGACTGCGATGCTGCAAAAGCTGTTTGGACAAAACTATCGCCGTTACTATATAAGATGGCGGGCCTCCAGAGACTGACTTATGAGGCAATTCTATATGGACTTTTTAATAGCCCCTCTAAAGAGCAACAAGTCATGGCATGGAAGACCATGAACTGTGCCAAGGACGCGCTCTGGAAGGCCAGGAATATTTTAGTTTTTAGACATGATATTTTATCTGTGAGTGACATTTTAGGCCTATGTTTTAGTAGTATGTATTTATATTATGTTTTAGATAATAAAGCAAAGCTCCACTTCTTAAAAAATGGTTTCAAAGAGGAGTGGAATACTGCTATATAAAGAGCTGCCACCATGTGTCCTTTTAAGCAAAACGTTCCAAGCCTGATTTTTATGTTTTGTTCTACTGTATGAGACTGTTTTTCACTCGTATTCTGGATTTTATGTTTGTGTAATTTTTAATAACACAGCCCCTTGTGGGTAGTGACTTAAAAAAATCTGCTGTGCTGCGCTTGGTCTTGGCTGGAAGGTGCCCTGGGTACCCCGCTCCTTGGCCCCTCGGGATCGGCTCTTGCAGTCTTAACCCGATCGCTGCTATTGGGGAGCGGGCTTAGTCCCAGGGCACCGGGAGGCGACAAACCAGGTGCCAATACTGGCATTGTGGTGTCTCTGATTGGTGCTGTTGTTCCAGGTTCCTGAGGTGTTTCCAGTGGCTGGTGTGACCCGTGATTGGAGATCGAGGAGTTCCTGTTTCCGGTTCCTGTGGTGGTTTTTCTACGTTCGTGCCATTCAACATGGAGAGCGTTCCAGATTTTCAGCGGATAAAAAATTCTGTGAGGATCTTTGTACAAGAAGACTTCAGATGCGTTAAAGGAGTTAAGTACATTGCTGACGTTGTGATGCTGGACTTATTTAAACTCACCCACGAAATGGTACTATCCATGATGGATTACCCACGCCGTGGAGAGTACGATGTAACTTTTAGCTGTAAAGCTTATTTACATGGATTCATGCAGGACTATGACAGACTCAAGAGGGATCCTAAGATGGGAGGGATCCAGATTGTTTCACATTTTCCAGAGAATGAGTTATTACTAGTAGTGAAAATGGAAAGTCCTTATGTGGAAGAGAGAGATATTATGCTGGTACTAACACGTTATTGTTTGGACATTATACCCAAGGGAAAGATTCTCCACGAGAGCGGATTTTGGACATGCAAGAGGAGATTCTTCTGCAAGATTCGGCGTAAACATGATGGTTCGCTTTATCTTCCACCTGCGAGAATAAGAATTGGAAAAGTTACAGGAGACATCTTTTTTAAAGGACGTCTGGAATTTTGTAAAAACTGCAAAGAGTATGGACATGATGATACCAACTGTGATGAGCTGTATTGTGCTAAGTGTAGACAGCAGGGGCACACTACAGAAGGGTGCCAAGAAGGCAAAAAATGTCATGGGTGTGGCCAACTTGGTTACTTATTTAGACAATGTCCAAGTAGGAAAAAAGCTGAGGAGACACAGCCTGGTACTTCTGGGAGGGTTAGTGCCCCAACAGAGGGCCAAGAGATGGAGACAGAGGTTGGGGTAGTTTCTAAGGTTGCGAGGAAGAGGGAGGAGAAGCCTGAGACTAAAAAGAGTAAAAAAAATCTTCTCAGACTAGAGGACCGGAGGAATCTCAGGAAACTAAGGTTCCAGTATTTAAAGTACCTATACTTTGAGCCAGAACCTGATCCGCCCAAAAATATGAGGGAGTTGTATAAACTTCTTGCAAAAACGCATCATGAAAGTAATTCCTTTTATCACCATACTGAGTCACATGAGGTAAATGATAGGTATTGTGCTAGTATTCGTAAAGACCCTGATAGATTTAGGGAAACCTATAAAATTCCAGAGTATCTAAATCGCTATATTAAGGAAGTGTTAGATGAGGAATTTTGGGTAAAAGTTCATGAAGGTATTAAATATTTTTGTTGAAAAAAAGGTTTTCGTTGAAAAAGATTTTTTTCTTTGTAGTTTGATAAAATTTTGTATATTTCATGTATTTACAGGTATTATGTTTTTATGTGTATATTTGGTTTTGTTATTGGATTGAAGAGTTGATCTTGATTTGTGTTGATTTTGAGATTGAGTTGTAATATTTATTTTGTTTCAATAAAAATGCTGTACTTCGTGGCAGTTTTCAACTTAAAAAAAAAAAAAAAAAAAAAAATCTGTTCTTACCAGTAGCAGCTAGTAGGTTGGTTCCGCCAGTGGGATTGACGACCCCACTGTAGGGAGCCAACTGAAGACTGTGAAAGTAGTCAGAGAACCACACCAGGGTTCGGCTCTGCCCTGGGATCGAGGCCATTAGGCCGGGAATGCTTTCGAAGGCCTCAATGTGCAAGTGCCTCTGGGGTTGGTGGCCCCGGAGGTGCCTGAACTCACTGAGCGTGGGAAACCCACTGAGACTGGCACATTGCACAATGCACTTGAAACACTTTTGATTGCACCCACCCTATTGCTTGGTTTATCCAGCATGGGTAATTTTTATAGATCCGGCGGATAGACCGTGCCAGTACACTGGCACTCTATTCACTTATTTATTCATGATTTTTATTTGTCACGTTTTGTCACCGTTTGTCACTTGTGTGTAGATGTAGGGGTGCGGAAACCCTTTTGGCTCCTACCCGTAGTCTAGGGGTTGGAGTGTGTGGCCTTCGGGTTCCCTCCTTCCTTGCTCTCCTGGTCTGTCTCTGCTTTTGTGGAGATAGACAACAGTTGCAGGCTCAGTAGTACTCTTGGGGTGGCAGCCCTTGAGGAGACTGATGCAAGTAGCTGGCTTGGTAGTACTCTTGGTGGTGGCAGCCTAAGAGGAAACCAAGCAAGATCTGACCCTTCTGTCTTGGCAGTTGGGTTGGTTCAGCTCCCCTTACTCTTGGGCCTTTTGGCTCTGAGTTTGGGGACAGTTTCAGGAGACCCATTCTCTTTTGAGATGGGTTTTGCGATAGTCCGCATCCTTTGCACGTTTTTTCAGTGGCACCCGTCACTTTTTTCCGTGCACTGGTGTTTCGTTGGCACAGCTTTGAGACCTTCGAAAAAAAAAAAAAAAAAAAATCATTGCTGAAGGAGGATGGAGAATAGTGGTATTCGGAATACCATACGCTTTCTGGTCCGGCCAGATGCCTCCTAGAGGATCGACCTCGCGGTCTTTGTGAAGGGAGTCCTTTTCAGGACTGCAGCTACAGCCTTCGGACATCTATTGCCTGCAGGACAACACGGTTCGGGGGGACCAACGACGTGACCTTCGGCACTCAGTCCGAGTGCCTGAACGTATTCCAGCGCTGCCAGCAGCTGGCGAATATGGGTGAGCTACGGGATTACCACCTGATTCCCCTCTTCCAGGTGGACGAGAATCCGGTGACCGTGCACCTATAGAGACCCGTTCACAGAACCCGCCCACGTCGTGGCCTTCCTACAGCGGTTCTGCACGTCTATCTGAGGGGGCCAGAAGCTGAAGAACGCCTTCGGGATCCCCAATGGCAAGTCGCGCTACTGGGTCCGCCTCCGCCCGGACCTGAAAGGGATAGGGGGTGTGCAACACCTGCCGGCGACCTTCTCTCTCGGAGGTAACAGGGGCTACCTAGTTTATCCAGGCCAGCCGAAGTACTGCTGCTCGTGCTACCAGTTCGGGCACACTATGGACTCCTGCCCCAACGGCCGGCGATGTCGGAGTTGCGGCAGCGTGGATCATGAAGCCGCCCGCTGCGATCAACCCTGAGCCTGTGATTTATGTGGCCTACGCACCCACCTAGCGAATGACTGCACCCGAGGTATGTTTGCTGCCCGCAGTTACGCTGATGCTGCCCGCCCTGCTTAGGGTCCGGTGTTCTACCCCGTAACACTAGCGGAGGTGGAGCCCGCACCACAGCCAGCTGATGGTGCTGAAATGCCCATGGCTCAAGCTTTAACCAAGCTGCCTCCGCTTCGTTTGGCCCCTTCTGTGTCATTCCTCCGCAGCCTGAAGCAGTGCCTTCCACATCAGTTGTTCAAGTAACATCAGTATCAGCACCTACCTTGCCTTCCGTGAGCGCTGAGAAGTTCTCTGAGGCGGCTGAAGTACCTGCGGCCACACCCCCACCGCTTCTGCCGATCTCCTGCCTGCACCGCTGGGTCCTACAGACCACCATGTTCCTCCTGTGCCTCTGGAAGTTCCTCCTGTCACTTCTGCTGGAGCACCTGCATCCTCTTTGGATCCTGACAACTACCACATCATCTCTGCTGCTGCCACCTCTACTGCTGCTGCTGACCGTTCATCTGAGGCGGTCGCTCCTGACCCCTCTTCTTCAAAGTCGGAGCCATCCATTTCTGCCACCTGCCACAGCACTGCAGATGTCATTGAAGAATTCCTGTGCCAAGCCATGTCGGACGGTGAGGACAGCGCTCCGGACATCGTCTGGGCCGACTGATCCGCCGCCTATAGACACAACCGCAGGTACTGTAATTAGCCCCTCCCCCCAGCCCACGGCTGCTACTGCCCCTGAGTTTAGTCGCCAAGGCCCACCGCAAACCTGGCCGTAAGACAGCAGGTCCACCGCCCAAAAAGAAGCCCACACTTACTCCCTGTGAAAATCGGTTTAGTGCCTTATCTACGCCTGACAACCCCCTCCCTGATGCCCAGCCCCAGGTCGCGACCCCGACCTCCTCTGGGCCTGAACTAGGACCTATTTCCCCATCCGTGGCTTTCCTGGACTCGGCAGATGTGGGCAACCTCCAGGAGGTCTGCGGTTTCTCTGGCCACCCTGTTTAATCCTTCCCGGTTTGTGATGTTATGTCTTATTGTTTCCCATGTTCACAGTACTTTCCCTCAAGGTTCAAGGCTTGGCCTCTAAAACCTGCAGGGCAGCAGCCCTGGATTTTATTAGCACATTGCCTGCTGATATTTTTCTTCAGGAATGTGCGTTCTCTGATTCCGTCACCTACTGAATGGACACTGGGTTCTGCGTACTGGGTCCTGTCAGACGGGTCCAGGAATGTGGGCCTGGGTGTTTTAACTAGAACTGCCAGTGTCACAGTTTTTGCTCATAAGACTTTGCTCCCAGGTCGCCTTCAACAGGTGGACATTGATTTTTCAGGTGTTCATGTACGTGTCTTTAATGTTTATGCTCCCGCTATTAAGGCGGAACGGGTCTTATTTATGGAGCAATTGAAATTTTTTGCCTGGTACTACCCCCACCCTATTGGGGGATTTCAATTGCATAATAGAACCTTCGGGTCGGTCAGGTGCATCCCTGGCATCGTTAGATGCTACAGGTAAATTGTTACTGTCTATTGTATAGGATTTTGCTCTTCAGGATGTCTCGGCCGTGGCAAATAATACGAATTATTTCTATACGTATCATTCTGATAGGGGTACTGTGTGTTCTAGAATTGACTTTTTTTTGTTCTTCTCTATTCTCTGTACAAGAGTTCAAGCACATTAATGTGGGGTTCTCGGACCTTGTGGCCTTGTTGGCTTCTTTGATTTTACCAGGAGTCATGGCTCTAGGGCCTGGCTTCTGGAAACTTTATGTTCGCTTGCTGTCTAACGCAGAGGTGCAGAATTCTTTTCAGGTCCAGTTTGCAGTTTGGTCCGCTGAATTTTTCAAAAAAGCTGGTAAGTCAGTGGCGAAACAGCACAGAAAGTCGTACACAGCCGTAATAAACCAACTGACGATGCTAGCTAAACTGCATGACGCTGGTTTAGAGGTATCCCAAGAGTTAGAGGATGCTAGGACACAGTTAAATACGCATCTTGAGGAACAAGGGAAAGGCGTTATATTTCGTGCCAAGGTTCAACATGTAGAGGAAGGAGAAAAGTGCACCAGATTCTTCTTTAAGCGTGCTATTCAACAACGCACTTTACTTAACTCGGTTTTAGACTCCTCAGGTGCAGAGGTCCATGGGCCTTAAGTTCTTACCACTGTTACTAACTTTTATTCTAACTTGTAGGAGGATAAAAATACCGCCTCTGCCTGAAGTTCAAGATTATTTGTCTGTTATTGATAAAGACCGTCTTACCCCTGCACATTGTGAAGCCCTTGTGGCCCCGGTAACTGAACAAGAGGTACATACTGCAATAATGTCCATGAAGGCCGGGAAGACCCCAGGCCTTGACGATTTGGGGAAGGAATTTTACTCACAATTCTGGGATGCTATTAAGGTTCTGTTATGGTCATTCAGTGTGTTTGTACACGGTCTTTTGTCGCCCTCTATGAAAGAGGGGGTGATTACTCTTCTCTATAAAAAAGGAGATAGGAAAGATATTACCAACTGGCGGCCGATTACACTGCTAAATTGCGACTACAAAATCGTGGCTAAGATTGTTACTAGTCGCTTAAAAGTGTTATTGCCGTTTTTGTTTAGCCCGGCACAGACTTGTGCTATACCGGGACGCAGAATCCATGAAAACCTGATTTTAAATTAGAGATGCCATCCAGCTGTCACAAAGTAGAGGTAACACTCTAATTCTTACATCTATGGACCTACAAAAGGCGCATGACAGTCTCTCATTTGTTTCTTTTTCAAGTCCTTCAGGCTTTTGGTTTGCCGCCTCCTATTTTAAAAGTGGTATTAGCCATGTATACAAATATTACCAGTTGTGTTCAGGTCAATGGGTTCCTCGGGCCTACGTTCCCGGTTCAAGCTGGTGTGCGGCAGGGATGCCCCCTGTCGCCGGTGCTCTTTATTAGTGCCATGGAACCGTTGTTACTGTCTGTTATGCGGGACAAATGCATCAGGGGGTTTTTTCATCCGTGGTGCAGGGAATTTGTCGGTAAAAACCTTGGCATACATGGATGATGTAGTGTTTCTGAATACAAACCAAGCAGACATGCACAGAACCAAACTACATTTAAGGATATTTTGTGCGATTTCAGCCCTGTCTGTAAACTGGGCGAAGTCCACATACACTGTTTTTTCCCCTCAAACCAGTGGTGGATAATGAGCTAACCTACAGTCCAGAAGGGTTAGATATTTTAGGTGTTCGGTTTGATGGCGAACTGTGTGCTACACATTCTTTGGATCTACTAGGTAATCGCATTTCCAAAACACAAAATTTTTACAGACTTGGACAACTTTCACTTTTTGGTAAAGTACTGATCATAAAAGCCGTCATCTTACCAATGATTTTATACCTAACATGTGCCTTCCCTCCTTCAGTTAGATGGGTACAGCGTATCACTAGGATGCTATGTGTGTTTTTGTGGGGATCTCCCATGGAAAGAGTGGCGCAGACCACCTGCGATAAAACGTTACAACATGGAGGTCTGGGTATGTCAGATTTAAACTTTGATACCATTGCATTATTGGTTATCGATTAACCATTTGTTACTTGCAGGTCAGTGGGCTGGTTCATTAGCTCGTTTCCTGGGAGGCTGGCTTTTTTACAGGTGGAATTGGATTGCCCTCGACCGCACTAGGCCGTGGGCGTTCATTCCTCCTAGTTTTTACTATTGTTTACACAAATTTTACTTGATTTTTAATGTGGCAGGGTTAGGCCTACAAGCCACCAATAAAGCCAGGCTCAAACACCGCTACCGTGAAAATGAGTGTCCTGTGGATATTGCAGGGGTCTCTGCATCCAGGGCAGTTATAGTCTGGAAAATGCTCCATCAATTACCTGTACTAGCACGACAAAAACAAGTTACGTGGTTGACCTACCACGAAGCCCTACCGACCCGAATGTTTATGCATCACAGAGGTGTAGCTCGTACGGACCAATGTCCGAGAGAAAGGTGTGGGGCCCCTGAGTACACTTATTTTTTGGGAATGTGCCTATGCCAAAAATGTTATTTCTCGGCTTAGCTGGCTGTTTCTTGAACTTACTGGGCTTCCTTTAACCTCCGTCCCTTGTTTGTTTTACGGTGTTGGGTTAACCACGTCTATACAACATCGCTTTGTTTGGTTGTTTGCTATAGTCCTGCGGGAGACATTATGGGACGCTTGTAATATTTATGTTTTTAAAAGGGAAGAATTGTCTGAGGACGCCTGCGTGCGCCTGTTCCTTAGTAAATTTCACTTCCTGTACCGTTTAGAATGTCACAGGTCAGGTTCTGATGCTGAGGGTATCTGGAAGACAAAAAATGGAGGTTTTGGGTGTAATGCCCCGTTTGTACCTGTTTATTTCTGTGTTGATTTTGATTCTGTTTCTTGTTGTGTAACACTGTTTATAACATTTATGGTCATTGTACATATTTCCACAAAATTGTTCTTAGTTTAATATCTGATACGTCCCCTATCTGGGGACCATATATTAAATGGATTTTCAGAACAGGGAGTTGGAAATAGAGCTTGCTCTGTCCACTCCACGCATTGACCTGGTATTGCAGTCCCTCCAGGACCGGTGCACCCCTTTCCTAATTCAGTTCAAACACAGAATAAAGAAATTTGCTGGGCTGGCTGACCAAAAAAATTGCAGAATGAATGGTCAGACGGACTTGGCCTGTAAACTGTAAATGTTTCCCCCCATTCTTATATTTTGTTACCTCTCCTCTTTTCAGCTTTTCCTCACTGATCGCTATGCGCTTCTTGGCCTTATGGCTAAGATCATGTGTAGTGTCTAACAGTTCTGCACTTGGTCTGGCCGAAAAGTACCCCGGGTACCCTGCCCCTCTCGGATCGCTGTGGTTTATATCCATAGCTAAACCTGCTGCTATTGGGGGTTGGGATTAGTGCCTTACATAGCTGAGGTACGCAGTTTTCTGGATCCGGATTTGGAAATAGCATCGGGATACCTGGACCTCGGCTTCCTGTTATCATGGAGTTGAGGAAGAAAAGGAATTGTCTGTGGTTTATCCATGGAGAAGAATTGGATTTGTCATTATGGAACGAGTACTTTATCTTGCGGATGAAGTCTTAAAGATGGGATTGGCAAACATACTTTGTATACAAGAGAATCAGCGGACAAGGTATTTTGATGTAACCTTTAAGGAGGAAACTGTATGTTTAAATGCTTTGAGTTGGAAAGAAGAGGATTTGTATTTGTAGGGGGGCAAGTTCCCCCGGGATGGATGTCACCGTAATCCTAATTAAGTAAAGAACAGGTATCGAGCTCTGGAAACAAACGTACAGACACACCCAGGTATCTAGTAAGAATGGTTTCATTTATTGCATAATTCATACAGCATTTAAAGACAAGCTGGTTACACAATCATCATGTGACCAATGTACATATTTGGTCCTTCCGGTTCCGCTACTAGGCAGATTTACACAGTTTCTCATAACATTCCCTTATCTTTCCTGAGAACAGCAAAACTCTTGAGTGCCGTCCCAGACTTAGTGTCTGTGCTTCCTATCTCTAAACTATACAGGCTATCTGCAGACTATTTCACTCTCTGTATATACAGTGTATAGGATATAGTAGATATAGTACAAATTATATTTTAACCCTTACAATTCCCCCATTTTAGGACTTTATTTTTAATCAAATTCAATGAATACCTTCACACTTAATGTGTGCCATCTGCGATGGATTCTCCATTGAAGAGGTTAAAAATAACATCCTATCTTACATATTGGTTAACTGTATTCCATTTCATTGTCATGGAGCAGAATACATATAGATTGAATAATGACAACAACACAAATAATATCATTATTACTATCAGGGGGTTAAATAACCAATTAGTAATTTTTACCATCGTTGGTGAATATCCTTTGACTATATCGTACCAATGGTGAGCAGTCAAATCTTGTATCTGTGAAGCTATATTTTTGAGATTACCTCTTGTGATTACTGCTCTTATCTGACTATCTTGTAAGGTATGATTAAACTTATTAATATGATTTTTCACTAACCCTGACATGTCCAATAACCTTTTTAAAGGATTTAATTTGATTTCATAATCCTTTATATTGTACACCTGCTCATGTACTTCTCTAGATATGTCTAATATCACTTCTGGGTTAAATATATATGTTTTGTTATTCCATACTAGTTTAGACACATTTTTCAAGCATCCTGAAAATGGGGCATTATATTCCAGCGGTCTCATGGTTTCTGAATTATTTGTTACTATATAAACATATTGTGGACCCATTTCCACAAACATATTCCCTACCGCTGTAGGTGTTCTAATTAAGTCACATATATTATCCTCATGTTCCAACAGACAGGGCTCATATACCTGGGTTCCCTGTCCACACACACTTCCTTGTTCTGTCAGATCACATACAGTCATGGCCAAAAGTTTTGAGAATGATACAAATATTAATTTTTACAAAGTCTACTGCTTCAGTTTTTCTAATGGCAATTTGCATATACTCCAGAATGTCATAAAGAGTGATCAGCTTAACAGCAATTACTTGCAAAGTCAATATTTGCCTAGAAAATGAACTTTATCCCCCCAAAACACATTTCAACATCATTGCAGCCCTGCCTTAAAAGGACCACCTAACATCGTTTCAGTGATTGCTCCATTAACACAGGTGTGGGTGTTGATGAGGACAGGGCTGGAGATCAATCTGTCATGATTAAGTAAGAATGACACCACTGGACACTTTAAAAGGAGGCTGGTGCTTGCCATCATTGTTTCTCTTCTGTTAACCATGGTTATCTCTAAAGAAACACGTGCAGTCATCATTGCACTGCACAAAAATGGCCTAACTGGGAAGAGTATTGCAGCTAGAAAGATTGCACCTCAGTCAACAATCTATCGCATCATCAAGAACTTCAAGGAGAGAGGTTCCATTGGTGCCAAAAAGGCTCCAGGGCGCCCAAGAAAGACCAGCAAGCGGCAGGACCGTCTCTTAAAAGTGTTTCAGCTGCGGGATCGGGCTACCAGCAGTGCAGAGCTTGCTGAGGAATGGCAGCAGGCAGGTGTGAGTGCATCTGCACGCACTGTGAGGCGGAGACTCTTGGAGCAAGGCCTGGTCTCAAGGAGGGCAGCAAAGAAGCCACTTCTCTCCAGAAAAAACATCAGGGACAGACTGATATTCTGCAAAAGGTACAGGGAGTGGACTGCTGAGGACTGGGGTAAAGTCATTTTCTCTGATGAATCCCCTTTTCGATTGTTTGGAACATCTGGAAAACAGCTTATTCGGAGAAGAAGAGGTGAGCGCTACCACCAGTCTTGTCTCATGCCAACTGTAAAGCATCCTGAAACCATTCATGTGTGGGGTTGCGTCTCAGCCAAGGGAATCGGCTCTCTCACAGTCTTGCCTAAAAACACAGCCATGAATAAAGAATGGTACCAGAATGTCCTCCAAGAGCAACTTCTCCCAACCGTCCAAGAGCAGTTTGGCGCTCAACAATGCCTTTTCCAGCATGATGGAGCACCTTGCCATAAAGCAAAGGTGATAACTAAATGGCTCAGGGAACAAAACCTAGAGATTTTGGGTCCATGGCCTGGAAACTCCCCAGATCTTAATCCCATTGAGAACTTGTGGTCAATCATCAAGAGACGGGTGGACAAACAAAAACCAACAAATTCAGACAAAATTAAAGCATTGATTCTGCAAGAATGGACTGCTATCAGTCAGGATTTGGTCCAGAAGTTCATTGAGAGCTTGCCAGGGAGAATTGCAGAGGTCCTGAAAAAGAAGGGTCAACACTGCAAATATTGACTTGCTGCATTAACTCATTCTAACTGTCAATATAAGCTTCAGTTACTCATAATATGAATGCAATTATATTTCTGTATGTGATAAAAACATCTGACAAACACACATAAAAATCAAAGGGCAGCAGATCATGTGAAAATATAATATTTGTGTCATTCTCAAAACTTTTGGCCATGACTGTAGAGTCAAATCATGTGTTTTATTTTTATTGTCTATATGGGTCCCTTTTATTCTAGGAGTCCAGAACTCAGTCTGTGCACCATGAACTAATATTGGCATAACTACAAACTTACATACTTTCATGGCTTTTTGTATTCTATATGCGTCGACAATTCCTGTACACCATTTACTTGGTTGACACCAAATATCTTTTACCTGTGGCTGGAACCACCACCCTTCGGTTTTCAAAATAGGGAACATTTCCTTCCAAATTTGAATATTACCTGTCATTAATTTAGTAACGGCTGTGTTTACTTCCATCTGAGCTACTATGCCTTTTAAGGAACAGGCAGTGAAATTTATGAATGTATTCACTTTTGTCATCGTATTCATCTGTGTCAATATACTAGCATTAAATATTACATCTAAATTGTCTGTAAGTGTTAACTGTCCTTTTTGTAGGTGTACTAGGGTGGGTAACCAGTCTGCTGTCAATTTTATGGAGCCAGATATTGCATCTCCCGTCCTCTTCCATTGATTTAACATATCCTCTATTTGTATCCCATTTAATATTCCCATACCTGTACCCGCCCCTCCTAAAAGAGTATCATACCATTCTCTTTTTCTCCTGATACAGTTTCTAAAATCAGGTAAATGTGTCATGGTTAAATTGAACGTTATTCTAACTTTCCCTGCATTAGTACTCATATTTACACAAGTGGATGGTATAGCTACTAAAGAAGAGTTTTTAACTACCACAGGATCATATTTAGGGGTTTCAGCTACAATGAATACCATAAGAAATGTGATTCTATTTACTATTTTTGTGGAATTATAACAATACCAAATACCTGTCTGATTTGCCACTACATATGATGATGTGTCTTGATACCCATCATTCTTTCCATACTGCTTTCTTATTTCTGGTCCACTCCCAGTGAACCATTTAGGCCAATTCAGGGAGTCTACCTGCACTCCTCCTGAATTATTTACACGAGCGCATCTCAGTGCAGTGGCATTATTTAAAGGTGCGATAGATACGCTAATAGGCAGATTACCTATAACGATCATTCTACCTGTAGATACTTCTTTGTACATAGTAACATTTTTCCCAACCGTTACGTTGGCGATGAAACAGAAGTCATTTGGGGGACACACGAAGGAGTCTTGGGTCCTGTTTTTAACATCTTGCTTCCATCCCCATAGCCAAAATGAGAGCTCCTTCAACTGCACCCCTGGAGTCCAAGTAAAAGCAAAAAGTTCAACAGTTACTGTGCTTAAAAGGAAGAGCCAAAGAGTCCTCATTCTGGAGGCGCTTCAACTTTCTTGCAATGTGAAGCGTGTATCCAGGCGGGTTTCCCTTCAAGTTTCACTGAAGTGGCAGTTGTCAATAGAACTTGAAACGGGCCATCAAACCTAGGTTCAAGGGTTTTCCTTTGATGTCTCTTTATAACTACCCAATCTCCAGGCTGCAGATTATGGGTACCTGTAAGATCGGAGGGGTCTGGAATAGAAGAAAACACTTGATCGCGTGTTACTTTTAATTTTTGGCATAGATTTTGTACATAGCTAGCAATACTGTCATAGTTAAGCTGTAAAGTCTGAGGGAAGTACAATCCTGTTTTGGGTGCGCTTCTAAACAATATTTCGAATGGTGATAATCCTGTCTTCCTGTTAGGGGTGGTTCTTACTGAGTAAAGAGCTAGAGATAGACACTCAGGCCAAGGCTTTCCTGTTTCTGCTATCGCTTTCTGAATTTTTAGCTTAAGGGTGCCGTTTAGTCTTTCGACTTTTCCAGAACTCTGAGGATGGTAGGGTGTGTGGAAAGCTTGCTCCACCCCCAAGGCTGACATGACTTCCTTCATTATTGCACTTGCGAAATGTGTACCTCTGTCAGACTCAATCACCTCGGGCACTCCAAACCTACACACAAGCTCAGACATCAGTTTCTGGGCAGTTACTTGTGCAGTAGCTTTGCTCACAGGGTAGGCCTCAGGCCATCCAGAAAACAAATCCACACAGACCAACACATACTCGTATCTTCCAGACTTAGGCAACTGTATGTAATCTATCTGTATCCTCTGAAATGGGTACAGGGATTTTGGTGTACATTTGGTGGGTGTTTTAACTACCTGTCCTGGGTTGTGTAGAGCACATATGTGACATGCTTTTACGTGGTTACTAGCAGCCCTTCCAAAACCTGGGGCAAACCATAATTTACCCACTAATGACTCCATGGCATTTTGAGAGGCATGCACCTTACCGTGGGCCAAGCCAGCCATCTGGGGGTAAACTGCTGCGGGCAGACAATCGATCCCTCATTTTCCACACACCATCATCTTCTGTAGCACCTGCTTTCTTCCATCTTTCAGTTTCCACACTGGTAACCTTTGAGTACAGCCCTTTTGGGTCTGCTAGGTCAATGTCCATTTTGCTCACCTGGTTGGGACCCCTTCTTGCCAGTAGTGCTGCTGCCTTGGCTGCTATATCAGCTCTCTCATTTCCACGGCTTTCAGGGTCCCTTCCTTTTGCGTGAGCTCTGACTTTTACAATTGCCAACTGCTTTGGGAGCAGTATGGCCTCCATCAGTCGACTTACCACATCTCCATTCTTAATTGGCTTGCCCTGGGCCGTTAGGAAGTTCCTTGCCCTCCATATCGGACCATAATCATGCGCAATGCCAAAAGCATACCTGGAGTCAGTGTATATGTTGGCTGTTCTACCTTTGGCTATCTTACAAGCCTCCATAAGGGCTTTGAGCTCAGCTTCTTGGGCTGACGTGTGGTGGAAGAGCTTCTTGGACTATAATGTCATGTTCGGTGACTACAGCATACTCTGAACAAATTTGCCTTCATCGGTTAGATACCTTGAGCCGTCCACAAACATCTCATAATCAGGATTTTGTAATGGCACATCTGTGACATGGTCAAATCCCACTGTTTCCTGTGACATAAGAGCCACACAATCATGTTCATGCTGGCTGTCAAACAGTTCTTCTTCAGAGAGAGAGTTTAAAAATAATTCATCTTCCACTCCCCCTTTTGAATCATGAACTCCTACAAGAAGAAGAGTTGCAGGATTCAAAGTTAAACAGCGTTGAAAGGAGATGTTTGAGGAGGACTGCAGGGCAAATTCCAGTTTGCTCTGCCGTGACAAAGAAAGGTGACGTCTGTCTACCTGTGTGAGGATTGCATGGATGTCATGAGGTGTATACACAACCAATAAATGATCTAGGACAATGTCTGAGCTCTTATCAAGCAACGCTTGTACTGAGAGGACAACCCGCACACAGGAGGGCGTCCCCCTGGCTACAGCATCTAACCGTGAGCTATAGTAGGCCACCGGGCGTTTCTTATCCCCATGTTGTTGTGTGAGAACTGCAGTTGCGTGTCCCATCATCTCAGTCACGTAGAGCTGAAAAGGTTTCTGATAGTCAGGTAGACCTAAGGCTGGAGCACTGACTATCTGCAACTTCAGCTGGTAAAACGCATCCAAGGCCTCAGATGTGAGGCTGAATGGTTTTGAGGAAAGGCAATCATACAGAGGTTGCATGGTCAGGGATGCAGATCTGATCCATGGCCTACAGTAGGATACCAATCCCAAAAAGGTGCGTAGCTGAGCATGAGAGGTCGGCACCTGCATGTCTCTCACCACCTTGGTCCTTTCATCTGACAGGTGCTTGGTGCCCTGGCCAAGACAGTGTCCCAGAAATAACACTTTTTGTTTGCAAAATTGCAACTTATCCTTGCTGGCCTTGCAGCCGTTCTGGCAGAGGAAACACAACAGGCTGATGGTCGCTGCTTCACAGGTTGATTTATCTGGAGCACAAAGAAGAAGGTCATCAACATATTGTAACAACACAACATCGTCATGTGGTGGATACCAAGTACTCATAATTAGTGTAAGACATCTCGTGAATTGATTAGGACTGTTTTGCGCCCCTTGTGGTAGTACTGTCCAAGTGTACTGTTTTCCCCTAAATGTAAATGCAAACAAAACTCAGAGAATCTGATATAGTGCAAAGAGAAAAACTGTACACCATCAGTATGTTTATTGGATTATGTAATATATATATATATATATATATATATATATATATATATATATATATGTCAACCTGTATTTGTAGTATTCATTCTGTTTATATCAATGCCAGGATTCAACTTTTATGCTTTTTGTAAAATTAAATCCGCTTTCAGGAATGTCCCCTAAAAAGAAGAAACTAAGGATATTGTGATGTTCCACAGGGGTTCAACTTTTGGTTGGAATCCAGTGAAGAAAATTCTAAAGTCTGGCAGTTTGCCCTTAAGGTAACCTGAAGTATAACTCAGGGGTTCCGAACACCTGTGGTAATGACAAAAGGTGGGGTTTGGAAAATACTTGAAAATTGTACAAAATAGTAATATGTAATTTTGGTGGCAGTATTAACTGCTATCTGCTTGAATTGTATTCCTGTATTCTGTTGTAGCGCTCTGCAGATGTTCAGCAGGGAATAACCAAAACATTAATTGACTGCCAAGTAACTCCAAGGACGTTGTATCTGATGTGATGGACACGCAGAAAATCACAAGCTAAACATGATGCTGTGTTACCCAATAATACTAAATGTCAATTATCACAAAGTGAAACTTGGCTCTGGGCCTCCGGGGTCCGCAGCCTGGGTATGATGACTATTTATGCCCAAAGGGAAAATATTCTGATAAAAGTGTTAGGCTAAGGTTAAATGGAAAAGTAAGGTACAATGTGTATCACATGTAGGACAGGTCCATCCCTCCGGATTATAAGGCGGGGGGGGGCTGAAGTGAATCCTATCTTCCCCTTATATCCCTCTGAGGGAGGCATGTACAGTATTCTTCCTGAACCATCTTGTTTTTGGGACCATTCCCCTTTTTCTATTCTATTGCTTCCTTCAATCAGGGCATATATGCCTCTTTGCAACTTATTGTCTTGAATCAATCCCGCATGGTCTAATCTCCACTGATCCCAAAATTTACTGTCTATCAACCCAGTCTTGTGTATTCCTGCCCTTCTTAGGATTGTTTTTTGTTTTTACATGTGCG
The DNA here is from genome assembly GCA_947044405.1 of Leptodactylus fallax. Lineage (NCBI taxonomy): Eukaryota > Metazoa > Chordata > Amphibia > Anura > Leptodactylidae > Leptodactylus > Leptodactylus fallax. The sequence goes on along the minus strand of CAMRHE010000477.1, from coordinate 368,689 downwards.
GCTGTCTCTTTCTCTTCCCCTATTTCTATTAATTCAAATGGGGTGTACCATATCTTAGAGGGTCCCTTCCCCATCTTGGCTGGTAGCTAACCAACCATGAGTCTCTCACTCCTCTAGGGCTACCTTGAGACAATAGAGGGTCACTTATGACTACTTTAGTGAGAACTCCCAAACAGACTCTTCTGTTTTCTTTGAACTATTTGTGCAAGTTCTGGAGTAGTGCTCAGGGCAATGCCTAATTGGCTTCCATAGACTCAACTTTCTGTCTGTGTCCCCTTACCAAAACACTCCTGAATTATTGCACGCACTTTGCGCGGATTCTACTAAGTCCTTCTTGCTACTACTCAGGTCCCATTTGACCTTGACCGTCCAGGCACAGCTGGAGGCTAGTGTTCCAAAACAAGGACTTTTCAATCACTCAGTGCTTCTTAGTTCCGAACCTTGTCCGCAACTCTAGGGGGGGTTCAAAACAGAGAACTCTTCCCCGTTTCTTGCAGCCTTATATATCTTATAACACAGGTAAGATACAAAAATCAGTAGGAAGGTAAGACAGAAAGCAAAGAAAGCAACTTCTATAGCATTTACAGGTGACATGTCCCTTTTTCAGGTTCTTCCGTACTACTTAATTGGCGTCGCGATGTCATAAAAAAAACATGCAGCAGCTTACCTCACTCATCGATACAGAGTATAGACACACAGGAGCTCAGATATACTAACTGGACTGGCAAGACAAGGGCTTACCTTACAGTACTGTTTTTCATCTATCTGAGGTCCTCTGGTCCCGTCCTCAAGTCGATCGGTGAGTGGGTCGGCACTCTATCGGCTGCACATCAGACGATCTCGTCGCCCCACGTTGGTTAGCCAATTTCTGTGGGGTGGCAAGTTCCCCCGGGATGGATGTCACCGTAATCCTAATTAAGTAAAGAACAGGTATCGAGCTCGGGAAACAAACGTACAGACACACCCAGGTATCTAGTAAGAATGGTTTCATTTATTGCATAATTCATACAGCATTTAAAGACAAGCTGGTTACACAATCATCATGTGACCAATGTACATATTTGGTCCTTCCGGTTCCGCTACTAGGCAGATTTACACAGTTTCTCTTAACATTCCCTTATCTTTCCTGAGAACAGCAAAACTCTTGAGTGCCGTCCCAGACTTAGTGTCTGTGCTTCCTATCTCTAAACTATACAGGCTATCTGCAGACTATTTCACTCTCTGTATATACAGTGTATAGGATATAGTAGATATAGTACAAATTATATTTTAACCCTTACAGTATTGGAAAAGGAAAGTGATTGTATTATCTTCTGTTATGGAAAGGAAAAGTTTAGTAGTGGCTATGGATAATCCATTTGTTACTAGAGAGAAAATTAAGGGATTTTTGGAAGACTTTGCTGTTTGGGTAAAGTTTGAAAGATTTTCTGAACAGAATCGGAGTATGGAATGGAAAGAGACGTTTTTCTGTATAGTTAAGAAGAAAAGAATTGGAGAACAGACTAAATGGAAAGATAGAAATTGATGGAGAATTAGGATATTGCTTTTTGGAAGAAAGAAAGTTTACTTTTTCTTCCACTGAGTTTGTGGAGACAGATTTAATTCAAGTTGGAATGGATGGGGTTCAGAAGGAGTTTTTGATTTAGAATATGTTAAGGAAACTACTGTTATTGGAAAAGAGTTTGAAAATAAAGAATCTGCTATTGCGTGTTCGGAAATAGTAAAACAAAATGAAGTAGGGGTGTGGTCAGGAAGAGGCGGGATTTATGCAAATTTTCCTCCAGTGGCAGTGCACTGCAAATGCAGCTGAGTGCACTTGCTGAGGGGTGACGTCGGAATGAGCTTGCTTCACCTTCAGCGGCATAAAGTGAGTATAGAGATGCCTCCCAGAAAGGACAATGTTTAGCTTTCTTATCGGCCTTTTGGCTTGATCAGGAGACCGCCGGGAAGGGATCGCGGTTTGGGGACCGATATGCCCCAAGAAGAAGAAGCACTTAACTGTGCACGCATCTTCCCTGGAGGGAAGGATGACTACGTGATTAGAAATGCTGTCAGGATCGACGTATGTGAGACCTTGCATGTGAGAGATGTAACCTACGATTCATCGTGAGAGAAGTATTACTGGGACATTTGCATATGGATAAAACTGATATTCTTGCCTTACAGGAGGCCCCGGGCCGTTTCACCGTTACCTTTATCTCATCCGAGACCTGCCGGGGCTTCCTGAGAAGACTGAGGGATCATCACGGGTGGCAAAAAAAAAAAAAGCTTGGTTCCGCCGTCTGAACTTACAACAACAGACTTTTTACCAGCTAAAGGATATTGGTGTAGATGTACATGATGAGATTTTAAAGGTTAAAAGGGAAATAGAAGAATGCATTAAAGCGAAAGGCAAGGAAATAATATTTATGTCCAAGGTAGGCCATCTAGAGGAAAACGAAAAATGTTCTCGTCTCTTTTTTTAAAAAGTCACTAGCGTTAAAAAACCTATTGAGGAGATAGAGGGAGAACGGACAATTGATGGAATGATAAAAAAGACCCATACCTTTTATCAGAACCTTTTTAATACTAAAACTATTAACCCAGATTTTATAGATGATGTTTTAAGGTCTCTTAAAAGCGTTTTAACCCCACGTGATAATGATTTACTTTTAAATAGTTTGACGCACGATGAGATTATTTTAACTATTAAAAGTTTTTCTAAGGGGAAGACTCCGGGGGTAGATGGTCTTCCCTTGGAGTTTTATTTAACGTTTTTAGACCTTTTACGCAATGACTTGTTTTTAGTTTTTAAAGAGGCGATGACCAGTACCATTTTACCTGAATCTTGGCGTACTGGCATCGTTTTATTATTTAAAAAAGGTGAACGCGTTTTATTGAATAACTGGCGACCCATTACTCTTTTATGCACAGACTATAAGATTTTATCAAAAGTTTTAGTTAATCGTATGAAGTCTATTTTACAGGTTTTAACGCACCAGGACCAGGTATGTGCGGTACCTGGGCGGGGGGTTTGGTCAAACTTGAACATAATTAAAGATGTTATTTGGTATTCGAAGGAAAGAAAACAAGACCTAATCCTTTTAAACCTAGACTTTTTTAAGGCTTTTGATAGAGTAAGCCACGATTATTTATGGACTGTTTTAGAGCACATGGGTTTTCTTAAAAATTTTATCAGTTATATTCGCCTTTTATACGAGCAATGTTTTAGCATGGTTTTAGTAAATGGCTTTTTAACTCCACCCGTTATTTTAAACTCTGGGGTGAAGCAGGGGTGTCCATTGTCCCCAATTCTATTTATTTTAGCTGTGGAACCCCTGCTGTGTAGCTTGCGACAAGATAAAATTTTAAAAGGCGTACCGATCCCCGGAGGGAGCGGCGCACAGACAAAGGTAAAAGCTTATATGGATGATGTTACTATTTTTTGCACTACGCCTTCGTCTGTGCGCCGGGCCATTTTTCTAACGACATGTTTTTGCGAAGCCTCTGGTTTTAAGTTAAATATTAACAAGTCTGAATGTTTTATCATGGGTAACTTATCTGATTTTTGCGTTCCTGAATTCTGGGTATTTTATTTAGTAAAGAGAATAATGGTCATGAGAGTTGGTCCTTGGTAAAAAACAAAATTCAAGAGAGAATAAATTTTTGGAAAGCTCGTAAGTTAACAATGTATGGGAAAGTTCTTATCATGAAAAGTGTTTTATTGCCGATTTTATTATATCTTAACGTCGTTTATCCACCTTCTTACATCACGCTTAGATCTTTACAGAGAATGTTTTTTATCTTTTTATGGGGGTCTAAAGCTGAGAAGGTCAGGAGGATGTATATGTATAAGTCTGCGTTGAAAGGGGGGATGGGTGTGCCCGAGCTAGCAGTGATTTTAGTTATTAATTTTTTCTCTTTATGTTTTAGAAACCTCCATTCCACTACCGATTGGGGGTTTTACTTGCGATATGCAGCCGGGCACGTTTTTAGAAAATGGAAATTGTTTTACCCATCTTTAACAGCTCCTGTTTTTATCACCACCCCTGCTCACTACAAGATTTTAGACAAAGCCATCCTGGACTTCCAACTCGGCCAACTGGAGGAAACAGTTTTAAAGGCGCCATGGAGGATTTTAAAGCACCACCACTACAGAGACTCCATGGTGCCGGTTCTTAATTACTCTTTCAATTTTAGCAAGGCAATTTGGGCAAGAGCTGCAGCACCGTATCTGGGAAACAAGTTAAAAGAAGTTGCATGGCTGACAATCCACGATGCACTCCCCACTAAAGCCTTTCAATACGTCCGTGGGTACAGCCGATCCTCGTGCTGTCCCCGCCCTTACTGTGTGGACAACGAAACGGTTTTACATCTGTTCTGGAACTGCTCTTTTGCTAGAAGTGTCTGGGGTCAGGTTGCTGAACTTTTAAAATTCTTGACCGGGCTAGGCAACCTGACACACGAAACTGTTTTATATGGAGTAACCAGACTACCAAAGGAAAAGGAAAGAGTTTTATGGACCTTTTTAAGCTGTTTTAAATACGCATTATGGACTGTTAGAAATAAAATCATCAGCAAAGATAAAAATATTCCTGAGAAACAGACTATCAAGTTGGCCTTAAGTGAATTGTACGTGTATTATCTGTATGATCTTAAACGAGTTGGAAGGAAAAGAGCTGACAATATATGGCATTTTAAACTTTGGAATATGCTTTTAAAGGATGGCTGATTTTATTGTATTTTATGTCTAAATCTTGTGTACTTCTGCTTTCTTGTATTTATTTTGTGATGACGTTGTGATTTTATGCTTATGTATGACTATTTACTGTATGCTTTATACTTTCATAAATAAAAATGTAAAAAATCTGTTCTTATCAGTAACAGCCAGTAGGTTGGTTCTGCCAGTGGGAGTGGTTAACCCATTGTAGAGGGCCAACTGAACACTGCGAACATGAGGCAGGGAACCACACCAGGGTTTGACCGGAGGCCCTGGTTGATCACGGCCAAGGGGCCGGGGAGGCTTTCGAAGGTCTCATGGTGCAAGTGCCTCTGGGGACGGTGACTCCAGAGGTGCCTCATTTCACTGGGCCTGGGAAACCCACTGAATTTGGCACATTGCACAAGCACTTGAATACACCTGAGGAGCACTCACCCTATTGTTTGGTTTATCCAGCATGGGTAATTTTTTTATAGATCCGGCGGATAGACCGGGCCAGTACACTGGCACTCTATTCACTTATTTATTCTTTTTGTTTATCACGTTTTGTCACCTGTTTGTCACTGCTTTTTGTGTGGATGTAGGGATGCGGAAACCTTTTTGGGTCCTACCCGAAGTCTAGAAGCTGGAGTGTGTGGCCCTCGGGTTCCCTCCTTCTTTGCTCTAGAGTGTCTGTCTCTGCTTTTGTGGAGATAGACAACAGTTGCAGGCTCAGTCGTACTCTTGGGGTGGCAGCCCTTGAGGGGACTGATGCAAGTAGCTAGCTTGGTAGTACTCCTGGTGGTGGCAGCCCATGGAGGAAACCAAGTAAGTCACTGACCCTCCTGTCTAGGCAGTTGGGTTGGTACAGCCCCCTTACTCTTGTGCCTTTTGGCTTTGAGTTTGGGGATAGTTTCGGAGGAGTCATTCTCTTTTGAGATGGGTTTTGCGATAGACAGCATCCTTTGCACGTTTTTTTTTCAGTGGCACCCGTCACTTTTTTGCCGTGCACTGGTGTTTTCGTTGGCACAGCTTTGAGACCTTCGATAAAAAAAAAAAAAAAAAAAGCCTGATTAGTGGCTTTACATTTGAGAGTTAGTCAGAGCATAGGTTCCTTGGGTGCCCTTCCCCTCGGCCTGGTGGGATCGTCCGGGTTTATTGCCCGGACTTCACCCACCTGCTGCTATTGGGGGGGAGGCTTAGTCCCGGGGAAACGAGCAGCGATCCCCCCAGAGCGTCCTCTGGACCACTTTGCGGCATTCCAGAGGGACATTTGTAGCGAAGACTGGTCCGTACACCAGTAAAATTATGTCAGCCCCGGCTGATGAAGTCCCGGAGTTTGCCAAACTCCGGGACACTCTCAGGATTCACCTGGAGAGTAGACTGAAACGGGAACATGGAGTTCCATTTGTAATAGATGCTGTCTTGAGAGATATTTTGAAAGTTCAAGAAACTGAAATTCTTGCCTTGCAGGATTATCCGTTAAGAGGAGATTATGATGCGACCTTTAAAACTACAGCCATTCTAAAAAGTGCAACAAAGTTTGCAAAGGAAAATGAGGAAGAATTGAGGCAGATGAAGGTCCGAGTAATCGAGCACTTTCCAGATGACAGGAAACTGATTGTGGTAAGACTCTACTCTCCTTTTGTCTCAGACACAGAGGTGCTACGTTTCATGGAATACCATTTTGAGAAAGTAGAGTTCACTGGAAGAATCCTCAACCAGCGAGGAGTCTGGACCTGCAAAAGGAAGTATAAGGCAACGATCAAAAAAGATGCGGATGGCAAGATTCTTTTACCCCCTGCTCGTTTTAGGATAGGTAAGGTGAATGGTGAACTGTTCTTTAACAACATGCCGGACTTCTGCAGGTCCTGCGGCGTTTATGGGCACAAAAAGGAGACTTGTAACGTAACATGTAAGAACTGTGGAAGTAAAGAACATTATACCCAAGAATGTGAAAAACCTAAAAAATGCACTGTCAACAGTATGGTCACATTTATAAAGACTGCCCCCATAAACGCCCGGACCAGGATCGGATGGAAGAGGAGCAGCCAGAGGCGCCCCCACAACCACCACCAGCGGAGCAGAGCTGCCCCAGAGCGGAGGAGCAGGTAAGTCACATGGGAACAGATACTGCACCTGATATAGTTACTGAGCCGACGGTCCCCATGGAGAGAAAAAGCTCCCTTGTAGACCCAAAGCGTAAGAAAAAAAAGAAGGCTGCAAAAACCCAAGCCGGTATAACCCGGAGGGTGAGTAGGGAGGAGGCTCAGGGCAAAAACAGAGAGGCGGATGACTCTGGTCCAGAGTCAGATAGTTCCACTGATGTGGAGGAGGGTCGCCATAAAAGAGGGAGAATTAGGAGTGAGAAGGCGGATGGGGTGGAAGGGGTGATGGAGGTCTTGGGTAACCCTGGGACTTCTGTTGCCCCGGAACCTCTTTCTCGGCCTTTAAGGGCTGGGGGAGAGAATACCACCCCCGGTGCTGGACTCCGGAAGTGTGCCTTGTGCACAGCCACCCCCTGCTGACCAGTCACCAAGTGATTTGAGGGGAGGTGGTTCAGAGATTGGCGACCCTCCAAACATGGATTCCTCAGATGAGGACTTAAATGCCCAGGAGCTACTGAGTGGCTTCTATTCCTACGCAGCAGCCTCTAAGGGGGCCGTTGGCGGTGCATACCTAAGTGACAGCTCCTCCGCTGTTTCCTTACAAACAGTTGGCTCAGAGTATGATGGTAAGATGGATTTTGGGCAGCATTAGCTCGCTGGTGGTAAGTATGCTGTTTTTACCCTGCTAAGAAGATTATTTATTGTTTTACCTGGATTTTGGACTCTGTTCTCTCTTCCTCATGGCGGAACTTCATGGAATTTCTTTTAATGTGAGGGTCGCCAAGTCCAGAACCAAAAGGGCTGCCCTCTTCAACTATCTTTTGTGCCTGGCAGCCTCGGTTTTTTTTTTTGCAGGAGAGCGGCATAGACCATTCACCTACCTACAGTAAGTATAAAAAGGATTGGAAGTACGGCCCCTCCATCTGGTCGGGGTCAAATGAGTCAAAAGCTTCCGGCGTGGCAATCCTTTTTAAAGAGAATGTTTTAATCGATTATATTCAAGAGATTCTTCCAGGACGGATTTTATTGGTTAAAGCTTTTATCAATGGTTTTAGGTGGCAGTTCTTAAATGTTTATGCCTCACCAGACAAGAACGAGCGTATTAATCTATTGGGAATTTTACCGTTATTTATTAATACTACAGAGCCTTTAATTATTGCTGGTGATTTTAATTGTGTTTTAAGGGGTGAACGCCGGCTTACCCATAGTTCCTCTAGGAACTACGACAGAACCTCTGGCATGCTGAAAGACATTATCCTGGATTGCGGCTTGAAAGACTTATACAAAGAGTGCAATAGTGGCATGCCAGAGGAAGCCGGCGTTACCTGGAGCAATGCTACATGCAGCTCCAGGATTGATTTTACCTTTTTCACAAAACGTTTTACCATTGTCATGTGATGTTTTAACCAACGTTTTATCAGATCATAGGGTTTTATTTTTTAAAGTAAAACTCGATATTAATGGTCTTAAAAGTCAGAAGTCCTGGAAGATGAATGTCTCTGTTTTAGACGATCCACAGGTTCTCAAGGATTTTACCGAGTTTTATCAGAGATGCAGGCAAGTACGAGATCCTAGGACCCCTATTATAAAGTGGTGGGAAAAAATGAAGAAGAGAATTAAAAATTTTTTTATTTCCGTAGGGGTCAAGAAAAAGAAAGAGGCACTTGCATTTTACCAGGATCTTAATACTTGCCTGCAAACCCTGTACAAACTGAGGGATGTAGGTATAGAAGTAAGCGCAGAAATACAACACCTCAAAGACAAAATCTCTAAATGCCTGGAGCAGAAGGGTAAAGAAATTATTTTCCGTTCTAAAGTTCAACACGTTGAGGAGAACGAAACCTGCTCCAGGTATTTTTTTAAAAAAGTGAACAAGAAAAAAAACTGTGATTGAACGTATTGATGGAGATTTTAATGTACAGGGTATTTTAAAAAAAGTCCACGCATTTTATTCAGACCTTTTTAATGAGAAGCCTGTGGATCGAAGTTTTTTAAAAGACTCACTGAAAGAGATAAAAACTGTTTTAACCCCTGTCTCTAGCCAGTTTTTATATTACAGGTTTTAGAAGAGCAGGAGGTTTTACAGACAATTAAGAGTTTTAAAGCAGGTAAGGTACCTGGACCGAACGGTATACCCTGTGAATTTTATAATAAGTTTTATGGAATTCTCAAAGATGATCTTTTGTTACTTTTTAGAGAAGTTTTTAACTGTAAATCACTCCCTAGATCCTGGCAAAAGGGTGAGGTCTCCCTTTTATTTAAAAAGGGTGATAAGACAGACCTGAAAAACTGGAGGCCAATCACCCTTTTAAACAGTGATTACAAGATCATGGCAAAAATTTGTGCAAATAGGATGAAGGCCATTGTCCCACAGATAATACATACTAACCAGGTCTGTGGGGTACCAGGCAGGAGTATATGGGACACCCTAAATCTAATCAAAGACGTTATTGAGGATACTAAGCAGAGGAAAAGTAAGCTGGCCATTTTATCAATAGATTTCGAAAAGGCTTTTGATAGGGTGTCCCATTTTTATCTCTTTAAAGTTTTAGAAAAGATGGGTATACCGGAAGGTTTTTTATTGTCTTTAAAAGCCTTGTATAAAAATTGCTCAAGCAAGATTTTAGTGAACGGTTTTAAGACATAGGAAGTACTTTTAAAATCCAGGGTGAAGCAGGGGTGTCCCTTATCCCCACTGCTTTTTATCTGCGCACTAGAGCCTCTGTTATGCGCCATTCGGAACGACAAGATGTTACGTGGAGTACCCCTGCCCGGAGGTGGAGGGGTAGAGGCTAAAGCAGTGGGGTACATGGATGATGTCACGGTTTTATGTCGGGACACCCCTGCACTACAGAGAGTTTTTAGACAACTGGATTTTTACTGCTGTGCCTCTAGTTTTAAAATTAATGATAAAAGTAGTGTTTTAAATATTGGAGGTATGGTTTTATCAGACGTACCTGTTCCTGTGTCTAACTCAGTTAAGATTTTAGGTATCTCTTTCAGTGAGCAAAATAATGGCGCTTTTAGCTGGGATTCGGTGGCTGAAAAGGTAAACAGGAAACTATGTATGTGGAATCTACGAAAACTAAGTATGGAGGGTAAGATTCTGGTTTTAAAAATGGTGATCCTCCCGCTATTGTTATATTTAAGTATGGTTTTCCCCCCGCCTACTGTTTTACTTAGGAGGATCACCAAAGCCTGTTTTATCTTTTTCTGGAGTTCCAAAGCGGAGAAACTCAGACGGGAGTTTGTGGTAAGATCTAGGAAAAAAGGGGGAAAGACTTCCCGGATTTTAGTAGATTTCTCTTAATTAAGTATTTTTGTAACTGTTTTAATGCCCTTTTTAAAGATCACTATTGGTCCTATTTTATGAAATACAATACTGGGATTTTTATGAGGAAAATGGGGTGGTTTTGTACGGTTTTAACATCCCCATATTCTTTTAATCTCCCTGACCACTATGTAATTTTAGAGAAAATAGTGAATCTTTTTAAATTAAGGGACAGATCAATTGAGGAGCTAAAGCACAGTAAGAGGGTAATCACCATACTAAGAGCAGAAGAGCAGACTATAGACGTTGAGAATTTTAATAATGAGAAAAGTGCCCAAGTATGGAAGATGACTAACTGTTTCCCTCTTTTTAATCAGCAGTTGGACCTGGCCTGGAGCTGCGTTCATCGATGTCTTCCGTGTCGGGCCTTCCAGCGGAGAAGAGGATATGCCAGGTCCGCCGTCTGCCCGAGGGAGGGCTGCCAGGCCGACGAAACAGAGTACCACATTTTTTGGGAATGCCACTTCGCAAGAAACCTATGGACTAAAATACTCCCTCTGTTGGTAAAGATGGCGGACCTGAGGAATCTAACAAGTGATATTTTTTATGGACTTTTCAACTGCCCTACAAGACAACAGAAGGCCATGGCATGGAAGACAAACTGTGCTAAGATTTCGCTCTGGAAGGCCAGGAACATCTTGCTTTTTAAAAGAGATGTTTTAACTGTTGATGACGTTTTAAAAATGTGTTTTAGTGAAATGTATTTATATTATCTAAGTGACAAAAAGGCTAACCTCCCCCTATTAAAGAAATGGTTCGTGAGGGAATGGAACTCCAGAATATAGCCACCGAATGCCCTTTTATCTGTTTTTCTCTGATTTTATGTGATTATTTCAAAAGTTGATTTATTTGTTTGTATGTACAAATAATAATGTCCAATAAAAAATGTCCGTCCTGCGAGGCGGACTTTCAACTTAAAAAAAAAATCTGTTCTTATCAGGGAACTGGAATAAGATCTGTTCGGTCACCCATATCCGAAAAAATTCCGGGATAAACTGCGTATCGAATTTTAAAGTTGATACGTGGGGAACCGGAAAACAGATCTGCTCGGACAGCCATATCCGAATATTCCGGGACAAACTGAGTAGGGCAGATACTCGCTTGAATCGGACGCCATTGGCTGGGAAGGCGAGCCCCCTAGTGCCTTCGAGAGCTACGCCATCGAAGACCGACGCCAGCAAAGGAGAAGCAGCTGAGAGGACACCGAGAGCGCAGCCCAAGAAGCTCAGGGAGAGAGATCGACTTCGGGAGACTTCAGGAGGCGGAGACTTCGGGAGATATTCAGATTAGGAGGCGGAGCCTAGCTGAAACTCCAGGAGAGGACTTCAGGAGCACCGAGGGACAGATCTTTGCCCAGAGACTTCGTGGGACAGCCCGGTGTCAGGAAGCAAAGGTCACAGGGGAAGCAAAGGTCACAGGAGGAGCCATCCCAAAGAATGCGGGGAGACCAGCTGGGGGCACAGCCAAGGTGAGCCAGGCTCCAGCGGCCATCTCGGACGTCTCTCCGGCCACTTCCGCCAGCCAGACAGGAAACCAGTTGCCCTCTCAGGGTCCTCCTACCTTGGAGCCCTGGATGTGGCAAACTGTAAACCTGAGGTTGAAAGAGGTGGACGGAAAGCGTCCAAACATGACGGAAAAAGTTTTCTGTCAAAAGATGGTCCTGGAGCAGGGCTTTACCAAGTCTGAGACCCTGGCAGTCCACGCTTTTCTCACTGGGATATTCTTTGTGACCTTTGCCTCCATGGACATATGCAGGAGGTATTGGGATGCGATGAAGTCTGCGCTGCCGGGTTCCCCTTTCAGGATGTTCGTGAGCAGCTGCCCAGTACAACAGAATGAGAGGCGGATCACGGTGGCCATGAGGAACCCGCACACCCCAGGCAGCGACATGGCCACGTTCCTAAGCAGGTACTGCACAGTGATCAGGGAGCCATCAAGATCCTAATCAGTCTCGGCTTTTGGAACAGTAAGTGGTCGGCCGTCGTGCGCCTCCACAGGGACCCCCACAATCCTAACGGCCTCGTGCACCTGCCGCCGGTGTTCTCGCTGGGGAACTCCTACGGGCTCATCTTTTACCCTGACATGCCACGCCGCTGCCGCAAATGTGGTAAGGAAGGGCACGAAGGAAGAGCCTGTAAGGAGAACGCCTGCAAGAATTGCCGTGTGGTAGGACACGAGACTAAGGATTGCCCCACACGGAAGACCTGTAATCTGTGTGGGGAGGCAGACCACGCCTACAAAGGGTGCCCGAAGCGGTCTTGGTCGAAGGTGGCAGCGGATTTCGCAGCCAGCGCGCCCGCCACGCTGGCCAAGAAGAAGCCAGCGACCAAGCCCAAAGAGCCACAGAAGCCCCGGAATCCTCAGAAGCCGGAGCAGAACAAGGGAAAGCAGCAGCAGAAGCCGCAGCCGCCGCAGCAGCCCAAGAAAAGTTCTGAACAGGGTAAGAGGACGACTCCCCCCCCTCTCTGTGTTCCCCCCACTGAGGTTATCCCACTCCTTCCCCCCATTACCTCAGTGGCCACCCCTGCCCCCCCCTCACCCTCCTCCCCCGGTCTCCCTCCCCCCAGCAGCACTAACATCTCCCCCTCCAGCTGCTGAGGGCCCTTCTCTTGAGGAATTCCCCCCCCTCCCCCTCTCCCGCTTGTCTTGTTTCAGAACAAAGAAAAAGGAAGATCAGCGAGGACCCCCACGAAGCGGACGAGGTGACCAAAAAGATCGCAGTCGAGCCCGCTGAGGATGCTATCCCAGTGGACGAAGAGCTGGAGCAGTACGTGGATAACCTGCTAGCCGAACCCCCAATGTCGGTCATCAACGAGATCCTCTGCGGTGAGGCGGTGGAGATGGTGGAGGCTTTCGATACCCACGCCCTGCAAGCAATTGAAGACTCCTTGGAGCAACTCTTGCCTGCAGACAAGAAGGAAGAGGAACCCCCCGACGGGAGCGGTAACTAGAAAACCTGTCTTGAAGGTTTAATCTTTTCTTTTTTCTCTCACTATGGCTAGGATCTCCATCTTTACCATAAACGTGCGGAGCATCAAGGAGAGGAGTAGACGTCAGACAGCTTTGTCGTTTGTGGAGAACATTGCTAATGCGAATGTCGTGATGATGCAGGAGTGCAGCCTCCCTCTCTCTCGGTCCTACGGACACCTCTGCAGGGAGTGGAGCCACGGTCCATCTTACTGGTCGGGTGGTGGCGACTGCAAGTCCGCAGGTATTGCTGTTCTCATTAGGGGGAACGCCTTCACGCTTGAAACCTACCGGGAGCTCGTCTGTGGTCGTCTAATGGTCATAGACTGTTCTTGGGCGGGGGGAGCCTATTAGGCTCATCAACGTGTACGCTTCCCCCATGAAGAACGAGCGACTGGAGCTTTTCCAGATCCTGCGCACTCAGCTCGCTACCACCAGGGCAGTTTTTCTGGCCGGGGACTTCAACTGTCCTGTGGAGGGTGACGGAAGGAGTTCTTCTGCGTCAGCGAAGCTCGATGTAACATCTAAACTGCTGATCGAGATGGTGACCGAGGCCTCTCTCAGGGACGCGGTGGGTTCCATGGGGCCGGCATCAGCCAACTATACCTGGTGTCGGTCCGATGCCTCAGTGCGTTCCAGGATTGATTTCGTGTTCACCTCTCGGTCAGTAGCACAGGTAAGCCACTCTATGATCCCTTGCTTCTTCTCTGACCACAGGGGTATTCTCTTTGCGGGTACCGTGGGCAACGGTTTTCCACCCGGCCCCGGTTCCTGGAATTTGAATTGCTCCTTGCTGGAAAATGAGGAGTTGTTGGAGGAGATTAGAGATGTCTACGTGTGCCTTCGTAACGACAAATTTTCCTTTAGCAGGTTGTCGGATTGGTGGGAATATGTTAAAGTCAATATCCGTTGTTTCTTTCAGGCGAGAGGCCGCCAGCAGGCGGCCCGGCGCAAGGAGGACCTGAGGGAGATGCAGCGCGAGCTGCGTTCCCTTCAAGATCTCGAGCGCTGTGGCTGGGACGTCAGGGATATGCTGGAGGACACCAAGAAGGGTCTCAAGAGGCACTTTGAGGAGGAATCACGGCAGATCATCTTCCGTTCCAAGGTGGAGCATCTGGAGAAGGGTGAGAAATGTAACTCTTTTTTTTCAGAAAGGTCCACTCAGGCCACACGCCTGTGACAAAGATGAGGGATGGAGACGGCAACATGAGAAGGGGGAAGACGGAAGTGATGGGCGTCGTCCACGACTACTACCGCGACCTCTACTCCCCGAAACCCACCGACGAAGATGCAGCGGAAGAGTTCCTGTCAGGTATCACTAATCCTCTTGATCCTGCAGGTGCTGAGGCTCTGAACGCCCCTCTGACGGTGGCTGAAGTCCTCGCTGCCGCTAAATCCTTTAGGGTCGGAAGGACTCCGGGTAGCGACGGTCTCCCCGCCGAGCTATACGTCTTTTGGGAGGAAACATCTTTGCACGTCTTTTGGGAGTGCCCTTTTGCTCAAGGCCTGTTGGATGAGCTGGAAGATGACTTTGAGGACTGTGTACCCAGGAGGGGCCTGACATACCACGCGGTATTGTATGGGCTCTTTCAGGGAACTCACAGAGAGCGACATTCTGGAGGCCTGGCGACTTGTGAACTGTCTCAAGGATGCTATCTGGTTCGCCAGAAAGAGACTCACTTTGCGAAGAGAGAACATCACCTACCAGGATTGTTGCAGGCTTATTCACAGCTTGCAGTGGGACTATGCCATTCTGGATAGCCTGGCCGGTGAAGAGGAGAGAGGTACAACATTCCTTTCAGGTCCAGTTTGCTATTTGGTCTGCCCAGTTATCCACCTTTTCCTCCCCACTTTTGTGGTGGGATTGGGTGAAAGTGAAAATCGCTGAATTTTTCAAAAAAGCTGGTACATCAGCAGCGAAACAGCATAGAAAGTCATATACAGCTGTAATCAACCAACTTACCGTGCTAGCCAAACTGTGACACTGGTGTAGAGGTTTCCCAGGAGTTAGAGGAAGCGAGGGCACGGTTAAATACGCACCTGGAAGAACAAGGGAAAGGTATTATATTTCGTGCAAAGGTGCAACATGTAGGAGGAGGGAGAAAAGTGCACTAGATTTTTCTTTAAACGTGCTATTCAGGACCTACTTTTCCAGTTCAAGCTGGTGTGCGGCAGGGGTGCCTCCTGTCGCCTGTACTCTTTATCAGCGCTATGGAACCGCTGTTATCTGTGATGCGTGATAAATGCATAAGAGGCTTCCGAGTGCAGGGAATTTGTCTGTAAAAACATTAGCCTACATGGATGATGTAGTGTTTTTGAACACCAACCAGGCAGATTTAAATAGAACTAAGTTACATTTAAGGATCTTTTGTGCCATTTCGGCCCTGTCTGTTAACTGGGCGAAATCCACCTATACCGTGTTTTCGCCCCAAACACGAGTAGTAGATAAAGAACTAACTTACAGCCCAGAAGGTTTAGATGTTTTAGGAGTTAGGTTTGATGCAGAATTGCGTGCTACGCCTTCCTTTGACCTCTTGGGTAGCCGTATTTAAAAAAAAAACTGAACTTTTACCGACTTAGGCAGCTTTCAATTTTCGGCAAAGTTCTAATTATAAAAGCGGTAATTTTACCCATGATTTTATATCTTACATGTGCCTTCCCTCCTTCAGTTCGATGGTACAACGAGTCACTAGGATGCTGTATGTATTTTTATGGGGCTCGCCCATGGAACGAGTGGCGAGGACCACGTGCGTGAAAACTTTGCAACACAGAGGTCTAGGTATTCCGGACTTAACCTTTTTGATACCGTTGCATTACTGGTTAATTAATCACGTGTTACTTGCAGGTCGGTGGGCTGGTTTATTAGCCCGTTTTCTGGGTGGTTGGCTTTTTCATAAATGGAATTGGATCGCCCTCGATCGCACTAGGCCGTGGGCTTTCGTTCCTCCCAGTTTACCATGTTTTACATAAGTTTTATTCGACTTCTAATGTCGCAGGTTTAGGCCTACAGGCCAGTAACAAAGCCAGACTAAAAGCCCGGTACCGTGAAAATGAGTGTCTGGCGGATATCGCAGGGGTTTCTGCTTCTAGAGCAGTCAGAGTCTGGAAAATGCTCCACCAACTACCAGTATTGGCTCGACAAAAGCAGATTTCGTGGTTGACATACCATGGAGCTCTACCTACCCGTACTTTTATGTATCATAGAGGTGGTGTCGCTCGTACAGACCAGTGTCCGAGAGAGAGGTGCGGAGCCCCCGAGTATACCTATCATGTTTTTTGGGAATGTGCCTACGCCAAAAACGTTATTGCTCGGCTTAGCCGCATGTTTAACAAACTTACTGGTCTTCCTTTAACTTCTGTTCCCTGTTTCTTCTATGGTGTCGGCTTAAATACATCTGTACAGCACTGTTTTGTTTGGTTATTTGCAATAGTTCTGAGACATTATGGGACGCACGTAATATTTATGTGTTTAAACGAGAAGAACTGTCAGAGGACGCCTGTGTGCGCCTGTTCCTTAGCAAATTCCACTTTTTATACCGTTTAGAATGTCACAGGTCAGGTTCCGATGCTGAGGGCATTTGGAAGACGAAAAAATGGAGGGATTGGGTGTAACGCCCCATGTGTATCCTTTTATCCGTGTGTTGTTTTTGTTTTCTTTCCTGCTTTGTAAGTTTGTGGTTTTTATGACATTTCTGATCGTTGTACATATTTGTTTATGCCTTTTTTGAATCAAACTTTTGTAAAAAAAAAAAAAAAAAAAAAATCTTATCGTGCTGCACTTGGTCTGGTCAGAAGGTGCCTCGGGTACCCTGCCTCTCTGCCCTCCGGGATCGTCTCCATAGGGGACTTCACTCGGTTGCTGCTATTGGGAGGCAGGATTAGTCCCGGGGCAACGGGAAGCGATCATTCAGGTATCCTTTTCCTTAGGGTACCGTGGAGCCACTGCCGTTGACGTGGTCCAGAGGTTCGTTGATCTGGGGTTTCGTGTCCAGTTGGTCGCTCCTGGTGGATCCGTGTCCTGGTGTTCCTTTTTCTGGAGGTCGTTGAGGTGGAGTCTTTTCTGAGCTCTGGTTCCTGATTCCGGTGTTCGTTTCCAGGTGGACAGGTTCCTTGGTTCCTGGAGTTGGTTCCGGTTTTTGCAGTTTTCCGTCTTTGTGAAGATGGCGGGAGTTCCAGAGCATCATAGAGTAGAAAATTCGGTGAGGATTCTGGTAGCGGAACCTTTCCGTTGCGTTAAAGGAGAACGTTTTGTTTGCCAGGACATTTTGCTGGGACTGTTTAAACTTAAGCATGAGATGGTATTTTCTCTTATGGACTACCCCAAGCGTGGGGAATATGATGTGACTTTTTCAAGCCGATATTACTGGAGGACTTCAGGAGGCTTGCTACGGATCCTGGGCTGGAGGGAGTCACCGTGGTCCCCCATTTTCCAGAAGATGAGTTGCTGTGTATTGTTAAAATGTACAACCCGTACGTAGAGGAAAAGGGCATTATGTTAGTACTGTTAAAACATTGTCATTCTATTATTCCAAAAGGTAAGGTCTTAAATGCCAGTGGTTTTTGGACCTGTAAACGTCGTTTTCACTGTAAAATTAAACAAAATCCTGACGGTTCCTTATTCCTGCCACCGAAGATAAAGGTAGGAAGGATTTCGGGAGATGTTTTTTTTAGAGGTCGTCCGGATTTCTGTGGTAGGTGTAAGGGGTACGGGTACAAGACAGAGGATTGTAATGTTAAAATTTGTGAAAAATGTCGCCAACAAGGTCATGACGCGGATAATTGTGATACTGTGAAATTATGCCATGGGTGTGGTTCTGCTGAACATTTATTTAGGTCTAAATGGAGACCCTGGCATCTCGCCATAAGCGTAAAACTGACGATCAGGAAAGCACCTCTGAGCAGGCGTTTTAGAAGGCCGTCCCTGCTGAGGAGCCTACTGTTCTCAGGAAAACAGGGAGTAAGACTATGGCCTCGCATTTACATGTAACCCCTAAGCCTCTTGGGAAACCTCCTGGCGGCTCCGCCTCCAAGATTCTCATCCCTGAGGCTTCCATGTCTGACTCAGGAGGCACTCCAAAACATAGAAGAATATGATTCTGGTCCACCATAAGTTAAGATGGCTTCCATAAGAATAAGTTCCTTAAATGTAAGGAGCATAAGGGGCCTGAACAGACGGGCTGCCTTTTTTCTTTTGCAGAGGAAGAAAAATTTGACCTTTTATTCCTACAGGAGTGTGCCTTGAATGACAAATTATTCAGAATTGCGCCGCAGCTGGAAGTTGGGGTTCTCGGTATGGTCAGGTGATTACTCCAACCAGAACTCAGGACTTGCAGTGTTGTGTGCAAATAGCGCTTACCAACTTATATCTTTCCAAGAAATCGTGCCAGGACGATTGCTATCTGTCGACATACTGGTAGGTAAGCAAGAAGTACGATTTTTTAACATCTATGCATCGCCAGTTGTGGAGGAAAGATCTAATTTAATATATTACAAAAATTTTTACCTGGAACCATGCCATGCTTTTTATGCAGTGATTTTAACTGTCTACGAGAAAAAGAGCAGAGGGGAGGTAGTGTGCGCACTTCAAGGTATGACAAGACGAGGAAAATGCTTGAAAATATTAACTGACTTGTTTTACTGATGAATGGAGGCGCCTACACCCTGCTGACCCAGGCTACACATGGGAAAATGACTCAAATCACGCATAGACTTTTGTTTTACTAGGAATTTTAAAGCTGACGTTTTTACTCTGCACAGTAATTCTCAGATCATAAATTGGAAATTTCTCTCAAAGTGTCCACAGAGCCTCGTGGAGAAGGAATATGGAAACTCAATACATCCATGCTGCAGAATGAGGATGTTAAAGCTAAGTTCCATCTTGGCGGAATGGTATCACGCTACTTTATAAAAAAGGCGAACGTGACTTTAGAAAACTGGAGACCCATAACTTTTAAATTCTGATTATAAAATTTTATATAAAATTTTAGTCAACAGATTAAAGACTGTCCTGAATAAAGTGATCCATCCAAGACCGAGTTTGCGCCATCCCTGGAATAGGTATTTGGTCTAATCTAAACACTACAAAAGAGGTAATTTGGCATCAGTTGGACAGACATCAGGACCTGGCGATTTTAAACTTAGATTTTTTTAAAGGCATTCGACCAAGTATCACATGGATTCTTATGGACTGTTTTAAAGAGTATGGGTTTTAAAGAAAAGTTTATCCAGATTTTACGCCTTTTATACAGAGATAATATTAGTAGAGTTTTAGTGAATGGCCTTTTAACAGATGACATCATCTTACTATCAGGGGTGAAACAGGGCTGCCCCCTCTCCCCGATTTTATTCGTTTTAGCTATTGAACCTTTGCTGAACAGTGTCCGCCGGGATAAAGTCATAAAACAAGTACCGATCCCTGGAGGCGGTGGGAGAGAAGATAAAAGGTTACATGGATGAGGTCATATTTTATTGTACCACCGAATCTTCTATACATAGGGCCATCCTTTTAACAATTCTTTTGCTGCGCTTCGGGTTTTAAACTTAATTTTAAACAAGTCTGAGTGTTTTACGATTGGAAAACTGAAAAATATTAAGATGCCGTTGCTACAGATTAAAACCGATTACATTAAGATTCTTGGGATTTTATTTAATGAGAACAATAATGGTGCAGGAAGTCGGAACATTAAATCAAAAAAATTACAAGAGAAAAAAGTTTTTGGAAGTTAAGGAAACTCACCATGTTCGGCAAGATTTTAATCAGAGCAGTTTTAATCCCTAATTTATTATATGTTAATGCAGTCTATCCACCTAGTGCTGTCAATGAAAACCTTACAGAGACAGTTTACTTTTTTCTGGGGTTCGAAGGAGGAGAAAACCAAAAGAGAATGTATAAAGGACCAGAGAAAAGGAGGTATGGGTTTCCCCGAGGACCCTGTATTGCTGGCTGCTAATTTTCTCTCTAGTTTTCAGGAACTTGACCGCTGATTCAGACTGGGGTTTTTTTCTACGTTACATGACGGGCCATGTGATCAGGAAGTTCCGGTGGTTCCACACTGTACTAACATCGCCGGTGCTCCTGGACTGCCCTGTGCATTATATGCTGTTGGGTTACCCTTGCTGGAGATTCTTACAAGATCATCCCATTTTTGATGGGGATTCTATTGGAGAAGGCCATGAGGACTCCCAAAGACGTGGTGTTATCCAAGCAGGACTACCCGAAAAGAGGGGTCTTTGACTTCACCTTTGGGTCCTAACGGATCCGTGACAGAGCTATGGAGAAATTTATAGCCCAAAAGGCCAAATATCTGAAGGAGGGAATCCGAGTGGACAGACAACGGAGGAGGAGGATTGTGGTAATCAAAATGTATTCGCCTTTCACAGAGGAGAAAGGTAACACTTTCATGAATCTCTTTGATAAAGTTGCCTTTCAAAGGTTTGATTTTGAACGAATGTGGAATATGGACTTGCAAGTTCAGATACCTTGCCTCTCAGATATGAAAATGGAAACCACAAGATCCCTCCTGCCCATTTTAAATACAGTAATGTGAACGGCGACATCTACTATGATGGTATGCCGCCATTTTGCAGAGCTTGTGGCGTCTATGGGCACTCTAGAGAGACGCATGGTTACATGTAGAAATTGCGGCAGCCATGAGCACAGTATGAAAGAATGCTCCAAACCCCGAAAGTGCAATTTCTGCCAGCAGTTGGGCCACGTTTAGAGACTGTCCCCATAGACACCCAAGTGAAGATGATGATGCAGAGCCACCCGAGGCACCCCAACAGGAGGAAGGTCCTTCTCAGGAGCAGACAGCGGAACAGCGCAGCCACCATGCTGAGGAGCAGGCAAGTAGTGCAAGCAACTCTGGCAACGTGCCTCCCGCAGGTAACGTCCGGTGGGCTCGATACGAAAAGAAGGGGAAAAGGAAAGATGACAAGGTTCTTCCCGGCCAGACCTGCCTCAGAAGGTAGGCTGGGATAATGCTTCTCAACCCTGTCCCAGATCCTGGGTCTCCTGGTGCCACTCTCCCAGGTGGTACCATAAAGTACTGCCCCTTCGGATTGCTCCAGCTCCTTACCATGTGTGCAGCAGTCTCCTCCCATTGACAAGTCTCTCTCTGGAGGCTCGAGGGGGAGGCTGAGCCTTATGGCGACCTTCCAGATATTAGCTCCTCGGATGAAGACTTAAATGTTCAGCCGATGAAGACCCAGGCTAAGCTATCCAGCCTACCCCATTATATTGCGGGCCCCCTGAGGGCTGTTGGCAGAGACCTAAGCGGTGAAAGCTCCTCGGGCGAGTTGATGGAGACACTAAGAACCGATAACTGTAGTGTGAGGGATTTCAGGCAAGGGTAGTTCCGATGTCTAAAGAAGAAAGCTGGATTTTTTACTCTGACCTGCATTATTTATTTATTGTTTTACCTGGGGATTAACATTTACTACAAGCAACATGGCTGAAATCAAAGGAATTTCCCAAGATGTTAGGGGTGCCAAAACTAAGATGAGACGGGTCGCTCTTTTTAACTGTCCTGTCAGCCTCTGTTTTATTTTTACAAGAGTGCGGCAGTCCTCAGTTTGAACTACAAAATATACAAGCTGAAGATAATGCATAAACAGAAAGCACCGAGCAAGCTATATAATCTTCCAATTGGTAGATAGTAGAAACCCTCTTTCTCCAATTAGGTGATGTGGATTCTTCGTGTAGGGTGGGAATAAACAGCTGCAAGAGCCACTATATCACCAGGATGCAAACATATGAGATCATGTATAGACCAACTGGTATCTCTTTTTGAATGGAGACCAGTCAAAATATGGCACTGCGCTCACCAAACACGTCAAACTTTATTCAAACAATAACCATTACACACTAGGCCAGGACGACGTTTGAGTATTCCACCCCTTTTTCAAGTGGGATAGGTGCAAGAGAAGGATCCTATAACAGAACAAAAAAGGGGGGGGATCCGACTCACTCATATACAGACCACATAGAATACAGAAAATATATTAAAATCAATAAAACATTGTACATGGAAACTGTAAAGCTAGTCCTACAACATACGGTAGTGTGTCAAATTGCATTCAGACACTAGTGGTATATTTAAAAGCAGCAAGCTAAAAACAAAATAGAAAAAGGTTGTAAAAATATACTGTAGTCCTAATAAAACAGGATGTAAAACTAAAATCATGAATCCAATAGGTTAAGAAACTAGACATACCTTTTTCTATAGATACTAAGATTTAAGTCTCAGGTGTGTGAGGTTAAATCTATAAAAAAAAAAAAAAAATATGATTCAAAGTTTTCAAACAATGGATTGGGCTGAGCTATACAGGCCATAGTTGTGTGTAATAGGAAGCAGAAATAGAAACTCGAAAGAAGCATACCTCCTCATAGAGACTAACTAGAGCTGGAGAATCCTCTGTGTATACGGGGTTAAAACCTTGTGTAGCGTTCTCTATATAGTGGAGGACATTCCCGCCCGTCATATCTACGCATGCTGAAATGTAAATAAAACTATTGAGTTTAAAATTATAAAATAGGATAAGGAATAGAGGGTGTATCTAAAAGCCCGATAGCTTGTGAGCCAACTAGACCGTTTTAAAATATCATCGGGTTAAATAAAGCTATACCGCAATTTGCAGAGGCTTCGGCAGTTCTCGGTAATCTTCGGAATTCGGGTTGCGCATGTGCAATGAAAAATTGAGCGACAATAGTGGTTGGAGTCTCGGGTTTGTTCCAACCGGGCTCGGCCATAATCGGAATCAAAAGAGCGCATGAGTATTAACTATAATGTCACTCCGAGCGGGGAAGTTCGGGCAGCCTTGGGTAACTGAAGTTGGTGATTTTTTTATATATACACACACATATTCGCGTCCATAAAGTGAGGGGATAAAGGGGACTGACCTAGGTGAATAATAGCAATATTCCTTCTTGGGTTGCCCTTAAATGAAGGTCTTGGAGCTATTCATGTATTCCAAAAATATACTGGATACTATAAACCTTATATGATTTAAAGGGTGTTGAAAGCTAGATCTACTTGATGCTATAATCTATATATGATGCAAAGTACTAAACTAATGAAGAATAAATAGCTTTCAAATAAATTATATAAAAAATTTGGATAAAAATTAGATTAGAAATCTCTCTATGGCAAAAAAAATAGAATATGGTGAACTACTATTTTAGACAACATACCATATGATATGAGTTTTGGGTTTTTAGTTTTAGTGAAATCTTCTAGTGCTTCATTTAACCCATTTGGAACCAGCGTATTTAAATTTAAAGATCCAAAACATCTCTTCAATGAATCAAATCTGTTGGAGTGGCTAGAAGGGATTTGTTCCACAGGAGTTATGGTAAACCCTTTATATTCACGTGTTTGATTTTCACATGCTGTGACACACTATGTTTCTCGTACCCATTAGTGACATTTCACCCATGTTTGTTGATCCACTGAGACACAATTGTATGGCCTATGTATTGTAAGCCACATGGACATGAGATCACATATCACATAAGATGAACAGTCTAATCTCATTTTTAAGGGAAAATTTTTACCTGTTATATTGCTCTTTATTTCAGATTGCATGTGTGATATATCGAGGCAGCATTTGCAGTTATTATGTCCACAGCTGAAACATTTGGATTTAACTGCAATTTCCCTTTTAACTGTATATTTTTTCCTTAATTCGCTCGGTCCGATTATATTTTTTATAGTTTTGGCCCTCCTAAGTAATCCCGGGACCTGTCGGTAAAACTGTTTTTAGGTATCGATCATCTAGTAAGATGTGCCAATGTTTGTGTAGAATGTCGGATAGTGTTATGTGCTACACTATAGGTAGTGATAAAGTTGTGCTTGTGTTTGTCATCACACTTTCATTTGAAACAAGACATTCCGTTTGTGTATACTTTTTCGCTCTTTCATGGGCTGCTTTAATGACTGATTTTGGGAAGTTTTTCTCTTCAAATCAGACAGTTTTGCTTTGTATTAGGAAATCGTTTTCATCTGTACAATTTTAGTCTTTAAATTGACTGAATGGGATGTTTTTCTTCCACTTATTAAAACGTAAGCTACTGTAGTTAAGCAGATTACAGTCAACTTTCTTCTATGTACGAAAAATACAAGACTGGAAATCTGGTCCGTCAGTCTGATGAATCAAGTGCAGCAGGGGTCGCCATTCTTTTTAGGGGAAATGTTTTAGTGGATTTTACCCAAGAAATTTTACCAGGACGAGTTTTATTGGTCAAGGCTTTTATCGACGGCGTTAGATGGCAATTTTTAAACGTTTATGCTTCACCAGACAAGACTGAAAGGGTGAGGATGTTGGATTAATAAAAAGCAGCAGCATCTCCATCTGAGCCCCTCATCCTCGCCGGCGATTTTAATTGTGTTTTAAGAGGAGAGCGCCGGCTGACAAGTAGTTCCTCTAGGAACTACGACACGACCTCTGGCATGCTAAAGGACTTGATTCTAGATTGCGGACTAACGGATGTGTACAAGGAATGTAACGGAGGCCGCTCCAGGATTGATTCTATCTTCTGTTCTTCTAATGTGTTGCCATCTAATTGTAGCCTTTTATCCAATGTTTTATCTGACCATATGCTTTTATCTTTTAAAAGTGAAGCGAGATGCCAGCTCTTTTAAAAGGTCAGTAGTCCTGGAAATTAATAATTTCCCTTTTAGAGGATCCGCAGGTTTTTAATGATTTTAAAGTGTTTTATAAATGAATATAAGCAGGAGGAATCCTAGTACCCCTATTTATATATGGTGGGATAGAATGAATAAGAAAAGTTTCTTTATGGAAGTTAGCAAGAGAAGTTTGCTTTATACGAGGATCTCAACACCCGACTACAAGCCCTGTACAGATTAAGAGATGGTAAAGCGTGATATACAAAACCTTAAGCAGGAAATCAAGTGCCTGGAGCACAGAGGTGCAACATGTGGAGGAGAACGAGAACTGCTCCAGGTAATTTAAGAACAGTTATCAAAAGAACAAGTCAAATAAGTCAAAATCTTGATTTCTATAATAAAAACGAAATCTTGGTCTTGGTCTGTGGTGTTGGGGTACCCTCCTCTTTGGCCCTGTGGGATTGCTCAGGTTTTTATAACCCGACTCACTCGCAGCTATTGGAGAGGAGACTTAGCCCCCAACAATGGGTTGCGATCCCCCGGCTGCTGACCTGTGAAAACGGCAAAGCAGTGCAGCTTCACTGAGCGCCTTGTAGGTTCAGTGCAGCCAAATTCTCAAAATGTCAGACCAGTCTGACAAAATCCCGGAGTACGCAAAACTCCCGAACTCCTTCAGGAAATACCTGATGTGGGGAGCAGACCGCGCCAAATGAATCTGGTTTGTGGTGGACGATATCTTGGAAAAGAAGCTGAGAACACCTAGGCTGGAAGTACTATCGATCCAGGATTACCCAAACCGTGGAGTAGATGATGTTACCTTCATTTTCAAAGCCATCATGGAGGATGCCGCCAAGAGCAGATGCCGTGAACCAAGAGCTTCTCCGGGAATATGTTAAGGTAGTAAGGCACAATGCGGATGAGAGGAAATTTATTGTCGAGATGTTCTTGCCATTTGTGAAAGATGCCGAGGTAACCCATTTCATAAAGTTCTTTTTTGAAACTGGTCCAATCTGGCAGCAGGGTGCATATTGAATGCAATGTTTGCACCTGCATGTGGATATTTTTTGCCAATCTTAGGAAAAACAACGAAGGCAATTATTTTACAGCAAGCATGTTTTAAACTGGGGATGGTGAATGGAGAGCTCTTTTTTAACAATATGCCGCACTTCTGTAGGTCCTGTGGCAAAATTGTGATGTCACTTATAAAAATTGTGGGAGCAAGGAGCACTGCACAAAAAAGTGCTCCAAACCTAAGAAATGTACCTTTTGCCAACAAGCAGGTCATCTCTATAAAAGGACTGTCCCCATAGACGGCCGGAGGAAGAAATGGAAGAAGAGCGGCCCGAAGCGCCCTATGGAGGAGGAACAGGCAGGACGCACAACAGGTACAGACGCTACTACCCCACACACATACCTACTACCTTTACACAGGTCAAAAAGATAAGGGGTAAGAGAAAAACTGAGCACACTCAGCCAGGCCTGCAGCATAAGGTGGGCAGAGAAGTTGTAAGCTAAGCTCGCAAACTTGAGACCTCTGATGTCAGCTCTGATGAGCTATCTGATATGGAAGAGGGTTGACAAAAAAAAAAGGGGAAAAAGGAGAGCGTGTGAAAGTGAAGGAGGAAGGGGGGGGGGGGAAAGGATACCTCTTAAATCTGAGGGTCCAACCCAGAAACCTTCCTCCCAGCCCTCGCAGGGAGGGAGAATACCAACTCCTCACTAGATTCTAATCTGATACCCTGCGCACAGGTCATCTACTGGCCTGAGGGGAGAGGCAGATCCAACTGGCGACCCTCCGGGCACCTCTGAGGAGGATCTAAATTACCAACCTAGAGAGTCTCAGGGAAAAGATGCAGCAGCCTATTTAGAGGCCATGGGCGGGGAGTACCTGAGCGCTAGTTCCTCCCTTGCATCCATGCAGACTAAACAATGAGAAGGAGGGCGGTTCAGAGTATGGGCAGCATTAACTCCGCTGGTGGTTGGAGACTCACTTTTATTACTGCTAAGATCTATTTATTGCTTTGCCTGGTGTAGTGAAAAGTCCATATCCATCAAGATGTCTGAACTCCCTCCTCCAATTCCATCAATTCCTGAACAGCATATATCCAGAACTGCAATTCACCATCCACCATGACCTCAAGCGTATCAATTTTTTTTTTTTTTTTTTTTTTTTTTTTTTTAGATAGTCATATGAAAAAGTT
This sequence comes from Leptodactylus fallax, assembly GCA_947044405.1. NCBI lineage: Eukaryota > Metazoa > Chordata > Amphibia > Anura > Leptodactylidae > Leptodactylus > Leptodactylus fallax. Next base: position 341,777 of record CAMRHE010000477.1, on the reverse strand, counting down.
TGGGCACCCCTATTAATCTTAATCATTTTTAGTTCTAAATATTTGGGTGTTTGCAACAGCCATTTCAATTTGATATATCTAATAACTGATGGACACAGTAATATTTCAGGATTGAAATGAGGTTTATTGTACTAACAGAAAATGTGCAATATGCATTAAACCAAAATTTCACCGGTGCAAAAATTTGGGTACCCTTATTTTATTGATTTGAATACTCCTAACTACTTTTTACTGAAGCACAAAATTGGTTTTGTAACCTCACTGAGCTTTGAACTTCATAGCCCGGTGTATCCAATCATGAGAAAAGGTATTTAAGGTGGCCAATTGCAAGTTGTTCTCCTATTTGAATCTCCTCTGAAGCATCATGGTCATCCTGGGCTCCTCAAAACAACTCTCAAATGATCTGAAAACAAAGATTGTTCAACATAGTTGTTCAGGGGAAGGATACAAAAAGTTGTCTCAGAGATTTAACCTGTCAGTTTCCACTGTGAGGAACATAGTAAGGAAATGGAAGACCACAGGGACAGTTCTTGTTAAGCCCAGAAGTGGCAGGCCAAGAAAAATATCAGAAAGGCAGAGAAGAAGAATGGTGAGAACAGTCAAGGACAATTCACAGACCACCTCCAAAGAGCTGCAGCATCATCTTGCTGCAGATGGTGTCACTGTGCATCGGTCAACAATACAGCACACTTTGCACAAGGAGAAGCTGTATGGGAGAGTGATGCGAAAGAAGCCGTTTCTGAAAGCACGCCACAAATAGAGTCGCCTGAGGTATGCAAAAGCACATTTGGACAAGCCAGCTTCATTTTGGAAGAAGGTCCTGTGGACTGATGAAACAAAGATTGAGTTGTTTGGTCATACAAAAAGGCGTTATGCATGACGTCAAAAAAACACAGCATTCCAAGAAAAACACTTGCTACCCACTGTAAAATTTGGTGGAGGTTCCATCATGCTTTGGGGCTGTGTGGCCAATGCCGGCACCGGGAATCTTGTTAAAGTTGAGGGTCGCATGGATTCAACTCAGTATCAGCAGATTCTTGAGAATAATGTACAAGAATCAGTGACGAATTTGAAGTTACGCCGGGGATGGATATTTCAGCAAGACAATGATCCAAAACACAGCTCCAAATCTACTCAGGCATTCATGCAGAGGAACAATTACAATGTTCTGGAATGGCCATCCCAGTCCCCAGACCTGAATATCATTGAACATCTGTGGGATAATTTGAAGCGGGCTGTCCATGCTCGGCGACCATCAAACTTAACTGAACTGGAATTGTTTTGTAAAGAGGAATGGTGAAAAATACCTTCATCCAGGATCCAGGAACTGATTAAAAGCTACAGGAAGCGACTAGAGGCTGTTATTTTTGCAAAAGGAGGATCTACTAAATATTAATGTCACTTTTCTGTTGAGGTGCCCATACTTTTGCACCGGTCAAATTTTGGTTTAATGCATATTGCACATTTTCTGTTAGTACAATAAACCTCATTTCAATCCTGAAATATTACTGTGTCCATCAGTTATTAGATATATCAAATTGAAATGGCTGTTGCAAAACACCCAAATATTTAGAACTCAAAATGATTAAGATTAATAGGGGTGCCCAAACTTTTTCATCAAAAATACCAATGAGGACATCAACTTTGACCTAGACACTAAACCCTAAACCCACAAATAGCCTATTGCATTATACTAGCAGTCATCCCCCGAATACCAAAAGACCCCTTCCTATCTCTCAATTTGAACGTATACAGCGCATGGTTTCCGACCCTCTCACTAGACAGAATAGGATCACAGAGATGTCTGCCCGTTTCAGTGAACGTGGATACCCATCCAATATATTGAACCAAGCTGCACACAGTGAGACCAATAGAGATGTAAGGCCCAAAAAACAAAAACATTCCATTTATTCAAAATATCACCCGCGCTCTCCCAAATTAAAATCATTAATAAACACTGGGAATGCACGATGTAATACAGGCCAAATATTGAAAAATTCAAAAGCCCTCCCTTAATGTGCTACGAAAGGGACAGAAACCTTAGAGACTCGCTAGTCAAAGCTGATATGGGCAGCCTACAACGAAAATCCAGACAGACCTTCCTCAACACCTAGATGTCCTTTCCCATGCTTGCATTGTGTACAGTGTTCGGCAGTGATCAAAGGAGACATTTTCTCATCCCTCTACAGGTCAATTTCCTATCAAAGGTTTTTTCACATGTAAGGCCACATTTGCAGTGTCTCTTATTAAGTGTCCCTGCGGTCTCGTGTATATTGGAGAAACATATACAAGACCGCATTTCCAAGCATAAATCCACAGAATCATCAATACCCGGCCAATTCCAGCCCAATTCAACGGGCTTTGACTCAATGTCTCGCAACTAAGATAAGTAATTGAACGTGTCGCACAGCCAAGAAGGGGCGGTAATCGCATTTCCCTCCTTAAATAAAGGGAAGTGTATTGGATACATACGCTCGATACGATAGAACCGAACGGTCTCAACAGCATATGACCAGACGTATATGCTATGAATGGATTGAGATTTCATGTTTGGATTAAGACTTGAAAGATTGTTCAAATATATCTAATTTCATCATTACTTTTTTAATATCCTATGTTTCACATCTGATGCTGTGTTTCCCATTTTTCCACAGACCAAATGAAACCTTGTACAACCTCGGTATGGGTATAGTATAGCCCTAGTATTGTGTAGCATATACATTACCTTGTTTGTCTTCACTTTCCTCTTATACACGCATGCCTTTCCCCCTCCTCCTGTGTTTACCCCTTGTATATTTTCTATGTGTCAGATATTTTGCCTGTTACACCTTCCTTTATCCCCTTTTGTCCTCTGTCCTTTCCATTTTCTTATTTTATATTCCTTTTGTGTCTCTCTGCCTTCTCATTCTTCCTTATTTCCTCTATTTTTCTCTTTTCTATTTATTTACATTGGATTCCGAAGTGGAACGCACCGATGGAACGCATATCTGGCACTTTACATAGAATCCAACATGGTTTAAAGTTCGGTGCATTCGACAACTGGAGCGCACCTACACTGATAAGCTGGAAGTCACATGACTTCCACTTCCGGGACCTCGGTCCTCACTACCTAGGCCCATACCATTCTAGGAGTCTTTTCTCCTGACACTCAGAAGCGACACCGTGACATCACTTCTGGTATTACCTTTTGCCGCTCCCTCCCGGACATCCAATATAAAATCACATCTAGACACCACAGAAGTCCTGGAAACTAAATCTCTATTTTAGAAGATCCACAGGTTTTTAATGATTTGAGTTTTAATCAGAGATGTAGGCGGGTGAGAGATCCTAGAACCCCCATCAGTAGATGGCGGGAAACAATGAAAGTAAAAATTAAAGCATTTCTCTCTGCTGGCGTCCGTATAACATAAGAAAGATTTGCTTTATCAGGATCTCAAACACCCGCCTAAAGACACTGTACAAAATGAGGGATGGAGGATTGGAGGTGAGCGCAGCAATCCAGAACCTCAAGGATAAGATTGCGAAGTACTTTCAGGGCCCAGAAGTTAAGGTGAGAAATTGTGGTAAAAAGTCTAAAATGAAAGGGGGAAAGATTCTGTACCGTTGATTATTTTAATAAACTATGCCGTCCTTTGTGGCGGACTTTAGATTTTTTTTTTTTTTTTTGATCAGTGTTACTGTGCTTGTGAGATACCAGAAGGTATCTTTGGTACCCGACTCTCTGCCTGAGTGGATCGGCCTAGGTTTAATCGCCTGACCTTAACCATTCTGCTGCCATCAGTTGAAGGATTAGTCCCAATATAATGAGAGGGGATCCAGCCAGGCATTTGCAAAAGTGTCGTGGTTTCTCGGAATTGGAAGATCCAGTGGTCGTGTTTTCCTGCTGTGTGCTAAGGAGTGACTGAAGGACCTGAGCGAGATCCAAAATCATGTTCTTGTACTGAGGAGAGAACCGGAGAACCTATAAAGATGGATCAGATTCCAGCATACAAACGTACCCAAGATGCGGCGCGTATTATAGTTTCTGAAGCAAGAAAAGGATAAAGCTTTTGATTTTGTGGTGAACGAGCTGGTGTTTGGACTCTCTAAAATCACCATAGAAATGATTCTAACCTTTATGGATTACCCAAAGGTGGGGGAATTTGATTTAACCTTTACCTGTCCAGCATATCTGAACAACTTTTTAAAGGACTAATCGGAGATTGAGAGGGAGAATTAGTGAAAGGATTAGGAAGAGCTAGAGCTGGGTTTGGTTGAACATGTATCGGAACAACAAACAAGCCTTGGGTGTGCTGCAACGAGTGCATGTTGGAGACACAAGTCAGACCCGCTCTGTGCCCGCATCGGTTCTCGCCCCAGAGGAGCTTTCCAAGGTTGAGTACTTTGCAATTCAAAATCTACCCCCGTTGCTGAAGGCCGGCTGTCTTGAATTGTTACTTGAGAATTGGGAGGATGAAGGTAATCCTGAAGATCTTAGAATCAGTTTGTTGTCTTGTTTGTTTCACGGACTAGTTAACAGTTCATCAGGGTTAGATGCGATAACGAATAGGAGTGGTCTGTCTGCGAACTACACGGAACTAAATATGGTGAAACATGACAAAGATCCATATAAGGTAGTGCCTACTGCAATACGTAGAGATGGTGGTGAGAGTGCACTTCAGGCCTATTTTGAGGGATTTCAAAAGAAGCTCATTTGTGAGACAAATTACCTCCTAGACAGGGCAAAAGGCAAATTAGCCAAGAACGATGCAGTGGATAAAGTCTGCCATTACTGGCTGTGTGTAGCAAAAGCAGTCACCAACCCTGCCCAAGCAGCAGCTGCTTACACAAATCGGTTAGCACGTGCTAGCCAAGATTTAGGGGTATCCAAGGAGAATACACTCAAAACTGAAGAGATCAATGTGTTTTGCAATTACTTGAGAACAGGGGTCTCACTTAGAAGGGTGATTGTTGAAGCGTGCAGGACCGAGCTCCTCTAAGTTAAGGAAAAGTGATCCAGATGATGTACTCATACATACTGAACCAAGGGTTAACCGCTTTCCTGTTAACATCTCAATTCGGGGTCTTCTCTGGATCGCCAATGCTTGCTACGGGAGTTATACAGAGATGATCTTGTGATGATTCAGTGCGCTGAAATATATGAGCAGAATGAACCTTACTCCAGTTACTTTGACTTTTATGGTGACCCTAAAGCCGACCAATTTGCACCCGCAAGGTACCAAAGTCTCTATAGTTTTGCCCTAGGATATGGTGTAACTAGTCGTCCATCACTCGGAGGGCTCAATTACAAATCAGGACAGGGTCAACTCCACGTGGTTTGGGATTGGAAGAGTTGTCAGTGAAAATAAGGCTTTGACAGCTCATGACAGGGCGCTAGAGGAGCTCGAGATCACCAGAGAATCACTGCATAGGGCTATAGCCGCCTTACCTGATGAGCTAAAGAACCAGAGGCCGACTAGTATAGGACAGAAGGCCAGAGAACAACTTGCTGAATTCTTCCAGCAGGAGGAATCCGGACAAGCCAAAGCCGACACTTCCTTACTCTCAAAGGAAGCCCCCATAGCACACCCACCAACACCGAGCAGGAAGCCCCCGAAAAGCCAGGCTAAACCAGAGTATAAGCTACTTGTATAAGCTTCTTGAAGGTATAATAGACAGTTGACAGAAGAAGTCTCACAGTCTCAAAGGTGAGTGCCAAGTCGAGGACCTTTCTGATTGTGCTGACTAGTTCAAAATCCGTAGATTTTCGCCTTCTGTAAATTTTATCTTGGTTTGTTATAAGAAGTGCCCTTATACTTCATCGGAGATTGAAGGATGATCCCAAGCTAATTGGAAAATTTTCTCTCATGGTAACGCCAGGTAATGAGAAATTAAATTACAGTGAAAATGTACTCGCCTCGTGAGAGTGAGAAGGACATTGTTATATTTGAATGCTTTTTGTTTACAGATTATCCCAAAGGGAAAGGTATTGAATAAATACCCGTTATGGACTGGTAAATGGAAATTTCTTTGTAAAATGAAGGTAAAACCTGATTGTGAACTGTGCTTACCCCCAGCTAGGTTCAAGCTGAGTAAGACTACAGGGGACATTTCAACGGCATGGGAGATTTGTTACAACTGCAAAGAATACGGACAATGAAAATTGTGAAAATCTTTTTTGCTCAAGATGTTTTAAAGAAGGTTATTTGTTTAATGATTGGGTTAAGATTTTTCATTTTTGTCATATCAAGTCATTTAAAGACTGTCCTGAAAAGGAGAAACAGGCTGAAAAAACTGAAGGGGACCTTGTTTCTGAACGAGGAGTTTTTGGTGGATGTAGAAGTTCTTGTGGAGGTATTAAGTGCTGCCAAACCTTTTAGTAGTGGAGAGGAGGTTGATCAGGTGGTATAAAATTTTTATAAGAGTTTCAGGATTATTGTCGATCAAAGGAGATATGTAATGAGATTGGGACAAGTATGGGAGCAAATATAGGTCGGTTTGGAGACATAAGATACCCCCTTTTGATGCAATTTTTGTTTGGAAGTGGGTTGAAAAAAAGGAAGCCTCGATACTAAAACTTCTCTTTTGTTATGCTTGAAAAGGAGGGATGAGGTGAATGTGATATGGAGTAAAATGTGTTATGACTAGAGTTATGTAAAAGAAAAATTAGATAAGCTTAAAATTTTATATATAAAAAAAAGTTGGCTGTGTTATTGTATATAATTTTTCTTCAAAAAAAAAAAAAAAAAGTTTAATATCCGATATGTCCCCTACATTGGGGACCATATATTAAATGGAACAGGGAGATGGAAAAAGAGCTTGCTCTGTCCACTCCACGCATTGACCTGGTATGGAAGTGTTTCCAGGTTCTGCTGCACTCCTTTCTAATTCAGTTGGAAAACAGACCCAAGAAATTTGCTGGCAAAAAGAAAGACGAACAAAGAATGGATAGACTGACTAGGCCGGTTTCTCCTGTTCCTGACTGATTACAGCATGTAACCTGCACAGCCAATTGTTTTTTCTTTCAACATGCTTTTTTTTTTTTTTTTTTGGGGTCTCCCTCCATAAGTTCTTTTCCATTTTGTTTTCATATATATATATATATATATATATATATATATATATATATATATATGGGATATCCTGCTGGACCTTTTATGGGTTAAAAAAGTGTGAAAATATTTCTGACCATAGTTTAAGATCATGACTGAATTGCCATCTGTTCTGAAAGGCAAAGGGATTTGGAGACTAATGTATTGCATGAAGAAAAAAATTTAAGTGGTCCTTGCTGCTTTTTACAATAGTTTATCAAACTGTAAGCAACACTATCAGATTGGTGGGACTTGAAAAAGAAATAAGTGATATAGAAGACTGAACATTCACTTTCAGACCTGTTATAAAACTCAGTGCGGTTGGCTTGGACATGGATCAGCAGATACATAAATTGAAGAAAATACAGCCATTAATAAAAGGTAAAAAATTTGTGTAAAGTTGAAAATCTAGAAAAAAAAAAAAAAAGTGTTGTAGGTTTTTCTTTAAAAAGTTGGTGGAATTTTAAAGAACCTATTTAATTTGGAAGGTGAAAAAAGTATTGAAGAAAAGTATTAAAAATGAAAAAAACACCAGGCCGCCCTATAGTATCAGGGATCAATTCAATAACCAGTAGTTTATCCAAGTATATAGATCATCACCTGCAAGGATATGTACAGGAACTGTCTTTTTTAAAAGATTTATCGTCACTTATTAAACTCAGACATGACGTGGTCGGAGGACCTCCTTTGGGCAACACTAGATGTTAATTCACTATTCTCTAACATCACACACCACAAAGACATTTGGGCAGCCTTAATTTAGAAACTGACCCTCTTACCCACCATCCAGAATTTTTTTTTTTTTATTGGACAGCATGTTATCTTACAATGTTTTTTCATTTGAAGATCAATTATATCAACAATGAGACATAGCACGCCCATTTGGAAGCAGCATACACATAGTACTGAGTTCCCACAATGGAGTGTGTTCTGCAGTCATCTAAGTTATTTCAAAAACCTTTCATAATTTGCTGCTAATTGGATCTGAAAGGGTTCACTGTAATCAGTGAAAAATACTTTGAAACGCGTTATCCATTTTATTGTTTTTCATCACAAATTATGAACATTATACAAAAAGTTCATGCCAATTGAATTATACATCCTTCAAGAGGAGCATGCATCCTGGAAGTTTTCGGAGTCCTATTACTCTATAAGACATTCCTCTAAAAAAGTATTGAAAAGTATGCTGGAGAAAACGTCTTACCAAGATCTCTTCAGTAAAGAATTTATTGATCATTCTTTTACTATGGACACACTGAACTCTCTAAATGTGTCTACAGGAATCAGACCAACAGCAGTTACTAAGTGAAATAATGCAAAAAAAATAGACACAATGAAGAGTTTCTCTACTGGTAAAACATCTGACCCTGATGGGTTGTCTATAGAATTCTATATAAAACTTTTTAGATATCCTAAAGGAAGATTTTTAAAGCAGCTTTCCAAAGTAACATTTTGCCTTCATCATGGAGAAATGGAGTTGTCACGTTATTTAAAAAAAGAGAACGGGATAAACTGGAAAACTGTAGATTACTTTGTTAAATTCAGATAAAATCCTATCAAAAATATTGGTTAATAGTTTTATAGTCATATTGAACAAAATAATTCATCCTGACAAAGTGTGTGGAGTTCCGAAGAGGGATCTGGACCAATCTGAACGCCATTAGAGATAGTATCTGGTATCAGCAAGGTCGTAATCAGGATTATGCAATACTGAGTCTGGATTTCTTGAAGGCCTTTGAAAGGGTTTCTCCTGATTATTTATGGATAGTCCTGAAGAAAATTAACCTGCCTGATGTGTCTAATGTATTAAAATTGCTTTACAGAGGTTGTGTCAACAAAATTCTGGTGAATGGATTCTTAACAGATGAGGTCTTCCTTTCTTCTGGAGTAAAGCAGGGCTGCCGCTCTCACCTATACTTTTCATCTGTGCTGTGGAACCATTATTATCTATGATAAGACAGGATAAGGTAATTCATGGATTTCCAATCCCAGGCGGTAATGGACTTGAAATTTCAGTTAAAGCCTATATGGATAATATAACGATCTTTTATGTATCTGAGTCTTTGAAAAGAGCAAATTAAAAACTACGCAATATTTCTTTGAGGCTTCAGCGTTCAAAGTAAATCTACAGAAGTCGGATTGCTTTGCTAAAGGGAGACTATGTAATATTGATTTCCCTTTGTTGAAAGTACAGTCTAAAAATTCATGGGATCTTTTCGATAATTAAAACGATGGGTCTCGGAGTTGGGAGCTAATAAAAGCCAAGATGGAGAAAAAGGTGGGAGTTTTGGAGGTTGAAAATTTTTACCATCGAAGGTAAAATCTGGATTATAAAAACTGTTATTCCGATTATTATACTAGAACAAGATACAACATGGTTCGAACTCTACAGAGAATTTGTTTTAAGTTCATCTGGAACTCGAAGTTTGAATAACTCCATTGAGAGATGATGTATAAGAGCCCAAAGAAAGGTGGTAGAGGTGTCCCGCATATTAATGTTGTAGGCAATTCTTTTTAGTTTTAAAAGCAATGACCTTAGACTCGACATGGTCCTACTTTCTTAAATATGCCGCTGGCCACGTTTTCCGAAAATCGAAGTGGTTTTCTTTCATTCAACGCCAATCCTAGTTAATTATCCAAAGCAGTATAAGATTTTGCAAGAGGGGATTTATTTTTTGGATCTAAAGAACCTAGATATTAGTATGCTTAGTCCTAGGAGGATTCTGATGGAACTTCAAAAGAAAAATTGATTCCTGTTGCAAACTTCACCTTCCAAATAAGTGAGCAAATCTGCAACAGAATATCAGTGCCTTATCTTGGAAGCCAACAAAGACATTGCCTGGATGACCGTACATTGCTGTTTGCCGACAAAGTCCTTCCAGTATTGTAGACTTGACCGTGATCCTTTGTGCCCTAGAAATGGTTGCAGACAAGAAGGACAACGCATGTTATGTGGAACTGTTATGCGCAGGTGGTGTGGAGGAGTGCTGGTTTACTTTTGAAGTTTTTCAGTACTAAAGTATTTAAAATTATGAAGTTGTTGCTTATGGACTAACTAATAACCTACCGAAAGAGAAAATATGTCGCGTCTTATGGACTTTCGTTAACTGTTTAAATTAATCTCTTTGGAATGTCAGGAATTTGATGAAGATAACTGTGTTAAATTAGCCTTAAGTGAGATGTATGCTTATTTTTCGCTTGATGAGAAGAATTTAGGAGTTAAGCGTGCCATGAGTTTACGGAATTTGTGGAATTCTGTGTTTTGATCATGTACCTTATTGGTTTCCTTTTATAATAGAAATGTAAAAAATCTGTTCTTAGTAGAATTAGAACTAACTTGATCTGGTCAGGAGCAGCTCCGGGGTACCCAACTGCTCGGTGTTGGGGGGGGAAATCGGCAGGGTTGACTGTCTTCACCCTCCTGCTGCTATTGGGCGGTCGGATTAGTCCTAGGACAACGTGGAGCAAATCTTGTTAAAAAAAAAAAAAACACCATATAGCAAAGTACCCTTTTAATTAACAGATGTAATTTACGCTAGGGTCAACCTAGCATCCGGGTTTCCATCCAGGTTTAGTTATATAAAATGTACAAAATTTTAAAATTTGTTACTAAATGTTTTGCTTTTATTTGGGGGAGGGGGGGGTGTCGGATTTACTAATCCTGTTTAATATATAGGCAGTGTAAAAGCCACCGAAGTGGCTGCTGAGGCATGATCAATTTGGTGTATTTTTAGGCTGAAGTTTCCACCTATTGGCTGGCTTAGTTTGAGCTATAATTTTACTCCAAAATGTTTGAACTTGTTACATTTTAAGCCATGCCACCTTTCTTACTAAACCACTGCCACTTGTCTAGTGATAGTGATGTTTACCCACCATTTGTCCTATTTTATTCACTATTATGTATTTCGATATTTTTAGTAACATGTATTTTACAGCTGTGATTGCTATTAGTATGGTTTTTACTTATGTTTACTCTAATATCGTTTAAGCCATCTTTTTAAGTTTTATTGTGGTTTATGAAGTGAAATACAAGGAGGACGCCTACAGGAACTGCCAAGTGGTGGGGCATGAGACCGAGGACTGCCCCACAAGGAAGACATGCAACCTCTGTGGGGAGGCAGCCCACATCTACCAAGGACGGCCCTAAGCGCACCAGATCCTGGGCATCCATCGCGGTCCCCACTCTGGCTCCAGCCCTGACAGCAAAGAAGCCTCAGGAGCAGCAGAAAAAGAATAAGACTAAAAGGTCCACTCTGCTATCAAACAAGGACCAAGTGATGCAACTACACATAGCTTCTCTTGCCTAATCACGACAGGTGAATTAGGCCTGAGAAACAAGAGTACCTTCCTTCCACCTAAGAATTCTCTACATGAGACCACGATTTCCCTCATTAAAAGGGATCTTGATGTTTTCAGAAGAGAAGTAGAAGGGGGACAATTCTCCTATAACTCAAACCTTACTAAATGCTGACAAACAGGCCCTTGATTCGCTTCTAAGGGATGACACTGACTATTAAACCAGAGTGGGTGCCTCGGTGATCATGAATAAGGTAGACAACATCGCTGAAATTAAGAGCCAATGTCAGGAGACACGTCTATATGGCCTTACCCAATAATCCCGTCTATAGCATTATGAGCAAGATCAAGACTATCTTATCTGATCACCTCCACAAGGGGACAATTGATTCGGACACTTTTTTGACCAAACAATTTACCATTACCCCAGTCATTTACACTTTACGAAAGATACAGAAGAGATTACAGGATCCACCGGGGAAACTGATAGCCTCGACAGAATCTGTCCTGTCACCTCGAGCCATATTTGTGGAAACAACATTGACCCCCTTAGTCAAACGTACTAAGTCCTTAGATAGATCCAGGTTTCTTACCCTTATTCATGATTTAGGGGCAATACCAATGGATGCTATACTGGTTACATTTCATGATGTGAGTATGTACACTATTAGAAAATTACTTCCCATTTTAAGATACTTATTTTGTTCAGAGACAGGGGGATCCATGGGATCCAACATGGCGCATCCCTACGCAAATGCATATATGGCCCTCTTTGAGGAGGACTACATTTACACTAACCTCAACTTCAGAACCCATTCGTTGATGTGGAAGCGATACATCAACAATATGTTCTGTATCTGGAGAGGACTCCTCGCTACAATTGAGGAATTTGCGACAACAAAAACATCTGGCCAGAACTTATGTTCACACTCTACCATGACAATTGAACTATTAGTTTTCTGGACACACAGATTACCAAAACCAATGACGGAAGGTTACAGTCGGATCTGTTCGCCAAGGAGACTGATAGCAACTCCCTTCTACACTACACTAGTTGTCACCCACCAGCTACCATCAAATTCCTGCCTAAGTCTCAATTCACCAGGATTTCACGCATAGTAGATGACACTAAGACTAGGGAGGAGAGACTGGTTGAAATCCATGAGAGGTTTGTGGAAAGGGGATATCCTAATTCAGTCCTAAAACGACTCCCTAGAACAGGTACGGGTGGCAGGACAAACAGGGAGAGGATTAACAGCAACAAAAAAATTCACTTTGTACACATTTCACCCGTTCTCCAAAGATCCAAATCATAAGGCGATACTGGCCTTTACTGGGCAAAGCATATCCGGGGATAACAGTTCAAACACCAATTTTTGTTACATCGTTACATTTCAAAGTATTTGAATGTTTCGATGTTTTGAAATTTTCTGCTCAATAAAGTTGATTAAACACGATCTGTTCTTATCAGACCCGATCTCTGGAAGCCAAAGACAATTCACAAGTTCATCCGAGCTAAGGACTTGATGGAGTCTGTTCCAGGACTCTCAGCAGATGCCATGAAGATCGTTTGGGAGAACGTGACTTCTAACCTGCTGACCAAAGGGCACAAGGATATGTCGTGGCTGGCCATCCAAGGGGATCTGCCCATACGGTCATTCATGCATGCCTGCATTTTGTATATATTTATACATTCATATATTTCATGTATTCTCATATATTTATATTTTTCATGAATTAATCTGCACAAATTTGTTATTTGCGCATTCATTCTTAGTCATGTTTTTATATATGTCTGTAGTATTCCATTTATGAAGTACAGTTTCTTTTTATAGGTGATATTCATGAGTGAGTGTATATATATATATATATATATATATATATATATATATATATATATATTATTGCTGGGGTATTCTATAGTTAAGGATGCCTGTGTGTAGTATATACACTTTCTATAGTCCACCACATTTAGAACCTGTCTCCTGATATCGCAATAACTCAAGATTCTCCTGAATCTCGTACATGTGCAACATCACATATCCGTGACCGTGCCATCTCGGTAAAGGATTTTATTAGCCTGCCATATTCCCGCGATTATTGCTGTGGTCTCACACATGTACAATGTGGAGGTAGGGACGCCATTATTCTTATCCTGCCGCCATGGACAAGTTATCATTGCCTTATGAAGCCAGTGTTTGGCTTTACTGCTTCACTTGTGTATATGAGCCTGTGTTCGGTTAGTTTATTGGTTCTTTAGGGTGTGTGATTTAGAATGAGACTTCTGATTGGTGCTGGAGGGCTATAAAATGGTGCCATCACCCCCAGACGAAGCTAGAGCGCGAAACGCACGTCGGCGCAATTGTTCTTTGTGGTAAGGTTTTCTATGTGGTTTCATTCTTTTATATACAATAGGTTACTATGCTGGACATGTGTGACCACCATTTAATAGCTTGGTTACTTTACTGTTCTATGTCTGTGTTAGCATTTTTGCTGCATATGATACTATATATTAAGCTTTGGTGACCAACAATGTTCTCATGTCAATTACGTCCACATTTACCTCCACACAGCAGTCTGGCTCTCCCTCCTTTCGTATCCGCCATTAACATGACGTGTATATGTATTTATATGTTTCTTATTATATGAAAAACACGAATTTCTTTTGTTTGTGGGTCTGTTATTAGTATTGTGCCTTAGCTAAAACCCGACCCATTTGTATCTACTGTTTCTTTATATGTCCTTTTGTGTGACTATGAAAATTAGACATGTCAATCTATACAGAAAACTATTTTTGGTTTCCTTGAAGTGGATCTTCCTTTGTACTGACTTCTATATGTAGTTATGTGGCTGTGCCAGGAGTTTCCCACCACTTCAACATGCACGGTGGTGGCGACACATGGACGTCTTACTCATCTGGACACGATTGGTATCCCAATTGCTGGAATTTATTTTTGCTTATTATCGATGTCAATGTTCAATTAACCGTCACATTAAGAGTAGTTTTTCAAAGTTTTGGATTTTTAAAAAAAAAAATCCCCCTAGAATATATGAACGTCACTTTGGCTGCAGAGTCAACGCTGTAAAAAAAAACAAAAACATTGGCACAAATGTAGTTGTCTAAATCCCCTCCATTCTGAATTTGTCTGTAGCTTCTTAGTACACTCTATGGAATATTAAAATGGTACCACTGAACTACAATCTGTGCCACAAAGTAAGCCCTCATATGGCTTGGTAAACATAAAAATAAAGAATTCCCAAGGCAGGGTGTAAAAAAAATATTGCTAGAAAAAGGGTTAAAGATTTCCTATTGCAGAAGCATGGATCTTTTGCTGGGGATCTTTCAAGTCCAGCTCTATTGTAGCAATTGCTTGTGAATTAAGATGTTTTATACTGCTTTTCGATAATTTCCTCGTGCTTAAACTCCCACATCTAAGAGACCACCCAAATAACTGCAAAATGACTACCACCCGTTGCGCTGACCTTGTAAGTTATGAAGGTCTTCCTATGGATTGCTCTATCACACTTGAGGGACTGTGTTGCCCTCGCCAGCCTAGAGAACCTTTAGAGTTGCTCAGACTCAGGATGGGAGATGAGGATGCGATCAGCCACTTACTACACAAGCGTACACACATCTTGATGGTCAAAGGGGGCATCTGTTAGGTTGAAGTATTTTGACTTCAGTAGTGCATTCAACATCAAACCCAACCTTCTTGTGTAGAAAATAAGGAAGATGAACGTATGGAGCACCCTAGTCAATTTGACAAAGGACTATCCTTATGAACAGACCACAACTCGTCAGGTTGGGCAGCGACGTCCGACTGCCTTAACTATGGCGGAGTGCCGCAAGGTACTATTTTATCACCCTGTTTACGATGTACACCACTGATTTCAAGCGCTACTCAGACTGCTGTTTAATGACTCTGTAGTTTGCCTTATCAAGGATGGGGACAAAGTATAGGAACGTGGTATAAAAATTCTCACAGTGGAGAAGTCTTCTACTGAACATCAGCAAAACCAAAGAAATGGTGGTTGACTTATGCAGGAAGAGTACAGAGCCACCAACCCCTCACATTGGGTGGAGCAGATAGTGGAGAACGTCTCGGCCTTCAAATACTTGGGCATCTTCTTAGACAACAAGCTACAGTCATGGCCAAAAGTTTTGAGAATGATACAAATATTAATTTTTACAAAGTCTGCTTCAGTTTTTCTAATGGCAATTTGCATATACTCCAGAATGTTATAAAGAGTGATCAGCTTAACAGCAATTACTTGCAAAGTCAATATTTGCCTAGAAAATGAACTTTATCCCCCAAAACACATTTCAACATCATTGCAGCCCTGCCTTAAAAGGACCACCTAACATCGTTTCAGTGATTGCTCCATTAACACAGGTGTGGGTGTTGATGAGGACAGGGCTGGAGATCAATCTGTCATGATTAAGTAAGAATGACACCACTGGACACTTTAAAAGGAGGCTGGTGCTTGCCATCATTGTTTCTCTTCTGTTAACCATGGTTATCTCTAAAGAAACACGTGCAGTCATCATTGCACTGCACAAAAATGGCCTAACCGGGAAGAGTATTGCAGCTGGAAAGATTGCACCTCAGTCAACAATCTATCGCATCATCAAGAACTTCAAGGAGAGAGGTTCCATTGGTGCCAAAAAGGCTCCAGGGCGCCCAAGAAAGACCAGCAAGCGGCAGGACCGTCTCTTAAAAGTGTTTCAGCTGCGGGATCGGGCTACCAGCAGTGCAGAGCTTGCTGAGGAATGGCAGCAGGCAGGTGTGAGTGCATCTGCACGCACTGTGAGGTGGAGACTCTTGGAGCAAGGCCTGGTCTCAAGGAGGGCAGCAAAGAAGCCACTTCTCTACAGAAAAAACATCAGGGACAGACTGATATTCTGCAAAAGGTACAGGGAGTGGACTGCTGAGGACTGGGGTAAAGTCATTTTCTCTGATGAATCCCCTTTTCGATTGTTTGGAACATCTGGAAAACAGCTTATTCGGAGAAGAAGAGGTGAGCGCTACCACCAGTCTTGTCTCATGCCAACTGTAAAGCATCCTGAAACCATTCATGTGTGGGGTTGCTTCTCAGCCAAGGGAATCGGCTCTCTCACAGTCTTGCCTAAAAACACAGCCATGAATAAAGAATGGTACCAGAATGTCCTCCAAGAGCAACTTCTCCCAACCGTCCAAGAGCAGTTTGGCGCTCAACAATGCCTTTTCCAGCATGATGGAGCACCTTGCCATAAAGCAAAGGTGATAACTAAATGGCTCAGGGAACAAAACAGAGATTTTTGGTCCATGGCCTGGAAACTCCCCAGATCTTAATCCCATTGAGAACTTGTGGTCAATCATCAAGAGACGGGTGGACAAACAAAAACCAACAAATTCAGACAAAATTAAAGCATTGATTCTGCAAGAATGGACTGCTATCAGTCAGGATTTGGTCCAGAAGTTGATTGAGAGCATGCCAGGGAGAATTGCAGAGGTCCTGAAGAAGAAGGGTCAACACTGCAAATATTGACTTGCTGCATTAACTCATTCTAACTGTCAATATAAGCTTCTGTTACTCATAATATGAATGCAATTATATTTCTGTATGTGATAAAAACATCTGACAAACACACATAAAAACCAGAGGGCAGCAGATCATGTGAAAATAGAATATTTGTGTCATTCTCAAAACTTTTGGCCATGACTGTAGACTGGCAGATAAATGCTGAGGTGTACATAAAAGGGGCCAGCAGACCTCTAGCATCACTTATGGGCATTTGAGGTCTACAACAGACTGATGCTTTCTACCATTCTGTAGTCGGGCAGGCGCCTTGTTTGTTGTAAACTTATTATATATCACAAGAGATCAAACCTACACAGAGGAAGCAAATAAAGTACATGGTGTACCTGGTGGCCGATATCTGTACATAAATAGTATGATGTTTGCTCCACTTAGTAACTGTTCCATCTCGGATTAGTTATGTGGTATGAGGTGACGGGTTGGGTATATCAGATCACCTTATTAACTAGCATTTTATACTTATTTGACCACTTCACATCACTAGACTGATACATGACAAATCTAACCAACAGCCTGTTCAGTGCGGATGTCCTTATTTGCGCTTTTTAATGCCTTAATATGTGGATGTAATGGTGTTTTAAAAAAGTTAAAACACAGAACCCCTGAAATTCTCAGATTAAAAAAGTGCTGAATAAAGTTGTGCGCCAAGAAGATTTGAAGCATTTTCTGTGGCATTTGTCATTTTACACTTTTCCTTTTCATCACAACACTGCTGCTAGCGCCAGGTTATATCTTAAAGGGCAAGGGAATTATTAAGTCCTCACACACAATACAAGGAATTTCTCAAGCCCTGCCCTTCAAAATCCTGGTATTAAAAGTTGCAAGTGTGACTTAGAAAGTGGAACATCTAAGCACAGAAGTGTTAGTCTAATAGATGCAGCAAATTTAAAATTGTGCAATGTGTGTTATATTTCTGCGAATTACTGCAGAGCCCAGCACAACAGATAAATCCCCTCATTGTATTTGTGGCTTGTTCTGAGGCAACATGTTACAAAAAGTGTTTTTGGCCTTTGCAGAAATGCTGTTTTACAGTCCCAGCAATATCATTTACCCTTATTTACTATCATCCTCATATTGGGGGGAAAAACACTGAAGAGGCAGCACTCTCTCTCACTCGCTCTCTCTCTCACATACAGTCTTTAATGAGAAATAAAAGCTGTGTTATCCCCATAGACTTACATGGGGGGGGGGGCTGCAGAATGTTGCAGAGAAACAGGGCAAAATACAATTGATTTTGGTACATTTTTGGGGACTGCGTATTCTGTGGCAATTTTGGTTATATTTTGCCATGTGCTAGATTTATTTTAAACTTGAAAATTGTGAATTACTTTTCATATTTCAAATCTAACATTGTAAAAAACATCACTAAATACTGTAGAATGTAAGAACTGCTTGTGGTAAGAAACAATGTGCGCCCATGTGGATCTCTGACACTGTACACAAATGCTGCAAATATTCACTGAAGCATCAAAACCAAAAGAGACAATTGTGCTGCATTTAATATGGAAGATATATCATATTTATCTATATAATAGCTCTCTCTATATAGATCTACACACACGTCACGCTTATATTGCTACAAACAAAAAAACCTGCCTGCAGTGACTAGACTGAGCCTGCACAGGTGTCCGAGCACCTGCAAAATCACTGAGCACAGAGCTCTGAACACAAAATAGAGCAGGTAACGCGCAGGTAACGCTCTGGTAACGCTCTGGTAACGCTCTGGTAACGCTCTGGTAACGCTCTGGTAACGCTCTGGTAACGCTCTGGTAACGCTCTGGTAACGCTCTGGTAACGCTCTGGTAACGCTCTGGTAACGCTCTGGTAACGCTCGGGCCTACAATGAATTATTAGAGGTAGTTTCTACAGACAGAGCAATAAGACATCTTGGAGGTATAGGGCAGATTTCCTTAAGTGCCTTCACCAGGGTTATTTTGTGGCAATTTTGGCTTTACTACGGCTAACTCTACATACTAATATTCAGAAATTGCAAACTACTGCAGCTTGTGGTTTGTATGTAGAATTCTAAAATAAAGCTATAGATAAGATAAAGAAACCAGGTAAGCTCTACTAACATCCTCCAGCTACATTGTAAATCAAGTATCAAGAGAGTGTTCCAGGTGTCTGGTATTTAAAGGACAAGCTCCGCCTCCTCCACAGTGGGTGTGTCCACCTTTGTACAAGCTGTAACTCTTTCCTCACCAGAGATATGTTAACCCTTACGATACCTTACACTGTATTTTTCCTTGGATTTTTTTCTTTAAAGCAAAAAAAAGGCCAATAAAAATCATCTGTGCTGCTTAGCATTTTTAACATCCTTCCCCCTGTAGCCATTTTTTGTTTCGTTGTTTACTTCCCGCTTTCCAAAAGCCATAACTTTTTTTTATTTTTCTGTTCCAATAACCATATGAGGCTTCGTTTCTTTGTGAAACAAATTGTACTTCATTAATGCACCGTTTAATATTCAGTCTAATAGTATTGGCAAGCGGGAAAGTAATTCAGGCCGAGGCCCCACGTGGTGCACTGTGGACTTTGTGAGAAGCAATGCGGGAAGGCTCCGTCTGGGGGTCTCCGGCCTGCTTTGTTAGTGTTTGTATTTTTTTTTTTTTTTTTTTGTACTATTGGTCTGTTTCAGACCTTGTTGTATTATAAAACTGCAATAAAAATTTGAATTGAAAAAAAAAAAATCAATGTGGGAAAAACCACAATGTGTTTCCTCTGTTTTTCCCCCCCGTAGTGCTTTTTGCGCTGCAGCCCACTATTTGGGGCCTTAGCCTCAAAGTTGGGTGGAATTAGAGAAAAAACATGTTTGTGTGATTTTCATACAGGCTTCGTTCATTAGGCTTCCAAAATGACGTCCCCTGTATTCTGTGGGTCGGTACCATTACAGCAATACTAAATTTATATAGTGGGGTTTTTTTTTACGCTTTAACTCCTTAACAAAAATCCAAAACATTAAATAAATTCTTCTGTGTACGGCGCTGCATAAGGCGTCTTTTCTTTGCAGGGCCGCTTGAACTTTTTATTTATACTATTTTGGGGAATGTCTATTGTTCTGATTGCTTTTTAGCAGAATTTTTATGGGAGACGTAACAGTGAATAAACGGCGGTTCGGCTCTTTTGTTTTTTTCCTCGCTACAGTGTTCACGGTTTTTTAATCTTGACGGTTTGTTGTGCACATAACTTTTTTTTTACTTTTTTTTTCCCCATAATGAAATACAAAGCAAAATGCCTGATAAAAATTAAACCCAGAGGATGATGCATTTTGAAGCAAAAAAAAAAAAAAAAACAAAGATACAAAAAATACTCCATAAAAAATTAAATGCAGGACTTCTAATATTTTAATATTAACCTGTAACATTTGGCCATAGAGTATTTAAGTGTGTTTTTTGTCATAAGAAATGTCACCAAAAACGCCATTAAAAAGCCCATACCCGGTGATGTTAAAGCTTGTGTGACACCGCCCTGAGGCCCAGGTTACACTTCGCAGGGAGTTCGCCGATGTGGAATAGTTGGTGGATAACCCCCGGCATAGTACAGGACAAGAAGTGCAGTGAATGGGATTTCTTAGGCCGCAGATTGTTTTGCGCAGCATCTTAGTTATTACCGCGAGTTCGATCACAGTTTTCACCCTTTGCAGACTTAAACATTAGGGGTAAATTTATAATTCCCTCTACGCAAGGAAACTGGAGCAGAGACGTGATATTGTGCCACATACTCTTCATTATTATATACAACGTACTCTATTATTATACAGAATATCCTCCTAAACATTATACAGTTTGCTCTGTATTATTATATTGGTCTTCCTCAATGTAGCATACAGTGTTCTCCGATATTATATACAGTGTTCTCATTATTATTATATAAAGTGTAATCCTCGTTAGTCTCCTCTATTATATACTGTGTCCTATATAATACTTATTTTCCACCATAATTTGCAAATAAATTCTTTAAAAATCAGACAATGTGATTTTCTGGATTTGTTTTCTCATTTTGTCTCTCATAGCTGAGGTCTACCTATGATGACAATTACAGGACTCTCTCTTCTTTTTAAGTGGGAGAACTTGCACAATTGGTGGCTGACTAAATACTTTTTTCCCCCACTGTATAGCATGCTTTTATTATTACATACAATGCCCTCTTTATTATATTGTGTCCTCTTTGTTAATATATACAGAGCCCTTTTTATTATATAAGTGTCCTCCTCATTATTACAGTATTCTCTTTATTATATACAGTGTCATCTTTATTAATATATATGGTGTCCTCATTATCATATTCAATGTTCTCTTTATTATCTAGTGTCCACCACATTATTATATACAGTGTTCTCTGTATTATTTTATACAATGTCCTCTATATTATGACAAAGTTTCCTCCTCATCATTACATAGTGTTCTCTTCAGTATTATAGAAAGTATCCAGTTTACCATTATATAAAGTGTCCTCTGTATTATTATATATAGTGTCCTCATTATATACAGTGTGCTTATATATAGTGTCCAGATTATATACAGTGTGCTCATATACAGTGCTGGCCAAAAGTATTGGCACCCCTGCAATTCTGTCAGATAATACTCAATTTCTTCCAGAAAATGATTGCAATCACAAATGCTTTGGTAATAATATCTTCATTTATTTTGCTTGCAATGAAAAAACACAAAAGAGAATGAAAAAAAAAGTCAAATCATTGATCATTTTACACAAAACTCCAAAAATGGGCCTGACAAAAGTATTGGCACCCTCAGCCTAATACTTGGTAGCACAACCTTTAGACAAAATAACTGCGAACAACCGCTTCCGGTAACCATCAATGAGTTTCTTACAATGCTCTGCTGGAATTTCTCCAGGTCCCTGAGATGTGAAGGGCGCCTTCTCCAAACTGCCATTGTGAGATCTCTCCACAGGTGTTCTATGGGATTCAGGTCTGGACTCATTGCTGGCCACTTTACAAGTCTCCAGTGCTTTCTCTCAAACCATTTTCTAGTGCTTTTTGAAGTGTGTTTTGGGTCATTGTCCTGCTGGAAGACCCATGACCTCTGAGGGAGACCCAGCTTTCTCACACTGGGCCCTACATTATGCTGCAGACTTCATAATGCCATGCACACGGTCAAGCAGTCCAGTGCCAGAGGCAGCAAAACCCCAAAACATCAGGGAACCTCCGCCATGTTTGACTGTAGGGACCGTGTTCTTTTCTTTGAAGGCCTCTTTTTTTTTCCTGTAAACTCTATGTTGATGCCTTTTCCCAAAAAGCTCTACTTTTGTCTCCTCTGACCAGAGAACATTCTTCCAAAAAGTTTTTGGCTTCCTCAGGTAAGTTTTGGCAAACTCCAGCCTGGCTTTTTTATGTCTCTGGGTCAGAAGTGGGGTCTTCCTGGGTATCCTACCATAGAGTCATTCAGACGCCGACGGATAGTACGGGTTGACACTGTTGTACCCTCGGACTGCAGGGCAGCTAGAACTTGTTTGGATGTTAGTCGAGGTTCTTTAGCCACCATCCGCACAATCTTTCGTTGAAATCTCTCGTCAATTTTCCTTTTCCGTCCACATCTAGGGAGGTTAGCCACAGTGCCATGGGCTTTAAACTTCTTGATGACACTGCGCACGGTAGACACAGCAACATTCAGGTCTTTGGAGATGGACTTGTAGCCTTGAGATTGCTCATGCTTCCTCACAATTTTGCTTCTCAAGTCCTCAGACAGTTCTTTGGTCTTCTTTCTTTTCTCCATGCTCAATGTGGTACACACAAGGACACAGGACAGAGGTTGAGTCAACTTTAATCCATTTCAACTGGCTGCAAGTGTGATTTAGTTATTGCCACCACCTGTTATGTGCCACAGGTAAGTAACAGGTGCTGTTAATTACACAAATTAGAGAAGCATCACCTGATTTTTCAAAGGGTGCCAATACTTTTGTCCACCCCCTTTTTTTTATGTTTGGTGTGGAATTATATCCAATTTGGCTTTCTGACAATTCTTTTTGTGGTTTTCCATTGAAGACAAATTAAATGAAGATATTATTACCAAAGCATTTGTGATTGCAATCATTTTCTGGAAGACATTGAGTATTATCTGACAGAATTGCAGGGGTGCCAATACTTTTGGCCATCACTGTATAGTGTCCTCATTATATACAGTGTTGGCTTTATTTTAGTGTCCTCTTTTATTATTATAGCGTCCTCCTAATTTGTATACACGCTGCTTTCTTTAATATTATCTACAGTATCCATTTAATCTAAAAAAAATATATAATCCTCCATGTTTATATACAATGTTTTTATTATAAATTTATGCAATGTTCTCTTACTATTTGTCCTCTTAGTCTTTCTATTATATATGTCCTTTTTGTTATTATATACAATGTCTTCAGTATTATATATAGTGTTGTCCCTATTCTTACAGTCATATGAAAAAGTTTGGGCACCCCTATTAATCTTAATCATTTTTAGTTCTAAATATTTGGGTGTTTGCAACAGCCATTTCAATTTGATATATCTAATAACTGATGGACACAGTAATATTTCAGGATTGAAATGAGGTTTATTGTACTAACAGAAAATGTGCAATATGCATTAAACCAAAATTTGACCGGTGCAAAAATTTGGGTACCCTTATCATTTTATTGATTTGAATACTCCTAACTACTTTTTACTGACTTACTGAAGCACAAAATTGGTTTTGTAACCTCACTGAGCTTTGAACTTCATAGCCAGGTGTATCCAATCATGAGAAAAGGTATTTAAGGTGGCCAATTGCAAGTTGTTCTCCTATTTGAATCTCCTCTGAAGAGTGGCATCATGGGCTCCTCAAAACAACTCTCAAATGATCTGAAAACAAAGATTGTTCAACATAGTTGTTCAGGGGAAGGATACAAAAAGTTGTCTCAGAGATTTAACCTGTCAGTTTCCACTGTGAGGAACATAGTAAGGAAATGAAGACCACAGGGACAGTTCTTGTTAAGCCCAGAAGTGGCAGGCCAAGAAAAATATCAGAAAGGCAGAGAAGAAGAATGGTGAGAACAGTCAAGAACAATCCACAGACCACCTCCAAAGAGCTGCAGCATCATCTTGCTGCAGATGGTGTCACTGTGCATCGGTCAACAATACAGCACACTTTGCACAAGGAGAAGCTGTATGGGAGAGTGATGCGAAAGAAGCCGTTTCTGAAAGCACGCCACAAACAGAGTCGCCTGAGGTATGCAAAAGCACATTTGGACAAGCCAGCTTCATTTTGGAAGAAGGTCCTGTGGACTGATGAAACAAAGATTGAGTTGTTTGGTCATACAAAAAGGCGTTATGCATGGCGTCCAAAAAACACAGCATTCCAAGAAAAACACTTGCTACCCACTGTAAAATTTGGTGGAGGTTCCATCATGCTTTGGGGCTGTGTGGCCAATGCCGGCACCGGGAATCTTGTTAAAGTTGAGGGTCGCATGGATTCAACTCAGTATCAGCAGATTCTTGAGAATAATGTACAAGAATCAGTGACGAATTTGAAGTTACGCCGGGGATGGATATTTCAGCAAGACAATGATCCAAATCTACTCAGGCATTCATGCAGAGGAACAATTACAATGTTCTGGAATGGCCATCCCAGTCCCCAGACCTGAATATCATTGAACATCTGTGGGATAATTTGAAGCGGGCTGTCCATGCTCGGCGACCATCAAACTTAACTGAACTGGAATTGTTTTGTAAAGAGGAATGGTCAAAAATACCTTCATCCAGGATCCAGGAACTGATTAAAAGCTACAGGAAGCGACTAGAGGCTGTTATTTTTGCAAAAGGAGGATCTACTAAATATTAATGTCACTTTTCTGTTGAGGTGCCCATACTTTTGCACCGGTCAAATTTTGGTTTAATGCATATTGCACATTTACTGTTAGTACAATAAACCTCATTTCAATCCTGAAATATTACTGTGTCCATCAGTTATTAGATATATCAAATTGAAATGGCTGTTGCAAACACCCAAATATTTAGAACTAAAAATGATTAAGATTAATAGGGGTGCCCAAACTGTTTCATATGACTGTATATACAGTGTTATATACATTATAGTGTTATCATTATTACATATAGATTTCTCTGCTGACAGTATACTCTTTAGTATTATAGTGTCCTCATTATATAGTGTTCTTTATTATTTTGTACTGTGTCCTATTAATATGTTTACTGTTCTTCTCATTCTATACAGCGCTGTCTCTGTTTATATATAGCGTACTTGTTTAGTATATATAGTGTCCTCCTAATTTTTAAATACAGATTTCTTTAAATATATATATATATAGTTGTTGTTATATACAGTATTCTAACTATATAATATCCTTTTTATTAATGTCCTTTTTTAATTGTAATTCATTTATTATTTCTGTATTATATACAACGTCCTCTATCATTATAGATAAGCCTTCCTGATTATTATATAGTGTCCTCATCTATATTATATACATATTTCTTCATTATCAGCAATCTCCTCTTTGCAGACAAGGCCTCTCTCCCAGAGTTAGGCCTGAAACCCCTTTTTTATTTTTTTGTTAAGCCGCCGGCGCCGGAAGAGACCGGCGGCCGTGGGGGGGGGGGGGGTATAACGGGGCCCGTCGGGGCCCGGGGGTTGTGGACCGGGGGCAAGGCGGGGGGTTTGGTCTCCGCAACCAGAAACTACACGCCCTACAGCAGCAGGGGACTTCAGTTTAACGGCGGTCTCTCATAAGTTTGTCGCTGCTCTGGACATCTAGCAGCAACGTGGCCCATCCGTCCACACTCCCAGCAGCGTATCTCCCGTCGTTCTGGCCATCTGTTTGGGCCCCTTCGGTAAGCCCCTTCGATTTCTCCTGAGCACTGCATTAACTGATTTTGGACCCCTTCGGTAGGTCCTATCCTCATCCCTCCAGCGGGGTGGTGGGTGATTCTGATTTTCTGGGTATGGACGGCTCACCCTTTCACCTCCAGTTTTCTGGAAGTCTGCAATTTTCATAGAATGTTCATCACAACGGGTGTGCAAGTGTTCCATTTGCTCTTGCAGTTTCTGCATTACTGTGAGAATTTCTTTAACCGTCCCCTTTTCTACTGTCTCTGAGCCAGAACTAGCCCCCTGTGACAAAGTAACTCCAACTGCGGTCTGGGGCTTCGGGAACATACTATTGGCACGGGAGATGGCCTCTACCTGTACATCATGGAATTTAGCATCAGTCTCTCGTCGTATAAAATCCTGCATAGTCACAGTTAAACTGCCGTCACGTATCCCCAGGACAAACTGGTCACGGAGAGTCCGATCAGGGTTACAGAAGGCTGGCGAGCCCCCTCTTTCCTTCACTTGAATATCTCGGAGCAGTTCTTGTAGGGCATTTGCATATTGGGGAAGGCTTTCATTCTCCTGTTGTACCCTCTGGAAGAACCGAGCCTGCAGAGACCCCAGCAATGCAGTTTCTCCATAAATGGTTTCTAGAATCTGGACTACTTGCTCAAATGTCTGCCTTTGTTCAAATGGCCTCAATATCACCGTGGTCTTAGCATCCCCTTGTAATGTCAATATTGCTAGCTCTACTAGTACTTCTGGTGCGGTCTGGTACATTCGCTGTATCATTCGTATCTGTTCCACCCACATACTCACTGACATATTATTGCCATCAAATTTAGCTAACTGACTCATTATAGCCCCTGCTGGCATTCTTCCTCCAGCACCATTCTCCCGAACGGGTGCGTCACCGTCCATTCTGGTAAGCGGATCCTGCCGACTACGCCAATTTGTGAACCGAGAGCAAGGCAGGTGGTTTGGTCTCCGCAACCAGAAATGAACGCACACGCGGTAGTTCAAGAAAAGAATATATATTTACTATAAGTTAATAAAGGCTATTTGAAGGTAAAATGACAGGGATAAAGACAAGCAAAAAAATATACAATATAGCATGAACAATTTCAAGGCAAATTCTGCAATGGTTTCTACTTTTACTCTGTCCAATTCTGCAGTATGGACACTGAATGAACAATATACTCAAAACTATCCCTAACTGACCCTGACATCACATTTGGGTGCACCCCCTTTCCCCCAGTGGTCCAGGTGGACCGCTTACAGTCTGTAGAAGCGCGCGGTGGGGCCCAAAGTCGTTCCTTTCTTTTATAGCGAAACGTCCTCTCCTCACGGTTATCAGGATCTTGGGAGAAATGAAGTCCTTTTTAACAGGGAAACCCAATGAATGCAATGTAATCCAACAGCAGATTCCACTCAGCACACTGACAGTCCTGCCGAACCCATACACTGAGCTGGGATGTAAGCCGGGGTTTAGCAGGTGCTGTCCAGTACATCAACAGCACTGCGAGTCTCTATCTGTGGTATCCATATACACAGTCACAATGTCAGTCTCACTGATCAGCCACTGAGCACAGTTCCTTTCACGTGGACTCACTAGTCCTGTTGTCTCTTTACACTCTGTTTGTCTCTGGACCAAGATACAGCTTGGCTGTACAGAAAAATCTCCACACCAGTTCAATACAACACTTGCTAAGATGGCTGCTGCTCTCTGTCTCGTCACTTCCTGCTTCTCTGCTCACATTCTGTCTGCAGAACAGGCAAGCTGACATAAAAGGGGGGGGAGTCACTCCAGCATCATGTCACAATTACAATGGCTGCTGTCTTAAAGGAACAGAATCACAGAAATACATTCAACATTAACAGTTTATACAGACAAATAAAGCTTAGGACAACATTGGCTGTCTCTTACAGGATGTCATGGCTACAAGTCATGTGCTGGAAGTCCTGAAGTAAAGCTCTATCATCTCTCTCTCATATCTTTCTATCTATCTATCTATCTATCTATCTATCTATCTATCTATCTATCTGTCTCCTCTCTCTCTCTCTCTCTCTCTCTCTCTCTCTCTCTCTCTTTTTTCACAAGCCTCTGCTAATGGCTGATACCATAGAACAATAGTGAGTGTTGTATTTCCAGTACAGGATCTGTGAGCGTCTATGGGCTGATATGGTTCATGTGATGTGATATGGCGGCAGGCCCCTGCTGCTGCTGCTGCTGCTGTTACATTGCTGTCTCTGACTATATAGAGATCTGTTGGTCTCTTCAGCAGGGTCAGATCTCTCCTTGTGTCTGATGTGCTGCAGACATGTCTAATCCTATGGCCGGGAATAAAGAACACAAATTCATTTTATATAGAGAGATAGTTCTAGTGACCTGCTCATTATTATATACAGTGTCCTGTTTATTATTATATATAGTGTCCTGCTCATTATTATATACACTATCCTCTTATATATAGTGACCTGCTCATTATTATATACAGTGTCCTGTTTATTATTATATATAGTGATCTGCTCAATATTGTATACAGTGTTCTCATTATTATATACAGTGCTCTGCTCATTATTATATAGTGTCCTCTTTATTGTTATATATAGTGTTGTGCTCATTATTATATACAGTATCCTCATTATACAGTATACAGTACTCTGCACATTATATACAGTATCCTCTTTATTATATACAGTGTTATCTTTATTATTATATATAGTGACCCGCTCAATATTGTATACAGTGTCCTGTTTATTATATATAGTGACCTTCTCATTATATACAGTATCATCTTTATTATTACATACAGTCCCCTGCTCATTATATACAGTGTTCTCTTTATTGTTAGTGTTGTGCTCATTATTATATACAGTATCTTCATTATATACAGTACCCTGCGCATTATTATATACAGCATCCTCTTTATATATAGTGACCTGCTCAAGATTGTATGCAATGTCCTGTTTATTATATATAGTGACCTGCTCAATATTGTATACAGAATCCTCTTGATTATTATATACAGGGCTCTGCTCATTATTATATAGTGTCCTCTTTATTATTATATATAGTGACCTGCTTATCATTGTATACAGTGAAGGAGGGTGAGGATGGTTTCAAGGAAGGGCGGAGGAGTTCTCTACCATCTATTGTCCTGGGCGCCTGGTGTTTCAAGCAAATGGACTTAATAGTATGTCACCGGGTGATGCCGTCCGCACTATCTGAGCGGGCGTTATCGGGAGCGGGTGTTAGCTGTAACTAACCACTAACACCCACTCAATTAAACCCAAGTCGGAGCTGAGCTCCAATCGGAGGTTTTAACCCCTTGGATGCTGCGGTCAAACGTGACTGCAGCATCCAAGGGGTTTCGCCATGTTTCTGACCACTTTTGGCACCCTCCCAGCGACAAACGGGGGTGCTGATATGTATTTCATGCAGTTCGGGGTCTGACACCGGGCTGCTACAAGTCCTTAGTACCTGGTTGATCCTGCCTTCGATGCAGGAAGTCAGTCTATGCATCTGCATAGGCTGACTTCCTCTATAGACTTCAATACATGTGTATGCTCGTGTATTGCAGTCTATAGTACTGAACCAGCGATCACAGCATCGCTGGTTCAGGTGTCCTAATGGTTGTCCTAAAAAAAGTAAAAAAAAAAAAAAGTGTAATAAAAAAAAAAATTGACTTTGTGAAAAAAATGAATAAAGTTATAAAGCCCCAAAAATTCCCTTTTCGAATATAAAATTAATTATATATATATAAAAAAAAAAAACTAAAAATTAATAAAAACAATACATATTTGGTATTTCCACGTCCGTAACAATCCATACAATAAAACTGAAAAGATATTTAACTTGTATGGTGAACGTCAGGGAAAAAAAAAGAAAAAAAAACACCGGAGATAATGATTTTTACCCGTTTCGCCTTACAAAAAATGCTATAAAAAGTGAACAAAAAGTCATATGTACCCCAAAACAGTACTAATAAAAAGCACACAGGTTGTCCCACACAAAATAAGTCCTCAACTAACTCTGTCAACTGAAAAATATAAATGTTATGCATCTCAGAAGATGGCGATGCAAAAATAATTGATTTGTCCCCAAATGGGTTTTTGTTCTGTAGAATTAGTAACACATAAAAAACAATATAAATGAGGTATCGCCGTAATCGCACCGACCCGCAGAATAAAGGTAACAGGTTACTTACGCTGTACGCTGCACGGCAAAAAAATGTAAAAGGTAAGAAGCTATGCTACAATTGCTGTTTTTTTTTTTTTAATCTACCAAGAAAGAGTTAATAAAATTTAGTCAATAAGATATAGGCAACCAAAAATGGTGTCATTACAAAATACATCTCATCCCGTAAAAAAACAGCCCTCATATGGCTACATCACCAGAAAAATAAAAAAATATAGCTTGTACAATGTGAAGACAAAAACCCCCAAATCATTAGGACATAACTGGCTGCGTCAGGAAGAGAATGTATAAGCTGTGCGAGCATATATCAGGGGACAAACCAGATTTAGAGCTTACAAGGGAAAAGACACCAGAAGTGACCCCCAGAGTGACCTCCCCAATAATAGGAACTACTGGGGAAATAGTAGGGAATTTGGTGTTTCCCATGTACTCCGCACAGTTTACATAGTCACTTTTCACCATCCGCTGTGCAGTCACGTCTGGGATACTAATGCTCACTACACCCCTTGATAAATTCTTTGAGGGGTGCAGTTTTCAAAATGGGGTCACTCCCTAGGGGATTCCACTTTTCTGGTACCTTAGAGGCTCTGCAAACATGACATGGTGTCCAGATACCAAACATCTGAATCTGTGCTCCAAAAGCCACATAGCGCTCCTTCCCTTCTGCGCCCTGCTGTGTGCCCAAACTGCAGATTATACCCACATGTATGACACTGGTGTACCCAGAATAACGTACTTAATGTCATATGTGGGTATAAACTGCTATTTGGGCATAGCCGGGCACAGAAGGGAAGGAGCGCTATTTGGTTTTTGGAGCACAGATTTAAACGGATTGGTTTTTGGACATCGTGACACTTTTGCAGAGCCCTGAAATGCCAGTAAAGTGGAATCCTCTGACATGTGACACCATTTTGGAAACTACACCCCTGAAGGTATTAATCCAGGGTGCAGTGATAATTTTTTTTTTTATATAACTGTAATTTTATTGAAAAATTTTTCATTAACAAGGAATAAAGAAAAAACAAAAAAACAATAATAATCAAACAAACAGGAAGCATTGAGGTAAATAGAGGCTATCTGCCTCCTCCCCCTTAAGCAATATGCATTTAAATTAAGCAGTGAACAAGGGAGGGGGGAATGGAGGGGTTAAGAAGACAAGGGTAGGACCAAAGGGAAGGGGGGGGGGAGGGAAGGAGAGGACTAGAGATCAGAGACCCTGTAATGTACAATACATGTCCCAGGGTGCCCAAATAGCCCCAAAGGCTTCCCGTGAATTATGTAGGCCAGCAGTCAGGTATTCAAGACTCCTCACATCCTTCATTCTAGCCACAAGCTCAAGACTAGATGGGGGACTCACCTTCTTCCAGTTTCTAGCTATGAGAGTTTTAGCTGCAGTACAAAGATGCAAGAAAAGCCTGGATGACTTATTGCCCAGGTGTCTGGGGGGGAAGGTTCAGGAGATAAAGAAGAGGGTCAAGAGGAACCTCTTGCAAAAAGAGAGCAGTCGTCAGAGTCCTGACCTCCCTCCAAAAACCGAGGATGAGAGGGCACGTCCAAAAGATATGGTGCAGGGTACCCACCGCAGCTCCACAGCGCCAGCACCATGGGGGAACTAATGGGTTTAAAGTATGAAGGAGAGCCGGAGTATGATACCAATGCATCAACAGCTTATACTGCGTTTCCCTAAACGTAATGCACTGAGATGATTTCTGGGCCCGAGACCATACAATCCGCCACTGTTCCTGGGAGATGGGTTTACCCACCGCCTCCTCCCATTTAAGCATATAGCGATGATTAACAGGAGAGCCTGTAGTTTGTGAGTTAAGAAGTTGGTAAATAGAGGATATAAAGCCCCTAGTGGACGTGCCTGCACGGCAAATCTTTTCAAAAGCGGTGGGGAGTGACACCTTAAGAGACCCATGGAGGGAGCGGACAAAGTGAACCACCTGCAAGTAATGGAACCATTCAGTACTTGGCAGGTTTTGATTAGCTGTAAGATGAGCAAAGGACCTGAGTTCCAAGGTTCCAGGGTCAACCATATCAGCAATCCGGTAAAGGCCAGCTTCAGACCACACTTTAGTCATGGCAGAAGTCAGGCTCTCCGGGAGAAGGGGGTTGTATAGTATGGAGACCATAGATGAGCGCGGGGACATCAGGGAGAATCTAGCACAACAGGTAGACCAGATAGATCTAGTAAACCGAATGGGGCCCAACAGGTACGAGGCAGGGGGGTGGGGGGGGGAGCTGACCCACAGAAGCGCGTTAGGATGCATGGGTGCCAGCCATAGCTTCTCTATCTGCACCCATCTGGTGTATGCTGGCATAGCCGCCCAGAATGGGATATGGCGTAAGTGGGCCGCCCAGTAATAATGTAACAGATGTGGGACAGCCATACCCCCAGACCCCCTATCCGCCAGCATAACAGATCTAGGTATTCGGTGTCGTTTTGCTTTCCAGATAAACTGGAAGATAGCTTTCTGTAGGTTCCGTAATTCTCCCCGAGGTATCGCGACTGGGAGCGTCTCGAAAAAATACAGTAGCTTCGGGAGGAGAGTCATCTTGACCGCAGCAATTCTCCCCAAAAGGGAGATAGGCAAGGGTTGCCATTTGTCCAATAGGGCTCTTAGCTCACAAAACAACCGCGGGTAGTTTGCTGAGTAGAGGGTCGCATAGGAGGTGGATATATGGACTCCCAGGTAGCGGATAGAGGACTCCCGCCACTGGAAATCGTAATTACTGCGGAGGAGAAGGAGAAGGTCCCGTGGGATGTTAAGTGGGAGTGCCTCAGTCTTCGCGGGGTTCACCTTATACCCTGAGAGATCACCATAGGTCTCTAGCGAGCGCAGCAAGTTTGGAAGGGTAGTATGAGGGGAGGTGTGAGTGAGGAGTACATCGTCCGCGAAGAGAGATATCTTAAATTCCTTATCTTGGACCATGATGCCCTTGATATTAGGGTCTCGCCTAATCTTGGCCGCTAGCGGTTCAATGCAGAGGGCAAATATGATGGGTGACAGGGGGCAACCTTGCCTAGTGCCATTTCGAATAGGGAAGGAGGGCGAAGATGCATGGGGAAGCTTAATTGCTGCTGAGGGTAAGGAGTAAAGGGCCTGGATAGCTGTGAGAAACGGTCCCGTAAGCCCGAACGCCTTAAGCGTAGTATGCATAAACGACCAATTTATGCGGTCAAAAGCCTTTTCAGCGTCCAGGCTCAAGAGAAGGGCCGGGGTAGAATAATGATTGGCCACCTCCACCAAATCCACAGTCCTCCTGGTGTTGTCACCACCCTGACGACAGGGGATGAATCCCACCTGGTCCTTATGGACAAGCAGAGGGAGCCAAGCATTCAGTCTATTGGCTAAGAGTTTGGTGAAAAGTTTCAGGTCCGTGTTCAGCAAAGCAATCGGTCGGTAGTTAGCACAATCCTGCAAGTCCTTACCCGGTTTAGGGACCAATGTGAGTAGTGAAGAGAGCATAGTCGGGGGTATAGGGGAACCTGAAAGGAAGGAATTGAAGAGGGACAATAGATGAGCAGAGAGTTCACCCTGGAAAACCTTATAATAATTGTAAGTGAACCCATCTGGGCCTGGGGCTTTCCCATTTGGGAGGTCCCTCAGGACCCCTTCTAGTTCCTCCCTGGTGATGGGGGTGTTCAGGGAGGTTAAGGCCTCAGGAGGAAGGCGTGGGAGACAACAATCCTTTAAATAGTCTTCCAGTAGTGTTGAGTCATCCCCAGGGAGTAGTGCTCGTGGGGGGGGTAAGTCATACAGCTTAGAGTAGTAAGAGTGGAACGCCAGCGCCACAGCATCAGGGTGATGTTGAAGAGTACCCGCGGGGTCACGGACAGAGTGTGGTGTGGAAGAGACCCGATGATCCCTGAGGGTTCCTGCCAGTAGGGTATGAGATTTATTACCTCGTTCAAAAAACCTCTGACGGGTATAAAGGAGAAGTCGTTCCACATGGCGGGTCTCCAAATCACGGAGGTCCGCCCGGGCCAGGACCAAACGGCGAAGAACCCCCAGGGATGGATGCGCTGCCAAAGTCGTCGTAAGGGACCGAATACGGGCTTGGAGGAGCTGTTCCTGGGCCTGTCTGTCCCTTTTAAGCCTAGAAGCCAATGCGATACAGCATCCTCTCATGACCGCCTTATGGGCTTCCCAGAGAATGGCAAGAGAGTCTACCAAGCCTAAGTTGTCCCTAAAATAATCTATCAAGTGTGTGCGCAGGGTCTTGAGGGAGGTCGGCGATTTGAGCAGTGTTTCGTTAAGACGCCAATGACATTGGCGAGTAGGCACTGGAGTCGTAGATAAGGTAACCACGACTGGGGCATGATCAGACCAGGTGAGAGGGCCAATGTTCATGTCCCTAAGCAAACGAAGAGCGGGAGCATTTCCAAAGAAGTAGTCAATGCGGGTGTGAGTGTTATGAGGGTGAGAAAAGAAGGTGTAGGAGCGCGCCGTAGGATTGTCCACTCGCCAAAGGTCATACAAAGAGTGGGCGCGGATCAGCCTGCGGAACTCCCTTGCAAGTTGGGCCAACCTATGGGGGGTTGGGCCCTGGGGTAACGCCAGACGATCCGCCCATTCAGAGAAGACCATGTTAAAGTCTCCCCCCACCAGCCAAGCTGATGGTGGGAGAGCGCGCAGACGGGAGAATACCCGGCGCAAGAATGGGATCTGCGCTGAATTGGGGGCATAGACATTGCATAAAACAATCGGGGCACCATAAAGGAGCCCCTCCAAGATAACAAACCGGCCACCTGGGTCTATGTGGGAAGTCGTCACTGTAATTGGGCAGGATCGAGAAAGAAGGATAGCCACCCCAGCTCTGCGTCGATTGTGGAAGGCCGAAAAAGCTACGGGAAAATAATGCTTAGCGAAGGCAAAAGTACCAGCGCGGTCAAAATGAGTCTCCTGAAGAAACGCCACATCCGCTCGTAAGGAGCGGAGTTCTCTAAGGACATGGCGCCTTTTAATGTTGGAACCCAGGCCCTTGACATTAATTGTCACGCACCTAACCATTGGGACCCAGGATTGGAGGACAGTGGCGGATTGCAATAAGCTCACCCATCTCACATGACGCTGGCAAGTTTCCCTCGGAGAGGCAAAAGGGCAATCCACAAACAGGAACCCAAAGTCGAGGCAGGGTCTCTAGATCAGGGAGGGGGGGGAAAGAGAGGGAGGGAGGGAGGCAAAAGACATCATAAATGACAAAGTAAAAATAAAAACAGTTAAACAATACTTTGTGGGCGAGGCTAAGTCACTCGCCTGGGGACCAATGAGGGCAGCCAGAGGTCCAATCAGGATCAATGGCCGCACAGTCCAAGTATCCCCTTAGGGGGGAGAGCGTGGACAGGAGGTCGCAGGGGAGGCGGTGGATCCCCAACCACCAGTAAAAAGAAGGAAGGAAGGGGAGTCACCGGAACCCCACCCCGCCCCACTCCGCTAAAACAATCCAATAATAAGCATAATAGATGAGACCCGTAGACCTAAAAAAGAAAAAAAGAGAAGCAAACATAACATTAAGGCATGCAGATTCCAAAGCACCACCGAGAAAAGGGAGAACGTCTCAAGGGGGGGCAGCCTCCTCAGGGATCAGTCTCCAGCCGGGGCCTCCGAGTGGTCACCACCGCGGAGGATGCATGACGTTGTCTGGGCTCCAATCGTTGCCAAACCGGTGGTGGGGGAGGGGGTGGAGAGAATAGCTCCCAGTCTGTTAAATCTGGCAGGGGAACATCCAATAGGTCACAGAAGAGAGGCAAATCCGCAAAGGAGCGAAGCGTAGCGGAGCGACCATCCCTACGAGCAATGAGAGCAAACGGATATCCCCACCGGTAAGGAATTTGGTGCTCCTGAAGAATCTGGAGGAGGGGTCGGAGATGGCGGCGTTTCTGGAGGGTGATTAGCGACAGATCCTGATAGAATTGTAGTGGAGCTCCCTGAAACTCGAAGTCTTTGAGTTTGCGCACTTTGCTCATTATAGCCTCTTTAAGGGTGAAGTCGTGGAGGCAGCAGATGACATCACGGGGTGTGGCGGAAGATCCTCTGGGTCGAAGGGCTCGATGTGCCCTATCAAACTTAATTTTGTGGGACGGGGGCTCCTGCAGTATAGTGTTGAAGACAGCCTCCAGCAGAACAGGCAGATCCTCAGATTGGTCAGCCTCTGGGAGTCCCTTGACGCGTATATTGTTGCGCCGGCCCCTGTTGTCAAGATCCTCCAAGTGGCGTTGCATGTCCCGTATAGCTGAACCCTGTTCAGTGGTAGTATCATGCAGTGAGGCAACATAGTCCCTGGTAGTGTCATGGTCATTCTCCAGCGTGTCCATTCGGTTAGCAATGGAGTGTAAATCAGTGCGGAGGGTAGCAATTTCAGATCGGAAGGATGCTGTGATTTCCGCAACCATACTTTTAAGGTCTTGTTTAGTAGTAAGTTGAGGAAGAAGGTCCGCCATGGATGATGGTGCTGAAGATGGGCCTGGGATACAGCTTTGGGGGTACAGGACTGGAGGGGGGGAGCCATAATCCTTGGGAGTGTGGGGCAGAGGAGCCCCTACGCCAGCGTCCCTCACCACGTCATCCCCCTCTGAGCCATGGAGGGGGGGGTGATGGGGGAAGATAGTAGCCGGGGGGCCACAGAGACCAGCTCTGTGGCCACAGGCTGCAACTCATCAGCGGTGCAGGAGGGAGCAGAGCCACTGACCTCAGATCTCCTTGAGAAGCTGGAAACTTCCGGGGTCCTCTCATGCCGCTCTGCCAGGAGTGCTGGTGAAGCAGAATGTAGTTGCTGGGACATCCCAGGGTGAGGAGACTGTGGGAGTACTCGTGCTGGGGAAACTCTGGGTTGCCCAGGCGCCGACAGGGATCTCTGTTGAAGCGGCGCTCCGCTGGCTGACAGGGGGAGCACGGGAGGAGAGAAGCTGCGCTGCGACCCCTGTGCCTGGAGAGCGGAGGAAATCCAAGATGGCCGCCCCGCAGCAGCCTGGCCCGGTAGAGAAGGCCGCTGGGCCAGAAAGGCGTCCAGGGTGGCCCCCCCAGACCTCTCCACGGACGCTGGGGTGCCCGGGGCCACCTTCCTCGGTAAGCGCTTGCCCATACTGCGCTTGCTGAGGGGTCCACGGGTCTCAGTAGCGAGCGGAGGAGCGGAGAAGGACCTGCGCGCGTGCTACTCCATGCGCGTCCAGGCCACGCCCCCCGTGGCTCCATTCTGAATGTTCTCAGCAGCTTGGGTGGAACGCTGTGTGGCGGTAGAATCACCAGAGAGAATGTCTTCTGGTGCTAACCGGTGTAGCAGGGCCACAGAGTGGAACTTGTGGAGGTTCACGGGAGCATCGCCCAAGTTGACTAAGCGGACAGGAACACGTCCATTGGAAACTGTGACAAGGCTGCGGGCAGCCATGACAAGTGGTTGGCCATCTACCTGTATGGGTTGTAGCAAGGCCTCGTAGTCCTGATTTTCTATGCCTGGACGGGCACGGCACCACACCATAGTTTCTGTTCCAGGCTGTAGGGTTACTGGACGGGTATCTTGGATCCGGACTCGACCAATTTCACCTTGTTTGTTGGCGAACTTGTGCTGGGCATTGAGTACACGAATGGCCCGCTGAATGGTCTGCTGGTCACTGGGAGAAGCTGTAAGGAGAGAGGCATGCAAGGCATCCAACACTTCTGCAAAGCAATGGCGTAAAACATTCATGCCTAATATTACAACTGCAAACCTATCATCCTCTACATCAGTGACAATTACACCCTGTCTAGGCAGTTTCAAGTCCCCAATCTGGATAGTGGGTTCCCAATAACCCTGCTGTGGTATGGGCTGTCCATTGCTGGCACACAGATTTATCCATGTGTCAGGTGTTCTATTCAACACACATAAGTCCCAATGTTCAAGGAACACCTGCTTGCGCAGGGTTGTTACCTGAGATCCAGTGTCCACCAACGCTGTCAGAGGGACGCCGTTCACCCGGATTGTGATGTGTGGGCAGGCTGAGACGAAGCGTGACAATGGCACTGAAGATTCACCTGGGCCCTTCTTCTTTCCTCCCGAGGGGCGGCCCGCTGCCTCGGGGGTGGCCCGTTTAACTGAAAACACTGAGGCCTGGTGTGTCCATATCTATGGCAATAGGTACAGTATGGCCTCTCACTCTGCGGAGGTTTCACTGAAGACGGACGTCTGGGTGGCGACTCAGGTGAGATGTTGAGACTTCGCAAAGGATCACTGAACGATGAAGACGGCTGGGTCAGACGATCTAGACGGACGGTGATCTGTTCCATGGCACGGGTCAGATGATCCACTCGGTCCAGAAGGTCATCTCTGGAGTCTGCTGGTGTAGTCTGCGCAGTTTGGGCAGCAGGTGAGGTACCCAGAGGTAGTGACAGGACAACTGGAGCAATGCTTGTTGAGGGTCCAGGTGAGGGAGCACAGATGACTGGGCTCGGCTGGGGCTGCTCCTGTCCCAAGACCTGGATGGCAAGGGCCTTGAAGTCAGCAAACGTGATGCTGGGATGTTGTGCAGCAAGCATTCGCAACTGACTCTGGAGCAATGTGGTACCCGCCCCTTCTATGAAGCGGTCAAGCAAGATTTTATCAGAGTCCACATTTTCACGTGGATCCACTTGCACCACAGCTCTGAACGCCTCTTGGAGGGATAAAGCATAGTCCCGCAGGGTCTCACCAGGTAGTTGTCGTCTGGAAAAGAAGCGCATCTTTACCTCGGAGACAGATCGCACGTCAAAGTTCACCTGGCGTTTGTCCAGAATTTGCCCAGGGGTTCTTTTGTCAGAGGCAGGCCAGGATTTGACCTCCCTAGCTGCAGCACCCTCAAGCTGGCCCAGCAGGATCTGTATCTGCTGTTCTGTATTCAGAGGATAGAACTGGAAGAGAGACAGCATCTTCTCACGAAAGTCCCTGAGGGTATGCGCCTCCCCTTTGTAGCGCGGCAGCCATGGTGCGCCAGGGTAAAATGGCATGGAGAATGGTAGGCTGCTCGCCATGGGCACTGCTGGATCACTAGAAACAGATGGCACAATGTCACTTTGCTCAGTCATGTTGTTTGCAGGTATGACTGAAATTAGGTCGCCGTCTCTTTAAGAAACTCAACTGCTTGCTGGCAGGGAATGGAGACTACAACTTGGAGTGCTGTCCCTTTAAGAATGCTGTAGCTATTAACAGAGTCACTGTGATGCAGGCTGACGGTGTGCTCCCCCTCTTTAATGGTGGCACTCCCCACGGACACGGTACACGGAAAACACTCGCTGGGGCCGTGGGAGGACTGAAGACAAGGACAGGGAGGCACAGTACTCACTGACAGCAACTGCAGCGTGGACCAGAGATCAGCGGTGCACAGCAGGGACGGTGATGCGGCACCGGAGAGTCAGAAATGGCGCCGGCACGTTCGCCTTTCACTTTCTTGTATGGGTGCGCTGGAGCATTGCGCTCAGCATTCTGGGCTCTCCTAAGATGGCGAAAGATGGGTCTCCTGGCCTCATGGGCAGTGCTAAAAATCTCCCGCACTTTTGCAAGGTACAGTTAACCCTTTGTGGGCGTTCTTACACAGCGATGTGGCGCAGCAAACAAGTCCTGGGCGTTTTAACTCTTCCAGGGCTGTAACACACTGAGAGGACAGTCTTTAGGGCTTACTTCAGGGGTATAGGGCTCCCCCTCTTTGTGGCAAGCACTCTCAGGGAATAAACTTGATCTTAGCAAAGTCCACAATAAAGACCGATGCTCTGGAGACAATTTGGCGCACTTTTCGTGGCGACTTTCTCAAAATGGCACACACCCATATCCTGTTCGTGACGCCAGTT
The DNA here is from genome assembly GCA_947044405.1 of Leptodactylus fallax. Classification (NCBI taxonomy): domain Eukaryota; kingdom Metazoa; phylum Chordata; class Amphibia; order Anura; family Leptodactylidae; genus Leptodactylus; species Leptodactylus fallax. Next base: position 302,035 of record CAMRHE010000477.1, on the reverse strand, counting down.
TTTCTTGCGGTGACCAGATGGAAGGTAACGCTGCAGTTGGGATTGCGGGGTGCAAACAGAGCAGACTTGTCACGGTCTCTGGGCACGAGGGCGCAGCGCTGGTGCTGTCCCACGTTACCACCACTGGTACCGGTGATGAGGGGGCTGCACAAATGTTGGTGGTGATTTTTCCCCCGGGGCGCTTCCCCTATACTGTGCCGACTGGTGGTGTTTGGGGCGCCCTGATGTTGTCGGTGCAGAGTCAGACACAGAAACGGTTGTAAAGTTGAACTTTTACTTCCATGGGTGTGGAGGCACAAATGCTTAAACAGTTTCTTCAATACAAAACAACGGGGTACGCCTGGTGACACAGCAAAGTCCTGGGGTGCAGGGTAGACTTGATGAAAGGTATTCCTAGCCCTTATACTTCAGTGTTACAGCCCTAAGGTGCGTCTGGGCTCCTATTTGGCTCATAGGAGGATGCCCACCATGATACTAGTACATAATATTCCCCACTCACGTTATGTGGTCCTGATAGCTCAGAGTTTCGGGGGACAATAGTCAGGGTGGCAGGATATTCCACAGGTCTGGCCTTGGCCCCTGGATCCTGTGATACTTGCTATGGAGCACATGTTCCAGAATGTTCTCTCCACAGTCTCATGCTGACAAGATAATGATGCTTGACTTCCTTCAGGGCGATGGCTAGGCAGACAGGGGACAGGATCTTCTGAATAGCTGGAGTATGTCAGCTCTCCAACCTTCCTGGGCCTGTCTAGGACTTGAGATTCCTGCACTAAACTCACTGCTTTCTTCACAGGACATCACACTTATCTCCTCACCTCCTCCTCCTAACACTCCACACTTCTAACTCCTCACACGCAGGACCTTCCTGCAGGGGTGTTACCATGGGGACCCAGTGATCAGCTGACTCCTCCCCTTTTCCCAGGCGATGTCCTCCCATTGGACATTTGGTTACTATTCAATCCTATGGGAGGTGTAATGCACGTGTGAGGCTCACTAGGTGGCGCTGTGTTGTGTGAGACTCAGGACCCCCTGCTATGTCACACAGGCTATGAAGCAACAGGAAATAATACAATGCACAGAGATCACCCTCAGCCCAGCCATAGCCAGCTCTGGGATGCCACAGAAGGCCACTTCAGAATAGTCCAATGTTTTCCTCTTAGCCATTCTTGGGTGTTTTTAGCTGTTTGTTTTGAGTCATTATTCTGTTGCAAAACCCATGACCTGCGACTGAGACCAAGCTTTCTGACACTGGGCAGCACATTTCTCTCTAGAATGCCTTGATAGTCTTGAGATTTCATTGTACCCTGCACATATTCAAGACACCCTGTGCCAGATGCAGCAAAGCAGCCCCAGAACATAACAGAACCTCCTCCATGTGTCACAGTAGGGACAGTGTTCTTTTCAAGATATGCTTCAGTTTTCCGTCTGTGAACATAGAGCTGATGTGCCTTGCCAAAAATTTCGATTTTTGTCTTATCTGTCCATAGGACATTCTCCCAGAAGCTTTGTGGCTTGTCAACATGTAGTTTGGAAAATTACTTTTGTCAGATTCAAGTTATTTCTGTGACCATTGTGGGTTTTTCTTTCATTAAACGAGGGGTACCAACAATTTTGTCCACGTGTGTATGCTAGTGACCACCCTGTTTTTAAAGGGATCAAAAGTAATTGACAATTGACTCAAAGGCTGTTTCATGGGCAGGTGAGGACAATTCCTTCATTATGTCATTCTCAATTAAGCAGATAAAAGGCCTGGAGTTGATTTGAGTCGTGGTGCTTGCATTTGGAAGATTTTGCTGTGAAGAAAACATGCGGTGAAAGGAGCTCTCCATGCAGGTGAAACAAGCCATCCTTAAGCTGCAAAAAACAGAAAAAACCCATCCAGGAAATTAGGAGTGGCAAAATCTACAGTTTGGTACATCCTGAAAAAGAAAGAAAGCACTGGTGAACTTATCAATACAAAAAGACCTGGACGCCCACGGAAGACAACAGTCGTGGATGATCGCAGAATAATTTCTATGGTGAGGAGAAACCCCTTCACAACAGCCAACCAAGTGAACAACACTCTCCAGGATGTACGCATATCAATATCCAAATCTACCATAAAGATGAAAGTAATTACAGAGGGTTCATTGCACGGTGCAAGCCACTCATAAGCCTGAAGAATAAGAAGGCTAGATTGGACTTTGCTAAAACACATCTAAAAAAGCCAGCACAGTCCTGGAAGTACATTCTTTGGACAGATGAAACAAAGATCAACCTCTACCAGAACGATGGAAAGAAAAAAGTATGGCGAAGGTGTGATACAGCTCATGATCCAAAGCATAGCACATCATGTGTAAAACATGGCAGAGGCAGTGTGATGGCTTGGGCATGCATGGCTGCCAGTGGCACTTGGTCACTAGTGTTTATTGATCATGTGACACAGGAAAGAAGCAGGGGGATGAATTCTGAGCTTTTCAGAGACACACCGTGTGCTCAAATCCAGCCAAACTGATTGGTCGGCGTTTCATAATACAGGTGGACAATGACCCAAAACATAAAGCCAAAGCAACCCAGGAGTTTATTAAAGCAAAGAACTGGAATATTCTTGAACGGCCAAGTCAGTCACCTGATCTCAACCCAACTGAGCAGCATTTCACTTAAAGACTAAACTTCAGACAAGAAAGACCACAAACAAACAGCAACTTCAAACCGCTGCAGTAAAGGCCGGACAAAGCATTAAAAAGGAAACAAAGCGGTGTCTGGTGATGTCCATGAGTTCAAGACTTCAGGCAGTCATTGCCAACAAAGGGGGAACAACCAAGTATTAGAAATTAACATTTTATTTACAATTTTTTAATTTGTCCAATTACTTTTGAGCACCTGAAATGAAGGGATTGTGAGTAATAAATGCTTTATAGTTCCTCACATTTTTATGCAATCATTTTGTTCAACTGTGATGATGAGAGACACTCAGTTATGTATCTTTCTTTGAAAATGTATTATTCCTTATTCATATTAGTCTTACATACCTTTAGAAATGTTGTATTGAAACTGTGTTTACATTGGTGGTCAGTGGTTTTATGTGTATACCATGGGAGGCTGCCCTTTCTGGACCGCCAGTTTATTACCCCTGGACAACAGATATACAACCCTTACTGTACGTCACTTATGCTATGTATGGTGAATTCTTTATTTATTGTGTACTGTTATTGAGCCTGTGCTGTGTCGCGGAACATTTTATGCTTGTTAACGATTGTTAATAAAAGTAATTTTTAATCCTCAAAGACCAAGAACAGATTTTTGTTTGAAAATATCTTTATTCACAATCAGTCGTCAACAAGCATACAATGTGCTGCGCAGCACCAGCTGAATAAGAGTACACAAATATTAAGAATTCAATATACATAGTATAACAGTGACATATAAAGCAATGGCTAACCTACACTATATGCTGCACTACCATACAATTATCTACACAAAAATGTAAATTAAAACAAAATCATCAGATGTGTGGGATGGGAGAGTGGGAAAGTGTGCAAAGGTGAGGGGGAATCACATGCCCCAAGCTTTATTGAAGGACAATACACAAGAGGAGAGTGGGGGAAGGAGAAGAGTATCAGTTCTCTACTTCCTCTTTGCCATTCAAGTTGTCCATGATCGAATAGTCTCGTTGCAGGCTGTGGAACAGTCTCCATAGTCACATCATCCACATACAGCGAGCACTTAACCTCGAAGCGACCTGGACCTGCTGCAGTGATACCTCTTATCCCTTCTTTCTGGCGGACAGATTCAGTAAAAAGCTCTAGAACACAAACAAAAAGGGGTTCAGGAAGGAGTCAGTCTTCCAGCTGTTCACCAATATCGTGCTGCAAATGTCAAAGTACATAAGATTAACATACATGGGGGAAACATACACGATGATCCTAAGCGGCTCGCCCTCCTAGGAACCATCTATGGCCGTCGTGGACATAGACTTACAGTTGCTCCCACTAGACCAGTAAGATGGACAGTGGCTCCATTCCCTGACCAGATGGTGGTAAGACCTGAAAGAGGTAAGGCAACACTCCTGTAAATAAAATAAGCCATTTAGGAAGTAAAAAATAATAGCAGCTGCCATCTTCTCCTGTCCTTTATGCTCCTCACTTTCATAGAAAGGATGTTAATCCTAGCCATTGTGGGGGATAAAAGAAGGTTAAACCAACAAACAATACAGTCCAATTACCCCTCCCGTCTGGCAGGTCTTTTGTCTCTGCCAGCTCCAGGAAGGCTAGCAGACAGTATTCAGCAAACTGCAGGAGGAAAGAGGTTCCTGTGGCTTCCACCTCACTGACATCTAGGATATCCTCAAAGTTTACTAGTTAAGGATCTACCACAAGTTCCTCTACCATCAGCTCCAACTCCTTTTCTTCAGGGATGGGATCCCTTGGGACTTCCATTGCCATCTTCTTGGAAGAGTCAGCACAGGGCCTGTCTCTTTTTCTATTTGTTTTGGGCCTGTAATGACAAGAAGAGATGGGGTGGGGGGAGGAATTCCTCCAAGGAGGGGACCACAGCAGTTGGAGGGGCGCAGGGAGATTAGTACTGCGGTGGTAGGGGAGAAATGGGGGGAGGGAGGGGGGCAGGGGTGGCCACTGAGATTATGGGACGTAGGAGAGGGAGAACTTCAGTCTGGGGGGCAGGCAAATGGAAGGGGGTTGTCCGCTTACCAATCTGGACTTTTTCTCTCTTTTTCTGCTCCTGTGGTTTATTTGCTGCTGGAGCTGGGGCTAGAGTAGGAACCACAACGACTGGGGCTTTGGTTGTGATTGTTGCTCAGGATCTGGTACGTTTCTGGCAGCCCTTGTAGATACAGGATGCCTCCCCACAGAGGTGGCATGTCTTCCTCTTGTGGCAGTCTTTGGTTTCCTGCGCCACCACATGGCAATTCCTGCAGGAGTCCTCCTTGCAGTCTCTCACTTCCTGCCCTTTCTTTCCACACTTCCTGCAGAAACATGACATGTCCAGTTAGAAGATCAGGCCAAAAAGAGTTGCCAAAAGTAAAAGCCTCTGGTAGGTGCCTGAGTCCATCAGCTGAAAAAACATCCTTGTGCAGTTTCACGATGACTGATCACTTACCTGTCCAAAACAAAAACTTGTTTAGGATGTGGATGGGCTCCCTCACCACTGTACAATAATGCCTGAGAAAAAGATGGCAATGTCCTTACCTGAAGTGCATGGTTTCCTCATGAATACTGTGATCCTCCGCTCTTCCCTCTGTAATGGGCAATTTCCCAGGAAGCGGAAGAATGGGGATCCTGGTGCTTCAGATTTCACTGCCTCCCAGTACCTTCAGCATGTCTCGATGGAGGCAAAGGTTATATAGAATAACCCAGTCACCTAGGCTTGCTCACTTATGGTCTCAGACTTAGAAAATCCTTGATCCAAGATTATCTTTTTGCAAAACCCCTCCTCCCATCCACCTCCTTGAGCTTCAGAGAAACAGTCTGCATCATCCAGGGCTCCAAGGTGGGAGGGCTCTGGTTCAGCTTCTGGCCACCCTTCTGCCCAGAAGAGGATTCTGGGGAGGTGGTCTTTGTTCTGGTTCCCTAAGTCATCTGTGTTTATGGTCCCGTTAATTGTAGGAGGTGGAGGCCATCTCTCTCACTTCTCGGCTTGCCCTTGAAGTCTTCCCCTTTAGATTCCTAGTCGTGGGCAGGTTCCTTCTTCCCAGTGTCTCAGATGTCAGCGATGAGTTGAGGGTGGTCGCTTCATAGCTGCTATATTGTCATCGGCTGGTTCTCAATCTTGTAGGCTGCGTGCCTTCTGGGCCAAATGGTTTCAAACCAAAGAGAGCACTAACTCACAGATATACTGCACCAGGCTATCCTGACCAGGCCTTGGAGTAGCGTCTACACCCAATAGCAACAATAGACAAACCGAATTGAATCGACTGTCTAAAGGCCAAGTAAGGAGGGTACCCAAAAACACTGATCAGGCCCAGCAGGCAGCAAACTGATAGGAACATATTTTTTGATTGAAGATGCCTTTATTAACAAATCAGTCGTCAATTAAAAATACAGTGTACTGCGATGCAACGCAAACTGAATTACAGCACAAAATAGTATATTCAGCCATAGCACACAGTAACATGCAGCAAGGGCATAAAATCCTACACTGTACAGTCATGGCCAAAAGTTTTGAGAATGATACAAATATTAATTTTTACAAAGTCTACTGCTTCAGTTTTTCTAATGGCAATTTGCATATACTCCAGAACGTTATAAAGAGTGATCAGCTTAACAGCAATTACTTGCAAAGTCAATATTTGCCTAGAAAATGAACTTTATCCCCCAAAACACATTTCAACATCATTGCAGCCCTGCCTTAAAAGGACCACCTAACATCGTTTCAGTGATTGCTCCATTAACACAGGTGTGGGTGTTGATGAGGACAGGGCTGGAGATCAATCTGTCATGATTAAGTAAGAATGACACCACTGGACACTTTAAAAGGAGGCTGGTGCTTGCCATCATTGTTTCTCTTCTGTTAACCATGGTTATCTCTAAAGAAACACGTGCAGTCATCATTGCACTGCACAAAAATGGCCTAACTGGGAAGAGTATTGCAGCTAGAAAGATTGCACCTCAGTCAACAATCTATCGCATCATCAAGAACTTCAAGGAGAGAGGTTCCATTGGTGCCAAAAAGGCTCCAGGGCGCCCAAGAAAGACCAGCAAGCGGCAGGACCGTCTCTTAAAAGTGTTTCAGCTGCGGGATCGGGCTACCAGCAGTGCAGAGCTTGCTGAGGAATGGCAGCAGGCAGGTGTGAGTGCATCTGCACGCACTGTGAGGCGGAGACTCTTGGAGCAAGGCCTGGTCTCAAGGAGGGCAGCAAAGAAGCCACTTCTCTCCAGAAAAAACATCAGGGACAGACTGATATTCTGCAAAAGGTACAGGGAGTGGACTGCTGAGGACTGGGGTAAAGTCATTTTCTCTGATGAATCCCCTTTTCGATTGTTTGGAACATCTGGAAAACAGCTTATTCGGAGAAGAAGAGGTGAGCGCTACCACCAGTCTTGTCTCATGCCAACTGTAAAGCATCCTGAAACCATTCATGTGTGGGGTTGCTTCTCAGCCAAGGGAATCGGCTCTCTCACAGTCTTGCCTAAAAACACAGCCATGAATAAAGAATGGTACCAGAATGTCCTCCAAGAACAACTTCTCCCAACCGTCCAAGAGCAGTTTGGCGCTCAACAATGCCTTTTCCAGCATGATGGAGCACCTTGCCATAAAGCAAAGGTGATAACTAAATGGCTCAGGGAACAAAACATAGAGATTTTGGGTCCATGGCCTGGAAACTCCCCAGATCTTAATCCCATTGAGAACTTGTGGTCAATCATCAAGAGACGGGTGGACAAACAAAAAACAACAAATTCAGACAAAATGAAAGCATTGATTCTGCAAGAATGGACTGCTATCAGTCAGGATTTGGTCCAGAAGTTGATTGAGAGCATGCCAGAGAGAATTGCAGAGGTCCTGAAGAAGAAGGGTCAACACTGCAAATATTGACTTGCTGCATTAACTCATTCTAACTGTCAATATAAGCTTCTGTTACTCATAATATGAATGCAATTATATTTCTGTATGTGATAAAAACATCTGAAAAACACACATAAAAACCAGAGGGCAGCAGATCATGTGAAAATATAATATTTGTGTCATTCTCAAAACTTTTGGCCATGACTGTATTCCTACATTTGAAGGTGTCTTACACTTTCTAAAGATTAGAACTGGGAACCATCTTGATTTTTGCTCTTTGGTTTAATGGTGGTGGGCTAACTTGGTGGTAGTATTTAGAGGTGGAGCTGTATAATAAAAAGTGTTTGACCACTTGCTGAATAGCTCGCAAGTCTTGTAATTCAAATGGTTACTGACACCAGAGAGCGGGTACAGTAAGTGCGGCTGAGGATTGTTTCATACCTACACCAATCCAAAAATAATTTTTAGAATTACTGATGATTTAAAAAAAATAACTATATCACTAATCAGTAATCACTATATTTATTTATTTATTTATGCTTACTTGTATAGCGCCATCATATTTCGCAGCTCTTTACAGATATTGACAGATTGACAGTCACTGTCCCATATAGGGCTCACAATATACAGTGCTGGCCAAAAGTATTGGCACCCCTGCAATTCTGTCAGATAATACTCAATTTCTTCCAGAAAATGATTGCAATCACAAATGCTTTGGTAATAATATCTTCATTTATTTTGCTTGCAATGAAAAAACACAAAAGAGAATGAAAAAAAAAGTCAAATCATTGATCATTTTACACAAAACTCCAAAAATGGGCCGGACAAAAGTATTGGCACCCTCAGCCTAATACTTGGTAGCACAACCTTTAGACAAAATAACTGCGAACAACCGCTTCCGGTAACCATCAATGAGTTTCTTACAATGCTCTGCTGGAATTTCTCCAGGTCCCTGAGATGTGAAGGGCGCCTTCTCCAAACTGCCATTTTGAGATCTCTCCACAGGTGTTCTATGGGATTCAGATCTGGACTCATTGCTGGCCACTTTACAGTCATGGCCAAAAGTTTTGAGAATGATACAAATATTAATTTTTACAAAGTCTACTGCTTCAGTTTTTCTAATGGCAATTTGCATATACTCCAGAATGTTATAAAGAGTGATCAGCTTAACAGCAATTACTTGCAAAGTCAATATTTGCCTAGAAAATGAACTTTATCCCCCAAAACACATTTCAACATCATTGCAGCCCTGCCTTAAAAGGACCGCCTAACATCGTTTCAGTGATTGCTCCATTAACACAGGTGTGGGTGTTGATGAGGACAGGGCTGGAGATCAATCTGTCATGATTAAGTAAGAATGACACCACTGGACACTTTAAAAGGAGGCTGGTGCTTGCCATCATTGTTTCTCTTCTGTTAACCATGGTTATCTCTAAAGAAACACGTGCAGTCATCATTGCACTGCACAAAAATGGCCTAACTGGGAAGAGTATTGCAGCTAGAAAGATTGCACCTCAGTCAACAATCTATCGCATCATCAAGAACTTCAAGGAGAGAGGTTCCATTGGTGCCAAAAAGGCTCCAGGGCGCCCAAGAAAGACCAGCAAGCGGCAGGACTGTCTCTTAAAAGTGTTTCAGCTGCGGGATCGGGCTACCAGCAGTGCAGAGCTTGCTGAGGAATGGCAGCAGGCAGGTGTGAGTGCATCTGCACGCACTGTGAGGCGGAGACTCTTGGAGCAAGGCCTGGTCTCAAGGAGGGCAGCAAAGAAGCCACTTCTCTCCAGAAAAAACATCAGGGACAGACCGATATTCTGCAAAAGGTACAGGGAGTGGACTGCTGAGGACTGGGGTAGTCATTTTCTCTGATGAATCCCCTTTTCGATTGTTTGGAACATCTGGAAAACAGCTTATTCGGAGAAGAAGAGGTGAGCGCTACCACCAGTCTTGTCTCATGCCAACTGTAAAGCATCCTGAAACCATTCATGTGTGGGGTTGCTTCTCAGCCAAGGGAATCGGCTCTCTCACAGTCTTGCCTAAAAACACAGCCATGAATAAAGAATGGTACCAGAATGTCCTCCAAGAGCAACTTCTCCCAACCGTCCAAGAGCAGTTTGGCGCTCAACAATGCCTTTTCCAGCATGATGGAGCACCTTGCCATAAAGCAAAGGTGATAACTAAATGGCTCAGGGAACAAAACATAGAGATTTTGGGTCCATGGCCTGGAAACTCCCCAGATCTTAATCCCATTGAGAACTTGTGGTCAATCATCAAGAGACGGGTGGACAAACAAAAAACAACAAATTCAGACAAAATGAAAGCATTGATTCTGCAAGAATGGACTGCTATCAGTCAGGATTTGGTCCAGAAGTTGATTGAGAGCATGCCAGAGAGAATTGCAGAGGTCCTGAAGAAGAAGGGTCAACACTGCAAATATTGACTTGCTGCATTAACTCATTCTAACTGTCAATTTAAGCTTCTGTTATTCATAATATTAATGCAATTATATTTCTGTATGTGATAAAAACATCTGACAAACACACATAAAAACCAGAGGGCAGAAGATCATGTGAAAATATAATATTTGTGTCATTCTCAAAACTTTTGGCCATGACTGTACACAACACCGTATACTACGCTAGCATACATTTAACTATCCACACAGTAATATAAAAACCACAGATATTCAGATGTGATGGGATGGAGGAACAAGAAAGAGGGGAAGGGGAGGGGGTAATCAAAGGCCAGAAGCTTTTTGAGATACACCACACAGAGTGGGAAAGGAGAGGGTTATCAGTCCTCTTCGCCATTCAGGCTATCCATGATGGAATAGTCCCCATGCAAACTGTGAAACAGCCTGCAACAAAGCTGGATGGAGACAGTCTCTCCACAAAAAGTCTGTTCCTGGCAATCCAAATAGCGTGAAACTTCATGCTTCATTGCTGGAAGATGTGGGTATAAAACAAAAGATTGGTCAGCCAAAAATGCTTTTTTGTTGATATTTTTAAATGGTGGGATGTTAAGGAGAAATTTTGGGTTTTAGAATAAGTAAAAAAAAAAAAAAAAAGCGTGTTATGAAAGAATAAATGCTGAGCTTCAGTTTTGCTTTAAGTTTAGAAATTCGGGTATTGAATGTTTAGAGGAAATTGAGTACTTTAGGTAAAATTAAAAGGCTACTAAATGAAAAAATGGTAAGATCATCTTTAATTTTAGGGTTGAACTTTTTGAAAAGGACGGGAAGTGTTCAAAATTGATGTCCTGGAAGGTGAGGTAGGTCTAGATGAAAAAAATTCTGAGTGAGTTTAAAAGGATGAATGGTGTGTGGAAAAGATGGAAGAAGACTTAGATGTGTACTTTAATGGTGGGATTGGATGAAAGGAAAGTAAAAAAATAATTCTTTAAAAAAATGGTACTGTAAAAAAAGCTGCTATGTTGAGACAAAAGTATAATAAACTGAATATTCGGGTTGAATGGTTATGTAAGTTAGAGACACTTGGTGTGGATGTTAGTGATTTGATGTGTGAAGTGAGAAAGGAAGAGATTAAGAATGTATTGGAGCGAAAGGAGAAATTTACAGATCGAAAGTAGAATTTCTTGATTAAAAATGTGACACAAAGGAGGATATGGATGAGATTTTGAATGATAGGAATGAATATGTTTATGGTGACGATGTGATGTGTGAAGTTTAATACTAGTCTGTATAGGGTTAAATGGTTTGATGCTAATTTGATGGATGAGGTCAGGAATGGGTTGGAAGGGAAGTTACATCGGGAAGAGGGAGAGGGTGTGTGTGAGGACGTGTGTTTGGATGAAATGAAGAGCTGTGCTGGGTGTGAAGAAAAAAAACTGGGGAAGGATGGTTTGCTTGTGGAATTGTATGCTAAAGAATGGGATCTGATGGGTGAGGACTTGCTTCAGGTGTGTAGGTTTATGTGGGAAAATTGTGTTTTGAGTGAATATTAAAGAGGGAGTGGTTATTTTGGTTTTTCAAAAGAAAGGGAGAAAACTTGATAAACCGGAGACCGATTACTCTGCTAAACACAGATTATAAAGGTCTTCAGTAAGATTCTTACCAATAGAAAGATGTGGTTGGGCAGGTTGTGTGTGATGACCAGGTGTGTGCTGTGCCAGGGAGAAGTATGACATTTTGTCATTTGATTGGTGACTGTATGGATCGGAAACAGAAGTGTATGGTGCGGTCAGTGGATTTTGAGAAAGCATTTGATATGGTTTTGTATGTGTTTACCATTTTTTTCGAATTATAAAGATGCACTTTTTCTCCCCAAATTTGGGTGGAAAATGGGTGTCAGTCATAGTCCGAATGTGGGTGTTGTGGGGGGGGCAGAGCAGCGGGGGTCGCAGAATCGCCCCACTTCTCCCACTGCTGGCTTCCTGCAAAAGAAGAAGACAGACAATGTGCGGGCCCTGGGCTTAGGGGGAGAGCGTGTCCCAGCGAATCCATCCTGGCATCTGTGCTATTATGGCGGATGCTGGGTCTGCAGCAGAGCAGTCACCATAGCTACCGAATCTCCGCTGTAATGTACAGCGCAGACCCGGAGCTAATGCCCACAATCATAGTCCATTCTGATCACTGGCATTACTACTTCAAAGCCCCCCTAAAGTATAAAAGTAGCCCCAGGGGCCAGTCCCCACCTGCCCCGTACCTTACAAGTTGCAGGTTGGCTCCCACGCGGTGACATAGCTGGAGCCAACCTGTTCCTGTGACAGCCGGGAGCCTTATGAAGGCTCCCAAGCTTATAGTATTACTACTATTGCGGCTGGTCTATGACCAGCCTCAGTAGTAATGTACACAATCTGTATTGCAGTCTATGGGACTTGCAATCAAATGATTAGCCCTAGGGGGGCGAATAAAAAAATAAAATAAAAAATAAAATATAAAAATAAAAAAAACTTCTATAAATCACCCTCATTCCCTAGAATACATATTGAAGTAGAAAATTACTGTTAAACACACAGTATTCCCTGTGTCCGAAAATGCCTGGTCTGCAAACTTATGACAATATTTTTCCTGTACGGTGAACGTAGTAGCAAGAAAAATCAATAGTGCCGAACTGCCGTTTTTTTTTCACTGTTTCGCCTCAGATTTCAATAAAAAGTGATCTAAGCAATAGACGTTCCCTAAAAAGGTATAAACTAATAAGTACATCTGGCCCCCCCAAAAAAGAAGCCCTATGCATCCCCGTACAGTTGCAGGGACACCTGTCAGTGACCTTTGCAGCTGTTGCAAAACTACAACTCCCAGATATTAAATATTGTACTATTTTTTGCTATAATTTTTTTCCCCTATTTTCCTCCTCTAAAACCTAGGTGTGTCGTGTGGTCCCGTGCGCTTTATAGTCTGAAAAATACGGTATGTTCAATGTTTTATTTAAAATGGAATTTCCTGAGAAGTTTTTAAGTGCAGTGAGGACTTGGTATGGTGGTGTGAAGAGATTTTGGTGGATGGTTTGTTGAGTAATAAGGTGAATGAACTCCGGGTGTTAGGCAGGGATGTCCTAGGTCTACTGTTTTGTTTATCAGTGTGATTGAAGTGATGTATCATTAGAAGGGACAAGGTTATGAAAGGGTTATTGATTCCTGGGAATGGTGGTAAGACTGAAAGTGTTAGGTTAGGGCAAGGTGAGTTCTTAGTTTATTTTGTAGTGTCTGCTTTTAAAGTGAACTGGAGTAAATGTAGTTTTCAATGTTTTGGTGATAGTCTAAGGATGGATGTTGTGAATTGTGAGGCAGGGGCAATTTAATGACAATTCAAATAGGTATTAAAATTTGGAATCAATGTGGTGTGAGTAGAGCGAAAGATGAATTTGTTGGCGAATGCGTAATTTGACAATGAAAGGTAAAATTTTGATTTTAAAATCTGTTCTTACAAATTTTAACTTTGTAAGATGGTTTTCCCGTTTGTAACAAGAGAAATTAACAAAAAAGGTTTACTTTTTTAGGGGGGGGGAATTAGTGCGAAAGACTATATTGTGGGTCTGAGAGTGCTTGTGACAGAGTATATGGAAAAAAATTGGAAGTACCCGGCATTTCAAACAGGCAATGGGACATTGTTTGGTTGACACTTCATAACATCTTACTGGTGAGGAGGTGCAGAAAGAGAGAGAGAGACCTCATTAGGACAGACATGTCCAAGAGAGGGCTGTGGACAAACAGTGCCCGACACTTATGTGGTATTGTAATTACTCATACGATGTTTTGAAAGGGGTTGGTGGGTTATGCAGAGAGTTGGAAAGTGGCAATGTTTAGGATGGTTGCATGCGGACATGCGAATGAAAATAAGTTGTGGTTGATTATGGCTTGTACTATGGCATGTGCGTGAGATATCCGTAATTTGTGTCTGTTTAAAATATAAAACTATCAGTAAATGATTGTATCAAAATATCTACATTATACATTGTATGCCTTTGAGATAAACATGGTGGTGGCGGCATTATCAATGCTGAGGGTATATGGAAGTTTAAAAAAAATAAAATAAGATTTCTGGTTAATCTTAGATAGCCTTGTATAGAATGTTTATTTTTTGCAAGTTGCTGATATTTATTTTGTTAAACATTGTTTTATAAGTATTACATTTGAAATGAAGTTAGAAAAAAGTAAAATTTTGAAACCACGATGGAGAACTGAGGCAATTTTTCATATAAGTGAAAATTAAGGTTGTTGAAGTTTTATTAATCAGTTTAATATCCAATAGTCCCCTACCTGGAGACGTAAGGATTAAAGATTAAATAGATTCTTTTCAGGATTGAGGTGGAGGAGAGCCAGAGGACAATATTTGATGTTTGCTACATGGTGAGAACTATGCTTACTGGTATTCTTGGAGTGAGAAGAGAGACTATTCTAGCCTTCCAGAATGCTCCAGGGCGTTACATACTTACCTTTACAGACTTTGCTTCTTCTTGGGAACTGAGCAGAAGAATCCGGGCTAAACCTTTGTCATGAAGATCTTAAAAGGACTCCATTTCAGCACTATTTGAGGAGGACACCTTTACTGTGGTTCACATGATGAACCCACATGTGAGTCTTTTTTTTTTTTTTTTTTAACATTAAGAATTTTATTAAAATTTCCATATAACGCCAAAATGGAGGCCAAACAAGACAATAATAAAAAAGAAAAAATACATGGCGAGGGAAGGTCAGGAGGGAGGCGGGAAGGGTAGGGAGAAAAAGAAATGACTATTATGGAGCAGGGAAGGAATGCAGGGGGAGGGAAGGAGACCAAAGCTCTGTCGCAGCAGAGTCAAATACTAAATTCAAGAACAAAAACCGTGGTAAACATATGTAACATGGTAGAAGGGAAGAGTGTAAAACATAAGGGGGGGAGGGGGTGAAGGAGAAATTAAGATGACAGACGGGAAGGCAGACTGAATCAGTTGAGTAGAAATGGTTCCACAGGAGCCACGTTTGCTGATGGGCTCCATTGTCATGTTTCAATTCAGCGATCAGATTCTCCATGCTGCGTATATTTAGGATCTTTTCAGCCAGGACAGTAGAGAGGGGGGCGTTGGAGATTTCCACAATCTAGGGATAACGGATCTCGCCACTACCAATAGGAAACTCAAAAGCCTGCAGGTATTCTTCTGAAACTTATTCGGGAAGATAGGAGCAGAGGAGCAGGATCATCTGCCAAGACAATGCCAGTGACCATCTGAATAACACAACTGAGATCTGACCAAAACAGACGTAGGAGTGTACATCCCCACCAGACGTGCGCCATCGTGCCCTGGTCAATGTTACATCTCCAGCATCGGTCCGAAGTGGAGGGGTAAATCTCATGGAGGACAGAGGGGACTCTACCATCTAGAGAGGACCTTATAATTCGTCTCCTGCACTTTACAAGAAATGGAGAAGTGACACCTGGAAAGCATAGGACCACAAATCTGGCAGGAACGAGACCCCCAACTCCCTCTCCCAACAACCCGTGAATGCTGGTAGACTGTTGGCGGAATCCTTCATAAGCATGCCATAGATGAGGGAGACAGTGAGTTGGTGCACTAGATGAGAGGCAAGTAGGTTCATAAGGTAGTAGTAAGGTTCTATGAAGATGAGATGTTTTAAGAGTAGCATAGAAATGGGAAATCTGAGCGTACTGCCAGTGAGGGCAACAGAGTCAGGATGCGGGGTCAGAGCAAGCAGCTCAGAACGAGGGAGGAAAGAGGAAGCCGACAAAACACAAAATCTGAGGGTGGGTTGACCTACAGAGTGGAAAAGGAAAAAGGAGTGAAGAGCGGCTGGGAAGTCCTGGTTGCCTGAGATAGGGGTCATAGGGCCATCATTACAGAAAAGTCTACACACAGCACCAGAGTCGGCAAGACCCAAGTGTATGGCGTGTGACATGAGGGAGCACATGAGTCTTACTGTCTGACCATAATCACTTATGAAGCCATGGGACAGCAGCGAGGGAGGTCTCAGACACTCCTCCAGGGCAACCCAGAGCTTAGTATGTGCGGGAACATTATGGTGTTTTTCACAAAATATGTGGATGTTAAAAGTCTTAAAATTATAAGTTCAGAAGACCTTTGGAATGGCAAATACAAAGTGTATGCTAAATTTAGAGAGGATTTCTCCAATGCAGGATATAATGGCCAGCTCCACCCGCCATCCTTTATAAGGCTTGGTAGGGAGAGGGGCAGGCTTATTTATAATATGCCTTCCTACTGCAACTAATGTCAAATTCGGCCACTGGGTCACTACCTGTGAAGGAGAGGAGGTTTGCAAAAGGTGTTTACAGGGCACTCAGCAGCGAACTGCAAAAAATGAAGTGTAATATCGGTTTTGAATTTAACCACTCCTTTAACCCTTTAGCGACTCAGGAGCTGAGCTCTCTCCATGCAGGGCAGATGCCGGCTGTATAATACAGCCAGCACCCGCTGCTAACAGCAGCAATCAGTACCTGTGCCAATCACGGCTGTTAACCCTTTAGATGTTGCGGTCAAAAGGGACCACGGCAACTAAATTGTGCAGGTGCCATGGGCGCCACCCTCCAGAACAGATCCTCAGTTTGCTTTTGACTCACCGAGTATTGAGACAGCAAAGGGGATTTTAGCCAAGCCAGTTTCACTTATCTGCATACAGCTCCGTTTCGGGATTTTTGTCCCTCAGTGCAGAGCAAAGTTTACTGGCTGGCTTTGTGGGAGGCAATGAGTGGGTTATGGACAGGGACATCTCTCCTTGAGGAGAGCACCAGTTAAGAGCAAACTGAGGATCTGTTACATCCAACAGAGGGCGCATGAGCTCCCAGCTCCTTTCCCATAATGCCTTGTGATATGTAGACTTAAGATATTCATCAGGCCATTCAAGAGAAAGGCAAGGAAACTGTAAATGTCTAAATTGGAACACCTTGAGAATGACAAAACGTACACTTTCAAAAAGATAGCAAAAATCAAAGGAACCAATTAATGATCTTGGAGAGAGCACTACACAAGGTATGCTGGGTAAAGCCAGAGAGTTTTATCAGGATCTTTAACCCCATCCCACCGGAGGAATTTTTCAATTTTTGTTTTTGACTTCCACCCCACCCCCCTTCCAAACCCAATAACTTTAATTTCCCCTTACGTCCGACAGCAGCACAATATGGGTATCTCTGCCCCTGTGTGTTGTTTAGGACAGTGGAACCTTTAATTAGCACCAAATTTAAGATGCCTCCTACTAGCCCTATAAGAGGGCACCTGAGACCTCCCTCCACTGTGTTTTTTTCTGTCCTGTGTGGGACAGGTGGACGGAGGTCTCTGGTGACCTCCCGTTGCTAGGGGTTTTTTTCCTAAAAAAGCTCCTGGCTTACCTTTTGGGGGTACCTCGGTCCTCTCCTACGTTCCTAAGATCCTCCGGTCCTTCGGGCCTTTTTCCGCCCCGCAGCGCAGCGTTACCCGGCTCATCGCTCTGCAGGCAGCGCGATCCCGGAAGTAAGCGGGGAACCTCTTCGGCCGGAACCTTTTTTCGGTCCCGTGTTCCCCAGGGAAGGAAGCCTTTGCGCACCACCGCGGTCTACTTCCGGTTTTCTCGGAAAAGTGCGGTAAGTTTGAAAATTGGAATTTTAATGGCAAAATATAGATTTGTTTTTTGCTGCTTGTATGTGGAGCCTCTGGCTTAGGCTTATGCTCCTCTATGTTCCATTATGGCATTTGACCTTGTTTGGCGCTGTATGAATATTTTCTTTGTTTGGCTCCTCCCCTCGCTGCTGTATTACATTTAAAAGGGCTTCAGTCCTTTACTGGGTGAGCTCGTGGTTACTAGCTCCTCTGCTGCGGTTTGCGGTGTCTGGGTTTTTCCTGACGGGATCTTTTTTTCAAGTGACCGATTTAAAAAAGTAAGGTACCCCTTGGTTTTTTTCTTCTTGTAAGCGATGCTTGGCAATCTTCTATTCTACATTGTCATGTGGCTTTTGATGTTTCAGATGTCATCTTCTGCATCAGGTAACGGCGATGGGCTTAGGAGGAAAAAGTCCTCTAAACGTAAACACCTAATGTGTTTGGATTGCAATACTCCTTTACCTGACGGCTATGATTTTACCCGCTGTCGCCAATGCCGCGGACCTCCGTCAGAAGAACCTTCTATAAGAGAGGTTGTCACCTGGGTAAAGGACTATATGGAGGAGTCTCTTAAGGAGATCCGTTCTTCCATCGCCCAGATTGCCAAGAAACCACGGGTTGAGACACAGTCCTCCCTATGCATCGCTGACGAAGATTATCAGATAGTGGATTAGACACTCTCATCTGACGATTCCACTGAAGATTCCAGCAGGCCGTGCTTCCCACTCGAAAAATTAAGCCGGCTGCTGAAGTCCATCCGGTCTAAGGATCGTGATGTTGACGGGGAAGCCTCCGCGTCCACCTATAGAGGGCCTAGGGTCTTCCAAGTGGACCAGACATTACAAAAATTAATGTCTTCAGAGTGGAAATGTCCTGAAAAACCTCTTGTGGTTTCTAGGAGGTTCAAGGCTTTATTCCCAGTTGCTCAATGGGATCAATGGGGTCCTCCTCCCAAGGTGGATATGGCGGTGGCCAAACTGTCCCGCCGCACTATGGTACCATCAGATGATGGATCAAATTTGCACGACGCCATGGACAGGCGCATCGACAATACCCTCAAGAAGGCGTATTCAGCTGCCTCGGCCCAGACCGCTGTGGCGGTTGCGTCTTGTGAAGTGTCAGCCAAATTACGCACTGACCTGGTTCATCTCGAGAGGGACATCGATTCTGGAGTCTCCAGAGATGAGCTGCTAGGGTTTCTAGGCTCGGTTTCCCTGGCAGCTGAATATTTAGCGGAGGCCTCCCACCATCAATTAAGGCTGGCGGCCAAATCTCTGGCACTTACCACTGCAGCAAGAAGACCTCTATGGTTAAAACCCTGGAGAGCTGATTTCCCCTCAAAATATAATTTGTGCGCATTACCCTTTGAGCCAGGTAGAGTCTTTGGCAGTGCCCTAGACGAGATCCTGGAGGGCTTGGCTGATAGGAAGGGTAAAACTTTACCCCAGGCCTTTAGAGGTAGATCTAATTCTGGCCGTGATAGAGGCTATCCGCCTCGTCATGGACGGCAGTCCCAAAGAGGCTCTAGATATTCCTCTAGAGGCGCCGTCCGGAGATTCCCTTAGTCTGATGATAAAAAGGAGAAGCCTAGCTTTTGACATCAGGAGCAGTCTTCCTGTGGCCGAGATTCCTGTCGGGGGTCGTCTCCCCCATTTTTTCAACTGCTGGCAGGAAAAAATTCAAGACCCATGGGTCCTGCAGGTAATCCAAAAAGGATATGCAATCGAATTCCTCCATCCTCCTCAGGATCGGTTTGTGTTAACTTGCAGCCTGCCTATAATGCAGCAGACTACATTGGAATGCTCCATCCGAGAGTACATTCACAAGGGAGCTCTGGAGGAAGTCCCTTCTCTAGAAGAAGGATCCGGTGTCTATTCTCCCGTCTTCCTGGTACCAAAACCAGCAGACAAGTGGAGAATGGTCATAGACTTAAGGTACCTCAACCGCTTCATCAAAAGAAGCACTTCCGTATGGAAACCATAAAGTCTGTCACCACTTTTCTCCTCCAAAGCGATGTTTCCGTGACTTTGGATCTAAAAGACGCCTATTTGCATATTCCTATTTATCCTCCACACAGAAGGTTTCTAAGGATTGCCGTAGTAGTTTCCGGCCACACGAAGCATTTTCAGTTCACAGCACTACCCTTCGGGATCTCCTCTGCTCCCCACACCTTTACAAAGGTAGTGGCTCCTATAGCGGCCGCCCTCAGACTTCAGGGGATATTCGTGGTGCCTTATCTAGACGACTGGTTGATAAAAGCCCAGTCAGAGTCTGTTCTGCTCCAGCATCTACAGACAGCCGTGTCCCTGTTTCAGAGTCTGGGATGGCTTATAAACTGGGAGAAGTCGGTAACGATCCCTTCAACCCGAAGGAAGTTCCTCGGCTACTTCCTGGATTCAGTCCGCCTGCAGGTCTCCTTGACACCAGCAAGGAAGGAGAAACTGGTCGGTGCAGTCCAGCACCTCTTCAAAAAGCCGATAGCCTCCATCAGAACATTGATGAAAATCCTGGGCTTGATGTCTTCCTCAGTGGAGGCAGTCCCATGGGCTTTGTGGTACTTACGTCCCCTCCAGAAGGAGTTACTAGAGGCTTGGGATCACTCCCTTCTTACACTCAGCAAGAAGATTCGACTCTCCCCCAGGACCCGTCTTTCCCTTAAGTGGTGGTTGCACCTGAAAGACGGAAGGTCCACGGTCCAACCTTCTTGGACCCTGTTGACTACAGATGCATCCCTCTCGGGATGGGGAGCCCATTTGGACGAAAACTCCATAAAGGGAGTCTGGAGCGCTCCAGAAAGAAGGACCTCGTCCAACTGGAAGGAGCTCAGAGCTGTATATCGTGCCTTACTCCATTTCTCGCCTCTTCTCAAGGGACAACATGACCACAGTGCTGTACGTGAACAGACAGGGAGGCACCAGATCACTAACCCTCCTCAGGGAGGCAGATCTGATATTTACATGGGCAGAGAAAAATCTAACCCATTTATCCGCAGTTCACATCAAGGGCTCCCTGAACATAGTAGCGGATCGGTTGAGTCGGGGTCATGCCGTATCAGGAGAATGGTCACTCAATCCAGAAGTCTTTCATCAGATTACCCTGAAGTGGGGTCTTCCAGAAATAGACCTCATGGCAACCCGACTCAACGCCAAGGTGGAGACGTTCTGTTCCCTTTACCAGGAGGACAATCCCTTGGCAGTGGATGCCCTGTCCATCCCTTGGAGGTCCAGGCTGGCATACATCTTCCCTCCAATTCTCTGGAGATTCAACCTGACAGCCTGGAGGTTGAGCAGTCCCTACAGCAGGATAGAGGACTGTCAGAGGCCGTCCTGAAGACCCTTTCTTCTGCAAGAGCAGACTCTACCAATAAGATCTACCAGAGGACAGCCAAGATTTTCATGGAGTGGTGCTCCAAGAAGGGTATTAATCATTTACAACCTTCAACGGCTGATATTTTAAATTTTCTTCAGGACGGTTTGGATAAGGGCCTTGCCCCTGCCACTTTGAAAGTGCAGATTGCGGCCCTCTCCGCTCATTTGAACAGACGTCTGTCTCAGGATCCTCTGGTTGCAAGGTTCCTTAAAGGGGCAATGAGGCTAAAGCCCTCAGTATCATCTCCAGTTCCCCAGTGGGACCTTGCGGTAGTCCTTACAGGCTTGTGCGGTCCTCCATTTGAACCCTTGGAGACTACGGAGCTAAAATATTTGGCCTACAAAACCGTTTTTTTGTTGGCTATTACATCTGCCAAAAGAGTAGGGGAACTCCAGGCTCTCTCTTCTAGAGAACCGTACATTGTGTTTTTTGCAGATAGGGTGCACCTTAGATTTTTGCCTGGGTTTAACCCTAAGGTCCCCTCATGCTATAATAGCAATCAGCTAATTTCGCTACCAGTGTTTTTCCCCACTCCAACCTCTGAGGAGGAAGAAAAGCTCCACACCTTAGATGTGGTAAGGTGTCTGCGGATTTACCTATCCCGCACTCAACCGTTTAGGAAGGCCGAAAACCTACTAATTAATATGCAGGGTAAAAACAAAGGCCTCAAGGCTTCCAAGCCTACTCTATCCACATGGATCAAGGAGACAATTAGGTCTTCCTTATTCAGGAGTTACTCCCTCCAGTTTTTTCTACGGCCCACTCGACCAGGGCTGTGTCGACTTCTTGGGCTGAGTACCGGTCCTTACCTTTGGACCACATTTGTGCGGCTGCATCATGGTCATCCCAGTTGACCTTTGTCAAACATTATCGTTTAGACGTCCGCAGTTCCCAGACAACTGCCTTTGGTCAGACAGTCCTTGACGTTGTAAGGTGAGGAAACCCTCCCTAGGGGAATTACTTGCTATCTCCCCATATTGTGCTGCTGTCGGACGTAAGGGGAATCGTTGATTGTAATGTCAATCTGTATTCCCTTAGTCCAGACAGCAGCACAAGGCTTCCCTCCCTAGAAGCTTGTTTCCTTTTACTTTATAATTTACACAGTGGAGGGAGGTCTCAGGTGCCCTCTTATAGGGCCAGTAGGAGGCACCTTAAATTTGGTGCTAATTAAAGGTTCCACTGTCCTAAACACCACACAGGGGCAGAGATACCCCATATTGTGCTGCTGTCTGGACTAAGGGAATACAGATTGACATTACAATCAACGTTTTCCACTATGAGGTCTTAGTGTTTGCGGGACAAATTTCTCTTCATGATGCTATAATTTATTATTCTGTACAATGTACTGGGAAGCTGGAAAAAAAAATTCAGAATAGGGTCGATTTGAAGAAAAAGTGCATTTGTGCGACTTTTACGGGCTTTGTTTTAACGGCGTTTACTCTGCAGCCAAAATGACGTCACCTGTATTCTATGTTTCGGTATGAATCCGGGGATACCAAATTTATACGGTTTTATTTACATTTTAACCCCTTAAAAATGTTTTTTTTTTTTTTTTTTTTTTTTTTTATATAAAAGTCGTCATATCCTGACACCCATAACTTTTTTTATATTTCTGTGTATGGGGATGCATATGATGGTACTTTTTTTTTTTTTTTTGCAATGCAAGATGTACTTTTTAGGTGAAACATTGAAAAAACGTCAGTTTAGCACTTTTTTTCCAGGGATGGCATTTACCGTAAGGGAAAAATATTTATAGATTTGTAGACTGGGCGTTATCGGACACAGAGATACTTAGTGTGTTTCACAGTATTTTTTATATGTACTTGTATATGTGTTCTAGGGAAAGGGGTGTGATTTGTTTTTTTTGTTTTGTTTTTTTATCCCCAGGGGGTCTGATCACTAATGCAATGCATTACAATGCTAATGCATTGCAAAAAAACAGCTCTTCTATTGCAGGCTGCATAGAGCGGCCTGCAATAGAAACAAATGAAAGACAGGCCTGGGAGCCTTCACAAGGCTCTCAGCTGTCATAATAATGGCGATCCCCAGCAAAATGGCGCCTCGGTCAGCTTTGACTGAAGCCCCAGAGGGGTTAATGCCAGTGATCAGTGCAGGCACTGAATGTAGGCATTAGCGCCGGGTCTCTGCTGTATAAAAAAATGGGAGTCGAGCGGCCGCCATATTTAAAAACACCCGACATTCACCATACTATTACACCGGATGTCGAGATGGGGTTAAAAGATGCAGTTGACAAGTTAGATCTGCATATGGACACTTTAGATCATGATCTAACAAGGAGCATTACACAGGAAGAAATGCTATTTGCACTCAAAAGCTTCTCTAATGGGAAATCCACAGGCTCAGATGGGATCCCTGTGTATTTTTATGACATTTGATATTTTAACCACTTCCATACCAGATGCTTTACCCCCCCCCCCTCCCCTTCCAGACAAGGCACATAAGTTTTTTGTATGCGCGGTTTTGGAGGACAACATTAACATTTGCGTTATTCAACTAATTTCTGCATCTTTTTTCGGTGACACATAAGGCTTGATTTTTAGGTTATTTTTGCATGTGTTTTTTTTTTTTTTTTATCTGGGAAAATATTAAAAGGAGGGAAACTTCTCACTTTTTTTTATTTAATAGAACACTAAGTGCTACTAAAAATTTTATAAAATTGTTTCTCTTACAGTAATTTTTTTGCATAGTGTTGTCAGGGGTGGGACTAACACCTTTAATAAGGGCGTCTTGTTGGCGTATATTTTTTTCGCAATTTTTTTTTACTCTGTGTACCCATGTCGTCATAATAGACCTTTGGGGACATCTGATCGCTTTTTTGGGGAAGGCTGATTTCCCCTGTAACTGGGGCTGGTATATTTAGCCCCAGTTGCAGGAGGAATACAGCCTCGTGCCCGTTACTATAAAGCTGATCTGTGTCCTGTAGGACCCAGCAGCTCTTGCAGACACTGATCCCGGCAGATCACGTGACCACCGGATCAGAGGAGCCGCAAGATGGTGGCGCCCATAGCGCTGTATACACAGTGATAGGGAAGGCAGGGAAGGTAATAAACCTTCCATGTCTTTCTGGGAGCTCCAGCTGAAGTTACAGCCGGCTCCCCGTTTCAGCAGCTGTAGAAATGCCAGTGCAGGATTACTTAGTGGAAGAAAAGAAATTCAACTCTTATTTCAGGAAATAATTCCAGGGCGTGCCCTACTGGTTAACCTCTTTATAGACTGTTTTGCATCCCCAGTAGTTGAAGTGTGCCAGATTACTGGAAGACATTGAAATATTTTTGCCTGGAGCTACTCCGCTCATGTGTGGTGACTGAGACCTGGTGAGGATCGTATGGACGGAATTATTAGTGGATTTTAGGCTCAGACATGCCTGAAAATCTATTCATCCCTCTGAGCCCAGATTTACGTGGGAGAACAATCGTTATAGGTCTTGAATTGACTGTCTTAGCTAGTGACATGATTAATGTAACATCTATTTTGCAAAACAGTATCTTCAGATCAAAGTTTTGAATGTCACCCTAGAGCTGCCTACAAATCAAAAAAGGCATATGGAAAACTTAATACATCCCTACTGAATGACGACAAGGGGAGCACTGAATTTGACCCTTTATGCCAAGTTACACCTGAAAAAATGCAGTTTTAACTCTGTTGGATTGATGGGAGTATGTAAAGACGCAACTGAAAGCCTTTATCCAAATGCAAGTAGGAAAGAGTGGTATCGGAAATGAAACCTCCAATTGCCAACTTTAAATTGTGCAATGTGGGAATTGAGGTGGAGGATCTGATTAAACTGAAGAGTTATCAAGCGATACAGGATAAAAGAAAATTATTTTTGCATCTAAACTTGAGAATTTAAAACATTGAGAAAAAAGTTTGTTTTTTCTTCAAAAAAAAAGTTACTGAAATTGAAGAACCTATTGAGAAGCTGGACGACGAAGTGGAAATACAAGGTATGCTAAATAAAGCAAAGGTTGTTTTTTTTTTTTATCAAGAACTTTATTGAAAAAATGTATAGGCTTTTCTTAAATTATGCACTTAACACTTTAGAACAAAAATCAGTAAGTGAAAGTATTACACAAGGAGATGATACTTTCATTAAAAAGTTTTGCGAGAGGGAAGTCCCCTGGATCTGATGGGCTCCTTATAGAATTTTACCTTACACCCCTAGATGTTTTAAAAGATTATTTGTACATTTCTAAAGAAATGTTTTTCTGTAAATTATTGCCTACCTCTTGGAGGAGTGGAATTGTAACCTTGCTTTTTAAAAAAGGTGATGGCCTCCGGTTTTCTAAACTGCTTCTAATTACTCTATTAGACTATAAAAATGTCCAAAATCATCATGAACAGAATGAAAAATGTATTGGAAAAAGTAACACACACTGATCAAATATATGCTGTCCCACAGAGAGGCATCTGGTCTAAATCTTAATAAAAGATGTAATATGGTACCAGAGTGAGAGCAAACAGAATTTGGCTATTTTAAACTTGGACTCAGAGTAACAAAATTTTTATGGCTTGTTTTAAAAAGAATGAATTTTCCTGATGTTTTCATAAATACTGTAAGCCTTTTATACAAAGAGAATTTTAGCAAAGTTTTAAATTAAATTACTTTGTAATTCTGTTGAATCCCTGGAAAGAGCTATTCGAATAAAGCACTTTTTTGTGAAGCATCTGCTTTTAAGCTTAACCTTGACAAGTCGGAATGTTTTAAGATGGGGGAATGGTGCAATATTAACCTTCATTACATACCCAATCTGAGAAGATAAAGATACTGTTGGAGATATGCAACAGCCAGCTTCGTCTGTATTTGCTTGATTGACTGCAGTTCACATTTATGACACTAGATGTAGCTGTTACTAAATGTTTATCTGTACACACTCTGTTTTGATGATGTCGATATACTTCCTGTTTTAGTGTGTGCTGTACGAGATCTGTTTTTCACTGTGAGGTGGACTCTCACTTACTACATTCATGTGCCACTAAAGTCTGTTCCTGTTATGTACATATGTCTGATTTTGACTTTGCCTCTTCCAGCAATCACAATCTGCATCAGATACTTGGAGTGATTTTTGACAAGAATGATGGCAGTAAAAGCTGGGAATTCATGAATGAAAAGAAAGTTGATTGGAAGTTGACCAGAGGGTAAAATACTTAATGAAAACTGTACTTATCCAAGTTCTAGTATTCCCCCCCCCCCAATGCAAATATTCGTGTTCTGCAGAGCTTTTTTTTAATTTTATGGAACTCGAAGTTTGAAACTCACTGAACGTGAGAGGTGCAATATTCAACTACCTGGCATACCTAGCAGTCTCCGTAATCTTCCCGCAGGAGTGCGCTATCCCCCACCGTTCCAGCTACGAGGAATATTAAAAGGACTGGATTTACGGTACATCAGCGTGGTCTGGGTCTAACGAGCCCGGATCCGCCGGGGTCGCCATTCTTTTTAAAGGAAACATTTTACTTGATTTTATCCAGGAGATTTTACCAGGGAGAATTTTATTAGTTAAGGTTTTAATTGGTAGCATCCAATGGCAGTTTTTAAATGTATGTGCATCCCCAGATAAAAATGAAATGGCGAGGATGTTGGAAATGCTGCCTCTTTATATCAATACAGCAGAGCCCCTCATCCTCGCCGGGGATTTTAACTGCGTCCTCAAAGGTGAGCGTCGCAAACTACGAGTACTAGGTCGCAATTACGATAAAACCTCCGGCATGCTGAGTAATTTGATTTTAGACTTTCATCTTACGGATGTGTATAAGAAATGTAACAGGCGTGCCGGAGAGTGCCACCTGGAGCAATTCTAACTGTAGTTCACGTATTGATTTTATTTTTTGCTCTGAGGACGTACTGCCATCGAGGTGTGACCTTTCAGCTAATATTTTCTCCAAACATAAAATTTTATCCTTTAAAGTGACTGTTGATAGTAATAATTTTATGGGTCTCAGCTCCTGGAAAATGAATGTTTCCTTTTTAGATGGGATAATCTGAATTTGATAAAGGATGTAATTGAGGATATTAAGACGAGGAAAGGAATTTTAGCGATTTTATCTATTGGATTTTGAGAAGGCGTTCGATAGAGTATCGCATTTTTACCTTTTTAGAGTCTTAGACAGAATGGGTATACCGTCTAGCTTTTTATTATCTTTAAAAGCTTTTTATGATAACTGCACCAGCCATATTTTAGTAAATGGTTTTATGTCTCGGGAGGTGCTTTTAGAGTCTGGGGTAAAACAGGGGTGTCCCTTGTCCCCACTGCTCTTCATATGTGCTCTGGAGCCTCTGTTATGTGCTATTAGACGAGACAAACAGATTCGTGGGGTTCCCCTCCCTGGTGGAGGGGGACTAGAGGCAAAAGCAGTGGGGTATATGGACGACGTGGCTATACTTTGTAGGGACGCCCCTTCCATTAGAAAAGCTTTAAGAGATTGATTTTTACTGTTGCGCCTCCAGTTTTAAAATTAATCTTAACAAGAGCACCATTTTACGCATAGGAAACATTGATTTTACAGATATTCCGGTGTCCGTTTCCGAGGAAGTAACCATTTTAGGTATCTCTTTCAGTGAGTCCAACGATGGTCTTAAAACATAGAACATGGTAGCTGATAAAAACAAGAAAGTGTGTGCCTGGAATCTGCGGAGCTTAAGTATGGAAGGAAAGGTTTTAATCATTAAAATGGTTGTTTTACCCCTTTTACTGTATTTTAGCATGGTCTTCCCTCCTAATATGTTACTCCGCAAACTGACAAAAACATTTTACATTTTTTTGGAGTTCCAGGATGGAGAAGCTAAAAAGATCAGAAGTGCTGAAGGGAAAAAAGAATGGTGGTAAAAACTTTCCAGATTTTAGCAGTTTCCTTTTAATAAAGTTTTGTAGCTATGGTTAACACGCTCTTTTTAAGAAACATTATTGGTCATATTTTACCAGTTACAACCTGGGGTTTTTAATAAGACAAGGGTGGTTTGGAATTATTTTAAACTCCCCTCCCATTATGTTATTTATGAAAAAATTGTTTCTTTAATTTAAAAACCAAGAGCGTGGAACTTTTAAAAGATAGTAACAAGCTTTTACATAATCTAAGATCAGAAATTTTAAGTCCTGTAGCCAACCTAAGTGATAATCAAAGCAGGACTGTCTGGCGTATGACTAATATGAATTATCTTTTTAACCCACAGAAGGACCTGGCCTGGAGTTGCGCCCATAGCTGTCTTCCATGCCGTTCATTCCAGCACAGGAGGGGCTTCGTGAGGTCTGCCGTCTGCCCCAGAACAGGATGCGGCGAAGAGGAAACAGCAAGGCACCTGTTCTGGGATTGTGCATCATCCAAGACCCTTTGGAAAAGACTTGCTCCACTACTTAGAAAGATGCCGGACCTCCAGACATTAACTTTTGAGACTGTATTTTATGGACCATTTAGAAGCCCCTCAGCAGAGCAACAAGCAATGGCATGGAAGACCATGAACTGTGAGAGGAGCACACTCGAAGGCCAGGAATGTTTTAATTTTCAAGCATGACATTTTATCTGATGATGATATATTGGGATTATGTTTTAGCGAGATGTATTTTTACTATCTTATTGATAAAAAAAGGAAAAAACCTCTTAAGAAAATGGTTCATGAGTGAATGGAGCTCCGCAGGGTAGTGCTACCATGTGTCCACTTATCTGTACCATGTATTGTATGTTTTGTTTTTATGCAAAAATACTATGAACGCCTGTTTTTATTGATATTGTAACTTGTACTTTTGTTTCAATAAAATTGGGTCCCGTAAGGGGTTAGCAAGTTAAAAAAAAATCTGTTCTTATCAGAACAGGGTATTCCGTGTGAGCTACAGATACAAATACTTACTTGAATCGGATGCCTTAGGTTGGAAAGGCGAGCCCCCTTTATTTTGAAGGTCTCAAAGCTGTGCCAACGAAAACACCAGTGCATGGAAAAAAACGTGCAAAGGATGCGGTCTCTCTCAAAAGAGAATGGGTCCTCCGAAACTGTCCCCAAACTCAGAGCCAAAAGGCCCGCGAGTAAGGGGGCTGAACCAACCCAACTGCCGAAACAGGAGGGTCAGTGACTTACTTGGTTTCCTCCATGGGCTGCCACCACCAGGAGTACTACCAAGCCAGCTACTTGCATCAGTCCCCTCAAGGGCTGCCACCCCAAGAGTACGACTGAGCCTGCAACTGTTGTCTCTCTCCACAAAAGCAGAGACAGACACTGGAGAGCAAAGAAGGAGGGAACCCGAGGGCCACACACTCCAACTCCTAGACTTCGGGTAGGACCCAAAAAGGTTTCCGCACCCCTACATCCACACAAAAACAGTGACAAACAGGTGACAAAACGTGATAAACAAAAAAGAATAAATAAGTGAATAGAGTGCCAGTGTACTGGCCCGGTCTATCCGCTGGATCTTTAAAAAATTACCCATGCTGGATAAACCAAGCAATAGGGTGGAGTGCTCCTCAGGTGTATTCAAGTGCTTGTGCAATGTGCCAAATTCAGTGGGTTTCCCAGGCCCAGTGAAATAAGGCACCTCTGGAGTCACCGTCCCCAGAGGCACTTGCACCATGAGACCTTCGAAAGCCTCCCCAGCCCCTTGGCTTCGATCCCAGGGCCCTCTGCAATCCCTGGTGTGGTTCCCTGCCTCATGTTCGCAGTGTTCAGTTGGCTCCCTACAGTGGGTTAACCACTCCCTCTGGCGGAACCAACCTACTGGCTGTTACTGATAAGAACAGATACTACACATGATCTTAGCCAAAAGGCCGAGAAGTGAAAGACAAGCTTTCTTCTGAACACTAGACCTTAGCCATAAGGTCGAGAAAGGCGAGCCCCCTAGCGCCTTCGAGACCTACGCCATCGAAGACAGACGCCAGCAAGGGAAAGCATCTAAGAGGACACCGAGAATGCAGCCCTAGAAGCTTAGGGAGAGAGATCGACTTCGGGAGACTTCAGGAGGAGGAGACTTTAAGTGAGTATTCAGATTAGGAGGCGGAGCCTAGCTGAGACTTCAGGAGAAGACTTCGTGAGAATCCAAGAGACAGATCTTTGCCCAAAGACATCGTGGGACAGCTCCGTGTCCAGAGGCAATGGCGACAGGAGGAGCTATCCCCAAGAAGGCGGTGAGACAAGCTGGGGGCGCGGCCAAGGTAGCCCAAGCTCCAGCAGCCATTTTGGACGTCTCTGGCTGCTTCCTCCAGCCAGATGGGTGGCCAGAAGTCCACCCAGGGTCCTCCTACCTTGGAGCCCTGGATGAGGCAGACTGTGACCCTAAGGCTGAGGGAGGTGGATGGAAAGCGTCCCAATATGACAGAAAAAGTTTTCTGTCAGAAAATGGTCCTGGAGCAGGGGTTCACCAAAGCTGAGACCCTGGCTGTCCACGCCTTCGTGACAGGTATTTTCGTCACGTTCGCCTCTGTGGACATCTGTAGGAGGTACTGGGATGCGGTAAAGTCAGCGCTACCAAAATCTCCTTTCAGAAAGTTCGTGGGCAGTTGCCCAGTGCAGCAGAATGAGAGGAGAATTACGGTAGCAATGAGAAACCCGCACACCCCAGGGAGTGATGTCGCCACGTTCCTTAGCCGATTCTGTACGGTGATCAAGGAGCCATCCAAGATCCTGAACAGCTTAGGCTTCTGGAACAGTAAGTGGTCAGTCGTCGTGAGACTCCACAGAGACCCCCTCAGTCCAGACGGCCTCATGCACCTGCCAGCGGTGTTCTCACTGGGGAACTCCTACGGCCTTATTTTCTACCCTGATATGCCGCGCCGCTGTCGCAAGTGCGGTAAGGATGGGCATGAAGGTAAGGACTGTAAGGAGAACGCCTGTAAGAACTGCCGTGTGACGAAGGACTGCCCCACACGGAAGGACTGCCCCACACGGAAGACCTGTAATCTGTGTGGGGAGGCGGACCATGCCTACAAGGGGTGTCCGAAGCGGTCATGGACGAAGGTGGCAGCGGATTTCGCGGCTAGCGTGCCTGCCGCGCTGGCCAAGAAGAAGCCGGCTACAAAGCCCAAAGAACCACAGAAGCCCCAGAATCCACAGAAACCGGAGCAGAACAAAAAGCAACAGCAGCAGCCGAAGCAGAAGCAGCAGCCAAAAAAGACGACATCGGAACAGGGTAAGAGGACGGCTCCCCCCCTCTCTGTGTCCCCCCCACTGAGGTTATCCCACTCCTTCCCTCCATTACCTCAGTGGCCACCCCTGCCCTCCCTCACCCCCCCGGTCTCCTTCCCCCCAGCAGCACTAACCACTCCCCCTCCAGCTGCTGAGGGCCCTTCTCTGGAGGAATTCCCCCCCTCCCCTCTCCTGCTTGTCTTGTTTCAGATGTTCAACAGAAAAAGAGGAAGATTAGCGAAGGCCCTTGTCAGGAGGATGAAGTGGCCAAGAAGATAGCCATCGAGGCCGCTGTGGATGCTATCCTAGTGGACTCGGAGCTAGAGCAGTTCGTGGATGATCTGATAGCTGATCCCACCCCTTCTGTCATCAACGAGATCCTCAGGGGAAGCTTTTGTCACCCATGCCCTGCAAGAAATAGAAGACTGCCTGGACAAGATCATGCCTCCAGGGAGGAAAGAAGAGTAACCCCCCGACGGGAGTGGTAACTAGGCAAACCTGTCTTGGTTTTAATCTTTTCTTTTTTCTCTCACTATGGCTAGGATTAATATTCTTACCATGAATGTGCGGCGCATCAAGGAGAAGAACAGACGTCAGACCTTTTTGTCGTTTGCAGAATCGATCGCTAATGCAAATGTCGTTATGATGCAGGAGTGCAGTCTACCTTCTCTTCGGTCCTACGGCCACCTCTGCAGGAAGTGGAGCCACGGTCCGTCTTACTGGTCGGGTGGCAGCGTCTGTAAGTCTGCAGGTATTGCTGTTCTCATTAGGGGGAACGCCTTCACGCTTGAAACCTACCAGGAGCTCGTCTGTGGCCGTCTACTGGTCATAGACGGTTCCTGGGCAGGAGAGCCCATTAGGCTCATCAATGTGTACACTTTCCCCATGAACGAGCGACTGGAGCTTTTCCAGATTCTGCGCACTCAGCTTGCTACCACCAGGGCAGTTTTTCTGGCTGGGGACTTCAACTGTCCTGTGGAGGGAGATGGAAGAAGTTCTTCTGCGTCAGCGAAGCTGGATGTAACATCTAAACTGCTGATCGAGATGGTGGCCGAGGCCTCTCTTAGGGACGCGGTGGGTTCCATGGGGCCGGCAGTCAACTATACCTGGTGTCGTCCTGATGGCTCATTGCGTTCCAGGATTGATATCGTGTTCACCTCTCGGTCAGTAGCACAGGTGAGCCACTCTATGATCCCCTGCTTCTTCTCTGACCACAGGGGCATTCTCTTTGAGGGTACTGTGGGCAACGGTTTTCCTCCCGGCCCTGGTTCCTGGAAGTTGAATTGCTCTGTTGGAAAATGAGGAGTTGTTGGAGATTAGAGATGTTTATTTGTGCCTTCGTAACGACAAATTTTCCTTTAGCAGGTTGTCAGATTGGTGGGAATATGTTAAAGTTAACATCCGTTGTTTCTTTCAGGCGAGAGGTCGTCAGCAGGCGGCCCGGCGCAAGGGTGGCCTGATAGAGATGCAGCGCGAGCTGCGTTCCCTTCAAGATCCTGAGCGCTGTGGCTGGGACATCAGGGATATGCTGGAGGATACCAAGAAGGGTCTCAAGAGGCACTTTGAGGAGGAATCACGGCAGATCATCTTCCGTTCCAAGGTGGAGCATCTGGAGAAGGGTGAGAAATGTAACCCATAAAGTTCCACTCAGGCCACACGCCTGTTACAGAGATGAAGGATGGAGACGGCAACATGAGAAGGGGGAAGATGGAAGTGATGGGCGTCGTCCACAACTTCTACCGCGACCTCTACTCCCTGAAACCCACCGATGAAGATGCAGCGGAAGAGTTCCTGTCAGGTATCACTAACACTCTTGATCCTACAGGTGCTGAGACTCTGGATGCCCCTCTGACGGCGGTGGAAGTGCTCGCTGCCGCTAAATCCTTTAGGGTCGGAAGGACTCCGGGCAGTGACGGTCTCCCGGCTGAGCTATACGTAGCTCTGGGGGACCTCATCTGTTCGGATCTGAAAGATCTCTATGAGGAGATGGTGATGGAGGGTACGATGCCGCCGTCACTGAGGGAAGGGTTGATCACGATCTTGTACAAGCAGAAGGGGGAAAGATGCGACCTGAAGAACTGGCGTCCCATCTCGCTCCTCAACGTGGACTACAAGATCCTGGCAAAGGTTATGTTAACGAGACTTTAGGCTGTCATCGGGAGAGTCATCCACCCTGACCAAACCATTCCTGGTCGGAGGATAGCGGATAGCTTAGCCCTGGTGAGAGACACATTGCACTACTTCGGAGACCGCCGTGCACATGCGGCCCTGATCGGTTTGGATCAGGAGAAGGCCTTTGATCGTGTCTCACACTTTCATGGCGAAAGCTCTCCGCCAACTTGGTATAGGTGAGTGGTTTTGTCGTATGGTTAACCTGATGTATTTTGACATCCACAGCTCTGTGATTGTGAACGGCTGGAAGACTGACCCCTTTCCTGTGAGCTCCGGGGTCAGACAAGGCTGTCCTCTGTCACCTCTCCTTTTTGTTTGTGTTATAGAACTGTTCGCAGAGTCTATCCGGCAGAATCGAGAGATCAGAGGTATCATCGCACCGGGTCCAGGAAGATTCGAAGTCAAGTGTTCGCTGTACATGGATGATGTGACCGTCTTCTGTGCTGACCAGGCGTCGGTGTCACTCGTCCAGACCTGCGAGCGCTTCGGCCAAGCCTCAGGAGCTAAGGTGAACTGTGGAAATTCAGAGGCCATGCTCTTCGGAGAATGGCACCTGGCCTCCCCTGCTGTCTTTCCTTTCACAGTGCAGCCGGACTTCATCAAGATCTTGGGACGAAAGACTTAAGAAGATCAACCAGAGAATCGGGCTATGGAGCCTACGTCAGCTTACCATCGAGGGGAAGGCGCTGGTCCTGAGGAATGAGATCCTGCCAGTGCTCCAGTACACCGCACAGACTTGGCCCCCACTGGCAACAGTGGCGCGGGCCATCACCAGGACCGTCTTCTACTTCGTGTGGGGCTCCAAGATGGACAGGGTGAAGCCGACCGTTATGTACAAGGACCGTCTCAAAGGAGGTAAGGGAATCCCTGATATTCTACCTCTTCTAAGTTCGGCTTTTGTTTGTGGATTGTGTTCGCAGAACCCTCAGAACAGTCAACTGATCTGCGGGGAAGGCCATGTCTCGTTTGTTCCTGCTCCCCCTCTGGAGGGCTCGGCTGGGAGAAGTGGGACAGCTCCGTCCCTTACAACTGGACCGTCCCCTGGTTCTACGCGGATGTGCCCAAGTTTGTGAGGGAGTTCCAACTGGAGGGCCTGAAACCGGATCTGTGGAAGCCAAAGACCATCCACAAGCTCATCCGAACTAGGGATGTGATGGAGGAGGTTCCAGGACTCACAGCAGATGCCACGAAGGTCGTTTGGGAGAACATCTCTTCAAATCTGCTGACCAACGGGCATAAGGATTTGTCGTGGACGGCCATTCAAAGGGGTCTGCCCTTTAGGTCGTTCATGCATGCCCGCAACTTGAGCAAGACAAGGTACTGCCCCTGGTGCCACTACAAGGAGGAAACATCTTTGCACGTCTTCTGGGAGTGCCTTTTTTTGGATTGAATAAAGCTTTTATTTTCATCCAAGTCTCAAGCAAGCATAACAAAGGTACTGCGACGCAGCGCATGTGTGTTACAATACCACAATTCAGACTAAATCTTTCATCCTTAAGTGCCTTTTTGCTCAAGGCCTGTTGGACGACGACTTCGAGGACTGTGTACCCAGGAGGGGACTGACACCACACGGTGTTGTATGGGCTCTTTCAGGGAACTCACAGAGAGAGCGACATTCTGGAGGCCTGGCGACTTGTGAACTGTTTCAAGGACGCTATCTGGTTTGCCAGAAAGACTCACTTTGCTTAGAGAGAACATCACCTACCAGGATTGTTGCAGGCTTATCCACAGCTTGCAGCGGGACTATGCCATTCTGGATAGCCTGGCCGGTGAAGAGGAGGGAGAAGAGGACTGAGTCTTCGGCGACGTCTGCTTTTTCCTTCCCTGCTCTCCCTTCATGTGTGTTGTGTTATTCAATAAAGCTTCGGGCCTTGTGATTACCCCCTCCCCTCTCCCTCTTTCCTCTCCCCCATCCCATCACTTGTCTTGATGCTTATGTTTAACTTTTGTTTACAGCTCATTGTTTATTGCTAGGGTAGGAAGTAGTGGTTGTATAGGGAGTATATTTCCTGTATTGTACCTGTCCTGCCCTGTGTGTTGTGGTCAATCAATAAAGCTCCAGGCCTGTGACACCCCCCTCTGTATTTGTCACTTGACTGTCTGTTGATTTGACCAAAATGTATGTCAGGTTTGTACAGTAGTGCAGCATGTAGTGTTAGGATGTTTTTCCTTTCGCCGTATCCCTTATGAAAGATTTAGTCTGAATTGTGGTATTGTAACTCAGTTGCGCTGCGTCGCAGTACCTTTGTAAAAAAAAAAAAAAAAAAAAGAAAAAAATAGGGATCTTATACAATGGAGTTCTCTGGCATGAGAAACACCATCAGGTTCCTGGCAAGGCCAGATATGAAAGAAAAAAAATAATCTTTCTAATTTTGTTCAGGACGTTATTTTTGCTTTTTGAACATTCAAGTCCCAGGATATTTTTTGCTTACAAGACAACGAGTCAAGAGGAACGTACGACGTCACTTTTGGAACGCAGGCGGAATGTCTCAACGTATTTGAACGCTGCAGGACCAATCCAAGCACGCCAGAACTGAGAAATTACCAACTCATCCCAATGTTGCAGATGAATGACAAACCAGTGACCGTGCATCTTTTCAACCCTTTTACTGAGACGTCCCATGTGGTGGCTTTCCTGCAGAGATACTGCATCACGGTACGTGGGGGCATCAAACTAAAGAACGCTTATGGCATTCCTAATGGAAAATTGCGCTTTCGGGTGCGTTTTAAGCCTGATTCTAAGGCTATTGGCGGTGTGCAGCACCCGCCGGCGTCCTTCTCCTTGGGTGGTAATAGGGGTTATCTTGTTTATCCCGGCCAGCCCCGCAATTGTAGGCTCTGTTATACGTTTGGGCATACCCAAGATTCCTGTCCCACGGGCCATTTGTGTATGAATTGTGGCAGCGCAGAGCATGATGCCGCTCGCTGCCCGCAGCCCCGTGCGTGCGATCTGTGCAGGCTGCGCACCCATGTAGCTAAAGATTGCCCGTCCGGTCTGCTGTCGGCACGCAGTTATGCCGATGCAGCCCAATCGCACGAAGGTCCGGTCTATTACCCGGTCACGCTCGCTGATGTTCCTGGTGCTGCGGACCAGGACACATCAGCTGAGTGAAGCACAGAGCCGCAGCTGCCTCCTAACCCCCCTGCACAGCCCAGCGATGTTTCACACGAAACGAAATTGCCAGCAATGAACAAAGGGAATCCCTTCTTCTGGTGGAAGCCCTGCCCCTTATTGATGTCAATACACCCGCAAAGGCTCATGGTTGCACCTCTGTACCACCACCCTCACCTCAAGTATCTTGCACTGAGGCCGGGAGGGGTGGGGACTTAATATGCTAATTGCCCCTGAAGATGCAAAGGCTCATGGTAGCCAACAACTTTATCCTCCATTACCTCCCTCTCCAAGAATTCCCTGCTGAGAAAGGGAGGCGGGGGTTCTAAGATGCAAATCATCGCCCAGGTGCATCAATCTGCTGATGCAGATTGAGTGACTTTTGTTGGCACAAAGCCAGGAAAAAAAAGGGGAGGGGGATGGCTGCTCCTCAAGCTGCTGGCCAGAGCTCTGATACAATTCAGCCGGGAAATTCAAATCAAAAACCAGTCCCTTTGCCATTAATTGAGCCACAAATCGTTTCAGTAGACGAAATGGACGAATTTCATTCTCCAATGGCCTCAGATAACGAGGACAGTGTCCTGGACATAGTGTGGGCAGATACAGCCCTCCCACCTATAGATCATACACAAGATGACATCATCCGGAACTGTGAAGCCCTACTCCAAGAAACATCTGATAGCGCAGATTTTAGTTTGGTTAAAAGCAGACACAGAAGTCTGTGCAAAAAGGCTGGCCCACCAAGGAAGAAGAAATTAGCTCTGATGGAGGCTGCCAACCGATACAAAGTTCTGGCGGACCAGGAATCGGAGGAGTTGAACCCGATATCGCCGGCGTTTGACACGAAGATGTCAGAAACCTAACGGCGGTATGTGGGTTTACCGACCCAAAAGAAAATTAAGACCAAATTGAGTCTTCCTTTCTTTTTCTTACTCTTTTTTCATTCTAATGTTGCATCTACTTTCTTTAAATGTAAGGGGCATAGCCTCTCGAAATAGGCGTGCTGCCATTCTGGATTACCCCTCTATGGTTCCAGCAGATGTCTTTTTCTTACAGGAGTGCGGTTTATCGTTTCTGCCCTCTTTGCAGGAATGGGCATACGGAAGTGCCTATTGGGTTTTGTCGGACAGCTCTCGTAGTTGGGTGTACTAACTAAATCCCCGTACCTCTCAGTTTTCCAGCACAAAAGTACTGTTACTAGTCGCCTACAGCAAGTAGACTTAGATTATACAGGAGTACACGTTCGAATATTTAATTGTTATGCTCCGGCAAATAAAGCAGAGCGTGTGCTCTTTATGGAACTTAAGCTGTTTTTGCTGGGCACTATGCCTACCTTGCTGATAGATTTCAATTGTGTCATCGAATCAACAGGTCGGTCGGGGTCAACACCAGCCCCCATTGACCTTACAGGTAAATTGTTAATTCACATAATTCAAGATTTCAAACTATGTGATGTATCGGCCTTCCTTTATGTCAATTCGCATTTTACGTACTATTCAGATAACGGAACGGTGTCGTCCAGAATAGATTTGCTGTGCTCATCACATTTTATTCCACAGGACTTTAAACATTTACCTGTAGGCTTCTCAGACCATATGGGACTACTGACCTGTTTTGATTTACCTGGTGTGGCGGAGAGAGGTCGGTGATTTTGGAAACTCAATACCCAGCTACTATCCCATATAGACATTTACCCGTTGTTCTTGGCACAGTTTCAGATGTGGTCCGCGCAAAAATCAAGCTACCCAAGTGTGTTTGGTGGGATTGGGTAAAGATCCAAATTGCCCATTTCTTCAAATGCTTTGGTCAGAAGGTAGCTAAGCAACAACGGAAACAATATGACGACCTCAAAATTGTCACTGAACAAGTTAAAGGTATAGGGGTAGATGTTACAGCTGAATTAGAAGAAGCAAAACTCCTGTTTGGTGCTTTCCTAAACAAGAAAGGTAAGTGTCTTTCAGTCGAAAGTGGAGCATGTGGAGGAGGGTGAGAAGTGTACACGGTTTTTCTTTCAAAAAGCCTTTCAGCAACGATCCATTCTGTACAACTCTTCGGGTATAGAAGTGCAGGGAACTAAGGTAATGCCGGTAGTAACCTATTTCTATACAGATTTGTACGCAAAGAAAGATGCAGCTTCAGTTTCTGAAATGGATGAGTATATCTCTGTTATTCAGACACAGATAAGAAAGTAAAGTAGGCCCCTTGGACCAACCCTTCACAGCCAAAGGAGAAGAGTGCTCGTTTTCGAAAGTCATCCTGCAAGGCGAGTGAGTGCACTCTGCTGCATTTGCAGTGCACTGCCACCGGAGGAAAAGAAAAAAAAAATCTACATAAACCCCTCCTCCTCTTAACCACACCCACTTCACGTCCCTGCAACGTCCGACAGCACCGTTGTCTCAC
Source organism: Leptodactylus fallax (assembly GCA_947044405.1). Taxonomy (NCBI): domain Eukaryota; kingdom Metazoa; phylum Chordata; class Amphibia; order Anura; family Leptodactylidae; genus Leptodactylus; species Leptodactylus fallax. Next base: position 263,313 of record CAMRHE010000477.1, on the reverse strand, counting down.
GCCTGATGGACGCTTTTTAAAAAAAAAATATTTTTTTTTTCCTCTTTTCCTTAGATCGGTGGTTGAGTACATTATTGGCAGGCTCCTCGGGTGCAGGATTACCCAAAGGCAGGCGAATGTGACCTTTACCTTTAGAGACACCAGGGTGCTCAGAGGCCTTAAAAATGGCGAAAGAACTACTTCATGATGCGGTCAGAGGGAATCGAAAATCAAAGACAACTTGATGAAAGACGTGATAGTAGTTTAAATGTTTTCTCCTTTAATTTCAGACCTAGCAGTGCACAGATTCATGGCCCATTACTTTGACAAGGTGGAGTTCCAGAAGCGAGTGCTGAACATCTGCGGGATCTGGACGTGCAAAAGGACCTACTTCGCTGTTAGACGTGATGCTAAAGGCCAGATGCTCCTACCACCAGCCTGCTTCAGGCTTGCAACAGTGAATGGCGACCTATTTTAGCGGGATGCCGGACTTCTGCATGAGATGTGGTAAATATGGACAAAGAATCCTGTCAGAGTACATGTAGGAATTGTGGCAGTACAGAACATGTTTTTAAACAATGCCCTGTTCCAAAAAAAAAAAAATGTAACTTGCGCCAGAAAATTGACCATGTTTACTGGGACTGCAAATATAGGAAAGGCAGCGGTGATGAAGATCGGGAGGAACCAGAGGCACACCCACAACCTATGCTCTGGACTAGTCAGAGGGGTAGACAAGCAGAAAAGCAGAAACACCAAATCCGAGTTCCAACACTCGTATAAACCAGGATATTGAGCCTATGAAGGCTAAGACACTGGATCTGCAGGCGACCCTAGAGGGCTTTACCGAGGTGAAGTCCAAGAAGGCTAAGGCCGGGTCTAAGAACGACAGTTCGGGGAATAAAGCTCTGGACCTTGAGCCAAACTGTGGATTCAGAGTCAGAAAAACAGCTGAGGGAGGGACGTCCAAAGAGGGGCTAAAAAAGAGGACTCGGGGTGGTGGTGCCCGAGGGGATGACACCTCTGCGCAAGCGGAGGAGTCTACCTCGAGTGGAGCTACCCCCTCAGGTTTGTCAGGTGATATGCCATGCAGCCAGCCTACTCCTGTACACAGGGCCCTACCGGTCCCAAGGGAGGAGGCGGTTCCCCCCGGATGGACTTCCTGTAGACGCTAATATGGAGGGTGACCCCTCGGGATCGGATATAAAAACGCTCAGCCTTTTGCCGACTGGTTCAGTAAAATCTCAGAGAGTGACATGGAGACCTGTGAAAGGGTCACCTGTGGTAGCCTGCATGGCTAGTCTCCCTTCGTTCTCCTCTGGGGTTGCCTCAGATGTAAGCGGGGGAGATTCGCTAAGACTAGTCCTGAGCGAGAAGAAATACTGAGTGAAGAACTGGTATGTGTCTAGCTAGTAGTGGACTGTTCCTTTTCTTTTATCGTGTCAGCAAAAATTCAAGGAGTCTCGCTAAACGTGAGGGGTGTGAAGACACGGAGGAGAAGAATGGCGGTTTTAAACTATTTACTATTTTTAGACACATCAGTGTAAGTAGTATAAGCAGGACTGAGGAACCCCCTCATCCTTGCCGGAGATTTTAATTGCGTCCTCAGAGGTGAACGCCGGCATTCCAGTAGTACAAGCCGTAATTATCATAACATCCGGCATGCTCAAGGATATGATAGAGGCAAGATTAGTGGATGTGTATAAGACTTGCAATGGGAGCATGCCGGAGGAAGCCGGCGTCACCTGGAGCAACGCATCATGTAGTTCGAGAATTGATTTTATTTTCTGCTCAGAAGACGTACTGCCATCTAGGTGTGATATTTTAACTAATGTTCTCAGATCAGAGAGTTTTAAATTTTACGGTTTCTCTTAATGTAAATAACTTTTATGGTCAAGACCTGGCGTTTTAACATTTCCCTTTTAGATGACCCACAGGTCTTGGGAGGATTTTACAAGGTTTTGAGATCCCGGTGGGGGAAGGATCCTGATACTCCCATCAGTTCATGGTGGGATTTTATGAAGAAAAAAAAAAATCAGGTCCTTTCGCTCTATTAAGAAAAAAGCAGATAAAACGTAGACATAATATTTTAAACACCCGCCTGCAGACCCTGTATAAGTTCAGATCTCATGGCATAGATGTAAATGCCAATATCAAGTCTAAAAAGAGATCACCAGCTACCTGGAGCAGGAAAGGAAAAACATTTTTCGTTCCAAAATAAAAACACGTGGAGGAGAACGAGACCTGCTCCAGGTATTTCTTCAAGAAGGTGAATGAGAAAAAGATGGTTATGAAGGAGATTGATGGTGAGACGACTATACAGGGTCTTAGAGAAAGTTCATGGATTTTATACTAACCTTTTTAGCGCCAAACCTGTGGATCAGGATTTTATTAAAGACTCATTAAAGGAGGTCACGGCTGTTTTAGATCCTGTCTTGCAGCAGTTTTTATCACAACCTATTAGAGCAGGAGGTTTTAGAGACCATATACAGTTTTAAAGCAGGTAAGGTACCGGGCCCCAATGGTATGCTCTGAGTTTCACTTTTATGAGGTTTTAAGTCAGATCTTTTTAACCTTTTTAGTGAAACCTTTATTTCTAAGACAATGCCTCCGTCCTGGAAGAAGGGTGTAGTCTCCTTGCTCTACAAAAAAGGTGATGAGACATTTAAAAAAATTGGACACCGATCACCCTTCTAAACATGGACTACAAAATCATGACAAAGATCTGCGCAAGCCGGTTAAGGAAAATAGCTAGTAAAATCCATTCTAACCAGTTTTGCGCGGACTCTGTGTGATGACCTTATTTTAATACGTGATATTATAGAAAAGAGAAAGGCCAGGAGAAAAAAAAATTTAGCCATACTGTCTATAGACTTCGAAAAGGCCTTTGATAGGGTATCCCATTTTTATCTGTCTAAAGTTTTAGAAGAGATGGGTGTGCCAGAGGGGTTTTTAAAGTCTCAAAGCGTTTTACCGAGACTGCACAGCTCTATTTTAGTTAATGGTTTTAGGACACGGGAAGTGGTTTTAAGTTCTAGGGTGAAGCAGGGGTGTCCCTTGTCCCCACTGCTTTTTATCTGTGCATTGGAGCCGCTGCTCTGCATAATAAGACAGATAAATATGTCTCGTACCCCTTCTCGGGGGTGGCGGAGTGGAGGCAAAGGCAGTAGGGTACATGGACGATGTCGCGATATTTTGCTGGGACGCCCCTGCTGTAGATAAAACCCTAAAACAGATCAGCTTTTATCGCCATGCTTCTGGTTTTCGAGTTAATAAAAGTAATATTTTAAGCATCGGAAGTATGGCTTTTACATATGTTCCCGTGTCCAGATGTGATTCTGTAACCATTTTAGGGGTTCCCTTTAATGAGTCTAATGATGGTCTTAACAGTTGGAACATGGTGGCAGATAAGAAAAATTATGTATGAGGAACCTCAGGAAGCTAAATGGAGGGTAAGGTATTGGTTTTAAAAATGGTGATTTTACCCATTTTATTGTACCTAAGCATCGTATTCCCCCCCCCCCACCTGTGGTTTTAATTAAAAATTATTAAATCTGGTTTTACTCTTTTCTGGGGATCCAAGAAGCTGAGGCGTGATATAGTGGTAAGGAAAAAAAAAAAAAAAAGGTGGAAAGGATGTCCAAGATTAATAGATTTCTATTGCTCAAACATTTTAGCTATGGTTTTAAGACTTTTTAAAGATAAGTCGTACCGTTGTCCGTCTCACTACTGATGAAGGGTTTTCTCTTTTTTTAAATGGCAAGTTTTAATACAAAACAAAAGCAGAGCTAAACTAATCTTCCAAGTGTTCATCTCTATGCACAGTACTATACTCGCTCCAATGCTTCCAACATAATGATGCAGTTCCCTCTTATTACCACCATGCCAATGTTCTGATGTCCGCTACCAGACACCTCTGTGCACTCATCTACTACAAGGTTCATGAATGGGTCGAACCCTCTCAGAATTCTTTGTACTTGTCTACCGCCATTCAGTTTCAATGATAGCTTCTTGTTCATGAATTTAAGCTTTGGCGGGTGTGCTTTGCTCATTTTCCTTCCTCGTGTAGAGCCGGTTCGTATCACAGAACAGATACTACACTTGATCTTACCTAAACGGCTGAGAAGTGATACTAGAGTGGTAGGCCTCTCTGCAAGGGACCTCTGGAGAATCTTTATAGTGCTGAAGGAAAGCGAGACTGCCAAGTCATGTTCAAGTCATCCAGTCACTAACAAGTAACACAAGTGCACTCAGCTCTGTACCTATGGTCTAGCAGCAGATTCTCTCTGACCTCTTTCCAAACAAAGTGCCACCCAGGAAGAAGGAATTACCGGACAGCATGCAAGGCCCCCCGGCAGCAAACTGTCGTATTTTACCCGTTTTAACTTGGGTTTTTATATGCACAGACAAATGGTTTGAGATTAAACTTACAAATCACCCTATGCTTTTACTCTCTCACCATTATACCCTGTTAAAAGAAAAAAAGAAACATAAGTGGAAGTTGGGAACTATACCTATGGAAGAGTACACAGCAGTTTGCAGACTCTGCAAGACAAGCATTAAAGGAGCTAAGGCTGAACACGAATTGAAGCTTGCAAAAGAGGCAAAGAGTAAGGTAAAAGGTTTTTGGGGTTATGTTAAAAGCAAAAGAAAAAAAAAGTCAAGGAAACCATTGGAGTCCTAAAGAATGAGAAAGGTGAAACAGTTAACATGGTGGAACAGCAGTTGGAGCTACTAAATTCATATTTCGTATCCGTCTTCTCCCAAGAAACTAATGGAAATATCAACATTAATGGAGATAGTGATGAGGGGAAGGAGGACTCCAAGCTGACTATAAGCGAAGGTTTCGTAAGAGAGCACTTAGCCAAGATAAAGGAAACCAAGTCCCCAGGACCGGATGATTTACACCCTAGAGAGTCCTGAAAGAGTTAGCAGAGGAAATAACAGAACCCCTTGCTATAATCTTCAAGTCATGGGAAACAGGAGTGGTCCCTCTAGATTGGAAAAGGGCAAATGTGGTTCCCATCTACAAAAAGGGGAAAAGGGACGATCCAGGAAATTACAGGCCGGTAAGTCTGACCTCGATAGCAGGAAAAAATTTTGAGCAAGGAACATTTATTTTGGTACCTGGATGGGAAGGTTTTAATTAGAGCCAGCACGGCTTTATGACCAATAAATCGTCAGACTAACCTGATTTCCTTCTACAACAAAATTACTGAATGGTTGGACCAGGGGAATGCAGTGGACATAGTATATCTTGACTTCAGTAAGGCATTCGATAAAGTGTTACATAACATTCTTATTGAAAAAATGATTAAGTATGGCTTTGATAAAAAAAAATCAGTTAGGTGGATTCACAACTGGCTTAAAGATCGGGCACAAAGAGTAATACTAAATGGCTTCACATCGAACTGGAAGTAAAAAGCGGGGTGCCACAGGGCTCTGTCCTGGGCCCAGTACTTTTTAATATCTTTATAAATGATCTGGATGATGGAATTATTGGGGAACTCATAAAATTTGCAGATACGAAGATAGGAGGAATAGCCAACAGTAGAGAGGAGAGAGAGTGTATTCAAAAGGATTTAGACATACGAACAATGGGCTGAGGCGAACAGAATGGTATTTAACAGGGACAAATGCAAAGTCCTACATCTGGGTAACAAATATAAAAAGCATATATAGCATGGAAGGAATAGAACTAAGTGATAGCGCAAGGGAAAAAGACTTGGGTATAATAGTAGATCACAAATTCAACATGAGCCAACAGTGTGGTGCTGTTGCAAAAAAGGCTAATAAAATTTTGGGATGTATTAAGACAAGCATTGAATCTAGATCAAGAGGTAATTATTCCACTGTACTCTGCCCTGGTCAGACCCCAACTGGAATATTGTGTACAGTTCTGGACGCCTCAATTTAAGAAAGACCGATATATTGGAGCAAGTCCAGTGAAGAGCAACCAAAATGGTGGAAGGTCTGCAAATCATGTCTGAGGAACGGCTAAAAACTGGGATTGTTTAGTTTGCAGAAGAGAAGGCTAAGGGGAGACTTAATAGCGGTTTACAAATATCTGAAAGGTTGTCACAGTGCAGAGGGATCTAACCTTTTCTCATTAGCGGAAGGAAGTACAAGTAGTAATGGGATGAAACTAAAGGCAAGGAGATACAGATTAGACATTAGAAAAAACTTTGACAGTGAGGGTAGTGAGGGAGTGGAATAGGCTGCCGCGGGAGGTGGTGAGTTCTTCAATGGAAATCTTCAAGTGGAAACTGGATAAACATATAGCTGGGATTTAGGAAAACCTGCACTCGCAGGGGGTTGGACCCGATGGCCCTTGAGGTCCCTTCCAACAAAAAAAAAAAAAATAAAAATATTACAATAAAATTTAAATTGCAACAAGAGTGTCACAGAGCTTAAGAATAGTAAAACATTAATAAAAAGGTCTATTAATAGAAGCAGTCTGCGAAACTACTCGTTTTAGTGAGGAAAAGTGTGGTTTTATCTGGAAAAATTTTAATACGTTTTAACTCAAAGACCTGGCCTGGAGCTGCATCCATGGTGGTCTTCCATGCTGTGCATTCCAGTATCGGAGGGGCTACATGACGACAGCCACTTGTCCAAGAGCATGCAGAGAATAGGAAACCATTCGTCATCTGCTTTGGGCCTGTGATACAGCAAAAATCTGGACAAAGTTAACACCTCTGCTGCGCAAGATGGTGGGCCTCCAGAGACTTTATATATGATATGGTTTTGTATGGACCTTTCAGTAGCCCCTCCAGGGAGCAGCAAGTCATGGCATGCAAGACTATGAACTATGCCAAGGACGCGCACAGGGCCAGGAATATTTTAATTTTCAAACATTTTATCCGTGAGTGACATTTTAGGCCTGTGTTTTAGCAATCTGTATATTATGTTTTAGACAAAGCAAAAGCCCCGCTTCTAAAACAATGGTTTCAAAAAGAATAGAATTCTGCCATAAGACTGCCACCATGTGTCCATTTTAAACAATGTTCCAAGCCTGAATTTTATGATTGACTTTGTATGAATTGTTCTTGCACTCGCTTCTGGATTTTATTGTGATTGTATGATATTTATAAATAAAATAGCCCCTTGTGGGTAGTGACAAAAAAAAATCCTGAGCAGTGGTACTATATTTGAGAGTTTGTCAGTATAGGTTCTCTGGGTACCCTTCCCCTCGGCCTGGTGGAATCGTCCGGGTTTATTGCCCAGGCTTCACCCACCTGCTGCTATTGGGGTGAGGATTAGTCCCAGGGAAACGAGGGATCCCCCCCAACAGCGTCCTCTGGATTACATTGCGTTTATTCAGAAGGACATTTGACGGTACAGTCAGCGATATGGATGACCCTTTAGGACAGGTACCAGAGGGTACGAGGGTCAAAAATTCCCTGAGGGTCCACATCAGTGGAGATAACGTTAGCTGTAATTCGCTTGACTATGTGGTGGATACTATTGTTGCGAAATACCTATGTATCCCCAAAGCTGCGATCCTAGCGGTCCAAGATTACCCTAGACGTGGGGACTATGACATTACCTTTCATGGAGATGGCCCGTGGAAAGATGCTCTGAAAACAGCTAGGAGAGTCAGATCTGAGAGCGCTTGTGGTCTCTATCCTCAAGCATTTTGATGAGAACGTGCTACTGAAAAATGTATTCTTTTGTTTCAGATGCTTTAGTAACATCTTTTGTAAAACTCTTTTCTAGATGTTGATTTCCACATGTGATGCGTTCGTGTGGAGTATGGGCCTGTAAATGGACCTTCAGGGTGAATTTGAAAAATGGAGAAAAATGGAGAAAAATGGAGAGCTGCTACTCCCGACAAGGCGTTTTAGATTGGGCACTGAATGGCGACCTCTTACTTGAGAATATGTGACTTCTACTGAGCCTGCGGCAAGTATGGACACATGAGCACTACATGTCACTTGCAGAAACTGTGGTAGTACAGAACACAAATTTAGAGTGTGCAATAGCGAGAAGTGCAATTTCTGTCAAAGGTCACTTCTACAAGGATTGCAAGCATAAATACCAGGAAGGTGATGACTATGAGGAGAGGACGACGGAGACGCCTACTGGGCCCCTGCCGGCTCGCCAGGAGGGGGGACAGGCAGAGGGCCAGAGGAAAGGCACTGACAGTGCAGAGAAAAAAGCCTGAAAAGGCAGAAAGTGCCAAATCTACGCCCAAAATTTGCAGAAAAAGGCAAGCCTAGTCAGGCCAAAAAAAGATGGGACGAGCAAAGGGCAGGTGGTGAGTTCAGATACTGCAGACGGGTCCCAGAGAAGGGCGAAACCTGCCCCAAACTCAGGATTAGAGCAGACTCTAGACCAGACGAGAGGCGGCCACTTTTGCTTTGAGGACGTACTGCCATCGAGATGTGACCTTTTAACCAACGTTTTCTCCGATCAAAAAATTTTACATTTTAGAGCCACCGTCAATGTAAATTGTTTTATGAATTTCAGCTCCTGGAAGATGAAGGTTTCATTTTTAGATAATCCACAGGTTAGCTGATTTTAAAACCTTTTATCTTAATTCAAGGTAGGCCAAGGATCCTCAAACTTCCATCTGTATCTGGTGGGAGGAGATGAAGAAAACGATTAAGACATTTTATTCGCCTTGGTAAGAAAGCAGAACGTAAAACGTATGAGGAACTGAATGGCCGCCTGCAGGCCCTGTATAGGCTCAGAGTGCAAGGTTTAAGTGTTGGCCCTCAGATTTTAACGTTGCCAGATAAAAATTATTAAGTGCCTGGAGCAAAAGGGAAAAGAAAAAAATTTTAAACTTTAAAGTTAAACACCTTAAGGAAAATGAAAAAATGCTCCAGGTACTTTAAGTGAACAGCAAAAAAACCTAATAAAACTAGATAGGGCCACAGATATACAGGGCCTTTTAAACAAAGTACATAGTTTTTTACTCTGAGCTTTTTAAAGAAAAACCCATCAGTTTTTTTTTTTTTTTTTTAAGAGGACTTGCTGGAAGTAATTACGGCGTTTTTATCACAAGATTTTATGGAAGAAGAAATTTTAGAGGCGACCAAAAGTTTTAAATTTGGTGAAGTGCCTGGGCTAGACTGTGTACCAAGTGAATTTTATATTATATTTATGACATCTTAAAAACTGACCTACTTTCTCTTTTTAGCGCAAAGAAAATGCCCAAATCTTGGAGGAAAGCAGTAGTGACACTAATTTTTAAAAAAAGGAGAGAACGATTTTAAAAACTGGAGGCCCTTTATTACAGAATCATGGCCAAACTGTGTGCTAATCGGTTAAAGTCCATTGCTGCTAAAAAAAAAAAAAAAAAAAAAAAAATTCACCCCAACCAAGTGTGCGCCATCCCTGAAAGGAGCATTTGGGACAATCTAAACTTAAAGATGTGATAAAAGGATGGTCAAAATAAAAAGGTAAAATTAGCTAGCTATTCTGTCTATTGATTTAGAAAAAGCCTTCGATAGTGTTTCACATTTTTACCTTCTTAAAGTTTTAGGAAAATGGGTATACTGTCTAGTTTATCATCTTTAAAAGCTTTTTATGAAAACTGCACAAGGTGTATTTTATAGTCAGTGGTTTTGTTTCACAGGAGGGGTTTTTAAACTCTGTAGTGAAGCAGGGGCGTCCCTTGTCCCCACTGCTCTTTAGAGCCTCTTTTATGTGCTATTAGGAGAGAAACAGATCCACGGTGTTCCCCTCCCTGGAGGAGGACGACTTGAGGCAAAGGCAGTGGGGTACATGGACGACGTGGCAATACTCTGTAGGGACGCCCCTTCCATTAGGAAAACTCCGATTTTTTGTTGTGCCGCCAGTTTTAAAATATCAATGTTAAAAAGCACCATTTTATCTTTAGGAAGCCTGGATTTTAGAGAGATACCTGTGACATCTGATGTAACCATTTTATGAGTCTTTCAGCAAGTCCAACAATGGTCTTGAAAGCTGAAACATGGTAGCCGACAAGGTAAATAAAGTATTTGCATGGAACATGCGGAACTTGTATGGAAGGAAAGGTTTTAAAATGACCAAGATGGTCATTTTACCCCTTTTATTGTATTTAAGTTTAGCTTTTCCTCCCCCCCCCAGAATGTTGCTCAGAAAGATAACCAAAACCTGTTTCTTTTTTCTGGAGCTCAAGGATTGAGAAACTCAAGAACTGAGGTAATGAAAGGGAGAATGAATGGCAGTAAAGATTTTCCTGATTTTAAACAGTTTCCTCTTAAAAAAAGCATTAAAACCGTAACTAAAAAAATTAAGAAACACTATTGGTCATTTTACTAAGTATAACCTTGGGTTTTTTAATGAGGCGGTATGAGTGGTTTGGGATAATTTTAATGCCCCCTTACGCTTTTAAATTGTTCCCTCACTACACAATATACAAGATTGTTTCTCTATATTTAAAAAATATGCGTATTGAACTAAAGGATAGCAAAAAGCTAAAAATTGAAGGTCTACGTGCAGAGGAACTAAGCCCGGTAGCCAATTTAAGCGAGCAGCAGAGTAAGAATGTTTGGCGTATGGCTAACGCGAGATCTTTTTAATCCACAGAAGGACCTGGCCTGGAGTTGCGCCCACTCCTGTCTTCCATGCCTTGCGTTCCAGTATAGGAGGTGCTTCGTGAGGTCCGCCATCTGCCCCAGGGTCGGATGCCAGGAGGAGACTGCAAGACATCTTTTGGGACTGCATCACAGCAAGGACACACTGGACAAGTTTGGCTCCCCTGTTGAAAAAGATGGCGGACAGACTTATTTGAAAAGATATTTTATGGACTATTTCGGAGTCCCTCCGCAGAGCAGCAAGCGACAGCATGGAGAACCACGAACTGCGCGAGGGGCGCACTCTGGAAGGCCAAGAAAATTTTAGTCTTCAAGCACGAAGCTTTATCTGACGATATTTTAGGCCTTTGTTTTAGAGATGTATTTTTGCTATGTTTTAGATAGAGCAAAAAAGCAGTTTAGAAGTGAATGGAGTTCCGCTAGGGGTGATGGTCTTTTTCACCCACCATCCTATATTCAGATCGGGAAGGAGAGGGAGGATTTTCTACAATGGAATGCCTCAGACCTGTAGCAAGTGTGAAGGTTTTGGCCATAAGGCAGCAGATTGTACTAAGGAAGAAAAGTGCAGGAAATGCTGGCAACACAGACATACTGCAAAAAACTGTGTGAACGAAATAATGTGTAACCTACGCTCTAATTCAGGACATTACCGGGATTGCCCCCTGAAAGGGGAGAAAAAGGAAATAGGATATGAAAATTAAGAATTAAAAAAAAAAAAAAAAAGAATTTCTTCGGATTCAGGCTCCAGAGTAAGAAAACTTCTGGGAAAAGTCCTGGCCAGGAAACAGTGGGCGAAGATCCTGGAGAGGGGATGGCGAGGATCTCGGAGTTCTCCTCACCTCAATCCTTTGGGGTATCTGCAGACTTGTCTCTTGATACTCAGCTGAGAGCTGACATTGAGGTTAGTACTGACTCGGATACTGGTTGATGGCTGCACTAGCTGTCGCCTCCTTAAATATAAGGAGCATACGAAATGGGGCTCGCAGAGCTGCAGTGTTTGAGTACTTGCTTACAGAAGATATTGATATTGTTGCCTTGCAAGAATGTTGCCTGTCTCAAGACATGAATTATGCAGACATAAGGAGTGACTGGAGTGGAGCATGGTCTGTATGGACCAGAGATAACAGGAATTCAAGTGTTGGAGTGCTATGTAATAATCCAAATGTACAGCTGTCTTCATACCAAGGAGTTTACCCAGCAGCATATAAACTATTCTTTTAGGCGACCAACTGCATTCTCCTTGTGGAAAAATAATGGTGGATCTGAAAACGACTTTCCACAAAACCAGAAGTATGCTGGGAAATTTAATTGCAGATTTTTCTTTGCAGGATGCATGAAAGAAACTGAACCCTGATAATCCTGGCTATACATGGCAGAATAATCCTTTTAAGTCAAGAATAGACTGTTTTGTTAACTAAATCCTTTATTATTTCTCGTGCAGATCTGGAAAGTAATATTTTTTCCGACCATTATATCCTCCAGGTAAGGATAAAAATCCCTACCAAAACAAAAGGAAAAGGAGTATGGCGCTTGAACCTAAGTGTCCTTGAGGATAGAACCATTGAAAAGGAGTTTGTTGCATACTATAAAAGTGTCAAATGCTAAAAGTATTTTTCCTCTGTTTTGAACTGGTGGGAATTTGCCAAAGATTAAGAAGTTTTTCCAACAAATGTATGCTTGCTTTCAAGAAAAAAAAAAAAAAAAAAAAAAAAAAAAACACGACCTGGTAGACTAAATACACAGATCCAAACATGTCACAAATTAAAAAGAAACAGGATTGGATATGGAGGACTTGGTTAAAAAGCTGAAGCTAGAAGTCTCCAGGGCGATAACTGAAAAAGGAAAGCTCATTTTCCTGTCAAACTGAATTTAGAGAAAGGGGAGAAGTGCACTCGGTACTTCAAAAAAAGCGAAACTTAGAACAAAAATAGTTTGAACGGCAAAACAAGTATAGACATGTTAGAAGCAGCAAGACTTATTAAAATTTAACCGTAAAAAAAAAAAAATTGACCTGGATTTTGTTAATGACATCCTTAACACCTTGTCCTCTAATCTTCAGATTGCAGAAACCATGCCTATGACAAATCACGGAGCTGGAAGTTTCAGAGGCTATTCAGAGTTTTTCCTCTGGAAAAAAATCGCCTGGCCCAGATGGGTTTCCCATCGAACTATACAAAAGGTATCTGCATTTAAAGACAACCTGTGTTTACTTTTCAGATCCGACTTCAGAAATAAGGTACTGCCAGAATCATGGAGAAAAGGGATCATCTTGTATAATTAGGCGACAAACAGAACCTGGAAAATTGGAGAATCTTTTTCCTAAACCCGGATTATAAAATCTTATCCAGAATATTAGTAAACCGTCTCAAACCCCAGAAGATTGTGTTGGAGCAAGGGTTCTCGAAGGCCGAAACGCTGTCCATTCATGCCTGTGACGAGAATTTTCTAGGTCACATTTACCATCGTGGACATCTGCCACCGCTATTGGGAAGCAGTGAAGACTGCAGCTCATGGATCTCTCTTTTCCAGATTTCTGGGCCTGTCCAGAGAGAGCGGCAAGGAGGATTACGTTATCGATGAGGAACCCCCATACACTGGGAAGAGACAGCTCCATGTTCTTGAGCAGGTTTTGTACAGTATTCAAGGAACCCACCAAGATCCTGAACAAGGTTCTGAAACAGCAAGTGGTTGGTCATCAGGCTACACATTCTCCCAGTCCCGACAGACTCAAGCATCTCCCACTGACCTTCTCCTTGGTTAACTCCTTCGGATTGATCTTCTACCTGGACATGCCACATCACTACAGAAGATGTGGTAGAGAAGGCCACGAAGGTAAAGACTGCAAGGAGGATGCCTGCAGGAACTGTTGAGTGGTGGGGCATGTGATCAAGGATTGCCCCACACAGAAGACCTGCAACCTGTGTGGGGGACGCAGAGCATACCTTCAAGGTCTGCCCAGGTCCTGGGCTAATGTTGCTGCTGGGTTCATGACCAGGGAGCTTGCTCCTTTGTTTACAGACCAGCCACAGAAGCCAGAAGTGCAGCCTAAGAAGGACAACAAAACCAAAAGCAACAGAAGGAAAAGCAGAAGATCACAGATGGTAAGAGGACGACCCCCCCCCTTCCCTTTGCCTGTCCCCCCCACTGAGTTTGTCCCTCTCCTTCCCCCCCCCCCATTAACCTCAGTGTCCCAGCTCCCCACCCCGCCCTGTCCTTCTCCCGGTCTCCCCTGCAGAAGCAGCACTAACAAATCCTCCTCCAGCTCCCCTCCTTGGAGGAATCCCCCCTCTTCTATCATCGTTCCAGGTCCTCAGAGGAAAGAGACAGCCAGAGCACCGAAACTTCCAAGAAAATCGCAGTGGAAGTCAGATTCAGAGCTAGAGCAGATGGTGTAGGAATTGGTGGCCAAGCCTGTTTCTGTTCACCTTGCAGAAGTCCTTAACCTCTGCAAGATCGAGGAGATGAAGGAAGCCTCAATCTCTTCCCTGCAACAGCTAGAAGAGTGCCTGCTGGACCCGATTCCAGCAGACACAAAGACGACCTCCCCAACAGGAGTGGTAAATAGACGCTATTTGATTGTTTAACCTTTTCTTTTATTCCTTACCATGGCTAGAAACATTGTCCATAAACGTGAGGAGCATCAGAGAATAGAGAAGACGTCAAACTGTATTGTATTTTATTCATTATGTTAATGCTAATGTCATTATGTTGCAGGAGTGTTGTCTACCTTCTTTCAGGTCATACCATGACCTCCTCAGCAGGGAGTGGAGCCACGGTCCATCCTACTGGTCTGGTGGGGGCAACTGCAAGTCTGCAGGAATTACTGTACTCAGTGGGAATGCCTTCACTGTTATAGCTGTCCAGGAGCTTGTCTGCGGCAGCCTTGTGGTCTGAGACTGTTCCTGGGTAGGCAAGCCGCTTAGGCTCATCAACATGTACGCTTTCCCCATGAAGGCCGAGCTACTGGAGCTTTTCCAGATCCTGTGGACTCAGCTTGCCACCACGTAGCTCTGAGGGATAGGATCTGTCTGGACCTGAAGGACCTTTATGAGGAGATGGTGGTGGAGGGTACGATGCCACCGTCACTGTGGGAAGGAATGCTTACGATCCTGTACAAAGGGAGAGAGAGATATGACAAAGAATTGGCGTCCCATCTCACTGCTAAATGTGAACTGGGATCCTGGTGAAGATTATGGCATTGAGACTGAATGTTAATCGGCAGAGTCATCCATCCAGATCAAACCTGAAGCATTACTGGTCAGAGGATAGCCTTGCCATGGTGAGATACATTGCACTATATCGGAGAACGCCGTGCACATGTGGCCCTGATCAGTCTTGATCAGGAGAAGGTCTTCGATCGTGTCTCTCACGACTTTATGGCAAAGGCGCTCTGCCGACTTGGTATGGGTAAGATGTTCTGTTGCTATGTTAACCTGATGCACCTTGATATCCACAGCTGGGTGTTGAACGGCTGGAAGACTGACCCCTCTCCGATCCACTCTGTGGTCAGAAAAGGCTGTCCTCTTTCACCTCTCCTGTTTGTGTTAGAGCTCTTTGGAGTCTACCCGACAGAATGAAGGTATTAGAGGAATCATCGCACCGAGACCAGGTCGCTACGAGATCAAGTGCTTGCTCTACATGGATTATGTGCGTCTTCTGCACTGATCAGCGTTCGGTGACTGCATTCGTCCACACCTGCAAGAAATTTGGAGCAGCTTCAGGGGCCAAAGTCAACTGCGGGAAGTCAGAAGCTATGATCTTCGGGGATTGGCATCTCTCTACTTCTGCCCCCTTTCCGTTTGCTGTGAAACCATCAAGATCCTGGGAGTCTTGTTTGGGAAGGAAGGAGCAGCCCTCAAGTCTTGGGAAGAATGCTTGGCTAAAGTCAACCAACTAAATCGGAATGTGGAGTCTCAGACAGCTCTCTATTGAGGGCAAAGCACTTGTACTGAGGAATGAAGTTCTGCCTGTGCTCCAGTATACCGCACAGGAGTGGCCCCCTCTTGCAACTGTTTCTAGGGCCATCACCAGGACTGTTTCAATTCATCTGGGGCTCCAAGATGGACAGAGTGAAGTGGACTTATCTACAAGAACCCCCGCAAGGGTGGGAAGGGTATCCCAGATATCCCAATGCTCTTGAAGATTGCTTTTGTATGTGACTGTGCCACAGGACTGTAAGGACTATTAACGGCACAGCGGGAAGAGCCATGTCACGCTTGTTCTTGCTCCCCCTCTGGAGAGGACTTGGCTGGGACAAGTGGGACAGCTCCATCCCTTACAACTGGACTGTTCCTTGGTTCTATGGGGACATGCCCAAGTTTGTGAGGGAATACCAACTGGAGGGTCTCAAACCTGATAACGATCCACAAGCTCATCCGAGCTAAGGACTTACTGGAAACTGTTGCTGGACTTACAGCAGATTCTGCGAAGGTCGTTTGGGAGAACGTCTCTTCAAATCTGCTGACCAACGGGCACAAGGATATGTCTTGGATGGCCATTCAGGGGGGGGCTGCCCCTATGGTCATTCATGCATGCCTTCAACCTGAGCTAGACAAGGTACTGCCCCAGGTGCCCCCTCTGGAAGGAAACAGCTACGTACCTCTTCTGGGAGTGCTTTTGCGCTCAGGGTCTATTGGATGCCTTGGAACATGAACTGGAGGACTCAGTACCCAGGAGCAGCCTTTCATACCACTCACTATTTTATGGACTATTTCCTGGGATTCACAGAAGATTCTGGAGGCCTGGCGCCTTATGTACGCTATTTGGATTGCCAGAAACAGACTGACTTTCCTAAGAGTGTGTCACCTTTCAGGATTGTTGCAGGCTGTTCCACAGCTTTCGACGGGACTATTCTATTCTGGATAGACTGAATGGCAAAGAGGACTAACTCACCCTCTCCTTCCCCACGATCCCTTCATGTGTGTTGTGTTTTTCAATAAAGCTTCGGGCCTTGCGATTACCCCATCCCCTTACCCTCCATCCCATCACTTGTACTGAATGTCTTTATTGCATTTACTTATGATGTTTTACAGCTTTATCGAATGCTAGGTTAGGGTGTCGCGGATAGTTTAGGATGTATTATATATTTCCTTGCTGGTCCAACCCTTCCCTTCTGTGTGTTGTCTTTCAATAAAGCTTCGGGCCTGTGACTTCCCCTCTTTCCTGTCACATGTCTGTGTCTTTGTACAAAGTAATCTAGCGTAGGATATAGTGTACGATGTATTTCCTCACCTTTGCATCCTTTGAGGACAGTGCAAGTTTATTTATTGTATGTATTTTAACTCGGTTTGCGCTGCGTCACAGTACATATGTATGCTTGATGACATTGTAAAAGATATATTCAATCTGTTCCTGACGGATTTTTCCTGCTGGGTCGACGGCTGAAAGGAAGCTTGGGGTACCTGGTCGCTCGGCTTGGGGGGGGGGGGGGGGGGTTGGAGGATCGTTCAGGTTCAGTGCCTGGACTTCACCCCCTGCTGCTATAGGGCGGCCAGATTACTCCCCAAGCATCTAGGGGCGATTGCATCATAGTTCTCATCTGAGTCTGTGGTGTTTTAGGCTGCGTGGTGGTTACTCGATCCTGTTACTATCTTTGGATTGCAGTGCTACATGACGCTGGGCGTTGTAACCTCTGGGTTCGAGCCCTCGGCTTTTGGAGATTCGTGCTTTATTGTGCGATCCCTCCGATTGAGTCTGTTGGGTTAGACGTAATCCGTAGAGGCCAAGATGCCATACCGTTTCAAAAGGGAACTGGGAGACTTTCCTCTTCAGCATTCCATCCGTTTGATAGTTTCTGAACACAATTGGCCGGAGAGGGGGCTCTCGTACTTTGTGGATGAAGTTCTTATCCGGAGATTTGGCTTTAGCCCTGAGGACTTTATGTATAAAAAATAATATCTGGAAGAGGGAATTTTTGGTGACACTTGTTGCTAAGGCTTCATGTGATACCATCGCCTTATTCCTGTGTAAGGCCGACGAGAATGTTAAGGTGTAGAAAGGACTAAACTTGAATTTTATTGGGGATGAAGACAAGGCTAATGTTACAATATGTATAGTCCTTTCATCCCTAAGAATCAGATCAGAGTCTTCCTCCTCCGTTACGGCCGTTCTGTAGATGAAGGCCAAAAAGTTATTAATGAGAAAGACCTTTGGACGGGCAAATGCCGCTTTCAGGTGCGCTTTAAAATGGCAGATAGAGGAGGGGGGGGGGGGGGGTATCGGAGGAATCTTATATCCAAAGGTTTTCATTGGAAGGTGTCGAGGCCATAGCTTCATGCAGTGTGGATCTGCCTGGCAATGCAATCTTTGTGGCCAAGCTGGGGGGTCTGGTGAGGGTGCAAGGCCGAAAAGTAAGCCAGCCAGCTGAAGGCATTTCTAAACCTGATCCAACCTTTAAGACCCCTGTGACGGTTAACAGTAGGTCTGTGGAGGTAGACCTAAGCAAAGTGGCTAATGCGCCTTGTAGCGACAGAGGGAGGCACAGGTCAGGTGCAGGGTCGAGGCATGGTAGTGCGTGCTCGGTTAGGTCGGAGTCTGAAACTGGTGCTAGCGCAAGGCCAGATCAGACTGAGACGACCTCTAGTGACAGAGCGTTCGTGACAGTGTGGTCTAAGGCTCATTCAGCTAAGTCTGTTAAGAAAAAAGGGCACTGGTCACAAGAGTCCAGCAGGTAATTTGGGGGATCCTGGCGCTGCAGGGGTGTCAGATGACCCACAAGTGGGTAGACAAGCTTCGGTTGGCAGTAGATCAGTTCCGAGTTTTGGAGAGCCACTTCCCATCCCCTAGCCGATGACCGCACCTGAGATGGATGTTGAAGCAGAGCCTGGATGCAGTTCTACGACGATGGCAGCAAAAGTCGGTTGAGATGGATTTGTGCCAGTTTATTAGACCAAGGGAAGAACTAAAAGAGAAGCCTGGAGTCCTAGGTTCATGTTTCTTCCATTTCTGGATCAGATTCTGAGAATATAAAGGATGTTTTGACTCCTTTAATGGGGGGTGGGGGGAGGGGGAAGGGCCTTCACAGAGGATTTCGGAGGTTTCTTCCTCTGAGGATTCTGATCTTTGATGACAATATCTATAAAAATACTCACTTAATGTGAGATCATTAAAGAGTCCTGCTCATAGGGCAGCTCTTCTAGAGACTGAGGCTTTTGATTTAATGTCTGTTGCAAGAAAATACTATGGACATACCAAATGCTATGGACTATGAGGACAAAAACAAGATTGGACACTTGGACCCTCTATTTGGTCAGGGGATAACGGCAACTGATCTGCAGGTGTAGGCACACACTGCTGAGGACAGCAGATACATGTTACAGCTGTTACTGAGATCATGCCTGGTATAGCCATCTTGGCTCAGTTATTGATTAATGGACATTTTATTCATGTATTAAATGTGTATTCCCCTCCCGACAAAAATGAACCGGCAGAATTGTTTGAAATGTTATTTTGTGTAGGTACCTTGCTACTTATTGTCAGAGGTGATTTTAATTGTGTGCCATTAGGTGAAACCCGCCAAGGGGGAGTTTTAAATAAAGATCATACTTCGTGTCTGCTTGGTAACTATTGAAGATTTTAATTTGAAAGATTGCTGGAGGGACCTCTCGCCAGCGGACCCAGGCCCCACCTGGTCCAATGGGAGAGTTTCCTCCACAATTGATTTTTCTTAGTCTCTGCTGGTTTTCTTTTAGCTGTTTTATCTGAGCCAATGTGTTTACTGATCATAAAATTGTCTGTTTGAAATGGGAAGCTGAGAGGAAAACTAATAGAAGGCTCTGGAGATTAAACAATTCTCTACTACTGTAGAAAACCCTCAAATAGAATATTTTGCAAGCACCTACCGGCATTGGCAGACTCAAAGAGCACCAAATATGTCCATACTATGTTGCTGGGGAGAGCATAAAAAAAATAAAAATAATTAAAATTATAAAAAAAAAGCAGGTCGGAGTAAGGCAAAAGAAAAAAAGACTGGTTTTAAACAAATTGCATGTTTTGTTGAAATTAAAAGTAGGAATGGAGGAAGAAAATTTTAAGTTAAAAAAAAGGGGAAATGTCAAAAATGCTTAAAGAGAAAGGGAAGCAGATTATATTTAACTCATGTACAAGGCTTAGAGGAGGGAGAAAAAAAAGGGTTCGTTTCTCTTTAAAAAAAAAAAAAAAAAAGGTGATGGAAAGAAAAAAAAAGAGACCTCATTTTAAATCTTGAGGGTAAAAAAAAAAAATTTGTGAAATGTTGGTCACAATTTTTTTAGTACTCTAATGAGATGCCTTATATTGATGCCTTTTTAGATTCCGTGCTTGATGTCTCAGATTTTAAGTTGGATTTTTTAGATCAACAGGTTTTAGCCCGAGAGATTACTCTTGGAGCTTTTATCCGTTTAAGAGTTTTACAGGGGATAAAGCCCCAGGGAGGATAGCCTGACGATCGAATTATATCTGACTTTTTGGGATATTTTAAAGACAGGATCTTATATTATATAAAGAAGTTTAACAGTAGTGGTGAACTGCCCCCTTGGAGAAATGGGATCGTGTCCCTGTTTAAAAAAAGAAGATGTAGTTAAATTGGAGACGTATCACATTGTTGAACGTAGACTATAAGGTTTCAGCAAAAAATTTAGCATTCCATCTTAAGCCTTTTATCCACAAGATTACACATCCTGGCCAGGTATGTGGGGTACCTGGCAGGAGTGTGTGGCCAAGTCCCTAAATATATATTTTATGGTATTTTAGAGATAGAGGACAGAGTCTTGCGGTTTTCTCTTAAGACTTTGAAAAAGCTTTCGATAGAGTATCTCATGAATACCTTTTTAATGTTCTTAAGCATATGGGAGTGTTAGAGTTTATATTTTATGTAAAGTCAAGCTTTTATATACCTCATGTTTTAGTCAAAATATCTGTAAATGGGTTTTTAATTAAAGATGTCCCTCTTATCTGGTGTGAAGCAAGGGTGTCCGCTTTCCCCTCTGTTCATCTGCGCCATGGAGCCCTTGCTGGCGCTCCTCAGAAAGGATAAGGATATTAAGGGCGCACCTATTCTTGGAGGTGGCGGAGTAGAGGTGAAGGCCCTGTACTATATGGATGATGTGACGATTCTCTGCATAGGGTCTCCCTCTGATGGGGGCCTTGAGGGACACCGAACATTTTTGCCAAGCGTCTGGTTTTAAACTCAGTGTGGGAAAATGTCACTCGTCTATTCCACCTTGTTGCACTGGGACATCAGGTAAGATTTTAGGTATTTTAATGTGAATGATGGAACCCCCAATTGGGACTCAGCAATTTTAAAACCGAAAAGAAGATTTTAGATGTGGAACATGAGGAAGTTGTCAATGGAAGGGAAAATCATCAAAGCTGTTTTAATCCCCATCTTTTTATATGTTGCAATGGTTTTTCCTCCAAGCCATTTGTATATTAAAAAGGTAGCACATGTGTTTTACATTTTTATGGGGATCAAAAATGCAAAAATTGAAAAAGGAAATTCTATATAAAAATGTAAAAATACAATGGCAGTCGAGATGTTCCTAACTTTTTTTACATAAAATTTCTGTTTTTGCTACAAGTGTTTTAAATCTAGCAGCATTTTTAGCTACTTTAATATGCTGCGGGTATGATTTTTAAAAGATGGTCCAGAATCCCTCTAGATACTCCTGTGCTCCTGTGTCCCCCAAAGCAGTATGCGGTTTTAGAAAAAAAGAAGGTCAGGCTCCTCCACCTACAAGACCTGGAGCCTGGCATTCTGGGGGACCAAAGGAAAGTAACCATGGTCTGCAGGCGTCAGGAGACCATGGCGGCAGTTCCAGACTACACAGGAGGCAAGGTCTAAGACTATATGGAAAAAGGTGTTCGGTAAATTCCTGGCAAATGTGCACAAAGACCTTGCCTGGGCAGTCGTCCACCGGTGCCTGCCAACAAGAGAGTTCCAGCATAGGAGAGGACTGGGGACGACGGCCAGGTGCCCAAGAGAAAAAGGTGTGGTGGGGATGAGTCGGCACGCTGCACGTGGTCTGGAACTGTCAGTATGCACAGGAGGTCTGAAAGATTTCAATCATATTTATGTTTTATATGGACTTATCTGACCAACTTTTACGAAGCACTCGGTAGGCTGGATCATAAACTGTTTTAAAAAGTGCCCTTTGGAAAGTTAGGAACATCTTGATTTTTAAACGTCATTTTATTTCTGTGACAAATTGCTGTAAAATTGCATTAAATGAAATCTAAGTATTTGAGAGATGTTAAAAATATGGGTAAAAAAAAAGCCTCAAAGTGGTATATGTCCTTATGGAAAGCTTTGATTTTATTCCCTGTTTTTAACAGTGTCTATTTTAGCTGATTTTATAGTGGCCTTATGCTTTCATTTAAGGTATCTGTGTATGAAACTGCAGTTATAATGCCTTGTTACCACTGTTAAATTGGCTCAAAGGTTTTGTGTATAAAAGTGTCTAAGTGTCAAAGTAGTTTAAACACGATCTGTTCTAAGTTTGCTGCGTACTGGGTCTGGAAAGGTTTGAGCCACTGGGTATCCTCCACATTCGGCCCTTGGACATCGTAGATTAAATTCTGCTTCAGTCCATTGCTGCTATTGGTTGTGGCATTACTCCCAGGGCTCTGCCTGGATAGATTGGTGCAGTACTTCTGTGAGTTCTAGGGCTCTCGTATCGGATCCAGGGTCAGGGAAGGCGAGAAACCAGCGAGAGGACTACAAGGACCAGCAAGCAAGCCAACACCGAGGAAGAGCCAGCAGGAATCCAGCGTTGACCACCTGAGACGTCAGGAGAAACAAGAAGGAACTGCCCTTGAAGATAAGCCACCAAATGAGGCCTCTGAGGGACAGATCCGAAAAAGAAACCAGCGAAGAGATGGCAACCTTGTCTGCAGCAGGAGGAGCCATCCCAAAGAAAAGGAAACAGCCAAGGAAGCCCAAAGCTCCTGCTACCTTCACCCCAGAAGCCTCCAATAGCCAGACAGGAGGCCAGAAGCCCATCCAGGGACCTCCAGCCTTGGAGCCCTGGATGCGGCAGAGTGTCACCCTAAAGCTGAAGAAAGGCAACCCAACATGACAGAAGTCTTCTGTCAGAAGATGGTGCTGGAGCAAGGGTTCTCTAAGGCCAAAACCTTGTCCATCCACGCATTTGACACTGGGATTTTCTGTGTCACATTGGCCAGCGTGAACATCTACCACCGCTATTGGGAAGCGGTGAAGACTGCAGCACCTGGATTCCACTTCTCCAGATTTCTGGGCAACTGCCCTGTTTAGAGGGAGGAAAGGAGGATCAGAATCTCCATGAGGAATTCACATACACCTGGAAGAGACATCTCTCTGTTCCTGGTACAGTGGTGAGGGAACCCTCCCACATCCTGAATAGGCTTGGCTTCTGGAACAGCAAATGATCTGTCAGGCTACACAAGGACTCCCAGTCCTCATGGGCTCAAGCACCTACCACCGACCTCCTCCTTGGGCAACTGTTTCGGTCTCATCTTCTACCCGGACATGCCACTACTGCAGAAGATGTGGTAAACAGAGCCACGAAGGTAAGGACTACATAGAAGACGCCTGCAGGAATTGTCGAGTGGTGGGGCATGTGACCAGGGATTGCCCACATATTAAAGACCTGCAACCTTTGTGGGGAGGCAGCCCATATCTACAAAGACTGCCTGAAGAGGTCCTGGGCTAATGTTGCCACTGAGTTCGTGACCAGGGAGCTTGCTCCTCTGTTCACGGCCCAGGCACAGAAGTCAGCAGTGCAGCCAAAGGAGGAAGATGAAAAGACAAAAGTAGAAGAAAAACAAGACTACAGATGGTAAGATGACGACCCCCCTCCCTTTGCCTGTTCCCCCACTGAGGTTCTCCCTCTCCTTCCGCCCCCCATAACCTCAGTGGCTCCCCCTCGCCCAACCCTCCCCCTAGTCTCCCCTGCCAAAGCAGCACTAATCCCCCTCCAACTGCTGAGGTCACCTCCTTGGAGGAATACTCCCCTCCCTTATTACAGGTCCTTATCAGAGGAAGAGAAAAGGAAGAGACAGCCCCGGTGCTGAATCTTCCAAGAAGATTGCCGTGGAGGTCAACAGGGATTCCATCCCTGAGGACGCTGAGCTCTAGCAGATTGTTGAGTTGGTGGCTGATCCTGTTTCAGTTGACCTTGCAGACGTCCTTGACCTCTGAGGGCGAGGAGATGGAGGAAGCCTCAAATCTCCTCTTCCCTGCAACAGCTGTAAGAACACCTGCTAGACCTCATGCCAGCAGGCACAAAAGGTAGAGGACAGGAGTGGTAAATAGACAATTGTTTGACCTTTTCTTTCATCCCACACTATGGCTTGGATCAACATTCTTTCCATAAACATGAGGAGCATCAAAAAGAGAAAAGACGTGAGTCGGTATTGTATTTTATTTACTCTCAGTCTAACGCTAACGTCATATTGCAGGAGTGTGAAATGAAAGAGCATCCTCTTTCTTATACTGCTCTTAGTTTTTTTTCCCAATGACACACTGCACACCTTACAAAAAAAATCTTGTTTGAAATCCTGTGGAGCTCCAAAACATGATAAAGTCAAAAGGGAAACCATGTACAAGTCGCCTATAAACGGCAGTAAGGGAGTACCAAACCTTAAAACAATCTTGTATGCTAACACTTGTGTCTTTTGTTTTAAAGCCATATCAGACTTCATGGGAGACACAAGTGGTTTGTCTTCAGCCTGTCAACGCCAATCTTAGTTGCCCAAAGCACTACAGCATACTAGAACTGGCTATTTTCCTTAAAGTGTATTCCATGGATGTTTGTTTTACCAGCCCAATGAAAATCTTACTAGAGTTTAAAAAATCTGAGATGCTAACACCTGTCAAGTGTTTCTTAAGCTTTACCAAAGAATATGGCAAAACTCTGCAGCGCTTTATCTGGGCAATGAGCTGAAGCCTTGGATATCGATACAGGGATGTGTGCCAGCTAAGTTCTTCCAATACAGGAGACGCTTTAGCAAAGATCCAGCCTGCCCCAGGAGTCAAGAAACCATCCTACATCTCCTGTGGAACTGCAGCTATGCACAAGGAGTCTGGAGGAAAGTGGGAGACTTGCTTAAATTCCTAACAGGACTCCGGTTCCTCAGTGATGAGGTGACTATGGTCTGACAAAGGACACTGTGCCCAAGGAAAAGTTAAGCGTAGTGTGGACTATCAATTGCCTCAAAGCCTCATTATGGAATACCAGGAGAATCTCTTTACAAAAAAGGGACTTTATCTATGAGGAGTGCATCAAACTAGCACCCAGTGAACTTAAAGTAAACAATGTAAAGATGATGAGCCCCAAAAAAGCCCTCAAGCTTTGGAACAATATGTTCTAATATATATATATGTGTATGGACACTACTTTACACTTGTGGATTTTTCCTGAGCTACAAGGGGTTTAGATATGCTTGCATGCTTTAAAATGAGGTTTTTTTTTTTGCTTCTTCAGAATGACATCTGTAATTATGTACAATCGGTCTTCCCTGGGTTACAGGGTTTGATATGTTAGTTATATGCAACCCTATATGAAATTTGTGAAATGTGTTTTCTATATACAATGTGCACACTTTTCCTGCACTACAGAATCATACTTTGAAAACATGACATTGTCATTTTCTTGATTTACTTCACTTTGAAACTTTAAAAAAAAAAAGGTAACAGGATTGAGCTCACTGATCTTGGCCATTAGGGGCCTGGGGGGATTGGTAAGGTTAATTGCTTTGCCTTCAACCCCCCTACTGCTATTGGATGGTTGGATTAGTCCCCAAGGCAACAGTGGGGCGATCATATCGGGGTGATCCTTGCGTTCGAGGTGTATCTTGGTGAAATTACCAGCTGTAACATTACTGTTACAAGGGACTGAGGTGCGAGTCCCGGTTGCGTACCAGCTCAAGAAGTTTCCAGGGTTCCGATCCCTCAAAACCGGACAGTGGCCGTGCCAGAGTTGGGCGGTCATTTGATCTAGGTGACGGACGAGGGGATGGAAGGAGGTGCAAACCGTGGAGTAAGATGGGGAAACAGCCCTCATGTTTTGAATGTACCTGTTTCTATAAATAAATTTTTTTTTTTTTTTTTCCATAAACTGACATTTGTGTGTTTGACCACAAGAGGCCACTTACCTCAGAAATGGGAAGGACTAATTCTGTAATTCCCTGGAGTAGTGACGTGGAGACCCTGTTCTGCAGACGTGGTACAAGAAGGAGCAGAGTGTGTGTGGCAGCCATCTTGGGAGTGTGCTTTTGAGCTTTTAGAAGAAGGACTGAAGTAAGAAAAAAAAAAAGATTCCTAAGGGTTCAGACATAACAAGGGCATGTTGAAGCAGAGACTGTTCCAGGGTTTGTTCAGACAGCATCCTAAGTTGAAGATTGCTATCAAGGACCCGGCTGAGAAGTGGCCCTGTCAGTGAGATCGCATGTTTTCTGGATGAGCCCCGCTTTCAGCGGTTCCAGACCAAGGCTAAAAGGTACACAACAAAGCTGGATCAGTAAGAGAAGTAATCGTGCACGCACCACATTACAATGTTTTACTTGGGACTGAGTAAGGGCCTGTAGTTAGACTAGTTAGGCATATTCATCTTCACAGGCCACACTACTGGTGAATTATCTACCTATACGGTAGTAAGGACTAAGACTCAGAATTCTATAGACTTGTAACTCCCAGAGAGGAGCTTCTGAGGAAGTCTAGAAGCGACATTTTATACATCATTTCTTTGGCTTGCAAGCTGACCTATTATATTTACTCAGGTTGTACTTTGGGAGGAATAGGGGTATTTTGATAAGTTTGTAAGCTCTTGTGTTATACCGCCGGTGCCTCTATCACACACTGAATTGTTCCTGTGACTAGGGCGATAAAAAGGTAACAAGCGGCTGGTTAGTTGCAGCCTGCAGATAGGTAAAAGCTTGGAGTGTTTTTGGAGCTGCACATAAGAGGGCACCGCGCTGTACAACACCAGGGCCTCAGCTTCCTGGCTGAGTACAGTATGTAAATAAGCGTGTGTTTTTTTTTTTTTGTAAAGAGGTGTTACTACACAAAGTAAAATCTTGTTTTTTACTAAATTGATTTGGAGTCGCTTCCTTTGTTCGTGACTCCGCTGTATCCTGGGGAGCCCACCCCGGTACACAGCTTACATGAGCATGCCTCTCTCTTACTAGAGACCCGGGGGATTACCTATTAAAAATACAATTAAGATTGAAGTGGCCAAGGAGGTGAGGCTTTGGACCAGCCTGCACTATATGGTGAATAGTGTGCTCCTCGGGAGATTCCACTTAGGGCACGATTCCATCTTATGCCTAAAAAAAAAAAAAATTAAAGACAGCTGTAGTGTCTTTCAAACGCCAGGGAACATTGCGACTGTCTGGCGAGAGCTTGAAAGGGCGGACAAGCATGACGAGGTGTTGGACGGTTTACGTTTTGTCTTTCTGGGCGCAGACAATGGGCCACCATCACAGTAAGCATGTACAGCCCTTTTGTAGATGTGCATGATATTGTCACTTTTCTATTCCGCTACTGCTGAGGGAATCTGAGCTGGGGGAACTATTTGGAGAATTTAGTTCGGATGCAGCAGGATCTCCACCTGATGTCAGCCGGGAGGTGGTCACTGTTTCGATATCTGGATATTTGTTGTTGGCGATCGGTGTCCCTGTCGAGATGGACCTGTCAAGTCAGACAGCTACAAGACCCAGGATGAATGACGACACTTCTAGAGAAGCAGCTGAAGAATTCTGTTCACTTCGCAAAGCTAGAACCCCTTCGATTTATGGCTCCGATGCAGAGAAATTAAGGTTAATTCTGGGGGTGAAAGCTCTCAGGTTTTATGAAATTTCTAGCAACGACTCCGACTTGTGATGGGGGTCCCTATTGTTGTCACCTTGCTGAATGTGAGCTCTATTAGAGGTCCATGCCACAGGACTGCTCTATTCAACTACCTGGAGACTGTTCCTTTTGATATCTGTCTTTTGCAAGAATATGGTATTGACATCGCTATGGACTATTCTGATTTGAAAAACGAATGGACTCAGACCCTCAGCCTGGTCTAGTAACGAAAAATCAGCTGGGGTGGGCTGCTCTGCCGTGGTCATGACATCATACGGACTGTTACTGAGATAATTCCGGGTAGAGCCATGTTATTGCATTTATCCTTTCAAGGTAATGAAATTCGTGTTTCGAATGTGTATGCCTCCCCATGCAAACAGGATCGACTTGAACTCCGACACATTACCACTATTTGTGTAGTTACTACCCCCGATAGTGAGGGGATTTTAAATTGTACCTTTTTTGGGTTATGGCATTTGGGTGGAGACCAGAGTCGTAGGGATAGGTCATGTTTACGTAAAAATTTAGTTGATTTTAAACAGATTGCTGGAGGCAGCTCTCGCCAGAGGACCCAGGCCCCACCTGGTCCAAATGTGAGTTTCCTCCAGGATCGATTTTTTTTTTTTTTTTTTTTTTTTTATTCACTTCCCCAGATCTTAACCCTTTTAGCTTTTTATTAACTACTAATTTATTCTCTAATCAAACTTTTAATCAGTAGTTTTAAGACTAACTGGGGAGAAGGTGGTTGGGAAGGGACTATGGAGACTAAATACATCATTGCTGGAAGACTCCACAGTCCAGGCTGAGTTCGTACACTCCTACCGGCAGTGGAAGGCACAAAAACCGTGAAACCCCCATTCTAAGCTGGTGGGAGTGCACAAAATCTAAGGTTTTTTTTTTATTAAAGGTTGGGAAGAAAAAAAACCTAGAACAAAAAATTGTTTTTCTAAGTTAAATAAAAAACCATGTTCTTTTTAAACTACGGGACATCGGGATGGAGGTGGGTGATAGAGTTAAGGAAGAAATGAATAGTGCTTTGAGAAGGGGAAATTATTTATAGTGCACATATCCGTAACCTGAAAAGGGAGAAATGCTCTACATTTTTCTTCAATAGTAATGGAGTGGAAAGAGGTGGTTACTAATCTAGAGGGTAAAACTACTATATCTGAAATGCTACAGAATTTTTATAGTACTCTTTAGTAAAAAGATTGAATCTTCTTTTTTAGAGTTAACCGACTCACTGGATTTTAAAGCTTGATACATAAGACCAGGAGATTTTATCTTAGGATTTAACAATGGATGAACTTTATGGCTTTTAAAAGTTTTTCTTAAGGTAAAGCTCCTGAAGATGATGTCTCGATATTGGAGTTTTATTTAGTATTTTGGAATAATTTTGAGAGGATTTTTATTGTATAGTGAAGTTTTTAAAACTGATGCACTTCCCCCTTCTTGGAGAAGGGGGAGTGTCTCTAATTTTAAGGGTGAAAAGAATGTGCTTAAGAACTGGAGGACTATAACATTACTGAATGTAGGCAAGCTTTTGCCAATTAGTTTTAAACCTTTTATTAGTAAACTTAT
Source organism: Leptodactylus fallax (assembly GCA_947044405.1). Classification (NCBI taxonomy): domain Eukaryota; kingdom Metazoa; phylum Chordata; class Amphibia; order Anura; family Leptodactylidae; genus Leptodactylus; species Leptodactylus fallax. The sequence goes on along the minus strand of CAMRHE010000477.1, from coordinate 234,405 downwards.
TCATCCGAGCCAGGTATGTGGGGTACCTAGCAGGAGTATGTCCGAATCCCTTAACCTTTTAAAGAGATGTCTTGTGGTATGCGAAGGATCGAGGGCAGTCTGGCCATTCTCTCTCGATTTTGAGAAGGCCTTCGATCTCATATGCATGATCTTTTCAGTGGTTTAAACAAAATGGGTGTTCCGGGTTTTATCCTGTCTAAAATGCTGCTTTTATATAGCTCCTGTTTTAGTCAATTTCTCTTAATGGATTTTTAACCAGCGGTATTCCTCTTAACTGGTGTCAAGCAGGGGTGTCCTTTCCCCTTTTCTATTTGTGCAATGGAGCCCCTGCTAGTCCTCCTCAGACGAGAAAGTGATAAGAGATGTCCCCATCCTGGGCAGCAGCAGCTTACAAGTAAAGGTACTCAGTTATATGGATGATGTCACGTTGATATGTACCAAGTCGCCATCCATGAGGAGGGCTCTGAAGAATACCGAATTTTTTCACAAATTTAATATTGGAAAATGTGATTATTTTTATATCAAGCATATCTTTAACCTCTGGTATCCCAATGCAACAGGAGCAAATCAAAATTTTAGGCATTTTTAAAATATTTTCATGACGGGATTTTAAATTGGGATTTGGTAATCTCCAAGATTGAGAAAAAGATCTCAATCGAAGTTAAGGAACCTCACGATATGGGAAAAATTTTAATCATAAAAGCAGTTTTGCTACCAATTATGTTATATGCTGCTATGTTTTTCCCTCCATCAATTTTATATATTAACAATTTGACAAAAATGGAGACAGACTTTAGAGTAAGGAAAAGATTTCACTTGTGTATTTCCTTTGGCATTAAAGTTATGTTGAAGCCTTATTTACAGGAAGTCTTGGTCAGAAGGAGCCTGGTGTACCCGGCTGCTTGGCCTAGGGGGGGATTGGTGTAGGTGTATCGTCTCATCTTCACCCCCCTGCTGCTATAGGGCAGTTGGCCTAGTCCCCATGTAACAGGACCACTCCATGCTGTGGTGACTTGCATCAGGAGAGATCCCTTTGCATATTTTTGCAATATACAAAAGAGCGTAACAGTTGTTGCCATGGAGTCCGTTCCAGCGTATCCAGCACTAGCTCGGTTATGTTTTATGGCTTTTACAATGTAGCATTGGTGGAAAGCTTAACCCTCAAGTTAAAACTTGATAGAGTTGTACGTTGGCAAGTTGTGCCATGGTGAAATTTTCATATTACATTAATAGTTGCAGTGGCTTCTGGGATGACAAAGGAAGTTCTGTACAATACAGGTAAGACCGAGGGCATTGAGTGTCTGATGTATTCTCTATCCATTATAGTGCTGGGGGAAACCGGCTTTTATGCCTAGTCGGTGTAGGAAATCTGGAGACTTTAGTCATATCGATATGGACTGCAAGTGATTTGAGCCCAATACAGGCAATGGGGACACCACAAAGATACCAGAATTGATACCTAGTATGACAAGTATTTGCTATATAGTATCCTGTCATTAAATCAAGCATTGATCCTCCAATAAGTTGAAGCCCACATGTTAAGACATCATAAAGGAGGAGAGGTGGCTGCGTGCTGCAAAAATTCTAATAAAACCCTTTCACTGCCAGAGATTTGAGTACTGTATTTGTCATGGTTGGACTGGAGTTGACCCTGGTGGGGGGAGCCGATGGGAAAACAGCTGTAGATGTGCAGAGTATATGGCCAAATATTGGTTAGCCTGTGGGGCCATCACTGGGCAGTATTAAGCTTAACATTTATCATTTTTCACATTGGCTTATATAGAATAACTATTTTCATCTGTAAATAGAGAATTTAAAGACTTTAGGCAAAGTTTACTAAAACATTTCAAAAACTCCAATGGCAAATCTACATCCGATAACCAGATTTATAATACTCAAAACTAGAATTATTCTACATGTACATTGTCAGTGCCATGTTCTGGAGTGGCCACTATAGTTGCGATCAGACTGGATTCACACCACGTAATTTTGGGGGTTTGTCAAAGCCAAGAAGGCCAGGAATTTCTTTTTATTTACAAGGCAAATACAACTACACATTGGGCTTCATTTATTAAAACTGAACAAACCTATTGCTCATGGCAAGCACAGAATATTTTTTTATTTGCAGCAGAAACATTAGAAGTGCAGCGACTGGTTTAGTGTAAACTAACTAAATAGAGCCTGCCCTAGGCTAACGCCTCATGTTGTGGGAACGCTTTAGCCAAACCTAGTGGTGGCCACAGAAGGAATGGGAAATATATAGGAAGCTCATACGTTTCCCTACTGCTCAATCCACTCTGCTTTGGCTCAAAAAAAAAAAAAAGGAAAAAAAAAGCGTTTTCCGCAACAGAGCTATAACCCTAAGGAGCTGTGCGTTTCTTTCAGTATTTGTTGCTAATGGCATAGGTTTTACCAGGTTTAAAGTGTGCAAAAACGGCCCACCTACGCAGGGTCCCGGCTTGGTCCACCCTCCAGGCTTACTCTAAGTGGATGGAGATCGAGAAGCTATGGCTTGCTCCGCAACATCCTAATTCCCTCCTTTGGACTGGTCCTCATTCCCCCCCCCCCGGAGTGCCCTGTTAGGCCCTATGGCACTCACGAGAGATATTTGGCACACATGTGTATCCCGTTTTCCCCTCTCCTCGTGTTCCTCCATGACTGCTTTCCTTCTTCACCTTAATTACCCTCCTGGACTCACTGGGCCGGTAGTGGGTCCTTGGCTGAGAGCGGGCCTTTTTCGGTACACTATCATTGATTATAGGACCCGGGCTCTTTTACCATTTGCTGATCTCCAGTCCGGATTTGGCCTGCCCCAGTCCAGTGAGTTCACGTATATCCAGGTCTCCCATCTGGCCTCCTATTTTTCAAGGCCCCACAGCACCCATCCCTACGCTTTTTGAGAAACTTTGTAAAACAGGTGTTGGGACAACAGGGCTTATTTCTGATATATACCGCCTTCTTTCGAACCCCACCCCAGATCCTCTGCCCCAACATACTTATATGTCACGATGGGAGGCCTATTTGGGGACACCCATATCGAATAACGATTGGTCCCTCTTATGGAGTAGAGCACCCAGGACTTCTAGATGTGTTACACAAAAGGAAAATATTTTTAAAAATGTTAATGCATTGGTATCATACCCCAGCTGCACTTCACTCTTGACAAGAATGTCCCGGACTGCTGCTGGCGGTGTGGCACCCGTCCCGCACACATTTTCCATCTCTTTTGGAACTGCCCCCTGCTCCAGCCTTATTGGCGCCAGGTCCGGGGTCTCCTGGAGGGGGTCCTGGGTGTTAGGCTTCCCCTGTCCCCTAGGACTTACCTTCTCAACCTCCCCCCCCTGATATTTTGCGCAAGCCCACTCTTCAGCTCCTGTTACTCCTCCTCACCTCCGCTAGATGTCTGATTGCGAAACACTGGCGGCATCCGGCCCTGGAGGAGTTATATGCTAGGATAAAAGATGCGCGCTCCCTGGAGTACCTGACGGCCGCCCTTAATAATGAGGAGGAGAGGTTCTGCCTGATCTGGAAACCGTGGGTTGAGTTCTGGGCGGCCTGGCCTCTCTGATTCGGCTGCTGTGTGGCCCCTTACTTCCTGGATGTCCTTCTGTCACCCTTCTGTCCTCCTGTCTTGTCTACCCCTGTTTGTTGTTGGATTCCTTGGCCTTTTTGGGGCCATTTCTGGCCAGTTTGTTTAAAGCCTTGTAATTTATTGAGAATGCTGAGTAATCCCCGTCTGTTCTATGTTTGTTACCTTCAGTTATCTTATTTTTCTTGTATATTGTTATTCTTTTTATGACAAAAACTTTTAAAATAAACAGTTGAAAAAAAAAAAATGTGCAGAAACACGAAATCAATTTTTTTTTTTTTTAATTTATGTTATTTATTTAGTTTGTAGCATTTTGTTGGTGGATTTATTAAGCTGCGATTAATATGGGATTCTCTCTTCAGCATATACATTTACCCCTTATATTTAGATTTATATACAGCACTTTGCAGCATTTTCTGTGGAATTTTTACAGGTTTGGTAATACCATCGGCAGATATTAGTCTATAGCAGATTATTGAAGTCTGGGCGCTTTCATATTTAAAAGGTGTGGCTTTTTTGGTGACTTTTTGGAGCGTTTGGCTGTAATACTAAAAAACTGCAAAATTCCACAAGAAAAAAAGGTTTGAAGTGTTTAAGCTGAAACCGCCAGGTTACTTCCACATATTTCCAGTTTATAGACTTTTGTCTTTTTGTGCAGTTTACACACGTTTGTCCTCACTTTCCTACAGGGAAATAAAAAGAACTAGACCCAGAGTGTACCGTGTGTTTTCACTCTTGAGAAAGCCCACTGGCAAACTGCATCACTGTGGTCCCACATTAAGTAACACCATCTACTCACTGGTAATTTACTATAGTCCTCAGTTTACAAGGCAAGGCTTGCGCCATTTAGCTGTACATGTATCTGGCTAGTGACATGGAGTTCTGTAACTGTTGGACAGTTTCCTATATACAATCTCTTCCTTCTGTGCTATTGCTAATTCTACAGCCATAACTCAGCACCGGAGTCCATGTGATACATTTAATGCCAGTTTTGGATTTTGTTCCATCAGCAACTACCGGTCAGTAATTTTCCTGGCGTTGCCCTTAAAAGCATTTTTTGCAATATATTGCAATGGCCTATATAGAGTACTAAGAATAAGTGATGAAACTTTATTCCTGTAAAGATGTTCTGTGCTACAGCAAGTACTTTTTAGGATTTCATCTATTTTGTTTCAGACCCCTGTGTACTGTGGATTGATCAGTAATCTGCAGTGTCTGTACATAGTATAGACCCACATTCTCCATCACTAGATTGGGGGTTTTTTTCCAGGTTTACTAGAATTTATTTGGCTTCCCCCCACAATAAGAGTATCCTGGGAGGCGGGAATGTTCTGGGTACGCTACATGTATACTATGGAGACCCCACTGAATAGCTTGTGTAGCCCTGCTCTGCGCCAACATTCACTAACAGGTCTTAGTATTAAGAGAATCTTCTATGCAAGAAATAAGAGTATAACCTGATATCACAATAATAACTAAATGAGACAAACAGCCTATTCTCCAGTGGTCAAAGACTTGTGTTCAAAACTGCATCAATTTCAGCCACACTGGATGCATGTGCACTGCAAACACTTACTGCAGCCTTCAGACAGACAAGCTTTGGTCTTGGCAATCACTTAAGTTCTATCTATAGCTAAACCTAATGTGGTATTTAGATACATAAATGGATTGAGATCCTTCTAAAAAGCTTTTTAGCTTTACATTTTTGCTACAAGAGACTAAAACCTGCCTGCAGTGTCTAGACTGAGCCCGCACAGGTGTCTGAGCACCTGCAAAGTCACTGATCACAGAGCCCTGGACATGACAGAAGCCGGGGAAATCTCAGGGAAAACCTGGTCTACAAGGAGTTACTTAAGGAAGTTTCTAAAGACAAAGCAATAAGATATCTGGAAGGTAAAGTAAAGTTATTAGAGAGCCTTAGCCAGAGTTAGCCACATTGTAAGCGCTAACTTTATATACTGAAATTCTGAGCTCACAAACTACCGCAGCTTGTGGTTTATATCTACAATTATACTGAAGTAAATCTATAGATATGATACAGAATCCCGATATCCTGCAGTAAAGAAGAATAACTAAGCTTTAGTAACACTTTGTAGCTCACACAATTCCATAAACTCCCCCACTAAACCGCCCCAGCCACACTCACGCCCCTGTATTTATCAAGAGACTGAGGCTTTCACCTGGTATTTATAGGAGAAGCTCCGCCTCCTCCACAGTGGGCGTGGCCATGTATGTGCAAGCTGTAACTCTTTCTTTACCAAAACTATGTGATTCCAAAACACAAGGGCGTCACAGCAATTTGTATTACGCAGCATTTTTCACGTGTTTTTATTTAGAACATTTTTGGAAATCTGTAAGGAAGCAAAATTCACAGACCTTACTAAAGCAACAAATACACCTTGTAAACCGCAACTCTGTGTATATATACTTTAACCCCTTGAGGACAAGGCGATTTCTTTTTCTCTTTTTCCTCACGGTCTTCCAAGAGCCGTAACTTTTTATTTTTCCATTCGTGTAGCATTGAGAAGGTTTTTATGTATTTTATTTTTGAATGACACTAAAATGTCACTTTTTGGGGGGATTATTTATCATCTGCCTCTTTTTGGCCATACTTTTCGCAGGTGCGCCTATTTCTAGCCTTCTGTGGTTCTTATTTATGATGTCGGCGCACCTCCTTAGTAAATGTTGTACACATATTAGTTAGTTTAGTTTAGCCCCTTCTGGTCAAAAAGCTGCAAAAAAGGCGCGACTTCCCCTTCTAACGCATTCTAACCTGACGGGCTCTTTTACGCTGCCCATGGACTGGAGAGCATTTGCAGCTTTTTTGCGCATTTGACCACAGGCATTGCTGCTGGGGCTCTGCTGTGTAATACAGTACAGATCTGGTGGCTATAGCGGCCACTCATCTCCTGAGCGGGCGCCATGTTTAAAGACCTGATGTTTAATAGTACAGAAGATATCGGGAAGGGGTTAAAAAAAAAAAACCTTTGTACAACACGAACAATAAAAAGTAATGTTTTTTCAATTCACACTCCCCTTTCCTATATTCCTATATAAATATGCAGCTTTGCCTTTCAGGAGCATTGGAAAGCTAGGGAACAGCGAGAGATCGGCAAACTGGTTTGTAACAAGTTGTGCTTACTATAAATTTTACGAAGATTTCATGTTCGGATGAACCAGAAGTTTTGGGAGTTGGCCATGCAATAATTCACCAAAGTTGATTACTATACTCAACGGTTTCTTCAGGTCTAAGACTATAAAAATTGGAGGCCGGGGAAGGTGTGTAATAAATAAATAAATAAAAAACACTCAATTGTTCTGTGGGATCATCTGACATTCCAGCCCTCTTCCATGGTCCACAGACAAAAGACAAAAGCATCGAGCAGTGCGTAGTGCATTATCGTTTAAAGTAAAAAACATATATATAAAGGTAGAGACAAATAGCTCCTCACCTTTTGGGTTGTGTTGAATAACCCAACCAACTTAACAGTAATTCCAGGAGGATATTTGATCGCTGCTGTCACTGTGCACCACCAATATAGGAGGTAGAAGAACAATGTGGATATTTGGACTGCTTTACACGGACTGTGCTGATCCAGAGGTAATAGCAGAATTATTTTATTTCTCAAAGTAAGATAAACATATACAACGCGTTTCGGGGACTTACATGCCCCTTTGTCAAGTGTATCACACTAGAATAAAACACATCAAACAACAATGGAGTACACAGATGTCAATCGAGGATATAAAGGATGACAGGTTAAATGGATAAATAATTAATTAATTAATTAATTAAGACACAATCTCACCTCAGTTGACAATCTCCCTGGGCTTGCAAATCAAGGGGTGGGAACGCTTGTAAATATTGGATTACTGAAAAATATAGTACTTTGAATATGTAGATGATAAGAAACGTGTATAAAAATGTATGGAAAGTTAATAATTGGTATTATAAAAATGTGACTAGAGATGAGCAAATTTCTCAAAAGTTCGATTCGAAGTTCCAAAAAAATTTGCTTTGATCCGAATTACTTTGCAGCGAATATCGCTAAAAAACAGCTATTTCCTGGCTTCAGAGAGCCTGTATAGTGGTGTAGAACACTGTGCCTTGTAGTAACACGCATAGGGAGCCTACTGTGGTAGTCAAACAATACTGTGAGTCCGAATGACACGCACATGACAGGCATCGCTCTTAGAACCATTGCACACTTCACTTATTTGGACAGTTACGGGGCCAAAACCGACCAACTAACTCAAGTGTGAACCCAGCTTTACAGTACAGGTCCATGTTAGTGCCAGGAAGAAAGAACCGTGCAGAGGCCCAACATCCTACTGTAGAGTGAAAGCGTGCACTCCTTTTACACCGTCTGTCGATTCCACATATATGCCTACAGAGTGGCAAGGCGACATAATGTGGAGTTGGCAGCAGCATGAGGAGGCCATACAGTGACCCAGTGGCAGCGGCATGAGGAGGCCATACAGTGACCAAGTGGTAGCAACATGAGGAGGCCATACAGTGACCCAGTGGCAGCGGCATGAGGAGGTCATACAATGACCCAGTGGTAGCGGCATGGGGAGGCCATACAACGACGCAGTGGCAACTACATGAGGAGGCCATACAGTGACCCAGTGGTAGCAATATGAGGAGACCATACAGTGACCTAGTGGCTGCGGCATGAGGAGGACATGCAGTCACCCAGTGGCAGAATGCGGAGGTGGCAGTAGCGTGAGTAGGCCACAGAGTGGCAAGGTGATATAATGTGTAGGTAACAACAGCCTTAGGAGGCCATACAGTCACTCAGTGGCAGAGTGTGGTACAGCAGCATGGATCATTTAATATGCTGCATCAGGTATTGGTGGGTGGAAATCCTGGCTGATCCATGCCTGATTCATCTTCACAAAGGTCAGTCTCTCCAAATTTTGGGTGGACAGGCGAGTTCTCCTTGGGGTAACTATGGCCCCCACTGCACTAAACACCCTTTCTGATGCCACATTACTGGCCACACAGGACAGCTTTTCCAGTGCAAACTTGGCCAGTTGCAGCCACAAATCCAGTTTGGTTGCCCAGTAGTCCAGCGGATCTTCGATGACGGGTGGCAGGGTGCACTCTAAGTATGCCACCACCTGCTGGTTCAACTTCTGCTCTGTGTCTAGCTGCTGATGAGCAGTTTCTTCACTATGCGGCTGAAGAAAGCTGCTCATCAGCGACTCTAGGCTGCAGCTGCTGCTGATGGAGCCAATACTGCTCCTGCCACCCCCACCCCCTCCCACAGCAGCCATGCCAGTGCAAGTTGAGCGCTCCAGGCCTCCCCGGTCGGACATGCGAGAGAATGGACGATGGCGCAGATAGACAGCGGCCAACTTGCTACATAGCATGTCTCTATAGTAGTTCAGTTTGTCCTCCCTCTCAGCGGGTGTAAAAAAAGCCCCCATTTTTCCCCAGTAGCGATGGTCTAACATGGTGGAAAGCCAGTAGTCATCCCTCTGCCGAATGGTGACAATTCGGCTGTCACTGCCCAAGGAAGTCAGCATGCATCGGGCCATTTGCGCAAGTGACTCCGAGGGCCTCCCTGCATCCATCTCCACTGCATACTGCCACAGTGTGTCTGGGTCATCTGCCTCATCCTCCTCATCTCCCTCTGGTTGTTCTGGTTGCTCCTGTTCCTCCTCTCCACCCATTTGGCTACTCATTGTTTGTGCTCCAATGTCCTCCTCATCCTCCTCCTCCTCCAGTTCAGCCCCCACATCCGGCTCCCAATTACCATCGGCTACATCGTCATCCACTACTGTCTGCAGGTCACTGATGTCCTCCTCAACACTAGCTCCCATGCCATTCTCCTCATCACTACTTGCCCGAGTACTGCAAGAAGCGGCGGCTATCTCCACATCTTGGCTGGGCACTAGCTACTGACTGTCCTCTAGTACTTCCTTCTCGCCGTATAGTGGATCGGAGCCCACAGCATAGAGTAGTTCTCTAGCTGAGGGAACAGAAAAGGACAGAGGCAGATTGAGGACAGATGAGGGCACAGAGCGTGCTGCCGGGCCATGCCAACTAAGGGTTGTGTCTGATGAACCCACCGACTCTTGGCTGGGGGTGTCTGATGTGACTTGGGATCAACTGGATGACCGAGTATAGCAGTCTACAACCACTGGGTTGCTGGTCAAGACATGACCGCTACTTGACACTGGGAGCTCAGGCCTCTGTAACTGACCCCTGCTGCCACGCCTCCTTACTCTGCAGCGACCTGTGCCTGCGCCAGAAACATTTAGGCCTGCGGCCCTACCCTGTGCATGGCCTCTCGCTTCTCTGTCTGACATACTGTTCGATGAAAAAACTTAATTGTAAAGGGCAAAAAACTATGTCCCTTATTTCTTCACCCACTAATGAATACCAATAAAAAAGGCGTGATAAAGGCAGAGATTTGTAACTCAGAATTATTTAATTATTGACAATACTATTTATAAATGGCCAGAAACTTTATACTGGTAACAAAATGCTGAATATGGTCCTTTTTATGTGTTTTGACACTAATAAACACCTTTAAATAAGTGATAACCGCTAAGAATTATTGAATTATTAATGACAATACTGTATTGAAAAATGGCCTGCAACTTTATACTGGTAACAAAATGGCGAATATGGTCGTTGTGTCTTTCCCCACATAAGGCCTTTATTACAGATAAGTGCAGATATTATTGGATGATAATTCAGTTTTCTTTGGCACAATAGTACTGAATAATGTTATGCCTTGTAAGAACAGTGATTAAGCCCCTTATAATAAAAGCCTTTAAAAAGGCTTCTTTTACAGATGCGTGCAGATATTAGTGTATGATATTTTACTTTTTTTTGCTGTACTGCACTGCAAAGGGCTTGTTGTGTTCCACCGTGATGACAGATATGAGTAATGAGCAGCAGTATAATGGCAGTGAGTACTGCTATGTGAATTATGCTGCAAATTCTTGCTGTAAATGACCCTGCAACCACCCCAAATTCTTCTCTCAATTCCTCCCTATGCTTTCCCTACAGTTCTAAGGCTCAGCCTCTTTCCCTGATCTTCTATATGTTTTCTAAGTCTTTCCCTAGCTCCTGCTGACGTCTGTCCCTACAGTAAGAGCGATGTGGATTGACTGTACCTAAAATGGCCGAGGGTTTTTATAGGGCTGTGACATCACAGGTCCTGCTGGCTGCTGATTAGCTGCACGCTTGGCATTGTGGGTGATCCCGCACTCCCAGAGACCCTTCCCCCTTGTCCTAACATGTGCGGCGGACATTTTACAAAAAAATGCAATTCGATGCATCGAAGCGCGAGGAAATCCGGAATCGTGGCGAATCGAAGATTTCCTGAAATTTGGATGGAATTCCACTTCTGCAGAATCGATTCGCTCATCTCTATATATAATAATAAAGAGGACACTGTATATAATAAGAAAGAGGATAGTAAATATAATAATGAGCAGGGCATTGTTTATAACAATACAGAGGATACTATATACAATAATGAGCAAAGCACTGTATATAATATTAAAGAGGTTATTGTATGTAATAAAGAGCAGGCCACTGTATACAATAATAAAGAGGACACTGTATATAATTAGCAGAGCACTGTATAAAATAAGAAATTGGAAACTAAATATAATAATAAGCAGGGCATTGTATATAACAATAAAGAAGACACTTTATATAATAATGAGCAACACACTGTATATAATAATCAAGAGGTTATTTTATATAATAAAGAGCAGGCCACTGTATATAACAATAAAGAAGACACTGTATATAAGAATGAGCAAAGTAATGTATATAATAATAAAGAGGTTACTAAATCTAATAATGAGCCAGGCATTGTGTATAATATTAAGAGGACACTGTATATAATAATGAGCAAAGCACGGTATGTAATAAGAAAGAGGATAGTAAATACAGGGTGGGCCATAAGTATGGATACACCCAGATACCATTGTTTTTCTTGTGCAATTCTCCATGTGCTTGATGTGTCACATGACCTCCCTCCCATGTACTAATATGCCACAAATGGTAAGGTGATATCAGCAACCACTTCCATTTTATCTGGGTGTATCCATACTTATGGCCCACCCTGTATAATAATGAGCAGGGCATTGTATATAGCAATACAGAGGATACTATATACAATAATGAGCAGGCCACTGTATATAATAATAAAGAGGACACTGCATAAAATAATGAGCAAAGCACTGTATATACTGTAATAATAAAGAGGATATTGTATATAATAAAGAGCAGGCCACTGTATATAATAATAAAGATGACACTGTATATAAAAATGAGCAAAGCACTGTATATAATAATCAAGAGGATTCTGTATATAATAATGAGCAGGGCATTGTATATAATAATACAGAGGATACTGTATATGATAATGAGCAGGGCATTGTATATAATAATAATAAAGAGGACACTGTATAAAATAATGTGCAAAACACTGTATATAAAAATAAAGAGTTTATTGTATATAATAATGAGCAGGCCACTGTATATAATAAATAAATGAGTGAAAGAACACACACCGCCTCTGGAAGACTTGATAGGGTTGTGGTGGTAGTCAGGCTAGATGACTACAGGGACAGCTGCTGCATAGCCCAGAGGGCCAAACAACAAAGTTGTTGGTATTTTCAATGATATAAAAAATAAAAAAGTATCGGGAGTTAATAATGCGCTGCTGACATATAAATATGATATTGATCCTTTATTTGGGGAATGGCAACGCGTTTCGACACCTTAAACTGGTGTCTTCATCAGGCCAACTGTACAAATATACAATAAAACAACTAGTAAAATATGATAAATAAATATACAATGTGCAGCACCATGGAATTAATGGTGCTGTATAAATAAACAATGATAATAATAATAATAATAATAATAATAATAATAATAATAATAATATACAATGAATAGACATAAAAGTGAAAATAACGGGGGGAAAGGCATTTGAAGCGGCAGAATCTGGAGACTGTGAGAGAGTAGGAGGAAAGAAGTATTAGGAACTTACCATGTGTGGTCAGAAGATCAAAACCAAATGAATAAGAAAAACGGTGGGGCGGGAAGATTAAATAGATGGACGCTAGTGTCAGCGTGTGAGCGGTATTAACAGATTAGACTTGTAAGAGAGGAGTAAAAGAACAGAATGAGGAGGATGGAGAAGAAGACGGCACTATTGCAAAATGTGAAAGGGATGGAGAGGATGATAATTAGATGTATAAATCTTATGGATGTGAAAAATGAAGAGGATTAAAAAGTAATACATAATAAATAGAGAGGATGATGATAAATAAATAAATAAATAAATAAAAAGTATTTAGTCAGCCACCAATTGTACAAGTTCTCCCACTTAAAAAGATGAGGCCGGCCTGTAATTGTCATCATAGGTAGACCTCAACTATGAGAGACAAAATGAGAAAACAAATCCAGAAAATCACATTGTCTGATTTTTTAAGAATTTATTTGCAAATTATGGTGGAAAATAAGTATTTGGTCAATAACAAAAGTTCATCTCAATACTTTGTTCTATATCCTTTGTTGGCAATGACAGAGGTCAAACGTTTTCTGTTGGTCCACAAGGGGCCACCTGTTGCTGGTATGTTGGCCCATTCCTCCATGCAGATCTCCTCTAGAGCAGGGATGTTTTGGGGCTGTCGCTGGGCAACACGGACTTTCAACTCCGTCCAAAGGTTTTCTTTGGGGTTGAGATCTGGAGACTGGCTAGGCCACTCCAGGACCTTGAAATGCTTCTTACGAATTTGTTCATTTTCATAGAATTTTTATATATTATTACTTTTGTCAGATTCAAGTTATTTCTGTGACCATTGTGAGTTTTTCTGTCATTAAACGAGGGGTACCAACAATTTTGTCCACGTGTGTATATTAATAAACATGACACTGTATATAATAAAGAGAATACTGTATTTAATAATAACAAGGACACTGTATATATTTAAAAAGTATGCTATATATAATAATATAGAGGACACAGTATATAATAAAAAGAGAATACTACAGTCATATGAAAAAGTTTGGGTACCCCTATTAATCTTAATCATTTTTAGTTCTAAATATTTGGGTGTTTGCAACAGCCATTTCAATTTGATATATCTAATAACTGATGGACACAGTAATATTTCAGGATTGAAATGAGGTTTATTGTACTAACAGAAAATGTGCAATATGCATTAAACCAAAATTTGACCGGTGCAAAAGTATGGGCACCTCAACAGAAAAGTGACATTAATATTTAGTAGATCCTCCTTTTGCAAAAATAACAGCCTCTAGTCGCTTCCTGTAGCTTTTAATCAGTTCCTGGATCCTGGATGAAGGTATTTTTCACCATTCCTCTTTACAAAACAATTCCAGTTCAGTTAAGTTTGATGGTCGCCGAGCATGGACAGCCCGCTTCAAATTATCCCACAGATGTTCAATGATATTCAGGTCTGGGGACTGGGATGGCCATTCCAGAACATTGTAATTGTTCCTCTGCATGAATGCCTGAGTAGATTTGGAGCTGTGTTTTGGATCATTGTCTTGCTGAAATATCCATCCCCGGCGTAACTTCAAATTCGTCACTGATTCTTGTACATTATTCTCAAGAATCTGCTGATACTGAGTTGAATCCATGCGATCCTCAACTTTAACAAGATTCCCGGTGCCGGCATTGGCCACACAGCCCCAAAGCATGATGGAACCTCCACCAAATTTTACAGTGGGTAGCAAGTGTTTTTCTTGGAATGCTGTGTTTTTTGGACGCCATGCATAACGCCTTTTTGTATGACCAAACAACTCAATCTTTGTTTCATCAGTCCACAGGACCTTCTTCCAAAATGAAGCTGGCTTGTCCAAATGTGCTTTTGCATACCTCAGGCGACTCTGTTTGTGGCGTGCTTTCAGAAACGGCTTCTTTCGCATCACTCTCCCATACAGCTTCTCCTTGTGCAAAGTGTGCTGTATTGTTGACCGATGCACAGTGACACCATCTGCAGCAAGATGATGCTGCAGCTCTTTGGAGGTGGTCTGTGGATTGTCCTTGACTGTTCTCACCATTCTTCTTCTCTGCCTTTCTGATATTTTTCTTGGCCTGCCACTTCTGGGCTTAACAAGAACTGTCCCTGTGGTCTTCCATTTCCTTACTATGTTCCTCACAGTGGAAACTGACAGGTTAAATCTCTGAGACAACTTTTTGTATCCTTCCCCTGAACAACTATGTTGAACAATCTTTGTTTTCAGATCATTTGAGAGTTGTTTTGAGGAGCCCATGATGCCACTCTTCAGAGGAGATTCAAATAGGAGAACAACTTGCAATTGGCCACCTTAAATACCTTTTCTCATGATTGGATACACCTGGCTATGAAGTTCAAAGCTCAGTGAGGTTACAAAACCAATTTTGTGCTTCAGTAAGTCAGTAAAAAGTAGTTAGGAGTATTCAAATCAATAAAATGATAAGGGTACCCAAATTTTTGCACCAGTCAAATTTTGGTTTAATGCATATTGCACATTTTCTGTTAGTACAATAAACCTCATTTCAATCCTGAAATATTACTGTGTCCATCAGTTATTAGATATATCAAATTGAAATGGCTGTTGCAAACACCCAAATATTTAGAACTAAAAATGATTAAGATTAATAGGGGTGCCCAAACTTTTTCATATGACTGTATATAATAATGAGCATTACACTATACAATAATAATTAGAACATTGTATATAATAATGCATATTATAGTAAAATGCATACTGAATACTGAGGAAGACCAAATATAATAATACAGAGCAAACTGTATATAATAATTAGGATACGTTTTATAATAATAAAGAGCATGTTGTGTATAATAATGAGAACAATGCATATAATAATGGAGTATGTGGCACAATATCACGTCTCTGCTCCAGTTTCCTGGCATAGAGGGAATAATAAATGTGCCCCTAAAGTCTGCAAATGATTGAAACTGTGATCGAACTCGCAGTAATAACTAAGATGCTGCGCAAAACAACCTGCGCCCTAAGAAATCCCATTCACTGTACTTCTTGTCCTGTACTATGCCGGGGATTATCCACCAACTATTCCACATTAGCTAACTCTCTGCCTTTTCCTACATCGCTTTTCACAGATAGTCCGCAGACTTTTCCACTGTGGACTTTCTGCTTCCATTATGCCTATAGGGAAATCGCTGGCGTTTCCGTAGGTATAATTGACATGCCTGCAGTTTACAAAAACACAACGGTTTTGGAAATCGGAGCAGGGCTGCTGCGGGTATTTTTCTGCAATGTGCGGATAGGATTAGCCAGAATCCACTTTGCACGGACTGTCTGCGCCACGTGGGGCCCCGGCCTGAATTACTTTCCCGCTTGCCAGTACCATTAGACAGAATATTAAATGGTACCATTACGAAGTACAATTTGTTCCACAAAGAAACAAAGCCTTCATATGGCTCTTTGAACAAAAAAATATAAAGTTATGGCTTTTGGAAAGCGAGAAGTAACCCTTAGGAGACGCAGACATTTTTCATTTTTGTGTTTTCGTTTTTTACTCCTTATATTCCAAAAGCCATAACTTTCTCATTTTTCTGTTACGCAGTCATATGAGGGCTTCATTTTTGCGTGACAAGTTGTGCTTCAAAGTGGTACCATTTATTATTTTGTACAATGTACCAGGAAGCGGGAAAAAAATTCAGAATGAGGTGGAATTAAGAAAAAAACGCAGTATCGCCGTTTTCTTATGTCTTTTTTTTTTTACGGCTTCCACTCTGCAGTAAGAATGCTATGTTAGCTTTATTCTGCCAGTCAGTACAATCACAGTGATACCAAATTTATATAGTTTTTTTTTCATGTTTTAATAACTTTACAAAAATTAAAAATTTTGAAGAAAAAAAAAATTCTTTGAATCACCATATTCTGACCCCTGTAACTTTTTTATTTTTCAGCATATGGAGCTGTGTAAGGTGTCTTCTTTTGCAGGACGATATGTTGTTTTTATTGATACCATGTAGGAGGATGTGTGATGTTTTGATCACTTTTTATTCCATTTTGTTAGGGATGTAATTTGTTGAAAAAATGCCAAATCAGCCATTTTTTTTTTTTCCTGCTATGGCGTTTACCGCATGGGACAAATGTTTTTATATTTTAATAGTTTGGGCATTTTCAGATACCTGATGTGTTTTATGTTTACTTTTATTTATTTATATTTATATGGGATCTCGGGAAAGGGGGGTGATTTTAAACTTTTAGGTTTTTTTTTTTATTTTTTAAAACTTTTTTTTCTTTTATTTTTAACTTTTTTTTAGCCTCCTGCCTAGGGGGCTTGAACATGTGATCTTTAGATAACCTGTGCCATAGACTACAAAACTGTAATGCAGTCTATGGCAGATTCGCTATGTAATTATTGAAGCCTGGTACACGCAGGCTTCAGTAGTTACAATACAATGGCAGGGCTGGAAGCCTTTAGAAGGCTCCAGGCTGCCATGGTAACGGGACGCCTCCCGCGATTGTGCCGCAGGGGGGCCGTCCGGTTACCGAGAAGCAAATAGAAAGTGAAAGTAACCACTTGACCACGGCATCTGAGTGGTTAAATGCCCGTGATTAGAGTCATCTCTGATCACGGGCAATGTTGCCAGGTCCCTTCTGTATGAAACAGCGCAGAACCGGCAGCTAGTGCGACCGCTCTGTTTCAGAGCGGCTGCCATGTCTAGTCACGTGCACCAGGACAAAACTGTACGGCCTGGTGCGCCTAAGGGGTAAACAACGAAACTCAAAACAATGGCTACAGGGGGATGGATTTTAAAAATGCTAAGCAGTACAGATGATTTTTTTATTGGCCTTTTTTTGCTTTAAAGAAAAAATCCAAGGAAAAATACAGTGTCAGGTATCATAAGGGTTAACATGTCTCTGGTGAGGAAAGAGTTACAGCTTGCACGAAGATGGCCACACCCACTGTGGAGGAGGTGGAGCTTCTCCTTTAAATACCAGACACATGGAACAGTCTTTTGATACTTCATTTACAATGTAGTTGCAGATTTTTTTTAGTAGTTTTAATGGGGGATTATATGAAATTCTGAGACTTTTTCAGCTGAAGTCAGTTAGCTTAGCTTTGTTTCTTTACTGCAGGATATAGGGTTTCTTTATCTTATCTACAGCGTTATTTAAGAATTCTATATATAAACCTCAAGCTGCAGTAGTTTGTAAGTTTAGAATTTCCGTATATAAAGTTAGCGCATAATACGTTGTGCCAAATTGCACCAAAATAACCCTGGTCAAGACACTTAAGGAAATCTGCCCTCTACTTTCTAGATGTCTTGTAGGCAGTACCTACCTACAAAGCAATAATTCATTGTAGACTGGAATTTACTTGAGACTTATCTGGTATAATTTGTGTTCAGGGCTCTGTGGTCAGTGATTTTGCAGGTGGTCAGACACCTGTGCGGGCTCAGTCTAGACACTGAGGCAGGTTTATTTTTATTTAGTAGCAAAAAAAAAAAATTTCTCAGATATATCTATCATCCATATTAGGTTCAACACAAGTCGTGTTTTTATTTTTATTTTATTTTTTTTTTTTTTGTTGCTGCAGTAAATATTTGCAGCATTTGTGTACAGTGTCAGAAATCCACCTTGGCTCACATTAAGGCTGTGTTTATCTTGTCATACCACGAGCAGCTCATAAAGATTAAGTATTTAGCGTCAAAAGCTGCACAGTTTAAAGTGTAACCTGGGGGAAAATCCTAGGAAGACTGTCACTTCCATACCATGAAAAAACGGCAGCACTCCATTAGTTCCAAATAGCGATGTCTCGTTCGCATCTGGAACCTTCCTCAAGCTAATTACTACTACAGTATTTGGTGATATTTTTGCAGTGTTAGATTTGAAATATGAAAATTATTTGCAATTTTCAAGTTTAAAATAAATCTGGCACATATAATTATGGCAAAATATAACTAAAAATGCAGAATACGCAGTCCCCAAAAAATGTATATATTGCATCTATTAGACCAACACTTCTGTTCTAAGATGATCCACTTTCTACTTTTTTTTTTTTTTTTTTTTCCTTATTTTTTGCAACTTTTAATACCAGGATTTTGGAGTGCAGGGCTTGATAAATTCCCTGCTATGTGTATGAGGACTTAATTTTTTCCCTTACCCTTGAAGGTATAACCTGGCAGCAGCAGTGTTGTGATGAAGAGATATTGCAAAATGGGAATTAAAATACCACAGAAAATGCTACAAATCTCCTTGGCGCACAACTTTATCCAGCACTTTTAATTTGAGAATTTCATGGGCTCTGCGCAATTTATTTTATTATAAATCACTAAACTGTTTATTACATCCATATATTGGCATTAAAAAGGGCAATCCGCACTGAACAAGCTGTTGGTTAGACGTTGCATTATTATACTGAGACATAAAGTGGTCAAATACGTATAAAATGCCACTTTGGTAAAGTGATAAACCCAACACACGTCACCACACCATAAGTAATCAGGGATGGAATAGTTACCAAATAACACAAACCTCATGCTAGTTATCTGCCAGTCTAGCTTGTTTAAGAAGATGCCCAAGTACTTGAAGACCGAGACGCTCTCCACTACCTGCCACACCCAATTTGAGGGGTTGGTGGCTCAGTACTCTTGCATAAGTCACTCACCATTTCTTTGGTTTTGCTGATGTTCAGTAGAAGACTTCTCCATTGAGAATTTTTACTATACTCCTTGTCCCTATCCTTAATAGACAAACTACAGAGTCATTAAGATTTTTGCAGGGAACGGCAGTCTGAGTAGCCCTTGAAATCAGTGGTGTACATGGTAAACAGGGTGATAAATAATATCTTGTGGCATCCCAGCATGGCTGATATGGCAGTCAGGTGCAGCTGCCCAACTTGGCTAGTTAAGGTCTGTTCACAAGGTAGCCCTCTGACTATGGGCTCCATGTGTTCATCATTTTCTGCACAAGAAGGTTGTGTTTGGTGTCGGAAGTCAAAGAACTTTGACCTGACCTCCCCTTGTCCATCAGGATGTGTATACGCTTGTGTAGTATGTGGCTGATCGCATCTTCAACTCCCACCCTGAGTCTGAGCAACTGTGAAGATTCTCTATGGTGGTGGCAACACAGTCCCTCAGGTGTGAGAGCAATCCGCAGGGAGACCTTCATAACTTACAAGGTCTGCCCAATAGGGTCGTAGTCATTTTGCAGACCTCTGGTCTCCTTAGGTGTGGGAATTTAAGCACGAGGTCTTCCAAAGAATGGGGACAGATTTGCTTCTTAAACTCAGGTTGAACAGACGAGCCAACACTTCCCCTAGTTTTATAGCACAGTTCTTCAGGATTCTAGGGGCTACTCCATCCAGCCCAGCTGCCTTGGCTACCTTGACATGACGCAGTTTTTTTGTTTTTTTTTTTTACAGTCAGCTGAGAAGCCACAGGATGCAGCCATTCAATCATTTGTAGGGGAGGTTTTAAGCCCTAAACACTTTGTACATCCAAAATTCCTATATCGAGCATGAGCAGATTTCCAAGAATTCAATTAAACATCTGTCAGATTATCTAAAGTCTAGGATTTAAGAAGTTAAAGATTATGCATATGTTGGGTCGAATCTGAGACACAGAAATGTGACAAACCATTTCTGTAATTGAAAATCTATCATTAGTAAAGGCTGAAACAATGCAAAGTAACTGGGTGGCCAGGATGTGAGGCACGAGACTTGTCCATGTGCTGTTCCTTTTACAATGCTGCACAGGAACCTTGGTCAGGAAATTAGAATGGCGAGGACTTGGACAACTGCATTTTGTGCCAAATTTTAATTTTTTTTTTGGTTTACCGCATTGACTGCAGCAAAAGTGACATTTTAATTTACCAAGTAGTTTTAAATCTTTAAAATACCCAGATAAAAAAGGTCCAATCTGATTCACGTAAGTGGTCAGTACACTTTCACCACTACCATCTTAACGATATCCATTTGGTGTGTGATTGTTGTTACCTCCAGCCTTGGATCTTTTGTTTTTAGGCAAGGTTGTCCTCCAAGGATTTTTGTATTCCCTTCTCTATGAAAGTAACACCATATAGTCGTCTTTTTGGATAATCTTGCATGGCCATAATTTTCTTCTTCTGAGCGTGAGACTCCCATCAAAGTGGTTTCCATCTTCAGTTTGACGGTCGCTGCTCTCTCCTGCGAGACAATAACACGGATGGAATTAGATATCCAAGAATAACTTGGTATTTCATTCTGGTTTTCACCCAGCTGTACTATATTCCACTCGGGCAAACACAACAGGTTAGGCTCCCCCCTTCTCCTATTCGCACCCTTGAAGAGTTGATCAACTCGTTGCTTGGGGACTTGGCCAACCGCCCAATAGCAGCAGGGGGGTGAAGACAGGGCAATGAGTCCTACCAACCCCAGCACACCTCCACCAAGATCTCCTGCAGCACCGGGTCAGATTTTTTTTTTTTTCAAAGATTTTATTGCTCAAGCTCAAGTTGTGTAACACATCATGTCAGTAAAGGCAAAATATCAACAAACTTCATACACAAAGTATATAGCGAATAAGAGAAATCACACAACGTTTAAATTTTTTTTCGTCTTCCAAATCCCTGCTGTATCTGAACCAGTACGCTTACTTATTTGTAGAAGAAACCTCTTGATAAGTCTTTCACAGTCATTGTCAGACAAAACCACAAATTGCGAGTGTCCCACAGCGTTTCCCTCAAAATAACAGAAATACGCCACATAACTATGCTGAATAGATATTGTTAAACCTACTCCATAGAACAGCTAGAGGCAGAGACCAGTGAACAAACACCATAAGCGGGAAATTGTTTAGTATAAGAACATTGCTAAAATAAATGGGGTACTGTCGAAATAACCCCACAACCTGCACGTCGGCACTGATCCGTGCCTGCTAAATTTCTCAATTTCAAATCACGTGTTGGTAAAACCCCATGAAAGGAGGAAACACAAAATACAGAAGTGCAATTTCGCCCTATTAAGATCCGATTGTGAAGTAGTAATAAAGACCACATCATCTGTATAAGCTAGGATATAAACAGCCTTGAGAACCCAGTAAAAAAAACCTTTTAAAACCAGTCAAAATATAAGGGGTTAGATCCCAAATATATTTAGTACAATAAACTTTTATTATCCACTAAAAGTGTGTGTGTGTATATATACACACATTATTTATATATATATATGTGTGTGTGTATAAATATATATATATATATATATATATATATATATATATATATATATATATATATACACACACACACACACACACACACACACACACACACACACACACACACACACACACACACACACACACACACACACACACACACACATGTATAAAATAAAACACCTAATATAAAGGTGCCATACTATAATGGGGTCATATATAAGGTAAAAGTAGCCTACCTCAACATAGGATAGTATGGTGATACCTATTTCACTTCACAACCACCCCTAACTTTTTTATATTGCAGGTCCCAGTATTTAAATGTCAATTCACTAAAGGGGAAGAGTAAAGGATAAATCCACTTAGGATATAGCACATACACACCAACTGACTAGAGGTCAGTAAAAGACCGACCAAACTGTCCGACTAGCCACTAACTAGGGAGCTTACATTACACTCCCACAATTTACTGCCTAATACCACAAACACCATAGACGATACAAAAGGAGTATTTGCCCTAACTCCCAGCCTTCCTGACGCGTTTTTGCTGAACTACATCAGCTCATCAGAGGCACATGCATAAGGGCAAAGCAGAATACACCATAGATGTGTGCAAACTGCCTGTATAATTTAGAGCGCCTAATGTAACAGCCCGGCTGGCCGTGATGAATGACCGCAAACGCCGACACGCACAGCCTAGCTTGATATCTAAGCCACACCCCTTAGCAGTCCATCAGAGGTGTGCCCAATCAGCGCGCGCCAACACCCAGAAGCTCCGGACACTAATGTAAGTGAACGCACATACAGGGCGTTCCCTAAGAACTAAAAAGACGCACATACGCATCCATGGTAACGCCCGGACCCTAACATCGCGGTATTAATTGATCAGGCCCCAGATATAGAACATCGAGAGGTGACCAGCGACACCTACAGAGAAACAAAAATGGCAATCACACAGAACACACACAGAGCTCAAATAGTAGACCACCACATAGAAAACTCAAAAACCACGGGCACAGAGAAATATATAAGGGGTTCCATCATTCTTACAAATACAGGGGGCAACCCTGCCGAACCCCAGAGTGAACAAGAAATTATTTGCTCAGTCACCTTCTCACAACTTGTGGCATCAGTGTACATTAACTTGTTCGAACTGAGCATGAAGTACCTGGGATAAAGTTACAGTATCATAAGCTTTTTGTAAGTCAATTGAGGTAAGGTTCAAAGGACAACTCCGTGTAAATGGATGAGACAGCGTGGGATCGCAAGTTTGAACAGGCCCAAAAAATGAGGCAAGACACAGGTTTTAAACAATTTAGTGACTATCTTGGAAAACCAAATTATAATCCACATTTTAAGTGTATTCGGGCGCCAAATGTGGACGTCCTTCCAATGTCCCTCCTTAAAGTAAAGTAGTAACCCTGTCACTTCTGGTATGGAAGTGGTTTAAATTTAATATCAGTGATTTCTAGCTCTGTCACCAGTCAAGATCGAGACCATATCATTTGGTATTTTATTTTCAATTATGTAAAAAAAAAAACTCATACCCACTTTTTGTTAAAACAAAAACTAATCTCAACTAATCTTGCGCTTCAGCCACATCCACCATTCAAGCAGACAACCAAAATAACGTGTTTTCTTTTCCATTGGGCATATTCACGAACAAATTTTTCTTAGGATCATACAACAAACAGGTGTACAATCTCCTCCACACCCCACAACCATGTATAATGTTACCTAATGTGAAAAAAACCCTTTAAACACTCATGGTCTGAAAAACAAACTAATTCAGAATAATTAGAGCAAGACAGTTTTGCCTGGAAAAAAAAGAATCCAGTCTGGAACTCGTGCGCCTGTCTGCGGGATAAGTAAACGGGGCAGACTTAGACCTGACCGCATCCTGTAAACAAAAATCCATCCTGGTCCTCCAGAAATGACCTGTAACATCAATATTAATTGATCAGAACCTGCTCTATTCTCTTTTTCAATGATGCAATTGAAAACACCACAAATAGGTATTTTACCATGCAAATAACGTAATTTTTCACGTGTCCTGAATCCAGAACAGATTTGTGTAATGGGCTCATGTTTTAGCCTCTTGGGAGGTTGTGTGAGTGCCTCCTGATCAGAATGCCTGGTGATAACTTTGCAATCTTTTTGCAGATTTAAAAGCCATAGATGTACTTTCGTCCTCAGATGCTGACGCTTACCATTCTTACTTGTGATGAAACCTCCAACGCTTTCAGGACTGCCAACTTCCTCAATTTGCATATCAAGTGCCGACTTCTCCCCTTCACCCACAGGCATGCCATTACTCTGAACAAACTCCTTCACTTAGAGGTCTCCTCCACCATTTGAGGAATTGGTACTTCAACCTCCACATGAGGAACCTCCACAGTCTGATACTTGCCCTGTAAGGGGAGGGGATGAAACGGCTTAGCCATAACTGCAGGGCTGAGGCTTGGCGGCAGAGTTCCTGCCATCCCTCCCCACCAGCAGTCTCATAATAGCCTGTAAACCTGCCTCAGGGCATCTCCTTCAGGTATGCCCTTCTGACCCACAGATGTCACATTTAAGGAGGGTGTGGACAGGAGCCTGCAGTGTCCAGTTTCTTAGCAGTACCTCCATGCAGCCTCCTGAGTACACTCCACCTGCACATGGCCATACGTATTAATTTTCTACAGAAAATAGGCATTCCCTGGTAAGAGAAACCCTTGTTTCCTCCAATAGAGAAATTAGCGGGAGGGATTTTAACTCCAATACTGTTCGGATCTGGTCTGAATCTAACACAATTTAATGTAGCCATTAAAAACACCACACAGGTTTTTCTGCTCCACGCCACCTCTCATCGGGGAGCACTAAAGGCTTTAAACATTTATCAATATATGGGTAGAACATATATGAACAGTGACTCACTTTTTGCACTAAAGCAAAAAGGGGTTGAAATCTCAACAGCTCCACCAGGATATTATCAATAAATCCAAGACTGATCGTGATATGGCTGGACCCCTACAAAGCGGATGGTATGTCTTCCAGTCTCCATCATAATGTCCAGGGCACAGGAAAAAAAAATCACTCCAGGAAGTCAGAGGGGAGAGAACCTCCACTTTTAATCAAGAACAATTTTTTTTTTTTGTTCAACTTTTATAGAAAAAAACATGAATTTTTACAACTCGCATAGCATCATTTCAACAGTTACCAACAATTTTCTATAAAACAGAATACATAAAATCACATACCTTTAATACAAGGGCACCTGGTGACAAATTTATATAATAGAACCCCACTCCCGTAAACTTTTTCTGGATAAATTCAGATGGTGTTTTCTAGTCTAAAAGTAAATCTGAAGAGTTAAAATCTCATGTTTTAAAATTACATGCCGCTCACAATGCAAATTTCAGTTTGTTCTTCCATGCCATCATTTGATTGTTCTTGTTGGGGCACTCCAAGCATCTGTAGAGGACAGTCCAAAGAAAGGTTAACTCCAGAAATCTTCTGCGCCAAGGACCAGATACGAGTCCATATCATAGAAGAAAAACCGTTCCAGAAGAGATGTTGAGATGTTTACACTTGTCTACATCCTGCCCTTAGGCACACTTGCTGTATTCATCAGTCCCCTACAGTGCTGGAATGCCCAGAATGGAAGGCAATTGTGGGCAGCGCTCCATGCAATGTCCTTCTGTTGATTTTAAGAGATCTCATATTAGCCGTTTTCCAAATCATTATATATTTCTATATTTAAAATTCTTTACGGGGCTGAATAAAATTTGGGACTGGTTATTGCTCAGAATTCCCCAACTATTTCTTCATTAAAATTTAAAGTTACCAAGGCTTAAAGTACACACAATCTTCTCTTAAAAAAAAAAAAAAAAAAATTTGTAGTGGCCTGGAAGGTTAAACGCATAAAGTGAGCTTAAAACCGAATACCAGTTATCTTCTCATAAAATACACAGTATAATAACGTTAAAAACAGGACCAGTAGTCATCTCTTATAAAATTTCATTAAAATCCGGGAACTCTTTCCCATCCAGTGCTCTAGGTTTTATCACGACCTCGCTCCTGAGCTTCTCCATCCTGGAGCCTGTGAAGGTGAAACACGAATTTAATAGCCTCTGGCGTTTCCTCTGAGGGGAAACGCCAGGCTAAGGTACAAGAGTATAGGTAAAACGACCATTTTGATCATTTAAAACCTTTTCTTCCATTGTAAGTGGTCTTAGATTCCTTATGCATATTTTATGATTCACTGTCACCAGGTCCCAACTATTAAAACTGTTTGACTCATCGAAGACACCTAGGACCTGTACCGAGCCACACTCAGGAACTAGGATATCATTTAAAATCATGTTACTAAAACACTGCATTTGTTAAAATTCACTTTAAAACCTGAAGTGCAGCAAAGAAAATTCTGTTCAAATTTTTCTGCAGTGAAAGGGTGTTCCTACATAAAATCACATCCTCCCATGTACCCCAACTCTTTCACCTTGAATCCCCACCACGCGGCAGGTGTACTCCTTGGAACTGCTTATCCTTACATAGTATATTTAAGAGGCTTGAAAGCACAAATTAAAGGTACTGGGGACACCCTTTTAACTCTCTTGATTTTAAAATAATCACATCCGGAGTCTTAAAACCATTAAAATTGTACAATTCTCGTAAAATGCTTTAATGGACTGTATAAAACAGAGGCATACACATTTTCTCTAAAACCTTTAAAGATTAAAAATGTGACACTATCGAAGGCTTTTTCAAAGACTAATGAAAAAACAGCCAACTTTTTTCCTCTTTACCACATATTGCGTCTTTTTTAAAAGGTTCATGGAGTGATAAGCCATGGATCTCAGCCATGGTGGGGAATAAAGTCTGTTAGCGTAAGCAGTCACTTTTAAGGTGCGATGTTAGGCAGAACTCCTTACCTTCACCAGGGCATCTACAAAGTCTCCAGGTTGTCGGAGCAATCACCTGAGCTCGCCCTACTTTTCAGATTGCTTCTCCGCCATCTTCCCCTCTCCTATTGGAGAAAGTACAATCTCACTCAGTGGACCCCCCCCATGGCCTGCAATATATATGGGGATATACTGTATGGGTCGACAAAGACATCTCTTTTAAAGGTACAGTTTTCGCATTGGTAATTCACTTCACAGGGAGGTCACTCAGCTGTTTCTGGTATTGTAATTACCTCAAGACTTTTGGCATTTCCTCCTACCTCCTGGTCAGATGGGGGATG
The DNA here is from genome assembly GCA_947044405.1 of Leptodactylus fallax. Taxonomy (NCBI): domain Eukaryota; kingdom Metazoa; phylum Chordata; class Amphibia; order Anura; family Leptodactylidae; genus Leptodactylus; species Leptodactylus fallax. The sequence continues at coordinate 207,403 of CAMRHE010000477.1, read as the reverse complement.
GGGAACCTCATTTGTCACAAACCGGGAAACATCTAAGGGTTTCTCCACCACGGATGTGGTCGGTATTTCCATCTGGTTCCCTCTTACCATATTAGCATATGTGTTAATTTTCTCTTACCGATATTGTGCCCTCTGGTTCACCTGTTGGTAGGACTGTCTGGTCAGGTAGATTTTGGCACCCAGGAGAATCGGCTTCACGTGGAACACCTTCAGAAGAAGGATTCTCCATTTGAAGATCACTGGCACCTTTTTTTACGCCTCTGCTTATCCTGGCCATTTGTCTTGGGGTGGGGGGGGGGTCTGCTAATCCATTTTATTGGTCTCATTACCATCTGACATCACTCACAACCCCATTTTTTTTTTTTTTTTGGCAGTCCAGAATGTTACCTGCTCATTGTGAGGCTCCGACTGACCCGAGGGCTCTGGACTTCGCCACTACTTCAATTATTTCTTCCATTCTTCTGTCTGCCTCAGCCTTCTTGCCTTCCTCTCCAGCTTTCCTCACTGAGCAGTCTCAGAAAAGATGAGATGAAACAAAACAATAATTGCATCGGTTTCCTGCAGAAGTCACTGGTTCCATGGTCATTACCACCACATTTTGTACATGTTCTACCACATTTCTTCTGAGTGACCATATATCTTCATTTTCTGCAGAAATACAGCATACCTGAGAAGAAAAAAATACCCCACATAGTCGTCAAACTTGAACCTGGCTGGAGGGAGTTCAATTCTTCCAGGTGCAAGAATATTTGGAATACAAGTAACCTGGAATTGCCATTTTAGATGTCCAGACATCAACATCAATGTAAATTTTATTCAAATATCTCTTTGAAGTATTTCTCCAAGACCTGGATCTAACTGTAGCACAAAAGGGCTGTACATCTTAACCACATTAACTCTTTTTCCAATTCATGTTCAAAAATAGAAATACTGACCAGTCTTTCATCTTGTGTTCTAGCTACAGCAGATAATACGGATTGTTGCACCCCTTTTCCTGGATGGCAAGGATCTTTTTTCACATGTAGGATCTCCCCAAGGATGGTGTGCACCAAAAACCTCATGTTGAAAGTTCCTTTCTTCTCCTCCACTGAAACGAGAAAACGAATGGTGTCAGGATTCCGAGCAAAATATCAGTATTTGGATTCTGATTCATAATGGTTTGCTAATCGTATCCTTCAAAAGAAGGGTACGATCCCTCCCCGTTTGTCCAGGACTAAGCCCTCCCCCCAATAGCTGCAGGCGGGTGAAGCCCTGGCAATCCCACCTGGCCGAGGGACAGACACCTGTCCAACCAGATCAAATGAAGTGTCCAATGAACTAGGTTTGAACTTAAGGGGCGTTCACACTACCGTTGGTGACCGTCAGTAGTGTCCGTTGCTATTGTCCGTTAGAAGATTTTAGCATCGGACACTAGCTGAACCGTCAGAAATCCATTAATTTCCATTCATTTCAATGGGATTTTATATTGTCTGTTTCTAGTGTCAGTGTCAGTTTGTGTCCGTTTACACCAAATCCGTCGGTCCTTTTTTTTTTTTTTTTCGCGGACAAAAAATCCTACATGCAGGACTTTTTGTCCGTTTGAAGAAAATGGATTCTTGATGGACAGAAGGTGTCCGTTATTTTTTTAACATTGAAGTCTATGGGTAACTGACAGTAACTGATAGCCATCAGTTACTGTTGTGTTTGTCGTGTTTTTTTTTTTTTTTTTTTTTTTCTGTGCATGCTCAAAGGAGAAACAAAACAAAAAAAGTGTTAAACACTGTGAAAGAGATCCTCCGTGCGCCAAACCGCTTTGGCCATGCTACCTGAGTCCTCTTTCATATAAAAACCACACTCACCGCCAGTGAATGTCGAGTTCACCAGATAAATACAAGACAAGCCTTCTAAATTTTATATATTAACCCCTAAATGGGTCGGTATTAAAATCTAACATACAGTTCAGAACAGATATGCAGATATATACAAGCATTAACAGTTACTAGTTACAAGATACAGTACAAATAAAATAAAAGGGAATAAAGGTGAAATAGTTACTTTACCACACATGTCCTTGCTGTGGTTTTATAGTCCAACACTCACACATGCTCTGGTATGTGTGAGATCACCAGTGGAGGCTTTTTAGCATGTGGCATTAACTCCTAGCATGTGGCATCACAGTACAATAATCCAGCCTGCATGCTCTCATAACAGTCTCTCAGCATTAGTCCAATAGTCTATCTGTCTCTTGTAGGCTCATCATCGTCAGCAGCAGCATTCCAACCTGCCTGCTCATAGTAGCATCTCAGTCAAAGTCTGTAATATCCTGTAGCATCATCTCTATAGCATACTCGCCATAGTGTAATCTCTTCCCACAGACCTCTTACCTCATCTTTTATACCCTTTATGCCACCTCCCAGAATGAGGTCACCGGCGACAGTACGTCTGAGTTAATTCAATCAAATCCAGATCTTTTGTATAGAGCTGAGACAAAGTGAATTGATACCCTGTTATCAGTCAAATCTGATCAACAGCCCAGGCTTGAACAATGCACTATTGTTTGATCAGCCAGGGCTGTATAGGAATACAATGGAGCCCTATTGTTCCAGCCTGGCCGCTACTGCCAATATGCACCTAGGCTTATAGCTGCGCACAGTATGCAAGCAAGCAAGCAGGGAGATCCTATACCCAGAGACCAAAATACAGCTGAGTTATGGCCATATTTAGGCAGAATCATCACACAGACTAACTGATGCTAATGTGTCCGTTTTTTTTAACTGAACCATTAATTGGATCAGTTAAAAAAACGGAAACTAACATTAGTGTCCGTTATGATAGGTGTTCGTTTGTTTTTTTTTTTTTTTTTTTTTTTACGGACACCTTCATAACTGACTCCAACGGTAGTGTGAACTCTACCTTAATTTTAACACGTACAGAATTTTTTTATGAAAGAAAAACTATATCAAACAGAACATAGAATACAAAGATCAGGAAAACATCAAAATTTACATTTATATACAAAAATTACAATTATACATGATCACCATTCACCTAAATTCCTACATGTACTGCCCAAGCATAGAAAGTTAACAGTTGCTGTAACCCAGGCTCTTACATAGACTTCAGGATTATTCTCAGCCGCCATCTCCACCACTTCCCTGTCTGAAGGGGGAACATTATCTTTCACAATATCTTGTAAGGTTAAACTTCAAACTACCTGGTACTTTTCCATAAATATCCTCATATGCCTCATTACCCAAAAGGCTTTTTATTTTTCTCCTCAACCTCCTCTTTAGTTCTATCCTGAAAAAACACTGTTCTCATTTGTACCTTTTTTTTTTCTCTGACCTTTTTTTTAGTTCACTCCTCAATCACCTGAACCTCCTTCTACCTCAGTCAAAAACTCTGCTTTTTGATCAACCTCTGCATTCTGAAAAAGGAATCCTTTTCTTCCTGTAACGCTTCCACCTTCTCCTGCTTATCACTTTGCTCTTGCTTACTCTTTTTTTCCTGTGACCTTCTATTCCTTTCTGGGCAATCCCTAAACAGATGACCTGGCTTTTTACACAAATTACATTTTTTAGATTCAAAGTTTTTGGCTTTGTGATCTAAAGACACCTGGAACAAACACACAGTCCCCTTGTTTTATGTTCATAAAATTTACACTTTTTACAAAAGTCTCCTCTGCTATTAAAGAACACATCACCAGTTGCTTTACCAAGACGGAATCTGGTTGGGGGAGCACCAATTCTGCATCCGGTTTCCTCTTTAAACACAATCTCCATTTTTCCATCCAGAACGTGTGTATGTATGTGTGTGTTCATCACTTCAACAATCTCTCCACAGAATGGCACCAAGAACAACAGGGAAATCACACTTGAGAGCCCTCCGTAAACTTCACACAAGACTTCAAGGCCTCCAATTGATTGTATGGTGCACGTGTTTCCCTTCATCAAGAGACTATACCTTTTACTCGAATCCAAGACAGTCTTTCCAGAGACTGGATTATCTCCTGGTGACGAGTTCCTTCCTATCAGCAGTTACCCGGCCGACACTAGGGCAAATAACTATATATCTGATCGCGCCCCTGTCACAGTATTGGTTACCTTAGTCCCTCTCCCACATCCAGAGTACACGTGGAGACATAATGAGGCGGCTCTTGATAACGAAGATATTCGCTCTAGTGTGTCAGACATCTCCAGGAATATTTCAGTTATCGACCAATATCTGTTAAATCTGGACACAAAATTTTGGGCGAAGCTGCTAGCCCTTAGATTGCAGCCTTACCTCCCCGAGCTTATTCATAAGGGACAGACTGGATTTGTGAAATCGAGAGAAGGTAAAGACAACGCAGTCAAACTACTACATGCAATTACTTACGTGGAATCCAACACACAGCTTGCCTCGCTGGGAGTAGACGCCGAAAAGGCATTTGATCGAGTGAATTGGGAATTTTTGAAGGAGACCTTACTGAAGTTTGGCCTGCTGCAGTCCTTTATCGATGCTGTCATGTCTCTGTACTTTAAACACTCACACATGGTTACAAGTCAATAGGATACTGTCCTCGGCCTTTTCTATCTCCAATGGGACGTGGCAAGGCTGCCCCTTGTCACCGGCCTTATTTATCCTGTCACTGGAGCCCCTGCTTCAAGCTGTACGACAAGACTCCAACATCCACGGTATGAGACTTGGCAGCACCGCTATCCACTCAGCTGCATTTGCAGACGATATACTATTTGTAGTAACTAACCCAAGGGAAGGCCTTCATCGGCTGCATGATTTATTAAACATCTGTGTCTCCAATTAGAAGGTCAACGCAAGCAAATCAGAGACTACCGATTCAGGTCCCATTTGACTTTGCAGGAGGAGCTGCAGTCTTTGCTTCCTTTTCAATGGACGCATCAGGCAATCTCCTATTTGGGGGTGAAATCGACGCCTTGAATTAATCAGATTTACAGTTAAAACTTCATTTCTCTTAGAAGAGGTCCAATCCCTGCTCAGTCCTATTACATTCCACTGATCTCTTGGTTCGGCAGACGAAACTTGGTTTAGACCTATATTGTTCCTAAAATTCTCTAAATTGCAGATGCTTCCCTTACCTTTTTTCAAGTCAATGAGATCACTATTTTCTAGTTACGCGGACAAAATTGTTGGTACCCCTCGTTTAATGAGAAACCCACAATGGTCAAAAATAACTTGAATCTGACAAAAGTAATATATACAAAATCTGACAAGCCTCAAATCTACTGGGAGAATGTCCTATGGACAGAGACAAAAATTGAAATTTTTGGCAAGGCACATCAGCTCTATGTTCAGACAGAAAAATGAAGCATATCTTGAAAAGAACACTGTCCCTCTGTGAAACATGGAGGAGGCTCTGATATGTTCTGGGGCTGCTTTGCATCTGGCACAGGGTGTCTTGAATCTGTGCAGGGTACAATGAAATCTCAAGACTATCAAGGGATACTAGAGAGAAATGTGCTGCCCAGTGTCAGAAAGCTTGGTCTCAGTCGCAGGTCATGGGTCTTGCAACAGGATAATGACCCAAAACACAGCTAAAAACACCCAAGAATGGCTAAGAGGAAAACATTGGACTATTCTGAAGTGGCCTTCTATGAGCCCTGACCTAAATCCTATTGAGCATCTTTGGAAGGAGCTGAAACATGCCGTCTGGAAAAGGCACCCTTCACACCCGAGACAACTGGAGCAGTTTGCTCATGAGGAGTGGCCAAAATACCTGCTGAGGTGCAGAAGTCTCATTGACAGTTACAGGAATCGTGGGATTGCCTCAAAAGGTTGTACAACAAAATATTAAGTTAAGGGAACCATCATTTCTGTCCAGGCCTGTTTCATGAGTTTTTTCTTATTAAAAAAAAATTCTGTTGGAGCCTGGTTGGAAAGCAATGTCTGACGTTAATTTTCATAGAATTTTTATAGATTGTCAGATTCAAGTTATTTCTGTGGCCATTGTGCGTTTCTCTTTCATTAAATGAGGGGTACCAACAATTTTGTGTGTGTAATATATTATATATATCAATCTCATAGAACTAGTAAAATAAATAAATGGCTAGTAATTAGTGTAAGACAATAAATGTAAAAAACACAAAGTACATAGAGTAGGCAAATATACATTGATTAAATCATAAAATGGATTTATCATGTAATAACGTGATGGTTGGGCATTGGATACATGATCCATGCTCTGATATATGGTAATATGGAAATTAGAGTAATGGGAAATGAACCAAACAAGGATATTGCTGGATATTGGTTGACAGAATAAGCAAATCAGTTGGGGTTACAACAAATTATGATCATCTATTTATTCACACAAATTCTCAAGAGCTTCATTTTAAACCTCCCGGAACAAGTGTGTTTAATCTGTGTATACAATACATTTCCTGACGCTTGAGGTTTCCAAACCCGTTTGAAGATGTTATTGGTATCTGATCAATAGGCATTCATTGGAAACCATCAAACTTGGACTCATGGTGTGTGAGTGCATGTCTAGACACGCTGTTTCAGGTATCCATTAACTGATCGATGCTTGTTGATCCGTTCTCTAAATGGTCTAATCGTTCTGCCAACATATTGGAGGCCACATGGACACTCCAGAATGTAAATAATAAATGCAGAGGAACAATTCAAAGCGTTTAATTTGAAATTTTAATCCTGTAGTATAAGTAGAGATGGTGGTTGTATGCTGACTAATTGACAGACATTTGCATTTTGGATGGTTGCATCGAAATACTCCACATGTGTGAGTATCCCAGGGATGTAATTCCAGGAGCATGAGCCTCTTAGTTTGCTAGCAGAAAGGTAGTTTAAGGGTTTTGGCTCTTCTAAACGTGAAACCCGGTTTGGAAGGGAGTTTATTTTTCAGAAACGGATCATTAAGTAGGATTGACCAATATTTAGTAAGAATATTCCGTATTTTATGGGAAGTGTTTAAAGTAGTAAGTTGAGCCTAAAATTTTCATTTTGGGAAGTAAGCAGTTAGCCTGAGTGATTCCGCTTTGGTTCAGGCTGCTTGAATGATAACCTTAGAATATTTCCTCTCCCTAAATCGTTGGGTAAGTGTTTTTTACTTTTGAGTTTAAAATGTTTCAATTTTCCATAACACAAATCTCTTCACCCCCTCATCTTCAAGCAGGGAGATGTTCAACTTCCAATGTGTAGGCTTCTTACTTTCTACCTCCCAAAGAGACAGTACACACTATTAACCTATAGTCTGAGAAAAGATAAACATCGGCCGAGAGACAGACATGCATTCAAATTGTTCCAAAACACAAAAATAATCCAATATGAGATTTGAATATTCCTTCTAAACCACGTCAGTACACTACTGGCATTGCCACAAACATCCCTTAACCTAAAAAACATCAAACGATCTCTCAAAATAGTAACGGAACCATCTTTAATATCAGATCTTCTATCGAAATGGCAGTTATCACCTCCAACCACAATTGGATCTGAACCTGTAAAGTAAAATTGCAATATTTTAAACAATGCTCGTCTTACTTTTCTCCGTTTAAGCATAAACACAAAGCCACATTTAAGCCACACCTTGGCCTACGGCTTCAGTCCCATCCCCATCCCCATTTTTATTTTTTTTTTTTTATCTTCCTTACGTTCCTCCTGCATATCTTCAAGTCCACCAGATGAAGCCTCCTGCTGAGGCATATCTCTACTTTGCTCTGATTCTGCGGACTTTAGCTTAGGGCACTTGTTTTCCTGATGGATTTTTTTAGGGCAGTCCTTGCACCTACTACAGCCCTAGTCAGGGTGCCCATATTTGACACATCTTACAGTATTTAGGCATACCAGTAAAGAACAAAACCCCTGCACCTATTAATAAAAACCATCAGAGGGGGTCTATGGATACCACCATGTAAATTAGAATCTTTAACACAATGTATACTCAATTCCCATTTCAGACACCAAACTCTTTTACCATAACTCTTCAATGTCAATTTTTCACAGTATTTCTGTAGGAAGATCTCAACCTCCTGGTCCAAAACAAATGGACTATACAACCTTCAATCATGACAACATGATTTTTTTTCAGAATCTTGTAGTCCACGTTGAGCAGCGAGATTGGGCGCCAGTTCTTCAGCTCACATCTCTCTCCCTTCTGCTTGTACAAGATCATGACCATTCTTTCCCACAATGATGGCGGCATTGTACCCTTCACCACCATTTCCTCATAGAGATCCCTCAGAGCTACGTATAGCTCGCCCGGGAGACGGTCACTGCGCAGAGTCCTTCCGGTTCTAAAGGATTTAGCGGCTGAGAGCACCTCATCCACCATCAAAAGGAAATCCAGAGCCTCAGCACCTGCAGGATCAAGAGTTAGTGATACCTGACAGGAACTCTTAGGCTGCATATTCATCGGTAGGCTTCCGGGAGTAAAGGTTGCAGTAGTAGTCTGGGACGACTTCCATCACTTCCTGCTTCCCCCTTCTCATGTTGCCATCTTCATCCTTAATTACTGTTACAGGCATGTGGCCTGAGTGGAGTTTTCTGAAAGACTGAGTTAAATTTCTGACCCTTCTCCAGATGCTCCACCTTTTGACACGGAAGATGATCTGCTGAGATTCTTCCTCAGTGTCTCTTGTGAACAGTGTTTTTTTTTTTTTTTTTTTTTACATTATGAAATTGATTCAAAAACACTCCAATAACGAAATAATTCCACATTTTCATGTTCCAGTTTTGAGGCTCTGTCATGACCCAATTTTCTGGTGTCCATTAAATATACATACACCTCACTCAATGCATGTTTCTCAATCATTCTCAGATTTTTTTTTTTTTTTTTTAGATACCAGAATGTTCCTAGTTTTCCACAGTGTTTCCTTCGTGCAGTTTTACAAAAGTCCATAAAATTCTTATGGACTTAGAATTATCTGTTTTGTACATCTTGTGTACTGTATGTAAATCCTCAAATGTAAAGCACCATGGAATTAATGGTGCTAGATAAACAATAATTCTCTTTTCCCTAGATGCACCAACAGTCCATATAATACAATATCAGATTTAAGTCTCTCGGAGTCAAAAATTGTAACAATTCACCAACACTTTTCCAAGTGTTCCATGCAAAAGAACAGTTCCACATCTAATGTAGTGTCGTTTCTTCCTCACAACAACTACTCCTTGGACAACAAGAGGACCTACTCTGTCTTGAATACTGAAATGTGTTCGTTGAGAAAATTCCCTGAGTAGTCATCCAAACCATGTCCTTTATGGAATTCCCAATATAGGATGCTGTTATGTTCTCCCAGATTCTGACTAAAGGCAGAGTTATAGTTTTTAACTGGAATTAGTGTCTATTTCTGTAAAGGGTCAGTATCCTTCCAGGAATAGATATGCTCACATCAATCCTTGAAAGGTGCAGGGTTTTGATGGTCTTCTGTAAAGTGCTGTATTGAGGTGGACTTGTTAACACTGGTGACGTCAGAGGTAGAAGGATCCAATTATATTTTCTAAAGATATGCTCTGCTGCATATTTTAAAAAGGACCATTGCGTTTTGGTAAACAAGGCTCTAAAACAGAAGGAAAAATTAATAGGCAGAATGACTTGTAGTTTCAGGAACATCTTTATCTCCTATTTTGGAGATTTATACATTTCACTAAGACTCAATTTTTCAAACTTCGTGTTCCATAAAATTAAAAAAATCTCTGTAGAACTTGAATATTTGCATTGGGGGTGAATACTAGAACTTGGATAATTACAGTTTTCATTAAGTATTTTACCCTCTGGTCAACTTCCAATCAACTTTCTTTTCACTCATGAATTCCCAGCTTTTACTGCCATCATTCTTGTCAAAAATCACCCCAAGTATCTGATGCAGAGTGATTGCTGGATGTGGCAAAGTCAAAATCAGACATATGTACATAACAGGAACAGACTTTAGTGGCACATGAATGTAGTAAGTGAGAGTCCACCTCACATAGTGAAAAACAGATCTAGTACAGCGCACACTAAAACAGGAAGTATATCGACATCATCAAAACAGAGTGTGTACAGATAAACATTTAGTAACAGCTACATCTAGTGCCATAAATGTGAACTGCAGTCAATCAAGCAAATGGAGACGAAGCTGGCTGTTGCATATCTCCAACAGTATCTTTATCTTCTCAGATTGGGTATGTAATGAAGGTTTAATATTGCACCATTCCCCCATCTTAAAACATTCCGACTTGTCAAAGTTAAGCTTAAAAGCAGATGCTTCACAATAAAGTGCTTTATTCGAATAGCTCTTTCCAGGGATTCAACAGAATTACAAAGTACCGTAATGGCATCCATGTAACCTTTCACCTCTTAAGCTTGAGTCCACCACTTCCTTGGATTGGCACTCCACGATTCTATAGCACATATAAATAAAATCAGCAAAAGGGGACATTGTTGTGTTGAACCAGATTGCAGTAAAATGTAAAACGTTAATCCATTAATTTAAAACCTTACTAAAATTCTCTTATATAAAAGGCTTACAGTATTTATGAAAACATCAGGAAAATTCTTTTTAAAACAAGACATAAAAATTTGACACTATCAAAAGCTTTAAGAAAGTTCAAGTTTAAAATTAGCCAAATTCTGGTCTCACTCTGGTACCATATTACATCTTTCATTATATTAAGATTTAGACCAGATGCCTCTCTGTGGGACAGCACATATTTGATCAGTGTGTGTTACTTTTTCCAATACATTTTTCATTCTGTTCATAATTTTGACATTTTATGATCTAATAGAGTAATTAGATGCAGTTAAGAAAACTGGAGGCCGCCACCTTTTTTTAGAAAGCAAGGTTACAATCCCACTCCTCCATGAGGTAGGCAATAATTTACAGAAAAACGTTTCTTTAGAAATGTACAAATCATCTTTTAAAACATCTAGGGGTGTAAGGTAAAATTCTATAAGGAGCCCATCAGATCCAGGGGACTTCCCTCTCGCAAAGCTTTTTAATGAAGGTATCATCTGCTTGTGTAATACTTTCAATTAGTGATTTTTGTTCTAAAGTGTCAAGTGCATAATTTAAAAAAAAAAAAAGCCTATACATTTTTTCAATAAAGTTCTTAATAAAAAAAAAAAAAACCTTTGCTTTATTTAGCATACCTTGTATTTCCACTTTGTCATCCAGCTTCTCAATAGGTTCTTCAATTTCAGTAACTTTTTTTTTCCATGTTCTAAATTCTCCAGTGTAGATGCAAAATTTCTTTTATCCTGTATCACTTGATAACTCTTCAGTTTAATCAGATCCTCCACCTCAATTCCCACATTGCGCAATTTAAAGTTTGCAATTGGAGGATTCATTTCCGATACCACTCTTTCCTCCTTCTTGCAAGTTTAGTACCCATTTGGATAAAGGCTTTCAGTTGCGTCTTTACATACTCCCACCAATCCAACAGAGTTAAAACTGCATTTTTTCAGGTGTAACTTGGCATAAAGGGTCAAATTCAGTGCTCCCCTTGTTGTCATTCAGTAGGGATGTATTAAGTTTTCCATATGCCTTTTTTGATTTGTAGGCAGCTCTAGGGTGACATTCAAAACTTTGATCTGAAGATACTGTTTTGCAAAATAGATGTTACATTAATCATGTCACTAGCTAAGACAGTCAATTCAAGACCTATAACGATTGTTCTCCCACGTAAATCTGGGCTCAGAGGGATGAATAGATTTTCCAGCATGTCTGAACCTAAAATCCACTACTAATTCCTCAAATTTGCTTGTTTTATCATGGTGAGCACTTGCAGCACCGCCCATACGATCCTCACCAGGTCTCAATTAGTCACCACACATGAGCAGAGTAGCTCCAGGCAAAAATATTTGAATGTCTTCCAGTAATCTGGCACACTCCAACCACTGGGGACGCATAGACATTAACCAGCTGAACTTCAAAATCGTCTCTAAAGAGGTTAATCAGTAGGGCACGCCCTGGAATTATTTCCTGAAACGAGTTGAAGTTCTTTTTTTTCCACTAATCCTGCACTGGCATTTCTACAGCTACTGAAACTGGGAGCCGGCTGTAACTTCAGCCGGAGCTCCCAGAGAGAAGACATGGCAGGTTTATTACCTTTCCGATCGCTGTGTATACAGCGCTATAGGTGCCACCATCTTGCGGCTCCTCTCACCTGGCGGTCACGTGATCTGCTGGGATCAGTGTCTGCTAGAGCTGCTGGATCCTACAGGACACAGATCAGCTCTATAGTAACATGCAGGAGGCTGTATTCCTCCTGCTACTGGGGCTAAATATACCAGCCCCAGTTACAGGGAAAATCAGCCTCCCCTACAAGTGATCAGATGTCCCCAAAGGTCTATTATGACATTATGGGGACGCAGTGTAAAAAAACTAAGTAGAAAAAAAAAATATATGCCAATAAGACACCCTTATTAAAGGTTAGTCCCACCCCTGACGACAACATACAAAAAAATTACCGTAAGAGAAACTATTTTTTTATAAAATTTTTAGTAGCACTTAGTGTTTTATTAAAGTGAGACGTTTCCCTCTTAATTTTCTCAGATAAAAAAAAAAAACACACATGCAAAAATAACCTAAAAATCAAGCCTTATGTGTCACCGAAAAAAGATGCAGAAATTAGTTGAATAACGCAAATGTTAAAAATGTTGTCCTCCAAAATCGCGCATTCAAAAAACTTGTGCCTTGTCTGGAAGGGGAGGGGGGGGGGTAAAGCATCTGGTATGGAAGTGATTAAAATATCAAATGTCATATAAAAATCCACAGGGATCCCATCTGAGCCTGTGGATTTCCCATTAGAAAAGCTTTTGAGTGCAAATAGCATTTCTTCCTGTATAATGCTCCTTGTTAGATCATGATCTAAAGTGTCCATATGCAGTTCTAAAGTGTCAACTGCATCTTTTAACCCCATCCCGACATCCGGTGTAATAGTACCGCGACTGTCGGGTGTTTTTAAATATAGCAGCCGCTCGACCCATTTTTTTTTTATACAGCAGAGACCCGGCGCTAATGCCCACGATCAGTGCCTGCACTGATCACTGGCATTAACCCCTCTGGGGCTTCAGTCAAAGCTGACCAAGGCACCATTTTGCTGGCGATCGCCGGGGGCCGGCGCCCCATTATGACAGCTGAGAGCCTTGTGAAGGCTCCCAGGCCTGTCTTTCATTAGTTTCTATTGCAGGCCGCTCTATGCAGCCTGCAATAGAGCTGTTTTTTTGCAATTCATTAGCATTCGTTCAAATCGCACCCCTTTCCCTAGAACACATAAAGTACAGATAAAAAATACTGTGAAACACACTAAGTATGTGTCCGATAATGCCCAGTCTACAAATCTATAAAAATTTTCCCTTTACGGTTAATGCAATCACTGGAAAAAGTGCCAAACTGCTGTTTTTTCAATGTTTCACCTAAAAATTAGATCTTGCATTGTAAAAAGACACCATATGCATCCCCATACACAGAAATATAAAAGTTATGGGTGTCAGATATATATCTATATATATATATATATATATATATATATATATATATATATATATATAAAAAATTGGATTTTTAAGTGTTTAAAATGTAAATAAAAACCATATAAATTTGGTATCCCCGGATTCATACCGAAACATAGAATACAGGTGACGTCATTTTGGCTGCAGAGTAAACGCCGTTAAAACAAAGCCCATAAGTCGCACAAATGCACTCTTTCTTCAAATCGACCCCATTCTGAATTTTTTTTTTTTTTCCAGCTTCCCAGTACATTGTACAGAATAATAAATTGTAGCATCATGAAGAGAAATTTGTCCCGCAAACATTAAGATCTCATAGTGGAAAAATAAAGGTATGGGGTTTGGAAGGGGGGGGGGGTAGGGTGGGGTGGAAGTCAAAAACAAAAATTGAAAAATTCCTCCGGTGGGAAGGGGTTAAAGAGTGATCAATAGGCTTGTTTAAAAAGATCCTGATAACACTATGGCTTTACCCAGCATACCTTGTGTAGTGCTGTCTCCAAGATCATTAATTGGTTCCTTTTGATTTCTGCTATCTTTTTGAAAGTGTACGTTTTGTCATTCTCAAGGTGTGACAATTTAGACATTTATAGTTTCCTTGCCTTTTCTCTTGAATGGCCTGATGAATATCTTAGGTTTAGTTATTTAATTCTTTTACGTTGACACCAACTATTTGGTGCCTCTGGCAGCGTGCAATAGAGCTAATACAAAGACAAGCCTTTAATAGGCTCCCGGCTGTCATGGCAACCGATTGCTGCCCTCTGTTCTGGAGGGTGGCGCCCATGGCACCTGCACAATTTAGTTGCCATGGTCCCTTTTGACCGCAACATCTAAAGGGTTAACAGCCGTGATCGGTGCAGGTACTGATCACTGCTGTTAGTGTCGGGTGCTGGCTGTATTATACAGCCGGCATCTGCCCTGTATGGAGAGAGCTCAGCTCCTGAGTCGCTAAGGGGTTAAAGGAGTGGTTAAAGTCAAAACCGTTATTACACTTAATTTTTTGCAGTTTGCTGCTGAGTGCCCTGTTAACACCTTTTGCAAACCTCGTCTCCTTCTCAGGTAGCGACCCAGTGGCCGAATTTTTGACATTAGTTGCAGTAGGAAGGCATATTATAAATAAGCCTGCCCCTCTCCCTACCAAGCCTTATAAAGGATGGCGGGTGGAGCTGGCCATTATATCCTGCATTGGAGAAATCCTCTCTAAATTTAGCATACACTTTGTATTTGCCATTCCAAAGGTCTTCTGAACTTATAATTTTAAGACTTTTAACATCCACATATTTTGTGAAAAACACCATAATGTTCCCGCACGTACTAAGCTCTGGGTTGCCCTGGAGGAGTGTCTGAGACCTCCCTCGCTGCTGTGCCATGGGTTCATAAGTGATTATGGTCAGACAGTAAGACTCATGTGCTCCCTCATGTCACACGCCAGACACTCGGGTCTTGCCGACTCTGGTGCTGTGTGGAGACTTTTCTGTAATGATGGCCCTATGACCCCTATCTCGGGCAACCCGAACTTCCCAGCCGCTCTTCACTCCTTTTTCCTTTTCCACTCTGTGGGTCAACCCACCCTCAGATTTCGTGTTTTGCCGGCTTCCCCTCTCCTCCCTTGCTCTGAGCTGCTTGCTCTGACCCCGCATCCTGACTCTGTTGCCCTCACTGGCAGTACGCTCAGCTTTCCCAATTCTATGCTACTCTTAAAACATCTCATCTTCATAGAACCTTACTACTACCTTTTGAAGCTACTTGCCTCTCATCTAGTGCGCCAACTCACTGTCTCCCTCATCTATAGCATGCTTATGAAGGATTCCGCCAACAGTCTACCAGCATTCACGGGTTGTTGGGAGAGGGAGTTGGGGGTCTCGTTTTGGCTAGATTTGTGGTACTAAGCTTTCCAGGTGTCACTTCTCCATTTCTTGTAAAGTGCAGGAGACGAATAAGATCCTCTCTAGATGGTAGTCCCCTCTGTCTTCCATGAGGTTTACCCCTCCACTTCGGACCGATGCTGGAGATGTAACATCGACCAGGGCACGATGGTGCATGTCTGGTGGGGATGTACACTCCTACGTCTGTTTTGGTCAGATCTCAGTTGTGTTATTCAGATGGTCACTGACATTGCCTTGGCAGATGATCCTGCTCCTCTGCTCCTATCTTCCCGAATAAGTTTCAAAAGAATACCGGCAGGCTTTTGGGTTTCCTATTGTTAGTGGCGAGATCCGTTATCCCTAGATTGTGGAAATCTCCAACGCCCCCCTCTCTACTGTCCTGGCTGAAAAGATCCTAAATATACGCAGCATGGAGAATCTGATCGCTGAATTGAAACATGATGGAGCCCATCAGCAAACGTGGCTCCTGTGGAACCATTTCTACTACACTGATTCAGTCTGCCTTTCCCTCTGTCCTCTTAATTTCTCCTTCACCCCTTTCCCCCCCCCCCCCCCCCCTTATGACTTACTCTCTCTTCCCTTCTATCATGTTGTTAGGTATGTTTACCATGGTTTTTGTTCTTGAATTTAGTATTTGACTCTGCTGCGACAGAGCTTTGGTCTCCTTCCCTCCCGTGTTCCTTCCCTGCTCCATAATCATTTCTTGTTCTCCCTACCCTTCCCGCCTCCCTCCTGACCTTCCCTTGCCATGTATTTCTTTTATAATTGATGTCTTGTTTGGCCTGCATTTTGGCGTTATATGATTTTAATAAAATTCTTAATGTCAAAAAAACAACTCACATGTGGGATCATCATGTGAACCACAATTAAGGTGTCCTCCTCAAATAGAGTGGTGAAATGGAGTCCTTTCAAAACATCATATGAGTAATTACAATACCACAAGTGTCGGGCACTGCTTGTCCCTCTCTCTCTCTCTCTCTCTCTCTCTCTCTCTCTCTCTCTCTCTCTCTCTCTCTCTCTCTCTCTCTCTCTCTCTCTCTCTCTCTCTCTCTCTCTCTCTCTCTCTCTCTCTCTCTCTCTCTCTCTCTCTCTCTCTCTCTCTCTCTCCCCCCCCCCCCCCCTCCCCCTCTCTCTCTCTCTCTCTCTCTCTCTCTCTCTCTCTCTCTCTCTCTCTCTCTCTCTCTCTCTCTCTCTCTCTCTCTCTCTCTCTCTCTCTCTCTCTCTCTCTCTCTCTCTCTCTCTCTCTCTCTCTCTCTCTCTCTCTCTCTCTCTCTCTCTCCCCCATATACTCTCAGCCACAAGCACTCTAAGATGCACAATATAATAGTCTCATTCGCACTAATTCCCCCGCCCAAAAAAAGTGTCAATTTTGTTCATTTCTCTTGTCACAAATGAAAACCATCTCCCCAAGTAAAATTGGTAAGAACAGATTTTAAAATCAAAATTTTACCATTCATTGTCAAATTACGCATTCACCAACAAATTCAACTTTTGCTCTACTCACACCACATTAATTCCAAATTTCAATACCTTTTAAATTGTCATTAAATTGCCCCTGCCTCACAATTCGCATCATCCATCCTTACACTTATCAACAAAACATCGAAAACTACATTTACTCCAGTTCACTTTAAAAGCAGACACTACAAAATAAACGAAGAACTCACCTTGCCCTAACCTAACACTTTCAGTCTTACCACTATTCCCAGGAATCAATAACCCTTTCATAACCTTGTCCCTTCTAATGATACATCACTTCAATCACACTGATAAACAAAACAGGAGACCTAGGACATCCCTGCCTAACACCCGGAGTTCATTCACCTTATTACTCAACAAACCATTAACCAAAATCTCTCTCCACACCACCATACCAAGTCCTCACTGCACTTAAAAACTTCTCAGGAAATGCCATTTTAGACAAAATATTGAACATACCGTACCAACTATAAGACTCATCGGACCACACGACGCACCTAGGTTTTAGAGGAGGAAAATAGCAAAAAAAAAAATTATAGCAAAAAATGGTAAAATATTTTATATATGGGAGTTGTAGTTTTGCAACAGCTGCAGAGGTCACAATGACAGATGGCCCTGCAACTGTATGGGGATGCATAGGGCATCTCTTTTTTTGGGGCCAGATGTACTTTTTTAAGCTATACCTTTTTAGGGAATATCTATTTCTTAGATCACTTTTTATTGAAATCTGAGGCGAAACAGCAAAAAAAAAAAACGGTGGTTCAGCACTAATTTGTTTTTTTTGTTTTTTTTCCCCTCTACGATGTTCACTGTACAGGAAAAAGTCATAAATTTGTAGACCAGGCATTTTTGGACACAGGGATACTGTGTGTTTCACAGTAATTTTCTACTTTAATATGTATTCTAGGGAAAGGGGGTGATTTTAGAACTCCGGTAGCTATGGTGACCGCTCTGCTGCAGAGCGGCTGCCATCATCATCTTTACAAACCCGGCATCCGCCATAATAGCACGGTGGATGCCAGGATGGATTCGCTGGGACAAGCTCTACCCCCAAGCCCAGGGCCCGCACATTGTCTGTCTTCTCCTTTTGCAGGAAGCCAGCGGTGGCAGAGGTGAGGCGATGCTGCGACCCCCCCCCCCCCCCCCCCCCCTCTGCCCCCCCCCCCCCCAACACCCACATTCGGACTATGACACACCCATTTTCCTCCCAAATTTGGGGAGAAAAAGTGCATCTTTATAATTCGAAAAAATGGTAAACACATACATACAAAACCATATCAAATGCTTTCTCAAAATCCACTGACTGCACCATACACTTCTGTTTCCGATCCATACCGTCACCAATCAAATGACAAAATGTCATACTTCTCCCTGGCACAGCACACACCTGGTCATCACACACAACCTGCCCAACTACATCTTACTATTGGTAAGAATCTTACTGAAGACCTTTATAATCTGTGTTTAGCAGAGTAATCGGTCTCCAGTTTATCAAGTTTCCTCCTTTTTCTTTTGTAAAATCTAAATAACCACTCCCTCTTTAATAGATTCACTTAAAACACAATTTTCCCACAAACTTAAACCCCAAACAAGTCCTCAACCATCAGATCCCATTCTTTAGCATACAATGCCACAGGCAAACCATCCTTCCCCAGTTTTATTTTACTTCGCACTCAGCACAGCTCTTCACTCCAAACACACGTCCTCACACACACCCTCTCCCTCTTCCCAATGTAACTTCCCTTCCAACCCATTCCTGACCTCATCCACCAAATCGGCATCAAACCATTTAACTGCATACAGACTAGTGTTAAACTTCACACATCACATCACCATAAACATATTCATTCCTATCATTCAAAATCTCATCCATATCCTCCTTTGTGTCACATTTTTCATCAAGAAATTCTCCTTTCGCTCCAATACATTCTTAATCTCTTCCTTTCTCACTTCACACATCAAATCACTAACATCCACACCAAGTGTCTCTAACTTACATAACCATTCAACCCGAATATTCAGTTTATTATACTTTTGTCTCAACATAGCAGCTTTTTTTACAGTCCCATTTTTTTTTTATTTTTTTTTTTCCTTTCATCCAATCCCACCATTAAAGTACAAATCTAAAAGTCTTCCATCTCTACCACACACCATTCATCTTTTTAAACTCTCAGAATTTTTTCATCTAGACCTACCTCACCTTCCAGGACATTAATAAAATCCTTTAATTTTTTTTTTTTTTTTTTAAATTTGAACACTTCCTGTCCTTTTCAAAAAGTTCAACCCTAGAATTAAATATGATCTCTTACCTTTTTTTCATTTAGTAGCCTTTTAATTTGACCTCAAGTACTCAATTTCCTCTCCACATTCAATACCTGAATGTCTAAACTTAAAGCAGCACTGAAGCTGAGCATTTATTCTTTCATAACACGCTTTTTTTTTTTTTTTTCTTCTACCAAAAAACCCAAAATTGTTCCTTAACATAATCCCACCATTTAAAAATATCAACGCATTTTTGGTTAACCAATCTCTTATAAAATTCTTGCTTTATACCCGCATCTTCCAGCAATGAAGCATTAAGTTTCATGCTATTTGGTTTGCCAGGAACAGACTTTTTGTGGAGAGACTGTCTCCATCCAGCTTT
The DNA here is from genome assembly GCA_947044405.1 of Leptodactylus fallax. Classification (NCBI taxonomy): domain Eukaryota; kingdom Metazoa; phylum Chordata; class Amphibia; order Anura; family Leptodactylidae; genus Leptodactylus; species Leptodactylus fallax. The sequence goes on along the minus strand of CAMRHE010000477.1, from coordinate 187,950 downwards.
GTTGCAGGCTGTTTCACAGTTTGCATGGGGACTATTCCATCATGGATAGCCTGAATGGCGAAGAGGACTGATGACCCTCTCCTTTCCCCCTCTGTGTGGAGTATATCAAAGCTACTTGGCCTTTGATTACTCCCTCCCCTTTCCCGTTCCTCCATCCCATCACATGTCTGAATATCTGTTGTTTTTACATTACTGTGTGGATAGTTAAATGTATGCTAGCATAGTATACGGTGTTGTGTACAGTGTAGGATTTTATGCCCTTGCTGTATAGGTTACTGTGTGCTATGGATGATGAAAATACTATTTTGTGCTGTAATTCAGTTTGCGTTGCATCGCAGTACGTTGTATTTTTAATGGACGACTGATTTGTTAATAAAGGCATCTTCAATCAAAAATATGTTCCTATCAGTTTGCTGCCTGCTGGGCCTGATCAGTGCTTTTGGGCACCCTCCTCACTTGGCCTTTAGACAAAGTCAACTCAATTTGGTTTGTCTATTGTTGCTATTGGGTGTAGACGCTGCTCCAAGGCCTGGTCAGGATAGCCTGGTGCAGTATATCTGTGAGTTTTAGTGCTCTTGGTCTGAAAGCATTTGGCCCAGAAGGCGCGCAGCCTACAAGAGATTGAGAACCAGCCGACGACAATATAGCAGCGATGAAGCGACCACCCTCAACTCATCGCTGACAACTGAGACACTGGGAAGAAGGAACCTGCCCACAACAATGACTCTAAAGGAGAAGACTTCAAGGGCAAGCCGAGAAGAGAGAGATGGCCTCCACCTCCTACAATTAACGGGACCATAAACACAGATGACTTTGGGAACCAGAACAAAGACCACCTTCCCAGAATCCTCTTCTGGGCAGAAGGGTGGCCAGAAGCTGAACCAGAGCCCTCCCACCTTGTCGCCCTGGATGATGCAGACTGTTGCTCTGAAGCTCAAGGAGGTGGATGGGAGGAGGTGATTTGCAAAAAGATTATCTTGGATCAAGGATTTTCAAAGTCTGAGACCATAAGTGTGCAAGCCTGGGTGACTGGGTTATTCTATATAACCTTTTCCTCCATTGAGACATGCTGAAGGTACTGGGAGACAGTGAAATCTGAAGCACCAGGATCCCCATTCTTCCGCTTCCTGGGAAATTAACCAGTACAGAGGGAAGAGCGGAGGATCAGTGTTCATGAGGAAACCACGCACTTCAGGTAAGGACATTGCAATCTTTTTCTCAGGCATTTATTGTGCAGTGGTGAGGGAGCCCATCCACATCCTAAACAAGTTTTTGTTTTGAACAGGTAAGTGGTCAGTCATCGTGAAACTGCATAAGGATGTTTTTTCAGCCGATGGACTCATGCATTTGCCAGAGGCTTTTATTTTTGGCAACTTTTTGGCCTGATCTTCTAACCGGACATGTCATATTTCTGCAGGAAGTGTGGAAAGAAAGGGCAGGAAGTGAAAGACTGCAAGGAGGACTCCTGCAGGAATTGCCATGTGGTGGTGCATGAAACCAAAGACTGCCCCAAGAGGAAGACTTGCAACCTCTGTGGGGAGGCATCCTGTATCTACAAGGACTGCCAGATCCTGGGCATCAATCACAACCAAAGCCCCAGTCGTTGTGGTTCCTACTCTAGCCCCAGCTCCAGCAGCAAAGAAACCACAGGAGCAGAAAAAGGAGAGAGAAAGAAAAGGTCCAGATTGGTAGGATGACAAACCACTTCCTTTTGCCTGCCCCCCCCCCCCCCCACTGACATTCTCCCTCTCCTACTTCCCATAACCTCAGTGGCCAACCCTGCCCCCCTCCCTCCCCATTTCTCCCCTACCACCGCAGTACTAATCTCCCTGCGCCCCTCCAACTGCTGTGGTCCCCTCCTTGGAGGAATTCCTCCCCCCACCCCATCTCTTCTTGTCATTACAGGCCCAAAACAAAGAGAGACAGGCCCTGCACTGACTCTTCTAAGAAGATGGCAATGGAAGTCCCAAGGGATCCCATTGCTGAAGACAAGGAGTTGGAGCTGATGGTAGAGGAACTTGTGGTAGATCCTTAACTAGTAAACTTTGAGGATATCCTAGATGTCAGTGAGGTGGATGGGCTGGAGGAAGCCACAGGAACCTCTTCCCTCCTGCAGTTTTCTGAATACTGTCTGCTAGCCTTCCTGGAGCTGGCAGAGACCAAAGATGAAAACCTGCCAGACGGGAGGGGTAATTGGACTGTATTGTTTGTTGGTTTAACCTTCTTTTATCCCCCACAATGGCTAGGATTAACATTCTTTCTATGAAAGTGAGGAGCATAAAGGACAGGAGAAGACGGCAGATGGTATTATTTTTTTATTACTTCCTAGATGGTTTATTTCATTTACAGAAGTGTTGCCTTACCTCTTTCAGGTCTTACCACCATCTGGTCAGGGAATGGAGCCACTGTCCATCCTACTGGTCTAGTGGGAGCGACTGTAAGTCTATGTCCACGATGGCCATAGATTGTTCCTAGGAGGGCGAGCCGCTTAGGATCATCATGTACGTTTCCCCCATGTATGTTAATCTTATGTACTTTGACATTTGCAGCACGGTGTTGGTGAACAGCTGGAAGACTGACTCCTTCCTGAACCCCTTTTTGTTTGTGTTCTAGAGCTTTTTGCTGAGTCTGTCCGCCAGAAAGAAAGGATAAGAGGTATCACTGCAGCAGGTCTAGGTCACTTCGAGGTTAAGTGCTCGCTGTATGTGGATGATGTGACTATGGAGACTGTTCCACAGCCTGCAACGAGACTATTCTATCAAGGACATCTTGAATGGTGAAGAGGAAGTAGAGAACTGATACTCTTCTCCTTCCCCCACTCTCCTCTTGTGTATTGTCCTTCAATAAAGCTTGGGGCATGTGATTCCCCCTCCCCTTTCCACTCTTTCCCACTCTCCCATCCCACACATATCTGATGATTGTTTTAATTTACATTTTTCTGTAGATAATTGTATGGTAGTGTAGGTTAGCCATTGCTGTATATGTCAGGGTGACATATCCAACCCTTACTGTATATGTCACTGTTATACTATGTATATTGAATTCTTAATATTTGTGTACTGTTCAGCTTGCGCTGCTGCGCAGCGCATTGTATGCTTGTTGACAACTGATTGTGAATAAAGATATATACAAACAAAAATCTGTTCTTGGTCTTTAAGGATTAAAAATTACTTTTATTAACAATCGTTAACAAGCATAAAATGTTCCACGACACAGCACAGGCTCAATAACAGTACACAATAAATAAAGAATTCACGATACATAGTATAAGTGATGTACAGTAAGGGTTGTACATCTGTTGTACAGGGGTAATAACCTGGCTGGCCAGAAAGGGCAGCCTCCCATGGTATACACATAAAACCACTGACCACCAATGTAAACATAGTTTCAACACAACATTCCTAAAGGTATGTAAGACTAATATGAATAAGGAATAATACATTTTCAAAGAAAGATACATAACTGAGTGTCTCTCATCATCACAGTTGAACAAAATGATTGCATAAAAATGTGAGGAACTATAAAGCATTTATTACTCACAATCCCTTCATTTCAGGGTCTCAAAAGTAATTGGACAAATTAAAAAAATGTAAATAAAATGTTAATTTCTAATACTTGGATGTTCCCCCTTTGTTGGCAATGACTGCCTGAAGTCTTGAACTCATGGACATCACCAGACACCGCTTTGTTTCCTTTTTAATGCTTTGTCAGGCCTTTACTGCAACAGTTTTCAGTTGCTGTTTGTTTGTGGCCTTTCTTGTCTGAAGTTTAGTCTTTAATAAGTGAAATGTTGCTCAGTTAGGTTGAGATCAGGTGACTGACTTGGCCATTCAAGAATATTCCACTTCTTTGCTTTAATAAACTCCTGGGTTGCTTTGGCTTTATGTTTTGGGTCATTGACCACCTGTATTATGAGACGCCGACCAATCAGTTTGGCTGGATTTGAGCACACGGTATGTCTCTGAAAAGCTTTCATCCCCTTGCTTCTTTCCTGTGTCACATGATCAATAAACACTAGTGACCCAGTGCCACTGGCAGCCATGCATGCCCAAGCCATCACACTGCAGCCTCCGCCATGTTTTACAGATGATGTGCTATACTTTGGATCATGAGCTGTATCACACCTTCGCCATACTTTTTTCTTTCCATCGTTCTGGTAGAGGTTGATCTTTGTTTCATCTGTCCAAAGAATGTACTTCCAGGACTTTGCTGGCTTTTTTAGATATGTTTTAGCAAAGTCCACTCTAGCCTTCTTATTCTTGAGGCTTATGAGTGGCTTGCACCGTGCAATGAACTCTCTGTAATTACTTTCATCTTTATGGTATATTTGGATATTGATATGCGTATATCCTGGAGAGTGTTGTTCACTTGGTTGGCTGTTGTGAAGGGGTTTCTCCTCATCATAGAAATTATTCTGCGATCATCCACGACTGTTGTCTTCCGTGGGCGTCCAGGTCTTTTTGTATTGATAAGTTCACCAGTGCTTTCTTTCTTTCTCAGGATGTACCAAACTGTAGATTTTGCCACTCCTAATATTGTAGCAATTTCCTGGATGTTTTTTTTTTCTGTTTTTTGCAGCTTAAAGATGGCTTGTTTCACCTGCATGGAGAGCTCCTTTCACCACATGTTTTCTTCACAGCAAAATTTTCCAAATGCAAGCACCACATCTCAAATCAACTCCAGGCCTTTTATCTGCTTAATTGAGAATGACATAATGAAGGAATTGCCCACACCTGCCCATGAAACAGCCTTTGAGTCAATTGTCAATTACTTTTGATCCCTTTAAACATAGGGTGGTTACTAGCATACACACGTGGACAAAATTGTTGGTACCCCTCATTTAATTAAAGAAAAACCCACAATGGTCACAGAAATAACTTGAATCTGACAAAAGTAATTTGCCAAACTACATGTTGACAAGCCACAAAGCTTCTGGGAGAATGTCCTATGGACAGATAAGACAAAAATCAAAATTTTTGGCAAGGCACATCAGCTCTATGTTCACAGACGGAAAAATGAAGCCTATCTTGAAAAGAACACTGTCCCTACTGTGACACATGGAGGAGGCTCTGTTATGTTCTGGGGCTGCTTTGCTGCACCTGGCACAGGGTGTCTTGAATCTGTGCAGGGTACAATGAAATCTCAAGACTATCAAGGGATTCTAGAGAGAAATGTGCTGCCCAGTGTCAGAAAGCTTGGTCTCAGTCGCAGGTCATGGGTCTTGCAACAGGATAATGACCCAAAACACACAGCTAAAAACACCCAAGAATGGCTAAGAGGAAAACATTGGACTATTCTGAAGTGGCCTTCTATGAGCCCTGACCTAAATCCTATTGAGCATCTTTGGAAGGAGCTGAAACATGCCGTCTGGAAAAGGCACCCTTCACACCCGAGACAACTGGAGCAGTTTGCTCATGAGGAGTGGCCAAAATACCTGCTGAGAGGTGCAGAAGTCTCATTGACAGTTACAGGAATCGTTTGATTGCAGGGATTGCCTCAAAAGGTTGTGCAACAAAATATTAAGTTAAGGGAACCATCATTTCTGTCCAGGCCTGTTTCATGAGTTTTCTTTTTTTAAAAATTCTGTTGAAGCATGGTTGAAAAGCAATGTCTGACTTTCATTTGTTCATTTTCATAGAATTTTTATATATTATTAAAAAATTCTAAATTCAAAAATCAAAAAATAGGAAATTGGATTGAAATTTGGAAAGAAGAAAAAAAAATCGCAATTTTTAAAATGTGAAATGTTCTGCTTTTCAGTCAGATAGTCATACCACCCAAATACATTAATAACTATTATCTATCATATCTCTGCTTTTATATTGACATAATCTTTTAATTGTTTTTTTAATTTATTTTGGATGTTAGAAGGCTTACAAGTGTAACAGTGATTTTCCAGATTTACAAGAAAATTTCCGAAACTAATTTTTTAGGGACCACTTCAGTTCTGAAGGAGATTATAAAGGCCTATATATTAGAAACCCACCATACATCACCCCATTTTCAAAACTGCACCCCTCATATAATTCAAAACAGCATTTGGGAAGTTTGTTAACCCTTTAAGCATTTCACAGGAATTAAAACAATATGGACATTTGCTTTAGACATTTCATTTTTTTTCACTAATACATTCATTTAGCCCTAAAATGAATACATTCATAAAGGGTTAAAGGAGAAAATGCATCTCACAGTTTGTTATGCAATTTCTCCCGAGCACAAAAATACCCCACATGTAGGTATAAACTGATGTGTGGGGGTGAACGGCAGTGCATGGAAGGGAAGGAGCGACACTGGGCGTCTGAAAAGCAGATTTTGCTGCAATAGTTTTCAGGTGCCATGTCTCATTTGCAGAGCCCCTAGAGTACCAATACAATGGAAACCCCCAAAAGTGACCCCATTTTGGAAACTACACCCCTCACAGAATTTATCAAGGGGTATAGTGAGCATTTGGACCCCATAGTTGTTTCACAGATTTTACTAACATTGGGATGTATAAGTTTAAAATTACTAACACACCACTTTATCCTCAAAGTTTTCATTTTCACAAGGGGTTAAACGAGAAAAATTACCCCACAATTTGTTAAACAATTGTTCCTGAACACGGCAATACCCCATATGTGGTCGTAATCTGCTGTATAGGTACATGGCAGGGGTGGGAATGGAAAGAGCGCTTTTGGAGGGCAGATTTTGCTGGAATAGTTTTCAGGTGCCATGTCACATTTGCAGAGCCCCTAAAGTACAAGTACAAGGGAAACCCCCAAAAGTGAACCCGTTTTTGAAACTACACCCCCTCATAGAACATATCACGGGGTATAGTGAGCATTTTGACCCTACAGCTGTTTCACAGATTTTATTAATATTCAGATATGAAAATGAAAAATTCCTTTACCAATAAACTGTCAATTTAGCCCCAAATTTTTTATTTTCATAAGAGGATAAAGGAGAAAAAGCTCCCCAAAGTTTGTTACACAATTTCTCCTGAACACGGAATACCCCATGTGGTTGTAATCTGCTGTATGGGTACATGGCGGGGCTCAGAATGGAAAGAGCGCTATTTAGCTCTCGGAGGGCAGATTTTGCTGAAATAGTTTTCGGGTGCCATGTCGCATTTGCAGAGCCCCTAAAGTACCAATACAATGGAAACCCCTCAAAAGTGACCCTATTTTAGAAACTACACCCCTTAAGGATTTTCTCAAGGGGTATTATCATTTTTAGCCTAAGAGGGCTTCCCAAAAATTAATGTACAAAGTGAAAATTGATTTTTTTTAAACAAATATGCAATTTCAGTGCCCAATACATTGAACCCACTTTGTGTCATCAGAGACACACAATCCTAAAACTATTAAGTGGGCTATTCCGAGTACAAAAAAGTTATATATGTGGGTGTAAACAGCAGGTCTCAGAAGGGAAGGTGGACTGTGCTTATTAGCTTTTGGAGTAAAGCTTTAGAGGGACTTTCTGGACGCCATGTTGTTTTTGCAGAGCCCTGGAGGTGCCAGTAAATAGGATTTCCCACAAGAAGTGACCCCATTTTGTAGGGTCAATTTTAGGATCTCTGCAAACGTGACACGGCGTACAAAAACCAACAATCTAAATCTGCGGTTCAAAAGCACATAGCGCTTCTTCACATCTGTGCCCAAACAGCAGTTTACGCCCACATGTATGACACTGGTGTACCCAGGATAACGTACTTAATGTCATATGTGGGTATAAACTGTTGTTTGGGCACAGCCGGGCACAGAAGATTAGGAGCGCTATTTTGCTTTTTGGACACCATGCCACTTTTTCAGAGCCCCTGAATTGCCAGTAAAGTGGAATCCGCAGACATGTGACCCCATTTTGGAAACTACCCCACTGAAGGGATTTATCAAGTGGGGTAGCGAGCATTTTTAACTCTTGAGAGTTTCATTAATTTAATTCCCAGAAATAAATGCGCAGCTGATAATGAAAAGTGAAAATTGCAATTTTTCCAGAGATTCGCCATTTCAGTGCCCGATATGTTGTGCCCAGCTTATGTCTGCACAGACACACACTCCAAAAACTGTTAAGCGGGGATCCCGGGCACAACAGCATTTGCAGCGTTCATCACTGATACAAGCCGGGCACAACATATTACGTGCTGAGATGATTTATTCCTGGAAAAATTGTCATTTTCTCCTATCGCCATCAGCTGCGTATTAATTGCTGGAAAATAAATTAATGCACCACTTGGGGGGTTAAAAATGATCCCTGTACCCCAGATTAATACCTTCAGGGGTGTAGTGAGCATTAGTATCCCAGATGTGACTACACAGCGGATGGTGAAAAGTGAATATTTAAGCTGTGCGGAGTACATTGGGAACACCAAATTCCCTACTATTTCCCCAGTAGCTCCTATTTTTGGGGAGGTCACTCTGGGGGTCACTTCTGGTGTCTTTTCCCTCGTAAGGTCTAAATCTGGTTTGTACACTGATATACGCTCGCACAGCTTATACATTCCCTTCCTGCCGCAGCCAGTTATGTCCTAATGATTTGGCGATTTTTGTCTTCACATTGTACAAGCTATATATATATTTTTTTTTTTTTTTCTGGTGATGTAGCCATTTGAGGGCTGTTTTTTTTACAGGATGAGATGTATTTTGTAATGACACCATTTTTGGTTGCCTATATCTTATTGACTACATTTTATTAACTCTTTCTTGGTGGATTAAAAAAAACCCAGCAATTGTAGCATAGTTTCTTACCTTTTAAATTTTTTTTGCCGTGCAGCGTACAGCAGAAGTAAGGTTACCTTTATTCTGCGGGTCGGTGCGATTACGTTGATACCTCATTTATACTGTTTTTTTATGTGTTACTAATTCTACACAACAAAAACCCATTTGGGGACATAAATCAATTATTTTTGCATCGCCATCTTCTGAGATGCATAATGTTTATATTTTTCGGTTGACAGAGTTAGTTGAGGGCTTATTTTTTGCGGGACAACCTGTGCTTTTTATTAGTACTGTTGTGGGGTACATATGACTTTCTGATTACTTTTTATAGCATTTTTTGTAAGGAGAAATGGGTAAAAATCATTATCTCCGGTGTTTTTTTTTTCTTTTTTTTCCCTGACATTCACCATACAAGTTAAATATTATTTCAGTTGTTACGGACGTGGAAATACAAAATATGTATTGTTTTTATTAATTTTTAGGTTTTTTATATATATATATATATATATATATATATATATATATTTCATTTTATATACAAAAAGGCAATTTATGGTGCTTTATAACTTTATTAATTTTTTTTTCACACACTCAAATGTTTCTTTTTTTTACACTTTTTTTTTTTTACTTTTTTAGGACAACCATTAGGACACCTGAACCAGTGATGCTCTGATCGCTGGTTCAGTACTATAGACTGCAATACATGAGCATACATATGTATTTCAGTCTATAGAGGAAATCAGCCTATGCAGATGTTGACTACCTGCATCGAAGGCAGGATCAACCAGGTACTAAGGGCTTGTAGCAGCCCAGTGCATGAAATACATATCAGCACCCCCGTTTGTCGCCGTGGGGGGTGTCGAAAGGGGTCAGAAACATGACGGAACCCCTTGGATGCTGCAGTCATGTTTGACCGCGGCATCCAAGGGGTTAAAACCTCCGATTGGAGCTCAGCTCCGACTTGGGTTTAATTGAGCGCGTGTTAGCAGTTAGTTAAAGCTAACACCCGCTCCCGATAACGCCCGCTCAGATAGTGCGGACGGCATCACCTGGTGACATACTATTAAATCCATTTGCTCGAAACACCAGGCGCCCAGAACAATAGATGGGCGTAAACTCCTCCGCACTTCCTTCAAACCATCCTCACCCTCCTTCACTGTATACTGGACACTGTATACAATGATAAGCAGGTCACTATATATAATAAAGAGGACACTGTATATAATAATGAGCAGGACACTACAACTATCTCTCTATATAAAATGAATTTGTGTTCTTTATTCCCGGCCATAGGATTAGACATGTCTGCAGCACATCAGACACAAGGAGAGATCTGACCCTGCTGAAGAGACCAACAGATCTCTATATAGTCAGAGACAGCAATGTAACAGCAGCAGCAGCAGCAGCAGGGGCCTGCCGCCATATCACATCACATGACCCATATCAGCCAATAGACGCTCACAGATCCTGTACTGGAAATACAACACTCACTATTGTTCTATGGTATCAGCCATTAGCAGAGGCTTGGAGAGAGAGATAGATAGATAGATAGATAGATAGATAGATGATAGAGATTTACTTCAGGTCTTCCAGCACATGATTTGTAGCCATGACATCCCCAGGCTCAGACATGGCCTGTATTATACCTTCCCCTCACACAGTCTGCAGTATCTTACTGGGCCTGATGCTTTATCAGCACATATTACAGGTTTCAGGCCTAACTCTGGGAGCGAGGCCTTGTCTGCAAAGAGGAGATTGCTGATAATGAAGAAATATGTATATAATATAGATGAGGACACTATATAATAATCAGGAAGGCTTATCTATAATGATAGAGGACGTTGTATATAATACAAAAATACAGAAATAATAAATGAATTACAATTAAAAAAGGACATTATATAGTTAGAATACTGTATATAACAATGACTATATATATATATTTAAAGAAATCTGTATTTAAAAATTAGGAGGACACTATATATACTAAACAAGTACGCTATATATAAACAGACAGCACTGTATACAAGAATGAGAAGGACAGTAAACATATTAATAGGACACAGTACAAAATAATAAAGAACACTATATAATGAGGACACTATAATACTAAAGAGTATACTGTCAGCAGAGAAATGTATATGTAATAATGAGGATAACACTATAATGTATATAAAATAGGGAGGACACTATAATACTGAAGACATTGTATATAATAACAAAAAGGACACATATAATAGAAAGACTAAGAGGACTAATAGTAAGAGAACATTGCATAAATTTATAAAAAACATTTTTATATAAACATGGAGGATTATATTTAAATGGATACTGTAGATAATATTAAAGAAAGCAGCGTGTATACAAATTAGGAGGACACTATAATAATAAAAGAGGACACTAAAATAAAGCCAACACTGTATATAATGAGGACACTATATATGAGCATGCTGTATATAATGAGGACACTATATATGAGCATGCTGTATATAATGAGGACACTGTGTATCAATAAAGAGATCACTGCATATAATAATAAAAAGTATATAATGTGGAAGACACTAAATATATTAATACAGAGGGCACTTTATATACTGTAATGGTAAACTGGATACTTGTTATAATACCGAAGAGAACACTGTATGTAATGAGGAGGAGGAAACTTTGTCATAATATAGAGGACATTGTATAAAATAATACAGAGAACACTGTATATAATAATGTGGTGGACACTAGATAATAAAGAGAATATTGAATATGATAATGAGGACACTATATATATACAGTCATATGAAAAAGTTTGGGCACCCTATTAATCTTAATCATTTTTAGTTCTAAATATTTGGGTGTTTGCAACAGCCATTTCAATTTGATATATCTAATAACTGATGGACACAGTAATATTTCAGGATTGAAATGAGGTTTATTGTACTAACAGGAAATGTGCAATATGCATTAAACCAAAATTTGACCGGTGCAAAAATTTGGGTACCCTTATCATTTTATTGATTTGAATACTCCTAACTACTTTTTACTGACTTACTGAAGCAGAAAATTGGTTTTGTAACCTCACTGAGCTTTGAACTTCATAGTCAGGTGTATCCAATCATGAGAAAGGTATTTAAGGTGGCCAATTGCAAGTTGTTCTCCTATTTGAATCTCCTCTGAAGAGTGGCATCATGGGCTCCTCAAAACAACTCTCAAATGATCTGAAAACAAAGATTGTTCAACATAGTTGTTCAGGGGAAGGATACAAAAAGTTGTCTCAGAGATTTAACCTGTCAGTTTCCACTGTGAGGAACATAGTAAGGAAATGGAAGACCACAGGGACAGTTCTTGTTAAGCCCAGAAGTGGCAGGCCAAGAAAAATATCAGAAAGGCAGAGAAGAAGAATGGTGAGAACAGTCAAGGACAATCCACAGACCACCTCCAAAGAGCTGCAGCATCATCTTGCTGCAGATGGTGTCACTGTGCATCGGTCAACAATACAGCACACTTTGCACAAGGAGAAGCTGTATGGGAGGTGATGCGAAAGAAGCCGTTTCTGAAACCGCCACAACAGAGTCGCCTGAGGTATGCAAAAGCACATATGGACAAGCCAGCTTCATTTTGGAAGAAGGTCCTGTGGACTGATGAAACAAAGATTGAGTTGTTTGGTCATACAAAAAGGCGTTATGCATGGCGTCCAAAAAACACAGCATTCCAAGAAAAACACTTGCTACCCACTGTAAAATTTGGTGGAGGTTCCATCATGCTTTGGGGCTGTGTGGCCAATGCCGGCACCGGGAATCTTGTTAAAGTTGAGGGTCGCATGGATTCAACTCAGTACCAGCAGATTCTTGAGAATAATGTACAAGAATCAGTGACGAATTTGAAGTTACGCCGGGGATGGATATTTCAGCAAGACAATGATCCAAAACACAGCTCCAAATCTACTCAGGCATTCATGCAGAGGAACAATTACAATGTTCTGGAATGGCCATCCCAGTCCCCAGACCTGAATATCATTGAACATCTGTGGGATAATTTGAAGCGGGCTGTCCATGCTCGGCGACCATCAAACTTAACTGAACTGGAATTGTTTTGTAAAGAGGAATAGTCAAAAATACCTTCATCCAGGATCCAGGAACTGATTAAAAGCTACAGGAAGCGACTAGAGGCTGTTATTTTTGCAAAGGAGGATCTACTAAATATTAATGTCACTTTTCTGTTGAGGTGCCCATACTTTTGCAGCGGTCAAATTTTGGTTTAATGCATATTGCACATTTTCTGTTAGTACAATAAACCTCATTTCAATCCTGAAATATTACTGTGTCCATCAGTTATTAGATATATCAAATTGAAATGGCCGTTGCAAACACCCAAATATTTAGAACTAAAAATGATTAAGATTAATAGGGGTGCCCAAACTTTTTCATATGACTGTATATATATATATATATATATATATATATTAATAAAGATGACACTGTATATAATAAAGAGAATACTGTAATAATGAGGAGAACACTTATATAATAAAAAGGGCTGTGTATATATTAACAAAGAGAACACTGAATATAATATAAAGAGGATATTGTATGTAATATTAAAAGCATGCTATATATAATAATAGGACACAGTATATAATAGAGGACACTAACAAGGATTACACTTTAATAATAATGAGAACTCTGTATATAATATCAGAACACCGTATGCAACATTGAGGAAGACCAATATAATAATACAGAGCAAACTGTATATAATTAGGAGGATATTCTGTATAATAATAGAGTACGTTGTATATAATAATAACAATGTATATAATAAGAGTATGTGGCACAATATCACGTCTCTGCTCCAGTTTCCTTGCGTAGAGGGAATTATACATTTGCCCCTAATGTTTAAGTTTGCAAAGGGTGAAAACTGTGATCGAACTCGCGGTAATAACTAACATGCTGCGCAAAACAATCTGCGGCCTAAGAAATCCCATTCACTGCACTTCTTGTCCTGTACTATGCCGGGGGTTATCCACCAACTATTCCACATCGGCTAACTCCCTGCGAAGTGTAACCTGGGCCTCAGGGCGGTGTCACACAAGCTTTAACATCACCGGGTATGGGCTTTTTTAATGGCGTTTTTGGTGACATTTCTTACAACAAAAAACACACTTAAATACTCTGTGGCCAAACGTTACAGGGTTAATATTAAAATATTAGAAGTCCTGCATAGAATTTTTCATGGAGTATTTTTTGCATCTTTGTTTTTTTTGTTTAAAATGCATCATCCTCTGGGTTTAATTTTTATCAGGCATTTTGCTTTGTATTTCATTATGGGGAAAAAAAAAACTAAAAAAAGTTATGTGCACAACAAACCCGCAAGATTAAAAAACGTGAACACTGTAGCAGGGAAAAAAACAAAAGAGCCGAACCGCCGTTTATTCACTGTTACGTCCCCCATAAAAATTCTGCTAAAAAGCAATCAGAACAATAGACATTCCCCAAAATGGTATAAATAAAAAGTACAAGCGGCCCTGCACAGAAAAGCCGCCTTATGCAGCGCCGTACACAGAAGAATTTATTTAATGTTTTGGATTTTTGTTAAGGAGTTAAAGCGTAAAAAAAAACCCCACTATATAAATTTAGTATTGCTGTAATGGTACCGACCCACAGAATACAGGGGACGTCATTTTGGAAGCCTAATGAACGAAGCCTGTATGAAAATCACACAAACATGTTTTTTCTCTAATTCCACCCAACTTTGAGGCTAAGGCCCCAAATAGTGGGCTGCAGCGCAAAAAGCACTACGGGGGGGAAAAACAGAGGAAACACATTGTGGTTTTTCCCACATTGATTTTTTTTTTTTCAATTCAAATTTTTATTGCAGTTTTATAATACAACAAGGTCTGAAACAGACCAATAGTACAAAAAAAAAAAAAAAAAAATACAAACACTAACAAAGCAGGCCGGAGACCCCCAGACGGAGCCTTCCCGCATTGCTTTTCACAAAGTCCACAGTGCACCACGTGGGGCCTCGGCCTGAATTACTTTCCCGCTTGCCAATACTATTAGACTGAATATTAAACGGTGCATTAATGAAGTACAATTTGTTTCACAAAGAAACGAAGCCCTCATATGGTTATTGGAACAGAAAAATAAAAAAAGTTATGGCTTTTGGAAAGCAGGAAGTAAACAACGAAACAAAAAATGGCTACAGGGGGAAGGATGTTAAAAATGCTAAGCAGCACAGATGATTTTTATTGGCCTTTTTTTTTGCTTTAAAGAAAAAAATCCAAGGAAAAATACAGTGTAAGGTATCGTAAGGGTTAACATATCTCTGGTGAGGAAAGAGTTACAGCTTGTACAAAGGTGGACACACCCACTGTGGAGGAGGCGGAGCTTGTCCTTTAAATACCAGACACATGGAACAGTCTCTTGATACTTGATTTACAATGTAGCTGGAGGTCATGTTAGTAGAGCTTAGCTGGGTTTCTTTTATCTTATCTATAGCTTTATTTCAGAATTCTACATACAAACCACAAGCTGCAGTAGTTTGCAATTTCTGAATATTAGTATGTAGAGTTAGCCGTAGTAAAGCCAACATTGCCACAAAATAACCCTGGTGAAGGCACTTAAGGAAATCTGCCCTATACCTTCCAGATGTCTTATTGCTCTGTCTGTAGAAACTACCTCTAATAATTCATTGTAGGCCAGAAGTTACCAGAGCGTTACCAGAGCGTTACCAGAGCGTTACCAGAGCGTTACCAGAGCGTTACCAGAGCGTTACCAGAGCGTTACCAGAGCGTTACCAGAGCGTTACCAGAGCGTTACCAGAGCGTTACCAGAGCGTTACCTGCTCTATTTTGTGTTCAGAGCTCTGTGCTCAGTGATTTTGCAGGTGCTCGGACACCTGTGCAGGCTCAGTCTAGTCACTGCAGGCAGGTTTTTTTGTTTGTAGCAATATAAGCGTGACGTGTGTGTGTGTGCATAGATATATAGAGAGAGATATTTAAATATAGATTAAATATCTTCCATATTAAATGTAACACAATTGTTTCTTTTGGTTTTGATGCTGCAGTGAATATTTGCAGCATTTGTGTACAGTGTCAGAGATCCACATGGGCGCACATTGTTTCTTACCACAAGCAGTTCTTACATTCTACAGTATTTAGTGATGTTTTTTACAATGTTAGATTTGAAATATGAAAAGTAATTCACAATTTTCAAGTTTAAAATAAATCTAGCACATGGCAAAATATAACCAAAATTGCAACAGAGTACGCAGTCCCCAAAAATGTACCAAAATCGTATTTAGCCCTGTTTCTCTGCAGCCCCCCATGTAAGTCTATGGGGATAACACAGCTTTTATTTCTCATTAAAGACTGTATGTGAGAGAGAGTGAGTGAGAGAGAGTGCTGCCTCTTCAGTGTTTTTCCCCCCTAATATGATGATAGTAAATAAGGGTAAATGATATTGCTGGGACTGTAAAACAGAATTTCTGCAAAGGCCAAAAACACTTTCTGTAACAGGTTGCCTCAGAACAAGCCACAAATAAAATGAGGGGATTTATCTGTTGTGCTGGGCTCTGTAGTTGTTCGCAGAAATATAACACATATTGCACAATTTTTAACTTGCTGCATCTATTACACTAACACTTCTGTGCTAAGATGTTCCACTGTCTAAGTCACTTTTGCAACTTTTAATACCAGTATTTTGGAGTGCAGGGCTTGATAAATTCCCTGTAATGTGTATGAGGACTTAATATTTCCCTTGCCCTTTAAGGTATAACCTGGCGCTAGCAGCAGTGCTGGGATGAAAAGGAATACTGTAAAATGACAAAATGCCACAGAAAATGCTACAAATCTCCTTGGCGCACAACTTAATCCAGCACTTTTTTAATCTCAGAATTTCAGGGGTTCTGTGTTTTAACTTTTTTAAAACACCATTACATCCACATATTACGGCATTAAAAAGCGCAAATAAGAACATCCGCACTGAACAGGCTGTTGGTTAGATTTGTCATGTATCAGTCTAGTGATGTGAAGTGGTCAAATAAGTATAAAATGCTAGTTGGGTGATGTGATAGACCCGACACGTCACCTCATACCACATAACTAATCCGAGATGGAACAGTTACCAAGTGGAGCAAACCTCATACTATTTATGTACAGATGTCGGCCACCAGGTACACCATGTACTTTATTTGCTTCCTCTGTGTAGGTTTGATCTCTTGTGATACATAATAAGTTTACAACAAAGAACAAGGTGCCTGCCCGACTACAGAATGGTAGAAAGCATCAGTCTGTTGTAGACCTCAAATGCCCATAAGTGATGCTACAGGTCTGCTGGCCCCTTTTATGTACACCTCAGCATTTATCTGCCAGTCTAGCTTGTTGTCTAAGAAGATGCCCAAGTATTTGAAGACCGAGACGTTCTCCACTATCTGCTCCACCCAATTTGAGGGGTTGGTGGCTCCGTACTCTTCCTGCATAAGTTGTCCACCATTTCTTTGGTTTTGCTGACGTTCAGTAGAAGACTTCTCCACTGTGAGAATTTTTACACCACGTTCCTATACTCCTTGTCCCAATCCTTGATAAGGCAAACTACAGAGTCTTTAAACAGCAGTCTGAGTAGCGCTTGATATCAGTGGTGTACATCGTAAACAGGGTGATAAAATAGTACCTTGCGGCACTCCGCCATAGTTAAGGCAGTCGGACATCGTTGCCCAACCTGACGAGTTGTGGTCTGTTCACAAGGATAGTCCTTTGTCAGATTGACTAGGGTGCTCCATATGTTCATCTTCCTCATTTTCTACACAAGAAGGTTGGGTTTGATGTTGAATACACTACTGAAGTCAAAATACTTCAACCTAACAGATGCCGCCTTTGACCATCAACATGTGTGTACGCTTGTGTAGTAAGTGGCTGATCGCATCCTCATCTCCCATCCTGAGTCTGAGCAACTTTGAGGGTTCTCTAGGCTGGCGAGGGCAACACAGTCCCTCAAGTGTGATAGAGCAATCCATAGGAAGACCTTCATAACTTACAAGGTCAGCGCAACGGGTGGTAGTCATTTTGCAGTTATTTGGGTGGTCTCTTAGGTGTGGGAATTTAAGTACGAGGAAACTATCGAAAAGCAGTATAAAACCTCTTAATTCACAAGTAATTTCTACAATAGAGCTGGACTTGAAAGATCCCCAGCAAAAGATCCATGCTTCTGCAATAGGAAATCTTTAACCCTTTTTCTAGCATAAATTTTTTACACCCTGCCTTGGGAATTCTTTATTTTTATGTTTACCGAGCCATATGAGGGCTTATTTTGTGGCACAGATTGTAGTTCAGAATGGTACCATTTAATATTCCATAGAGTGTACTAAGAAGCCACAGAAAAATTCAGATTGGAGGGGATTTAGACAACTGCATTTTTGCCAATGGTTTTTTTTTTACAGCATTGACTCTGTAGCCAAAGTGACGTTCATATATTCTAGGGGGATTTTTAAAAAAAAAAAATCCAAAACTTTGAAAAACTACTCTTAATGTGATGGTTAATTGAACATTGACATCGATAATAAGCAAAAATAAATTCCAGCAATTGGGATACCAATCCTGTCCAGATGAGTAAGACGTCCATGTGTCGCCACCACCGTGCATGTTGAAGTGGTGGGAAACTCCTGGCACAGCCACATAACTACATATAGAAGTCAGTACAAAGGAAGATCCACTTCAAGGAAACCAAAAATAGTTTTCTGTATAGATTGACATGTCTAATTTTCATAGTCACACAAAAGGACATATAAAGAAACAGTAGATACAAATGGGTCGGGTTTTAGCTAAGGCACAATACTAATAACAGACCCACAAACAAAAGAAATTCGTGTTTCATATAATAAACACAAATACATATACACGTCATGTTAATGGGGGATACGAAAGGAGGGAGAGCCAGACAGTGCTGTGTGGAGGTAAATGTGGACGTAATTGACATGAGAACATTGTTGGTCACCAAAGCTTAATATATAGTATCATATGCAGCAAAAATGCTAACACAGACATAGAACAGTAAAGTAACCAAGCTATTAAATGGTGGTCACACATGTCCAGCATAGTAACCTATTGTATATAAAAGAATGAAACCACATAGAAAACCTTACCACAAAGAACAATTGCGCCGACGTGCGTTTCGCGCTCTAGCTTCGTCTGGGGGTGATGGCACCATTTTATAGCCCTCCAGCACCAATCAGAAGTCTCATTCTAAATCACACACCCTAAAGAACCAATAAACTAACCGAACACAGGCTCATATACACAAGTGAAGCAGTAAAGCCAAACACTGGCTTCATAAGGCAATGATAACTTGTCCATGGCGGCAGGATAAGAATAATGGCGTCCCTACCTCCACATTGTGCATGTGTGAGACCACAGCAATAATCGCGGGAATATGGCAGGCTAATAAAATCCTTTACCAAGATGGCACGGTCACGGATATGTGATGTTGCACATGTACAAGATTCAGGAGAATCTTGAGTTATTGCGATATCAGGAGACAGGTTCTAAATGTGGTGATCGACTATAGAAAGTGTATATACTACACACAGGCATCCTTAACTATAGAATACCCCAGCAATAATATATATATATATATATATATATATATATATATATATATATATATATATATATACACTCACTCATGAATATCACCTATAAAAAGAAACCCTGTACTTCATAAATGGAATACTACAGACATATATAAAAACATGACTAAGAATGAATGCGCAAATAACAAATTTGTGCAGATTAATTCATGAAAAATATAAATATATATGAGAATACATGAAATATATGAATGTATAAATATATACAAAATGCGGGCATGCATGAATGACCGTATGGGCAGATCCCCTTGGATGGCCAGCCACGACATATCCTTGTGCCCTTTGGTCAGCAGGGTAGAACTCACGTTCTCCCAAACGATCTTCATGGCATCTGCTGAGAGTCCTGGAACAGACTCCATCAAGTCCTTAGCTCGGATGAACTTGTGAATTGTCTTTGGCTTCCAGAGATCGGGTCTGATAAGAACAGATCGTGTTTAATCAACTTTATTGAGCAGAAAATTTCAAAACATCGAAACATTCAAATACTTTGAAATGTAACGATGTAACAAAAATTGGTGTTTGAACTGTTATCCCCGGATATGCTTTGCCCAGTAAAGGCCAGTATCGCCTTATGATTTGGATCTTTGGAGAACGGGTGAAATGTGTGTACAAAGGGAATTTTTTTGTTGCTGTTTGTCCTACCACCTTGTACCTGTTCTAGGGAGTCGTTTAGGACTGAATTAGGATATCCCCTTTCCACAAACCTCTCATGGATTTCAACCAGTCTCTCCTCCCTAGTCTTAGTGTCATCTACTATGCGTGAAATCCTGGTGAACTGAGACTTAGGCAGGGATTTGATGGTAGCTGGTGGGTGACAACTAGTGTAGTGTAGAAGGGAGTTCCTATCAGTCTCCTTGGCGTACAGATCCGACTGTAACCTTCTGTCATTGGTTTTGGTAATCTGTGTGTCCAGAAAACTAATAGTTCAATTGTCATGGTAGAGTGTGAACATAAGTTCTGGCCAGATGTTTTTGTTGTCGCAAATTCCTCAATTTTACCGAGGAGCCCTGTCCAGATACAGAACATATTGTTGATGTATCGCTTCCACATCAACGAATGGGTTCTGAAGTTGAGGTTAGTGTAAATGTAGTCCTCCTCAAAGAGGGCCATATATGCATTTGCGTAGGGATGCGCCATGTTGGATCCCATGGATCCCCCTGTCTCTGAACAAAATAAGTATCTTAAAATGGGAAGTAATTTTCCAATAGTGTACATACTCACATCATCAAATGTAACCAGTATAGCATCCATTGGTATTGCCCCTAAATCATGAATAAGGGTAAGAAACCTGGATCTATCTAATAAGGACTTAGTACGTTTGACTAAGGGGTTCAATATTTTTTCCACAAATATGGCTCGAGGCGACAGGACAGATTCTGTCGAGGCTATCATCAGTTTCCCTGGTGGATTCTGTAATCTTTTCTGTATCTTTGGTAAAGTGTAAATGACTGGGGTAATGGTAAATTGTTTGGTCAAAAGTGTGTCTGAATCAATTGTCCCCTTGTGGAGGTGATCAGAAGTCTTGATCCTGCTCATAATTCTATAGACTGGATTATTGGGTTAGGCCATATAGACATTTGTGTCCTGACATTGGCTCTTAATTTAAGCGATTGTAGTCTACCTTATTCATGATCACCAAGGCACCCCCTCTGGTTTAAAAGTCAGTGTCATCCCTTAGAAGTGAATCAAGGGCCTGTTTGTCAGCATTTAAGGTTTGAGTTACAGGAGAATTTTCCCCCTTCTACTTCTCTTCGGAAAATATCAAGATCCCTTTTAATGAGGGAAATCGTGGTCTCATGTAGAGAATTCTTAGGTGGAAGGAAGGTACTCTTGTTCCTCAGGCCTAATTCACCCGTCGTGATTAGGGAAGAGAAGCTATGTGTAGTTGCATCACTTGGTCCTTGTTTGATAGCAAAGTGAACCTTTTTAGACTTTTCCTTTCTTTCTTTTCTGCTGCTCCTGAGGCTTCTTTGCTGTCAGGGCTGGAGCCAGAGTGGGGACCGCGATGGATGCCCAGGATCTGGTGCGCTTAGGGCCGTCCTTGGTAGATGTGGGCTGCCTCCCCACAGAGGTTGCATGTCCTCCTTGTGCGGCAGTCCTCGGTCTCATGCCCCACCACTTGGCAGTTCCTGTAGGCGTCCTCCTTGTATTTCACTTCATAAACCACAATAAAACTTAAAAAGATGGCTTAAACGATATTAGAGTAAACATAAGTAAAAACCATACTAATAGCAATCACAGCTGTAAAATACATGTTACTAAAAATATTGAAATACATAAGTGAATAAAATAGGACAAATGGTGGGTAAAAAACATCACTATCACTAGACAAGTGGCAGTGGTTTAGTAAGAAAGGTGGCATGGCTTAAGATGTAACAAGTTCAAACATTTTGGAGTAAAATTATGGCTCAAACTAAGCCAGCCAATAGGTGGAAACTTCAGCCTAAAAATACACCAAATTGATCATGCCTCAGCAGCCACTTCGGTGGCTTTTACACTGCCTATATATTAAACAGGATTAGTAAATCCGACACCCCCCCCCCCCCTCCCCAAATAAAAGCATAACATTTAGTAACAAATTTTAAAATTAAACTTTGTACATTTTATATAACTAAACCTGGACGGAAACCCGGTTGCTAGGTTGACCCTAGCGTAAATTACATCTGTTAATTAAAAGGGTACTTTGCTATATGGTTTTTTGTTTTACAAAATTTGCTCCACGTTGTCCTAGGACTAATCCGACTGCCCAATAGCAGTAGGAGGGTGAAGACAGTCAACCCTGCCGATTCCCCCCCCCCCAACACCGAGCAGTTGGGTACCCCAGAGCTGCTCCTGACCAGATCAAGTTAGTTCTAATTCTACTAAGAACAGATTTTTTTTAATTTCTATTATAAAAGGAAACCAATAAGGTACATGATCAAAACACAGAATTCCACAAATTCCGTAAACTCATGGCACGCTTAACTCCTAAATTCTTCTCATCAAGGAAAAATAAGCATACATCTCACTTAAGGCTAATTTAACACAGTTATCTTCATCAAATTCCTGACATTCCAAAGAGATTGCTTTAAACAGTTAATGAAAGTCCATAAGACACGACATTTCTCTTTCGGTAGGTTATTAGTTAGTCCATAAGCAACAACTTCATAATTTAAATACTTTAGTCCCGAAAAAACTTCAAATGTAAACCAGCACTCCTCCACACCACCTGCGCATAACAGTTCCACATAACAATCATAGTCCTTTCTTCTTGTTTGCAACCATTTCTAGGGCACAAAGGATCACGGTCAAGTCTACAATACTAGAAGGACTTTGTCGGCAAACAGCAATGTACAGTCATCCAGGCGATGGCTTTGGTTTCCAAGATAAGGCACTGATATTCTGTTGCAGATTTGCTCACTTATTTTGAAGGTGAAGTTTGCAACAGGAATCAGTTTCTTTCTTTTTTGAAGTTCCATCAGAATCCTCCTAGGACTAAGCATACTAATATCTAGGTTCTTTAGATCCAAAAAATAAATCCCCTCTTGCAAAATCTTATACTGCTTTGGACAATTAACTAGGATTGGCGTTGAGTGAAAGAAAACCACTTATATTTTTGGAAAACGTGACCAGTGGCATATTTAAGAAAGTAGGACCATGTTGAGACTAAGATCATTGCTTTAAAACTAAAAAGAATTGCCTACAACATTAATATGCGGGACACCTCTACCACCTTTCTTTGGGCTCTTATACATCATCTCTCAATGGAGTTATTCAAACTTCGAGTTCCAGATGAACTTAAAACAAATTCTCTGTAGAGTTCGAACCATGTTGTATCTTGGTGGATAAACCATGTTCTAGTATAATCGGAATTATAACCGTTTTTATAATCCAGATTTTACCTTCGATGGTAAAATTTCTCAACCTCCAAAACTCCCACCTTTTTCTCCATCTTGGCTTTTATTAGCTTCCAACTCCGAGAACCATCATTTTCATTATCGAAAAGGATCCCATGAATTTTTAGACAGTACTTTCAACAAAGGGAAATCAATATTACATAGTCTACCTTTAGCAAAGCAATCCGACTCCTGTAGGTTTACTTAGAACGCTGAAGCCTCAAAGAAATATTGCGTAGTTTTAATCGCTCTTTTCAAAGACTCAGATACACAAAAGATCGTTATATCATCCATATAGGCTTTAACTTAAATTTCAAGTCCATTACCGCCTGGGATTGCAAATCCATGAATTACCTTGTCCTGTCTTATCAAAGATAATAATGGTTCCACAGCACTGATGAAAAGTATAGGTGAGAGCGGCAGCCCTGCTTTACTCCAGAAGAAAGGAAGACCTCATCTGATAACAATCCATTCACCAGAATTTTGTTGACACAACCTCTGTAAAGCAATTTTAATACGTGGTTAGAGACATCAGGCACTTTCATTTTCTTCAGGACTATCCATAAATAATCATGAGAAACCCTATCAAAGGCCTTCAAGAAATCCAGACTCAGTATTGCATAAGCCTGCTTACAATCTTGCTGATACCAGATACCATCTCTAATGGCGTTCAGATTGGCCCAGATCCCTCTCTTCGGAACTCCACACACTTGGTCAGATGAATTATTTTGTTGAATGACTAAAACAATTAACCAATATTTTTGATAGGATTTTATCTGAATTTAACAAATTGATCTCCAATTTTCCAGTTTATCCCGTTCTCTTTAACTAACGTGACCAACTCCATTTCTCCATGATGAAGGCAAAATGTTACTTTGAAAAGCTGCTTTAAAAATCTTCCTTTAGGATATCTAAAGTTTATATAGAAGAATTATATAGACAACTCATCAGGGCCAGGTGTTTTACCAGTAGAGAAACTCTTCATTGCGTCAATTTTTTTGCATTATTTCACTTAGTAACTGCTGTTGGTCTGATTCCTGTAGACACACATTTTAAAGAGTTCAGTGTGTCCATAGTAAGAGTGGTCAAATTAATTCTTTACTAAAGAGATCTAGGTAAGACACATTTTCTCCAGCATACTTTTCAATACTTTTTTAGAGGAATGTCTTATAGAGTAATAGGACTCCGAAAACTTCCAGGATGCGCGCTCCTCTTGAAGGATGTATAATTCAATTGGCATGAACTTTTTTTGTATAATGTTGATTAGTTTGTGATAAACAATAAAATGGATAACGTGTTTCGAGGTATTTTTCACTGATTACAGTGAACCCTTTCAGATTCAATTAGCAGCAAATTATGAAAGGTTTTTGAAATGACTGTAGAACACTCCACTGTGGGAATTCAGTACTATCTGTATACTGCTTCCAAATGGGCGTGCTATGTCTCATTGTTGATACAATTGATCTTCAAATGAAAAAACATTGTAAGATAAATAACATGGTGTCCAATAAAAAAAAATTTTGGATTTTGGGTTAAAGAGGGTCACTTTCTAAAAATTGTGAAGTGCCCAAATGTCTTTGTGGTGTGGGATGTTGGAGAAGAGTGAATTAACATCTGTGTTGCCTAGGGGTCCTCCGACCACGTGATGTCTAAGTTTAATAAGTGACGATAAATCTTATAAAGACAGTAGTTCCTGTACAGTCATGGCCAAAAGTTTTGAGAATGATACAAATATTAATTTTTACAAAGTCTACTGCTTCAGTTTTTCTAATGGCAATTTGCATATACTCCAGAATGTTATAGTGATCAGCTTAACAGCAATTACTTGCAAAGTCAATATTTGCCTAGAAAATGAACTTTATCCCCCAAAACACATTTCAACATCATTGCAGCCCTGCCTTAAAAGGACCACCTAACATCGTTTCAGTGATTGCTCCATTAACACAGGTGTGGGTGTTGATGAGGACAGGGCTGGAGATCAATCTGTCATGATTAAGTAAGAATGACACCACTGGACACTTTAAAAGGAGGCTGGTGCTTGCCATCATTGTTTCTCTTCTGTTAACCATGGTTATCTCTAAAGAAACACGTGCAGTCATCATTGCACTGCACAAAAATGGCCTAACTGGGAAGAGTATTGCAGCTAGAAAGATTGCACCTCAGTCAACAATCTATCGCATCATCAAGAACTTCAAGGAGAGAGGTTCCATTGGTGCCAAAAAGGCTCCAGGGCGCCCAAGAAAGACCAGCAAGCGGCAGGACCGTCTCTTAAAAGTGTTTCAGCTGCGGGATCGGGCTACCAGCAGTGCAGAGCTTGCTGAGGAATGGCAGCAGGCAGGTGTGAGTGCATCTGCACGCACTGTGAGGCGGAGACTCTTGGAGCAAGGCCTGGTCTCAAGGAGGGCAGCAAAGAAGCCACTTCTCTCCAGAAAAAACATCAGGGACAGACTGATATTCTGCAAAAGGTACAGGGAGTGGACTGCTGAGGACTGGGGTAAAGTCATTTTCTCTGATGAATCCCCTTTTCGATTGTTTGGAACATCTGGAAAACAGCTTATTCGGAGAAGAAGAGGTGAGCGCTACCACCAGTCTTGTCTCATGCCAACTGTAAAGCATCCTGAAACCATTCATGTGTGGGGTTGCTTCTCAGCCAAGGGAATCGGCTCTCTCACAGTCTTGCCTAAAAACACAGCCATGAATAAAGAATGGTACCAGAATGTCCTCCAAGAGCAACTTCTCCCAACCGTCCAAGAGCAGTTTGGCGCTCAACAATGCCTTTTCCAGCATGATGGAGCACCTTGCCATAAAGCAAAGGTGATAACTAAATGGCTCAGGGAACAAAACATAGAGATTTTGGGTCCATGGCCTGGAAACTCCCCAGATCTTAATCCCATTGAGAACTTGTGGTCAATCATCAAGAGACGGGTGGACAAACAAAAACCAACAAATTCAGACAAAATTAAAGCATTGATTCTGCAAGAATGGACTGCTATCAGTCAGGATTTGGTCCAGAAGTTGATTGAGAGCATGCCAGGGAGAATTGCAGAGGTCCTGAAGAAGAAGGGTCAACACTGCAAATATTGACTTGCTGCATTAACTCATTCTAACTGTCAATATAAGCTTCTGTTACTCATAATATGAATGCAATTCTATTTCTGTATGTGATAAAAACATCTGACAAACACACATAAAAACCAGAGGGCAGCAGATCATGTGAAAATAGAATATTTGTGTCATTCTCAAAACTTTTGGCCATGACTGTACATATCCTTGCAGGTGATCTCTATTCTCGGATAAATTACTGGTTAATGCATTGATCCCTGATACTATAGGGCGGCCTGGTTTCGTTTCATTTTTAATACTTACTCAATACTTTTTTCACCTTCCAAATTAGAAATAGGTTCTTTAAATTCCACCAAGAAAAACCTAGAACACTTTTTTTTTTTTTTTTTTTTTTCTAGATTTTCAACTTTAGACAAATTTTTTACCTTTTTTTATTAATGGCTTTTTCTTCAATTTATGTATCTGCTGATCCATATCCAAGCCAACCGCACTGAGTTTTATAACAGGTCTGAAAGTGAATGTTCAGTCTTCTATATCACTTATTTCTTTTTCAAGTCCCACCAATCTGATAGTGTTGCTTACAGTTTGATAAACTATTGTAAAAAGCAGCAAAGACCACTTAAATTTTTTCTTCATGCAATACATTAGTCTCCAAATCCCTTTGCCTTTCAGAACAGATGGCAATTCAGTCATGATCTTAAACTATGGTCAGAAATATTTTCACACTTTTTAACCCATAAAAGTCCAGCAGGATATCCCTCATATATATATATATATATATATATATATATATATATATATATATATAAAAACAAAATGGAAAAGAACTTATGGAGGGAGACCCCAAAAAAAAAAAAAAAAAAGCATGTTGAAAGAAAAAACAATTGGCTGTGCAGGTTACATGCTGTAATCAGTCAGGAACAGGAGAAACCGGCCTAGTCAGTCTGTCCATTCTTTGTTCGTCTTTCTTTTTGCCAGCAAATTTCTTGGGTCTGTTTTCCAACTGAATTAGAAAGGAGTGCAGCAGAACCTGGAAACACTTCCATACCAGGTCAATGCGTGGAGTGGACAGAGCAAGCTCTTTTTCCATCTCCCTGTTCCATTTAATATATGGTCCCCAATGTAGGGGACATATCGGATATTAAACTTTTTTTTTTTTTTTTTTGTTGGCTTCCTCCCAAGGGGAAAACTTTATTTGAAGAAAAATTATATACAATAACACAGCCAACTTTTTTTATATATAAAATTTTAAGCTTATCTAATTTTTCTTTTACATAACTCTAGTCATAACACATTTTACTCCATATCACATATTCACCTCATCCCTCCTTTTCAAGCATAACAAAAGAGAAGTTTTAGTATCGAGGCTTCCTTTTTTTTCAACCCACTTCCAAACAAAAATTGCATCAAAAGGGGGGTATCTTATGTCTCCAAACCGACCTATATTTGCTCCCATACTTGTCCCAATCTCATTACATATCTCCTTTGATCGACAATAATCCTGAAACTCTTCAAAAAATTTTCTACCACCTGATCAACCTCCTCTCCACTACTAAAAGGTTTGGCAGCACTTAATACCTCCACAAGAACTTCTACATCCACCAAAAACTCCTCGTTCAGAAACAAGGTCCCCTTCAGTTTTTTGAGCCTGTTTCTTCTTTTCAGGACAGTCTTTAAATGACTTGATATATGACAAAAATGAAATAGCTTAACCCAATCATTAAACAAATGACCTTCTTTAAAACATCTTGAGCAAAAAAAATTTTCACAATTTTCATTGTCCGTATTCTTTGCAGTTGTAACATCTCCCATGCCGTTGAAATGTCCCCTGTAGTCTTACTCAGCTTGAACCTAGCTGGGGGTAAGCACAGTTCACAATCAGGTTTTACCTTCATTTTACAAAGGAATTTCCATTTACCAGTCCATAACGGGTATTTATTCAATACCTTTCCCTTTGGGATAATCTGTAAACAAAAAGCATTCAAATATAACAATGTCCTTCTCACTCTCACGAGGCGAGTACATTTTCACTGTAATTTAATTTCTCATTACCTGGCGTTACCATGAGAGAACATTTTCCAATTAGCTTGGGATCATCCTTCAATCTCCGATGAAGTATAAGGGCACTTCTTATAACAAACTAAGATGAAAATTATTTACAAAAGGCGAAAATCTACGGATATTGAACTTGTCAGCACAATCAGAAAGGTACTCGACTTGGCACTCACCTTTGAGACTGTGAGACTTCTACTGTCAACTGTCTATTATACCTTCAAGATCTTTGACAAGTAGCTTATACTCTGGTTTAGCCTGGCTTTTCGGGGGCTTCCTGCTCGGTGTTGGTGGATGTGCTTTGGGGGCTTCCTTTGAGAGTAAGGAAGTGTCGGCTTTGGCTTGTCCGGATTCCTCCTGCTGGAAGAATTCAGCAAGTTGTTCTCTGGCCTTCTGTCCTATTCTAGTCGGCCTCTGGTTCTTTAGCTCATCAGGTAAGGCGGCTATAGCCCTATGCAGTGATTCTCTGGTGATCTCTAGCTCCTCTTGCGCCCTGTCATGAGCTGTCAGCCTTATTTTCACTGACCGCTTTTCCAATCCCAAACCACGTGGAGTTGACCCTGTCCTGATTTGTAATTGAGCCCTCCGAGTGATGGACGACTAGTTACACCATATCCTAGGGCAAAACTATAGAGACTTTGGTACTTTGCGGGTGCAAATTGGTCGGCTTTAGGGTCACCATAAAAGAGAAAGTAACCGGAGTAAGGTTCATTCTGCTCATATATTTAAGTGCACTGAATCATCACAAGAAGATCTCGGTATAACTCTCCCGTAGCAAGCATTGGCGATCCAGAGAAGACCCCGAATTGAGATATCAGGAAAGCGGTTAACCCTTGGTTCAGTATGTATGAGTACATCATCTGGATCACTTTCCTTAACTTAGAGGAGCTCGGTCCTGCACGCTTCAACAATCACCCTTCTAAGTGAGACCCCTGTTCTCAGGTAATTCCAAAACACATTGATTTCTTCAGTTTTGAGTGTATTCTCCTTGGATACCCCTAAATCTTGGATAGCACGTGCTAACCGATTTGTGTAAGCAGCTGCTGCTTGGGCAGGGTTGGTGACTGCTTCTGCTACACACAGCCAGTAATGGCAGACTTTATCCAGTGCATCGTTCTCAGCTAATTTGCCTTTTGCCCTGTCTAGGAGGTAATTTGTCTCACAAGTGAGCTTCTTTAGAAATCCCTCAAAAAAGGCCTGAAGTGCACTCTCACCACCATCTCTACGTATTGCAGTAGGCACTACCTTAGACGGATCTTTGTCATGTTTCACCATATTTAGTTCCGTGTAGTTCGCAGACAGACCACTCCTATTCGTTATCGCATCTAACCCTGATGAACTGTTAACTAGTCCGTGAAACAAACAGGACAACAAACTGATTCTAAGATCTTCAGGATTACCTTCATCCTCCCAATTCTCAAGTAACAATTCAAGACAGCCGGCCTTCAGCAACGGGGGTAGATTTTGAATTGCAAAGTACTCAACCTTGGAAAGCTCCACTGGGGCAAGAACCGATCTGGGCACAGAGCGGGTCTGACTTATGTCTCCAACAATGCACTTGTTGCAGCATACCCAAGGCTTGTTTGTTATGCTGATATATGTTCAACCAAACCCAGCTCTAGCTCTTCCTAATCCTTTCTCTAATTCTCCCTCTCAATCTCCGATTAGTCCTTTAAAAAGTCGTTCAGATACGCTGGACAGGTAAAGGTTAAATCAAATTCCCCCACCTTTGGGTAATCCATAAAGGTTAGAATCATTTCTATGGTGATTTTAGAGAGTCCAAACACCAGCTCGTTCACCACAAAATCAAAATCTTTATCCTTTTCTTTCTTCTAAAGAAACTATAAAACGCGCCGCATCTTGGGTACGTTTGTATCCTGGAATCTGATCCATCTTTTATAGGTCCTCCGGTTCTCTCCTCAGTACAAGAACATGATTTTGGATCTCTCTCAGTTCCTTCCGTCACTCCTTAGCACGCTCAGCAGGAAAACACGACCACTGGATCTTCCAATTCCGAGAAACCACGACACTTTTGCAAATGCCTGGCTGGATCCCCTCTCATTATCTTGGAACTAATCCTTCAACTGATGGCAGCAGAATGGTTAAGGTCAGGCAATAAATCTAGGCCGATCCACTCAGACAAAGATTCGGATACCAAAGATACCTTCTGGTATCTCAAAAGCACAGTAACACTGATCAAAAAAAAAAAACAAAAAAATCTGAAGTCCACCACAAAGGACGGCATAGTTTATTAAAATAATCAATGGTACAGAATCTTTCCCCCTTTCATTTCAGACTTTTTACCACAATTTCTCACCTTAACTTCTGGGCCCTGAAACTCCAGAAAAAGGTGAAACAGGACTTGGTGATCCTCTTGAGTAAAACTGTAAGGGGGGAAACACCATGCTCAAATATAAAAGTATAGGGAGGATCACCATTTTTAAAATCAGGACTTGACCTTCCATGCTTATTCGCTTGAGATCCCACATGTTTAGTTTCCTGTTCACCTTTTCAGCCACCATGTCCCAGCTAAAAGTTCCATTATTAGACTCGCTAAAGAAGACCCCTAAAATCTTTACTGAGTCAGACACAGGAACAGGGGATGTCAGTAAGTCATGCCTCCGATACTTAAAATACTGCTTTTGTCGTAATTAATCTTAAAACCGGAGGCCCTACAATAAAAGTCCTCTGAAGGGTAGGGGTGTCCCGACATAACCGTGACATCATCCATGTACCCCACTGCTTTATCCTCGACCCCTCAGGGCATGGGCACACCACGGATAATCTTGTCATTGCAGATCGCACATAAGAGGCTGTAGCGCACAGATAAAAAGCAGTGAGGACAGGGGACACCCCTGTTTCTCCCCTAAATTTAGAACAGTTTACTAAAATCTTACTAGTACAGTTATTATGAAAAGCTTTTAAAGACAATAAAAAGCCCTCCGGTATACCCATCCGATCTAAAACCTTTCAAGAAATAACAATGGGACACCCTGTCAAAGACTTTTTCAAAATCGATTGATAAGAGCACAAGTTTGCCTTTTCCTTTTATTGTTTCGGTTCATTGGCGTTTTGAGGTTCAGGGTGTCCCATATGCTCCTGCCTGGCACCCCGCAAGACCTGGTTGGAATGAATGATCTGCAGGATAATGGCCTTTAGTCTATTAGAGTATAATTTGGCCATGATCTTATAGTCGACGTTTTAAAAGGGAGACTTTACCCTTCTGCCAGGACTTGGAGCATTTTTTTTAATTAAAATCTTCTTTGAAAAGGTTAAGATCGCCTTTTATTATATCATAAAATTTAGTATAAAAATTCACAGGGTATACCATCGGGCTCAGGAACTTTGCCTGCTTTTTAAAAAATTTCACCATTCGTAAAATCTCCTGCTCCTCTGGCTCCTGTAATAAAAACTATTGAGAGACAGGGTCTAAAACGGTCTTTCTTCCTCAACAAGTCACTTAAACTCCGATCCCCAGGTTTCTCACTAAAAAGATCAAAATAAAATGTATGGACTTTGACTAAAAGGCCCTGTACACTAAAATCACCAATATTTTCAATGATTGCTCTTTTCATTCACTTTTTTGAAGTACCTGGAGCAGGTCTCGTTCTCTTCAGTATGTTGTATTTTAGAGTGGGAGATACCCTCTTCCCTTCTGCTCCAAGTACTTCGCAATCTTATCCTTGAGGTTCTGGATTGCTGCACTCACCTCCAATCCTCCATCCCTCATTTTGTACAGTGTCTGTAGGCGGGCGTTTGAGCTCCTGATAAAGCAAATTTTTCTTTTGTTATACGGACGCCAGCAGAGATGCTTTAATTTTTACTTTCATTGTTTCCCGCCATCTACTGATGGGGGTTCTGGGATCTCACCCGCCTGCATCTCTGATAAAACTCAAATCATTAAAAACCTGTGGATCTTCTAAAATAGAGATTTAGTTTCCAGGACTTCTCACCATTAAAAGTATTAGAATCTATTTTCACTTTAAAAGATAAAACCATATGATCAAATAAAACATTGGTTAAAACATCACAAGACAATGGCAATATATTCTGTGAAACACAGGTAAAATTGATCCTGGAGCTACAGGTCGCGTTGCTCCAGGTAACGCCTGCTACTCCGCCATGCCTCTATTGCACTCTTTATAAACATCTGTAAGTCTGCAATCCAGGATAATGTCTCTCAGCATGCTGGAAGCCTTGTCGTAGTTCCGAGAGGAACTACTTGTAAGCCTGCGTTCACCTCTTAAAACACAGTTAAAATCACCGAGGATGAGGGGTTCTGATGTATTAATATATAAAGGTAAAATCATGGAAGTATACGTAGTTAGCATAAGGATATGAAAGTATGAGGTTATGGACAATTGATTACAGCAACGAGAGGTTATGCATATACCTAAAAAAGGGAAGAGGGGGAGTATAGCATACATGGAGGAAAAAGAACAAATAGAGACCCATAAAAGAAACCTGCAAAAATAAGCCTAAAATGGCATAAAGGCTTGGTATCAAGGATAGAGCTTACCTGCTCACACAGCAAAGAGGACATGAAGGGAATGGCACTGGTGGATCAAGTGGCATCTAGATGTGATTTTATATTGGATATCCAGGAAGGCGTGGCAAAACGTGACGCCGTAAGTGATGTCACGGTGTTGCATCTGAGTGGAGAAAACTCCTAGAATGGTATGGGCCTAGGTAGAGGTGAGGACTGAGGTCCCAGAAGCGGAAGTCATGTGACTACCAGCTTATCAGTGTAGGTGCGCTCCAGTTGTGGAACGCACCGAACTCACACCATGTTGGATTCTATGTAAAGGGCCAAATATGCGTTCCATCGGTGCGTTCCACTGCGGAATCCAATGTAAATAAATAGAAAAATAGAGGAAATAAGGAAGAGGAGAGTGAGAGTGAAGGCAAAGAAAAACAGGAATATAAAAAAATAAAAGGATGGAAAGGACAGAGGACAAAAGGGATAAAGGTATAGCACAGGCAAAATATCTCGTATAGAGAAATGATAGAAAATATATATAGTCATGGCCAAAAGTTTTGAGTGACACAAATATTCTATTTTCACATGATCTGCTGCCCTCTGGTTTTTATGTGTGTTTGTCAGATGTTTTTATCACATACAGAAATAGAATTGCATTCATATTATGAGTAACAGAAGCTTATATTGACAGTTAGAATGAGTTAATGCAGCAAGTCAATATTTGCAGTGTTGACCCTTCTTCTTCAGGACCTCTGCAATTCTCCCTGGCATGCTCTCAATCAACTTCTGGACCAAATCCTGACTGATAGCAGTCCATTCTTGCAGAATCAATGCTTTAATTTTGTCTGAATTTGTTGGTTTTTGTTTGTCCACCCGTCTCTTGATGATTGACCACAAGTTCTCAATGGGATTAAGATCTGGGGAGTTTCCAGGCCATGGACCCAAAATCTCTATGTTTTGTTCCCTGAGCCATTTAGTTATCACCTTTGCTTTATGGCAAGGTGCTCCATCATGCTGGAAAAGGCATTGTTGAGCGCCAAACTGCTCTTGGACGGTTGGGAGAAGTTGCTCTTGGAGGACATTCTGGTACCATTCTTTATTCATGGCTGTGTTTTTAGGCAAGACTGTGAGAGAGCCGATTCCCTTGGCTGAGAAGCAACCCCACACATGAATGGTTTCAGGATGCTTTACAGTTGGCATGAGACAAGACTGGTGGTAGCGCTCACCTCTTCTTCTCCGAATAAGCTGTTTTCCAGATGTTCCAAACAATCGAAAAAGGGGATTCATCAGAGAAAATGACTTTCCCCCAGTCCTCAGCAGTCCACTCCCTGTACCTTTTGCAGAATATCAGTCTGTCCCTGATGTTTTTTCTGGAGAGAAGTGGCTTCTTTGCTGCCCTCCTTGAGACCAGGCCTTGCTCCAAGAGTCTCCGCCTCACAGTGCGTGCAGATGCACTCACACCTGCCTGCTGCCATTCCTCAGCAAGCTCTGCACTGCTGGTAGCCCGATCCCGCAGCTGAAACACTTTTAAGAGACGGTCCTGCCGCTTGCTGGTCTTTCTTGGGCGCCCTGGAGCCTTTTTGGCACCAATGGAACCTCTCTCCTTGAAGTTCTTGATGATGCGATAGATTGTTGACTGAGGTGCAATCTTTCTAGCTGCAATACTCTTCCCAGTTAGGCCATTTTTGTGCAGTGCAATGATGACTGCACGTGTTTCTTTAGAGATAACCATGGTTAACAGAAGAGAAACAATGATGGCAAGCACCAGCCTCCTTTTAAAGTGTCCAGTGGTGTCATTCTTACTTAATCATGACAGATTGATCTCCAGCCCTGTCCTCATCAACACCCACACCTGTGTTAATGGAGCAATCACTGAAACGATGTTAGGTGGTCCTTTTAAGGCAGGGCTGCAATGATGTTGAAATGTGTTTTGGGGGATAAAGTTCATTTTCTAGGCAAATATTGACTTTGCAAGTAATTGCTGTTAAGCTGATCACTCTTTATAACATTCTGGAGTATATGCAAATTGCCATTAGAAAAACTGAAGCAGTAGACTTTGTAAAAATTAATATTTGTATCATTCTCAACTTTTGGCCATGACTGTACAAGGGGTACACACAGGAGGAGGGGGAAAGGCATGCATGTATAAGAGGAAAGTGAAGACAAATAGTTATGGGTAATGTAATACTATCTTATGCTACACAATACTAGGGCTATACCCATACTGAGGTTGTACAAGGTTTCATTTGGTCTGTGGAAAAATGGGGAAACACCGCATCAGATGTGAAACGTAAGATAGTAAAAAAGTAATGATGAAACTAGAGATATTTGAACAATCTTCTTTCAAGTCGTAATACAAACATGAAATCTCAATCCATTCGTAGCATATAGGTCTGGTCATATGCTGTGTTGAGACAATTCGGTTCTATTGTATCGAGCGTATGTATCCAATACACTTCCCTTTATTTGAGGGAAATACGATTACTTCTTGGCTGTGCGACACGTTCAATTACTTTATATCTTAGTTGCGAGACATTGAGTCAAAGCCCGTTGAATTGGGGGAATTGGCAGGGTATTGATATTTCTAATTGTGGATTTATGCTTGGAAATGCGGTCTCGGATATGTTGGGGTGTTTCTCCAACATACACGAGACCGCAGGGACACTTAATAAGAGAGACCGCAAATGTGGCCTCACATGTGAAAAAAACTTTGATAGGAAATTGACTTGTAGAGGGATGAGAAAATGTGTCCTTTGATCACTGCTGAGCACTGTTCACTGCAAGCATGGGAAAGGACTTCTAGGTGTTGAGGAAGGTCTGTCTGGATTTTCGTTGTAGGCTGCCCATATCAGCTTTGACTAGCGAGTCTAAGGTTTCTGTCCCTTTCATATTACATTAAGGGAGGGCTTTTGAATTTTTTAATATTTGGCCTGTATTACATCGTGCATTTCCAGTGTTTCTTAATGATATGATTTAATTTGGGAGAGAGTTGGTAATATTTTGAATAAATGGAATGTTTTTGTTTTTTGGGCCTTATATCTCTATTGGTCTCACTGTGTGCAGCTTGGTTCAATGTATTGGATGGGTATCCACGTTCACTGAAACGGGCAGACATCTCTGATCCTATTCTGTCTAGTGAGAGGGTCGGAAACCATGCGCTGTATACGTTCAAATTGAGAGATAGGAAGGGGTCTTTTGGTATTCGGGGGATGACTGCTAGTGTAATGCAATCGGCTATTTGTGGGTTTAGGGTTTAGTGTCTAGGTCAAAGTTGATGTCCCCATTGGCATTTTTGATAACCCATTTATCTAAAAAAAAAAAAAAATTCACACTCTCGGTCATGGTGGATGGTGAATTGCAGTTCTGGATATATGCTGTTCAGGAATTGATGGAATTGGAGGAGGGAGTTCAGACATCTTGATGGATATGGACTTTTCACTACACCAGGCAAAGCAATAAATAGATCTTAGCAGTAATAAAAGTGAGTCTCCAACCACCAGCGGAGTTAATGCTGCCCATACTCTAAACCGCCCTCCTTCTCATTGTTTACAGTCCGCATGGATGCAAGGGAGGAACTAGCGCTCAGGTACTCCCCGCCCATGGCCGCTACTGAGGCTGCTGCATCTTTTCCCGGAGACTCTCTAGGTTGGTAATTTAGATCCTCCTCAGAGGTGCCTGGAGGGTCGCCAGTTGGATCTGCCTCTCCCCTCAAGCCAGTAAATGACCTGTGCACAGGGTATCAGATTAGAATCCAGTGAGGGAGTTGATATTCTCCCTCCCTGCGAGGGCTGGGAGGAAGGTTTCTGGGTTGGACCCTCAGATTTAACAGAGGTATCCTTTTTTTTTTTTTTTTTTTTTTTTTGTGGCACTCCCACTTTTTTTGTGCACCGGGTGTCAAGTTGGCACAGTTTTGGGCACCTTCGACAATAAAATACTTTTTTTTTTTATTTTTTTTTTACAAAAGTTTATTAAAATAAGGCACCAGAAATATACATAGTGCAAATCAAGACATCAAGCTGTCAATACAGCACAGAACAGGCAAATCAGACAGTAAAACAAAAGCAATCAGACCCAATGTTTCCACTTTCACCTTCCAAATCCCTTCAGCGTCTGAGCCTGAGCGTCTACAGTACACACTAACTTATACAGAAAGTAAAGTTTTGCTTAAAAACAGACGGACAGTCATTTTCTGACAATACTAAATGCTTAAAAAGCAGCAAATTACGGACATCCCACAAAGTATCCCTGAGAACAAACGAAAATAACAAAGCAAACCTATGCTGGATGGACGTGGTCAGGCCCACCCCATAAGAAAAACAGAAAAAGGAAGCATTAGGGACTCCAGTCGGTTCTACAAATAAACGACTTAAGCGGAATAGAACACGACCTGTAGCAAAAGCACACTCCCAAAATAGGTGGTATGTGGATTCCCACGGGCACCTATCTGTGCGAGCTAACTTCCTTCTGTGCATAAAAACTCTTGTAGGCAATGCATCATGAAATGTAAGCCAAGAGGTTTGCTTTTGTTTCGTTAAGACTGGTAGGGCAGTAAGAATTTTCCATACAGATCCTGCCTGTCTATTAGAAAGCCCCATGATATCAGCAGGACACTCTGCTTCCCGATACTGGCTATTGAGGTGCAACTTATTAGTGGCCTGTAACCCCAATGTAGCAAGGTTATATTTAACATAGAACTGATTAAGAACAAAATAAAAGGATGGTGGAACAAAAGCCCAAGGCTTAGAGCGGTCAAGAGTCAACCAGCCCCATTTATAAAAGAGCCACCCTCCCAAGTATCGAGTAAGCAGACCCGCCCATCGTCCTGAGACTACTAGCTTGTTGATGAGCAGCCAGTAATGAAGTTGGGTAAGATATACAAGATCTGGCATCCCCACTCCTCCATTCCTAGGAGATTTCACACAAGTGGTCCTGTCTACCCTCTCAATTATAAACTTTACTCAGGGCTAAACAAATGCATTGGGTCTCAGTGATAAAATCTTTGCTAAAAACGATGTTTCGTACAGTCCACAACGCATGTTTTATACAATTAAGTCCAGAGCATAAAAGTATTTTCTTTAAAGTCCATATAAAACCACTTCATAGTTTAAAAGAGAGTCCAGTTAAGAATTTAAAAAAAAAAGTCCCACATGTTTCCAAATCTATGTGTAATGTCCTTGTCCTCGCAACAGTAGGGCCTCGGGCAACAAGCAGATCTAGAATAACCTCGTAGATACTGGAACACTTTTGTCGGCAAATTTTCCTGCACTCCTTGCCATGCGATTTGTTTGAGGTAGTTACCCAAGTATGGCGAGAATGTGTTAGCCCAAATCTTTTGGCAGACTTTATAGGTAAAGTTCTTAAATTGAATCATGTTGTCTCTGTAGAACTTAATAATCTTTGAAGTCACCGCAAGCTGAGAGGAACCAAATCTTATATCTGCAGACTATTTATGGTTTTTTCCAACAGCATATAATGCATTGGGCAGTCCAGGAGCACTGGCGATGTTAGTACAGTGTGGAACCACCGGAACTTCCTGAACACATGGCCCGTCATGTAACTTAGAAAAAAAAAACCCAGTCTGAATCAGCGGTCAAGTTCCTGAAAACTAGAGAGAAAATTAGCAGCCAGCAATACAGGGACCTCGGGGAAACCCATACCTCCTTTTCTCTGGTCCTTATACATTCTCTCTCGGTTTTCTCCGCCTTCGAACCCCAGAAAAAAGTAAAAAACAGTCTCTAAGGTTTTCATTATGACAACACTAGGTGGATAGACTGCATTAACATATAATAAATTAGGGATTAAAACCGCTCTGATTAAAATCTTGCCGAACATAGTGAGCTTCCTTAACTGGCAAAAACTTATTTTCTCTTGTACTTTTTTGATGACAATGTTCCAACTTTCTGCACCATTATTGTTCTCTTTAAATAAAATCCCAAGAATCTTAATGTAATCGGTTTGTCTGTAGCAACGGTATCTTAATAATTTTGTTTTCCAATCGTAAAACACTCAGACTTGTTAAAATTGTTTAAAACCTGAAGCGCAGCAAAATAATTGCGTTAAAAGTATGGCCTTATGTATAGAAGATTTGGTGGTACAATAAAACGTGACAACCATGTAACCTTTTATCTTTACTTCTCTCCCACCGCCTCCAGGGATCGGTACTCCTTTTATGACTTTATCCCGGCGGACACTATTCCGCAAAGGTTCAATAGCTAAAACGAATAAAATCGGGAAGAGGGGGCAGCCCTGTTTCACCCCTGATTCTAAAAGGATGTCATCTGTTAAGGCCATTCACTAAAACTCTACTATTATCTCTGTATAAAAGGCGTAAAATCTGGATAAACTTTTCTTTAAAACCCATACTCTTTAAAACAGTCCATAAGAATTCATGTGATATTCGATCGAATGCCTTTAAAAAAATCTAAATTTAAAATCGCCAGGTCCTGATTTCTGTCCAACTGGTACCAAGTTACCTCTTTTGTAGTGTTTAGACCAAATACCTCTTCCAGTGATGGCGCAAACTTGGTCTTGATGGATCACTTTATTCAGGACAGTCTTTAACCTGTTGACTAAAATCTTAGATAAAATTTTATAATCACAATTTAAAAGTTATGGGTCTCCAGTTTTCTAAAAAGTCACGTTCTCCTTTGTTAAAAAGTAGCGTGATAATACCATTCCGCCAAGATGGCGGTAAAATTCCGCAATAAAATGCTTCATTAAAAATTGAAAACAAGTCCTCTTGTAAAATATCTAAAGTGATATAAAATTAAACAGGGAGACCCTCACAGCCGGGTGTTTTTCCCACGTTAAAACTTTTGATAGCTAAAACCACTTAATCTTCAGATAGATTACATAAAAGAGCATCTTGATCTGCTACAGGTAAAACATTAAGAGAATCTAAAATCACACAATTTTCAGCAATTTGTTTCTTTTGGAATAAAAGCTGATAAAACGCTCTCACTTTATGGAGCATGCCTTTATTAGTAGTCTCGCCCTCCAATTTCTCTCTAGGCTTTTTAATGTCCATAAGTTTTTTGAAAAACGGGAACAAGTTTTGTCTTTTTCTCAAAGTGCTCAACTTTTGCAGAATAAATTTTCATCCCCTTTTTTTTCTTAATGGCAGCTTCAATTTCTTTTTTGAGATGGTCGGTCCATCTGATATTTCACATCAATACCAACATTTTGGATTTTTTTTTTTTTATACAAAAATAGTTTATTGAATCGACACATATGAAAATGACATACATTTCACATTGAATTTCAATAACAAGCAAATAACATCCAATGATGTACATGAAAGTAGAGTAAGTTAAAATATTACAGTGATACCAGATGTTTCCACTTTTTGGCTTTCCAAATTCCCTCTGCATCTGACCCTGACCACCTACATTCTAGTTGGTACAGAAAATACATTTTGCTTAAAAACAATCTTATGCAGTCATTGTCAGACAATGACTCGTGTTTGAATAGCAGAAGATTTCTGGCATCCCACATAGTGTCTCGAAACAAAATGGAGCATAACCACATAAACCGATGCTTAGCAGAAGTTGTTAAGCCCAAGCCAAATGTGAAGCAAAAATAAGAAATGTTTGAAATGCCAGTAAGCTCTGTAAACAACCGGTTTAGACGCATAAAAACTTTTTTTGGTAAATTGGCATTCCCAAAAAAGATGGTAGGTAGATTCTTCCTGACCACAGCCTTCTCTTGGGCATGTTTGAGTACGCGCCAACCTTCTACGATACATAAATGCCCTTGTGGGTAGTGCATCTTGAAAAGCTAACCACGAAGTTTGTTTCTGTTTGGCTAACACCGGTAATTT
This sequence comes from Leptodactylus fallax, assembly GCA_947044405.1. Classification (NCBI taxonomy): domain Eukaryota; kingdom Metazoa; phylum Chordata; class Amphibia; order Anura; family Leptodactylidae; genus Leptodactylus; species Leptodactylus fallax. The sequence goes on along the minus strand of CAMRHE010000477.1, from coordinate 147,333 downwards.
CTGTAAGGTCTTCCAAACGGTTTGCACCTGAGAATTAGAAATTCCAATGATATCTGCTGGAGATTGCAATTCTCTATACTTGGCATTTATTTTTAACTTATTCATGACTTGCAAACCCAAAGCAGCTAAATTGTACTTAACAAAAAACTGTTGCAAAGTAGAAGGGTGGCGCCACAAAGGCCCATGGGCTAGTTCGATCAAGTTGTATCCACCCCCACCCTCTGAGAAGCCAACCTGCCAAATATTTAGTTAAAATGCCTGCCCACCTGCCTGATACCACAAGTTTATTCATTAAAAGCCAATAGTGGAGTTTTACCAGATACGCTACATCTGGTATTCCTATTCCCCCATTTTGTAGGGTCTTTACACATGTAACTCTGGCCACTCTCTCCATAACTGAACCCCAAAGGAAAACATAATAACCTTGTTAATTTTTGAACGCACCTAGCAGATGGTGGAAAAACTGAGGTGACATACAAAATCATGGGGATAACAGCCTTAATGATGAGTACTTTCCCAAACAAGGAAAGTTGTCCTACTTTGTAATTTAAATTTTTGGAAATGCGCATGCCTAGTTGTTCGTAGGATTCGCCACCTTGTAATGCGTTATCAAAGTGTATTCCTAAGACCTTAATACCTCCTGGACTGTATGTAAGCTGATCATCCGCAATGGGTTTTCCAGATGAAAAGACCGAATAGGTGGACTTAGCCCAATTGACAGACAAGGCTGAAATAGAACAAAAAATCCTAAGATGAAGTTTCGCTCTATCTAGATCAGCTTTCGATGTGGACAAAAAGACCACATTGTCCATATATGCTAGCACTTTTACGGCTAGATCTCTTCCTCCTGGGACAAAGAAACCTTTGACAAATTTATCACGCATAACTGAGAGAATGAGTGGCTCTATGATGCTAATAAATAGATTGGGTGACAAGGGACATCCCTGCCTAACCCCCGACAAAACCGTGAAACTAGGTCCAATAAACCCATTGATTTGGATGCAACTAGTTATCCCAGAATACATTGCTGAAATGACTGCTACCGTTTGAGGTGGACTACCAAAGGCCTTAAGAACTTGAAATAAGAAACAATGAGACACTGTATCGTACGCCTTTTGCAAATCAATGGATGTTAGAACCAGAGGAGTTCCGCGACATTGTGATAAGTGAATAGCGTCACGGAGAAACACTAAATTCTCATGTATCCTCCTTCCAGGAACGGCACAAGTTTGAGCTGGTGTGAACAAAGAAGGAAGCACGGATTTAAGACGAGTAGTAGTAATTTTCGCCACTACATTATAGTCAAAATTGAGTAGCGTAATTGGTCTCCAATTCCGAACATCCTTTTTGTCACCTTTTTTATGCAACAGGGTAATCACACCCTGCAGCATAGACGGGCACAACGCTCCTGTTAAGATACATTGGATAACTTGTACAAAGTATATCTTAACATCCCAGAAAGTGAGAGAAACCATCCAGTCCCGGGGTCTTATTGGCCTTCATTGATACAATTGCCCTGGTACACCACCTCTGCCGTAACGGGGGAGGTGAGACGTGTACACTGTTCCGCAGGAACCTGTGTCTGAATCACAGAAACATACTCATTCATTTCAGCAACTGAAGCCGCATCCTTATTTGCGTACAAATCTGTATAGAAATCTGTTACTATCGGCATTACCTCAGGACCCTGCAATTCTATACCTGAAGAATTGTACACCTGTTGCAAAATGGAACGTTGCTGAAAGGCTTTTTGAAAGGAAAAACCGTGTACACTTCTCACCCTCCTCCACATGCTGTACTTTAGACTGAAAAACAATACTCTTAACTATCTTGTTTAGGAAAGCAGCAAACATGAGGTTTGCTTCTAATTCGGCTGTAACATCAACACCTATAGTTTTAAGTTTATTCAAAGTAACAATTTTATGAATCAGATCATTATGGTCTATGTTTTTTTGCCACTTTCTGACAAAGACTTGAAGAAATGGGCAATTTCACGAAGAAGATCCCCGTGATGGAGTGGATGGCCAAGGTCTCAGCCTTGGTGAAGCCCTGGTCCAACACCATCATTTGACAGAAGGCCTTCTCTGTCAAGTGGGGTGCCTTTCTGTCAACCTCTTTCAGTTTAAGGGTCACTGTCTGCCTCATCCAAGGTTCCAGGTTTGGAGGGCCTTGAATGGGCTTCTGGATCACCTGGCCGGAAGAGGTATCAGAAGCAGCGGCCCCAGAGATGGATGCTGAAGCCTGGGCCACCTTGGCCGGTCCCATGGTTCCCTTCCTCCTCACGATGGCTCCTCCTGTCGCCATTACCACTGTTGGATTCTCACGATCTGTCCCTCGAAGCCGGGCAAGAATGCAGTCCTGAGTTCTCCTCCGCTCCCACAGGATCGATTCCTCTCCCTAAACTCCGCTTTCTTCCTAGGAGACAAAACAGAATTTTGTCTTTCTTTGGCAACTTGCTCCTCCGGCCCGCAAGCGTAGATCTGTCTTATGCTTAAGATCTAATACTCGGTTTCTTTCCCGGAATATCGGATATGGGTGTCCGAGCAGATCTGTTTTCCGGTTCCCCACTTATGAAAAATAAAATTCAATAAGCGGTTTATCCCGGAATTTTTTCGGATTGGATGTCCGAACAGATCTTATTCCAGTTCCCCTCGTATCAGAAATGAAACTGATAAGAACAGATTTTTTTTTTTTTTTACAAAAATAGTTTATTAATCAAAATCACATATAAAACTTACATACATTTTACATTGAATTTCAAAACAAGCAAAATAACATCCAATGATGTACAAGAAGTGAAACTATAAAATGATACCTTACATTGCTACTAAGTGTTTCCACTTTTTGGCTTTCCAAATTCCCTCTGCATCAGACCCTGACCTTCTACATTCTAACTGATACAGAAAATACATCTTGCTCAAGAACAATCTTACACAGTCGTTTTCAGACAATGACTCGTGCTTGAAGAGCAGGAGGTTCCTGGCATCCCACAGAGTGTCTCGAAGCAAAATAGAACAAATCCACATAAAGCGGTGTTTGGCAGACGTTGTTAGACCCAAGCTAAATGTAAAGCAAAAATAAGATATATTCGAAATGCCTGTAAGTTCTGTAAATAAGCGATTGAAAACATTTTTGGTAAATTGACACTCCCAAAAAAGATAAGACGATTCCTCCTGACCACAACCTTCTCTTGGGCATGTTTGAGTACGCGCCAACCTTCTACGATACATAAATGCCAGAAACGCCACCACATGAGAAGTCTCTGTAAAGGGGTTGAACAGATGTACGGTGATCGGTTTGTCATCCATCTGAAACATTGGGATGATCTGGAAATTGCGTAGTTCAGGCTCGTTGGTGTTTGTCCTGCAGCGCTCAAAAATGTTCAGGCATTCTGATTCAAGTCCAAAAGTAACATCATAGGTTCCTCTTGCTTGGTTGTCCTGTAGGCAATAAACATCTGCTTTCAGCTGCAAAAATCCAAAAATGATGTCTTGAACAAAACTTGATAGGTTGATTCTTTCTCTCATATCTGGCCGAGCCAGGAAGCGTATGGTATTTCTCATTCCTGAGAACTCCATGGTAAAAGATCCACTTTTTTTTTTTTTTTACAAAAATAGTTTATTGATGAAAATCATAAATTTTACATACATTTCACATTGAAGATCCAAAATGTACATACATGTTACATTGAAATTCTAAACAGGCAAATAACATCCGATGATGTACAAGAAATGAAAACTATCAAATGAACCCTTACATTGTTACTAAGTGTTTCCACTTTTTGGCTTTCCAAACTCCCTCTGCATCAGACCCTGACCTTCTACATTCTAACTGATACAGAAAATACATTTTACTCAAGAACAATCTTACACAGTCTTTCAGACAACAACTCGTGTTTGAAGAGCAGGAGGTTCCTGGCATCCCACAGAGTGTCCCGAAGTAAAATGGAGCAGATCCACATAAAACGATGTTTGGCAGACGTTGTTAGGCCCAAACCAAAAGTAAAACAAAAGTAAGAGATCTGACATGCCTGTAAGTTCTACAACCAAGCGCTTTAAAAGATTAAAAACATTTTTAGCAAATTGACACTCCCAAAAAAGATAAGCTGATTCCTCCTGACCACAACCTTCCCTTGGGCATGTTTGAGTACGCGCCAACCTTCTACGATACATAAATGCTCTTGTGGGTAATGCATCCTGGAACGCTAACCACGAAGTCTGTTTCTGCTTGGCTAATACCGATTCGCAGCTTCAACCAGGGCTAGCTTCTTCTTCCTTGGGGGTCCCGCCTTCTTACGCAGGCTCCTGCGTCTACTTGTGACGAGATGAAACTCCGCCGCATCAGAAGACTCTTGTGGGGTGGGACTAATTATAGTTCCAGAGGAAGTGAGTTCTTGTGAGTTGTCTGGGAGAGGTGTATCTGCCCAAACAATATCCGGGACACTGTCTTCGTTGTCAGACACCATTGGAGAATGGAACTCCTCCATATCGTCATCTGATAACATTTCGGTCTCAATGTCCTTCAGGGGAACAGGTTTTATTTTTGAATTGCCCGCCTGATTTCTCTGCTGATGTGGAGTGAGCAGCCGGCCCCCCTCCCCTTTTTTCTCTGGCTGCTTGCCAAGAACAGCGGGCGTTCCATTCTCAGCAGCGGCAGCAGAATCCTGCACCTGGTCATTAGTCACCGTATGAGAGTCAAGCCTTGCTTGCTGTACAGGGGGTCCTTGAGGAGAGGGAGGCAAAGGAGGGTAGAGTGCCTGGCTACCATGAGCCTTTGCATCGTGCTGTGTTGTGCTTTGCTAATATTTTCCTGCCCACTTTCCCCAGTTGTATGAATTACATGGGCTGGGGGTGGAGCAAGGGAGGTACTCCCACAGTCCTTAGCGGTGGTTATGACGTCATCAGGGGGTGGGGCTTGGGTTTCTCTTTGTTCGCCGGCAGCCTGTACTTTCACTTTGTTAGAATCAGCGCTGCTTGGCAATGTGCTAATAAAATCCAGGGCTGCTGCCCTGCGGGTTTTAGAAGCCAAACCTTGGACATTGAGGGAAAGTACTCTGGACATGGGAAACAATAAGACATAACATCACAAACCGGGAAGGATTAAACAGGGTGGCCAGAGAAACCGCAGACCTCCTGGAGGTGGCCCACATCTGCCGAGTCCAGGAAAGCCACGGATGGGGAAATAGGTTCTAGTTCAGGCCCAGAGGAGGTTGGGGTCACGACCTGGGGCTGGGCATCAGGGAGGGGGTCGTCAGGCGTAGATAAGACGCTAAACCGATTTTCACAGGGGGTAAGTGTGGGCTTCTTTTTGGGCGGTGGACCTGCTGTCTTACGGCCAGGTTTGCGGCGGGCCTTGGCGACATTAAACTCAAAGGCAGTAGCAGCCGTGGGCGGGGGGGGAGGGGCTAATTACAGTACCTGCGGTTGTGTCCATAGGCGACGGATCGGAGTCGGCCCAGACGATGTCCGGGGCAATGTCCGACATGGCTTGGGACAGGAATTCTTCAACGACATCTGCAGTGCTGTGACAGGTGGCAGAAATGGATGGCTCCGACTTTGAAGGAGCGACCGCCTCAGATGAACGGTCAGTAGCAGCAGTAGAGATGATGTTGTAGTTGTCTGGATCCAAAGAGAATGCAGGTGCTCCAGTAGAAGTGCCAGGAGGAACTTCCAGAGGCACAGGAGGAACATGGGCTGTAGGACCCTTGCAGAAGAATCTCCCCTTGTATGTCCAAAATCTCTGCTCTCGTTGAGAATCTTTCCCTTGGGTATAATGTCCAAACAATAACGTGTTAGTACCAGCATAATATCTCTCTTCCACATAAGGACTTTACATTTTCACTACTAGTAATAACTCATTCTCTGGAAAATGTTAAACAATCTGGATCCCTCCCATCTTAGGATCCCTCTTGAGTCTGTCATAGTCCTGCATGAATCCATGTAAATAAGCTTTACAGCTAAAAGTTACATCGTACTCTCCACGGCGTGGGTAATCCATCATGGATAGTATCATTTCGTGGGTGAGTTTAAATAAGTCCAGCATCACAACGTCAGCAATGTACTTAACTCCTTTAACGCATCTGAAGTCTTCTTCTACAAAGATCCTCACAGAATTTTCTATCCGCTGAAAATCTGGAACGCTCTCCATGTTGAATGGCACGAACGTAGAAAAACTGCCACAGGAACACCGGAACCAGGAACTCCTTGATCTCCAATTACGGGTCACACCAGCCACTGAAAACACCTCAGGAACCTGGAACAGCAGCATCAATCAGCGACACCACAATGCCAGTATTGGCACCTGGTTGATCGCCTCCCGTTGCCCTGGGACTAAGCCCGCTCCCCAATAGCAGCGATTGGGTTAAGACTGCAAGAGCCGATCCCAAGGGGCCAAGGAGCGGGGTACCCAGGGCACCTTCCAGCCAAGACCAAGCGCAGCACAGCAGATTTTTTTTAAAGTCACTACCCACAAGGGGCCGTTTTATTAAAAATTACACAAACAAAATCCAGAATACGAGTGAAAAACAGTCTCATACAGTAGAACAAAACATAAAAATCAGGCTTGGAACGTTTTGCTTAAAAGGACACATGGTGGCAGCTCTTTATATAGCAGTATTCCACTCCTTTTGAAACCGTTTTTTAAGAAGTGGTTTTTGCTTTATCTAAAACATAATATAAATACATACTACTAAAACATAGACCTAAAATGTCACTCACAGATAAAATATCATGTCTAAAAACTAAAATATTCCTGGCCTTCCAGAGCGTGTCCTTGGCACAGTTCATGGTCTTCCATGCCATGACTTGTTGCTCTTTAGAGGGGCTATTAAAAAGTCCATATAGAATTGCCTCATAAGTCCAGTCTCTGGAGGCCCGCCATCTTAAATAGTAACAGCGATAGTTTTGTCCAAAAAGCTTTTGCAGCATCTCAGTCCCAAAAAAGATGCCTAATATTCTCTTCTCTGCAAGCTCCTAGGCACATGGCGGACCTCACGTAGCCCCTCCGGTACTGAAAAGCACGACATGGAAGACCGCCATGGACGCAGCTCCAGGCCAGGTTTTCTGTGAGTTAAAAAGATAAGAAGCATTTATGCATAAAAAACCCAGATTAAAACGGGTAAAATATGACATAATTATCTTTAAAAAGAGTATTAAAACCATAGCAAAAATGTTTTAGTAATAAAAATCTATTAAAATCCGTGACATCCTTACCACCTTTTCTTTTCCCTCTTACCACAACTTCTCGTCTCAATTTTTCCATTCTGGATCCCTAGAAAAAAGTAAAACAAGATTTAATGATTTTAAGTAAAACCACAGGGGGATGAAAAGCAATACTTAAATACAATAAAATGGGTAAAATCACCATTTTTAAAATCAATACTTTCCCTTCCATTGTCAGTTTCCTGAGATTCCACATGCAAATTTTCTTGTTTATTTTGTCTGCCACCATGTTCCAACCACTAAGACCATCATTGGACTCATTAAAGGGGATTCCTGAAATAGTTATAGAATCACATCTGGACACGGAATATCCGTAAGATCCATACTTCCTATGTTTAAAACGTTACTCTTATTATAGTTAACTTTAAAACTAGAAGCCTGGCAATAAAAACTAACTTGTTGTATAGCAGGGGCGTCCCGACAAAATACCGCAACATCGTCCATATATCCTACTGCTTTAGCCTCTACACCACCTCCCCCAGGAAGGGGGATATCACGTATTTGCTTGTCTCGTCTTATCGCACAAAGTAGAGGCTCTAGTGCACAAATAAAAAGCAGTGGGGACAAGGGACACCCCTGCTTCACCCCAAAGCTTAAAACCACTTCCCGTGTCCTAAAACCATTAACTAAAATCTGGCTGGTACAGTTTTGATAAGCTTTAAGGGACATTAAAAACCCATCTGGCACACCCATCTTTTCTAAAACCTTAAGATAAAAATGGGATACCCTATCAAAGGCTCTCTCGAAATCTATGGAGAGTATGGCTAGGTTATTTTTCCTAACCTTTGATTCTTCTATTATATCACGTATTAAAATAAGGTTATCCCATATACTCCATCCTGGGATCGCGCAAACCTGGTTTGAGTATTATTTTATTAGCTGCTACTTTAACCGGTTTGCGCAGATCTTTGCCATAATCTTGTAATCCATATTTAGAAGGGTGATCGGTCTCCAATTCTTTAAATCTGTTTTATCACCTTTTTTTATATAATAGACCGACCGCACCCTTCTTCCAGGACAGAGGCATTACCTTAGAAATAAAAGTTTCACTAAAAAGGTTAAAAAGATCTAACTTTAAAACCTCAAAAAAACATAAGTAAAACTCACAGGGCATGCCATCCTGGCCAGGTACTTTACCTGCTTTAAAACTACGAATTGTCTCTAAAACTTCTTGTTCAGTAATAGGTTGTAATAAAAACTGCTGTGACACAGGATCTAAAACAGCCGTAACCTCCTTTTAATGAGTCCTTCATAAAATCATGAGCCACAGGTCTGGCACTAAAAAGGTTAGTATAAAAATCATAAACTTTTGTTAACACCCTGTATAGTTGTTTCTCCAATTTCTTTCATTACTGTTTTTTCCTGATTTACCTTCTTGAAAAAATACCTAGAGCAGGTTTCATTTTCCTCTATATGCTTTACTTTAGAACGAAAAATGTTTTTTCCTTCCTGCTCCAGGTACTTTGCAATCTCTTTTTAAAATCCGTTTCTACATCTATGCCATGCATCCTGAACTTATAGCACTTAGGTTTTTCTGCAGCCTTTTTCTTACCAACAGAAATAAAAAAGGACCTAATTTTCTCTTTCATAAAATCCCACCATCTACCGATGAGAGTATTCGAGTCCTTCCTCACCTGCACCTCAAATAAAACCTTTTAAAATCTTCCAGCACCTGTGGATCATCTAAAAGGGAAATGTTAAAATGCCAGGTCTTATGACCATAAAAACTATTTACATTAAGAGAAACTGTAAAACTTTATGATCAGAAATAATATTAGTTAAAATATCACATCTAGATGGCAGCACATCCTTAGAACAAAAAAATAAAATCAATTCTAGATCTGCATGATATGTTACTCCAGGTGACACCGGCCTCCTCTGGCATGCTACTATTGCAAGTTTTACATACGTCTACCAACCTCGCATCCATTATTATATCTCTAAGCATGCCAGATGTTTTATCGTAATTACAGCTTGTGCTATTCGAGAACCGGTGCTCAACTCTCAGGACACAGTTAAAATCCCCAGCAAGGATGAGGGGCTCCAATGGATTTATGTGCAAAGCCAGAACCTCCAACATCCTTGCTCTTTCATTTTTATCTGGGGAGGCATAAAAGTTTAAAAACTGCCATCTAGTTTTATTTATAAAACCTTTAACCAATAAAATCCCACCTGGCCAAATCTCATGAATAAAATCAACTAAAACATTTCCCTTAAAGAATGGCGACCCCTGCTGATCCAGACTCATTAGATCCAAACCAGATTGATGTTCCATATACCCAGTCCTGTTTATACTCTCTGTAACAGGACTGGTGTGGAATGCTACACTCCTGCAGGAAGTAGACAGATGCGGCTAAAAAAGATAAAAAATTTAAAACCGCCACTCTCCTCCTCCGCGTCTTCACACCCCTTACATTCAGCGAGACTCCTTGTAATTTAGTAGCCATGGGAATAAAAGGAAAGAAAACCAACACAGTCCATCATTAACTTCACTCGCTTATTTCTTCTCGCTCTGGACTAGCCTGAATACATCATCTCCCCCACTCACATCCGAGGCAGTCCCGGGGGAGAAAGAGAGACCTTCAACCAACGAAAGACCACAGGCGACCCCTTCACGGAGCTCCATGTCACTGTATGAGATAAATCCAAACAGTTCCCATTCATCTAAAGGCTGAGCGTTCAAATCTATTTCTGAGGGAGCACCCTCAATATCAGCGTCCACAGGAGGTCCGTCCGGGGGGGACCGCCTCCCCCCTCGGGACTGGCAGGGCCCTGTCTTGAGGAGGAGGCTGGCCGCATTGCATATCACCTGACGGACCCGGGGAAGCAGCACTACCAGAGGCTGACCCCCCCGGTTTTAACGGAGGTGTCCATCCCCTCGGGCGCCACCACCCCCGAGTCGTCTATCTTGGCCCTCTTTGGACGTCCCTCCCTCTGCTGCTTCTCAGTCTCTGAATCTTTAGAGACAGGCTCAGGGTCTGGAACTGTATCCCTCGTACCGTCACTCTTTGACCCAGCCTTACCCTTTCCAGGGCCACGCTTTTTAGCCTTTTTTGATCTTACTTCAGTAAAGCCATCTGGGTCCACCCCCTTAGCCTCCATCGGCTCACACTCTGGGTCAATCTGAGTAGTGGATTCCGTACTCGGTCTCTCATCCTGTCCAACCTCCTGGCTAGTCCTGAGCTCAGAACTCGGGGGTGCCTTTGTATCCTCCGGTAGAACCTCGTCATCACCACTGCCTTTCCGGAATCTACAGTCTCGATAAACATGATCAGTTTTTTGGCAGAAATTGCACTTCTTAGGCAGTGGACATTCCTTGAAAACATGCTCGGAGCTACCGCAATTCCTACACGTGCTCCCATAAGATTCTTGTCTGTGACCATATTTACCGCACCTCCTGCAGAAGTCCGGCATTCCATTACAATAGAGGTCACCATTCACCGTTCCAAGCCTAAAGCGGACTGGTGGCAGAAACATCTAGCCTTTATCATCTTGTCTTATCACCGCCAAAAAGGTTCTTTTGCATGTCCAGATCCCGCAAACGTTTAACACTCGCTTCTGGAACTTGACTTTATCAAAATAATGGTCCATAAACCGAGTCACTTCTAAATCTGAAATGAAAGGAGAAAACATTTTGACCACAATCACATCTCTTTCATCAAAGTGCTTTTCAATATCTATACCCTCTGACCGCAAAGACAAATTCTTTTTCGTAAGAACCTCTCTAAGTACTCCAGCATCCACAAAGGTTACATCATATTCTGCCTTTTTTGGGTAATCCTGTAGAGACAAAATTAAACCTTTGTAACATCCAAGGACTCTGCCAAGGATATACTCCACCACAGATTTGACATTGTACTTGTGGTTCGCTCCACTGAGACACAGCCTCAGGGAGTCCTTCAGCTGGGCAAATTCCGGCACCTTGGTAAATGTATGCACCATGGTAAACCAACAAACACACTGTCTTCTAGGGCCACCGAGTGAACGCCCAGAAGTCGCTGGGGGGGGGATCGTAACTCGTTTCCCCGGGACTAAGCCTTCCCCCCCAATAGCAACAGGTGGGTGAAGTCCAGGCAATAAACCCGGACGATCCCACCAGGCCGAGCGGAAGGGTACCCAAGGAACCTTAGCTTTGACTTGCTCACAAATGTAGAATCACTGATCAGCCTTTTTTTTTTTTTTTTTTTTTTTTAGTTGATCGCCACCAAAATGGCAGCGGGGTTTTTTAGAAAAATAATTTGAACATATTTACAAATACATTTTTACAAAGTAATATTCATAACCAAACATAACTCAGTTACATATAAACCACAAATCAGAATACAATATAAACATTTTCAAATAAACAAATACAACAAAAACAACAACCTAATCCCATTTTCACATAATTACAAAATCAACGAATCCCACCCTTCCAAGCATAATATTTTGGAGGTATTTGGACCACTATACACGGACTGCGCAGATCCAAAGGGTATTGGCAAAATGATTTATTTCCCAAGGTAGGGTACAGTAAGCACACACAATGCGTTTCGGGACCAGCAAGTCCCTTTTTCAAGTGTATCACACTACAATAAAACATCAAACATTAAAATTCATAAATATCATAAATACCAATCGGAAATATGATAAAAAATGAATAAAATTAGTATTAAGTCATTGTGGGAATATGCAACAAGTATGACTTATATATAATATATATATATTTATATATTAACTAAATGAATGAATAAATAAATAATTAGTGCTCAATAGTTCCAAAGAATCCATTAGCAAAAATTCAAGCAAATAAGTTTAAACAGTGGATTAATGCTATAGAATAAACATCTTTTGATAGTCATAAGCATAGGCAGGTTAATTGCATGAAGCAGCATTGATATATAATGATTGCTTAAGGTAACAAAGGAATACTATGATGTGCCTCTGTCATGTAAATAGTGCAAAATTAGCATAAACTTACCTCCCTCCAAGAGGAGTTTTAGATCTCACCAGAACTGTTCAAGTTTGAAGTGCCATGGCATTAGCATATAAATAGGGTTCTAAAGTTTGCATTGCGCATGCGCTAAAATACCAATTCGCGCGTATTCATTGAGGCCAAGGTGTAGAAGGCTTCAAAAGGCATACTGGGCATGCTCAAAGGGGTATATACGAGCATGCCCAGTTGCTTCATGTTACGAGCTTATGAAATGAGCAGTGAAATTGCTCGTTATTCAAAAATTCCTACACCAAATGGATATTTAAGTTTAGGAATGATAGAGGACTAATATAAATGTTTCAAATGGATTAATAGATTGATTTAATTGGTGGAAAAAGAATGAAAATGAGGCTCTCACAGATATATAAAGAGATAGGGAGTTACTATGTTTTCCTTATGACATTAGCTATAGAATAAATACATAATTAATGGACAGTAAATTAGCACTGTATACAATACACATCCATATAAAAGGAATCCATAAATACACCCATATAAAAGGGTATTGTTATGTTGCCCCAAGAGTGCTTGAATGAGGGAAAAAAAAAAATAGATTAATATTAGTATACAGAACCAGAAGAATTATATCTTATAGAGTTCAACATATTAAGTGTGCTCCGTTTTATAAAATATTTAACACTGCTAGAATCCCGTTATATCTTCCAAGGCTTCATTGAGCCCTTCAGGGGACAAGGTTTTCATTTTAAATATCCAGAACATCTCTCTCTGTTTCAAAGTGTTGAATCTGCTGGAATTTTTTATATTAACATGATCAATTGGGATTATCATAAAGCCTTTAAAATCATTCTTATGTTTGAGTGAGGCATGACGGGACACACTATGCTTTTGGAAGCCATTAGTTACATTTGAACGGTGCTTGTTGATTCTCTCACGTAGGCACATTGTAGTTCTTCCTATGTATTGGAGGCCACATGGGCACTCCAATAAGTAAATTACATAGGAGATAGAGCAGTCCAATCTGTGTGAGAGTTGAAATGTTTCATTGGTGGTATTGCTAGTGATTGAAGTTGTATTGTGTGTTTGTTATATTAAGACAACACTTACACTTCTTGTGTCCGCATTTATAGCTGCCTACTGAAACGCCCGAGGAATCTGTGTTTTGGGGTTGTATAGTATTGGAATTATCACGTAGGCGACTAGGGGCAATCAGATTTTAATGTTTTAGCATGCCTGAATGTAATTACAGGTTGAGTTGGTAGGCTTTTTTTGAGATAATGGTCATTTTTAAGTATATGCCAGTGTTTCTCTAATATGGTGCGAATATTATTATGAGCACCATTAGAAGTCGTGATGAAGTTACTTTTAAAAGCATCATTGGCTTTTCCTTTATTTTTGTTCCTAGGGGCTAGGTATTGGGCCTGGGATAGTTTGCTGGCTCTAATTTCGGCTGCCTTCACTATTCCTTGTGGATAATTTTTTTCCATAAACCTTTCTTTTAGATTACTACTTTGGAGGACGTAATCTTCATCACTGGTACAATTCCATCTAATACGCTTAAATTGCCCGTACGGTACATTGTGTTTCCATTTGTAGTATTGTTCACTACTGAAATCAAGAAGGCTGTTGGAATCTACATTTTTTAAAAATGTCCGAGTAGTGATGCCCTCAGTGGAACCCACCAGAATTAGGTCCAAAAATTCTATTTCAACGGGTTTTGTTTTCCCCAAGAATTTTATTAAGCATAATATTTTAACCTTGTAACCAAATCAGACGTACACAAAGCTCTATTTTCTCTAGCTCTTTTTACTGACTCTATATCACAAATAGGTTTTGCGAAACATATAAAGTTCCTATCAAAATTTCCCATACTTCTAGTAATTTTATCATGTATCTCTTTAGACTTAATATACTCTCTAAATTCTTCACCTTCTCTCAATACCTCTTCTACAATTATATTTATTTCCTCAACCTTTTTAAGGCTAAACTAGCCACTGAAATCTCAACTAACTCTTCTTCCTCCATTACCTCCCCAACTTCACTAGAGGTCTCCTGTCTAGCTTCAGGTTCTCTAGTCCTAATAGATTTCCTCTTTCTTTCTTTCCTTCTTACTATCCTACTCTCACTTTTCTCTGCTGCAAAACTAAAGGATGCCCCTTCTAAGCTTTGTTCTCCAAAGCTAAAAGCACCTGGATCTAACTGCACTTCCTCAGCTGAGGCACTAACCTCCCCAGCAGTATCAGACTGCGCCTCTCCTGCCTTGCCTCTATCTGGACATTGTCTAAATAAATGTTCAGAAAACTAATGGGCAAATAGCTAAATCACAAAGTATGTGCAAGACAAGTAGCAATAAACCAAAAAAAAATTTATGCTCACACATGAGTAAGAGTCCAATCATATAATTTATGAAGGAACTAATAAACACAACAACATATAAACACATGGGGGAATCCAAGAAAAGACCAAATGAAAAATAAACATATACAAAAGCAGGAAAATCAGGAAATCACATAGTGGAAGTACATGGAAGATCCAAAAAAGCACAATATAAAATATATATCTATATATAACTACTTGATAAATAGGGTGTTAAAGATCTTTGTGTAAAAAATACACCTAAGAACTATAAGAAAATGAACCATAAATCATGATATATAATATATAAAATATGTGCTCAGGAAACCACGTATAACATAGGTAAAATGTCCTGAAAAAACCCACCTAAGTAGCAAACACCTCGACGCGTGTTTCGCCACAGGCTTCGTCCAGAGGAATGATTGTAATGTCATGTGTAATGGTATTTAAACCCCACCCTACCAATAAGGAGCCACAAAACACACCTGAACAAATAGCCCAGATAGCAAAAAAGGTACCTGTAGCACACATGATATAAGCCACCGCCGCCATCTGGGAAGATACTGAGCATACGCGAGCAACTAAATAAAGACGCGCGATACCATAGAAATAGTATAATATAACTGCGCATGCGTGAGATAATAGAAAAATATCGCGGGTTCTGTGAAAAACATTCACAGAACGTTATTAACAATCAACGATACACTGGTAATGCGCAGAAGAAAAAGCGCCACATCATAAAATAATATAATCGCGCATGCTCAGAAAGATGTATTAATACCAGCGGAGCTGAAAAAATTACCATATGGAAATACACCAAGTATAAAAAATGTATAAAACAAAGAGCATGATGAATACAGACCCAATACAAAGGATGCACTCCTAAATTAATAGAAGAAGCACTATAACATGTAATTAGCATAATGACACATGCTTAAACAAAGGATAAAATATGTAATACAATGAATACAAAAAACTACAAACAATGCTATAAAGCACAAAATATGTAATAAAGTAAAAAAAAAAAAAAAAAAATTTAAAGTGTAGACACACAAGTACACTGTATGTTCAAATATATAAGTAAATAAATAAATAGGTATAAGAGGGACCAACGTAACACACATAAAAAACAAAACACATCAAGGAATATATATGAATAGGTCCCAATAAAGTCCCTTCATTCTATCCTACTCTCACTTTTCTCTGCTGAAAAACTAAAGGATCCCCCTTCTAAGCTTTGTTCTCCAAAGCTAAAAGCACCTGGATCTAACTGCACTTCCTCAGCTGAGGCACTAACCTCCCCAGCAGTATCAGACTGCGCCTCTCCTGCCTTGCCTCAATCTGGACATTGCCTAAATAAATGTTCAGCAGTACCACACCCATGGCATAATTTCACAGTATCACAATTATCCGCGTCATGACCTTGTTGGTGACGTTTTTCACAAATTTTAACATTACAATCCTCTGTCTTGTGCCCGTACCCCTTACACCTACCACAGAAATCCGGACGACCTCTAAAAAAAATCACCCGAAATCCTTCCTACCTTTATCCTCGCCGGTGGCAGGAATAAGGAACCATCAGGATTTCGTTTAATTTTACAGTGAAAACGACGTTTACAGGTTCAAAAACCAGTGGCATTTAAGATCTTACCTTTAGGAATAATAGAATGACAATGTTTTAACAGTACTAACATAATGTCCTTTTCCTCTACGTACGGGCTGTACATTTTAACAATGCACAGCAACTCATCTTCTGGAAAATGGGGGACCACGGTTACTCCCTCCAGCCCAGGATCCGCAGCAAGCCTCCTGAAGTCCTCCAGAAGAGTCCTTAAGTAATATCGGCTTGAAAAAGTCACATCATATTCCCCACGCTTGGGGTAGTCCATAAGAGAAAGTACCATCTCATGCTTAAGTTTAAACAGTCCCAGCAAAATGTCCTGGCAAACAAAACGTTCTCCTTTAACGCAACGGAAAGATTCCGCTACCAGAATCCTCACCGAATTTTCTACTCTCTGATGCTCTGGAACTCCCGCCATCTTCACAAAGACCGGAAAACACCCCCAAAACCGGAACCAACTCCAGGAACCAAGGAACCTGTCCACCAGGAAACTTGAACACCGGAATCAGGAACCGGACCTCAGAAAGGACTCCACCTCAACGACCTCCAGAAAAAGGAACACCGGGACACGGATCCACCAGGAGCGACCAACTGGACACGAAACCCCGGATCAAAGAACCTCTGGACCACGTCAACAGCAGTGGACTCCACGGTACCCTAAGGAAAAGATACCTGAATGATCGCTTCCCGTTGCCCCGGGACTAATCCTGCCTCCCAATAGCAGCAACCGAGTGAAGTCCCCTATGGAGACGATCCCGGAGGGCAGAGAGGCAGGGTACCCGAGGCACCTTCTGACCAGACCAAGTGCAGCACGATAAGATTGAATAAAGCTTTTATTACAACCAAGTCTCAAGCAAAAATTACAAAGGTACTGCAACTGAGTTACAATACCACAATTCAGGCTAAATCTTTCATCCTTAAGGGATGCGGCGCAACATACGGCGAAAGGAAATACATCCTAACACTACATGCTGCACTACAAACGATAAGATTTTTTACATTTTTATTTATGAAATTACAAAACATAGCTCTGTCAAGTAAACATCAATCAGAAACACAGTTCTGTCATATAGGAATCAATCAATCATAAATAAATACAATATCAGTTAAGAAGATCAGTCATCACTAAAAAGAACATTCCAAAGCTTAAAATTCCAGGTTTTGTTCGCTCTGGTCCTACCAACTCTTTTTACGTCAAATAAATAATAAATATACATTTCACTTAGTGCCAAACGGACACATTGTCTTTCAGTAATAAAATCTTTAGAAAACACAAGGATGTTCCGCACAGTCCATAAAGCATATTTGACGCAATTTAAAAAAGTCCATAAAACTTGCTCTTTCTCTTTTGGTAGTTGGCACAAACCGTACAAAACAGTCTCATAATTTAGGTGTTTTAGTTCCGTTAAGAATTTCAGCATATCTCCAACTTGGCTCCATACCACTCTTGCGTACGCACAGTTCCAAAGTAGATACAAGGTGGTTTCGTCGTCACAGCAATAAGGCCGCGGGCAGCAAAACGTGCGACTGTAACCACGCATATATTGGAAGTTCTTGGTGGGTAGTACATCATGCGCCACCTGCCATGCAATGTCTTTAAGTTTATTACTCAGGTATGGAGCAGAAGTCTTTGTCCAAATTGCCTGGCAGATCTTAAAGGTGTAGTTAGCAATTGGAGTCATCGTATCTTTCTCGCGGTGGAGTTTCATGATCTTCCTCGGGACCCTCAGTACAGTTGCGTCGAGTTGGTTTAGTTGTAGTTCTTTCAATGTCTTGTCCAGTATCAGATATTGGGAGGGGCAATCAATTAAAATGGGTGCAGATAGGGATGGGTAAAACCATTTGTTCTTCCTAAAAACATGGCCGGCTGCATACCTTAGATAAAAACTCCAGTCATTGTGTAAAAACAGGTTTCTAAAACACAAACAAAAGAAGTTAATAACTAAAACCACAGATAATTCCGGCACACCCATTCCTCCTTTTAACTTCGTCTTCGTCTGGTACCGCGCATACTTGATCTTGGTGGATTAAAACCTCTAAAACAGACTTCATGCGGTTTACTAAAACCTTTGATAAAATCTTGTAATCCGTGTTTAAAAGTGTAATGGGCCTCCAATTCTCTAAAAGGTTGCGATCGCTTTTTTTAAAAAGTAAAGTAATTATTCCAGTTCGCCATGACACAGGTAAAATCGTACATTTCTTCGCTTCTTTAAAAATGAAAAGTCATTACGTAAAAAATATAAGAATGTTAAATAAAACTCCACAGGGAGACCGTCCGAACCTGGGGTCTTCCCCTTGGCGAAACTCCTGATAGCTAAAATTAACTCGTCGCCAGTTAAAACATCTGATAAAAGTTCATTATGTGGAGTTAAAACACTCTTAAAAGATCCTAAAATGTCATTTAGAAAAGTCTAAACAATATCCTTATTGCTAAATAAATACTGGTAAAAAGCATGAGTTTTTTTCCAACATACCCTTATTACTTTTCTCCTTCTCCAGTTCTTCGAAGGGTTTCTTGGCTTCTGTAGTTTTTTTTTTTAAAAGAAACGTGAACATTTTTCATGGGTTTCCATGTGTTTAACTTTGGACATATAAACAATCTTTCCCCTTTTTTTGTATAAAATACTCTATTTCTTAAGTTTTAAAATCTTTTCATTCACATCTATACCAATCTCCCTTAATTTATATAGCGTCTGCAGATGCAAGTTGAGCCTCCTATACCAAGCTTTTTTCTGCTTTGCGACACTTCTTCCCATATCTAGAAAAAAGTCTTTCAGCCTTGGCTTAATGGACTCCCACCAATCTAAAATATTATCAAACTTGCACTTTTCATGACATAATGCAGCATACAGTCGGGAAAAACCTGTTATTACCATCTCTTCCTGGAGTAAGGAGGTATTCAGCCTCCAAACACCCTTCTTTCTTGGTTCGCCTGACGCCTCTAAGGTAACTTGTAGACACTTGTGGTCTGAAAATAAATTAGTCTGTAAATGAAAAGCAGAGAGAGTAATATTTTTCAAAAGACAAAAGTCAATCCTAGACTTAAGGGTCTCATTCTCCCAGGTGTACCCAGGATCCGTGGGGTTTAAAGACCTCCAGCCATCTGTCAGCTGGAAATCCGTAATCATGGCTTCTAACATTTTGCGTGTTGTCATATCTCACGTTCTTAAATGATCCATGTCTCTGCTCACTCGACCGCAAACAGTTAGTCCCCACACAGGACAGTGGGCACTGTCCCAGGCATGAAGAGTTGCAGGGTCTCAAACAGCTTGGCACGCTCTTCTGTTACGGGAGAAGCATATACATTAAAAAATCTTATAACCTGGTTATTAATGGAGACCTCTAGAGACAAGGCACGTCCAGGTACTATCTCCTGAAATGACATGAGAATAATGTTAGGGTTGTTACACAGGATCCCAAGTCCCGTATTCTTAGACTGGTTATCCCCTGACCATATGGAGAAACCATGTTCCCACTCTTTTTTCTTAGGTCAGCGTAGTTGATGTCATAATCTAAACACTCCTGTAAAAAGAATAAGTCAATGTTCTCGTTTTCTGCAAATGAAAAAAAGGCAGCTCTCTTACTAGAGCCCCTTACACTCCTCACATTCAGGGAGGCAATACGTATAGTAGACATCCCTCTGTTCAAGGTGGTCCAGAATCATATTCCTCAATGTGCCCTGTGCCGCTGAGAGCAGAGTCAGACTCCGCTACTTGTGCATCTCCAGGGTCAGAGGCAGGGACGTCAGGTGGTCTTCCAGGAGACCTTGAAAGCTGTAGTAATATTGGTCTTATAACAGTCTTAGCTGGTGCTCTTCTGACTAGAGAGAGTTCTGAGGATGTAGATTTCTTAGTCACATTCTCTGTAAGCCCCTCCCTCTCAGCAGGCTTTCTCTTTGGGCATTGAGCGGACTGGTCCATGGCTTCCGCCCCATCCAGCGGGGCGGCGGCCTTGGCCAGGGGCGTACCCCTAGCTTCAGCCCCCCTCCCGCCTTCAGGGGTTTCTGGCACAGTGGACTCACCCTCTACCACGTCGCCCTGAGACTGAGACATGGACACGCTCTCCTCAATCGTATCCTCTCTCCCAGCAGCAGTTGCGACCTCACATGCAGATGATGTAGCTCCCATAGAACTTGCAGCAGGTTCCTCCCCTTCCATAGCAGTAGAAGCTGGTTGTGTAGACCTTGGGTGTGGCTCCGGGTGTGGTGCAGGGTGGGGTCCGGACTGTGGTTCAGCTAGAGTGGACTTGACTTTATCCGCATAAGTTTGGGCTCGGTCAGGACAGTTACTAAAGGTGTGCCCAGAAGTAAAACAAATGTTACACTTCACAATATTTTTACAGTCTGCTGCCGCATGCCCGTACTCCATACATTTCTTACATTTTGCTGACCGGTCAAACTTTTCGCATCTATGGCAAAACGTGCCATATTTTATTATAAAATAAACGGCCGCGCTCCCGGCCAATTCTGAAAAAAGAAGGGAGATGGATCTGGCCGCCCCTCCCTGCCACAGAAAAGTCCTCCCGCAATTTCACAAAATATTTATACTTCCCCGTCCACAGTTCTTGGGAATTATAAAATTTCTCATGTTTCTGAATAATGGCATACTTATTTAAGAAACGTGCAATGTCCTCCTCCTTCACATGAGGGCTCATCATGTGAACCACCACCAAAAATTCCTCATCATAAAGCACAGTAAATGTGAGTCCTCTGAGAAAGTCCCCCCTCATCTTCTCCCTCAGTACAAGCAAAAAAGAACGGCAAGCAGCAGCTGAGGTTAAAGTGAGGGTATACTTCCCCGGAGCTTCTTGTATGGCTAAGATATTAGTTTTGCATACATGCAGATAGTCAATCAAAATGTCCCTTACCATATACTTAAGGTCCACTTTCTCCCGGATAGTCTCATGAACATCGATCCTGAATGAGTCTCGGATTTTGTAATCGTTCCTCCCGACTTGGAGAACGGTTGCGCAGTCCAGCGTGTGTGTCATTCTTATGGCCACCGCCGCGATCCCTCCTTGGTGTCTCAAGGGTTATAGCCAAAAGGCCGAGAAGTGATAACCTGAAATGGTTTCGAAGTAAGGTAGGCCCCTCGGACCAACCCTCCACAGCCAAAGAAGAAGAGTTCTCGTTTTCAAAAGTCAAGGTGAAAGACAGGAGGAAGAGAATAAAAAAATCTCCATAAGCCCCTCCTCCTTTAGACCACACCCACTCACGTACCTGCACCGACCGACAGCATCGTTGCTTCCTGATGAAGGAAAGGTTTTGTTGTGTTTTTTTTTTGTTTTTATCTTTTTGTTTTTGTTTTTATTTCCTTTCAAATTTAAAATTTCCTATATTGAAAAAGCAGACAGAGATAAGCTAATATTCCAAGACGTTTACTTGGATCTCTGCCTCATCTTTCTCCTTTTACGCTTCAGTCTGCGCATACGCTTCTTCTTCCACTTGGCTCTCATCCTGAGAAGACAAGCTTTCTTCAGATTTTTTTTATCAAAGGTCTCAAAGCTGTGCCAACGAAACACCAGTGCACGGAAAAAAGTGACGGGTGCCACTGAAAAAAACGTGCAAAGGATGCGGTCTATCGCAAAACCCATCTCAAAAGAGAATGGGTCCTCCGAAACTGTCCCCAAACTCAGAGCCAAAAGGCCCAAGAGTAAGGGGGCTGAACCAACCCAACTGCCAAGAAAGGAGGGTCAGATCTTACTTGGTTTCCTCTTAGGCTGCCACCACCAAGAGTACTACCAAGCCAGCTACTTGCATCAGTCTCCTCAAGGGCTGCCACCCCAAGAGTACTACTGAGCCTGCAACTGTTGTCTATCTCCACAAAAGCAGAGACAGACACTGGAGAGCAAGGAAGGAGGGAACCCGAAGGCCACACACTCCAACCCCTAGACTTCGGGTAGGACCCAAAAGGGTTTCCGCACCCCTACATCTATACACACAGTGACAAACGTGACAAATAAAAAATGAATAAATAAGTGAATAGAGTGCCAGTGTACTGGCCCAGTCTATCCGCCGGATCTATAAAAACTACCCATGCTGGATAAACCAAGCAATAGGGCGAGTGCTTCAAAAGTGTTTCAAGTGCGTGTGCAATGTGCCATACTCAGTGGGTTTCCCACGCCCAGTGAGTTCAGGCACCTCTGGAGTCACCGTCCCCAGAGGCACTTGCACCATGAGACCTTCGGAAGCTTTCCCGGCCTAATGGCCTCGATCCCAGGACACCTGGTCCTACCCTGGTGTGGTTCTCTGCCTATTTTCACAGTCTTCAGTTGACTCCCTACAGTGGGTTAAACACTCCCACTGGCGGAACCAACCTACTAGCTGCTACTGATAAGAACAGATTTTTTTTTTTAGTTGATCGCCACCAAAATGGCAGCGAAATCCTACCGACCTTTATCCTGGCCGGTGGCAGGAATAAGGAAACGTCAGGATTTCACTTAATTTTACAGAAAAAAACGGCGTTTGCAGGTCCAGAAACCGCTGGAGTTTAGGACCTTACCTTTAGGAACAATAGAATGACCATGTTTTAACAGTACCAACATAATGTCCTTTTCCTCTACATACGGGCTATACATTTTTACAATGCACAGCAACTCGTCCTCAGGAAAGTGGGGGACCACGGTGACTCCCTCCAGCCTAGGATCCGCAGCAAGCCTCCTGAAGTCCTCCAGAAAAGTCCTTAGATAGAACCGACTTGAAAAAGTTACATCATATTCCCCTCGCTTGGGATAATCCATGAGCGAAAGTACCATCTCATGCTTACGTTTAAATAGTCCCAACAAAATGTCCTGGGACACAAATCGCTCTTCTTTCACACAACGGAAAGGCTCTGCTACCAGAATCCTCACCGAATTTTCAACTCTGTGGAACTCTGGGACTCCCATCTTCACAAAGACCGGAACAAAAGCTGCAAGACCGGAACCAACTCCAGGAACCAGGAAACTGGAACACCCGAATCAGGAACCGGACCTCAGAAAGGACTCCACCTCAATGACCTCCAGAAAAAGGAAACCCCAGGATACGGATCCACTGGAACACGACCAACTGGACACGAATCAGCGAACCTCTGGACAACGTCAGCGGCAGTGGACTCCACGATACCTACAAGTAGATACCTGAATGATCGCTTCCCGTTGCACCGGGACTAAGCCCACCCCCCAAAAGCAGCATCCAGGTTAAGACTTAAAAAGCCGATCCTAGAAGGCCAAGGGGCGGGGTACCCGGGGCACCTTCCAGCCAGACCAAGTGAAGCACGATAAGATTTTTTTTTCAGTTGGATTCCCCTCAAAGGGGGAAACTTTTTATTAAAATACATAAGTTTTAACAAAATGTACAAATCAACAAAAGTTCCAATGTTACATAAAAACAAACCTACAAAATCTTGTAGAATTTATATAATAGAGCCCCACTCCCATAAAAACCATTTCCTTAATAAAAGTGGGTGATGTTTTTGATAAATATTTATACATTTCGCTTAAAAACAATATTGAAACATCTTCAACAGGAATACAATCATGTTTAAAAAGCAATATATTCTGTGCCGCCCACAACGCAAATTTTGTACAGTTTATTATTTTCCATGCAAACATTTTATTGGTTTTATTTGAACACTCCAAGCACCCGTAGAGGGCTGCATCCAAAGAAATGTCTCTAATAGTAGTAACTTTCTGTATCAAGGGCAGGAAGCGGCTCCAAACTAATGTGGCAAAGTAGCATGACCATAATACATGTTCTGGAGTCTCTTCTTCCCGGCTTCCCGCCCTTGGGCATTCTGGGGTAGCTACCAGCCCTTTACGATGCTGGAACATTCTGCATGGAAGGCAGTCGTGGGCGGCACTCCAAGCGATGTCCTTCTGTTGGTTTAAAAGATATTTAATATTAGTCATCTCCCACACTTTTAAACTCTTATTTTCATAAAAATTTTTAACAGGAGTGAATAAAATCTGCGCTTTTATACTATGTTAAACTTTACGGCTATTTTTAAGATCAATTACGTTTAGATTACTAAGGTTAAAAGACACGATTTTTCCTAAAATTAGATAGTGATTAGGAAGGTTAAAAGCATGAGGAGAGCTTTAAAACCATATCATACCAATTATGTCTTCTCATGAAAAACCCAATAAAATAACGTAAAAAATAAGCCCAATAATGATCTTTAAAAAAGCCATTAAAAACATAGCAAAAATATTTAATTAAAATGAAGGTTCTAAAATCCGGGAAATCTTTTCCTCCTAGCGCTTTAGGTTTGGTTACTTCCTCCCTCCTAAGTTTCTCCATTTTAGAGCCCCAAAAGAAAATAAAACAAGTCCTAGTTATTCTCTGGAGCTTCCTCTCAGGGGGAGGAAACACTAGACTGAGGTATAATAAAATAGGGAGTATAACCATCTTGATAATTAAAACCTTACTTTCCATTGTTAACTTGCGCAGACTCCACATACTTATTTTTTGGTTAATTTTCTGGGCTACCAGATCCCAGCTTAAAATACCATTATTAGATTCATCGAAAGAGACCCCCAGGATCCGTACCGAGCCAGACTCAGGGACGGGAGTATTACCTAAAACCAGATTTCCAATATTTAAAACACTGCACTTATTAAAATTAACTTTAAAACCTGATGCGCAACAGAAGAAACGTGTTTGTTTTAAAGCTTTTTGCAGTGCTAGGGTGTCCCTACATAAAATCGTTATATCGTCCATATAACCCACTACTTTGGCCTCGAGTCCCCCCCCCCCGCCTGGGAGGGGGACTCCTCGGATCTGTTTGTCATTACGCATCATATTTAAAAGAGGCTCAATCGCACAAATAAATAGTAGTGGGGATAAGGGACACCCCTGCTCAACACCTGATTTTAAAATCACGCCCTGAGTCTTAAAACCATTAACTAAAATTTTACTAGAGCAGTTATGGTAAAAGGCTTTTAGGGAGGCTATAAAACTCTGAGGCATGCCCATCCTTTCTAAAACCTTAAAAAGATAAAAATGTGATACCCTGTCAAAAGCCTTCTCAAATTCCAATGACAATACTGTATGGCTAGGGAGCTTTTTCTTTCTTTAGTATCGCAAATAATATCTTTTAAAAGGTTCAAAGTGTCCCATGAGCTTCTCCCGGGGATACCACAAACCTGATTAGGGTGTATAATCTCACTTACAGTGCTGGCCAAAAGTATTGGCACCCCTGCAATTCTGTCAGCTAATACTCAATTTCTTCCAGAAAATGATTGCAATCACCAATGCTTTGGTAATAATATCTGCATTTATTTTGCTTGCAATGAAAAAACACAAAAGAGAATGAAAAAAAAAGTCAAATCATTGATCATTTACACAAAACTCCAAAAATGGGCCGGACAAAAGTATTGGCACCCTCAGCCTAATACTTGGCAGCACAACCTTTAGACAAAATAACTGCGAACAACCGCTTCCGGTAACCATCAATGAGTTTCTTACAATGCTCTGCTGGAATTTCTCCAGGTCCCTGAGATGTGAAGGGCGCCTTCTCCAAACTGCCATTTTGAGATCTCTCCACAGGTGTTCTATGGGATTCAGGTCTGGACTCATTGCTGGCCACTTTAGAAGTCTCCAGTGCTTTCTCTCAAACCATTTTCTAGTGCTTTTTGAAGTGTGTTTTGGGTCATTGTCCTGCTGGAAGACCCATGACCTCTGAGGGAGACCCAGCTTTCTCACACTGGGCCCTACATTATGCTGCAAAATTTGTTGGTAGTCTTCAGACTTCATAATGCCATGCACACGGTCAAGCAGTCCAGTGCCAGAGGCAGCAAAGCAACCCCAAAACATCAGGGAACCTCCGCCATGTTTGACTGTAGGGACCGTGTTCTTTTCTTAGAAGGCCTCTTTTTTTTTTTTTCCTGTAAACTCTGTTGATGCCTTTTCCCAAAAAGCTCTACTTTTGTCTCTATTTGTCTTTATTCAAGTCTGCATAAAACTTCCGTTTTTCCAGGGCTTTCTGCCTACTACGGTCTATAAAAAATTGTTTAATACGAGCTTTCATTTTTTCCCACCAAGAAATAATGGACTTGTTAGAATCTCTCTCCCGTCTGCATCTCTTATAAAAGACAATAAAATCTGATAAAACCTGCGGATCTGATAAAAGAGAAATGTTTAGTTTCCAGGACTTTTTTGTAGTACGTTTTAGATCACCTGTTTTGATTTTAAAAAATAAAACCTTATGATCTGATAAAACGTTACTAAGAGGTTTACAATAAGAAGGCATCAAAGAATAAGAACAGAATATAAAATCAATCCTAGATTTACAAAATGAGTTACCCCGAGTGATACCAGCCTCCTCTGACTCATGACTGTTGCATTTCTTGTATACATCCTGCAAATTAAAATCTCACAATATTTCTTAAAATGCCAGAGCTTTTATCATAGTTTATGCTGGTAGCACTAGATAACCGGTGTTCCCCTTTAAAAATACAATTAAAGTCACCAGCTAAAATTAAAGGCACGGAATCACTAATAAATAAGGGCAACATCTCCAACATCTCTATTCTCTTCTTTCTATCTGTAGCAGCATAAAAATTTAAAAATTGCCATCTAAAACCATTAATATATGCCTTCACAAGTAAAATTCTGCCTGGTAAAACCTCTAAAATATCCTCAACTAAAACATTTCCCTTAAACAAAATAGCTACCCCAGCTGAATTAGGTTCATTAGAACCTAACCAAATGGAGGGTCCATATTTCCAGTCTCTCTTATACTTTAGTATAATCCAGCCGGTGAGGGATGCAGCATTCCTGTAGGAAAAACACTGTAGCGAGTATAGAAGATAAAAAATCAAAAACTGTGGCTCTTCTTCTCTTGGAATGTATACTCCTCACGTTAAAGGACGCCCCGATTATTTCATCCATTGGTGGATATGTGGAGATAAGGACACACAAAAAATCATCTTCACCAGCAACTTATAAAGACTCTTCACCACTGGAGCCCCCTCAGACTCAATTTGGTCTTAATTTTCTTTTAGGTCGGTAAACCCACACACCGCCGTTAGGTTTCTGACATCTTCATGTGTCAGAAACGCCGCCGATGGCGATATCAGGTTCAACTCCTCCGATTCCTGGTCTGCTAGAACTTTGTATCGGTTGGCAGCCTCCACCAAAGCCAATTTCTTCTTCCTTGGTGGGCCGGCCTTTTTGCGTAGACTTCTGCGTCTGCTTTTAACCAA
The DNA here is from genome assembly GCA_947044405.1 of Leptodactylus fallax. Classification (NCBI taxonomy): domain Eukaryota; kingdom Metazoa; phylum Chordata; class Amphibia; order Anura; family Leptodactylidae; genus Leptodactylus; species Leptodactylus fallax. Next base: position 120,020 of record CAMRHE010000477.1, on the reverse strand, counting down.
ATTAAAATCTGCGCTATCAGATGTTTCTTGGGGAGTAGGGCTTATGACAGTTCCGGATGATTTGTCATCTTGTGTATGATCTATAAGTGGGAGGGGCGTATCTGCCCACACTATGTCCGGGACACTGTCCTCATTATCTGAGGCCATGGGTGAATGAAATTCGTCCATTTCGTCTTCTGAAACGATTTGTGGCTCAATTGATGGCAAAGGGACTGTTTTTTTGTTTGAATTCCCCGCCTGAATTGTAGCAGAACTGTGGACAGCAACTTGAGGAGCAGCCGTCCCCCTCCCTTTTTTTTCTGGCTGCGTGCCAAGAATAGTCACTGTTTCTGCATCAGCAGATTGATACACCTGGGCAATGATTTGAATATTAGAACCCCGCTTTGCTTTCTCCACAGGGAACTCTTGAGGAGAGGGAGGTAATGGAGGGTAAAGTGCTTGGCTACCATGAGCCTTTGCATCTTGTTTTGGAGTAATTAGCATATTAAGTGCCCGCCTCCCTTCCTCAGTACTAGATACATGGGAAGAGGGTGGTGCCACAGAGGTGTTCCCATGATCCTTTGCGTGGGTAATGACGTCATGAGGGGGCGGGGCTTGGGATTCCCTTTGTTCATCAACGGCTGTTAGTTTAATTTTCTCTGTAACAGCGCCGGTCTGTGCGGGGGGGGGGGGGGGCTAGGAGGCCGCTGCGGCTCTGCAGTTCGCTCAGCTGATGTCTCCTGGTCCGCAGCACCAGAGACATCAGCGAGCGTGACAGGGTAATAGACTGGACCTTCGTGCAGCCGAGCTGTGTCGGCATAACTACGTGCCGACAGCAGACCCGACGGGTAATCTTTGGCTATATGAGTGCACAGCCCGCACAGATCGCACGCACGGGGCTGCGGGCAGCGAGCGGCCTCATGCTCCGCGCTGCCACAATTCCTACACAAACGGCCCGTGGGACAGGAATCTTGGGTATGCCCAAACATGTAACAGAGCCTACAATAACAGGGCTAGCCAGGATACACGAGAGCCCCTATTACCACCCAAGGAGAAGGACGCCGGCGGGTGCTGCACACCGCCGATAGCCTTAGAATCAGGCTTAAAATGTACCCAAAAGCATAATTTTCCATTAGAAATGCCATAAGCATTCTTTAGTTTGATGCCCCCACGTACCGTAATGCAGTATCTCTGCAGGAAAGCCACCACGTGTGAAGTCTCAGTAAAAGGGTTAAAGAGATGTATGGTCACTGGTTTGTCATCCATCTGGAACATTGGGATGAGTTGGTAATTTCTCAGTTCTGGCGCGTTTGGATTGGTCCTGCAGCGTTCAAATACGTTTAGACATTCCGCCTGCGTTCCAAAAGTGACGTCGTAAGTTCCTCTTGATTCGTTGTCTTGTAAACAAAAAACATCCTGCGACTTGAGTTTTAAAAAAGCAAAAATAACGTCCTGAACAAAAATAGAAAGATTGATTTTCTCTTTCATTTCTGGTCTTGCCAGGAACCTGATGGTGTTTCTCATGCCAGAGAACTCCATTGTAGAAAATCCACTTCCTGACTTGGTCTTAGCCAAGAGGCCGAGAAGCGAAAGCCTTTCGCACTTGTCTTGCAGGATGACTTTCGAAAACAAGCACTCTTCTCCTTTGGCTGTGGAGGGTTGGTTCGAGGGCCCCACTGTACTTAAAAACCATTTCGGGTTATCGCTTCTCGGCCTTTTGGCTAAGATCAAGAAGTGGATCGCTGAGGATGGAGACTGGAGGAATTAGGAACACCATCCGCTTTCTGGTACGGCCAGATGCCTCTCAGAGGATCGACCTTGCGGTCTTTGTGAAGGGAGTCCTTTTCAGGGCTCTGGGGCTACAGCCTTCGGACATTTACTGCCTGCAGGACAACGTTCGGGGGACGTACGACGTGACCTTCGGCACTCAGTCCGAGTGCCTGAACATCTTCCAGCGCTGCCAGCAGATGGCGAATACGGGTGAGTTGAGGGATTACCACCTGATCCCTCTCTTCCAGGTGGACGAGAAGCCGGTGACTGTGCAGCTCTACAACCCGTTCACGGAACCCGCGCACGTGGTCGCCTTTCTGAAGTGCTTCTGCACACCTGTCCGCGGGGGCCAGCGGCTGAAGAACGCTTTCGGGATCCCGAACGGCAAGTCGCGCTACTGGGTCCGCCTCCGCCCGGACCCGAAGGGGATAGGGGGTGTGCAACACCCGCCGGCGACCTTCTCCCTCGGAGGTAACGGGCTACCTGGTCTACCCAGGGCAGCCGAAATACTGCCGCTCGTGCTATCAGTTCGGGCACACTATGGACTCTTGCACTAATGGCCGGCGATGTCGGAATTGTGGTAGCGCGGAGCACGAGGCCACCTGCTGTGACCAGCCCCGAGCCTGCGACTTATGCGGACTGCGCACCCACCTCGCGAAGGACTGTACCCGCGGTATGTTTGTTGCCCGCAGTTACGCTGATGCTGCCCACCCGGATCGGGGTCCGGTGTTCTACCCCGTTACCCTTGCAGAGGTGGAGCCCGATCCCCAGCCGGCTGATGCTGCAGAAATGCCCATGGTACAAGCCCTGGCTAAGTTGCCTCCACTGCGTTTGGCCCCCTCTGTGGATCTACAGGCTGCGGCGAGCGGTGTCATTCCTCCGCAGCCTGAACCAGTGCCTTCCACATCAGCTGTTCAAGGTACTTCGGCTACAGCGCTTACCTTGTGTGAAAGATCCTCAGTGCACCAACCCCGCGTTAGCCCACACCTGAGTCTTCTTTCATAAAAAACCACACTCACCGTGAGTGAGTGTTGGGTCCACAAGATAAATACAAGACAAGCTTTCTAAATTTTATATATTTATTAACCCCTAAATAGGTCGGTATTAACATCTAACACATGCAGTTCAAAACAGATATGCAGATGTATACAAGCATTAACAGTTACTAGTTACAAGATACAGTACCATAAAATAAAAGGGCATAAAGGTGAAATGATTACTTTACCACACATCTCCTTGATGTGGTTCTGTAGTCCAACATTCACACATGCTCTGGTATGTGTGAATAACCAGTGGAGGCAGCGGCATTAACTCCAGCATCTCAGCAACTCATCACAGCAGCCTCTACTCAAAGTAGCATCTTCATAGTAATCTCCCAGTGGTAGTCTCAGCACAATCTCCTGTAGTCTGTCTGTAAAAACTCCCTCACTGGCCTCTTACCTCATCTTTTATACCCTTGATGACACCACCCAGAATGAGGTCATCAATAACAGCAAGTCTGATTAACGCACTCAAGTCACGCTTCTTTGTGTGGAGATGAGACCAAGTGAAATGATACAATGTTATCAACCATGTCTGATCTACCAGCTCAGGCTGACCAATGCATGTTTGTTTGATCACTCAGGGCTGTGTAGGAATTCAATGGAGCCCTGCTGGGATGGATACAAAGCCCTATTGTTCCAGTCCGGCCACTATTGGCAATATACATATGAGTAGGCTGTGCACATTATGAATGAATGGAAGAAAGCGGTAGATACGATACCCAGAGATCAAAATACATCTCTGAATTATAGCCATATTTAAGTGGACTCATCACACCTTGTCTTCAGCGAGCGCTGAGACGTCCTCTGCGGCAGTTCAAGGACCTGCGACTGAAGGACCTATGGCCACGCCTCCCGGCCACGCCCCCTCCGCTTCTGCCGGTCTTCTGCCTGAACCACTGGGTCCTGGAGCCCTCCATGTATCTGCTGTTCCTCTGGAAGCTCTTCCTGGCACTTCTACTGGAGAACCTGCGACTCTGGTGGATCCTAGCACTCATCGCACCAGTTCTGCTGCTGTCATCTCTGCTGTTGATCATCCATCTCAGGGATCTACGGGGGTCGCTCCTGACCCTTTTTCTTCAAAGTCGGATTTCTCCGTTCCTAACACCGGGGACGGCACCGTGGATGTCGTGATAGAAGAGTTCCTATCGCAAGCCATGTCGGATGGTGAGGACAGCGTCCTGGACATCGTCTGGGCCGACTCAGAGCCGTCACCTATGGATACAACCGCAGGTACTTTGATTAGCCCCTCTCCCCAGTCCACGGCCGCTACTGCCCCCAAGTTTAATGTTGCCAAGGCCCGCCGCAAACCTGGTCGTAAAACGGCGGGTCCACTGCCCAAAAAGAAGTCTGCACTTGTCCCGTGTGAAAACCGTTTTAGTGCCTTATCCACGCCCGATGACACTCTCCCCGATGCCCAGCCTCAGGTTGTAACCCCCACCTCCTCTGGCCCTGAACTTGGACCTATTTCCCCTTCCGTAGCCTTCCTGGACTCTGAGGATGTGGGCAACCTCCAGGAGGTCTGCGGGTTCTCTGGCTACCCTGTCTAATTCTACCCTTTTTGTGATGTCCTGTCCCATTGTTCCCCATGTTTCGAGTACTTTCCCTTAATGTCCGAGGCTTGACCTCTAAAACCCGCAGGGCAGCAGCCCTGGATTTTCTAAGCACCTTGCCGGTTGACATTATCTTTCTTCAGGAGTGTGCTTTATCTCTAATGCCATCATTTACTGAGTGGACACTGGGTTCCGCGTACTGGGTCCTGTCAGACGGGTCCAGGAATGCGGGCCTGGGTGTTTTATCCAGGACTGCTAATATCACTGTCTTTGCCCATAAGGTTTTACTCCCGGGACGCCTTCAACGAGTGGACATTGATTTTTCTGGTGTGCGTATACGGGTATTTAATGTTTATGCTCCCGCCATTAAAGCGGATCGGGTTTTATTTATTGAGCATTTGAAATTTATGTTGCCTGGTACTACTCCTACTCTGCTAGTAGGAGATTTCAATTGCATCATTGAACCTACGGGTCGGTCGGGCGCATCCCCAGCATCGTTAGATGCCACAGGTAAATTATTGCTGACAATTGTCCAAGATTTTAACCTGCAGGATGTTTCAGCTGTGGCAAATAACACTAATTACTTTTACACATATCTTTCGGATAGGGGTACGGTTCGTTCCAGGATAGATTTTATTTTTTGCTCCACCTTATTTACTATACAAGAGTTCAAACATATTAGTGTGGGGTTCTCGGACCATGTGGCCTTACTAGTGTCAGGGGTTAAGTCCCCCCGGGATGGATGTCACCGTAATCCAAATTAAGTAAAGACCAATAACGAGCTCGGGAAACAAACGTACAGACACACCCAGGTATCTAGTAAGAATGGTTTCATTTATTGTATAGTTCATACAGGTTTTTAAAGGCAAGTTGATTACACAATAATCATGTGACCAATGTACATATTTGGTCCTTCCGGTTCCGCTGCTAAGCAGATTTGTTCAGTTTCTCATAACATATGTTTCTTCTCCTTGCTTATCTGAGTGTTTCCCTTACCTTTACTGAGAACAGCAAAACCTTCGGTGCTGTAGCAGACTTAGTGTCTGCTTCCTATCTCTAAGCTATGCCGGCTATCTGCAGACTATTTCACTCTCTGGATATAGTGTATAGTACAAATTATATTTTAACCCTCACAATTCCCCCATTTTAGGACTTTATTTTTAATCAAGTTCAATGAATACCTTCACACTGCTTGTGTGCCATCTTTGATGGATTCTCCTTTGAAGAGGTTAAAAATAACATCCTATCTTACATATTGGTTAACTGTATTCCATTTCCTTCTCAGCGCTTCAACTTTCTTGCAATGTGAAGCGTGAATCCAGGTTGGTTTTCCTTCAAGTTTCACTGAAGTGGCAGTTGTCAATAGAACTTGAAACGGGCCATCAAACCTAGGTTCAAGGGTTTTCCTTTGATGTCTCTTTATAATTACCCAATCTTCAGGCTGCAGATTATGGGTACCTGTAAGATCGGAAGGGTCTGGAATAGAAGAAAACACTTGATCGTGTGTTACTCTTAATTTTTGGCATAGATTTTGTACATAGCTAGCAATACTGTCGTAGTTAAGCTGTAAAGTCTGAGGGAAGTACAATCCTGTTTTGGGTGTGCTTCCAAACAATATTTCGAATGGTGATAATCCTGTCTTCCTGTTAGGGGTGGTTCTTACTGAGTAAAGAGCTAGAGATAGACACTCAGGCCAAGGCTTTACTGTTTCTGCTATCGCTTTCTGATTTTTTTAGTTTAAGGGTGCCGTTTAGTCTTTCGACCTTCCCAGAACTTTGAGGGTGATAGGGTGTATGGAAAGCTTGCTCCATCCCCAAGGCTGACATGACTTCCTTCATTATTGCACCTGTAAAATGTGTACCTCTGTCAGACTCAATCACCTCGGCACTCCAAACCTACACACAAGCTCAGACATCAGTTTCTTGGCCATCACTTGTGCAGTTGCTTTGCTCACAGGGTAGGCCTCAGGCCATCCAGAAAACAAATCCACACAGACCAACACATACTCGTATCCTCCAGACTTGGGCAACTGTATGTAATCTATTTGTATTCTCTGAAATGGGTACAGGGACTTTGGTGTGCATTTCACTGGAGTTTTAACTACCTGTCCTGGGTTGTGTAGAGCACATATGTGACATGCTTTTACGTGGTTACTAGCAGCCCTTCCAAAACCTGGGGCAAACCATAATTTACCCACTAATGACTCCATGGCATTTCGAGAGGCATGCACCTTACCGTGGGCCAAGCTGGCCATCTGGGGGTAGACTGCTACAGGCAGACATAATCGATCCCCCATTTTCCACATACCATCACCTTCTGTAGCACCTGCTTTCTTCCATCTTTCAGTTTCCACACTGGTAACCTTTGAGTACAGCCCTTTAGGGTCTGCTAGGTCAATGTCCATTTTGCTCACCTGGTTGGGACCCCTTCTTGCCAGTAGTGCTGCAGCCTTGGCGGCTATGTCAGCTCTCTCATTTCCACGGCTTTCAGGGTCCCTTCCTTTTGCGTGAGCTCTGACTTTCACAAATGCCAACTGCTTTGGGAGCAATATGGCCTCCATTAATCGACTTACCACATCTCCGTTCTTGATTGGCTTGCCCTGGGCCGTTAGGAAGTTCCTTGACCTCCATATCGGACCATAATCATGTGCGATGCCAAAAGCATACCTGGAATCAGTGTATATGTTAGCTGTTCTACCTTTGGCTATCTTACAAGCCTCCATAAGGGCTTTGAGCTCAGCTTCTTGGGCTGACGTGTGGTGGAAGAGCTTCTTGGACTATGATGTCATGTTCAGTGACTACAGCATACCCTGTAACAAATTTGCCTTCACCGGTTAGATACCTTGAGCCGTCCACAAACATCTCATAATCAGGATTTTGTAATGGCACATCCGTGACATGGTCAAATCCCACTGTTTCCTGTGACATAAGAGCCACACAATCATGCTCGTGTTGGCTGTCAAACAGTTCTTCTTCAGAGAGGGAGTTTAAAAATAATTCATCTTCCACTCCCCCCCTTGAATCATGAACTCCTACAGGAAGAAGAGTTGCAGGATTCAAAGTTAAACAGCGTTGAAAAGAGATGTTTGAGGAGGACTGCAGGGCAAATTCCATTTTGCTCTGCCGTGCCAAAGAGAGGTGACGTCTGTCTACCTGTGTGAGGATAGCATGGATGTCATGAGGTGTATACAGAACCAATAAATGGTCTAGGACAATGTCTGAGCTCTTATCAAGCAACGCTTGTACTGAGAGGACAACCCGCACACAGGAGGGTGTCCCCCTGGCTACAGCGTCTAACCGTGAGCTGTAATAGGCCACAGGGCGTTTCTTATCCCCATGTTGTTGTGTGAGAACTGCAGTTGCGTGTCCCATCATCTCAGTCACGTAGAGCTGAAAAGGTTTCTGATAGTCAGGTAGGCCTAAGGCCGGAGCACTGACTATCTGCAACTTCAGCTGGTAAAACGCATCCAAGGCCTCAGATGTAAGGCTGAATGGTTTTGAGGAAAGGCAATCATACAGAGGTTGCATGGTCAGAGATGCAGATCTGATCCATGGCCTACAGTAGGATACCAATCCCAAAAAGGTACGTAGCTGAGCATGAGAGGTTGGCACCTGCATGTCTCTCACCACCTTGGTCCTCTCATCTGACAGGTGCTTGGTACCCTGGCCAAGACAGTGTCCCAGGAACAACACTTTTTGTTTGCAAAATTGCAACTTATCCTTGCTGGCCTTGCAGCCGTTCTGGCAGAGGAAACACAACAGGCTGATGGTCGCTGCTTCACAGGTTGATTTGTCTGGAGCACAAAGAAGAAGATCATCAACATATTGTAACAAAACAACATCATTATGTGGTGGATACCAAGTACTCATGATTAGTGTAAGACATCTTGTGAATTGGTTAGGACTGTTTTGCGCCCCTTGTGGTAGTACTGTCCAGGTGAACTGTTTTCCCCTAAATGTGAATGCAAACAAATACTGGCAATCGGGGTGCAAAGGCACGGAAAAGAAGGTGTTACAGAGATCTACGACGCTGTACCAGGTGGTTCCAGTAGGGACAGCTGATAACAGGGTGTGTGGATTGGGCACTACAGGTGTTTCAAGTAATGTTACTTTGTTCAATTCCCTGAGATCGTGAACCATACGGTACGTGTCTGGTTCTCCCTTTTTGCCCTTCTTCTTAACTGGGAACAGAGGAGTGTTTGCTACAGAAGTACATTCCTTTAATGCCTCTGCCTTCACTAATTCTATTGTTACTGCTATGGCATCCTCTTGGGCATGAGTCAGAGGATATTGTTTAATCCTTGGTGGCTGAGCTCCAGGTTTCAGGGTTACCATAACAGGAGGTACATCCAATTTACCTAAATCTGTTTTCCCAGTTGCCCATAATGCTGTTGGCACTTGGGATAACAGTACATTTTCTTCTTCAGTAAGAACAAAAATACAGTTTGGTGTACTTAATTCAGCGGATAGTAAACATAGAACCTCATGATTGGTATGTGTGACCTTTACATATGCTTCCCCTGATGGATGCAACATGATGTTACAACCTAATACTCCCATCACATCTGTACCAAGAATGTTATTCGATGTGTCTGAGACTAAATACCTAGTGAGTATTCTGCTACCCTGAAATGAAGTTTCTACAGGATCAGTTTGGTCCAAAGCATCCACCGTTTTAGTGAGAAGTCTTCCATAATAAGCTTCGACTGATTCACCTTTCTCTCTTTTAGCAGATACCTTACTTCAGGTGATAACAGGCAAGACAATAAATTCACATAACATAGTACAAGACATAATTTCATATGTTTGAGTATTTTCTTGAATATTTTACACATATATATTACACAATATTATATATATTGTCATTGTTCCTTACTTTTCCATTTAACCTTAGGCTAAAATTTTTATCAAAATATTTCCCCTTTGGGCATAAATAGTCATCATACTCAGGCTGCGGACCCCGGAGGCCCAAAGCCAAGTTTCACTTTGTAATAATTGACATTATTTTAATTAATTTAACATTATTGGGTAACACAGCATCATGTTCAGCTTGTGATTTTCTGCATGCCCATCACATCAGATACAACGTCCTTGGAGCTACTTGGCAGTCAATTAATGTTTTGGTTATTCCCTGCAGAACATCTGCAGAGCGCTACAACAGAATACAGGAATACAATTCAAGCAGATAGCAGTTAATACTGACACCAAAATTACATATTACTATTTTTGTACAATTTTCAAATATTTTCCAAACCCCACCTTTTGTCATTACCACAGGTGTTCAAAACCCCTGAGTTATACTTCAGGTTACCTTAAGGGCAAACTGCCAGACTTTAGAATTTTCTTCACTGGATTCCAACCAAAAGTTGAACCCCTGTGGAACATCACACTATCCTAGTTTCTTCTTTTTAGGGGACATTTCCTGAAAGCGGATTTAATTTTACAAAAAGCATAAAAGTTGAATCCTGGCATTGATGTAAACAGAATGAATATTACAAATACAGGTTGACATATATATATATATATATATATATATATATATATATATATATATATAATACATAATCCAATAAACATCATACCGATGGTGGACAGTTTTTCTCTTTGCACTATATCAGATTCTCTGAGTGTTTTGTTAAAGTAAGTAATATTTCATACAGAACTGGGAGATAAGATGGGTTATATTAAACAATAATACTGAGAATGGTGATGTCTCCCTTCAAGCCTGATTCTCGGAGTGAGGTAGGGGTGATTCATTATTTCCTGAACTATCATCCCCTTATCCTATTCTATTGCTTCCTTCTATCAGGGCATATATGCCTCTTTGTAACTTATTATCTTGAATCAATCCTGCATGGTCTAATCTCCACTGATCCCAAAATTTACTGTCTACCAACCCAGTTTTGTATATTCCTGCTCTTTTTAGGATTGTCTTTACCTGTGCAGCTACTTCTTTCCCTTCCCCTATTTCTATTAGTTCACATCGGGTGTACCATATCTTAGAGGGTCCCATCCCCATCTTGGCTGGTAGCTAATCAGCCAGTGAGCTTCTCACTCCTCTAGGGCAACCTTTGAGACAATAGAGGGTCACTTATGACTACTTAGCGAGAACTCCCAAACAGACTCTTCTGTTTTCTATTAACTACTTGTGCAAGTTCAGGAGTAGTGCTCAGGGCAATGCCTCAATTGGCTTCCACAGACTCAACTTTCTGCCTGTGTCCCCTTACCAAAACACTCCTAAATCACTGCACGCACTTCGCGCGGATTCTACTAAGTCCTTCGTGCTACTACTCAGGTCCCATTCGACCTTGACCGTCCAGGCATGGCTGGAGGCTAGTGTTCCAAATCAAGGACTTTTCAATCACTCAGTGCTTCTCAGTTCCGAACCTTGTCCGCAACTCTAGGGGTTAAGAATAGAGAACTTTTCCCCATTCTTTGCAGCCTTATATATCTTATAACACAGGTAACATGCAAACATCAGTAGACAGGTAAGACAGACAGACAGACAGCAAAGAAGGCAACTTCTACATCATTTACAGGTGACATGTCCCTTATTAGGTTCTTCCGTACTATTTAATTGGCGTCGAGATGTCATATAAACATGCAGCAGCTTACCTCACTCATCGATACAGAGAATAGACACACAGGAACCTCAGATATACTAATTGGCAAGACCAAGGGCTTACCTCACAGTACTGTTTTTATCTATCTGAGGTCCTCTGGTCCCGTCCTCAAGTCGATCGGTGAGTGGGTCGGCACTCTATCGGCTGCACATCAGACGATCTCGTCGCCCCACGTTTGGTTCGCCAATTTCTGTCGGGGGTTAAGTTCCCCCTGGATGGATGTCACCGTAATCCAAATTAAATATAGAACAGGTACGAGCTCGGGAAAACAAACTACAGACACACCCAAGGTATCTAGTAAGAATGAGTTCGTTTATTGTATAGTTCATACAAGTTTTAAAGGCAAGTTGGTTACACAACAGTCATATGACCAATGTACATATTTGGTCTTTCCAGTTCCGCTGCTAGGCAGATTCACAGTTTCTCATAACAACATCTCTCCTTGAATTTTGTGAATGTTTCCCCTTATCTTTTCCTGAGAACAACAGTACTGTTGAATGCCGTCCCAGTGTCTGCTTCCTATCTTCTAAACTGTGCAGGCTATCTGCAGACTATTTCATTCGCTGTGTATAGAGTGTATAGAATATAATACAAATTATATTTTAACCCTCACACTGCCCTCAGGGTTTAGATATCTTAGGTATACATTTTGATAATACCCTACAAGGTGCCTTCTCCTTTGAGCATTTAAGTCTTCGCATTTCAAAAAAATTGAATCATTATAAGCTACGCCAGCTTTCTTTGTAAAAGTTTTGATCATTAAAGCAGTTGTGGTACCTATGATCCCGTATGTAACTTGTGTTTTTCCTCCATCTGCTCGAGTTTTACAGCGGATCATTAGACTGCTTTATGTGTTCTTGTGGAAAGGGTGGCCAGGACCACCTGTATTAAAGTTGAGGATTAGGCATGCCAGACATTACATACCTTGCCCATTTTCATTATTGGTTGTGGGTGAATAAACTGGTTGCCTCAGATAGATGGATGGGTCTGCTTGCTAAATATCTAGCTGGATGGCTTTTTCACAGGTGGGGTTGGCTATCTCTTGATCATTCTAGGCCATGGGCTTTTATATCGCCACCGTTTTACTTTACATTGCATCAATTTTTTATTAAATACAATTTAGCCACATTCGGGTTGCAAGCCACTAATAAACAACATATAAATCACCGGTATCGGGAAACAGAGTTTCCTGCTGATATTATAGGAATTTCTAACTCCCAAGCACAGTTGGTTTGGAAAACCCTCCATAAATTGCCAGTTCTATCAAGGCAGAAGCAAACGTCGTGGCTTACATTCCATGACGCTTTGCCCAGCAGAGCTTTTATGTCCCAAAGAAGGCTTGCACATACACAAAGGTGCCCAGGAGAAGGTTGTGGTCAGGAGGAGACTACGTATCACTTGTTTTGGGATTGCCCTTTCACTGTACGTGTCTTAACTCGGCTAAAGCGTTTATTTATAGAATTGACCGGGGTACCTAATGTTTCCGTTTTCTGTTTTACCTATGGGTAAGGTCTTACAACCTCTATAAAGCATCGTTTTGTATGGTTGTTTTCCTTTCTTTTCAGAGATACTATGTGGGATGCCCGCAATCTGTTACTCTTTAAGCACGAGCTTTTGTCTGAAAATGACTACATTCGATTGTTTTTAAGTAAACTGTATTTTTTGTATCAGTTGGAATGTCGGCGTGCAGGCACAGATGCAGAAGGGGTGTGGAAGGTTAAGAAATGGAAGCATTGGGTCTAGATGTTTTTATTTCTTTTGTAACTTGATATGACCTTTTGTGTTTATTGAGTGTCTTATGTCTTGATTTCTGCTGTGCGTGTATTTTCTGTGCCTTATCTTAATAAATTCTTTTGTAAAAAAAAGGAGAGTATAAGTCACTGTGTATTAGTGTGCCTAGCAAAGTACTGCATGAAGCAGAAGGACATATCCTTACCTGTGAAACAAATACCGGCGAGGTGTACAGAGGGAGGCTGATGTAGGCCGAGGATAACATGAACTGTCTGATGTCAAACATTACTGTGACATACAGAGATGGCGGATTGGCACAGCTTGAGCAGGTCTACATCAGAGGAAGCAAAATATGTTTTCTCATTCTTCCTGATATGTTGAAAAATGCTCCCATGTTAGGCCCGGTTCACATCTGCGCCAGCTATCCGTCCGCATGAATTCCATTTGAAAACATAAACGGATTGGTGCACGTATGGATTGCAAATGGTTACCAAGCGGAGACATGAGTCCGTCTGTTTATGCGGATAGCAAACGCATATCCATTTAAAATGTGTCCGTTTGGTAACCGTTTGGTCTCCGTTCGTGTCCGTTTTGCCTTTCCTTTTTCTTTTAGAGAAATTTTTTTTTTTTTTTTTTAAAGAAGAAGACTATAAATCTTGTAGAGATATCTTATCTTATCCAATTGGAACCAGATTTCACTTGGAGCCAGATGTCACGGGAGAGGTTCATTCCTGTCTACGCTCTGCTTCTAGACAGCTATTACAAGGAGACTCTTTACTGTCTACGCTGAATTTCTGCCTGCTTTTATCCAGCTTTCACAAGGAGAGGATTCATTTTTTGTGGACGCTCTTCAATTTAATTTCTGCTTGCTATGTTGCCTGCTCACCTCACTTTCGGCTTTAACTACTTCATGCTGAGGAAGCGCAGGAAGCAAAGGCAACAACAGCAGAGAGCGTAGACATCGTCGCTACTGGGTCCACCTCATAACATCAGTGCGGATGTCGCGTGGCGTGTATTCCACACTGTATCAGGAGCTGTGTGTACACCCTGACAAAGTCTTTGACTGTTGGCGGATGTCTGTCTCGAGTTTTGATGAACTGCTAAAGCGCATTTCTTCCAGTATTCAATGGCAGGACACACACTTCCGCCGATCTGTGCCCCCAGAAGAGAGCTTTATGGTAAGTCTTGAATTTTTCATACATAACCCCCTTTAACATTTATTTTTCCCCTATTTAAAATTTTAGTCTTCCACTTTTTTATCTTAAAAATATTAGAATGTAACATTACTACGTTTTATTATTTTAATATTTTTATTAGCATATATATACAGCACAATATTTTGTAATGAATTCGTATATGATGGTATGTTTGCCAAGGTTAATGTATATAGTTTTCTCTTCATAATGCAATATTAAATATTCCTACTGTTGCTTGGATTTTTTAATTTAATCTAATTTTAAAATTTCTAAATTTTTTTATCTTTCCTCCTAGTTCTCTAGCAATAGGAGAAAGTTTTTCCTCCCTACACTACCAGTTTCGGTTAGGGAAGTCTACTGTGTGCCTCATTGTCTGTGAGACCTGCAGAGCCCTGTCGCACGCTCTTCAAGCTGATTTCATCCCGGAACCATCAACACAACGTTGGATTGAGGCTGCCCAAACATTTTGGGAAGTCACACAATTTCCAAACTGCGTTGGTACAGTGGATGGAAAGCACATTCGGATCCAGAAGCCTCCTGGAACTGGATCTGAATTCTTTAACTATAAACACTACTTCTCAGTCATCCTTATGGCCATAGCAGATGCCAAGTACCATTTCATTGCTGTAGAAATTGGAGCATATGGCCGAAGCAATGACTCCAGTGTATTCAAAAAATTACCTATGGGACGCAGACTGTACTCGGGGCAATTCAGATTTCCACCACCAAGACCCTTTCCTGGAACAGATGTCCCTCCTATGCCCTTTGTCCTTGTTGGTGATGAGGCCTTTCAAAATGTGCGTCAACCTGATGAAGCCATACGCAAGTCGGGGATTGAACTATTCAAAAAGGATTTTTAATTACAGGCTTTCCAGAGCAAGGAGACATGTTGACTGTGCCTTTGACATACTCAGTCAAAAATGGAGGATCTTGACAAAGTCCATTCAACTTTTACCAGAGGGAGTGGATGATGTCGTCAAAGCATGTGTAGTATTACACAACTTTCTTTTTCACAGAGAGCCTTGTGAAATTAATCCAGAAGAGATTAAATCTACAATGCAAAGCTTGGAAATTTTGGGACCAAGATCAGCAATTGCAGCAAACCGGATCAGGGACCAATTTGATGAATTTTTAATTTCCAATGCTGGATAGGTTGATTGGCAAGAGCGGATGATTTGAACTAAAATCTTTAGGCATTATTATGTCTATTAATGTCTGTACTTTATTTAATTTCTTTTTTGAAAAATTGATAATATTTTCACTACATTTTATGTTTTCTGATGTTTAATAAAATGTGTTGTTACTTCGTGATTTTTAAACACAGTCAGTGGTTCTTTAGCCCCTTCTCTGCTGTTGCCCAGGTGTGCATGTATACCCGCCACACCATGGGAAGAGTGAGAGGATGGGCTGCAGGGCACCAGAAACAAACTCCTGATACCCAAGTACTTGCACCCTTGGATTTTGATTCTGCGGCTCTGTAGCCCTTCCGCTCCTGCTGCTCAGGTGTACAGGTATACCCACAACACACCCTGAGAAGCGAGAGAGGATGGGCTGCAGGGCACCAGAAACAAAATCGTATACTTTATTATAAAAGTGATGATACAAACACAGATTTTAACTGAACCAGAAAAACAAATTTTAACCCCTTAACGACCTTGGACGTACTATTACGTCCTGGGCGCTAGGTACTTCACGCACCAGGACGTAATACTATGCCCGAGGCCGGCCGCCCGCTCACTATCTGAGCGGGCGGTATCGGAACCGGGTGTTAGCTGTATCTGACAGCTAACACCCTGCTCCATAATCCCCGGTCGGCCATAACTTCTGATCGGCGGTTTTAACCCCTTGGATGCCGCGGTCAAACATGACCACGGCATCCAAGGGGTTCCGCCGTCTTGCCGACCCCCCCCCCCCCGGCACCCCCCGCGGCGAGATCGGGGGGTGCCGATATCTCTAATGTGCAGCCCGGGGTCTGCCAAGTGACCCCAGGCTGCCTGGAGCCCCCAGTACCTGGTTGATCCTGCCGATACATCAGGAAGTCAGCGCTGTGTTTCCATAGCGCTGACTTCCTGTATAGGCTGTAAGACACGAGTATGCTCGTGTCTTGCAGTCTATAGTGCTGAGCCAGCAATCAAAGCATTGCTGGCTCAGGTGTCCTAATGGGACACAAGAAAAAGTAAAAAAAAAAGTGAAAAAAAAAAATAATAAAGTATGTGAAAAAAATTAATAAAAGAATAAAGCCCCAAAAATTCCCTTTTCCTATATAAAATGAATTATATAAAAAATAAACCTAAAAATTAATAAAAACAATACATATTTGGTATCGTTGCGTCCGTAACAACCTGTACAATAAAACTGAAACCATATTTAATGTACACGGTGAAAGTCGGGGGAAAAAAAACGGAAAAAACCCGCCAAAAGTAACGATTTTTCGCTATCTCACCTTACAAAATATGCTATAAAAAGTGATCAAAAAGTCATATGTACCCCAAAACAGTACCAATAAAAAGCACAGGTTGTACCGCAAAAAAGAAGCCCTAAACCAACTCTCTAAACTGAAAAATAAAAATGCTACGCATCTTAGAAGATGGCGATGCAAAAAAAATTAATTTATGTCCCCAAATGGGTTTTTGTTCTGCAAAATTGGTATTGCATAAAAAAACATTATAAATGAGGTATCGCCGTAATCGTACCGACCTGCAGAATAAAGATAACATGTTACTTATGCTCTACGCTGCATGGTGAAAAATTTAAAAGATAAAACGCAGTGCCAGAATTGATGGGGTTGTTTTTTAATCCACCAAGAAAGAGTTAATAAAATTTATTTAAGTTGTAAGCAGCTAAAAATGATGTCATTAAAAAATACATCTCACCCTGAAAACAACAAGCCCTCATATGGCTACATCACCAGAGAAATAAAGAAAATATAACTCGTACAATGTGAAGACAAAAACCCCAAAAATCGCCAAATCATTAGAGCATAACTGGCTGCGGCAGGAAGGGAATGTATAAGCTGTGCGAGCGTATATTAGGGTACACCCCAGATTTAGAGCTTACGAGGGATAATAAACCAGAAGTGACCCCCAGAGTGACCCCCCAATAATAGGAACTACTGGGGAAATAGTAGGGAATTTAGTGTACCCAATGTACTACGCACAGATTACATATTCACTTTTCCCCATCCGCTGTGCAGTCACGTCTGGGATACTAATGCTCGCTACACTCCTTGATAAATTCTTTGAGGGGTGCAGTTTTCAAAATGGGGTCATTCCCTAGGGGATTCCACTTTACTGGTACTTTAGAGGCTCTGCAAACATGACATGGCATCCAGATCCCAAACATCTGAATCTGCGCTCCAAAAGCCATATAGCGCTCCTTCCTTTCTGTGCCCTACTGTGTGCCCAAACCGCAGTTTATACCCACATGTATGACACTGGTGTACCCAGGATAAGGTACTTAATGTGATATGTGGGTATAAACTCCTGTTTGGGCACAGCCGGGCACAGAAGGGAAGGAGCGCTATTTGGTTTTTGGACGCCATTGCACTTTTGCAGAGCTGAAATGCCAGTACAGTGGAATCCCCTGACATGTCACCCCATTTTGGAAACTGCACCCCTGAAGGAATTTATCCAGGGGTACAGTGAGCATTTTTAACCCCCAAGTGTTGCTATAATTTATTATCCGTAAATGAATATGCAGCTGATGATGAAAGGTGAAAATGACAATTATTCCAGGAATACGACATTTCTGTGCGTAATATGTTGTGCCCGGCTTGTATCAGAGATGAACGCTCCAAAAGCTGTTGTGCCCGGGATCCCCGATCACCAGTTTTTGGAATGTGTGTCTGTGCAGACATAAGCTGGGCACAACATATCGGGCACTGAAATGGCGTATCTATAGAAAAATTTCATTTTTAACTTTTCATTATCAGCTGCGCATTCATTTCTGGAAATTAAAAGAATGCAACACTTAAGGGTTAATAATGCTCGCTACCCCACTTGATAAATCCCTTGAAGGGTATAGTTTCCAAAATGGGGTGACATGTCTGCGGATTCCACTTTACTGACAATTCATGGTCTCTGCAAAAGTGGCATGGTGTCCAAAAAGCAAACTGTGCTCTAAAAACCAAAATAGCGCTCTTTCCCTTCTGTGCCCGGCTGTGCCCAAACAGTAGTTTATACCCACATATGGCAATGTTAAGTACGTTATCCTGGGTACACCAGTGTCATACGTGTGGGCATAAACTGTCATTTGGGCACACAGCAGGGCGCAAATGTGAAGGAGCGCTATGTGCTTTTGGAGCGCATATTTAGATTGTTGTTTTTTTGGACGCCATGTCACATTTGCAGAGACCCTAAAATTGCCCCTACAAAATGGGGGTCACTTCTTGGGGAATTCCAATTTACTGGCACCTCCAGGGCTCTGCAAAAATATCATGGCGACCAGAAAGTCCCTCTAAATCTGTACTCCAAAAGCTAAAAAAAACCACAGTGCTCCTTCCCTTCTGAGCCCTGCTGCGTGCCCAAGCAGCAGTTTATACCCACATATATAATTTTTTTGTCCCCGGGATATCCCACTTAATAGTTTTAGGAGTGCATGTCTCTGATGCCACAAAGTGGCCGCAACGTATTAGGCACTGAAATTGGATATTTCTTTAAAAACTTTAATTTTCACTTTGTACATTAATTTTTGGGAAGCATTTTTAGGCTCTAAATGATAATACCCCTTGATACATTCCTTGAGGGGTGTAGTTTCTAAAATTGTGTAACGAACTTTGGGGTGCTTTTTCTCCTTTGTCCTCTTGTAAAAATGAAAAATTTGGGACTAAATTGACGGTTTATTGGAAAAAAAAGTTATTTTTCATTTTAATGTCCCAATGTTAATAAAATCTGTGAAACAGCTGTAGGGTCAAAATGCTCATTATGTCCCTTGATATGTTCTGTGAGGGGTGTAGTTTCCAAAATGGGGTCACTTTTAGGGGGTTTCCACTGTATTGGTACTTTGGGGGCTCTGCAAATGCGACATGGTACCTGAAAACTATTCCAGCAAAATCTGCTCTCCAAAAGCTAAACAGCGCTCTTTCCATTCTGAGCCCTGCCATGTACCCATACAGCAGATTACGACCACATATGGGGTATTGCTGTATTTAGGAGCAATTATTTTGCAAACTGTGGGGTGCTTTTTCTCCTTTAACCCATTGTGAAAATGAAAACTTTGGGGATAAAGTGACATTTTAGTAATGTTTCATTTATACATCCCAGTGTTAGCAAAATCTGTGAAACGAATGTAAGGTCAAAATGCTAACTATACCCCTATATGAATTCTGTGAGGGGTGTAGTTTGCAAAATGGGGTCACTTTTTGGGGTTTTCCTTTGTATTGGTACTCTAGGGGCTTTGCAAATGAGACATGGCACCTGAAAACTATTCCAGCAAAATCTGCTTTTCAGACGCCCAGTGTCGCTCCTTCCCTTCCGTGCGCTGCCATTCGCCCAAACATCAGTTTACACCCGCTTGTGGGGTATTTCCGTGCTCGGGAGAAATTGCATAACAAACTGTGAGATGCATTTTTTCCTTTAACCCTTTGTGAATGTGTTAATTTTAGGGCTAAATTAAGGAATTAGTGGGAAAAAATTAAATGTCTAAATTTCACCTCCATATTGTTTTAATTCCAGTGAAATTCTTAAAGGGTTAACAAACTTCCCAAATGTTATTTTGAATTATTTGAGGGGTGCAGTTTTGAAAATGGGGTGATTTATGGGGGTTTCTAATATATAGGCCTTTATAATCCTCTTCAGAACTGAAGTGGTCCCTAAAAAATTAGTTTGGGAAATTTTCTTGTAAATCTGCAAAATCGCTGTTACACTTGTAAGCCTTCTAACATCCAAAATAAATTACAGGACGATTAAAAGATGATGCCGATATAAAGTAGAGATATGGTAGATAATATGTATTAATGTATTTGGGTGGTATGACTATCTATCTGAAAAGCAGAGCATTTCACATTTTGAAAATTGCGATTTTTTTCAAAATTTCCATCAAATTTCCTATTTTTCTATAAATAAATACAAAAATATTCATTAGTGTTTACCACTAACATGAAGTACAATGTGTCATGAAAAAACAATCTCAAAATCACTTGTGTAAGTTAAGACGTCTCAAAGTTATTGCCATATAAAGTGACACATGTCAGTTTTGAAAAACGAGGCCTGGTCCTTAACGCACTTTTGGGCTGGGTCCTTAAGGGGTTAATGTTAGGTGTATCAAAATGTAAAAATATAACTAAAAGATAAACTAATATACACAAAATGAAATGGCCAGAAGTACTACCAGTTTATACTACTGGCAGGGATAGGGAGGTGAAAAGGATGTGGGAGGATGTAATGTCTCTGAACTGCTGGCCCCTCTAGGTTCGGGAGAGGACTCCTGTAGGGCCCTCAAAAAGATTCCTGTGGTCTACGATTACGCACAGGAGGGAGTTGTTGTGTATGCAAATACAACGAGTCCGAGAAACCACTGACTGACTGGTTCCCCGGAGTCGAAGGAGTGGGGATGGATTGTGGAAGAGGGAAGGGTGATGAGGATAGGGGGTAGGTGGTGGATGAGGGGGTAGGGATAGGTAATGGGTGGCGGATAGGTAGTGGGTGGGGGAGGGTGGTGGGACTGAGGGCGGTGTAGGTAGTCATAGGCCATATTCTGGAAAGCGACTCTACACGCATCAGAAGTAGCAGGACTCATTTGCTTCATCCATGAGGCCAGATTTAGGAGTAACATAGAGATTATTGAACGACGCCACCCCCTCCAGTCGTTGAATATGTTGTAAAAGATTATCTCTAAAACTGTGCATCTGCTCATCCAATCTCAACAAGAAATCTTGTGTCATCCTTGCAAGATCTTCAAAGTCTGATGGACGTCTCCTGCCTCCTCTATCCCTCCTCAGCAGCTGCCGAAAATTGGCGTTTATAGCCTCTCTCGCAGCTGCTGAGTGGGAGGGAGCAGGCAGGGGATTATAGTGGCCCCTGACCCACTTGGAGCGTTTTCCTCGATGTTAATGCCCCTCCTAAAAAAAGAAAAAAAAAAATGCATAAGACATTTAAACAATATCATAGCCTTGACTATTAAAATAAGACTTTATTTTAAACTATACAAAAATAAAAGTTTCTTCTTTGTGACATAATTCACCCTAGGGGCTCAATGCATAAGTACGGTATTTGGCCTCTACAGACAGATGTGACAAAATGACTTAATTATACACTGTCTTGGTGTATTGTGCATAACATTATCATGTCTTTGTTTATTTTCGAGCATTAAATCATATAGATCATCATCAGCATTATATTGTTTGAAATAATTTTTTTTAGATACCTGGTGACCGCCAGCACCGCGGCCTCTTCCTCTGCCTTTCCTGCAACGAGAACCATGTGACGACCCTTGTGCAGCCTTTAAAAAAAAAAATAAAAAATTCACACTACCAATACATTTAGACTAGAAGGCTTTACAAAATTACAGAAGCAATAAAAAAATATATTTATAAATAACTAGAGGCAAGGCAAAATTAAGAAGTTTTAAAAAAAAGTTTTATTTTATTTTTTGTAGTGCTGATGGAGAAGCGGAGCTTCACTCCTCCACAGTGGGGGTCGATGTCCCAGAGTGTTCCTGTTTAAAAGAAAAAATATAATTTTTTTAAATAAGTTATATTTTTAATTTTATATAACACTAGTAGAATACCCGCGGCTTCGCTTGTGGAAAATATGTTAAATTGTTGGTTATGCTAGCTAAAGTAAAATTTTCAGTGTCACACTGAAATTGACATTTTCAGAGTGCTACAGTAAATCTTTTTTTCCACATTTTTCTTATTATTTTCGCATTTTACTTATTTGTCGTAACATTGATGTCAACAACTTTTTTTCTTATTTCAACGTTTTTTTTTATTTTACATATTCAATACATATTATGTAGTATAAACTATTACAACAATTTTTTATCAAAAATTAAAATTTATTCACCGTACACAAACATAAAACATTTACACCCAATTAACAACATAGCGCAACCCTTCCCCCCCTCCCTCCAGTGTAATCTAAAAGAGTAAAATTGGTTTCCAGTTAAACAACTATCTACTGTAGTGCTTTTTGGTAAACAATGTTTCTGGTTTTACCTTCAGGTGCATATATGAAAAGATTTTTGGGGTTACCCACTCTAGAGCAAGCAACGTACAACTGTCCATGTGAAAAACACGGGCTCTCCAAATTAATGCCGGCTACTTTAAGTGATTGACCTTGTGCTTTGTTTATAGTCATAGCAAATGCAAGTTGGATTGGGAACCGCAGACGCTTAAAATTGAAGTGCTGAATGAGCCGTACACCCTCCATCTAAAACAGTAGCCGCAATCCCAGATGATGCAACAGCCAAGGCAATGTCATTTTTTGAGCGAATTTCTGCAAGCAGCAAATTAAAAATGTTTTACCAGTACCTGCTGGTGCATCTAGGAAAAATAGTCCCTCATTTCCACTGGAAATCTGACCCATAATTGCCATATAGGCCGATCTTTGGTCATCAACCAAAAGAGGCTTATTTAATATGACAAATTCTTTACATTTTTCCAAATAATAGCTTTTTTCTTGCATAATATCAAAGTCTGGTTGATTTGGTGCTTGTAAACCTAATTCTATTAGAGTTTTACTATTGATAGATATATACCTTTCTTCTAACATCAAGAGCGCTTTGTTAAATATGTGAGCTCTGAAATTTAAGTCTAAATCTGGATTAACTCTCCTTTGCACTCTAAGAATATCTTCACTAAGATATTCTTTGTATTTGTCCCAAAGCGCGCAGGGATTGGAAGGTGCACAGGTTGTAATTATTATAGCAAACAGGTCACTTTGTTGAGGTGGAAAGCGAGTGACAGATGCTTCCTGCAATGTCATGTCCCAGTGTTGATCGTCTTCGATCAGACCACGCTTTTGCCATGCTTCCCTGTAAGTTTGGCACAGCTCTCCATCAACTATTTTCAATCTGTGAAAGATGTTGGCCCACGGACAGTGTGAAGCAGTAATCGGAGGTAGTAACAATCTGCATTGTTTGGATGCACTGTATACACACATTCAAGAGCATCACTGGAACGTCCGTCCCATCCTGGGACCCTTGCATCTTGTTTCCTCTTGCAAAATACTGTTCTCGATTTATTCCATGTATGATATTTTGGAACATCTGAATATAATAAAGTCCTTGCAAATGGATCTGCTTGACATAGGAGAAAGAAAGCTGTCAATGTTGTATTGGGTGGTTGAGCAGCTCTTTCCTCTGCATTCTTGGGAGTAAAATAAACTCGTTGTCCATTTTCAAGATGGACACTGAGATGAACTACAGTCGGATGTCTTTCATGGATGGGAAAATTTAGTAATCACCACACGGCTTCATTACTACTTATATACCTTCCCATCTGATACAGCATAATCTCATCAGATGTACATTTTGTACATCAAACATTTTTGAAAGCAGTGGAGAGTAAGGTACAACCCATCGATTATCTATTTCAAGATATGTGTTTTGTTTAACCCCTTTTAATCTGATTGCTGCAGTATATCCTCCCTGTTCAGGTTTCCGTGTTCTGTAAAGAGGATAACCATCATCTCCTGTTTTGTGTTTCTACAATCAAGTTGCGAGAATACTTTTTAGTACATTTTCCTTCCTTCACACATGGCGATCTTGGGTTAAGTGGCCCACATGGCCCATGGATCATATTTTTAGAAATAGTTTCAAAAAGTACCGGATCCTCTTTTGGATTTGGAAGCTCAGCAGAAATAACACTGTCAATTTGATCAGAGCGTATCTTATTCTTTAGCCATATCAGTAAATGAGCATGTGGAAGACCTCTTTTTTGCCACTCAATTGAATACATCCAACACTGACTTTCACCAAAAATGTAACACTTTGTAATTACGTCCATGAGCTTGATCAGTTTTTGTTTAAAAACCCTTGCTATTAAATCATGTCGATCAGAGGGGCCCTGACCATTCAGAAGCTCTTCCTTTATCTCTGGCCAAGTTGGATTACATGTAACTGTAATAAACAAATCAGGACGACCATATATCCGAACATATGTCATGACGTCCTGAGCATACTCATGCATATGTCTGGGACTTCCAGTAAATGTAGCCGGTAAAATAAACATACGCCCAATGTCAGCCACGTTGCCATCATTAGCAACAGCATCCCTTAAATGAATGTATTCATCCACTCTTAAGTTTTTGTTGGTTCAATCGTATTTATTAGAAGACCCATGTCTGATCATTATTTGGTAGGCATAAAAGTCCATAGCTGATATTTTTTATTAAATCGCCTTTCATGCTCATCAAACGGTGTCTTGTCTGCTCTTATTAAAACTTGATAATCATCACGTAGCATTCTTTCTAAGGCTGTTTTGAAAAGGTTTACTAACTGATTGTACTGATAGAAAAATCTTTGCAAATTCAACACAATCTCTTTTTTTTGTCTCAAGTATAGCTTCACAACGTCTATCAGCTTGCATCTGTTCGTCGCCCAATAAATACATTTGTAAAAACTTTGGATCTTCCTTTGCTACAGGAAGCATTGAACCGATTTTGTGATATATTTGGCCCTGGACTTTAAAAGATGGCATAAATCCTGCTTCCTGGAGTCCAGCTGTCGTACCAAAGGATGTCATCTGGAAAGATGAATTGTATCTCCTAATATTTTGCAGAAAATGCTTTGACTCTGGAGTTGTTCCTGACATGTATGAAAGAAGTGGTTCAGGAGGTAGATCTAAAGGTGGCAAACTGACTTTGCCATTTGAGCAGCACATACCAGGCAATTCCAAGTTAAACTTTTTTGCTTGACAATGTTTGCATATTATGTCCATTTTGCCAATTATGACTTTCTGATGTGACCTATAGTCTTGAATTGGGTTGTAGTGAAATGCTTCCAAACACAAATCAGCCTGCCTACATCTTTGCACACGTTGCATATGTCGTATGCGGTCATTTTCAGAACGTTCATCCTTTTGTTCAGATGTTTCCATATTCCTTGCTTCAGCCTGCCCTATCCGATTCTTGTGAAGACGACATTCCCATTTCTCTGATGTTTCAGCTGCCTTATATTTAGCCTGTCTCATCCGTTTCTTTTCAAGCCGCAAGTCACGTTGTTCACTTGTCTCAGCTCTTTGTCACAATTTTGCGTTCTTAGCTTTTGGATGAACTTGCCCAATAGATGGTCGTTTTTTGGTCGGCATTTTAAAAAACAGTCCTTAGTATGAACCTTTAGTCTTCACCTGACACTGATAAGAGATGTAATAGGATAAATAATAAATACAGAGCAGCCCTCACACAGTATTACTATGACCTGAAGGAGCTCACATCTCAGTAATGAAAACCGCCTCACAGGCAGACTTGTGTAGTTGCCCATAGCAACCAATCAGAGCTCAGCTTTCACTTTACCTCAGCAGCTTCAGTGATGAAAGCTCCCTGTCTAGTAAGCAATAATGATAATATTACTATGAGGCAGCTTTCGCCTGACCAATATTGCTGCTCAGTAAGGCTGCTTGCACACTACAGTATTTTTCACGAGTCTCCGGGCCGTGGATTCTACAGCTCCATAAACATTCTATGGAGCCTGCAAAATTCACAGCTTTGTGCACAAAGAAGTCTATGGAACCGCCAAATCCATGGCCCGGAGGCCCATGAAAAATACTGTAATGTGCAAGCAGCCAGTAAGGATACCAGATGTGTTTTGTCAGTGTGTTCGTGTATGTGTGTGTGTGTGCACGCGAGTAATCCATGTGTATGTATGCTTGTGTGCATGCACGTGTGTGGTCCATGTATATGTATGTGTGTGTGTGCGCATGTGATCCATGTGTTTGTGCATGCGCAGTGCAAGTGTCCATGCGTGCGGTAGGTGTGTGTGAGTACGCATGTGCTCTGTTCGTCTGTGTGCGTAGGGTGCATCCATCTCAGTGTGTTTGCGTGTCTTTATGGTGTTTGTGAAATGTTTATGTGTTGTGTGAGGTGGTTCGGCTCCTTTAGCAGCGACTCTTTGGCGCCGTCGCTATAATCCGTTCCTGTCAGTCACAACTGTTTTCCCCTCAGCACTGTCACTTTCACCTTCACATTTCCCCATTATATCTATAGGGCCTAACTTTGGGGGCCCCAATCTGATGACTGGGGGACGCTAGCAAGATTTAACATGCTCAGTATTCTGCTCCTGTGGGTGTAGAGGGGGCTTGTCAAATTTCACCCAAATCGGGCGAGAACTGGATTTGTACAGAGCGGGTTACTACAGATTTCACATTTCCCCATTATATGTACAGTATAGGGCCTAACTTCGGGGGCCCCAATCTCATGACGGGGGGAAGCTAGCGAGTTGTAACGTGCGCAGTATTCTGCTCCTGTGGGTGGATAGGGTGCGTGCCAAATTTCACCCAAATCAGGTTACAACTGTGGATTTTTATAGAGCGGGCTACTACAGATTTTGAGTTTTATATATATAGATAGTACCCTACTCATTGTTATATATTGTGTCCTCTTCATTATTACATTTAGTGTCCGCTTCAATATTATACATAGTACATTCTTCATTTTTATATTCAGTGTTGCCCTTATTATATGTACAGTATATAGTTTCTTATATTATTGTTATGTAATGTCCTCATTATTCTGTACAATTTGTATTATTATATACAGTTTCCTCATTATTATTAAAATTAGTGTCCTCCTCATTATTAGATAGTGTGCTCTGTCTATTATTATATACAGTGTACCCCTATATGTTGTGGTCCTCATTTTTATATGAATTGTTCTCATTATTATGTTCTCATTATTATATACTGTGTTCCCTGTATTATTATATATTAATGTCCTATTTATAGTTACCTCTTCATTATTATTCATTGTGTTTCCGTTTTGTCATTATACTCTGTGGAAACTGCCCCTCTATAAGTATAACATTCCCTTATTCAACCAAAGACCACTTGTGTTACCAAATTTTTCTTTAAGAACCTCTTTGACCACACATTGGACTGGCATACACTGTGAGAGCATTACAGACGAAGCCATGTGCTGCCCCATATGAGAAACTTGGCCTGCCCCACTCAAGAGCAGAGACCGAGTCATATTCCATGTAAACTACCACTAAGTTGCAGATCATACTGTACATGCCAACAGCCTCAGGCGCTGGACCACAAAGGGAATGAGCTTTATGTATAACCCACACCAAAATGAGCATTTTTGGGGTATTCCCAGGTTGGCTTTAGCCCATTCCTGTATAGTTAATGCCCAGTGCCGTAATAGTATGGCGCATTCATGCTGCAGGCACAAGAGCTGTGTCTGTGATGTGACGTCTGGGTCTCACCTGTACTACACACCCAGGACAAGCTGCCGGATTCAGAAAGTGTAACCCCCTCAGATGGCAACCTACCTCCTGGCTGCCTATCCCTAATGCACTTAGGATGCGTATGTGTAATGTTCTGCAGTACATTGCATTGAGGATTAGAGGATCCCAGGTTCAAGTCCCCTTGTGGGACAGGAAAAAAGTTGGGAAAATAAAAAGTTACAAAAACTCCCCTTTTAATTAAAAAAAATACACAATGTAAACAAAATATAATACATGCTAGGCAAAAATATCATTATTTATCCCATAAAAAAAAAAAAAAGACTGCATTGCTCAAATCAATGTATTTTTTTTTTGTCACTTTACCTCCCCCACAAAATAGCAATAAAATCTGAGCACAAAGTCATATGTACCAAAAATTGGTATGTATAAACTCTACAATTTGCAAATCAATAGCCCTGACAAAGCTCCATCTATTAAACAGTAAAAAATTTGAAGGCATTAGAATAAGGTGACCCAGGAATAAGAATAAAGTGAGATTAAGAATAAGGTGACCCAGGCAAAGTGTTCATTTTTGAAAAATTACATTTTATTTAGTAAAAGAGGAAAACCATATAAAAACCAATACAAATATCGCCATAATTGTAATGACCTGCTGGATAAAGTTGCCGTGTCATTTTTAATGCAGAGTGAATGCTATAAAAACAAAATGCAATAAATAATGATAGCATTGTGGGATATTTCACACTGCATCCCTAAAGGGTTAAAGTTCAGATTCTGGCCGTGACATGTCATCAATTATCATCAGGGGAAAAATGGAAAAGAGAGCTATGTCGGGTCTCGGAATGAGAGGGGATCCTTGCTGGGAACCAGGAATGAGAGGGATATCCATGCTAAGAACCAAGATTCAGAGGGATACCGTGCTGGGGACTAGAATGAGAGGAAGACTATGCTAAGGATCTCGATTTAAAGGGATATAATACTGGTGACTGCTCATTATTATAAACAGTGTTATCAGTGGCATAACTAAAGTCTTCTTGGCCCCGGTGCAAACTTTTATCCGGGGCCCCCTCCCTAGAGAGAATTCTTGATCGTGGCGGTTACGGGTGCTGCAGCGATATCTCTGATACTTGAAAGGGATACAGCTTTAGTACCCACAACTGCAGTTATCAAGAATACGGTGAGTGAGCAGCGCAGTGCCCGGCATGTAAACAATACTGGGACAGTATTATGTGCTCCACAGCAGCTCCCACACAGCATTATGTGCTCCACAGCAGCTCCCACACAGCATTATGTGCTCCACAGCGGCCCCCACACAGTATTATGTGCTCCACAGCAGCTCCCACACAGCATTATGTGCTTCACAGCGGCCCCCACACAGCATTATGTGCTCCACAGCAGCCCCCACACAGTATTATGTTCTCCACAGCATCCCTCACACAGCATTATGTGCTCCCCAGTGGTCCCCACAAAGCATTCTGTGCTCCACAGCAGCCCCCACAGAGTATTATGAGCTCTTAAGAGAACCCCCAGAGCCAGTGCTATTATTATACTTTGGGGTCTCCTCAGACCCCAGAGTATAATAAGTAGAGGTCCAGATTAAAAATAACAAACACTTATACTCACTTTCCTCACCTCTTGCTCCTTCCGACTGACATCTTTCAGCATCCTCTTCTGTCTGGCAACTGAGGTCCTGCGCTCCAGACGTCACTGATGGGGCCTGTGATTGGGCCTCAGCGGTCACATGGGGCGCAATTACGTCAGAAACGCTATAGCCACCAGGTCTGTACTGTATTAAACCGCAGACACCCAGCAGCAATGCCTGTGGTCAGAGTCCTTTCTGATCATGGGCATTATCCTCTCTGATTCCTTTCCCTCACGTCCTTAGTGACATCTAATAGATTGTGCTTAGGTAATATGGCATGAGCTCAGTCTATGCCGTACATGGCAGGTGCCAGCAATGTTACAGCAGACCTCCAGTGATAATGCAGCATCCCTGTGGACACTGCTTAAACGGTTTTTATTTTGTTTGTGCCACTGTGTATGTATTATTTTTTTATGTGTGTTTTCTCCTTTAATTGTATGTTTTGCATCTTCCCTATATGTTATCGCCCCCTTCTTTATTAAGAGTAATCCACTGTGGCCTGGCACCCCTCGGTTTTAGAGGACTTGTTTCATCTCTGGCCAGTCACTGACCTGGATTAGGGTGCAGACTTAGTGTCTTCAGCAACCATTGACTAGTTGTGTGTTAGTAATGGTGCAGAAAAGACCACATGCTTTGTGTCCATTGCAGCCCTTAGGGAAGAGAAACCATCAGACCATCAGCCATATACAACTTTGAGGCAGGGAAGATAAGCTGTCAGCCCCATGGAGGGACAGTAGAGTGCCAAGTGGAGAAGTGGTTTGCAGAAAATTCAGCCAGGACCCATTCATCTCCTCATCTCCAGGACCTGGGAATTATTTTAGTCCCCATAGCCACAATGTGAGAGTTAGAGATACTTTATTACTGGGCATCTCTCATCTTAAGTCTGGGACCAGCCACCATAGTGTAACCCCATTACTACAACCGCATGCTGCTACCAGTTACTTCAATAAAATTCATGTTTGTTCCACTGCACTACGGCCTCCTGATTCGTTCCTGTACTTACCATCAGGCCCTTCCACCATCTTATGGCTCAGGGTAATA
The DNA here is from genome assembly GCA_947044405.1 of Leptodactylus fallax. Classification (NCBI taxonomy): domain Eukaryota; kingdom Metazoa; phylum Chordata; class Amphibia; order Anura; family Leptodactylidae; genus Leptodactylus; species Leptodactylus fallax. The sequence continues at coordinate 90,102 of CAMRHE010000477.1, read as the reverse complement.
GACCCCTCTCCAACTGGAAACGCCCCATGGGAAACTACCACAACCATCAGGTACATCGCAGGCCCTCCTCATTACTATTCCAACCTAGAAGGTGGGCTACAGGAGATAATTTCAGTCTCTGGCCTACCGTTGACGACTACTACTACCAGGGGCGTAACTAGCAAAGACTCGGCCCCACAGCAAACTTATGCCGTGGGGGGGCCCTAAGTCAAAATGCCCCCCTTCCTGGCACCCGCACAGTATAACACCCCATTTACACACACTATAATGTCCCAAAGTGACCCCTCCACACAGTATAATTTCCGATAGTTTGCCCTCCACACAGTATAATGTCCCAAAACTGCCCCTGCACATGGTACAATGTCACATAACAGCCCCTCCATACAGTATAATGTCACATAGTGGCCCCTCAAAACAGTATAATGTCCCATAGAGGCCCCTCCACACAGTATAATGTCCCATAGTGGCCCCTGCACACAGTATAATGTATAAAATATCACCTGAGCTGTGCAGAATTTGACGCAGAATTTGTAAATTGTTGCATTTGTTCAAGCAGAAATAATCTGCATTTCAATTCCTAAGGCTGAGGCCCAGGTTGCGGAAATGCAAAAGCTAGAAGTGGATTGAGCATTAGGTAGAAGTATAAGAACTTCCTATTTATTTCCTATTTGTTGCTATTCTGGGCTTTGGCTCAAAGAAATGGAGCAAAATCTGTAACAAATAGAAAACTGGAATGTGGGGCCTCAGCCTGAGCATCCTCCAGCCACAATTTTTCCCACGGCGATTTTCACAGAAAGTTTGCTCTGCAGACTTTCTGCTTCAATTATACCTATAGGGAAACCGTCGGCGTTTCTGTAGTTATAATTGACATGCTGAGATTTCCAAAACTGCAACGTTTTTGGAAAATCACAGCGATTCGCTAGAATCCCATACATTTTGCTATGACTGTAAAATGCAGCGTTTTTTTTTCCCACCGTGTTTTTGCCATGGCTAAACCATGGCGTTTACGCCATGTGGGGCCCCAGTCTAAAGCTGGGTTTTTCAGCTGCTACGAATTTCACCATGTGAACCTGTCCTTAGACAACAACTGTCCATTGCAGCCTCAGCCTCTAAGCCTTTGCATCTCATGGAGTTCTCATTCTTTAAGCCATTTGGTGCCTCTGCAACACGAATGGGCCCTGATTGGTCATCATGACAGCGGGGAGCTTAAGTCTGTCATCACAGGGCTTCTATTTTTATATGTTTTTTAAAATATTAAGAAACAGAAGTATGAAAAATTCAAAAAAAAAAAAATTCTCCATTTTTAAAAATAATTTAAAAAAATACACAATTGGTATTGCCGCATCCAAAGATGACTCAGCTATTCAAATATAAAAGTATTTATCACATACATTCATTGTAATGGGTAATATATCACAGTGCTCAACCTGCCATTTTTAGGTCGCCTTCCCCTCCAAAAAAAAAAAGTTATAAAAAGTGATCAGAATAATACCAATAAAAACACCGTTCTATATATGGAAATATTAAAAGGTTATGAATGTCAGAATATTCAGTGGAAACTATTTTTCACACCATTTTAATTTTTTAGACTAAGGCCCCATGTAGTGAGATGCAGCAAAAAAACACTGTGGAAAAAACTGCGGACTTTCTGCCCCCTTTCTATGTATTTGGAAAATGCCGGCGTTTTCAAAACGCAGCTTGAGGCTCAGGCCCCTTGTAGTGGGCCGCAGTGAAAAAGCGCTGTGGGAGAAACCGTGGTGGAACACCGCAACAGTTTTGGAATTTGCAGCATTTCCGCTGCGCGTATTTTTCTGCAATGCGTAGATGGGATTTGTGGTAAAAACCGCGGCGTCTACAGCCTTAAGTAGTAAAGCTTAAAAAAGGCCTATATAAGGGTGGGTTCACACCTGCGCTTGCTATCCGTCCGTTGCCAATCCAGTGAAAATCTCATTTGAATGGGTTTTTAAAGCAATGCGCGGGTGTGCAGTTACACCCTCTGCGCTGCGAAGCCGTTTTTTTTTCGTTGGACACGAAGTCCTGCGTGTCCGACTTTGTTTCCGACGAAAAAAAAGGATTCGCAGCGCAGAGGGTGTAACTGCACACCCGCGCATTGCTTTAAAAACCCATTCAAATGAATGGGTTTTTAACCAATGCGTCGCTGACCGGTCTGTATCCGATGCCAATCCAGTTCGCTGAGATTTTCACTGGATTGGCAACGGACGGATAGCAAGCGCAGGTGTGAACCCACCCTTAGTTTGCTCTTTCTATAATCATAATGACATGCAGAAAAAGGGTGACATGTAGTTTTTACCGCACAATGAACAATGAAAAAACAAAACTCAAAGGGGCACAGTTACTAAGCTATTTGTGCCTTTTTTGGCGTAAATTGCACCTTTTTAATGTCTTTTTCTGCCCTGCATTTCATTTATAAATCATTTGCGCCTTTTTTTCACGTTCTAATGCTGCTCTCGCCACTTTTGCTTTTTGGTAGGAAAAGGGAGCGTGGCCTAAATGGAGATCCTTTTCATGTGGAATTTATGACTTGCGCCTTTTTTAAAAAAGCGTAAAAAGCCGCAAATGCTCTCCAGTACTTGAGCAGCGTAAAAGAGCTCGTCAGGTTAGAATGTGTTAGAAAGTTGCGCCTTTTTTGCACCTTTTTGACCAGAAGGGGCAAAGTGCACATGGCCTAAAAAGGCGAAACTAAACTAACTAATATGTGTACAACATTTACTAAGGAGGTGCGCCGACATCATAAATAAGGACCACATAAGGCTAGAAATAGGCGCACCTGCGAAAAGTATTGCCAAAAAAGAGGCAGATGATAAATAGCCCCCAAAAAAGGCCGATTTTTTTCAACCCCTCAAATAATTTTTTTTACTGTTTTGTAATACATTTTAGTGTCATTCAAAAATAAAATACATAAAAACCTTCTCAATGCTACACGAATGGAAAAATAAAAAGTTATGGCTCTTGGAAGAACGTGAGGAAAAAGAGAAAAAAAAAAAGAAATCGCCTTGTCCTCAAGGGGTTAAAGTATATATACACAGAGTTGCGGTTTACAAGGTGTATTTGTTGCTTTAGTAAGGTCTGTGAATTTTGCTTCCTTGCAGATTTCCAAAAATGTTATAAATAAAAACACGTGAAAAATGCTGCGTAATACAAATTGCTGTGACGCCCTTGTGTTTTGGAATCACATAGTTTTGGTAAAGAAAGAGTTACAGCTTGCACAGACATGGCCACGCCCACTGTGGAGGAGGCGGAGCTTCTCCTATAAATACCAGGTGAAAGCCTCAGTCTCTTGATAAATACAGGGGCGTCAGTGTGGCTGGGGCGGTTTAGTGGGGGAGTTTATGGTATTGTGTGAGCTACAAAGTGTTACTAAAGCTTAGTTGTACGTCTTTACTGCAGGATATCGGGATTCTGTATCATATCTATAGATTTACTTCAGTATAATTGTAGATACAAACCAGAAGCTGCGGTAGTTTGTGAGCTCAGAATTTCAGTATATAAAGTTAGTGCTTACAATGTGACTAACTCTGGCTAAGGCTCTCTAGTGACTTTACTTTACCTTCCAGATATCTTATTGCTTTGTCTTTAGAAACTTCCTTAAGTAACTCCTTGTAGACCAGGTTTTCCCTGAGATTTCCCCGGCTTCTGTCATGTCCAGGGCTCTGTGATCAGTGACTTTGCAGGTACTCAGACACTTGTGCGGGCCCAGTCTAGACACTGCAGGAAGGTTTTAGTCTTTTGTAGCAAAAATGTAAAGCTAAAAAGCTTTTTAGAAGGATCTCAATCCATTTATGTATCTAAATACCACATTAGGTTTAGCTATAGATAGAACTTAAGTGATTGCCAAGACCAAAGCTTGTCTGTCTGAAGGCTGCAGTAAGTGTTTGCAGTGCACATGCATCCAGTGTGGCTGAAATTGATGCAGTTTTGAACACAAGTCTTTGACCACTGGAGAATGGGCTCAGTTTGTCTCATTTGGTTATTTTTGTGATATCAGGTTATACTCTTATTTCTTGCATAGAAGAATTTCTCTTAATACTAAGACCTGTTAGTGAATGTTGGCCCAGAGCAGGGCTACACAAGCTATTCAGTGGGGTCTCCATAGTATACATGTAGCGTACCCAGAACATTCCCCCTCCCAGGATACTCTTATTGTGGGGGAAGCCAAATTCTAGTGATGGAGAATGTGGGTCTATACTATGTACAGACACTGCAGATTACTGATCAATCCACAGCACACAGGGGTCTGAAACAAAATAGATGAAATCCTAAAAAAGTACTTGCTGTAGCACAGAACATCTTTACAGGAATAAAGTTTCATCACTTATTCTTAGTACTCTATATAGGCTATTGCAATATATTGCAAAAAATGCTTTTAAGGGCAACACCAGGAAAATTACTGACCGGTAGTTGCCGATGGAACAAAATCCAAAACTGGCTTTAAATGTATCACATGGACTCTGGTGCTGAGTTATGGCTGTAGAATCAACAATAGCATAGAAGGAAGAGATTGTATATAGGAAACTGTCCAACAGTTACAGAACTCCATGTCACTAGCCAGATACATGTACAGCTAAATGGCCTAAACTGAGAATTTGGTTTGGTGTTGAAAATAGCATAAATCTTTAAAAAAATTGAGATTTTCTTGTTTTTGCACATTTTAAACCTGTTAAAGCCTATGCCACTAGCAACGAACACCGAAAGAAACACACAACTCCTTAGGGTTATAGCCCTATGAGCCAAAACCAGGAGTGGATTGAGCAGTAGGGAAACGTATGAGCTTCCTATAGATTTCCCATTCCTTCTGTGGCCACCACTAGGTTTGGCTAAAGCGTTCCCACAACATGAGGCGTTAGCCTAGGGCAGGCTCTATTTAGTTAGTTTACACTAAACCAGTCGCTGCACTTCTAATGTTTCTGCTGCAAATAAAAAAAATATTCTGTGCTTGCCATGAGCAATAGGTTTGTTCAGTTTTAATAAATGAAGCCCAATGTGTAGTTGTATTTGCCTTGTAAATAAAAGGAAATTCCTGGCCTTCTTGGCTTTGACAAAGAAAAGGCGCCTGAGAAAAACCCCCAAAATCACGTGGTGTGAATCCAGTCTGATCGCAACTATAATGGTCGCTCCAGAACATGGCACTGACAATCATGTACATGTACAATACTAATTTTGAGTATTATAAATCTGCTTATTGGATGTAGATTTGCGGTCATTGCAGTTTTTGAAATGTTTTAGTAAACTTTGCCTAAAAAGGTCTGTAAATTCTCTATTTACAGATGAAAATAGTTTTTCTATTTAAGCCAATGTGAAAAATGTAAATGATAAATGTTAAGCTTAATACTGCCCAGTGATGGCCCCACAGGCTAACCAATATTTGGCCATATACTCTGCACATCTCCAGATGTTTTTCCCATCGGCTCCCCCCACCAGGGTCAACTCCAGTCCAACCATGACAAATACAATACTCAAATCTCTGGCAGTGAAAGGGTTTCATTAGAATTTTTGCAGCACGCAGCCACCTCTCCTCCTTTATGATGTCTTAACATGTGGGCTTTGACTTTTTGGAGTAGCAATGCTTGATTTAATGACAGGAAAATATATAGCAAATACTTGTCATACTAGGTATCAATTCTGGTATCTTTGTGGTGTCCCCATTGCCTACATTGGGCTCACAATCACTTACAGTCCATATCGATATGACTAAAGTCTCTATTTCCTACACCGCATAGGCATAAAAGCCACTTGTATCCCCCAGCACTATAATGGATAGAGAATACATCAGACACTCAATGCCCTCGGTCTTACCTGTATTGTACAGAAAACATCCGTTGTCATCCCAGAAGCCACTGCAACTGTTAATGTAATATGAAGATTTCACCATGGCACAATTTACCAACGTACAACTCTATAGTTTTAACTTGAGGGTTAAGCTTACCACCAATGCTACATTGTAAAGGCCATAAAGCATAATCGAGCTAGTGCTGGATACGCTGGAACGGACTCCATGGCAACAACTCAGTGTTACGCTCTTGTGTACAGAGCAAAAATATGCAGATGCAAGTCACCACAGCACGGAGTGGTCGCTTCATTACATGGGGACTAGGCCAACTGCCCTTTAGCAGCAGGGGGGTGAAGATGAGACGATACACCTACCCCAATCCCCCCTAGGCCAAGCAACCGGGTACACCAGGCACCTTCTGACCAAGACTTCCTGTAAATAAGGTTTCAACATAACTTTAATGCCAAAGGAAATACACAAGTGAAATATTGTCCTTACTCTTAAATCTGTCTCTTCATTTTTGTCAACTTGTTAATATATAAAATTGATGGAGGGAAAACCCTAGCAGCATATAACATAATTGGTAGCAAAACTGTTTTTATGATTAAATTTTTTTCCCCTCTATCGTGAGGTTCCTTAACTTTGATTAAGATCTTTTTCTCAATCTTGGAGATTGTCAAATCCCAACTTTAAAATCCCGTCATTAAAATATTTAAAAATGCCTAAAATTTTGATTTGCTCCTTATTTGGGATACCAGGGGTTAAAGATATGCTTGATATAAAAATCACATTTTCCAATATTCAATTAAAAAAAAATAGTAAAAAAAATTCGGAATTCTTCAGAGCCCTCCTCGTGGATGGCGACTTGGTACATATCAACGTGACATCATCCTATATAACTGAGTACCTTTATACTTGTAAGCCGCCGCCGCCTGGGATGGGGACATCTCTTATCACTTTCTTGTCTGAGGAGGGCTAGCAGGGGCTCCATTGCACAAATAGAAAAGGAGAAAGGAAACCCCTGCTTGACACCAGATAAGAGGAATACCGCTGGTTAAAAATCCATTAAGAGAAATGTGACTAAAACAGGAGCTATATAAAAGCAGCATTTTAGACAGGATAAAACCCGGAACACCCATTTTGTTTAAAACCCATTTTGTTTATAAAACCCATAAAGTTCGTTCATTGTCAAATCCTTAGATAAAATCTCCTGGTCTTGTGTATCAAGCTTAAAATCCAGTGAGTCGGTTAACTCTAAAAAAGGAAGATTCAATCTTTTTACTAAAGAGTACTATAAAAATTTAAGTCTCTCTAGCATTTCAGATATAGTAGTTTTACCCTCTAGATTAGTAACCACCTCTTTCCACTCCATTACTTGAAGAAAAATGTAGAGCATTTCTCCCTTTTCAGGTTACGGATATGTGCACTATAAATAATTTCCCCTTCTCAAAGCACTATTCATTTCTTCCTTAACTCTATCACCCACCTCCATCCCGATGTCCCGTAGTTTAAAAAGAACATGAATTTTTTTTAACTTAGAAAACCAACTTTTTTTCTAGCCTTTTTTCTTCCCAACCCTTTAAAAAAAAAAAAAAAAAAAACTTAGATTTTGTGCACTCCCACCAACTTAGCATGGGGGTTTCATGGTTTTTGTGACTTCCACTGCCGGTAGGAGTGCACGAACTCAGCCTGGACTGTGGAGTCTTCCACAGTCCCTTCCCAACCACCTTCTCCCCAGTTAGTCTTAAAACTACTGATTAAAAGTTTGATCAGAGAATAAGTTAGTAGTTAATAAAAAGCTAAAAGGGTTAAGATCTGGGGAAGCGAATAAAAAAAAAAAATTGATCCTGGAGGAAACTCTCACATTGAACCAGGTGGGGCCTGGGTCCTCTGGCGAGAGCTGCCTCCAGCAATGTTTAAAATCAACTAAATTTTTACATAAACATGACCTATCCCTACGACTCGTCTCCACCCAAATGCCATTTCCCCAAAAAGATACAATTAAAATCCCCTCCCACTATCGGGGGTAGTAATTACACAAAATAGCAGTAATGTCTGAGTTCAAGTCGATCCAGTTTGCATGGGGAGGCATACACATTCGAAACACGAATTTCATTACCTTGAAAGGATAAATGCAATAACATGGCTCTACCCGGAATTATCTCAGTAACAGTCCGTATGATGTCATGACCACGGCAGAGCAGCCCACCCCAGCTGATTTTTCGTTACTAGACCAGGCTGAGGGTCTGAGTCCATTCGTTTTTCAAATCAGAATAGTCCATAGCGATGTCAATACCATATTCTTGCAAAAGACAGATATCAAAGCGAACAGTCTCCAGGTAGTTGAATAGAGCAGTCCTGCGGCATGGACCTCTAATAGATCTCACATTCAGCAAGGTGACAACAATAGGGACCCCCATCACAAGTCGGAGTCCTCACTAGAAATTTCAGAAATAACTTGTGATCTTTCACCCCCAGAATTAACCTTAATCTCTGCATCGGAGCCAGAAATCGAAGGGGTTCTAGCTTTGCGAAGTGAACGGAATTCTTCAGCTGCTTCTCTAGAAGTGTCGTCATCCGTCCTGGGTCTCATAGCTGTCTGACTTGACAGGTCCATCTCTGCAGGGACACCAATCGCCAACAACAAATATCTGGATTTGGAAACAGTGACCACCTCCCGGCTGACATCAGGTGGAGATCCTGCTGCATCCGAACTAAATTCTCCAAATTGTTTCCCGAGCTCAGATTCCCTCAGCAGTAGCGGAATAGAAAAGTGAAAATATCATGCACATCTACAAAAGGGCTGTACAGGTTTACTATGATGGTGGCCCATTGTCTGCGCCCAGAAAGACAAAACGTAAACCGTCCAACACCTCATCGTGCTTGTCCGCCCTTTCAAGCTCTCGCCAGACAGTCGCAATGTTCCCTGGCGTTGAAAGACACTATAGCTGTCTTTCATTTTTTTTTTTTTAGGCATAAGATGGAATCGCGCCCTAAATGTAATCTCCCGAGGCGCACACTATTCACCACATAGTGCAGGCTGGTCCAAAGCCTCACCTCCTTGGCCACTTCAATCTTAATTGTATTTTTAAGGGGTAATCCCCCGGGTCTCTAGTAAAAGAGAGGCATACTCATGTAAGCCGTGTATGGGGTGGGCTCCCCAGGATACAGCGGAGTCACGAACAAAGGAAGCGACTCCAAATCAATTTAGTAAAAAACAAGATTTTACTTTGTGTAGTAACACCTCTTTACAAAAAAAAAAAATTACACACACAGCCAGTAAGCTGAGGCCCTGGTGTTGTACAGCGCGGTGCCCTCTTATGTGCGCTTCCATTATACTCCAAGCTTTTACCTATCTGCAGGCTGCAACTAACCAGCCGCTTGTTACCTTTTTATCACCCTAGTCACAGGAATAATTCAGTGTGTGATAGAGGCACCGGCGGTATAACACAAGAGCTTACAAACTTATCAAAATACCCCTATTCCTCACAAACAAAGTACAACCAAGTAAATATAATAGGTCAGCATGCAAGCCAAAGATGTGGTGATGTATAAAATGTCGCTTCTAGACTTCCTCAGAAGCTCCTCTCTGGGAGTTACAAGTCTATAGAATTCTGAGTCTTAGTCCTTACTACTGGATAAGATAATTCACCAGTGGTGTGGCCTGTGAAGATGAATATGCAAAACTAGTCTAAGTACAGGCCCTTATTCAGTCCCAAGCAAAACATTGTAATGCGGTGCGTGCACTATTACTTCTCTTACTGATCCAGCTTTGTGTACCTTTTTAGCCTTGGTCTGGAACAGCTGAAAGCAGGGCTCATCCAGAAAACATGCGGTCTCACTGACAGGGCCACTTCTCAGCCGGGTCCTTGATAGCAATCTTCAATTTAGGATGCTGTCTGAACAAACCCTGGAACAGTCTCTGCTTCAGAACCCCCTTGTTATATCTCTGAACCCTTAGGAATCTTTTTTTTCTCTCACTTCAGTCCTTCTTCTAAAAGCTCAAAAGCACACTCCCAAGATGGCTGCCACACACACTCTGCTCCTCCTTGTACCACCTCTGCAGAACAGGGTCTCCACGTCACTACTCCCAGGGAATTACAGAATGTCCTTCCCATTTCTGAGGTAAGTGGCCTCTTGTGGTCAAACACACAGTGGTCAGTTTATAAAAAAAAAAAAAAACTTATTTATAGAAACAGGTACATTCAAAACATGTGGGCTGTTTCCCCATCTTACTCACTTCACCGTTCGCACCTCCTTACTTACCCTCGTCCGTCACCTAGATCAAATGACCGCCCAACTCTGGCACGGCCACTGTCTGGTTTTGAGGGATTGGAACCCTGGAAATTTCTTGAGCTGGTATGTAACCGGGACTCGCACCTCAGTCCCTTGTAACAGTAATGTTACAGCTGGTAATTGCAACAAGATGCACCTCGAATGCAAGGATCACCCCAATGTGATCGCCCCACTGTTGCCCTGGGGACTAATCCAACCATCCAATAGCAGCAGGGGGAGGGGGGTGAAGGCAAAGCAATTAACCTTGGCAATCCCCCCAGGCCCCTAATGGCCAAGATCAGTGAGCTCAATCCTGTTACCTTTTTTCTTAAAGTTTCAAAGTGAAGTAAATCAAGAAAATTACAATGTCATGTTTTCAAAGTATGATTCTGTAGTGCAGGAAAAGTGTGCACATTGTATATAGAAAACATAACATTTCACATTTCATATAGGTTGCATATAACATCAAACCCTGTAACCCAGGGAAGAAGACAGATTGTGCATAATTACAGATGTCATTCTGAAGACGCAAAAAACCTCACATTTTAAAGCATGCAAGCATATCTAAACCCCTTGTAGCTCAGGAAAAACCCACAAGTGTATAGTGTCCATACACATATTAGAACATATTGTTCCAAAGCTTGAGGGCTTTTTTGATGCCCATCATCTTGACATTGTTTACTTGAAGTTCACTGGGTGCTAGTTTGATGCACTCCTCATGGATAAAGTCCCTTTTTGTAAAGTGAAATTCTCCTGGGTAGCCACTGAGGTTATGGGGGGAAGGAGAGGGAGAACCTCAGTGGTGGGGGGGAACAGGCAAAGGAAGGGGGTCGTCATCTTACCATCTGTAGTCCGTCGTTTTTTTTTTTTTTTGGTTTTTTTTTCCTCTCCTTCTGCTTGTCTTTTCGTTGTCGTCCTCTTTTGTCTGCACTGCTGGCTTCTGTACCTGGTCCGTGAACAGAGGAGAAAGCTCCCTGGTCATGAACCCAGTGGCAACATTAGCCAAGGACCTCTTCGGGCAGTCTTTGTAGATATGGGCTGCCTCCCCACAAAGGTTGCAGGTCTTCCATATGGGGCAATCCCTGGTCACATGCCCCACCACTCGACAATTCCTGCAGGCATCGTCTTTGCAGACCTTACCTTCATGGCTCTGTTTACCACATCTTCTGCAGTGACGTGGCATGTCCGGGTAGAAGATGAGACCAAAACAGTTGCCCAAGGTGGTCGGTGGTAGGTGCTTGAGCCCGTCAGGACTTGGAGTCCTTGTGTAGCCTGATGACGACAGACCATTTGCTGTTCCAGAAGCCAAGCCTGTTCAGGATGTGGGAGGGTTCCCTCAACACTGTATAGAACCTGCTCAGGAACAGAGAGATCTCTTCCAGGTGTATGTGGATTCCTCATGGAGATTCTGATCCTCCTTTCCTCCCTCTGAATGAGGCAGTTGCCCAGAAATCTGGAGAAGTGGAATCCAGGTGCTGCAGTTTTAACCGCTTCCCAATAGTGGCAGCAGATGTCCACGATGGCAAATGTGACTGACACAGAAAATCCCGGTCACTAATGCGTGGATGAACAAGGTTTCGGCCTTAGAGAACCCTTGCTCCAGCACCATCTTCTGACAGAAGACTTCTTTTGTCATGTTGGGTTGCCTTCCTTCAGCTTTGGGGCGACTGTCTGCCGCATCCAGGGCTCCAAGGCTTCTGGCCTCCCGTCTGGCTATTGGAGGCTTCTGGGGTGAAGGTAGCAGGAGCTTTGGGCTGTCTTCCTTGTCTGCAGCTTCCTTGGCTGTCTTCTTTTGCTTTGGGATGGCTCCTCCTGCTTCAGACAAGGTTTCCATCTCTTCGCTGGTTTCTTTCAGATCTGTCCGAGTCCTCCTTTGGCTTATCTTCAGGGGCAGTTCCTTCTTGTTTTTCCTGACGTCTCAGAAGGTCAGCGCTGGATTCCTGCTGGCTCTTCCTCGGCATCAGCTTGCTGGTTCTTGTAGTCCTCTCGCTGGTTTCTCTCCTTCCCAGACCCTGGATCCGATACAAGAGAGCACTAGAACTCAAAGTACTGGACCAATCTATCCAGGCAGAGCCCTGGGAGTAGCGCCGCACCCAATAGCAGCAATGGACTGAAGCAGAATTTAATCTACGATGTCCAAGGGCCAAATGTGGAGGATACCCAGTAGCTCAAACCTTTCCAGACCAGCAGGCAGCAAACTGATTAAGAACAGATCGTGTTTAAACTACTTTGACACTTAGACACTTTTATACACAATAAAACCTTTGAAAGCCAATTTTACAAGACAGTGGTAACAAGGCATTAGAACAGCAATTTCATATACATACCTTAAAATGAAAGCATAAGGCCACTATAAAATCAGCTAAAATAGACAATGACTGTTAAAAACAGGGAATAAAATCAAAGCTTTCCATAAGGACATACACCACTTTGAGGCTGCTTCTTTTTTACCCATATTTTTAACATCTCTCATACTTAGATTTCATTTAATGCAATTTTACAGCAGTTTGTCACAAAATCATGTTTAAAAATCAAGATGTTCCTAATTTTCCAAAGGGCACTTTTTAAAACAGTTTATAATGATCCAGCCTACCGAGTGCTTCGTAAAAGTTGGGCAGATAGTGTCCATATAAAACATAAATGTGATTGAAATCTTTCAGACCGCAGGCCCACTCTGAGTGGGCCTGCCTTCCTCCAGACCTCCTGTGCATACTGACAGTTCCAGACCACGTGCAGCGCTGACTCATCCCCACCACACCTTTCTCTTGGGCACCTGGCCGTCGTCCCCAGGCCTCTCCTATGCTGGAACTCTCTTTTTGGGAGGCACCGGTGGACGACTGCCCAGGCAAGGTCTTTGTGCACATTTGCCAGGAATCTACCGAACACATTCTTCCATATAGTCTTAAACCTTGCCTCTATGTAGTCTGGAACTGCCGCCATGGCCTCCTGACGCCTGCAGGCCATATAAAGATGGGGCTTTAAAAACTGCTTTTATAATTAACTTTCCCTTCCATTGACAACTTCCTCATGTTCCACATTAAAATTGCTGAGTCCCAATTGGGGGTGTCATCATTCACATTAAAATACTTAATCTTAATACATTCTTATGGCACTGGGACATCAGGTGTAATAGACGAGTGACATTTTCCCACATTGTTTAAAACCAGATGCTTGGCAAAAATGTTCGGTGTCCCTCAAGGCCCCCCTCATAGAGGGAGACCCTGTGCAGAGAATCGTCACATCCATATAGTACAGGGCCTTTACCTCTACTCCGCCACCTCCAAGAATAGGTGCGCCCTTAATATCCTTATCCTTTCTGAGGAGCGCCAGCAAGGGCTCCATGGCGCAGATGAACAGAGGGGAAAGCGGACACCCTTGCTTCACAGCAGATAAGAGGGACATCTTTAATTAAAAACCCATTTACGGATATTTTGACTAAAACATGAGGTATATAAAAGCTTGACTTTAGATAAAATATAAACTCTAACACTCCCATACGCTTAAGAACTTTAAAAAGGTATTCATGAGATACTCTATCGAAAGCTTTTTCAAAGTCTTAAGAGAAAACCGCAAGACTCTGTCCTCTATCTCTAAAATACCATAAAATATCACGGATAATATTTAGGAACTTGGCCACACTCCTGTCAGGTACCCCACTTACCAGGCTAGGATTGTATAATCTTGTGGATAAAAGGCTTAAGACGGAATGTTAAAACTTTTGCTAAAACCTTATAGTCTACATTCAACAGTGATGGGTCTCCTCCAATTTTTTAACTGCGTCTTCTCTCCTTTTTTTAAATAACAGGGACATGATCGCCCTTCTCCAAGAAGGGGGCAGTTCACTACTGTTAAACTTCTTTATATAATAAAATAAGATCCTCTTAAAATATACCAAAAAGTCAGATAATTCGATCGTCAGGCTATCCTCTCCTGGGGCTTTACCCCCTGTAAAATTCTTAACGGTTAAAAGCTCCTTAAGAGTAATCTCTGGGGCTAAAACCTGTTGATCTAAAAAATCCAACTTTAAAATCGAGGACATCAAGCGGGGAATCTAAAAAGGCATCAATATGTTTCACATTTAAAGAGTACTATAAAAATTGTGACCAACATTTCACCAATTTTTTTTTTTCTTTACCCTCAAGATTTAAAATGAGGTCTCTAATTTCCATCACTTTTTTTTTTTTAAAGGAAAAAACGGGAACACTACGTTTTTTTTTTTTTTTTTCTCCCTCCTCCTAGGTTTTGTACGTGAGTTAAATATAATCTGCTTCCCTTTCTCCAAGCATTTTTGAAATTTCCCCTTTTAAAATGCAATTTTGTTTAAAATGTTGTTCTTTTGCCTTACTCCGACCTACTTTTTATAATTTTTTATTTTTTTTATTTTATACTCTCCCACCAACATAGTATGGACATATTTGGTGCCCTTTGAGTCTGCCAATGCCGGTAGGTGCTTGCAAAACATTCTATTTGAGGGTCTTCTAGTAGAGAATTTGTTTTAATCTCCAGAGCCCTCTTAGTTTTCCTCTCAGCTTCCCATTTCAAACATACAAAATTTTATGTTCAGTAAATACAGTGGCTCGGATAAAACGGGTAAAAAGAATAAAATCAGCAGACACAAAATCAATTCTGGAGGAAACTCTCCCATTGGACCAGGTGGGGCCTGGGTCTGCTGGCGAGAGGTCTCTCCAGCAATCTTTCAAATTAAAATCTTCAATAACGATACCAAGCAGACATGAAGTATGATCATTTTTTTTTTTTTAAAATTCCCCCTTGGCGGGTTTCACCTAATCGCACACAATTAAAATCACCTTTGACAATAAGTAGCAAGGTGGCTACGGTTAGGGCCTTGCCAAAAGTAGCAATACCCTGACACTACTGCAGGTCTGGGAGGAAGGACAAAGACAAGTGAGCCCTAATCTCACCCCAGCCACTGTCCCTTCCTATTGCCTCAGTTACCCTAAACGGTAAAAGGACAACTTGAAGACAAGCCCTATACTGGGTAAGTGACACACAGAACAGGACAAGACAAAACCAACACAGAAGCAGAGTGAGCAAGCAAGGGGTCGGTAACAAATGAGCAATGCAGTACAAAGTCAAAATCCAAGAGAATAGTCAAAAGGCAAGCCAAAGGTCAGAGAATCAAGTAACAAAATAGCAAGGGACACAACAAGGAGAGTAGGTAAAGACAGTGCAATAACCGGCGACTTGCTGAGAAAGTGACATCCTGTATATAGAAAGTCTGGGCCCAGCCCCAGACCTGATAGGTACACAGGCTGTCAATCACACAGGCCAGGAAGAGTAACTCTATGCAGTCCAGAGAGAAATGCTCAGAACACGGGTATGGCCGGAAATCCACTACATAGTCTAGGACCATGTTCAGACTGAGCAGCAAGAAACCTACGCAAGGAATCAAACCGAACACCCCTCCGCCACAGCGTGCGAGCGGAGAGTGGCGCCGAGACCTGAACAGGCAGACGTTACACCTACACAAAATAACATTTCAAACAATTCTGCCCGTTCATTTTTGTCGGGAGGGGAATACACATTTAATACATGAATAAAATGTCCATTAATCAATAACTGAGCCAAGATGGCTATACCAGGCATGATCTCAGTAACAGCTGTAACATGTATCTGCTGTCCTCAGCAGTGTGTGCCTACACCTGCAGATCAGTTGCCGTTATCCCCTGACCAAATAGAGGGTCCAAGTGTCCAATCTTGTTTTTGTCCTCATAGTCCATAGCATTTGGTATGCTACATTCTTGCAATAAAAATAAATCAAAAGCCTCAGTCTCTAGAAAAGAAAGTTGCCCTATGAGCAGGACTTTTTTTTTTTTTTCTCACATTAAGTGAAAAATTTTTTTTTTTTTTTATAGATGTCAAAGATCAGAATCCTCCTCAGAGGAAGAAACCTCCAACATCCTCTATGAAGGCCTTCCCCCTCCCCCCCCCTTCCCCATTAAAGGAGTCAAAACATCCTTTATATTCTCAGAATTTGATTCAGAAATGGAAGAAAAGTGAACCTTCCGAAGGACTCCAGGCTCCTCTTTTTAGTTCTGCCCTTGGTCTTTTAAGACTGGCTCAAATCCATCTCAACCGACTTTTGCTGCCATCGTAGAACTGCATCCAGGCTCTCCTTCCACATCCATCTCAGGTCCGGTCATCAGCTAGGGGATGGGAAGTGGCTCTCCAGAACTCCAGAACGGATCTGCTGACAACCGAAGCTTGTCTGCCCACTTGCGGGTCATCTGACACCACTGCAGCGCCAGAATCCCCCAAATTACCTGCCGAACTCTTGTGACCAGTGCCCTTTTTTCTTTTTCTTAACAGACTTAGCTGAATGAGCCTTAGACCACACTGTCACGAACGCTCTGTCACTAGAGGTCGTCTGTCTGATCTGGCCTTGCACTAGCACCAGTTTCAGACTCCGACCTAACCGAGCATGCACTACCACGCCTCGACCCTGCACCTGACCTGTGCCTCCCTCTGTCGCTACAAGGCGCATCAGCCACTTTGCTTAGGTCTACCTCCACAGACCTACTGTTAACCGTCACAGGGGTCTTAAAGGTCGGATCAGGTTTAGAAATGCCTTCAGCTGGCTGGCTTACTTTTCGGCCTTGCACCCTCACCAGACCCCCCAGCTTGGCCACAAAGATTGCATTGCCAGGCGGATCCACACTGCATGAAGCTATGGCCTAGGTCACCACGTTTATTGCAACGAACCTCACTACAGATTTCTCATGTCCATATCGCCTACAATTCTGGCAAAAAATCGGCATCTGATTTAAAAAAAAAAAAAAAAATGTCCTCGACACCTTCCAATGAAAAAAACCTTTGGATATAAGATTACTCCGATACCCCCCTCCTCTTTCTGACATTTTAAAGCGCACCTGAAAGTGCCATTTGCCCGTCCAAAGGCCTTTCTTATTCATAACTTTTTGGCCTTCATCTACAGAATGGCAGTAATGGAGGAGGTAGACTTGGATCTGATCCTTAGGGATGAAAGGTCTATACATATTATTTGTAACATTAGCCTTGTCCTCATCCTCAATAAAATTCAAGTTTAGTCCTTTCAACACCTTATCGTTCTCGTCAGCCTTACACAGGAACAAGGCGATGGTATCACATGAAGGCTTAGCAACAAAAGTCGCCAAAAATTCCCTCTTCCAGATATTTTTTTATGCATAAAATGTCCTCAGGGCTAAAGCCAAATCTCCGGAAAAAACTTCACCCACAAAGTACGAGAGCCCCTTCTCCGGCCAATGGTGGTCAGAAATTATCACGCGGATGGAATGCTGAAGAGCAAAGTCTCCCAGTTCCCTTTTGAAAGGGTATGGCATCTTGGCCTTTAGGTATTACACAATAAAGCACGAATCTCCAAAAGCCGAAGGCTCGAACAACCCAGAGGTTACAACGACCAGCGTCACGTAGCACCACAATCCAAAGATGGTATCAACAGGATCGAGTAACCACCACGCAGCCTAAAACACCACAGACTCGGATGAGCACTATGATGCGATCGCCCCTGGACGCTTGGGGAGTAATCTGGCCGCCCTATAGCAGCAGGGGGGTGAAGTCCAGGCACTGAACCTGAACCATCCTTCCCCCCCCAGGCTGAGTGACCAGGTACCCCAAGCTTCCTTTCAGCCGTTGACCCAGCAGGAAAAATCTGTCAGGAACAGATTTTGATTTGAATATATCTTTTACACTTGCAGGGTTTCTTGTACATAACAGTCCACTTCACTCTGTCCATCTTGGAGCCCCAGATGAAGTGAAACACAAACGGTTGCAAGAGGGGGCCACTCCTGTGCGGTATACTGGAGCACAGGCAGAACTTCATTCCTCAGTACAAGTGCTTTGCCCTCAATAGAGAGCTGTCTGAGACTCCACAATCCGATTAGTTGGTTGACTTTAGCCAAGCGTTCTTCCCAAGACTTGAGGGTTGCTCCTTCCTTCCTAAACCAGACTCCCAGGATCTTGATGAAGTTTCACAGCAAACGGATAGGGGGCAGAAGTAGAGAGATGCCAATCCCCGAAGATCATAGCTTCTGACTTCCTGCAGTTGACTTTGGCCCCTGAAGCTGCTCCAAATTTCTTGCAGGTCTGGACGAGTGCAGTCACCAAAAGCTGATCAGTACAGAAGACACACATCATCCATGTAGAGTAAGCACTTGATCTCGTAGTGACCTGGTCTCGGTGCGATGATTCCTCTAATACCTTCATTCTGCCGGGCAGACTCAGCGAATAGCTCTATAACACAAACAAAAAGGAGGTGAAAGAGGACAGCCTTTTCTGACCCCAGAGTGGATCGGAAAGGCGTCAGTCTTCCAGCTGTTCACCAACACCCAGCTGTGGATATCAAGGTGCATCAGGTTAACATAGCAACAGAACATCTTACCCATACCAAGTCGACGGAGTGCCTTTGCCATAAAGTCATGAGACACGATCGAAGACCTTCTCCTGATCAAGACTGATCAGGGCCGCATGTGCACGGCATTTTCTGATATAGTGCAATGTATCTCACCATGGCAAGGCTATCCTCTGACCAGGAATGCTTTAGGTTTGATCTGGATGGATGACTCTGCCGATGATAACCTTCAGTCTCATTGCCATAATCTTCACTAGGATCCCAGTTCACATTTAGCAGTGAGATGGGATGCCAATTCTTCAGGTCATATCTCTTTGCTTGTACAGGATCGTAACCATTCCTTCCCGCAGTGACGGTGGCATTGTACCCTCCACCACCATCTCCTCAGAGGTCCTTCAGGTCCAGACAGATCCTATCCCCCAGAACTACATGGTGGTGAGCTGAGTCCGCAGGATCTGGAAAAGCTCCAGTAGCTCGGGAAAGCATACATGTTGATGAGCCTAAGCGGCTTGCCTACCCAGGAACAGTCTGACCACAAGGCTGCCGCAGACAAGCTCCTGGACAGCTATAACAGTGAAGGCATTCCCACTGAGGACTAATTCCTGCAGACTTGCAGTTGCCCCCACCAGACCAGTAGGATGGACCGTGGCTCCACTCCCTGCTGAGGTGATGGTATGACCTGAAAGAAGGTAGACAACACTCCTGCAATATAATGACATTAGCATTAACATAAGAATGAATAAAATACAATACAGTTTGACGTCTTCTCAATTCTCTGATGCTCCTCACATTTATGGACAATGTTTCTAGCCATGGTAAGGAATAAAAGAAAAGGTTAAACAATCAAATAGCGTCTATTTACCACTCCTGTTGGGGGGTCGTCGTCTTTTTGTGTCTGCTGGAATCAGGTCCAGCAGGCACTCTTCTAGCTGTTGCAGGGAAGAGATTGAGGCTTCCGCCATCCTCGCCCTTGCAGAGGTCAAGGACTTCTGCAAGGTCAACAAACAGGCTCAGCCACCAATTCCTCCACCATCTGCTCTAGCTCTGAATCTGACTTCCACTGCGATTTTCTTGGAAGTTTCGGCGCTCGGGCTGTCTCTTCCTTTCCTCTTCCTTTGAGGACCTGGGGGGCAGGGGGGGAGGCAAAGGGAGGGGGTTCATCCTCTTACCATCTGTGGTCTTCTGCTTTTCCTTCTGTTGCTTTGGTTTTGTTGTCCTTCTTAGGCTGCGCTTCTGGCTTCTGTGGCTGGTCTGTAAACAAAGGAGCAAGCTCCCTGGTCATGAACCCAGCAGCAACATTAGCCCAGGACCTGGGCAGACCTTGTAGGTATGCTCTGCGTCCCCACACAGGTTGCAGGTCTTCCGTGTGGGGCAATCCTTGATCACATGCCCCACCACTCGACAGTTCCTGCAGGCATCCTCTTTGCAGTCTTTACCTTTGTGGCCTTCTCTACCACATCTTCTGCAGTGATGTGGCATGTCCAGGTAGAAGATCAATCCGAAGGGGTTACCCAAGGAGAAGGTCGGTGGGAGATGCTTGAGACCATCGGGACTGGAAGAATCTTTGTGTAGCCTGATGACCAACCACTTGCTGTTTCAGAACCTTGTTCAGGATCTTGATGGGTTCCTTGAATACTGTACAAAACCTGCTCAAGAACATGGAGCTGTCTCTTCCCAGTGTATGGGGGTTCCTCATCGATAACGTAATCCTCCTTGCCTCTCTCTCTGGACAGGCCCAGAAATCTGGAAAAGGGGGATCCATGAGCTGCAGTCTTCACTGCTTCCCAATAGCGGAGGCAGATGTCCACGATGGCAAATGTGACCTAGAAAATTCTCGTCAAAGGCATGAATGGACAGCGTTTCGGCCTTCGAGAACCCTTGCTCCAACACAATCTTCTGGGGTTTGAGACGGTTTACTAATATTCTGGATAAGATTTTATAATCAGTTTAGGAAAGATATTGGTCTCCAATTTTCCAGGTTCTGTTTGTCGCCGCCTTATACAAGATGATCCCTTTTCTCCATGATTCTGGCAGTATCTTATTTCTGAAGGCGGATCTGAAAAGTAAACACAGGTTGTCTTTAAATTATATGCAGATATCTTTTGTATAGTTCGATGGGAAACCCATCTGGGCCAGACTATTTTCCATATCAAAAACTCTGAATAGCCTCTGAAATTTCCAGCTCCGTGATTTGTCATAGGCATGGTTTCTGCAATCTGAAGATGAGGACAAGGTGTTAAGGATGTCATTAACAAAATCCAGGTCAATTTTTGTTAAGTTTATCACTTTTTTGAAGTACCGAGTGCACTTCTCCCCTTTCATTAAATTCTCAGTTTTAGACAGGAAAATCTTTCCCTTTTTTCAGTTATCGCCCTGGAGACTTCTAGCTTCAGCTTTTTAACTAAATCCTCCATATCCAATCCTATTTCTTTTCAATTTGTGACATGTTTGGATCTGTGTATTTAGTCTTATACCAGGTGGTTGTTTTTTTTTTTTTTCTTGACTGCAAGCATGCATTTATGTTGGAAAAACTTCTTAATCTTTTTGGCAAATTCCCACCAGTTCAAAACAGAGGAAAAATACTTTTAGCATTGACACTTTTTTTTTTTTATAGTATGCAACAAACTCCTTTTCAACGGTTCTATCCTCAAGGACACTTAGGTGGAGGATATCCTGTTCGGAAAAAATATTACTTTCCAGATCTGCACGAGAAATAATAAAGGATTTAGTTAACAAAACAGTCTATTCTTGACTTAAAAGGATTATTCTGCCATGTATAACCAGGATTATCAGGGTTCAGTTTCTTTCATGCATCCTGCAAAGAAAAATCTGCAATTAAATTTCCCAGCATACTTCTTCTGGTTTTGTGGAAAGTTGTTTTCAGATCCACCACTCCTTTTTTCCACAAGGAGAATGCAGTTGATGTCGCCTAAAAGAATAGTTTATATGCTGCTGGGTAAACTCCTTGGTATGAAGACAGCTGTACATTTGGATTACTACATAGCACTCCAACATCTGAATTCCTGTTGCTGTTATCTCTGGTCCATATAGACCATGCTCCGCTCCAGTCACTCCTTATGTCTGCATAATTCATGTCTTGAGACAGGTAACATTCTTCCAAGGCAACAATATCTATCTTCTGTAAGCAAGTACTCAAACACTGCAGCTCTGCGAGCCCCATTTTGTATGCTCCTTATATTTAAGGCGACAGCTAGTGCAGCCATCAACCAGTATCCGAGTCTGTACTAACCTCAATGTCAGCTCTCAGCTGAGTAGCAAAAGACAAGTCTGCAGATACCCCAAAGGATTGAGGTGAGGAGAACTCCGAGATCCTCGCCATCCCCTCTCCAGGATCTTCACCCACTGTTTCCTGGCCAGGACTTTTTTTCCCGGAAGATTTTACTCTGGAGCCTGAATCCGAAGAAATTCTTTTTTTAAATTCTTTCCATATCCTATTTCTCTTTTCTCCCCTTTCAGGGGGCAATCCCGGTAATGTCCTGAATTAGAGCGTAGGTTACACATTATTTCGTTCACACAGTTTTTTGCAGTATGTCCATGTGGCCAGCATTTCCTGCACTTTTCTTCCTTAGTACAATCTGCTGCCTTATGGCCAAAACCTTCACACTTGCTACAGGTCTGAGGCATTCCATTGTAGAAAATCCTCCCTCTCCTTCCCGATCTGAATATAGGATGGTGTATGAAAAAGACCATCACCCCTGGCGGAACTCCATTCACTTCTAAACTGCTTTTTTGCTCTTATATCTAAAACATAGTAAAAATACATCTCGCTAAAACAAAGGCCCAAAATATCGTCAGAGAAAACTTTGTGCTTGAAAACTAAAACATTCCTGGTCTTCCAGAGTGCGCCCCTCGTGCAGTTCGTGGTTCTCCATGCTGTCGCTTGCTGCTCTGCGGAGGGACTCCGAAATAGTCCATAAAATATCATTTCAAATAAGTCTGATGTCCGCCATCTTTTTCAACAGGGGAGCCAAACTTGTCCAGTGTGTCCTTGCTGTGATGCAGCCCCAAAAGATGTCTTGCAGTCTCCTCCTCCTGGGATCCGACCCTGGGGCAGATGGCGGACCTCACGAAGCCCCTCCTATACTGGAATGCAAGGCATGGAAGACAGGAGTGGGCGCAACTCCAGGCCAGGTCCTTCTGTGGATTAAAAAGATCTCGCATTAGCCATACGCCAAACCGTCTTACTCTGCTGCTCGCTTAAATTGTCTACCGGGCTTAGTTCCTCTGCACGTAGACCTTCAATTTTTAGCTTTTTGCTATCCTTTAGTTCAATACGCTTATTTTTTAAATTATATAGAGAAACAATCTTGTATATTGTGTAGTGAGGGAACAGTTTAAAAGCGTAAGGGGGCATTAAAATTATCCCAAACCACCCATGCCACCTTATTAAAAAACCCAAGGTTATACTTAGTAAAGTATGACCAATAGTGTTTCTTAATCCAGTTTTTTAGTTATGGTTTTAATGCTCTTTTTAAGAGGAAACGGTTAAAATCAGGAAAATCTTTACTGCCATTCATTCTCCATTTCATTACCTCAGTTCTTGAGTTTCTCAATCCTTGAGCTCCAGAAAAAAAGAAACAGGTTATCTTTCTGAGCAACATTGTGGGGGGAGGAAAAGCTAAACTTAAATACAATAAAAAGGGTAAAATGACCATCTTAGTGATTTTTAAAACCTTTCCTTCCATACAAGTTCCGCAGGTTCCATGCACACACTTTATTTACCTTGTCGGCTACCATGTTCCAGCTTTTAAGACCATTGTTGGACTTGCTGAAAGACTCCTAAAATGGTTACATCAGATGTCACAGGTATCTCTCTAAATTTCAGGTTTCCTATCGATTTTAAAATGGTGCTTTTTATTAAGATTGATTTTAAAACTGGAGGCACAACAATAAAAATCTGAGTTTTCCTAATGGAAGGGACGTCCTTACAGAGTATTGCCACGTCATCCATGTACCCCACTGCCTTTGCCTCGAGTCCCCCTCCTCCAGGGAGGGGAACACCGCGGATCTGTTTCTCTCCTAATAGCACATAAGAGGCTCCAAAACGCATATGAATAGCAGTGGGGACAAGGGACACCCCTGCTTCACTCCAGAGTTTAAAAACCCCTCCTGTGACACAAAACCACTGACTAAAATACAGCTTGTGCAGTTTTCATTAAATTTTTAAAGATGATAAACTAGACGGTATACACTTTTCTCAAAACTTTAAAAAGGTAAAAATGTGAAACTCTATTGAAGGCTTTCGAAATCAATAGACAGAATAGCTAGCTAATTTACCTTTCTTATTTTGACATCCTCTATCACATCTTTAGTTTAGATTGTCCCAATGCTCCTTTCAGGGTGGCGCCAGGGTTTTGGGTTTACGATTAGCCAAAGTTTGGCCATGTCTTGTAATCTGGTAAGGGCCTCCAGTTTTTATCTTCTCTCCTTTCTCGCATTTTCTTTGCGCTAACTTCCGTAGAGTTAAATAGGTCGTTTTTAAGATGTCATAAAATTTAACAAAATTCACTTGGTCCGTGTAGCCCAGGCACTTTCCAATTTCTTTTGGTCGCTTCTAAATTTCTTCAGTAAAATCTTGTGATTAAAAATGCCATAATCTCTTCCAGCGAGTCCTCTAAAAAAAAAAAAACAAAAAAAAAAAAAAAAAAATCTGATCCATAGTTTTTACTCTTTTTAAAGAAAGACCTATGTACTTTGTTTAAAAGGCCCTGTATTTGTGGCCCCATCTAGTTCCATATTAGATTTTTTTACCGTTCACTTAAAGTACCTGGAGCATTTTTCGTTTTCCTTTAAGGTGTTTAACTTTAGAGTTAAAAATTTATTTATTTTTTCCTTTTTTGCTCCAGGCACTTATTAATTTTCTCGTAACGTTAAAATCTCAGGGCCAACACTTACACCCTGCGCTCTGAGCCTATACACGGCCTGCAGGCGGACATTCAGATCCTCATACATTTTACATTTCTGTTCTGCTTTCTTACCAAGGCGAATAAAATGTTGTTTTTCTTCATCTCCTCCCACCAGATACTGATGGGAGTTCGAGGATCCTTGGCATGCCTGCAATTAAGATAAAAGGTTTTAAAATCAGCTAAAACCTGTGGATCATCTAAAAAGGAAACCTTCATCTTCCAGGAGCTAAGATTCATAAAACAATTTACATTGGCGGTGGCTTTAAAATGTAAAATTTTTTGATCGGAGAAAATGTTGGTTAAAAGGTCACATCTCGATGGCAGTACATCCTCAGAGCAAAAAAAAATCAGTGAGCTACAGGTAGAATTGCTCCAGGTGGCGCCAGCTCCCTTTGGCATATCCCTGTTGCACTTCTTGTATACATCTATTAGTCTGTGGTCCATGACCATATTTTTTAACATGCCAGCGGTTTTATCATAGTTTCTGCTGGTATTTGGAGTTTGCCGGTGCTCACCCTTGACTCCAATTAAAATACCCGGTGAGGATGAGGGGTTCTGCTGTGATGTAGAGACAGAACCTCCAACATCCTCGCCCTTTTGTTCTTATCAAGGGATGCATAAACATTTTAAACTGCCACTGGATGCCCCCAATTAAAACTTTAACCAATAAAACTCTCCCTGGTAAAATCTCCTGTATAAAATCCAATAAAATGTTTCCTTTTAAAAAGAATGGCAACTCCGGCGGATCCGGACTCATATAACTTGGATGGTGGGGGATAGCGCACTCCTGCAGAAAGATAACTGAGACCGCCAGAAATGCCAGGTAGTTGAATAATGCGATCCTTCGGCTTTTGGCACCTCTCACATTGAGGGATAGTCCGTGTAGTGCTGCCATTTGGAGTGAAGAAAAAAAAACACGAAACTCCAGAAAAAAGACGATAGTTTGCAATCAACACTTTACAAGGACTCAACATGCCCCACCAGCTCACCCAGAGGGGTCCCCCTCCCCCCTCAGGCCCGGGTGGGACCTTTCTATGGGCGGAGGTTGAGCGCAGGAAGGTGTTTCCATGGGTTCATGGTGGGCTTCCTCTCAGGGGGATAACCCCATCCGATCTGACGTGTCCATCGGGGTTCTCTTCCACCTGACCCCTTTTTGCCCTCTTGCAGTGGCGCCCTCTCGTTGGGTCTACAGTCTGCTTTAACCCTGAGTCTGGGGCAGGTTTCGCCCTTCTCTGGGACCCGTCTGCAGTATCTGCACTCACCACCTGCCCTCTGCTCGTCCGTGTTTTGTTTTGGCCTGACTAGGCTTGCATTTTCCACACTCTGGGCGTAGGTTTGGCGCTTTCTTCCTTTTCAGGCTTTTTTTTTCCTCTGGGAGCCGTCAGTGCCATTCCTCTGGCCCTCTGCCTGCCCCCCTCCTGGCGAGCCGGCGGGGGGCCCAGTAGGCTCCTCCATCGTCCTCTCGTAGTCGTCACCTCCCTGGTATTTATGCTTGCAATCCTTTTGTATAAGTGACCTCTGACAGAAATTGCACTTCTCTATACATTTTGCTTAACAGTCTAACACAATCATTATCAGACAAGATTGTGTTTAAAGAGCAATAGATTCCGAGCATCCCACATGGTATCTCGAAAGAGAAATGAGCATATCCACATGAATCTGTGCTTCGCAGAAGTTGTAAGGCCTAATCCGTAAGCAAAGCAGAAAAGAGATATTAGGAATCCCGGTCAGTTCTGTGAACAAACGCTGCAAGCGAGACAATACTTGTTGGGTAAACTGGCATTCCCAGAATAGATGGTATGTGGATTCTGGTTGACCACAGCCGTCTCGCAGACACCTTTCTGTACGCGCCAACCTTCTACGGTACATAAAGGCTCTTGTGGGCAATGCATCATGGAATGTCAGCCACGAAGTTTGCTTTTGTTTAGATAGAACCAGTAATTTGTGTAGAATTTTCCAAACTGCTTGTGCTTGAGTTTGAAATGCCGATATCAGCAGAGAATTCTGATTCTCTATACCGGCCATTATGTTGCTTGTTCGTGGCTTGTAAACCCAAAGTGGCAAGGTTGTACTTAGTAAAAAATGCAGTGTAAAGTAGAAGGATGGCGCCACAAAGGCCCATGGCTTAGATCGATCAAGCCGTAACCACCCCCACCCATACAGGAGCCATCCCGCCAGATATTTCGTTAAGGTACCTGCCCATCTACCTAAAACTACCAGTTTGTTCACCGATAACCAGTAATGGAGCTTTTCAAGATAAGCTACATCTGGAATTCCTAGTCCTCCATTCTGCGGGGTCTTAACACAAGTGGTCCTGGCCACTCTTTCCATAACCGAACCCCAGAGAAAAATATACAGCAATCTGGTAATTTTTTGTATACCTCTAGCAGATGGCGGAAAGACCGAAGTAACATACAGAATCATTGGTACAACTGTTTTGATTAACTTTCCCAAACAAGGAAAGCTGACGTATCTTT
The DNA here is from genome assembly GCA_947044405.1 of Leptodactylus fallax. Lineage (NCBI taxonomy): Eukaryota > Metazoa > Chordata > Amphibia > Anura > Leptodactylidae > Leptodactylus > Leptodactylus fallax. The sequence goes on along the minus strand of CAMRHE010000477.1, from coordinate 63,267 downwards.
TATAATTCAATTTTTTTAGAGATGCGAAGGCCTAATTGTTCATAGGAATAGGCACCTTGCAGAGCATTATTAAAGCCTATTCCTAGAACATCAATACCCTGAGGACAATAAGTTGATCTGTTATTGGCCTTTGGGAATGCAAAAACGGAATACGTGGACTTAGACCAATTAACAGAAGGCCGAAATTGAACAAAAGATACGGAGATGTAACTTGGCTCTCCAGATCGGCCTTTGACGTGGACAAGAACACCACGTCGTCCATATAAACCAGCACTTTCACCGCTAGATCTCGACCTCCTGGGACGACAAACCCTTTACAAACTTGTCACGTATGACCGAGAATTAGTGGCTCCATAACACTAATAAATAAAATGGGAGACAAGGGACATCCCTGTCTAACCTCTGACACTACCGAAAAACTAGGCCCAATAAAACCGGCCAACACGTTTCCTCAATAAGATTCATCAGGGGCAAATATCACAAACTCAATTTCTGTATAAGCAGTTACAACTGCTATTACAAGATGTACAATATGTTTTTAGCAGAATTTCACGGCGTGACCGCTCTGATAATGGCGGTCCCGATACTACCTATTACACGCCCTTATAACAGACCTAGCTCCTCCCAATACTGCTGTATAGCCAATCGCCACACATACCTCCCATCCATCCCTTCAATATCTCTGTAGTAACGAATGAACCGCCCTGCCTATCTCTACACGTAGCTGCACGCATCCCTCCTACCATTCCACTGGCCAGTAGCGCCGCATCTCTGTTGTACACGTCACAACTCCCTGCAGCATAGATGGACATAACGTTCCTGTGAGAAATTTGTTGGCTCAGCTGTACAAAATACACTTTAATAACGTCCTAAAAGGTTATATAGCATTCTTTGCAGTCCCGGAGTTTGGCCTTCATCGATACGATAGCCTGGTAAACTTTTGTCTTCAGTGATTGGGGAGGTGAGAGGTGCACACTACGTGGCAGGGACCTGTGTCTGAATTAGACACTCAGCCATTTCAGAAACTGAAACCGCATCTTTTTTTGCGTATAACTCTGTATAGAACTTGGTGACCACCGGCATTACCTCAGGCCCCTGCACCTCTATACCAGAAGAGTCATACACCTGCTGCAACGTAGAATGTTGCTGAAAGGCTTTCTGGAAGAAGCGTGTGAATTTCTCACCTTCCTCGACATGCTGCGCCTTAGACTGGAAAACCAATGTTTTTACCTCTTTTTAACAAGAAATTAAGTGACATCCTCCAGCTCAGCTGTAACATCTACCCCTATACTCTTCAATTTTGTCAAGGTTACCGACTTATAAATTTATAGTATAAGCTTTACGATGTTGCTTAGCTAAGTTTTTGCCAAATTGTTTCAAAAAGAGGCCCGCCTGAAGTTTAACCCAATCCCACCACATGAATACATTTGAATAATTTTGTATCTGTGCTGACCAGAGTTGAAATTTGAGCTAAAAACAAGGGATAAATTTCAGTGAGACAATAATTGAGTATTGAGCTTCCAAAATCCTCTTCCTCTTTCAGTCACTCCCGGTAAACTAAAGCAGGCAAGCAATCCCATATGATCAGAGAAACCAACAGGTAGATGTCTAAAATCCAGTGGAGTAAAATGTGATGAACATAAGACATAATACGGGATGACACTGTTCCTCTGTCAGAATAATAGGTAAAATGGGAATCGGCATGATGAAAGAAAGCTGATACATCACAACCTGAAATCCTGAATAATATGAAGCAACAGTTTGCCGGTAAGATAAATAGAAGCTGGTGCTGACCCCGATCGACCTGATGGTTCAATGATGCAATTAAAGTCCCCCACCAGCAAGGTTGGCATAGTACCTGGCAAGAAAAGCTTGAGATGCTCCATAAAGAGTACACGTTCCGCTTTATTTGCCGGAGCATAAGTTAAATACTGTGTATTCCAGTATAGTCTAAGTCCACTTGCTGGAGGCGACCAGGTAACAGCACTTTGTGCGCAAAAACAGAAAGATAAGGAGATTGTTAATACACCCAATCCGGCATTACGGGACCCGTCTGACAATACCCAAAAGGCAGTGCCAGGAGTCCATTCCTGTGAAGAAGGTAAAGAGAAGGCACATTCTTATAGGAAAATGTCCATTGGTACCAAATAAAGGTAATCCAAAATGGCAGTGCACCTATTTTTAGAGGCCATGCCCTAACATTTAAAGATAGTAGACGAAACATTAGAAAAAGAGGAAAGGAAAGAAAAGAAAAATCAGACTTAATTTGTTAGGAATCAGTTTGATCCAAAAAAACCACATACCGCCGTTAAATTGCTGACTTCTATATGTGCGAGAGGCTGCTGACGGTGATATGGGGTCCAAATCGGCAGATTCTTGACCAGCCAGAGCACGGTTGGTGGCCTCCACCAAGGCCAAATTTTTTTCTCTCGGTGGGCCTGCTGTCTTCTGAGAATACTTGCGCCTGATCTTAACCAAATTAAAAGCCGCCATGTCTGAAGTTGACGAAGGGGTTGGGCTTACAACTGTACCGGACGAGGTTGTTGATGACTGTGAGGCTTCCATTGGTAGGGGATCTGTATCCGCCCATGTGATATCTGGCGCACTGTCTTCAGCTTCCGACTGCATTGGGGACAAGAACTCCTCCTCAATCTCATCATCAGAAATGACTGACTGTGGCAAGGGAATTGCTAGAGGATTTGAATCCTAAGCAGTTTGGATGAGATCAGGACCTTGGACAGCAGTCTGGTGAGCTGCTCTCCCCCTCCCTCTAGTTTTAGGCAGTGAGCCAGGAACAGGCTCAGCAGCTGAGTCAGCCGAGCGATGCACGTCAGTTGTAATTTGCATACGTTGGCCACGCTCCTTCTCCTCAGCAGAAGATTCTTGAGGCGAGGGCTGAGAAATAAGCTCAGTACCATGAGCCTTAGCGGTTGTATTAGCGTCAGAAGGGGGCAGAGCCTCCACCGGCTGTCGGCACTCCCGTTGGGCGGAGGCCACATCGGCAAAGACGCCGATGCTAATTTGCTGGGCAGTGCAGTTTTCTGTGGCTGTGCAACTATCCCAGCTGATTCTCTTTGATTAGAGACATGAGCTAAAGTCACTGGATAATATACGGGTCCCTCTTGGGGGCGTGCCGTATCAGCATAGCTACGGGCAGACAATAAGCCCGAGGGACAGTCTCTTGCTATGTGCGTACGGAGTTCACACATCACAGGCACGGGGCTGGGTACAATGAGCGGCATCGTGATCCGCTCTGCCACAGTTAGGACAGACGGCCAGTGGGACAATCATCCTGTGTGTGGCCAAATTTGTAGCAAAATCAGCAATAACTGGGCTGACTAGGGTAGACTAGATTAGCCTCTACTCCGTCCCAGTGAAAAGGATGCCATTTAGAATCAGGTTAAAAGCGTACCCAGAAGCGCAGCTTTCCGTTTAATGCCATAAGCATTTTTTAGCTTGATTCCCCCACATACCGTAACTCAGTAGCACTGTAGAAAAGCCACATGATGTGATTTTCTGTGAAGGGATTGAAGAGATGAACGGTCACAGGCTTGTCGTCCATCTGGAACATAGGAATTAGCTGGTAATCCCTGAGATCAGGCGTGTTCATGTGTGCGGCATCTCTCATATATATTCAGGCATTCAGCTTGTTTAGCAAATGTCATGTCGTATGTTCCCCTGGGCGCGTTGTCCTGAAGGCAAAAATGTCTTGGTTTCAGCTTGTTAAAAAGGACACCTTGTACAAATGATCCTATGTCAATCTTTTCTCTGACATCTGGCCTTGCCAGAAAGCGGATGGTGTTCCTCATCCCTGAAGATTCCATCGTAGCGATCCGCCTCTATTATAACCAGTCATTCACAACAAGTTGACATGGGTACTGCGATGCAGCGCTTCTGAATAACAATACCACAATAGAGACTAAATCTTTCATCCTTAAGGGATGCGACGCAACATACGGCGAAAGGAAATACGTCCTAACACTACGTGCTGCACTACAACATACTTTCATCAGAGGGGGGGAGGGGAAGTCACAGGCCCGGAGCTTTAATGAATGACCACAACACACATGAGGGAAGGACAGGTACAATACAGGAAATATACTCCCTATACTACCACTACTTCCTACCCTAGCATATAAAAAGCCGAAAGGCAAAAGTTAGACAACATAAGCATCAAGACAAGTGACGAGATGGGGGAGAGGAAAGAGGGGTAGGGGAGGGGATAATCACAAGGTCCAAAGCTTTATTGAATAACACAACAGACATGAAGGGACAGTGGGGAAGGAGAGAGACGTCGCCGAATACTCAGTCCTCTTCTTCCTCCTCATCGGTCAGACTATCCAGAATGGCAAAGTCCCGCTGCAAGCTGTGGATTAGCCTGCAGCAATCCTGGTAGGTGGTGATCTCTCTCCGCAAAGTAAGTCTTTCTGGCAAATCAGATAGCGTCCTTGAAACAGTTCACAAGTCACCAGGCCTCCAGAATGTCACTCTAAGCTGTGACTACCCTGGAAGAGCCCATACAACACTGTGTGGTGTTGGACCCCTAAGGGGCAGCCCCCCTTGTGCCGCCTGGTCAGCAGATTTGAAGAGACATTTTCCCAAACGACCTTCATAGCATCTGCTGTAAGTCCTGGGACTTCTTCCAACACATCCTTAGCTCGGATGAGCTTGTGGATGGTCTTCGGCTTCCACAGATCTGGTTTCAGGCCCTCCAGATGGAACTCCCTCACGAACTTGGGCACATCCGCGTAGAACCAGGGGACGGTCCAGTTGTAAGGGACGGAGCTGTTCCACTTCTCCCAGCCGAGTCCTCTCCAGAGGGGGAGCAGGAACAAACACGACATGGCCTTCCCTGCAGATCCGTTGACTGTTCTGAGGGTTCTGCGAACACAATCACAAACAAAGGCCGATCTTAGAAGGGTTGGAATATCAGGGATACCCTTACCTCCTTTGAGTCGATCCTCGTACATGATGTTCCGCTTCACCCTGTCCATCTTGGGGCCCCACACGAAGTAGAAGACAGTCCTGGTGATTGCCCGCGCCACTGTTGCCAGTGGGGGCCAAGCCTGTGCGGTGTACTGGAGCACTGGCAGGATCTCATTTCTCAGGACGAGCGCCTTCCCCTCGATGGTAAGCTGACGTAGGCTCCATAGCCCGATTCTCTGGTTGATCTTCTTTTAGTCTTTTGTCCCAAGACTTCAGGGCGGCGCCTTCCTTTCCGAACCAGACTCCCAAGATCTTGATGAAGTCCGGCTGCACTGTGAAAGGAAAGACAGCAGGGGAGGCCAGGTGCCATTCTCCGAAGAGCATGGCCTCTGACTTTCCACAGTTCACCTTAGCTCCTGAGGCTTGGCCGAAGCGCTCGCAGGTCTGGACGAGTGTTGACACCGACGCCTGGTCAGCACAGAAGACGGTCACATCATCCATGTACAGCGAACACTTGACTTCGAATCTTCCTGGACCCGGTGCGATGATACCTCTGTTCTCTCAATTCTGCCGGATAGACTCTGCGAACAGTTCTATAACACAAAAAAAAAGAGAGGTGACAGGACAGCCTTGTCTGACCCCGGAGCAAACCAGAAAGGGGTCAGTCTTCCAGCCGTTCACCATCACCGAGCTGCGGATGTCAAAATACATCAGGTTAACCATACGACAAAACCACTCGCCTATACCAAGTTGGCGGAGGGCTTTCACCATGAAAGTGTGAGACATGATCGAAGGCCTTCTCCTGATCCAAACTGATCAGGGCCGCATGTGCACGGCGGTCTCCGATGTAGTGCAATGTGTCTCACCAGGGCTAGGCTATCCGCTATCCTCCGACCAGGAATAGCGCAGGTTTGGTCCGTGTGGATGACTCTGCCGATGACAGCCTTCAGTCTCGTTGACATTACCTTAGCCAGGATCTTGTAGTCCATGTTGAGGAGCGAGATGGGACACCAGTTCTTCAGGTCGCATCTTTCCCCATTCTGCTTGTACAAGATCGTAATCAATCCTTCCCTCAGTGACGACGGCATCATACCCTCCACCACCATCTCCTCATAGAGATCTTTCAGATCCGAGCAGATCAGATCCACCAGAGCTACGTATAGCTCAGCAGGGAGACCGTCACTGCCCGGAGTCCTTCCGACCTTAAAAGATTTGGCGGCAGCGAGCACTTCCGCCACCGTCAGAGGGGCATCAAGAGCCTCAGCACCTGTAGGGTCAAGAGTGTTAGTGATACCTGACAGGAACTCTTCTGCTGCATCTTCATCAGTGGGTTTCAGGGAGTAGAAGTCCAGTAGAAGTCGGAGACGCCCATCACTTCAGTCTTCCCCCTTCTCATGTTGCCGTCTCCATCCCTCATCTCTGTGACAGGCGTGTGGCCTGAGTGGACCTTTCTGAAAAAAAAATTACATTTCTCGCCCTTCTCCAGATGCTCCACCTTGGAATGGAAGATGATCTGCCGTGATTCCTCTTCAAAGTGCCTCTTGAGACCCCTCTTGGTATCCTCCAGCATATCCCTGACGTCCCAGCCACAACGCTCGAGATCTTGAAGGGAACGCAGCTCGCGCTGCATCTCCTTCAGGTCACCCTTGCGCTGAGCCGCCTGCTGATCTCTCGCCTGAAAGAAACAACGGATGTTAACTTTAACATATTCCCACCAATCTGACAACCTGCTAAAGGAAAATTTGTCGTTACGAAGGCACAAATAAACATCTCTAATCTCCTCCAACAACTCCTCATTTTCCAACAGAGCAATTCAACTTCCAGGAACCAGGGCCGGGAGGAAAACCGTTGCCCACAGTACCCTCAAAGAGAATGCCCCTGTGGTCAGAGAAGAAGCAGGGGATCATAGAGTGGCTCACCTGTGCTACTGACCGAGAGGTGAACACGATATCAATCCTGGAACACAGAGCCATCCAGGCGACACCAGGTATAGTTGACTGATGCCGGCCCCATGGAACCCACCGCGTCCCTAAGAGGCCTCAGCCACCATCTCGATCAGCAGTTTAGATGTTACATCCAGCTTCGCTGCTGCAGAAGAACTTCTTCCATCTCCCTCCACAGGACAGTTGAAGTCTCCGGCCAGAAAAACTGCCCTGGTGGTAGCGAGCTGAGTGCACAGGATCTGGAAAAGCTCCAGTCGCTCGTTCTTATGGGGGAAGCGTACACGTTGATGAGCCTAATGGGCTCTCCTGCCCAGGAACCATCTATGACCAGTAGACGGCCACAGACTAGCTCCTGGTAGGTTTCAAGCGTGAAGGCGTTCCCCCTAATGAGTACAGCAATACCTGCGGACTTAGTCGCCACCACCCGACCAGTAAGACGGACCGTGGCTCCACTCCCTGCAAAGGTGGCCGTAGGACCGAAGAGAGGGGAGGCCGCACTCCTGCATCATCAAGACATTCACATTAGCGATCGATTCTGCAATGGACAAAACGGTCTGACGTCTGTTCTTCTCCTTGATGCTCCGCACGTTCATGGTAAGAATATTAATCCTAGCCATAGTGAGAGAAAAAAGAAAAGATTAAAACCTCAAGACAGGTTTGCCTAGTTACCACTCCCGTCAGGGGGTTCCTCTTCTTTCCTCCCTGGAGGCATGATCTTCTCCAGGCAGTCTTCTATTGCTTGCAGGGCATGGGTGACAGCTTCCACCGTCTCGCCGAGGATCTCGTTGATGACAGAAGGGGTGGGGGATCAGCTATCAGATCATCCATCCACATACTGCTCTAGCTCAGAGTCCACTGGGATAGCATCCACAGCGGCCTCGATGGCTATCTTCTTGGCCACCTCGTCCTCCTGACAAGGGCCTTAGCTAATCTTCCTCTTTCTCTGTTGAACATCTGAAACAAGACAAGCAGGAGAGGGGGGGGGGGGGGGGGGGGGGGGAATTCCTCCAGAGAAGGGCCCTCAGCAGCTGGAGGGGGAGTGGTTAGTGCTGCTGGGGGTAGGGGAGACCGGGGGGGGGGGGGGAGTGGGATAACCTCAGTGGGGGGGACACAGAGGGGGGGGGGGGGGGGGGTCCTCCTACCCTGTTACGATGTCGTCTTTTTTGGCTGCTGTTGCTTCTTTTGTTCTGCTCCGGTTTCTGTGGATCCCGGGGCTTCTGTGGTTCTTTGGGCTTTGTATCCAGCTTCTTCTTGGTCAGCGCGGCAGGCACGCTGGCCGCAAAATCCGCTGCCACCTTCGCCCATGACCGCTTCGGACACCCCTTGTAGGCATGGTCCGCCTCCCCACACAGATTGCAGGTCTTCCATGTGGGGCAGTCATTGGTTTCGTACCCCACCACTCGGCAGTTCTTACAGGCGTTCTCCTTACAGTCCTTCCCTTCATGCCCATCCTTACCGCACTTGCGACAGCGGCGCGGCATATCAGGGTAGAAAATAAGGCCGTAGGAGTTCCCCAGGGAGAACACCGCTGGCAGGTGCATGAGGCCGTCTGGACTGAGGGGGTCTCTGTGGAGTCTCATGACGACCGACCACTTGCTGTTCCAGAAGCCTAAGCTGTCCAGGATTTTGGATGGCTCCTTGATCACCGTACAGAATCGGCTAAGGAACATGGCGACGTCGCTCCCCGGGGTGTGCGGGTTTCTCATTGCTACCGTAATTCTCCTCTCATTCTGCTGCACTGGGCAACTGCCCACGAACTTCCTGAAAGGAGAATCCGGTAGCGCCGACTTTACCGCATCCCAGTACCTCCTACAGATGTGGGGGGGGAAGGGAGAAAAGAAGAAAAGGGCCAAGAAAGCGGGGACAGCCATGGTTCAGCTTTGGAGAACCCTTTCTCCAGGACCATTTTCTGACAGAAAACTTTCCGTCATATTGGGACGTTTTCCATCCACCTCCCTCAGCCTTAGGGTCACCGTCTGCCTCGTCCAGAGCTCCAAGGTAGGAGGACCCTGAGTGGGCTTCTGGCCACCTGTCTGGCTGGAGGAAGCAGCCGGAGAGACGTCCAAAATGGCCACTGGAGCTTGGGCCGCCTTGGCCGTGCCCCTAGCTTGTCTCACCACCTTCTTGGGGATAGCTCCTCCTGTCGCCATTGCCTCCGGACACTGAGCTGTCCCACGAAGTCTTTGGGCAAAGAAGTCTGTCCCTCGAGGATTCTTCCGAAGTCTTCTCCTGTAGTCTCAGCTAGGCTCCGCCTCCTAATCTGAGTACTCCCCGAAGTCTATCTCTCTCCCTAAGCTTCTAGGGCTGCGTTCTCGGCGTCCTCTCTGCTGCTTCTCCCTTGCTGGCGTCTGTCTTCGATGGCGTAGGTCTTGAAGGCGCTAGTGGGGCTCACTTTCCCAGCCTAACACGTCCGATTCAAGTAAGTACTTATATCCGTAGCTCACACGGAATACCCTGTTCTGATAAGAACAGATTTTTTTTTATAGATTGATCGCCACCAAAATGGCAGCGGGGTTTTTATTAGAAAAATACATTTTAACATATTTACAAATACATTTTTACAAAGTAATATTCATAACCAAACATAACTCAGTTAATATAAACCACAAATCAGAATACAATATAAACATATTTTCAAATAAACAAATACAACAAAAATAACAACCTAATCACATTTTCACATAATTACAAAATCAACAAATCCCACCCTTCCAAGCATAATATTTTAACCTTGTAACCAAATCAGGCGTACACAAAGCTTTATTTTCTCTAGCTCTTTTTACTGACTCTATAGCACAAATAGGAACTTTATATGTTTCGCAAAACCTATCAACTTCCCATACTTCTAGCAATTTTATCATGTATCTCTTTAGACTTAATGTACTCTCTAAATTCTTCACTATTTCTCAATACCTCTCCTACAATTACATTGTATCAAGGTGTAGATTGCACTCTTAAGTTCAGTAGTGGAAGTAGGGTCCTACTCCATATAATATATAAATAAAGGATTTCAACTCCAGTTGATATGATGCAAAGAAGTGTTGATTTTTATTCACACGTAGTAAGTTTTATGCAGAGTATTCAGTAACGTTTCGGCCCTTTGGCCTTCATCAGACTCTACAACATATATTACATCAAACATAGTGAATACACATGTGCATATTTTGTTGTTAATGAATATATCCATATACATGTATTCTATATTATGAAACATATAAAATAGGTCCTATATGAAAGTGTCACCATCCTATTATGATTTAAATATAGGTATATCAGTAGCCCTTGGTCCGGTCATCCAAGTCATTAGTAGTGATTGAATAAAGCTTTTATTACATCCAAGTCTCAAGCAAAAATTACAAAGGTACTGCGACGCAGCGCAACTGAGTTACAATACCACAATTCTGACTAAATTTTTCATCCTTAAGGGATGCGGCGCAACATACGGCGAAAGGAAATACATCCTAACACTACATGCTGCACTACAAACCTATCTGACATACATTTTGGTCAAATCAACAGAGACAGTCAAGTGACAAATACAGAGGGGGAGGGGAGGGGGAGTCACAGGCCCGAAGATTTTATTGATTGACCACAACACACATGAGGGAAGGACAGGTACAATACAGGAAATAATATATTCCCTATACTACCACTACTTCCTACCCTAGCAATAAAACAATGATCTGAAAAGCAAAAGTTAAACAAAAGCATCAAGACATGTGATGGGATGGGGGAGAGGAAGGAGGGGGAGGGGAGGGGATAATCACAAGGCCCGAAGCTTTGAGTAACACAACAGACATGAAGGGAGAACAGGGGGAGGGAGAAAGATGTCGCCGAAGACTCAGTCCTCTTCTCCCTCCTCTTCACCGGCCAGGCTATCCAGAATGGCATAGTCCCGTTGCAAGCTGTGTTAGCCTGCAACAATCCTGGTAAGTGATGATCTCTCTTCGCAAAGTGAGTCTCTTTCTGGCGAACCAGATAGCGTCCTTGAAACAGTTCACAAGTCGCCAGGCCTCCAGAATGTCACTCTCTGCTGTGAGTTCCCTGAAAGAGCCCATACAACACCGCGTGGTGTGTCAGGCCCCTCCTGGGTACACAGTCCTCAAAGTCATCTTCCAGCTCATCCAACAGGCCTTGAGCAAAAAGGCACTCCCAGAAGCGTGCAAAGATGTTTCCTCCTTGTAGGGGCACCGGGGGCAGTACCTCGTCTTGCTCAAGTTGCGGGCATGCATGAACGACCTGAGGGGCAGACCCCCTTGGATGGTTATCCATGACAAATCCTTATGCCCGTTGGTCAGCAGATTTGAAGAGACGCTCTCCCAAACGACCTTCGTGGCATCTGCTGTGAGTTCTGGAACTTCCTCCATGACATCCCTAGCTCGGATAAGCTTGTGGATGGTCTTTGGCTTCCACAGATCCGGTTTCAGGCCCTCCAGTTGGAACTTCCTCACAAACTTGGGCACATCCGCGTAGAACCAAGGGACGGTCCAGTTGTAAGGGACGGAGCTGTCCCACTTCAACCAGCCGAGCCCTCTCCAGAGGGGGGAGCAGGAACAAATGAGACATGGCCTTCCCCGCAGATCCGTTGACTGTTCTGAGGGTTCTGTGAACACAATCACAAACAAAAGCCGATCTTAGGTTTGGAATATCGGGTATTCCCTTACCTCCTTTGAGCCGGTCCTTGTACATGACGCTCCGCTTCACCCTGTCCATCTGGAGCCCCACACGAAGTAGAAGACGGTCCTGGTGGTTGCCCGCGCAACTGTTGCCAGTGGGGGCCAAGCCTGTGCGGTGTACTGGAGCACTGGCAGGATCTCATTTCTCAGGACGAGTGCCTTCCCCTCGATGGTAAGCTGATGTAGGCTCCATAGCCCGATTCTCTGATTAACCTTCTTAAGTCTTTCATCCCAAGACTTCAGGGCGGCGCCTTCCTTTCCGAACCAGACTCCCAAGATCTTGATGAAGTCCGGCTGCACTGTGAAAGGAAAGAAAGCAGGGGAGGCCAGGTGCCATTCTCCGAAGAGCATGGCCTATGACTTTCCACAGTTCACCTTAGCTCCTGAGGCTTGGCCGAAGCATTCGCAGGTCTGGACGAGTGTTGACACCGACGCCTGGTCAGCACAGAAGACGGTCACATCATCCATGTACAGCGAACACTTGACTTCCAAACTTCCTGGACCCTGTGCGATGATACCTCTGATCTCTCAATTCTGCCGGATAGACTCTGCGAACAGTTCTATAACACAAAAAAAAGGAGAGGTGACAGGACAGCCTTGTCTGACCCCGGAGCAAACTGGAAAGGGGTCAGTCTTCCAGCCGTTCACCATCACCGAGCTGTGGATGTCAAAGTACATCAGGTTAACCATACGACAAAACCACTCACCTATACCAAGTTGGCGGAGAGCTTTCACCATGAAAGCGTGAGACACAATCGAAGGCCTTCTCCTGATCCAAACTGATCAGGGCCGCGTGTGCACGGCGGTCTCCGTTGTAGTGCAATATGTCTCTCACCAGGGCTAAGCTATCTGCTATCCTCCGACCAGGAATGGCGCAGGTTTGGTCCGGGTGGATGACTCTGCCAATGACAGCCTTCAGTCTCGTTGACTTTACCTTTGCCAGGATCTTGTAGTACACGTTGAGGAGCGAGATGAGACGCCAATTCTTCAGGTCGCATCTTTCCCCCTTCTGCTTGTACAAGATCGTGATCAATCCTTCCCTCAACGACGGCTGCGGCATCGTCCCCTCCGCCACCATCTTCTCAGAGAGATCTTTCAGATCTGAACAGATCAGGTCCCCCAGAGCTACGTATAGCTCGGCCGGGAGACAATCACTGCCCGGAGTCCTTCCGACCCTAAAGGATTTGGTGGCATCGAGAACTTCAGCCGCCGTCAGAGGGGCATCCAAAGTCTCAGTGCCTGCAGGATCAAGGGTGTTAGTGATACCTGACAGGAACTCTTCCGCTGCATCTTCATCGGTGGGTTTCAGGGAGTAGAGGTCACAGTAGAAGTCGTGGACGACGCCCATCACTTCCGTCTTCCCCCTTCTCATGTTGCCATCTCCATCCCTCATCTCTGTAACAGGCGTGTGGCCTGAGTGGACCTTTCTGAAAAAAAAGTTACATTTCTCACCCTTTTCCAGATGCTCCACCTTGGAACGGAAGATGATCTGCCCTGATTCCTCCTCAAAGTGCCTCTTAAGACACCTCTTGGTATCCTCCAGCATATCCCTGACGTCCCAGCCACAGCGCTCGAGATCTTGAAGGGAACGCATCTGACAACCTGCTAAAGGAAAATTTGTCGTTATGAAGGCACAGATAGACATCTCTAATCTCCTTCAACTCCTCCTCATTTTCCAACAGAGAGCAATTCAACTTCCAGGAACCAGGGCCGGGAGGAAAACTGTTGCCCACAGTACCCTCAAAGAGAATGCCCCTGTGGTCAGAGAAGAAGCAGGGGATCATAGAGTGGCTTACCTGTGCTACTGACCGAGAGGTGAACACGATATCAATCCTGGAACGCAGTGAGCCATCGGAACGACACCAGGTATTGTTGACTGATGCCGGCCCCATGGAGCCCACCGCGTCCCTAAGAGAGGCCTCGGTCACCATCTCGATCAGCAGTTTAGATGTTACATCCAGCTTTGCTGCTGCAGAAGAACTTCCATCTCCCTCCACAGGACAGTTGAAGTCCCCGGCCAGAAAAACTGCCCTGGTGGTAGCGAGCTGAGTGCGCAGGATCTGGAAAAGCTCCAGTCGCTCGTTCTTCATGGGGGAAGTGTACACGTTGATGAGCCTAATGGGCTCTCCTGCCCAGGAACCGTCTGACCAGTAGACGGCCACAGACGAGCTCCTGGTAGGTTTCAAGCATGAAGGCGTTCCCCCTAATGAGAACAGCAATACCTGCAGACTTAGTCGCCACCACCCGACCAGTAAGATGGACCGTGGCTCCACTCCCTGCAGAGGTGGCCGTAGGACCGAAGAGAAGGGAGGCCGCACTCCTGCATCATAACGACATTCGCATTAGCAATGCGCTCTGCAACGGACAAAACGGTCTGACGTCTGTTCTTCTCCTTGATGCTCCGCACGTTCATGGTAAGAATATTAATCCTAGCCATAGTGAGAGAAAAAAAGAAAAGATTAAAACCTCAAGACAGGTTTGCCTAGTTACCGCTCCCGTCGGGGGCTTCCTCTTCTTTCTTCCCTGCAGGCATGAGTTTCTCCAGGGAGTCTTCTATTGCTTGCAGGGCGTGGGTATCGAAAGCTTCCACCGCCTCACCGAGGATCTCGTTGATGACAGAAGGGGGGGGGGGTTCAGCTAACAGATTATCCACATACTGCTCCAGCTCCACATCCACTGGTATAGCATCCTCAGCGGGTTCGACAGCTATCTTCTTGGCCACCTTGTCCTCCTCACGAGGGCCCTCGCTGATCTTCCTCTGTCTCTGTTGGACATCTGAAACAAGACAAGCAGGAGGGGGGGGGGGGGGGAGATTCCTCCAGAGAAGGGCCCTCAGCAGCTGGAGGGGGAGTAGTTAGTGCTGCTGGGGGGAGGGAGACCGGGGGAGGGGGGGGCAGGGGGGGCCACTGAGGTAATGGGGGGAAGGAGTGGGATTACCTCAGTGGGGGGGACACAGAGAGGGGGGGGGGGGTCATCCTCTTACCCTGTTCCGATGTCTTCTTCTTTGGCGGCTGCTGCTGCTGTTGCTGCAGCTGCTGCTTCTGCTTCGGCTGCTGCTGCTGTTGATTTTCTTTTGTTCTGCTCCGGTTTCCGGGCCTTCTGTGGTTCTTTGGGCTTGGTAGCTGGCTTCTTCTTGGCCAGCGCGGCAGGCGCGCTGACCACGAAATCCGCTGCCGCCTTCGCCCATGACCGCTTCGGACACCCCTTGTAGGCATGGTCCGCCTCCCCACACAGATTACAGGTTTTCCATGTGGGGCAGTCCTTGGTCTCGTGCCCTACCACTCGGCAGTTCTTACAGGCGTTCTCTCTACAGTCCTTCCCTTCATGCCCATACTTACCGCACTTGCGACAGCGGCGCGGCATATCAGGGTAGAAGATCAGGCCATAGGAGTTCCCCAGTGAGAACACCGCTGGCAGGTGCATGAGGCGTCTGGACTCTGGGGGTCTCTGCGGAGGCGCATGACTGCCGACCACTTGCTCTTCCAGAAGCCTAAACTGTTCAGGATCTTGGATGGCTCCTTGATCACTGTACAATATCAGCTCAGGAACGTGGCGACGTCACTGCCTGGGGTGTGCGGGTTTCTCATTGCCACCGTGATCCTCCTTTCATTCTGCTGCACTGGGCAACTGCCCACGAACATCCTGAAACGAGAATCCGGTAGCGCCGATTTAACCGCCTCCCAATACCTCCTGCATATGTCCACGGAGGCATAAGTGACAAAGAAGATCCCGGTCAAGAAAGCGTGGACAGCCATGGTCTCAGCCTTAGTGAACCCTTGCTCCAGGACCATCTTTTGACAGAATTTTTTTCCGTCATGTTTGGACGCTTTCCGTCCACCTCCTTCAGCCTTAGGTTCACCGTCTGCCTCATCCAGGGTTCCAAGGTAGGAGGTCCCTGAGTGGGCTTCTGGCCACCCGTCTGGCTGGAGGAAGCGGCCGGAGAGACGTCCAAGATGGCCGCTGGAGCTTGGGCTGCCTTGGCCGTGCCCCCAGCTGGTCTCCCCACCCTCTTAGTGATAGCTCCTCCTGTCGCCATTGCCTCCGGACATTATTAGTAGTGATATCTAAGTATATCAGGTGAAGGAAGCTTGTGTCACTCAGAGGAGTACTACAGGAGTACCAGAGTAGTAGACGTCATATTTAAGACAAGGAATGTTCTGAGAAGCAACATACAGTAAGACACTTAATCGAGTGCACGAGTAGCAAACAGGTACCTACCAGATTTACAAGTTGAATTCACATATAGTCATATTTCAGAGTTCTGATATTGCAAAGTCACGAACAAGCTGAGAGATAGGATAGAGTATAACAGAACATGAAGCAGATGCACTGTAAGTTGGTTATACCGTATCTAAATGATATATCGCTGATATATGGGGAGCATACTGTATATGACTAAATTGTAGCACTGCAAAAATAAAGAGCTATAGAAATACCCATGGCATACCTATTAGGGATGTGTCTTAATTCGTGATCATGTAGGCGAAATGAAGGCACCCAAACATAACTCAGTTACATATAAACCACAAATCAGAATACAATATAAACATATTTTCAAATAAACAAATACAACAAAAATAACAACCTAATCACATTTTCACATAATTACAAAATCAATGAATCCCACCCAAGCATAATTTTAACCTTGTAACCAAATCAGGCGTACACACAGCTCTATTTTCTCTAGCTCCTTTTACTTCCTATATCACAAATAGGAACTTTATATGTTTCGCAAAACCTATCAATTTCCCATACTTCTAGTAATTTTATCATGTATCTCTTTAGACTTAATATACTCAATTCTTCATTTTTCCTCACTACCTCTTCTACAATTATATTTATTTCCTCAACCTTTTTTTAAGGCTAAACTAGCCACTGAAATCTCAACTAACTCTTCTTCCTCCATTACTTCCCCTGCTTCACTAGAGGTCTCCTCTCTAGCTTCAGGTTCTCTAGTCCTAATAGATTTCCTCTTTTTCTTTCTTTCTTCCCTTCTTACTATCCTACTCTCACTTTTCTCTGCTGAAAAACTAAAGGATCCCCCTTCTAAGCTTTGTTCTCCAAAGCTAAAAGCACCTGGATCTAACTGCACTTCCTCAGCTGAGGCACTAACCTCCCCAGCAGTATCAGACTGCGCCTCTCCTGCCTTGCCTCTATCTGGACATTGTCTAAATAAATGTTCAGCAGAACCACACCCATGGCATAATTTCACAGTATCACAATTATCCGCGTCATGACCTTGTTGGCGACATTTTTCACAAATTTTAACATTACAATCCTCTGTCTTGTGCCCGTACCCCTTACACCTACCACAGAAATCTGGATGACCTCTAAAAAAAAAAAAAAAACATCTCCCGAAATCCTTCCTACCTTTATCCTCGCTGGTGGCAGGAATAAGGAACCGTAAGGATTTCATTTCATTTTACAGTGAAAACGTTTACAGGTCCAAAAACCACTGGCATTTAAGACCTTACCTTTAGGAATAATAGAATGACAATGTTTTAACAGTACTAACATAATGTCCTTTTCCTCTACGTACGGGCTGTACATTTTAACAATGCACAGCAACTCATCTTCTGGAAAATGGGGGACCACGGTGACTCCCTCCAGCCCAGGATCCGCAGCAAGCCTCCTGAAGTCCTCCAGAAGAGTCCTTAAGTAATATCGGCTTGAAAAAGTCACATCATATTCCCCACGCTTGGGTTAGTCCATAAGAGAAAGTACCATCTCATGCTTAAGTTTAAACAGTCCCAGCAAAATGTCCTGGCAAACAAAACGTTCTCCTTTCACGCAACGGAAAGGTTCCGCTACCAGAATCCTCACCGAATTTTCTACTCTGATACTCTGGAACTCCCGCCATCTTCACAAAGACCGGAAAACTGCAAAAACCGGAACCAAGGAACCCGTCCACGAGGAAACTGGAACACCGGAATCAGGAACTGGACCTCAAAGGACTCCACCTCAACGACCTCCAGAAAAAGGAACACCGGGACACTGATCCACCAGGAGCAACCAACTGGACACGAAACCCTGGATCAATGAACCTCTGGACCACGTCAGCAGCGGTGGACTCCACGGTAACCTAAGGAAAAGGATACCTACAGTGCTGGCCAAAAGTATTGGCACCCCTGCAATTCTGTCAGATAATACTCAATTTCTTCCAGAAAATGATTGCAATCACAAATGCTTTGGTAATAATATCTTCATTTATTTTGCTTGCAATGAAAAAACACGAGAGAATGAAAAAAAAAGTCAAATCATTGATCATTTTACACAAAACTCAAAAAATGGGCCGGACAAAAGTATTGGCACCCTCAGCCTAATACTTGGTAGCACAACCTTTAGACAAAATAACTGCGAACAACCGCTTCCGGTAACCATCAATGAGTTTCTTACAATGCTCTGCTGGAATTTTAGACCATTCTTCTTTGGCAAATTTCTCCAGGTCCCTGAGATTTGAAGGGTGCCTTCTCCAAACTGCCATTTTGAGATCTCTCCACAGGTGTTCTATGGGATTCAGGTCTGGACTCATTGCTGGCCACTTTAGAAGTCTCCAGTGCTTTCTCTCAAACCATTTTCTAGTGCTTTTTGAAGTGTGTTTTGGGTCATTGTCCTGCTGGAAGACCCATGACCTCTGAGGGAGACCCAGCTTTCTCACACTGGGCCCTACATTATGCTGCAAAATTTGTTGGTAGTCTTCAGACTTCATAATGCCATGCACACGGTCAAGCAGTCCAGTGCCAGAGGCAGCAAAGCAACCCCAAAACATCAGGGAACCTCCGCCATGTTTGACTGTAGGGACCGTGTTCTTTTCTTTCAAGGCCTCTTTTTTTTTTTTTTTTTCCTGTAAACTCTGTTGATGCCTTTTCCCAAAAAGCTCTGCTTTTGTCTCATCTGACCAGAGAACATTCTTCCAAAAAGTTTTTGGCTTTCTCAGGTAAGTTTTGGCAAACTCCAGCCTGGCTTTTTTATGTCTCTGGCTCAGAAGTGGGGTCTTCCTGGGTATCCTACCATAGAGTCCCTTTTCATTCAGACGCCGACGGATAGTACGGGTTGACACTGTTGTACCCTCGGACTGCAGGGCAGCTAGAACTTGTTTGGATGTTAGTCGAGGATCTTTAGCCACCATCCGCACAATCTTTCGTTGAAATCTCTCGCCCATTTTTCTTTTCCGTCCACATCTAGGGAGGTTAGCCACAGTGCCATGGGCTTTAAACTTCTTGATGACACTGCGCACGGTAGACACAGGAACATTCAGGTCTTTGGAGATGTACTTGTAGCCTTGAGATTGCTCATGCTTCCTCACAATTTTGCTTCTCAAGTCCTCAGACAGTTCTTTGGTATTCTTTCTTTTCTCCATGCTCAATGTGGTACACACAAGGACACAGGACAGAGGTTGAGTCAACTTTAATCCATTTCAACTGGCTGCAAGTGTAATTTAGTTATTGCCACCACCTGTTATGTGCCTCAGGTAAGTAACAGGTGCTGTTAATTACACAAATTAGAGAAGCATCACATGATTTTTCAAAGGGTGCCAATACTTTTGTCCCCTTTTTTATGTTTGGTGTGGAATTATATCCAATTTTGGCTTTTTGACAATTCTTTTTGTGGTTTTCCATTGACGACAAATCAAATGAAGATATTACCAAAGCATTTGTGATTGCAATCATTTTCTGGAAGAAATTGAGTATTATCTGACAGAATTGCAGGGGTGCCAATACTTTTGGCCAGCACTGTAAATGATCGCTTCCCGTTGCCCCGGGACTAATCCTGCCTCCCAATAGCAGCAACCGAGTGAAGTCCCCTATGGAGACGATCCCGGAGGGCAGAGAGGCAGGGTACCCGAGGCACCTTCTGACCAGACCAAGTGCAGCACGATAAGATTTTTTTTTTTTAAGTTGATAAACACTAAATGGTGGCAGTTTATTAAAAATTTAACAGTACAGTTTTATGCATTAAAACAAAAAATAAAAATCAACTTATAGTGAAATTAAAATATCAGACATTACACATCAAGGGACATGGTGGTCTTATGTTGGAGTTCCATTCTTTTACGAACCATTTTCTGAAAAGGGGGACATTTTAATTTTTAGCAATTAAATAATATAAAAACATTTCGCTAAAACACAGGCCTAAAACGTCGTCCGCGGTTAAAACGTTGTCTAAAAAGCAGGATGTTCCTGGCCTTCCAGAGCGCGGATTTCATGCAGTTTATGGTCTTCCATGCCATTTGTCTTTTGTCCAGCTGTTTTTCCATTAAAAAGTCCATAAATCACAATATTAAAAGACCAAGTCCATCAGGCCCGCCATCTTAGCCAACAGAGGGAGTATCTTTATCCATGCTGCTTTTGCAAATGCAGAGTCCCAAAAAATGTGTCATTGTCTCGTCTGCCTGGCAGCCCTCCCTCGGGCAGATGGTGGACCTGGCGTATCCTCTCCGGTATTGAAACTCTCGGCATGGAAGACACTCTTGTACGCAGCTCCAGGCCAGGTCCATCTGCTGATTTAAAAAGAGAGGGAAGATTAACCATATGCCTTATGTACTCGCAATGTTCTGTATTAAAATGGGCTATATCAGTCATCGTCTTGTTCTCCCTCAATCTTTTTATTAGGGCCTTGCCGTTTTTAAGTTCCTCTAAGCTTTTCCCTCAAGTTAAAAAGAGCAACTATCTTACCTAAAATTATATAGTGACGCGGCAAATTAAAAGCATGAGGTGAGGTTAAAACTGTACTAAAACACCCCAACCTCCTCATAAAATGCCCCGTATTAAAACGTAGATAGTAAGACCAATGATGCTCTTTAAAAAGGGAATTAAGACAAAAAGAATTTGATTAAAAGGAACCTACTAAAATCAAGGAAATCTTTGCCCCCCTTTTTCCTTGTTTTAATCACAATATCTCGTCTTAATTTCTCTGCTTTGGAACTCCAGAAGAAGGTGAAACAAGCCCTGGTGATCCTATTTAATAAAACCGTGGGGGGAGGGAATACCATACTTAAATATAACAGGATTGGGAGGATCACCATTTTTTAAAATCAATACCTTTCCTTCCATGGTCAGCTTTCTTAAATTCCACATGCAGAGCTTCTTGTTCACCTTCTCCGCCACCATGTCCCAACTAAAAACACCGCTATTTTGCTCACTGAAGGAGACTCCTAAAATAGTGACGGACTCAGACACAGGCACTGGAATGTCTGTAAGAGCCATGCCTCCGATGTTTAAAATACTACTTTTATCATTTATTTTAAAACTCGAGGCATAGCAATAAAAATCCACTTGTCTAAGGGCTCTCTGTAGAGAAGGGGTGTCCCTGCATAAAATCGTCACGTCATCCATATACCCCACTGCTTTGGTCTGTACCCCTCCTCCACCTGGCAGGGGTACACCACGCACCAGCTTGTCATTTCTTATCGCTGCTAAAAAGTGGCTCCAATGCACAAATAAAAAGCAGTGGGGATGAGGGACACCCCTGTTTTACCCCCGATTTTAAAATCACGCTCTGTGTCTTGAGCCCGTTCACTAAAATCCGGCTAGAGCAATTCTTATAAAAAGCCTTAAGAGATAGTAAAAAGCCCTCTGGTATACCCATGCGTTCTAAAACCTTAAAGATAAAAGTGGGATACACGGTCGAACGCCTTTTCGAAATCTATGGATAAAACAGCGAGTTTATTTTTACATTCTTTAGTATCCTCTATGATGTCTTTAAGTTAATATTGTCCCAGATGCTGTGTCCTGGCACCCCGCAGACTTGGTTGGCGTGTATAATCTGCGGGGCTATGGTTTTTAAACGATTTGCGCATATTTTTGCCATAATTTTGTAATCAGTGTTAAGAAGGGTGATAGGTCTCCAATATTTCAAACTTGTCTTATCACCTTTTTTATTAAGTAAGGAGACCTCACCCTTCTGCGAGGACTTGGGCAGCATCTTGGACCTAAAAACATGAGTAAAAAGATAAAATAAATCATCTTTTAAGACATCATAGAATTTTGTATAAAATTCACAAGGTATACCATCGGGCCCAGGGACTTTGCCCTTCTTAAAACTTTTAACTGATTCTAAAACCTCCCGTTCCTCCAGTTCGCCTGATGAGACCAACTGGGAAGCAGGACTTAAAACCATTTGGATCTCCTTCAGTGAGTCTTCTAAAAAGCTAGGATCCACAGGTTTAGCGCTAAAAAGATCAGAGTAAAATGCATGCACTCCTAAAATGCCCTGTACGCTAAAATCACCTTCTATATTATCTTATTATATCTTTTTTGTTGTGTATTTTTTTTTTAAAAAGTACCTGGAGCAGGTCTCGTTCTCTTCCACATGCTGCACCTTAGAACGAAAAATTATTTCTTTACCTCTCTGCTCCAGGCACCCGGTGAGTTCTTCTTTTATATCGTGGATTAAATTACCCACCTCCACCCAGTTATCTCTTATTTTGTACAGGGCCTGTAAGCAGGTGTTGAGTTCCTCATACATAGCGGGCTTTTCCTTGCTTTTCTTTTTACTTATTTTTATAAAAAAGCTCTTTTATCTTCTTTTTTCATTTTGTCCCACCATATTGATATGGGAGTATGAGGATTCCTCACCCACTTACATTCTTCATAAAACGCTACAAAATCATTAAAAACCTGTGGATCCTCTAAAAGGGAAACGTTTAATTTCCAGGACTTCCGACCATAAAAACAGCTGGCATCAAGCTTCACCTTTAAAAGATAAAAGCACATGGTCAGATAAAATATTAGGTAAAAGGCTACATTCAGATGGCAATACATTAAAAGTGCAGAAGATAAAATCGATCCTGGAGCGACAGGTGGCGTTGCTCCAGGTAACGCCGGCTTCCTCCGGCATGCCCTTGTTACACTATTTGTATACATCAGTCAGCCCGCAGTCCAGAACCAAATCTTTGAGCATACCGGAGGTCTTGTCGTAGTTCCTAGAGGAACTAGTGGTTAGCCGGCGTTCTCCTCTTAAAACACCAATTAAAATCGCCTGCGAGGATGAGGGGCTCTGAAGAGTTGATAAAAAGCGGCAGCGTCTCCAACATCCTCGCTCTTTGTCTTTATCCGGCAAAGCGTAAACATTTAAAAATTGCCATCTGATGCCATTGATAAAAGCCTTGACTAATAAAATGCGTCCTGGTAAAACTTCTTGAATAAAATCCACTAAAACGTTTCCCTTAAAAAGAATGGCGACCCCTGAGGCACTGGATTCGTTAGATCTGGACCAACATGATGTGCCATAAGTCCATTCTCTCTTGTATTTTTTATAGTCCGGACTATGTGGTATGCCGCACTCTTGCAAAAATAAAACAGAGGCTGCCAGGCAGGACAGGTAACTAAAAAGAGCAGCCCTTCTCCTTTTTGTCTTTGCACCCCTCACACTAAGGGAGATTCCTGTGAATTCAGCCATTTGCAGAGATGTAGAGAGTCCTTATACGGATAAAAAAATAAATAAATCAAATCCAGGGTAAAAACAGACGTCTTCTTCAGACAGCGGAACTACCCTGGCCCACATCATTCACATTCTCATCACCAAACAGTAATGCCTCCATCGCTGCAACCGAGGAGCTTTCGCCGCTTAACGCCCTGCCAACGGGCCATAGAGGACCAGCCTCATATTCAGGGAAGTCTCGCAACCGTCCCTGGGTCTCCCTTGGCTGAGCATTAACATCCTCATCAGAGGAACTTAACTCCGGAAAGTATGCCTTTTGAGGGCCGCCATGGGACTCAACCCCCTCCCTCGGACCCCCACCTGGAGGGTCGTCAATAGGAGGAGGCCATTGCGCACAAGTCAGGGGCTTGGAGTCATCGGGTAGGGCGGTGCTCTCCGGTGCCACCTGGAGAAGTGACACCGAAGCTTTCGGGGTGGACTCGTCCGTTTTATTGGATTCGTCCTTTGGCTCACCTTCCGCCACCACCTTCTCACTCCTACCCCTTGGCAGCTTTTTTTTGTCCCTTTTCTGGCGGCCCTCTTTCCACAACTTGCTCAACCTCACCACTCTTGGAAGACCCAGGCTCAGTATCACAACCAATTACTTCATCGCGCCCTTGTTTCATGGACGGGTCCAGTTTAGAGGGAACCATCTTTCTCTTGCCCTTAATCACTCTTGCAGAGTCTGGTTTACTGGACCCGCCTGTATCTGGGCCCATTGGCAAATCAGAGCTGGTGCTCTCAGCGGTGGGCTCTACAGTCATGCGGCTTGTGTCATTCGCCTGCTCCTCAGTTTGTGGCCCGGGCTGTTCCGCTGTCCCTCCCTGTGGGGGTGCCTCGGGCTGCTCATAATCATCTTCCTCGCTTGGGCGTCTATGGGGGCAATCTCTGTATACATGGCCTACCTGTTGGCAGAAATTGCACCGTCTAGGCAGGGAGCACTCCTTCATTGAGTGCTCCTTACTGCCACAATTTCTACAAGTAACTTTACAATTTTCTTTATCATGCCCATAGACGCCACAAGCTCGGCAAAAAGGTGGCATACCATTAAAAAAGAGGTAGCCATTCACATTAACAAATTTAAAACGAGCAGGAGGGAGCTTGGGCCTACCATCTTGGTCAAATCGTAAGGTCGCCATATAACGGAATTTACATGTTCATATTCCACACTCGTTATAGACTAGCCCTTCAGAGGTAACTTTATCAAAAAATGTTAATGAAACGTGTTACCTCTTCTTCTCTGATAAACGGAGAGTACATCTTAACCGTTATCCTCCTCCTGTCTTCCGCATTATGTCTATCCACACGGATGCCTTCCTTCAAGAAATCCTTCCTCTTCTCAAAGTTTTCCATGGCCTTGTTCAGGATCATCGTGGACCGGAAGGTGACATCGTATATCCCTCTCTTTGGGTAATCCTGCATGGAAAGTACCTCCGTCTTGGGGATCCTCATCGCCTTCTCCAGGAGATTGCCAGTCAGGAAGGAAAGAGACTTGTGGGCGTCCTTTTTTTTTACAGAGACTCTAATAGAGTCCCGTAGCCAGGCCCATTCCGGCACGGGGTTGGCTTCAGAAGCCATAGAGCAACCAATAACGACAGTCAATAAATCAATGCTCACTGGGGCTGCACTTCAGTTCCACACAAGGCGGTTCTGAGGCTGGGGGGGATCGCAACTCGTTGTTGGGGACTAAGCTCCCCTCCCTATAGCAGCATGTGGGGCCCGGGCTACAAGAACCCGAGCGATCCCACAAGGCCGAGAGGGGAGGTACCCCAACACCTTCAGACAAAACCAGGGCAGTAAGAATCAGAAACACACTTTTTGATTGAATAAAGCTTTTATTACAACCAAGTCTCAAGCAAAAATTACAAAGGTACTGCGACGCAGCGCAACTGAGTTACAATGCCACAATTCAGGCTAAATCTTTCATCCTTAAGGGATACGGCGCAATATACGGCGAAAGGAAATACATCCTAACACTACAGTCATGGCCAAAAGTTTTGAGAATGACACAAATATTATATTTTCACATGATCTGCTGCCCTCTGGTTTTTATGTGTGTTTGTCAGATGTTTTTATCACATACAGAAATAGAATTGCATTCATATTATGAGTAACAGAAGCTTATAGTGACAGTTAGAATGAGTTAATGCAGCAAGTCAATATTTGCAGTGTTGACCCTTCTTCTTCAGGACCTCTGCAATTCTCCCTGGCATGCTCTCAATCAACTTCTGGACCAAATCCTGACTGATAGCAGTCCATTCTTGCAGAATCAATGCTTTAATTTTGTCTGAATTTGTTGGTTTTTGTTTGTCCACCCGTCTCTTGATGATTGACCACAAGTTCTCAATGGGATTAAGATCTGGGGAGTTTCCAGGCCATGGACCCAAAATCTCTATGTTTTGTTCCCTGAGCCATTTAGTTATCACCTTTGCTTTATGGCAAGGTGCTCCATCATGCTGGAAAAGGCATTATTGAGCGCCAAACTGCTCTTGGACGGTTGGGAGAAGTTGCTCTTGGAGGACATTCTGGTACCATTCTTTATTCATGGCTGTGTTTTTAGGCAAGACTGTGAGAGAGCCCATTCCCTTGGCTGAGAAGCAACCCCACACATGAATGGTTTCAGGATGCTTTACAGTTGGCATGAGACAAGACTGGTGGTAGCGCTCACCTCTTCTTCTCCGAATAAGCTGTTTTCCAGATGTTCCAAACAATCGAAAAGGGGATTCATCAGAGAAAATGACTTTCCCCCAGTCCTCAGCAGTCCACTCCCTGTACCTTTTGCAGAATATCAGTCTGTCCCTGATGTTTTTTCTGGAGAGAAGTGGCTTCTTTGCTGCCCTCCTTGAGACCAGGCCTTGCTCCAAGAGTCTCCGCCTCACAGTGCGTGCAGATGCACTCACCTGCCTGCTGCCATTCCTCAGCAAGCTCTGCACTGCTGGTAGCCCGATCCCACAGCTGAAACACTTTTAAGAGACGGTCCTGCCGCTTGCTGGTCTTTCTTGGGTGCCCTGGAGCCTTTTTGGCACCAATGGAACCTCTCCTTGAAGTTCTTGATGATGCGACAGATTGTTGACTGAGGTGCAATCTTTCTAGCTGCAATACTCTTCCCAGTTTGGCCATTTTTGTGCAGTGCAATGATGACTGCACGTGTTTCTTTAGAGATAACCATGGTTAACAAAAGAGAAACAATGATGGCCAACCCCAGCCCCCTTTTAAAGTGTCCAGTGGTGTCATTCTTACTTAATCATGACAGATTGATCTCCAGCCCTGTCCTCATCAACACCCACACCTGTGTTAATGGAGCAATCACTGAAACGATGTTAGGTGGTCCTTTTAAGGCAGGGCTGCAATGATGTTGAAATGTGTTTTGGGGGATAAAGTTCATTTTCTAGGCAAATATTGACTTTGCAAGTAATTGCTGTTAAGCTGATCACTCTTTATAACATTCTGGAGTATATGCAAATTGCCATTAGAAAAACTGAAGCCGTAGACTTTGTAAAAATCATTCTCAAAACTTTTGGCCATGACTGTACATACTGCACTACAAACCTATCTGACATACATTTTGGTCAAAACAACAGAGACAGTCAAGTGACAAATACAGAGGGGGAAGGGAGGGGAAGTCACAGGCCCGAAGCTTTGACCACAACACACATGAGGGTAGGACAGGTACAATACAGGAAATAATATACTCCCTATACTACCACTACTTCCTACCCTAGCAATAAACAATGAGCTGAAAAACAAAAGTTAAACAATATAAGCATCAAGACAAGTGATGGGATGGGGGAGAGGAAGGAGGGGAGGGGATAATCACAAGGCCTGAAGCTTTATTGAGTAACACAACAGACATGAAGGGAGAGCGGGGAAGGAAAAAGCAGACGTCGCCGAAGACTCAGTCCTCTCCTTCCTCCTCCTCACCGGCCAGGCTATCCAGAATGGCATAGTCCCGCTGCAAGCTGTGGATTAAGCCTGCAACAATCCTGGTAGGTGATGTTCTCTCTTCGCAAAGTGAGTCTCTTTCTGGCGAACCAGATAGCATCCTTGAAACAGTTCACAAGTCGCCAGGCCTCCAGAATGTCGCTCTCTCTGTAAGTTCCCTGAAAGAGCCCATACAACACCGCGTGGTGTCAGGCCCCTCCTGGGTACACAGTCCTTGAAGTCGTCGTCCAGCCCGTCCAACAGGCCTTGAGCAAAAGGGCACTCCCAGAAGACGTGCAAAGATGTTTCCTCCTTGTAGGGGCACCGGGGGCAGTACCTTGTCTTGCTCAAGTTGCGGGCATGCATGAACCCCCTAAGGGGCAGACCCCTTGGATGGCCATCCTTATGCCCGTTGGTCAGCAGATTTGAAGAGACGTTCTCCCAAACGACCTTCGTAGCATCTGCTGTGAGTCCTGGAACCTCCTCCATCACATCCCTAGCTCGAATGAGCTTGTGGATGGTCTTTGGCTTCCACAGATCCGGTTTCAGGCCCTCCAGTTGGAACTCCCTCACAAACTTGGGCACATCCGCGTAGAACCAGGGGACGGTTCAGTTGTAAAGGACGGAGCTGTCCCACTTCTCCCAGCCAAGCTCTCTCCAGAGGGGGAGCAGGAACAAACGAGACATGGCCTTCCCCGCAGATCCGTTGATTGTTCTGAGGGTTCTGCGAACACAATCACAAACAAAAGCCGATCTTAGAAGGGTTGGAATATCAGGGATACCCTTACCTCCTTTGAGACGATCCTTGTACATGACGGTCCGCTTCACCCTGTCCATCTTGGAGCCCCACACGAAGTAGAAGACAGTCCTGGTGATGGCCCGCGCCACTGTTGCCAGTGGGGGCCAAGCCTGTGCGGTTACTGGAGCGCTGGCAGGATCTCATTTCTCAGGACAAGCGCCTTCCCCTCGATGGTAAGCTGACGTAGGCTCCATAGCCCAATTCTCTGGTTCCAGGCACACACTTTCTTGTTAACTTTATCTGCTACCATGTTCCATGTTTTAAAACCATCATTGGACTCGCTGAAAGAGATACCTAAAATGGTTACTTCCTCGGAAACGGACACCGGAATATCTGTAAAATCAATGTTTCCTATCGGTAAAATGGTGCTTTTGTTAAGATTAATTTTAAAACCAGAGGCGCAACAGTAAAAATCAATCTGTCTTAAGGTTTTTCTAATGGAAGGGGCGCCCCTACAAAGTAAGGCCACATCGTCCATGTACCCCACTGCCTTCGCCTCTAGTCCCCCTCCACCAAGGAGGGGGACCCCCCGAATTTGCTTATCACGTCTTATGGCACATAAAAGAGGCTCTAGTGCACATATGAAGAGCAGTGGGGACAAGGGACACCCCTGTTTTACCCCGGACTCTAAAAGCACCTCCCGAGACATAAAACCATTTACTGAAATACGGCTTGTGCAGTTATCATAAAAAGCTTTTAAAGACAGTAAAAAGCTAGACGGTATACCCATTCTGCCTAAGACTCTAAAAAGGTAAAAATGCGATACTCTGTCAAACGCTTTCTCAAAGTCAATCGATAAAACCGCTAAAATACCTTTTCTGATCTTGGCATCCTCAATTACATCTTTTACTAGATTCAAATTATCCCATATGCTCCTTCCAGGGATCCCACATACCTGATTGGAGTGTATAATCTTATCCACTACAGAGTTTAGCCTATTCGCACACAACTTGGCCATTATTTTGTAGTCTGTATTTAGTAGTGTTATGGGGCTCCAATTCTTTAGGTCACTCTTGTCGCCTTTTTTTATGTATCAGTGACCACTCCCTTCCTCCAGGACTTGGGGATAACTTTAGTGTTAAAAACTTGCCTAAAAAGGTCAGTTTTTAAAAGGTCATAAAACTTGATGTAAAACTCACTAGGTATACCGTCTAGCCCAGGGACCTTACCAGATTTAAAACTCTTAGTGGCGTTTAAAATCTCTTCCTCTGTAAAATCCTGGGCTAAAAACTGCTGGGAATCCATATCTAAAACAGCTCTTCCAGCGAGTCCTGTAAAAAATCATGATCCACAGGTTTATTTTTTAAAAATTCTGAATAAAAGCTATGAACTTTAAAAGGCCCTGTATATCAGTGGCCCCGTCTAAATCCTCAATATTTGCCTTTTTAACATTCATTTTCTTAAAGTACCTAGAGCATTTCTCATTTCTCTCCAAATGTTGGACTTTGGAATTAAAAATTATTTTTACCTTTCTGCTCTAGGTACTTATTTATCTTATTTTTTAAGATTAAAATATCGGGGCCAACATTTACACCTTGTGATCTAAGTCTATACCGGGCCTGCAGGCGGCCATTAAAATCCTCATATATTTGTCTCTTTTGCTTAGCTACTTTTTTCCCTAAACGGATAAAAGACTTAATTTTCTTTTTTCATATCCTCCCACCATATACTGATGGGAGTTTGAGGATCTCTGGCCTGCCTGCAATTAGAATAAAAACTTCTAAAATCAGCTAAAACCTGTGGATCATCTAAAAAGGAAACATTCATTTTCCAGGAGCTAAGACAGACCCATAAAACAATTTACATCAATTGACACTTTAAAATGTAAAATCTTATGGTCTGAGAAGACATTGGTTAAAAGATCGCATCTCAATGGCAGGACGTCCTTAGAACAAAAAATAAAATCAATGCGGGAACTACAGGTGGAATTACTCCAGGTGGCGCCGGCACTCTCCGGCATGCCACTGTTGCATTTTTTATACACATCAGTTAAACGGAAATTTAAAATTGTTACTAAGCATGCCGGAGGTTCTATCATAATTACGGCTAGTACTTATGGTTTGTCGGCGCTCACCCTTAAGGACGCAGTTAAAATCCCCGGCGAGGATGAGGGGTCCGCTGTGTTGTCGTTCTTATCTGGGGAAGCATAAACGTTTAAAAACTGCCATCGGATGCCACCAATTAAAACTTTAACCAATAAAATTCTCCCCGGTAAAATCTCCTGGATAAAATCTAATAAAATGTTTCCTTTAAAAAGAATGGTGACCCCAGCGGATCCGGGCTCGTTAGACCCGGACCACGCAGATGTACCGTATATCCAGTCCTTCTGGTACTCTTCATAGTTGGAACGGTGGGGGATAGCGCACTCCTGCAGAAAAATGGAGACCGCTAGAAATGCCAGGTAATTTAAAAATCGCTATCCTCCTCCTGCGGTTTTTGGTACCTCTTATGTTCAACGTAAGACAGTGTAGGACCGCCATATGGATAGTTGATAGGAAGGAAACAGGCAGAAGATATAAACAACTTGCTTGAAGAAAACAGCAGACAATTACAACTTCCCACCAGCTCGCCCAGAAAACTCAATCTCCTCCCCACTAGAATCTCTTTGGGGGGAGTAAGAGGGGGAACTGACATCAGAATCATAAATACCACATACCAGCTTAGCATTGGCCAAAGTACCGAACTCCAGGCCCACGGGCTGAGCCTGAGTAAATTGGGGTTGAGCGTTTTAGGTCTTCCATTTCCGACTGACCCTCAGGAGGCCCGCCAGAGGGTACCCCCTCCCCCTCAGGCCCGGGTGGGACCTGTCTTCAGGGGGAGGTTGGGCACGAGGTGTTACCTCCATGGGTGTCAAGGAGGTTTCCCCCTGCAGGATAACAGCAGCCGATCCCTCGGTCGTGTCCATCCTTAACTGGGTTCCACCCCCCGACTCCCCTTTCTCCCCTCTATGTTGGCGGTCCTCCCTCTGCGAGCCTATGACCTGTTTTGCTTCTGCCCCAGAGGCAGGTCTTGCTCTCTGCGATCCACTTGTAGTATCTGTTCTCACAGAACTGACCTGCCCCTTTACAACCGTCTTTCTCTTTTTTGCCTGACTAGCCAAGCTGGTCTGCTCCGAACCGTCTTTACCGGGTACCGCAACTGTTTTGGCACTTTCAGGCTTAGTAGCCTTTACTGGCACTTCAATGCCTACAGTACTGCCCCCTGTCTGTTCCCCCTCCTGGCGAGCCAGCAGGGGTCCCGAGGGCTCCTCCGTTCTCCTCTCCTCGTTATAATCACCCTCCTGATTGTACTTACAGTCTCTATACAGATGACCTTTTTCCTGGCAAAAGTTGCATCTCCGCTCCTGGGTACACTCCTTAAATTCGTGTTGTGTGCTGCCACAGTTCCTACAAGTCACATCACGAGGTATTAAGATGTCCATTCACGGTACCCAGTCTAAAACGTCTCGGTGGTAATAAAAGCTCTCCTTTCTTTCCATATTTTAAGTTGACCCAGTAGGTTCTCTTGCAGGTCCATATACCACGGGAATTTGTAACGTGTTTGCAAAACTGTACATCTAGAAAAAAATGTTGAACAAAGGCCATTACTCAGAGTACATTTTGATAGTGAGCAATGTCTTCTCATCAAAATGTTTCAACACAGATACACCTAATTCTCTCAATTTCGCAACATGGTGCCTTGCATTTTTTAATGCGTCCTTCCAAGGGCCATCTCCGTTAAAGGTTACCTCGTAGACACCATGCCAGACATAGTCCTGGATGGAAAGAATCGTGGCTTTGGGTACATTCAGGTAACCCGTCAGAATGGTGTCTACTACATACTCCACCAAATTCCTTGTGGAATTGCCTCCACTGAGCTGAATCCTCAGGGAGTTTCTAAGCCTTGAGCTCTCCTGAACTTGCTCCAAAGGATCGCCCATAGCTATCACAGCCAAATGTCCCTCTGAAACACACAAAAAAGTGGTCCAGAGGACTCACTGGGGGAATCGCAACTCGTTTCCTTGGGGCTAAGCCTCCCCCCCAATAGCAGCAGGTGGGTGAAGTCCGGGCAATAAACCCGGACGATCCCACCAGGCCGAGGGGAAGGGTACCCAAGGAACCTTAGCCTTGACCAACTCACAAATGTAGAGCCACTGATCAGACACTTGATCGCCAGGCAAGAGGCCGAGAAGTGTCGCTAGAGCGGTAGGCCTCTCTGCGAGGGACCCCTGGAGAATACTTCTACTGCTGAAGGCAAGCGAGGCAAATAAGTCGTGTTCAAGTCATCATCCACACTTCAGTTCTTCCATAGAAATCCAAATATTAAGACAAACTTCTTCCTTCTGATAAATCCCCTCCTGGCTTTGGCTCCAAAAAATTACAGAAAAATCTGGAGCTGCTCCTGACTGCTGTACACAAGGCTGGAAGTAATGGCGGCAACTGCTGGTGATGGCGGCAACAAGCTTTCTTCAGTTTTTTTTTTTTTTTTTTTCTAGGAAAGGGGTGCACCGGTCCTGGAGATACTGCAATACCAGGTCAATGCGTGGAGTGGACAGAGCAAGCTCTATTTCCAACTCCCTGTTCTAAAAATCCATTTAATATATGGTCCCCAGACGTATCAGATATTAAACCGATAAGAACAGATTTTTTTTACATTTTTATTTATGAAAGTTCAAAACATAGTTCGGTCATATGAACATCAACCAATCATAAATACAATAACTCAGCAAAGAAATCAGTCATCACTGAAGAGTACGTTCCAGAGCTTAAGATTCCAAGTTTTATTGGCTCTGGTTCTGCCCACTCTTTTCACATCGGATAAATAATAAACATAGACTTCGCTTAAAGCAAGGCGGATGCACTGTGTCTCTGAAATAAAATCTTTGGAAAAGACAAGAATATTTCTTACAGTCAATAAAACAGATTTGACGCAATTTATAAGTCCATAAAGTTCTCACTTTCTCTTTTGAGAGCTGACATAGGCCATATAAAACGGTCTCATAATTTAGGTAGCTCAGTCCGGTTAAAAACTTCAATAGCTCGCCCACCTGGCCCCATACAGTGCTCGCGTACCCACAATTCCATATCAAATGTAAAGTAGTTTCGTCACTACAGCAGTATGGCCGAGGGCAACAGGCTGAACGACTATATCCACGCATATATTGGAAGTTCTTGGTTGGCAAAACGTCATGAGCTACCTGCCATGCGATATCCTTAAGGCTGTTATTCAAGAAGGGAGCGGAAGCATTAGCCCAAATCAACTGACAGGTCCTGTAGGTATAGTTGCCGATTGGAATCATCACATCCTTTTCACGATGAAATTTCACAATCTTCCACGGGACTCTCAGTACAGTTGCATTGATATGACTCTAGTTGC
The DNA here is from genome assembly GCA_947044405.1 of Leptodactylus fallax. NCBI lineage: Eukaryota > Metazoa > Chordata > Amphibia > Anura > Leptodactylidae > Leptodactylus > Leptodactylus fallax. The sequence continues at coordinate 30,226 of CAMRHE010000477.1, read as the reverse complement.
AATTCTTTGACTGTTTTCTCCAAGATTAGGTATTGGGAGGGACAATCAATCAAGATGGGTGCAGAAAAAGACGGATAAAACCACTTGTATCTCCTAAAAATATGGCCGGCTGCATACCTTAGATAAAAACTCCAGTCGTTATTTAAAAGCAGATTTCTAAAACACAAACAAAAGAAGTTAATAACTAAAATCACAGATAATTCCGGCACACCCATTCCTCCTTTACATTCAGTTTTATACATATCTGATCTTCTGATCTTCTCAGATTTTGATCCCCACGTATACCCCAGGTTTGTGGGATTTAAATTTTTCCATACATCAACAAGTTGAAAATCAATAATCAAATTCTCCAACTGTTTGCGCGTTTTATCATAACGCACGTTCCATGCTATACTTTGGCGCACTTCACCGCATAGTATTAAAGGGGTGGTTCCAGATAAAAATAACTGAATATCATTAAATAACTTGGCTCTTTCTTCAACCACTGGTGCAGCATAGATGTTTATAAGCTTTATACGTAAGTCACTTACAGAGATTTCTACTAACAAGGCACGCCCTGGTACTATCTCTTGGAAAGAGATTAATCTTTAGTGCATAATATGCCCAGTCCTGCATTTTTGCATAAATTGTCACCAGACCAAACTGAAAACCCAAGTTTCCAGACCAAACTGAAAACCCAAGTTTCCTTGCATAAATCTGCATAGTTAACATTACTGACTGCACATTCTTGCAAAAAAATTAGGTCAAGCTTTTCAGTTTCTAAAGAAAATAAGGCAGCTCATTTGTTTGAGCCCCTCAAGCTCCTCACATTGAGAAGCCACCTTCAACGTCGCCATTACACAGCTTAAGGAAAGTCCGAGTCAGAGGATCCACCTACTAGCCTGGAAGAACTTGGAGCGGAATCCGAGACTGAGATGTCTATGCAAGCTGGGTCAGAAGCGGTGATGTCAGGAGGCCTCCCAGGAGGCTTTGCACCAGGTATGCTAGAAGGTTTCAGGTAAGGCTTTGCAGGAGCAACTTTTCTTGTTACAAAGGATTTCTCCACCAAGTCAGGTTTTTTTTTTTATCATACATTCAGGCGGTTCTCCTTTCTCCATAGTTCTCCTTTTCAGCCGGGCTGCGGACTGGTCCATGGCTTCTTCTCCCTCTACCGAAACTCTGGCTTCTACAAGAGGGGTCCCTCTCATATCGGCCCTGAGCTCGGCTTCTGGCGTTTACGCCACTTCCACTGCAGCATCCCCCCATTTACCAGATGCAGGAAAATTTAAATTCCTCCTCCATTTCAGTCACCACAACCTCAGGTACTTTTTCAGGCGTTTTTGTCTTATCAGCTGCATTAGTCTCACCTGTAGTCTCTGCAGCCCCACCCTTTTTGGTAGCAGTGTCTGGGCGAGGTTCTGAGCGATCCTAACTCCGATCTTTCTAGTCCGAGACGCATATTGCTGGAACTCCAAAAGAAAGACTCTGATTCATGTGTCCATTTTCTCCTATAAAGTTTGAGAAGATCTGGAAGCTTGCCTCAATCGAGTATTTGACTAACCATCACAAGGATATCGCATGGATGAATGTCTATGAAATATTACCAACTAAAGCCTTCCAGTTTAACAGAGGACTAGACTGTTCACCTTACTGTCCAAGGACATCATGAATCAACTATGCACATACTGTGGAACTGCCAGTACGCTCAGACGGTGTAGAAAAGTGTGGCAGAACTATTGAAATCTCACTGGTTTGAACTTCGTTACGATGTCATTACTTATGGACTAACAATATCCCTGTTGAAAAACATTTATATTCTAGCCATGGTAAAGGATAAAAGAAAAGGTTAAACAATCAAAGAATAGCATCTATTTACCACTCCTGTCCGGGTTGTTCTATTTACCACTCCTGTCTGGGGGGGTCCTCTTCCAGGCATTCTTCTAGCTGTTGCAGGGAAGTGGAGATTGAGGCTTCCTCCATCTCCTCGCCCTTGCAGAGGTCAAGGACTTCTGCAAGGTCAACAGAAACAGATTCAGCCACCAATTCCTCTACCATCTGCTCCAGGTCCGAATCCTCAGGGATGGGATCCCTATGGACTTCCATTGCGATTTTCTTTGAAGTTTCAGCGCTGGGGCTGTCACTTTTTTCCTCTTCCTCCGAGAAGTACCTGAAACGATAAGAGAAGGGGGAGGGAATTCCTCCAAGGAGGGGACCTCAGCAGCTAGAGTGAGATTGGTTAGTGCTGCTTCGGCAGGGGAAACCAGGGGTAGCCACTGAGGCTATGGGGGGGAAGGAGAAGGACAAACTCAGTTGGGGGACAGGCAAAGGGAGGGGGGGTCGTCCTCTTACCATCCGTAGTCTTCTGATTTTCCTTCTTCTGTTTTGGTTTTGTTGTCGTTCTAATTAAAAACTTCCCTAAAAAGATAAATAGGTCAGTTTTTAAGATGTCATGAAATTTAACATAAAATTCACTTGGTATACCATCTAGCCCAGGTACTTTACCAAATTTAAAACTCTTAGTTGCCTCTAAAAATTTCTTCTTCAGTAAAATCCTGGGATAAAAACTTCAGAGAATCCGAATCTAAATAAGCCGTAATCTCTTCCACCAAGTCCACTAAAAAATTTTGATCCACAGGTTTTTTCCTTTAAAAAGCTCAGAATAAAAACTATGTACTTTGCTTAAAAGGCCCTTTATGTCTGTGGCCCCGTCCAGCTCTTCTATATTAGACTTTTTACCACTTACTTTTTAAAAAAAGTACCTGTAGCATTTTTCATTTTCTTCTAAGTGTTTAACTTTAGAATTAAAAATGTATCTCTTTCCCTTTTTGCTCCAGGCACTTGTTAATCTTATCTCTTAACATTAAAATCTCGGGGCCAACACTTACACCCTGTGCTCTGAGCCTATACAGGGCCTGCAGGCGGCCATTCAGATCCTCATACATTTTAAGTTCCTGTTTTGCTGCTCTCTTATCAAGGCGGATAAAATAGGTCTCAGCATTTTTTATCCCAGGATTTTACTGAAGAAATTTGAGGCAACTAAGAGTTTTAAATTTGGTAAAGTGCCTGGGCTAGACGGTATACCAAGTGAGTTTTGTTAAATTTTATGACATCTTAAAAACCTATTTTATCTTTTTAGGGAAATTTTTAATTCAAAGAAAAAACTGGAGGCCCATCACTCTTCTAAACACTGACTATAAAATTATGGCTGAACTGTGCATTAACCGGTTAGTCCATTGCTGCTAAAATAATCCACTCCAACCAAGTGTGCGCCATCCCTGAGAGAAGCATTTGGGACAATTTTTAAATTTAATTAAAGATGTCATAGAAGACGTTAAAACTAGGAAAGGTAAATTAGCTATTTTATCCATCGACTTCGAAAAAGCTTTTGACTAGGTCTCATATTTTTACCTTTTTAAAGTTTTAGAGAAAATGGGTATACCGTCTAGTTTTATCATCTTTAAAAGCTTTTTATGAAAACTGCACAAGCCATATTTTAGTCAATGGTTTTGTGTCACAGGAGGTGTTTTTAAACTCTGGAGTCAAGAAGGGGTGTCCCTTGTCCCCACTGCTCTTCATATGCGCTTTTTAGCCTCTTTTATGTGTCATTAGGGGAGACAAACAAACAGGTCCATGGTATTCCCCTCCCTGGAGGAGGGGGACTCTAGGCGAAGGCAGTGGGGTACATGGATGACGTGGCAATACTCTGTAGGGACGCCCCTTCCATTAGAAAGGCTCTTTGATTTTTATTGTTGCGCCTCTAGTTTTAAAGTCAATCTTAATAAAAGCACCATTTTATCTATAGGAACCCTGGATTTTAGAGAGATACCTGTGACTGTTTCTGATGTAACCATTTTAGGTGTCTCTTTCAGCGAGTCCAACAATGGTCTTAAAATCTGGAACATGGTAGACGACAAAGTGAATAAGAGTGTGTGCATGGAACATGCGTAACTTGTATGGAAGGAAGGGTTTTAATCACCAAGATGGTCATTTTACCCCTTTTATTATATTTAAGTTTAGTTTTTCCTCCTCCCACAATATTGCTCAGAAATAACCAAAACCTGCTTTTTTTTCTGGAGCTCTAGGATGGAGAAACTCAAGAGAACTGAGGTAATGAAAGGGAGAGTGAATGGTAGTAAAGATTTTCCTGATTTTAACCGTTTCCTCTTAATCAAGTTTTTTTAATTATGATTTTAACGCTCTTTTTAAACACTACTGGTCGTATTTTATTCGTTATAACCTTGGATTTTTAATGCGGAGACATGGGTGGTTTGGGATAATTTTAACCTCCCCTTATGCTTTTAAATTGTCCCCTCATTATTCGATATACGATAACATTGTTTCCCTATATAATTTAAAAAATAAAAGCATTGAATTACTAAGAAAAACAGCAAAAAGCTAATTAAAGGCCTGCGTGCAGAAGAACCATGCCCAGTAGCCAACTTAAGTGAACAGAGTAAGACGGTTTGGTGTATGGCTAATGCGAGAGAGCTTTTTAATCCACAGAAGGACCTGGCCTGGAGTTGCGCCCACTCCTGTCTTCCATGCCTTGCGTTCCAGTATAGGAGGGACTTCGTGAGGTCCGCCATCTGCCCCAGGGTCGGATGCCAGGAAGAGGAGACCGCAAGGCATATTTTCTGGGACTGCATTACTGCTAAGACTTTATGGACAAGATTGGTTCCCCTGCTATGTAAGATGGCGGACCTCAGATACTTAAACTTTGCAATAACATTTTATGGACTATTTCGGAGCCCCACCGCAGAGCAGCCAGCAACGGCATGGAGGACCATGAACTGCGCGAGAGGCGCACTCTGGCTTTTCTGTGGATCTTTTTCCCATGTAATTTACTTTTTTAATCCACTATGAATTAAGTTATATTTTAATACTTACAACTCTTGGATGCTGGAACCATTTTTATTTTTCATTTTCAACGCACTCTGGCAGGCCAGGAATATTTTAGTCTTCAAGCATGAAGTTTTATCTGACGACGATATTTTAGGCCTTTGTTTTAGCAAATTGTATTTTTATTACCTTTTAGATAAGAGCAAAAAAGCCTCTTTTTTAAAATAAATGGTTTAGGAGTGAATGGAGTTCCGCAATTTAGGCTACCATGTGTCCATTTTATCCTGGTGTTTTATCTGATTTTATGAAATACTATGTGAACACAGCCTTAGAGCATTATCTTTTACTGGGAAGATCTTAGTAGTCAAAAGTGTGATCTTGCTCATTTTACTGTATGTGGCATTAGTGTTCCCACCAAGTGATTGGTCACATAAAGTGTGTAGATTATTTTTTATCTTTTTTTGGGGGAAGAAATGTAGAAAAGGCAAAGAGAAGTTTTAGCTAGAGAACAGAATTTAGGTGGCCTTGGCTTTCCTGATCTTCAAGTTTTTATAGGTGTTAATCACTATTTTTTGGCAGAGATTGCTCTGAAGGATAGTAAAGCTGCTAGTCTTTTTCGCTATTTAGCTGGAACAGTATTACGTAGATTAAAATGGCCAGTGGATAATAGGGGTAAACCCATTGCTTTTTGTTGCCCTGACTGGTACTTTGTACGTACAAAAATTTATTTTTAAGTGTCAGCTAGAAGGTGTAGAAATGGCTCGATTTTTGAACAGCAAAAAAACTGTTAAGAGGTTACGCCACAATCAGGATCTGTCCAATAGGAGGGTTGACAACAGTAGAATCCAAGAGAGTTTGAGACAAGATCAGAAAAATCAAAACCACTAATAAGGAAAGGGATCTTGTTTGGATGATGGCGCATAATGTGTTACCAATTAGAAGTGTTCAATATAGAAGGGGTCTGGTGCCATCACCCAGATGCCCATATGTAGGATGTGGTAGTGATGAAGAATTGCCACATTGTTTTTGGGGTTATTTGCGTGCTAGACAAGTTTGGACTAAGATGAATGGATTATGGAAGGAGTTGACTGGGTTAGAGTGCCTGTCGTATGAATTTGTGATGTTTGGATTATGTCGTCTAAGGCTGGTCAGAGTGTTCTGGGTCTGTGTGTGTTGTGGGTCTGTGTGTGTTGTGTGTGAGCTTCTATGGGACACTAGGAATCTGTACGTGTACTGGAATGAAGTGTTTAGTAAGGATGATTGTGTGAATAATTGTGGACAAATTGGATTTCTTTTATAAACTGGATGTAGAAAGAGGGTTGGATGCGGAAGGCATCTGGAAGAGGGTAAAGTGGAGGGATAGATTAATTTGATTATTATGCTTTTTCTGTTGAATTATGCATGTAGTAATTGAGTTCTATGTATATCGGAGTATTTTTGTTACTTTTGAACAGAGCAATAAAAATTATTTGCAGATGTTTTAAATGAGAATTTGCTTAGCAGTTGCAGCAAAGTATCATTTAAACAAAGTAAAAAAAAATATATATATATATAGTTCGACGGAATTTTTTCTACCAAGATCATCAGTCAGAAGGAAGTTTGGGGTACCCAGTCGCTCGGCCTGGGGGGATCGTTCAGGTTTATAGCCTGGACTTCACCCCCCTGCTGATATAAGGCAGCCAGATTAGTCCCCAAACGTCCGGGGGCGATCTTACTACAGAGCCTGCAGTGGCCTCTAAGTGTTGTTTTCTATTTGTTGCGTGGTGGTATCGGAGGTAACTGGTATCGGCTAGCCTGTATTGGCTTTCTGTTGGCTGCGTGACGTTTCCAGCAAAACATATATCCACAGGTTCTTGAACCCCTGGCCTTGGAAGGGGAGTACGGTTTTCTGGGCTCCGTTTTTCTTTGGCTTCAGTTGGGGGATAGAGAAGGAGACTATGCCGTTCCATATTGAGAGAAGCCCAAGAGGATGTAGTGCTGGATGGACTGTCTTTTTTTTTTTTTTTTTTTTTCTTTTTAGATGCAGATGACCAGACCCAGGTGGTGGTTAATATGTACAACCCTTTCGTGCGTTTGGATTAAATACGAACTTTCCTGTACTGCTTTTGTGAGACCGTGGATGTGGGTTATAAAATCCCAAACGAAAAACATCTATGGACTGGCAAGTGGAGATTTTTGGTGTTGCTTAAACACGCAACTGATGCATAAGGACCTCGCCTGGACAGTCGTCCACCAGTGCCTTCCAACACGTGAGTTCCAACATCACATAGGACTGGTGGCGACGGCCAGGTACCCGAGAGAGGGGTGCGGCAATGATGAGACTGTGCTGCACCTAGTCTGGAACTGCCAATATGCACAGGAGATCTGGAGGAAGGCAGGCCCACTGCTGAAGTGGGCCTGCGGACTTCAAGACCTGAAACATTTTTATGTTTTGTATGGCCTTTTCAACTGCCCGACTTTTAAACAATACATGACTGGATGGATTATCATCAATTCTTTTAAAAACGCCATTTGGAAAACTAGGAACATAATCTTTTTTAAGAGCGATTTTATTTCCACTACAGACTGTAGCAGGCTAGCTCTGAGTGATGTATATTTACTACCTTAAAGATATAAAACATCTGTGGAAGAGAGACAGCATCCACATGGTGTCTCCTCTGGAACATATTAACTTAAATTTTAGTCTACGATGCTTTTATGTAATGCCATTGTCCTGTTTTATTCTCGATCTTAATTTATGGTGTTTAACAGATGTGTGAATTTTTTATTGCCATCTTTTTAAGTCAATGTTTTAATATGCTTTATGAATGTGCTTATTATGTTTTTATTTATGGCGCATAAAGCGTATTCTGAATTTTAGTGCAATATTTCATGAAAATGTCTTGATTTAAATTGTATGCCTATTTATACAAATAAAATTGTTGTTAAACCGTATCTGTTCTTATCAGTTTAATATCTGATACGTCCCCTATGTGGGGACCATATATTAAATGGATTTTTGGCACAGGGAGTTGGAAATAGAGCTTGCTCTGTCCACTCCACGCATTGACCTGGTATTGCAGTACCTCCAGGACCGGTGCACCCTTTCCTAATTCAGTTGAAAAACAGAACCAAGAAATTTGCTGGGCTGACTAAAAGAACGTTCGGACTGACTTGGCCTGTAACCTGTACAGCCAATTGTTTATTCTTTTAAAAATATTGTTTTTGGGGTTTTCCTCGCTACTTCCACACCACTTCTTTTTTCCATTTTGTTTTTTCATTTGTTTTTTTTTGGGTTTTTTTCATGAATGTAATGTGATTTGAATTGTTTGTTGTTTTTCTTGGTTCATGTCATATATTGAGTTTTTTTAATTCAATGTTTCCTCCTGTATTTTTTGTTCCCTATGATTATTTTCCTGACTGTTGTGTGCATCGTGCACTGGTCGCTTGAGTGGGTGTAAACAAGAGAAGAGGCGTGGTCTATGCAGATTTGCTGGCGGGGGGGGGGCCTTGCTTGCTGTATGGCAATTCCTCCTTCCTCCCTTGGTGGCCCTTTTTTTGGAAAGAAAGATCAGAGAGAATCTGCTGCTGCTGATTGATAGATGGATACTGAGCTGAGTGCCTTGTGTTACTTCTTAGTGGACGGATGACTTGGACACAACTTAGCAGTCTCGCTTGCCTTCAGCAGGATAAATATTCTCCAGGGGTCCCTCTCGGAGAGGCCCACTGATCAGTATCGCTTCTCGGCCTTTTGGCTTATATCCTGAGCACCCGAGGGATCATGGCGAAGGCCGTAAAATGACTTCAATGTTGGACTGCACAACCATTCGACAAGTTGGCAAAAATGACTACAGGATTCGCGATTCTTTCAGGATCGATATTGAGGAAAGTATCCGTGAGACCATGACCTTGAAATATATGGTGAGAAACATCTTAATTGCTGGTTTATCAGTGAATAAGAATAATATCCTTGCGATTCCAGAAGCCCCAGGAAAATTTACTTTGACCCTGATGACAACTGCAGCATGCCATGAGTTTTTGCGGGTACTAAGATTAAAACACCGGGCGGAAATAGAGAGCTCACCCTTCCATTCTGATGAAGAGGAAACTCAAATTATTGTCCATATGATGAGTCCTCACGTTAAATTGGATGATAGTTTGTAGTTTTTGGATAAATATGTTATGACTAAGAGGACAGAGAAACTTCTTAACTCTGAAGAATTATGGACAGGCAAATATCAAGTGCATGCTATTTTTCGTGAAAATGTCTCCACTACTGGAATAGGCGGCTTTTCCCACCCTCCCTCCTTTTTTAGGATAGGTAGGGAGTGTTGGAGACTTTTTTACAACGGGATGCCGCCTTACTGTAATAATTGCGAGAAATTTGGGCATTGGGCGTTTAATTGCAGCAATGAACAAAAGTGCAAAAAGTGTATGGAGTATGGCCATTCGGCCGCTAACTGCAAGAATGTAGTAATGTGTAACATGTGTTATGTTCCCGGTCATATATTTAGAAACTGTCCTGCACGAAAAAAAAAGCTACGCCGACGCTGCAAGACCAGACGCTGAGCCACAGTCAGAACCACACCCTGGGCCACATCCTGGACCGCACCTGGGACCATGTTCAGACTCTGCACCTAAAGAGGACGGAAAATCTGCAAAGGTACCTGAGGAAACAAACCAAGCTGAAAGTGAGGTTAACATGGCAGAGATAGAGGCTGACCTGGATGTGAGTATGTCTGCGTCTAAACCCTGGAGTGATAGGGTGGAGGAGGGGGAGAGGTCGTGTGTGCCAGAAACCCCTGAGGGGGGTGAGATGGGGGCTGAGGCTAGGGGTACTCCCCTGGCTGAGGCCGCCGCCTCGTCTGAAGGGTCGAAGGCCATGGACCAATCCCTGCCCCGCCCTAAAAGGAAACCTGCAGAGAGGGAGGAATTCCCTGAGCATGTGACCAAAAACACTGCACTTACTGAAGAGCCGCCTCTGGTCAGAAAATCTCCTGCTAAAACACCTCTGAAGCCACCTATTTTGCATGGCCCAAAGGCTCATGGGAGGCCCCCAGACATTTCTGCCTCAGACCCGGCTAATATTGATGTCACAGAGTCTGACTCAGCGCCTAGTGGTACCAGGGTGGCAGGAGGTTCAGATTCGGACTTGCCCTAAGCCATAAGATGTCCTCTATACGTGTGGCTTCTTTGAATGTAAGAAGCATAAGGGGCTCCAATAAAAGAGCCGCCTTCTTATCCTTTGCAAAAAGTGAAAGATTTGATCTACTATTCCTTCAGGAATGTGCATTGGACTATGACATCAATTATGCAGATTTAAGGAATGAGTGGGAGCCAGGCTTCTCTGTGTGGTCTGGCGATAACTTGACTAAAAACACAGGTCTTGGAGTATTATGCAGTAACAATAACATACAACTTATCTCATTTCAGGAAATCGTGCCTGGACGGGTGCTGTCTATAGAAGTTTCGGTAAACAACCAAAATGTAAGATTTATTAATATTTATGCTTCACCTATAGTGGAGGCGCGTGCCAAGCTTCTTGAAACACTCCAGGTCTTCATGCCTGGGACTATTCCTACCATCTTATGTGGAGACTTCAACTGTGTACGCAAGTGTGAACAGCGACATGGCGCGACAAGAAGTGTATTTCATAAGACGCGCAAACAACTTGAAGATATAATTATTGACTTTCAGTTAACAGATGGATGGAAACATCTCAACCCTTCAGACCCGGGTTACACCTGGGAGAGCGATTGTTTCAAATCTCGCATAGACTATTTTTTTTGCTAAAAACATCATATCTGACTTTCAACTGCACACTAATATATTTTCCGATCACAAACTTTTGCAGATTGTTTTAGAAGTTCCAGCAGAGCCCAGAGGGAAGGGCGTATGGAGACTGAATGTCTCTGTTACAGGAAGAAGTTAAGTCTGGCTTTCGTATGTTATACGCTACACTATGCCAAGCTAAATGTAAGTACGGAAATATACTTGACTGGTGGGAATCTATCAAGCCTCGACTCAGACTTTTTTCTTAAGATGGGAATAAAACTAGCCAGACAAAAAAAGACATGGTACCGAAGATTAAACTTACATCTTCAGACACTGTATAAATTAAGATATGTTGGCATAAATGTAAGTGAGCAGATTTCTAAATTAAAGAGAGAAATTGAACACATCATCCAAAACAAAGGCAAAGAGATCAATTATACAGCTAAAATTCAACATATGGAGTCTAATGAAAAGTGTTCTCGTTTCTTTTTTAAAAAAACAGTAGAGGCGAAGAAACTTATATAAGAGCTTGAAAATGAGAAGACCAAGGATGGTATGTTGAAAAAAACAAAGAATTTTACCAAAATTTACTTAGTGAAAAGCGCATTGACCAGAGTTTTCTAAATGCCGTTTTAGAATCTTTAAAGACTGTTTTAACTTTACCTGAACAAGAGATTTTATCAGATGAATTAACGCGAGATGAATTAATTTTAGCCATAAAAAGTTTTGCCCAAGGGAAGACGCCGGGATCCGACGGCCTCCCTATAGAATTTTATTTATCTTACCTAGACATTTTACAAGAAGATTTGTTTTTAATTTTTAAAGAAGCTAGAGGACAGGGATTATTACGCTTTTATTTAAAAAAGGCCAGAGAAATCTTTTAGAGAATTGGCGACCCATTACGCTTTTAAATACGGACTATAAAGTTTTATCCAAGGTTTTAGATAATTTAATACACAAAGACCAAGTGTGTGCTGTACCCAGAAGAGGACTATTGTCTAATTTGAATATAATCAAAGATATCCTATGGTACCAGCAAGAAAGGAAACAGGATCTAGCCATTTTAAACCTGGATTTTTTAAAAGCTTTTGATGGTGTTTCACATCAGTTTTTATGGCAAATTTGAAAGCGTTTGGGTTTTACTGAAGATTTTATAAGACTTTTAAGCCTTTTATATAAAGAGAATTTGAGTATGGTTTTAATGGCTTTTTAACTGTCGAGATCTCCCTAAAATCAGGGGTCAAACAAGGTTGCCCCCTGTTTCCTATTTTATTTATTTTAGCCATCGAGCCACTTTTGTGTAGTCTGTGAAACAATAAGGTGTTAAGAGGTGTGCCTATTCCTGGAGGAGGCGGAGTTCAAACGAAGGTTAAAGCATATATGGATGATGTAACTATTTTTTGTATTTCAGAAGAATCCATCCGACATGCCATTTTTTTAACCATGTGTTTTTGTGAAGTTTCTGGATTTAAACAATTCTGAGTGTCTTTTAATGGGTAAACTGAGCAATTTTAATATTCCTACGCTACAAAAAAAAGTCTGATAAAATCAAGATTCTAGGCATTATTTTTTATTCAAAAAATTATGGTTATGAAAGTTGGACTCTAGTTAAAAAGAAAATTCAAGATAAAATAAATTTTTGGAAAATGCGCAAATTAACTATGAATGGAAAAATTTTAATTATGAAATCGGTTTTAATTCCTAATTTATTGTATTTAAACAGTGTTCCCGCCAAATTATACTACTATAACATCTATACAGAGACTGTTTTTTGAATTTTTTTTGGGGATCGAAGTCGGAAAAAGTGAGAAGAATGGATATGTACAAGAATCAACACAAAGGTGGTATGGATGTACCTGAATTGTCGGTGCTTTTAGTTTATTTTTTCTGCTTATGTTTTTAGAAACCTTTCTTCAAACAGTGATTGGAGTTTTTATCTAAGATATGCAACCGGTCACCTGCTCAGGAAAAATAAGTGGTTTCACCCGTCTCAGACAACACCAACTCTCATCGACAGTCCTCCTCACTACATGGTTCTAGAGAAAGCAGTCAAAGATCTACAACTAGGATAACTAGATGCATCATCCCTATCTACTTCATGGAAAATTTTAAAGATTCACCGAGAAAAAGACACTATGATTCCTGTGAAAAATTACACGTATAGAATTTGCCAAGTTATCTGGACTAATGTTTCTGCTACTTATTTAAATAATAATCTAAAGGACATTGCCTGGCAAGCCGCTCATGATGTATTGCCAACCAAAGGTTTCCAGTCTGCACGAGGTTATAGCCGAACCGCTTGTTGCCCGTGCCCCCATTGCTGTGGAGACGAAACGACTTTACACCTATTATGGAATGGCGAATATGCTAGAGAAGTGTGGAGTCAAGTAGGAGCAGTACGAGTCCCAATGCTGGTTCACCAGCCATTCCCACTTGGTGGTGTCCGCATGACCCGTGCCGATGTACTTGGACTGCAGGTGCTCTAGCTGGCTATGGATGGTGTACCGATCCGTCATAGCTCCCGAGGAACAAACCACAAGACAGAAGAAGAGCAGATTTTTTTTTTTAAGTTGAAAATCCGCCTCAAAGGACGGACCTTTTTATTAAAACAAATTAAGCATTTACAAATTAAAAATATCAAATTAATTCAATAATAAATCAAATTAATCCAATAACAAACCAAATATACACATAAAACATAACATAAACAATAACAATCCAAAAAATACAACATTAATTTATACAAGAAGAAAAGAAACTCAACGAAACCCTTTCTTCCAACCAAAATATTTTATACCTTCATGGACTTTTATCGATGTTGTACAATCTATCACTTCCTGTATATGTACATTCAAATATTCTGGGATATTGTAAGTTTCCCTAAATCTGTTGGGATCCTTACGGATACTAGTATAATATGTCTCGTTTATCTCAAGTGACTCAGTAATGTTATAAAAAGAATAACCTTCACTATGAACTTTCCTAAGCAGCCTATTCAATTCCCTCATACTTTGAGGCTGAAGAGGTTTTTGCTCCCCTAACCCTACTACTACTACACTCTCTACTGAAACTTCAGACTCCTGAGACTCTTCAGGCCGTCTGGACTGAGAAGATTTTTTAACCCTTTTCTTTCTCAGACTTTTCCTCTCTTTTCCTCACAACTTTAGAGACAATTCCTACTTCTGTCTCCATCTCCTGACTCACTGCTGGGGCGCTAGCTTCCCCTGTCTTCTCCCTATTAGGGCACTGTCTGAACAAATGATCTGATGCACCACATCCATGACACTATTTGACATTTTGACAGGCATCAGCCTCATGGCCTTGCTGTCGACATTTTGTACAAAAAATTACATTACATTCTTCAACCTTATGGCCATATCCCTTGCACTTCCCACAGAAATCAGGGCGACCCCTGAAAAATACGTCACTGGAAATCCGTCCAACCTTGATTCTTGCTGGGGGCAGAAACAAAGCGCTGTCCGTATTCCACTTGACTCTGCAAAAAAATCGATGTTTGCACGTCCAAAACCCACTAGAGTTAAGGACTTTACCCCTAAGTACAATTTCAAAACAATATTTTAACAAAACCAACATAATGTCTTTTTCATCAACATATGGGCTATACATTTTAACTATAAACAATAGCTCATCCTCCGGATAGTGAGGAACCATGGAGATCCCTTCCAGCTTCGGGTCAGCTGAAAGTCGCCGCCAGTCCTCCTCCTTACTTCCGAAAGTAATATCATACTCTCCCAGTTTAGGGTAGTCCATCACGGAGAGTGCCATGTCATGTTTTAACTTGAATAGTCCAAGTAAAATGTCCTGCGAAATAAACCGCTCGCCCCTGACGCAACGGAAGGACTCCGCTACCAAGAGCCTCACAGAATTTTCCACCTTATGGAACTCAGGAACATTTGTCATCTTGACAATCAGGAACAAAAACACTGGAAACCAGGAAACCAAGCCAGGAACCAAGGATCAGGAATCCAGGAACCAGACTTCAGAAGACTCCACCTCTCGACCTCCAAAAATGAACCACCAGGACACGGACCCACAGGAGCGAACCACTGGATACGAAATCCCAGAAACACCAGAACATCTGGAAACAGCATCTAGGACGGTGGACTCCACGGCACCTAGATTGGCACCTGACTGATCGCTTCCCGTTGCCCCGGGACTAAGCCCACCTCCCAAAAGCAGCAACTGGGTTAAGACTCCGGAGAGCCGATCCCAGAGGGCCAAGAGGCAGGGTACCCGGGGCACCTTTCAGCCAGACCAAGTGCAGACCTGTTAGACACTACACATGATCTTAGCCAAAAGGCCGAGAAGCAATAACCCAAATCGAATTTGGCGCCGGTACGGTAGGCCCCAGGCTACACTTCTCACAGCAACAGGGGCCGCTTCCCACCTTTCTTTTCTTTTTAAATTTTTCTTTGGTATGTCATCAATTTTCCTTTTTTTTGCTACCGTCGTTCCCACGCAGACAGAGTTTGAGGTATCCTATACAGACTCTTACGTTTGCATCCATCATCGTCGCCGCCGCCAAAGATGAAGTGTGGTGGCTGTGTGTTTCACTCAGCAATAATGTATTGCCTTTCCTTCAAATCTGCCTAAACCCCGCCTGCCACCCTTCGTCACGAGCAGCAAGCAGGCAGGCAGGCAGTCAGTCAGTCAGTCAGTCAGCAGTCACTGGTCGCCGCCGCTGCTGTCTGTGTCTCTTCCTCGCTCAGAAGAAGTCAGTCCTGCTCGCTTTCAGTAACCACAAGAGGGCAAAGGCTGGATTCAAAGGACAGACAGCAGCTATTGTATTGTATTTCGAAGATGCAGGTGAAAGTCTGAAGACAGACAAAAACAAACAAACACTTTCTTTCAATCTTCAAATCATCTGTGAGACGTGCACCACAGGGGGGCTGTCTGGCTCTTGGCTATCTCTAAAGGTGAAGAAAAGAAAAGAAAAGAAAACAAATCCCAGAAACACGTCTCCAGTTAATTGAGTGATAAATTAATGAATGAATCAGTTAGCTAACTAATTGATTGCTTTGTTCTGTTTTTCAACTGAATTAGGAAAGGGGTGCACTGGTCCTGGAGGTACTGCAATACCAGGTCAATGCGTGGAGTGGACAGAGCAAGCTCTTTTTCCATCTCCCTGTGCCAAAAATCCATTTAATATATGGTCCCCAGATAGGGGACGTATCAGATATTAAACTGATAAGAACAAATTTTTTTTAGTCACTACCCACAAGGGGTTGGTTTTATTACAA
The DNA here is from genome assembly GCA_947044405.1 of Leptodactylus fallax. NCBI lineage: Eukaryota > Metazoa > Chordata > Amphibia > Anura > Leptodactylidae > Leptodactylus > Leptodactylus fallax. The sequence continues at coordinate 14,393 of CAMRHE010000477.1, read as the reverse complement.
AATTATATAAATTTAACAACATCATAACAAAACAAATCATCATAAAATAAATCAAACATACATCATCAAAATAAATTCACATAATTACAAAAATCAACGAATCCCACCCCTCTAGGCAAAATATTTTAACCTTCTAATCAAATCAGGTGCACACAAAGCCCTATTTTCCCTAGCTCTATTAACCAATTCAATATCACAAACAGGGATATTGTAGGCTTCAAAAAACCTACCTACATTTGTACCTGCCACATTTTTGGCAATTTTTGCATATATCTCTTCAGATCGGATATAATCCCTAAACTCCTCATGTTTCTTTATTGCTTCTTCTACAATTATATTCAACTCATCAGGATTTTTTAAAGCTAAACTAACTACAGCAATTTCTACTGTCCTTTCTGCCTCCATAACTTCCCCCTCTTCCCTAGAAACCTCTTTTCTAACTTCAAACCCTCTGGTCTTAATAGACTTTTTCTTTTTCTTTCTCTCCTCTTTCCTCACTATCCCACTCTCACCTTGTTCAGCTGAAAAGCTGAAAGGTCCCCCCTCTAAGCTTTGCTCTCCAAAACTAAAAATATCTGAAACTCCAGCCTGACTTTCTTCAACATCTAACTGTACTTCCTCAACTTTCCTTACCTCTTCTGCTTTCTCTTTCCTCCTTTTAGGATATTGTCTAAACAGGTGAGAAGAAGACCCACAACCGTGACACAATTTTACCTCAGGACAGACATCGGCCTCATGGCCTTGTTGACGACACTTAGTACAAATAATGACATCACATTGATCGACATTATGACCGTACTCCTTGCATTTGCTACAAAACTCTGGGCGCCCTCTGAAGAAAATGTCCCCAGATATATGCCCAATCTTTATTCTCACCGGTGGCAGGAATAAAGATCCATCAGGCTTACGTTTTACCTTGCAAAAGAACCGTCTTTTACATGTCCAAAATCCGCTAGAATTTAGGACTTTACCTTTCGGAATTACCTGTGAACAATATCTGGACAAAACAAGAACGATATCTTTTTCATCAACGAAAGGACTATACATCTTAACTACAAATAATAATTCATCCTCAAGAAAATGGGGTATTATAGTAATACCCTCTAACTTAGGATTGTCCTTAAGTATCCTCCATTCCTCCATAAAAGTCCATAAGTAGAACTTGCTGGAAAATGTAACGTCATATTTACCCCTCCTGGGGTAGTCCATCACTGACAAGATCATGTCATGTTTCTGACGAAACAGTCCCAATAATATGTCCTCAGAAATGAATTCATCACCTTTCACTCCACGAAAGAGCTCCGCCACCAGAATCCTGATGGTGTTTTCTACCTTGTGAAACTCAGGAATGCTCCCCATCGTCTCCAATGCCGGGAACAAAAAAACGCTGGACCTCCGGAAAACCAGGAACCACCAACTGGAACCGCCAACAGAAACTGCCAACAGGAACCACCAACTGGAACTGCCAACTGGAACCGGGAACCTGGGAACCTCGAGACCAGCACAAACTCCAGCCAAAGCACGATCTCCCACAACGAATCCTCTGATGCGTCAATGGCAGGACCACTCAGCTGGCACAGTCAACTCCACGGTACCTACGGTATATTGGCACCTGGATGATCGCTTCTCGTTGCCCCGGGACTAAGCCCACCTCCCAAAAGCAGCATCCAGGTTAAGACTCCGGAGAGCCGATTCCAAAAGGCCAAAAGGCAGGGTACCCGGGGCACCTTTCAGCCAGACCAATTGCAGAACTGTTTTTTTTCTTTTTATCGAAGCTCTCAAAGCTGTGCCAACGAAACACCAGTGCACGGAAAAAAGTGACGGGTGCCACTGAAAAAACGTGCAAAGGATGCGGTCTATCGCAAAACCCATCTCAAAAGAGAATGGGTCCTCCGAAACTGTTCCCAAAGTCATAGCCAAAAGGCCCAAGAGTAAGGGGGCTGAACCAACCCAACTGCCAAGACAGGAGGGTCAGATCTTACTTGGTTTCCTCTCAGGCTGCCACCACCAAGAGTACTACCAAGCCAGCTACTTGCATCAGTCTCCTCAAGGGCTGCCACCCCAAGAGTACGACTGAGCCTGCAACTGTTGTCTATCTCCACAAAAGCAGAGACAGACACTGGAGAGCAAGGAAGGAGGGAACCCGAAGGCCACATCCTCCAACCCCTAGACTTCGGGTAGGACCCAAAAGGGTTTCCGCACCCCTACATCTATACACACAGTGACAAACGGTGACAAACGTGACAAAAAATGAATAAATAAGTGAATAGAGTGCCAGTGTACTGGCCCGGTCTATCCGCCGGATCTATAAAAATTACCCATGCTGGATAAACCAAGCAATATGGTGAGTGCTTCAAAAGTGTTTCAAGTGCTTGTGCAATGTGCCATACTCAGTGTGTTTCCCATGCCCAGTGAGTTCAGGCACCTCTGGAGTCACCGTCCCCAGAGGCACTTGCAGCATGAGACCTTCGAAAGCTTTCCCGGCCTAATGGCCTCGATCCCAGGGCAGAGCCGAACCCTGGTGTGGTTCTCTGCCTACGTTCACAGTCTTCAGTTGGCTCCCTACAGTGGGTTAACCACTCCCACTGGCGGAACCAACCTACTAGCTGTTACTGATAAGAACAGATTTTTTTTACGTTTTTATTATAAAGTTCACAAAAATACAAAACAAGACAGTTTAAACATAAGGCAAAATAGCCATAAGTTCACAAAATGTAAACAAATGATTAAGCATAAATGTTCATAAACATAATAAGACATTCATAACATCAAAATACAAAAAAGCCCAAAGCAAATATGCAAATTACTTTTTTTCAGAAAAAAGAGCAACCCCTTTTTCATCTCTTGGCCGAAAACCTCCTAACCAAACACTATATAATACATACGTAATATCATTACTATCCAATTTAATCTTACCATCAACCCAATTAATAAATAGCACCCGCGATATCTCATCTACACGAAGAGCATCACACGTCCCTGTAGGATTTTCCTTAAGTAATTGTGAAAATTGTTTCAAAGTCTCAGGGTGATTCCTAAAGGTTTGAAATTCACTAGATTTTTCCAAAAAACGCCCCATTGATCTATGTGCTAGTCTAAGACTTTGCATTTGCACAGAAGTAAGCACACTATCTAGACTTACTACCTCAACTGCTTCCTGCTCCTTAAGAACTTCCTCCTTTTCTACACTTAACTGAGTCTCCTCCACTATCTTTTCTGAAACATCAACCCTCCTACTAGGTCCCTCCTCCTCATCAGAATATTCCTCGATAATAGCTTCCGCTAGCTCGCTATCTGTTGCAGCTTCCACCACTGCATCTACCTCAACCTCCGCTTCCATCTCTACAGACTCCTCCTCTACTCTCTCCGCCCACCTAGAACTTTTCTTCTTTTTTTTGCTTTTTTACTTCTCTGGCTTACCTCACCCTCCTCACCTGAAGAAATTTCCCTGCCAGCCTCTAAAATAGCAGTATCAGAAATTTCCGCCCCAGCATCAATCACACCACACACTTTCTCACCTTCACCACCCCCAGCACTCACACCAACATTCTCAGCCACATTCTCACCACCCCGATGCGGACATTGACGGTATAGGTGCTCAGCAGACCCACATAAATTGCAACATACCGGACACTCACAGTTAGAAGATGTATGTCCTTCCTTCCTACATCTTGTGCATACAATTTTCCCACAATCGATAGTTAAATGCCCGTATTCCCTACAATTGTTGCAAAAATCTGGTCTACCCTTAAAGAAAACCTCCCCATTAACTTTCCCCAACTTAAACCTACCTGGCGGCAAAAACAGTGACCCGTCAGGTTTACGTTTTACAGTAGCAAAATACCTCCTTTTACAAGTCCAAAAACCGCATTCATTCATTATTTTTCCCTTAAATACAATTTTAGTACAATAATTGGACAGAAAATAAAAAACTTGTTGATCTGTAATGAATGGACTGTATATATGAACAACAATCATCAGTTCATCATCCAGATAATGTGGGACAACACAAACACCTTCCATCTCCGGAGCGTCCTTTAGACTGCGCAAATCCAACAAAAAGTTTTTGAAGTAAGTCTTACTTGCAAAAGTGATGTTGTATACTCCTCTTTTTGGAAAGTCCATGAAAGATAGAACCATGTTCCGGGTAAGCTTAAAAATCCCCAGGAGTAAGACATTAGAAATAAATCTCACTCCCTTTGCGGCGTGAAACCTTTCCTCCACCATGAAACAAACTGTATCTTCCAACTTCTGGTGCTCAGGAATATCTCCCATGATGCTTGTTGAAACAGCGGACCACAGGAACGTTGAAAAGGAAAACCACGGCTCTGCTCAGACCACAGGAACGGAAACCACCTCCAGACACGAAAGTAGCTCTTCTCCTAGACCATGGAAAGCCGCCTGAAGCTCAGATCCCCGGATTGAAGACCTAGCTGTTGCCCCCCGTTGTCCTGGGACTAATCTCCTGCCCCTATAGCAGCACACCCGGTTAAGACCTGACGCAAGGTCAGGCCGATCCGGGGAGGCCAAGGAGGAGGTACCCAGGACACCTCTAGCCTGGACACCCCAAGTGCAGCACGGCTATTTTTTTTATCGAAGGTCTCAAAGCTGTGCCAACGAAACACCAGTGCATGGAAAAAAGTGACGGGTGCCACTGAAAAAACGTGCAAAGGATGCAGTCTATCGCAAAACCCATCTCAAAAGACGCATTTTACAGAAGAATCTCCTCTTGCAACTCCAAAATCCGCTCTCGTTAAGAATCTGTCCCTTGGGTATAATGTCCAAACAATATCGAGTTAGTACCAGCATAATATCTCTCTCCTCCACATAAGGACTATACATTTTCCCTACTAGTAATAACTCATTCTCTGGAAAGTGCGAGATAATCTGAATCCCTTCTAATTTAGGATTCCCCTTGAGTCTGTCATAGTCCTGCATGAATCCATGTAAATAAGCTTTACAGCTACAAGTTACATCGTACTCGCTACGGCGTGGGTAATCCATCATGGATAGTATTATTTCGTGGGTAAGTTTAAATAAGTCCAGCATCACAACGTCAGCAAAGTACCTAACTCCTTTGACGCATCTGAAGTCTTCTTGCACAAAGATCCTCACAGAATTTTCTATCCGTCGAAAATCCGGAACGCTCTCCATGTTGAATGGCACGAACGTAGAAAACCGCCACAGGAACTGGAACCAGGAACTCCTCGCTCTCCAATCACGGGTCACACCAGCCACCGGGAAACGCCACAGGAACCTGGAACAACAGCATCAATCAGCGACACCACGGTACAAGGATTTGCACCTGGTTGATCGCCTCCCGGTGCCCTGAGACTAAGCCCGCTCCCCAATATCAGAGATCGGGTTAAGACTTTGCTGACGATCCTGAGGGGCCAAGGAGCGGGGTACCCAGGGCACCTTCCAGCCAAGACCAAGCGCAGCACAGCAGATTGAATAAAGCTTTTATTATACAACCAGTCTCAATGCAAAAATTACAAAGGTACTGCGACGCAGCGCAACTGAGTTACAATACCGCTATTTAGACTAAATCTTTCATCCTTAAAGGATGCGACGCAACAATCTGTGAAAGGAAAAAACATCCTAGCACTACATGCTGCACTACAAACCTATCTAACATACTTTTTGGTCAAAACAACAAAGACAGTCAAGTGACAAATACAGAGGGGGAAGGTAGGGGAAGTCACAGGCCTGAAGCTTTATTGATTGACCACAACACACATGAGGGCAGGACAGGTACAATACAGGAAATAATATACTCCCTATACTACCACTACTTCCTACCCCAGCAATAAATAATGAGCTGTAAACAAAAGTTAAACAACATAAGCATCAAGACAAGTGATGGGATGGGGGAGAGGAAAGAGGGAGAGGGGAGGGGGGGTAATCACAAGGCCCGAAGCTTTATTGAGTAACACAACAGACATAAAGGGAGAGTGTGGAAGGAAAAAGCAGACGTCGCCGAAGACTCAGTCCTCTTCTTCCTCCTCCTCACCGGCCAGGCTATCCAGAATGGCATAGTCCCGCTGCAAGCTGTGGATAAGCCTGCAACAATCCTGGTAGGTGATGTTCTCTTTTCGCAAAGTGAGTCTCTTTCTGGTGAACCAGATAGCGTCCTTGAAACAGTTAACAAGTCGCCAGGCCTCCAGAATGTCACTCTCTCTGTGGGTCCCCTGAAAGAGCCCATACAACACTGCATGGTGTGCCAGGCCCCTCCTGGGTACACAGTCCTCGAAGTCGTCGTCCAGCTCGTCCAACAGGCCTTGAGCAAAAGGGCACTCCCAGAAGACGTGCAAAGATGTTTCCTCCTTGTAGGGGCACCAGGGGCAGTACCTTGTCTTGCTCAAGTTGCGGGCATACTTGAACGACCTAAGGGGCAGCCCCCTTGGATGGCCGTCCACGACAAATCCTTATGCCCGTTGGTCAGCAGATTTGAAGAGACGTTCTCCCAAACGACCTTCGTAGCATCTGCTGTGAGTCCTGGAACCTCCTCCATCACATTTCTAGCTCGCATGAGCTTGTGGATGGTCTTTGGCTTCCACAGATCCGGTTTCAGGCCCTCCAGTTGGAACTCCCTCACGAACTTGGGCACATCCGCGTAGAACCAAGGGACGGTCTAGTTGTAAGGGACGGAGCTGTCCCACTTCAACCAGCCGAGCCCTCTCCAGAGGGGGAGCAGGAACAAATGAGACATGGCCTTCCCCGCAGATCCGTTGACTGTTCTGAGGGTTCTGTGAACACAATCACAAACAAAGGCCGATCTTAGAAGAGTTGGAATATCAGGGATACCCTTACCTCCTTTGAGACGATCCTTGTACATGACGGTCCGCTTCACCCTGTCCATCTTGGAGCCCCACACGAAGTAGAAAACGGTCCTGGTGATGGCCCGCGCCACTGTTGCCAGTGGGGGCCAAGCCTGTGCGGTGTATTGGAGCACTGGCAGGATCTCATTTCTCAGGACGAGCGCCTTCCCCTCGATGGTAAGCTGACATAGGCTCCATAATCCGATTCTCTGATTGATTTTCTTAAGTCTTTTGTCCCAAGACTTCAGGGCGGCGCCTTCCTTTCTGAACCAGACTCCCAAGATCTTGATGAAGTTTGGCTGCACTGTGAAAGAAAAGACAGCAGGGGAGCCCAGGTGCCATTCTCCGAAGAGCATGGTCTCTGACTTTCCACAGTTCACCTTAGCCCCTGAGGCTTGGCCGAAGCGTTCGCAGGTCTGGACGAGCGTTGACACTGACGACTGGTCAGCACAGAAGATGGTCACATCTGCAATTACATTGACATTGCATTCATTCATTGATTGACAGTGAACTGCATGGGTGAATGGCTGAGCCAGGGTCACACTGAGGGGGCTCTCATCACCCGCAGATGTGGGCGGGGCTACAGCCAGGTCAGCATTCCACAATGTCTCATTCACATGCTCACTGATTACTTTAGCTGGACATACAGCAAGGGGAGACAGGCTGCTGACCCCTCCCTCTGCCTGTGTCTGTGTGACAGGCTTCAACACCATATTAAAATCATCCTTCAGTACAGACATTTTGTCACAGCGAGGTGGGGCTACTCCCACCCCATATTGGGACACCAAGGGCCCCAAATCTCTTCCCAATAGTACATTGGCAGGCAGATCAGACACTAGCCCCACATCACGCATCCCTTTTCCCGCACCCCAGTCCAAATGGACGCAAGCCATGGGCACAGTTACGCGTTCTTGTCCAATACCCTTCAGGGTCAGAGTTTTTCCAGGGATAATACTGTCCGCAGGGACCAAGTCAGGTTGCACCAGTGTCCCGAAATCCCATGACCACCTTACCCCCCACAATGACCTGTTGACTGTTGGCATCGGATTGCAACCCCTCCCTCCCCACCAAGTATACAGATGGGCCAGCTGCCGTGGCTGGGGACACAGGGGGGTTCTTAGAGCGGTTGGGGCACTCCGCCTTGAAATGTCCTGGCTGGTTACAGGCGTGACATCGCCGGACCTCTCCTTGGGATTTAGAGGTGGTCCCTGGGGCACCCAGAGTTCTTGGGACAGGGGAAGTAGAGGGGGCACCCGGGACAGAGTTTGTCTTACCCCACTTGGAGACCGCAGGCTGTGGTGAACTCCAACTTTGCCCCTCCTTCCCGCTTGGGGGTCTCTGCAGTGTGGCTCCTCTCTTGATCCCTTGCTCCCTGGTGGACACATAGTCGTCAGCAATCTCTGCAGCATTGTCTGCTGTTGTGGGTTTCCGATCACACACAAACTGGCGGACCTCCAGAGGGCACACCTGGAGAAATTGTTCCTTTATCATAAGATCCCCAATTCCCTCAAACGTGGTGACAGTAAGTCCTTTGATCCACTGCCAGAATGTAACCTGTAAGTGGTGCAGAACATCCGCATAGCTCTCTGTGGGACCCCGCTGGATATTCCGGAACTTTTTGCGGTACACCTCCGGCGTGAGCCGGTATCTCCAGATCAGCGCCGCTTTGATGGTCTCATAGTCCGCGTCCACTGGTAAGCTCGTGGAAACATCCAGGCCTTTTCCCTTCAGCCGGGGAGACAGGTAACGGGCCCATTCTGCCTGGGGAATATGATGCTGCTTACACACCCGCTCAAATCCCCGCAAGAACGAGTCCAAGTCCCCGTTATCTTCCAAGATTGGAAAGTCCTCGGATCGGATCTTTAGTGCTCGGGCTCCTGGAGTTGGTGTAGGGGAAGGTTGCGCCTGCTGGCAAAGTTCCAGCTTTTTTAGCTCAAGCTGATGCTCCATCTCCGCCCGACGCTCTGCAGCAGCGGCCTCTCTCTCCGCCCGGCACTCTGCAGCTTCTCTCTCCGCCCGGCGCTCTGCAGCAGCTTGGTACTGGTGAATCACCTGCAGACGGCCGCTATAGTCACTGGCGTCTATCTGCTGTAAGGCCATTTGCAAGTATAAGTCCGTTACCCCCACAGAACTGGGGCTACTGGTCCCTCGAGGCACAGTTACCTCTGGGGTCCGGGCACCTGCTGAACCATCTGGCATGGTGATGTTTTCTTGTGCCAGCCCCTCAGGATTTTGCTCCTCGTCCTGCCCAGCTGCAGCACCTTCCATATCAGCCATCTGCTCAGCGTTTGTATCAGTCAGTTGCTGCCGTCCCCTGGCTCCACTTCTCAGAGTGTAAGACATCTACTAGAAGCCGTTGCCAAATAAAAGATAGGACAGAAAAAAGAAGAAGGGAGGGAACAGTACTGTACCAAACTTTCACCGTATTTTAAGCTTGATCTCATACCGCGCTCGTTCCATAGGATTGCCGCAATCCCCAGTGTCTGCGTGATACCACACCCACACACTGTTACCCTAATATCCCACAACGCTGCCACCACTGTGAAGAATATCGCCTCGCCCAGCCGCCTGGCACGCCTGCGATCAAACTTCTTTCTTAACCTCCCACTCACACACCGTGAGTAGACCGGGTCATAGGATAAAACGAACGAGCGATATAAATTTTATATGTTTAATAACCCAAGTGGGTCGGTATGAATTAATAGCATATACAGAAATATACAATATTAATATGATCAAGCATAAACATACAAGCAAAAGGGCAATGATACAATACACCAAAATAAAAGGAAATAAAGATTAGAAAAAATACCTGAGCACACAGCCCTGTCCTAGCTGTCTCTCTTCCATGCTCAGCACAATAGACTCGTAGTCCGTTTCTCTAGGCCACAGCAGAGTTTTGGGCCTAGGGCGCAAGCTTAAGCACGTTGCATAAAACAATCCTTCTACATGCTGTCCAGAACTAGGCCATCAAAGCATTCCTCAGTAGGGCAGGCCCTCTCATCTTCTCCCAGATCAGAGCTCCTTTCTGCCTCTTTGCTGAATGACCCCATAATCCAGGTCTGCCCACAGCATATGGCTAGTGCTCCACCCACCCCTTGCACCCAGGCAGCCCCCCTTCTCCCTCCTTTGCAGAACCCTCGGAGAGATGGGTGAATTTAAGGTCACTGGCTTGCTATCCCCCCATCGCCATCTGGCCAGGGATAATAAAAGTGCCTGGCTATAGCAAGCCATCTCCAATGAACACACATAAAACCAGTGAAGCGTATCGTCCAGCAATGTAAAACCCAAGTTAAACACAACATTCCAATAGGTAGGGGGAGGACGGACATGAGCAAGTAAAAATACATTTCTAAGAAAGATGTACAACTGAGGGTCGGTTCATCACATATTGGTGCTTACTTGTCTGCTCCCCGGCCCCTCCCGCTCCTTCCTGTTCCTTGTGCACTTGAAGTCACAGCAGTGCACCCGCAGCCGAGAGATAGAGCAGGACCGGGGAGCAGACAGGTAAGTAATGAGCTAATTCTGCTCTATGGGTATCAGTGAAGGGGCCACTGTATGGTCCATACTGTATAAGGACCAGTGATGGTGTCATTATATTGTGTGGGGCAATTACAGGGGCCAATATCCTGTGGGGGCGAGGGCATTAAAAAATGTGTGGGGAATCAGGGAATATTAGAGGTTGTCCATGAATTGGAGCGACCCCTGTGGCGGCTGGGGAGGTGTTTTAAAAAAAACAAAAACAAACAAAAAACAAGCATACTCACCTGTCCCCAGCGCCCTGCTGTCTGTCGCCAGTGTCCATTTAGTCTCATGCACGCGGTCTCATCCTCCGGTGGGTCAGTCCGATGCTGTGTAGTTTATATATAAGGGCGTAGCTACACATATTCAGACTGACTATATTAATATTAGATCCAAGACAAGACCCTTATATTAATAACAGACCCTTTAATAAATTCAGACCCTCACATATTAATATCATGATGATTTGGTGGATACTACATGCATTCACCCTAACCCCAAAGCTGTGCAGCTGGGTGCAGTGGAAATGACAGAGAGGCACAGGACATCCACCTCTATGGACCTGGAGCTCATGTTGCTTGAATACTCACAGGCAGCCCATGGTGACAATTTAGGGGACACAGGAGCACGTGTCAGGCTTCCTGGAATAGCAGCGCACCCCCCAAAATCTGGGACCAGTTTTGAATGGAGCAGCTTGTTGTGCATTCCTTTCAATGAGACTGCTGGTGATAACTGTGCAGTGCTTCAGCTTTCTCCAGCACTCCCAATAAACTGAATGGAGTTGCTGTCAGACTAGCTGCTTCATATCAACTGGGGGTGATCGGTGAAGGTCCCAGCAGTGGGACTAGCACCGCTGTAACCGCACAACCCCTTGTTGCCAGATGGATTCACTCTATATGCCATTATGGATGTACTCTGACATGTTGGGAGATTGGTTGTTGACTGTTGTAATGTGGGGAGTTGTAGTGCATGTGGGGAAGGGGCTCAATCATCAAATGTATGTCAGTTTGCAATGTATGGCCAAAATAACCCTAAAAACAAGACCTCCACGAGGCATATACAGATAGCCTGAGTCATTATAAGGCTGGATTCACACCTGCAACAGAATCCATTTAATATCAGCGAAGAGAAAATTCCTGTTAGGAGGACTTTTCTCTCTGCTATTTTCAGTATAAAACTAATGGAAACCGGGCAGAAGTCGGGCGGTCTCCATTATAGTCTATGGGATCTGCGGGTTTCTGCTGGGAACCGCTTTTTAATCGGACAGGATCTCCATCTTTTGGGTCTCCATGTGGACCCGAATGACGGAGACTCGAACGCTAGTGTGAACCTAGTGTAACTCTGCACAAAGATAACCCTGTGATAGTGATTGATATCCGGCACCCCTCTAAAGTTCTTATGCTAGGTTGACACTTGCACCGTGCTCTCCACCGTTTCGGTCTGCCAGGGGACCCAAACAACAGAGAGCCGGACCACTAAAACAACGGCTACACATGGACACTGGCAAAACTGAAGGTGGTCGGAGAGAATAGTCCTCGCTGAAAATTGGTTAGGAAACAAGTCTCCAACAGAACCAACCCAGCCATACTTACAAGTGCTGGATATCACTCTTCTTCACTGTGCGGGTCAGTGAACTGCTTCAGAGTTTTTCTTCCGCACTCCATTGTCTTATTGGGCTTATTTAACCTCTTGTGCATTACCACAAATTATCCACTAAGGGACGGCTGCTCTCCGAGTCCTCACTGATTTCTCCCGAGTAGAAGTAGGTTTGGTGGAGCTGTCCTCTTCTTGGTACACGCTCGGTCTGGGAAAGCTTCCTGTGTGCAGCATGTTGAGTGTTGGGGGGAGTATTTGCTTCTGAGAGCACTACTTGCTCTTGTAATGTGTAGGTTCCCACTATTGTTGTTCTCTCTATTGTTCAGGTCCGCCAGGGGACTTGCATGACGGAGAGCCGGACTGCTAAAACAGTGGATACCCACGTGCTGTTATGTATATATCTCGCCTGTCACATCCAGGATAGTAACACAATTGGGTCAGCTTTGCCTACTTATCTACATTCTAAGTGATGTCGGTGCCTCTTAAAGACAAATGTCCTCAACCTTCCAAGACTGGAGGACAACACTTTTTGGGCTGCACACTTGTGACTTCTCTGACTGCTGGAGACTTTCCAGTATCCCCCGGAGCACCAGGCACCACAGGGAATGTCACTTGCCTGAGGATTACTATTGGAGAGAGGAGCTGAGATTATGACCATTTCTACCAGGCCCCGGAACCTAAGGGGGTCCAAAGGCCCCTCTGCCGTATAAGAAGACAAGCACATGTTGAATGGGGGTCCAGATTTTGCATTGTATCCTTGGAGCTTCAAAATATGCCTCTGTGTGCGTCTCTAATGTATCTCTGGTTCATAATAAGCCGAATTCATTACATATATAGGGACAGTTTGCTCATGTTTAATTTAAAGAATGACGACCCCGTCCAGATTTCCAGTCCCACCCCTTACATGACCAGGGACCAGGGTGCCGTGCTAAAGGCGCCTACAGTGGCAGCACTACCACCAAAGTGGCTGCAGTGACTGCTATGGGGCCTGTGACGTTAGCTGGCTTCTTTATTTACTGTATGGGGGCCAATAAAGGGGGCAACATACTGTGTGGGGTCAGTAAATGAGGGCATTATACTGTGTTAGGGCCAATAAAGGGGTCTTTATACCAAGTAGGGGACAGTAATGGGTCCAGGGCCCAGTAGAACCTGGTACCTCTGCATCCCCTATAGCAAGGGCCCCTGAGCATCCCGTCCCCATGTACTGCTGGAAAGCGAGAAGCAGGAAAGCATAAAGAAGGACGAAGGATCCCACAGAAAAGAGCCAAAATGTTCTAATAAAGTATAATATATTTATAGTATATAAAAACTCTGCCAGAAAAAAAAGTTGTTTGAGACTTTAGATGGCTCTGACACTTTTGGATCAAGATAAAATTTACTGAAAACCAATAGATGGCGCTGAAGTGTATTTTACAGAGAGACAAGACATTGACTACCAACAGATGGCGCTAATGCCTTGTCTCTCTGTAAAATAGAACTTACTGAAAACCAATAGATAGCGCTATAGTGTATTTTGGTATCTATTGGTTTTCAGTAAATTCTATTTTACAGAGACAAGACATTGTCACCCACAGATGACGCTATAGTGCTGCACTAGGTCTAAGGAATCAATGGATGGCGCTGAAGTGTATTATACTGAGAGGCAAGGCATTGACTACCAAAAGATGGCGCTAATGCCTTGTCTCCCAGTACAATACACTTCAGCGCCATCTATAGGTTCCTTAGACCTAGTTCAGCACTACGACTACCAAAGGAACCAATAGATGGCGCTGAAGTGTACTGTACTGAGAGACAAGGCATTGACAATAGTCCAGTCTTGATGTGCCAACCAACAGAGGGCGCTGCACTATAACCCAAAACATCAAAGTAAAATGCTTCTCTACCAATAGAGGGCGCTATACTACACTGTTTAGAAGATTCTGCACCACAGATTTGCTTTTCAAACCAACAGAGGGCGCACAATTACCTTATCGAGTGATTAGAGTGGAAATTCTTTTATTGTGTTCTATTGTTCCGTACTCCAATGTGAACCGCTCCTTGGTCCTATAAAACGTCTTCACAAGACTGATCCGGGATTGAGTTAATAAGGCGACGACATAACTTCCAAGGGGCTGAGCCCTGACAGAGATTGTACTACCCATAGGTGGCGCTGTATAGTGGATTGTACTGTCCAACTTACAAATAACAGAGGGCGCTGTAGACGTGTTCTCATCATAAAATACGTGATTACTTGTAATTCCAATAGAGGGCGCACCAATGATGCATTGATCGAAAAGAAATGAGAATACCGTGGGTAGGTTACCTTTCTTTATAACCGATAGTGACTAGCTCCTGTACTATCATCTGTCATGAAATGCATCACCTTCTATTTCTGTAATGCCAATAGAGGGCGCTGTACACTATTGAGTTTTGGGTAGGGTTTACTTGAGAACCTCTGGTTACTTATGTTATAAC